>JAFFJZ010000006.1:5000000-7500000 GCA_018340375.1 Gonatopus flavifemur | reverse complement strand
AAAAGCAAGTACAATCAATTATGAATTAGATAATTAAAAATATCTTCATTCAATTATTCAATACACTTTCTCAATACACTGATCTAAGTAAAGAAACTTTGAGGTTGTTTCAATTACCGATGCTGCAAGGAACGACTACTATTAATAAAATCTCTCTTTCTCTCTTTCTCCGACGAGATATGAACTTTGAAACTTTAAATCATCCAAACGCGTCCTACCATCAAGGTCGTGGACATAAATTATGCAGTGGTTATTGAATTATTCAACTACCATCATCGTATTCGATTCTCAAGAAACTGAGATTCAATCTTTTGCGGTATTTGAACTCACTCACTTCCCTTGGATTTGAACAATCTAAACGTTTATTTATCCATCATCTGTATTTTATATTTTAGATATTTTCTTAAAATCGATAAGGGGTTCACGTTAGCATACGCGATACCTCAAGTTGAATAGAATTCTTCCTGCATAATTATTTTTTGATAATAATCTGACAGAGTCTGATGGTCTTGGTTCGGTGTTCTGAGAAAATATTTGTCTGAAAAAGGAGAGAGAGTTCTTAGAGAAAAATCGTAAAATGAAGAAATCAATGAAGCTGAATAGATGCTTCACTGAGTTTTTAAATATTTCTTCAAAAAGCAAAGAAGAATTTTTGCTTTCGATAAAATAAACACTGATTGATTAATTATTCAAAACTATGTCAATTATATCATGATGAAAGTGCATTATCATTACCGAATATAAATTCAAGGTAATGACGAGTTGATTCAACTTACTTCCCTTAGCGACAGATTTATGAACTTTGTAAATTCATTTTTGTTTTGTTCATTATTCTTTCTGCTAATAAACTCTGACATAAATAACATATGATGGTTGATAACGTTTATTTCAGAAGAGAAAAAAAAAAATCTAATTTCCACGATCAGAATGATTGTTCTGTTGAAGTTTTTCGGCCTTTCAGCTCAAACGAATAAGCACAAAAGATAATCTATATGTATTTATTCATTTATGTATGATACATTGAATGAATCGAGGTATGCCGAACTTTAGACGATAAATAAGCTCTGATGAAGTAATCAACTTTTCTTCCGTCCCCTGTTTGAGTATAGAGAATCGATTCCAAGTTATCATACAAGGTTCATTCACTTCATTATCAGAATCGTTTCATTTACCCTGAAGCTTGATATTGATGATCCGTGTTAACCCTGGTAATTCATTTGGATTTCTCTCTATTGAAGGAAATCCCCTTTTTCCAACCGGATACTTCAGTAAACCCTCTCATCTTAACTCGATGTACCATAACGTAAACGACCAACGTCAAGACCACTTCCACCCCAAGAGACAATATATTATATCCGTCATCGATGACGATACTGTATACATGAGTGTTTAAATTCCACACATATCGTAGCATATTCTTCAATCCATTAGACATTGATTTCACATCTTTCAAATTGAAAGAAGATATCACAAAGTGTATTAACGAATATTTGTAATCCTCAAAGATATCACGTACGCGTATGCAGTTATCAAATTACAAGGATCCTTATGAAATCTACAGCGACGATGCACGTGACGTTTGAAATACGATTTCCACGCGACCCGTACCACATGCACCGCTCACAGACTGGTATAGAAACTTTTGAAGTCTCGGATGACGAGAAACGGCTATTGTTTCGTAGTTTGAGAAATATATGTAATATGTACGTACGAGAAAGACTTCATCGTATAACATATCGTATGACATGAATTCAACTACACAGAATTTCGCTACGCAAAATAATTTTCGTGGTCAACGAAATGGTACAGACTTATTCCCCTGATTTCAATTGTATCATGCACGGAAAGATATGAACACTGTTAGAAAAATTCTTAAATTTAATACGAAATTCTTTATGAAATACTATATTTTCATATTGAATTCAATAATAGTTCTTAAATTTAATATTGATGATGAAATTTCACAAATGGATTATTACAATTGAGAACAAAATTATCAATATTGAGAAAAAAATTCTTAACATTGAGAATTATATTATTGAATTCAATATTTTATTATAAAATTTAATAGAATGATTATGTAAAAAACTTCACTGTAAAAAATATACTTCCTAAACTGCCAAAGAAGTTTGGCAGTTTTTTACACAAACTTTTTTTGTAAATTACCAAACAAAAGTTTGTAAACATTCAAAAAATTTTGTGATTTCACGAAGATTTTTGAAAATTCACAAACTTTTGTTTGGCAATTTACAAAAAAGGTTCGGACATTATTTTTCCAAACCAAGTTTGTAAATTTCCAAGCATTTTTGTTTGGAATTCAACAAATTTTTTTTACAGTGTTCATCATATTGTTATCAAGTTTCAGGCAGATATTTAGAAAAAGAGGATCGTTGAAGAATATTCCTAGTGGATTTACCATGAGTTAATAAGACGATCTTATTAACCTCTGATATTTTCACTACGAATTTTCGGTAAATTCACTAGCGATCTTCTTTTTCCCTGAATTGACAATCATTTCTCTAAATAATAACCCTCAGTTACCCCACCGGGGTCTACGAGGGTGGATTGATAAGTTTCCGGCCTGACCAAGAGATGGCGCCACTAGGCCTACCTTGAGGTGGCGTTCTATAGTACCATCCTTAGATAGCTTGTAGCTATAGTTTCAGTCCGATCGCCATGTTAGTTTAGTTTTGAGAGCACGCTGACCAAGACGCCTCTGTGTTTTTCGTAAAAATGGAAAAGCTGGAAAATCGTGCTGTCATCAAATACTTTTATTTGAAGGGGTTAACGCCGAAGGAAATTAAAGAAGAGATGGACTCAACACTGGGGACATCCTCCCCATCATATTCAACCGTTAAGCAGTGGGTTTCCGAGTTTAAAAAGGGTCGTGTGAGCACCTCTGATGAGCCTCGCTCAGGACGCCCCATTGAGGTCACAACTCCAGATATGATCGAAAAAATCCATCAAATAGTGCTGAAAGATCGCAGATTAAAAGTTCGTGAGATAGCTGAGACCTGTAAGATGTCATATGAACGTGTACAAAATATTTTGCACCAACATTTGTATATGGAAAAGCTCTGTGCAAGATGGGTGCCGCGTTTGCTAACAGTCGACCAAAAATTGATTCGAAAGAACATTTCTACCGCCAATTTGGCGTTGTATAAGCGTAATCCAAGCGAATTTTTGCGTCGATTCGTAACCGTTGACGAAACTTGGGTCCACCACTACACTCCACAAAGAAGGCAAAAACAATTTTTTCGGCGAACAAGGTTATGGCTACTGTTTTTTGGGATGCAAGAGGTATTATATACATTGATTACCTTGAAAAGGGTAAAACTATCACTGGTCAATACTACGCAGACTTATTGCAACGTTTGAGCCACGAAGTGAGAATTAAACGACCTCATCTGGTGAAGAAAAAAATCTTGTTTCATCACGATAACGCACCAGCGCACACGTCAATCGTTGCGATGGCTAAAATCAACGATCTGAAGTTTGAATTAATGCCGCACCCTCCCTACTCTCCAGACCTAGCCCCGAGTGACTATTATCTGTTGCCTAACCTCAAAAAATGGCTTGGCGGTACGAGATTTGCGGACAATGAAGAAGTAATCGAAGCTGTAAATGGGTATTTTGAGGAGCTTGACGAATCAGTCTATAGAGATGGCATTACTAGACTAGAACACCGCTATGAGAAATGTATCAGCCTTGGAGGAGATTATGTTGAGAAATAAAAAAAAAAAATTCTTAAAAACGTTGTTTTTCTTGGTCAGGCCGGAAACTTATCAATCCACCCTCGTAAAGGAAACAAGAGGTTTTCCAAAATCTGATTCTCTGTTCATAGGGATGAAGGGCTACGATTTGAAACCAGAACAAGGATCAACTTTGAGAATCATAGTATATTGTTGAACATGGAAAAAACTTCATTCAGTTGATTGCAAACCACAACGAAAACATGCGAAAATACATAGGGTAACTGAGGGTTAAATATAAACTGTCATCATTAAAAAAACTCGGTCTTTCCGTGTGTGATCATTTTAATATTCCAGTCTTCATTCATGAAGATTATCAATGAAATAGAAAATTCAAAAACTCATCGCTATGTTGCGTGGGAATTTGACCACTTTATCGCTGCGCTGTGCATGTTATTCTAAAATCAATATCAGATTTTATGAAATATTTTATATTTTGCGTTGCACTAAAATCAACTATCGCGTGGGTGTTGGTGGGCGCATTCCACCCACTTCGTACTGCGAAATATATAATCATGGCACTTCAGAGTTCCAATCAGCAAGCTTTTAAGTATCTTGTAAATTTCCAAGTGGAGAGCTCACGAGACACGCTCTGGAACTTTATACAACGCCTGCTCGAACCATGCGAATTTCCATGTTCTGTAAATATCACTGTAGTATCAAAATCTCCGTTTCTTTTTCAAGTATTTCGACCTCTCGTATACTAATCCTAACTTGGAATAATACGCGTCTGACATGTACTCGCTTTTTTCACTTACTCCCTTCCTCAACGTTTATTCTCTTATTTTCTTATAATATTAAAATCACAGGTAAGAAATTCATTAAAAAAAAAACAACTCAGGTGAAAAATCCAAATCATTCTCGATTCATTGAAAGAAATGAAATATAAAAAATTTCAATCGCACCGTAACTTCGCTCTATTTTATTTTCCGCTACAGCTCTTTATTAAAATGAGATTCACCATTCTCCGAGTGCTCAATGTTGAATTGCATCATCTGGGAGGGTCATTAGATGTTTTTATACTCCTCTTCTTTCTCTTTCTCTCTCTCTCTCTCTTTCTTTGGAATGAAGTTCTGATAAATGATCGAGCAAGATGCCGTGCCCCTTGCATTTTAAAAGGAAGTAATTTTTTTCAAAGCTCCCATCTTTTTACGATTCTTCGCAACTTTTCGGTATTTGTTCTACTTGACGGATTACTTTGTATATCGAATCTCGCATTCGAAGAGAAACAGAAGGTACAAATATGAATCACCGTTTATGTACATTTTAGACATTCTTTCCTAGCGAATACGAACAATGCTATAACGTAAAATATATATTCCTACTTTATTTCAACGTACATAAACTTGATTCTTATCGGGTTTTAATATCATATATGTATCAATTCCATCGTTTCATCGACTTTTCAAATCACATTCAGATTCGCTGGAGTTTACGGAGGGCTTTCGATAAACCGCGTGCACCCTTGCACTTGATTCGTCCGCGAATTCCACGCTTACGGGAAATACTACTTTCGAATCTCACTGAAACCGTTCATGGTATGAATGTATGATGATGTAGCGAACGTGATCCGCATCGAATTGACTCTACACAATAACTCTTATTATCGTATGATGATGGATAAAGACTGTTAACTTTTTTATGAATCAAACCACAATTATTGATCATTTCAACGCACTACCGAATGTTTCTCAAAACGCTATGTAATTTTCGAACAAATATTTCTCTTTGTCAATGATTCTCATTATTCGTTCGTTGTATTATTCCCTTCGCGTTGAAATTTGCTGTCGATAACTCGTGGCTAACAACATTACTGACATTCCACCAGCGATGCACGGTAAATCTTCTCTTTTCGTTCGGATACTTCTCTGCAACTATTCATGAAATGCGTCTGGCACCACACGTGATCCGGACATCAAAAACAAACCAAAAACGTATCACGTACAATTCATTCAGAGCGTAGTTTACATTTGTCGCTTATTAAAATGGGTTTCAAATCATTTCCTCGATAGAACGACGTATAGTTTGGATGACGGAGAAACTATTTTTTCAAGATTCCAGGTAATATAAACACCGAGTTTTGTCTTGTCTCTTTTTTTTTTAAATTCTCGTACTTGAGAGCTTCCGGTATTTGATATTAAAATTCATGAGATTACACAAAGAATGTCTGGATTCCGTATACATACATATAGATCTAAATATATATATATATATACTCGTGAAAAAAACAATGCACATAATAATGTAAAATAATGTATTATCCCTAGCAGAACATATTCAACGACAATTCATTAACCGACTCTCTGGTTAATTCGCTGTTTGTCACTAACGCTTATTCGTCATATTACATAAATCACGATTTCAACGATACATAACAAAATGAAATCGGAACCAGTATGTAATGTGTAATCCACAAATGTTCGAATGTTCAATATAATCCTATCAATCGTATGATATTATTATTCGAGTAGAATTCATATAAAATTGATCGGACTGGCTTTGGATGATTCCTTTTAGCAATGTGAATCTTTGGAAAAGATCGATCCTTTTTCTATATAAAAAATATATAATTCTCATAGATTTCAATAATTAAGGATTGATTTTCTTCAGAAAATCTCATCACTGATAGCTTTCGTTTTTTTTGTGTTTTTCTTCCACGCGGGACACTGAAAAAGGGGTGGAGTCGAATGATTTAGGACAGGAACTCATTCGAGAACCGTTAACAATGCGAATTACAATGGATGTCATTGTGATTATGCGAATGTGGTTCTATTATTGTATTGTCATACATGATTCACGGGACGAAAAAGACAAATAGAGAAATTAGGTATCCTCGTTGCATCGATTATCTTGAACAGCTCGGTATTTCATTGCAGTTCTTAGAAGATTTGTGGAACAATTACTCCCATCCTACAGTCTCATACATTTTAATGGATACTACGGAAACCATCATACACAGCTGGATAAAATCTAGGGCTCCTGCTAGTGATAGTTCCATCTGTTTCAATTCTAAAACGATACATGTTCCTTGATTCTCCTTCCGTTGAGTTTATTTTTCAATAACTCTTTCCCTTCGCCGTATGCATTGTATTAACTGAACCAACCGACTACCAAATCTCCTCGTTTTTATTCCAATCACATTCTAATTACACTTCTCAACTCATACTTTGATAACTCCAACGTTGATATATCGAATAAAAAGGGAGATTGAAATCCTCCCCCAACGAAGCTATAAATAATTCATTAAATTTCATCATGTGATAAAGCTGGAATACAAACGACGAATTAAATGTCTCATCGCCTACCGAGTGGACTAATGACTTCCGAAGCAAGCGTTTTTTTGTATAATCATTTCCATAACGATATATTTTCTGTGGGTAATTGTCGGTAGTATAAATGGTATACATCTTGTACAAAAATGTTTTTCTTTCTCGTCGCATTCAAAACCGAGATGGGCTTCAACGATAATTTTGAAGATGATGGAAGGAAAAAAGGTGGTGTACTGTAACGGAATCTACGTATATCGAATTGATATACAATTTTGCGATCGTGAAACAAGATCGTTTATTATTCATCAATTTGTAATTTGAGATTCAGCTTCTACGATACTGTTATACCGAGTGAGCCATTAGAGTTAATCAATCATGACTGGTTTCCGTAAGTTGGACAGCAGCTGCTGTATCGGTCCTCGTCAATTACTAATAAAAACAAAAACCTAAATTCAAGCGTATCAGACCTTGTGTACCTTGAATAACTCCAACCACGTTATTTATAATTCGAATTCTCATCCTCCCCCTACGCTACTATCCAATAGGGAAATCATGGAATACCGTGAATGGAAATCTTTCACATTTGCAACCTTTATCACATCCTGTTCGGGAATGAGGGTTGTGAATGTTGTGTATATGTGCACACGTGAGAGAGAAAACCGAACAAAATTCCACATTGAAATATTTTCTTATTGACTCTCCACCTTGAGCATCGATTAATAAGAGAATACGACATGGATGAATAGACCAGAGATAGAATATTTTTCCAGCTTTTCCTATATTTCATTAAAGAGACGCGTGAACGTTTGTTTCATTCAGCACATGAAATCGATCATTTCCTTTTCACGCGTTTCTCCATGGACGGGGAAAAAACAATCTCAATATAAAATCCACGTTTCTCCGTGGATGGGAGAATTATAACTGTGAAATTTCAAATTTTGAAGAATTTTGCACGCTTTGAGGAGAATTCAACCTCGCGAAGGTAAATAATCCCTAAGAAAATAACGAAAATACTTAATAAATAGCGTAAATCAAACGAAAGCTTTGTTCCCCGACCAATCACATGTAACATAATTTCAATTCCAGAGCAAGTGCAACGATAGTTGTATGGTTAGATAGATAGACCGCATGCATTTAATGACGAATGAATCAGTGATAAAATACATTAAACATTGCTTACCACGTTCGAATGTGGTTATACCGACATGGACCCTGATAACATTACCCATACAAAACCCTAACGCTTCATTGAAACCTAAATACGATCATTAACGAGACTCGTTTACTCACGATCTCCATTGTATATATACATAATATTTTACAAAAGAAAGTATTCACAGAAAGAAAAAAAATTATTTACCAATATTTGTATCGAAAATTGATGAATAATTTTTATATTCACGTTTAAAAAATTAGAAAGCAAGTGAGGAAAATTTTTATTTGGAATACTATTGATTTGATTAACTAATACAGAGATTCTAGTTCACAATAGTCCAAGACTCTGACATTATTGTAATGGCGAATGCATGTATACATACATAAACTGTTCATTAGCACGCTATTCCCGAAGTTTGTTCGTGATGTACTACTGTTTCAAACATTTGTAGTATCCATACGTCGTCAAAACGGAATTTCCAATTAATCAGAGATAATCATGTTCAAATGTGAACTAATACGCATTTATTGCATCGTCTGTGGAATTCAAGATGGAAAATTGAAAAGACGGAATTTTCAACATTACTACTGATGAATAGATAACAATGATTCGGCAATTCTGCACGCACCTGTTCACACCTCTGACGAAGCACTATAAAGTTGTACCATATTCGAGAAAACGAAAAGTTTCACACATAAAATTGCTTGCAATTGATTTAGCTCGTATTCCAAAGTGCACGTAAAACTAGATACGTTGACGAATCACTCTCACTTCCTCAAGAAATATTTCATAATATCATTTAAATATGAGGTATCTTTAAAGTTGCGTGAAGAAAATATATATAAATCACTAAATTCAGCATGTATGAATTGTAAAAACACTATTTGCACGCGAGTGCGTATATTTGATCCATTCCTGCACTCGTTAGGAAGAATACTTGATTTCTGATAGCTAATAGCAGGATCTCTGGTGTTTCCAGCTACGGAAGCCAGTTTCAACCCTTTCGATTCCGGGAGCGATGAAAAACATCAGTGGAGCATCCGGTGGAGGAGCGAGCGGTGGAAGCGGGGGCGTCATGGGCGCCGGCGGGGGCACCGGATGCAACAACGCCGGCGGGGCTAATGCCGGAGAGGAAGCCGGCATCGCCCTAGTCGGCGTCCATAGCGAATATCCGCGGTACATGGACGAGCGTGGCTTGGGGGGCGGCGGCTCGATGAAAGGTCATTCCGGAGGCAGCATCGGAGCCGGCTCCAAGCACAAACCTAACGTCGGTTATCGCCTCGGCCGACGGAAGGCCCTGTTTGAAAAACGCAAACGCATCAGCGACTACGCTCTCGTTATGGGAATGTTCGGTATTATCGTTATGGTGATCGAAAATGAGTTGTCTAGCGCCGGAGTTTACACCAAGGTGAGTTGAAAACTTCAATAGACATTTCTCTTCTTCCCTTTTTCATTTCTTCCTCTCATCGAAGAAATCCAATCACGTAATCACTATTGAATTTCATTTCCAACAGATAAATTATTATTCCTTTATTGGATTTGAAATTTTCGCAATTATTCGAAAATGAAGATCCGCAAAGTAGGTACTAGAAGAAAAAGAATAATAATAAGTAATTAGAGTAATGAAATATAACTTTCTCATCACCATTTCTATAATTAAAATTAATATCATGTGACTAAAGAAATATATTTTTATATATATGTATTTCTCTATGCTGCTTCAAGTATATCTTCTTTCGTTGTTCATCATTTTAATTAGTTCTTATCATTATTCATCCTCTCTATCTTTGTGTCTGATTTTTCTCCCGAGAGCTCGAATTTTTCCGAGAAATTGAGAAAGTGAAGTATGTACTTCGAACAAGCACGTATGCAATGAAGAGCGCAATAAAACTAGAATTCATTCAATGTTTCGCAGTCGATGAGAATTCTTTTTTTTTTCCTTCTAAATTGGGACACTTTCATTACGTTTCAACGTATCCGTGAAGAATGAGAAGTTGAGAATTTGATTATGAATCCATGAAAAATCAATAACCGAGAGGAATTTGAAATTTTTGCATTTTCATGCCAATTTTTGCGATGATTATGATCATGCTGTATGGAACTAGAATTCAATTCCCAAAGAGATGCACGTTGCTGTTTCATATCGATACCTTCCTGGCGAAACAGCGTAACCTCCAATTTATCCATTTTTCTCTTCTTCGCATTTTTCATGCTCAAGCATGATAAGGATGCCGAAGAAACGGCTGTTTTTTTGCCAGGAAAGTACCCTGGTAGAAATGTCACAAGTTTTTCCCTATGACCGATGAGCCACTGAAGAGGACAAACTGGTCAAAAGAACTAGACGAGGGGCTAGTTACTAACTGATAAGTTTGATCCAATTAGCGTTGGTTGGGTAAAACTAATGAGTGACTCATCATTATTCAATGAGCTGAACTAATAAGTGTTGGTTGTGCAAAACTGGTGAGTTACTTATCAATATTTGATAAGTTGAACTAATTAATCATGATAGGGTAAAACTGTCTTTGATAACTACAACTTTTTCACTGTGGGTATACCAGGTGGGTAAGTATGAAACCGGAATTTTTGTACAGAAGAAAAATGTTTATTGTAATGATATGATTCAAAGTAACTTATTCAAAGTATTGTCCGTCGCTATCTATACATTTTTTCCATTTTTCTGGCAATTTGTGGATTCCGCGCCAAAAGAACTGTTGCTCTTTTGAGGCAAACCAGTCATCGAGCCATTTTCGTACATCTTCGTAAGAAGTAAAGCGCTGCTCAGCAAGTGCGTGTCCCATCGATGCAAACAAGTAGTAATCGCGTAAGGCGCGTGCTGAAGAATCTCCCAACGGAACGACTCCATCGTTTCCTGGACCTGTTTTGCTTTGTGTGCTGGTGCATTGTCATGCAGCAGAATCACCTTGTGTCGTCTTTGTTGGTATTCTGGTCGTTTTTCACGCAAAACTCGATCCAAATCGATCATTTGTTGTCGGTAGCGTTGAGTATTGACAGTTCCCCCAGGTTTCAGCAGCTCGTAGTAGATTACGCCCTTCTGATCCCACCAAACACACAGCATTGTCTTTCGTCCCTAGCGGTTTGGTCTTGCCGTCGATGTTGATGGTTCACCCGGAGTAACCCGTGACTTTTGGTGCTTAGGATTCTCGAAATATATCCACTTTTCATTGCCAGTCACAATTCGATGGAGAAATGACTTTCTTTGGAACCTGGCGAGCAGCATTTCACATGATGTTTCGCGGTTTTCCTGCTGTCTTTCGTTGAGTTCATGTGCAACCCATTTCCCCACCTTTCGTATCTTTCCCATGGCTTTCAACCGAAGGGAGATGGCTTCTCGGGTCACCTTTAACTGATCCGCCAGTTGTTGTTGCGTTTGAGCGTCGTCTTCGTCCAACAAGGCTTGCAGGTCAGCGTCTTCGAACTTCTTCGTTGGTCTTCCACGTTCTTCGTTCCTGACGTCAAAATTGCCACTTTTGCACCGTTTGAACCACTCGAAACACTGTGTTTCACCGAGAGCATGCTCACCAAACGCCTCCACAAGCATTCGATGCGATTCGGCTGCGGTTTCCTTCAGATGAAAACAGAAAAATAGTGCTGTCCGCAAATCGTAATTTGTTGGCACAAAACTCGACATGTTTATCTCAAATAAACTAATGCTACTGAATCAAACTCGTGTTATTGTGAATTGGAAATCTTTGTCGGATATCAATACAATAACAAGACACCGCTGACGTGATGTGTCGGTAACTGCATCGACATCTAGCGCCACCTATGGGCAAATTCCGGTTTCATACTTACACACCTGGTACACGGAATACAGAGAGATGCACTCCTTAACCTTCAAATGAATAAAATATTATTCACGCTTGTTATCGAATATACAAACCCGTTTGAAAAATTTTTCTATTTTTCTTTTTCTTATACAGTGGCTCAAAGTCAAACTCGGACACTTGCAAATTTTTATCTCACAACGCAAAAATTGGGGTAATAAATAAACCCATATTAACAATGAAATTATTCTTATTAAGCATCAGTCAGAGGTATATAAATCCATATGAAACAAAAACAGAATTCGTTTAAATCAACCTATAAGAAACTTAAATTGTAAACTTAACAGAAATTGATCTCAAACTCAAACTCGGACAATAAAACAAAATCTCAAATATTTATACATATACGTATTTGCATCACGTCCATTTTTTTCCTCAGTATTTCGTAGGTAATCCTTTATTCATTTTGACAGCTTTCAATCGATTTGGCATCGGTCGAACTAACTTTTCACAATATGAAGCATCGATTTTTGCCCATTCTTCTTTCAGTGCACTTTTCCAAGTCTCTTTCATTAGAAATAGTATGGTTTTTCAATTTATCCTCTAGATATCCCCGTAAATGTTCGATAACATTCAAATCTGGCGACTGAGCAGGAGTTTCCAAAACGTGTGGACAATGATGAAGCAGCCACATACGAACTTTGTGAGCCTTATGTTTTGGATCATTATCTTGATAAAAGTTAAAGCAATCCGAAATATCCAATTCTTCTATACTGGGCTGCAAACTGTCTCTTAAAATTTGTAAATACTTTGTATGATCCATTATTCCGTCGATAATATGGAGGTTTCCTGGGCCAGCAGCTGACATATATCCCCGAACCATGATTGAATCACCCCCATGTTCTTCGTTTGGCTTTCTCCAAACATATGTTCACCCATCGAAGCGAAAAATATTAAATTTACTTTCGTCAGTAAATAAAACAGTCTCCCAGAATGAAAAATCTTTATTTTTGTGAAGTTTTACGAATTCCAATCTCTTTAAACGATTTTTCTTACTCACAAACGGTTTTCTTCTGGCGGGTCTTCCATGAAAATTATTTTTTCTCAATATAATCCTGATTGTTTCTGGATTCGCTTCTTTTCCAAGTTGATTTTTCTCTAATGTTGCTAATTTTGGAGCACTTAATTTTGGATTTTTCTTCACTTGTCTCACGATCCAATGTTCTTCGGCTTCCATGAATATCTTTCGAGTACTTGGTTTTGGTTGGTTTTCTATCATGTTTTTTGTTTTGAATCTTTTTATTATATCATGAACTGTTGAATGACTTTTTTCCACTACATTCGCAATATTCCGCACAGACAAACCATCTTTATAATGATTTATGATAAGCTGTCGAAGTTCCAAAGATGTTTCAATCCCATTTTCAAAATTCGAAACAATATTTCAATAAAGTGAACAACTTTTGCGGTAATGAAGACTGTTATTATCTAGGGATCCTTTAATGAGGGATCGGACAATCAACTGCTGATTACGGATTGGTCGGCCGCCATTAGTGGGATAGGTACTGATATTTATGAAAATATTCGAGATACATATTTAAAGTCAGCTTATTCATGTATAATACTTACAATTAAGTGAATCTGAAACATTCTTCGAACAAAGCATGTAAATACATTTGAGAAAAATGATTTTAATAAAATAACATACACTATGCATGCTTAACTAAACTATAGAAAAAACCGGAAGTATCCCACTAATGGCGAATGATTGTCCGATCCCTCATTAAAGGATCCCTAGTTATTATCAACGATTCGTGAGAAAGTGACTGAATTCCATTTGTTGTCATTCGTTTGTTGATTATTTCTATGTGTCCGAGTTTCGGTTTGAGACTGGTTTCTGTTATGTTTACCTTCTAAGTTTCTGATTGGTGAATTTAAACCGATTCTGTTTTTGTTTCTTATGAATTCATATGTCCTTGACTAATGCTTGATAAAAATAATTTCATGGTTGACTTCGGATTATTTATTAAGCCAATTTTTGCATCATAAAATGAAAATTTGCAAGTGTCCGAGTTTAACTTTGAGCCACTGTACGTTTTCCTAGAAGTTTTCTTCAACAAGTTTTTCTAGACTTTTTCTTGTTATTTTTCTTAATCTTTTTCTTAGATCAAATCTAGAAGTTTTTGCCAAGAAACACTCGTGTATCGTGTTTCTATCTGAAGAAATCAGTGCTGATTTGACGTATGATTCAATATGGATAAAAAAAATTTATAAGGATTGCTTATGATTAGAAAAAAAATTTGTTCCCACCTCCCCACAAAATATTTGATTGTTTCTGGAAATTTTTCTCTCGTTGTAACAAAGCCACTGCTCAGCGTCTCATCAGTTACTAATAAACGCCATATGAGGTACTGGTAAGTGCCTGATCAGTTACTCGCCAGTGCGTGCTTAGTTTCCCTGATTAGTCCCTTGTCGGTGCGAGTGTTACATCCCTCACCAGTTACTTGTAAGTTTTCCCGATTAGTGCCTCATGATTCACTAGCGGGAATTTCTACCAGGGTATCGATATATGCGAGACATGTGACCGACCGATTGAAAAGGATATCTTTAGGAATACTGCCAATGAACCGGAATTCTGGTTCATTACAAGTGGATCCTCGGAAGCACTGTGATTGAATTCTTGGAAATTTGACAAAACATATTATATTCAACGATATTTCGAAACACGCCAATGAAAACCAAACATGATTATATTGTACCATGTACTCTCAACAATTGTTCTTCGCAGAATTTTCCTCTTGGAAGCCCTAGTCAAAATAGGAGCGTAAGAAGGGTATGAAGCGACGTGGGAGAGTAAATGAAACAGTATTTAAGCGCGAAAGAAGCGGAAATTTAAACATTTTACGCTTCATTTGTTTCAAAGTGCGCTTCCGATGAGCGGAAATTTTCACCAGGGAGACGTTACGATGAGCGTGTTGATATATATATTAGGTCAAAAAGAAAGTGCAAAAGGTTTAAAAGTATGAGAAATGTGTAAAGTTATCTGGCAAATCCAAGTCATAAAAGTACACCATAACCTTAAAGTACTAGTGATTCCGTATCGATTTTTTTAATTTTTCGTTTTTTTTTTTATATTTTATTTATTTTTTTGTTTGTTTTTTTTGATTTTTCTTTTTAAGGAACTGAAAAAGGCGCTTAAATTGAAAAGCACTGCAGCTGAGGCGCAAGCATTGCTTAGAAGAAGTTGATGGTGAAAGAAGTTAAAGAGAGAAAAGTCAAAAAGTTTAAGAACAAAGAAAGACACGTGAAAGGAAAAGAAAAAAGGAAGCGAAGAAATGGAAAAGAAGTACTATTGAAGGAAAGATTGGAAGAACAAGAAAGAAAAAAAAGCAAACTGAACTTACAACTCAACAGCATTTTTCACATTTTTTACAAATGTTTAGTTAAAATCAAAACAAGAACAAGAATTGGGTTCCAAAAAAAAAGCCGCCGAGAGACGTTGAAAAGCCGATGATGAGTGAAATGCTTGCCTGCATGCCAAAAAAAGAAAAAAAAGTTTTTTTTAGCAAAATTTGAGAAAAAAAATGGAAAATGATAATTCAAAGAAATAAGAAAAAAGAGGGTTAAGAAGGTAAAGCCCATCAACCATCAACATCGACAGCTATATTCAATAAAAAAAAAAAAATCATGCTGTGTATCTGTGGGTCAGCTTGTCTTGGTGTGAATGTGTTTGAAAAACAGAAACCAAAATTGGAGAGCTACCGAAACCAAATGATTGATTGAATTGATGAGATTGAGGAAAAACGCGCCCATTACCGCTACAGACGAGAAAATATTATTTTTTCACGATAATGCTCGTCCCACATGTTGCGCCGCCGGTAAAACAATAATTGAAACACAACAACACTGAATTTTACCCCCCGCCCCCACCCGTATTCACCCCCTTCCCCCCTTCTGATTCTCCTGTTCCGGTCGATGGCACATGGTCTGTCTGAGCAGCGCTTCACATCATATGAAGACACCAAAAATTGGGTTGTAGATTTGTGGATAAGAAAAGATGAAGAGTTTTTTTTTCGGGTATCCGGAGTGTTGCCAGAAAGATGGAGAAAAGTAGTGGGCATGATAAAAAAAATTTGAATAAAAAACGTAATGTACTTTTCCTTTACAATAAATTCCTAATTTTTTATAAAAAACCGCGGAAACTTATTTGTACACCTAATACAAACCTGCTGTTGTGATTAATAGAGCAAATAGGTCAAACGTACAACACGACGTATTTGAATGAAATGCATGAACAGGGAAAGATGTGACTCTATCGACTGTGATCTCCAAATACGAGTGTGAATTTCTCAAACACCTGAAGTTAAGTACCGTGGCAGGGACAAACCTCATCCCAAGGATAATATTCTTCGAGTTTTATTACAATCCATACTAAAATTCCGATCAGCACATCTCTCATGTTCAAATCCAAAGAAAAAACGATCGGCCGCACGATTGGGTACAGTAATATCACGTCTATATCTACATTCTCGATATTCTTTTGTCATGAAGGAACATTTTACTACAATTCCTTCTTCTTCTCCTTCTTCTTCTTCTTCTTCTTTTTGAACGAAAATTTCTTCTTTTGTAACGATCGAAACGGCAGCAGCTTCAAAGGAAACGAATTATCTTGCTGAAAGCGTAAAGCCAATATATTCGCTTGTTTTCACGTGTGGTGGTTGTTGTTGTTGTTCGGCTTACACACAATCTGAAAGTACAAATCATATCTATCGCGAGAGGAAATTCGCCCTATAATCATCGAAATAACATTCTGACGTGACCTGCTTTCATGGTTATGGAAAGACAATTTGAAAAGATTCATCCAACAAAACAAGGAACGAGTGATGCAGAACTATGAAATTTAAATCGGGGGATGAATTCAAAAATCAGTAAAAAGGATCTCAGTGTTCCGAATTTTCACAATAGGTTTGGTTCAGCCTTGATATTCCGAAAAAGTTTGATTGGGCTATTTCACTCATGTTTCATGGAATCTTGAAGAAGAGCCTATACGGAGAGTCTATTAATATTTAGAAAAATGACTGTCAATTTAGGGAGAACGAGGATCGCTGAAAAATATTCGTAGTGAGTCTACTAAAAATTCGTAGTCAATGTATCAACAATTGATAGTTCCACTGTGAAAAATATCAATGAAACTATCAACTTTTAATATTTTGACTACAAATTTTTGGCAGACTCACTACGAATATTTTTCAGCGATCCTCTTTTTCCCTGAATTGACAGTCACTTTTCTAAACGTTGATAAATTCTTTCTAAATATTAATAGACCCGGTCTTTCCGTGTACACGGAGGAAAATAAAGTTTCACAAATCACTACATTCCTACTGAATTGGCAGGATAAGAGAAAATATCACTGTCATCGATATAGAAGTGTAGTAAAAGTGTGTAATTCATCATGCAAAAATCTGCACGCTCGTACTAAAGAATATTTGGTTGATCATTCATTTTTACTACACTGTCTATTAGGGTGGTTCTTATTTCACTCAAAACAGTTTGTTTCAGTTGATTTTCATTTTCTGTGGTTAGCAAAAAGTTTCTTTTTCTACGGGGCACCCTCTAATTTTGTTCTACATAGTGTTGCCGCGATCCAGAAAACGAGCTATCACGATCTTCACATTCCAATGTTCTTCAATTAAAATTATGGGAAGTAAAAATTGGTTAAAATGTAGATTAGAACTGAAATTCGATTATGAGTCAGTTTACATCGAGCTGTAATCCCGTTAATCTCAATTTTTATTCAATTAACACTCCAAGCGGTTCGAGCCAGATCGAAATTCAGATCCTGTCCAGATCGAATACAGATTAATTCAAAACTTGATTTCATAAACTTAGATTTCAATTTGAATTCCCAAAACAAGTTGACTGTTCTCAAGATTGTATTTTCACCCAATTGTTGTTCCTATGGAAGAATGTACTTTCAGTTGAACGAGGCTGGAATCTGAAGATCGTGGTAGCTCGTTTTGTAGATCGCGGCAACACTAGTTCTACATTATAAAGAAGTCCTACAATATTTTTCACACAATTTTTAATAGAGATTCAGGGGTCGCTACCGACGACGTTTGAAATAGGGATCAAAAATGCCTATTGAAAATGTTGGTAGCGACCCCTAAATCTTCTTTGAAAATTATGTAAAAAATATTGTAGAACTTCTTCATAATGTAGAACAAAATTACAGGGTGCGCCATACAAGAAAAACTTTTCTGTTGACAACAGAAAATGAAAACAAACTGAAAGAAACTTTTTTGAGTCAAATAAGAACCATCCTACTGTCTATCGATAACAGTGATATTTTCTTATATCCCGCCAATTTGGTAGGAATAGGATATTTTCGAGTTGAAATCTGTTTCACTCTTAGACTGACAACTGTTTTCTCAGTGATAATGAATTCAATATTTCCATGTAATTCCTGCAATTTTCCTCCGATAAATCGGGAAGTTTTGCGACCTTCATCTACCAGGTGTAGAAGTGCACTGTAAAAAAAAACTGGAAATTTACTGTGCAACTGGACTGGAAATTTCCAGTGCTAGTACTGGAATATGGATATTCCAGTACATGTACAGAGATTTTGTTGTTACGTTACTGAAAATTTACCAAGCATAACTGAAAATTCAGTCATTGTACTGGAATTTTCAAGTTTGAGATGATGTACTGAAATTTTGCCATGATTTCGCGAAAATTTTACCGGCTCGTACTACAATTTTATAGTTCTTGTGCACCAAAAAAAATATTCCCTCAAAAAGGACTTGAGAAAAAATTTGGAATTTAGAAAAAAAAACCTAATCGTTGGTATACTGGAATTATACAGGTTTTTAACTGCAATTCTCAGGTTTTGTGATGGAATTTTCCAGTTACTATGCAATTGAATTATACAGGTTTTGAACTGCAATTTTCAGGTCGTGTGATGGAATTTTCCAGTTGCTATGCAACGGAATTTAATCACTGTTGCACTGAAATTTTCCACTTCTATTGGACTTCGTCATTTCTGGCAGGAAAAATTTCAAGTCTTTATATTAAAAATTTCCTGATTGAGATTTTGAATAATAATTGTAATTGTAGCCAATGAAATTGATATATGAGGTTTTTCCAAGACTTATCCTCTTATGTTCTAGATATGAAGCATATGTAGTAACCCAAGCTGGCCTTCCAACATGTCGCGCTATAGCTCATCGGTTAGGTCTTAGGTTTCAGTTGGTAGGCAGGTAGAAAAGTGTGGGTTCAAATCCTGTTAGGTAGACATGAGTTTCTGTCCATCCAAATGAACGATCAAAAGTTTCTCAATCATCTTGGAACACAAGGACCCTGCAAAATCACTTTGCGTGAGCAATTTTTTTTCAATTTTCATGGATATTTTCAGCATTAATTTTCCAGTACATGTCCTGGAAAAGTCCAGCTCGTGTACTGAAAAATTCCAGTACCGAGGCTCAGAAAATTTCCAGTTTTGATGCGGAAATTCCATAACGTTTGCACTGAATTTTTGCAGTACAAATGTGCTGAAATTTTCCGGTACATGTACAGGTTAATGACTTCCAGTACATGTACTGGAATTTTCCGGTGAAATTTTTTTACAGTGTATGAAACCGGAATTTTTTTGTAAAAATCACACGTTTGTTGTTTAAAAATGATGGGAAATATTATATTCGAAATAATCTCCATTGCTGCTTATACATTTTTCCCACCTTTCCGGCATTTCATGAATGCCTCGCCAAAAAAAACAGTTCCTCTTTCGCAGCGAAGCAGTTATCGAGCCATTCTCCTACATTTTCATACGAATTGAAGCGTTGTTCAGCGAGAGCGTGTACCATTGACGCGAATAGATGATAATCGGACGGAGCCAAGTCTGCAGAATAAGCCGCATGCGGTAGCATCTCCCAATGTTTCCCTGACCCGTTTTGCTGTGTGTGATGGGACATTATCGTGGAGCAAAATGACTTTGTGTTGCCTTTTTCCACATTCCGGTCGTTTTCCACGCAATGCGCGATTCAAGTCGATCATTTGCTTCTGATAGCGATCATGTTGACGGTTTGCTCAGGTTTGAACAGCTCATAGTAGATTACACCAAACACAAAGCGATTTGGTCTTGCAGTGGATGTCGATGATTCGCCTGGATTCACCCATGATTTCCGACGTTTAGGATTCTCAAAATATATCCATTTTTCATCACCTGCCACAATTCGATGGAGAAATGACTCTCTTTTGTATCCGTCGAATAGCATTTCACAAGTGGATTGTGGATTTTCTTGCTGTCTTCCATTCAGTTCATGCGGAACCCATTTTCCCATGGCTTTCAAACGAATGGAGGCGGCTCTCCGCATCATATTCAGTTGACCTGGTAATTTTTGTTGAGTTTGAATATCATTTTCATCCAATAAGGCTTGGAATTCGTCGAACCACTCGAAACACTGTGTTCTACCAATTCGATGTGATTCTACAGCAGTTTTCTTCAAATGATAACAAATAACCAATGCCGTCCGCAGATCGTAGTTTGTAGGTACGAAACTTCTTTTTTTGTTTGTTAACCCGGTCTCTTTACGCTACCAAGGCCAATTGGACCGGGGGAAGCGTGTTTCCAACCTAACCTACACGGCTGAGGTAAGATTCCCTATTACGGTGGTAGCCGCTTTCGGGATAAACTTTGGTTGACGCACCAACCGCCATTTCCGCTTTCGCGGCAATACCGTTAGAGAGAAAGGTGGATTGATTAATCAGGGATTCGAACCCTCAAGCCTATCGAACATGTCTGGAAGTTAGTGCGTTAATCCCTCAGCCAAGGAGCCGGTTGGGCACAAAACTCGACATGTTTAAGGTTATAGAACAATTACGGGTGTACAGAACTTCTATTGTTTTGTGTTGAAAATCTCCATCAGCTGTGAGGGGAAGATGATGGTGCTGAAGAAGTGGTCTTAGGGTCCCTGGAGCTGATGGCTAGGGCCATTTATACACTGGAAATTCAATTTCTTAGACTGAAAGAAACTTTTCCTTGCCCTCATTCTAATAAATCTTTTTTTCAATGGAAAAAAATTCACTTGAATGGAGATAGTTTTCATCAGGTTCAAACGAAACATTCTCAAATTGAAACAGAAGTATAATTTTTCTTGAATTCGAGGAATATGATTTAAATTCAATGAAAAATTTCTCCAGTGAAATTAATTATTTTTGCCATCAGAAAGAAGATTCCCCAGAATGAGGGCAAAGAAAGTTTCTTCAAGTTCAAGAAATTGAGTTCTCAGTGTAGGGAAACTCCGGTTTCATACTCCTCCACCTGATAAAGATTGACACTTTTGAATTAGAATTTTTCTCGCTCCACTCAATTTTCAAACTGGCGTTCGCTTCGCTCATACTTTTCTGAATCTAAAGACGCTCGTCCTGTAATGCTCCGAATGATGCTGGTTTCACTCACATTTTTCAAATTCGTAAGAGATCGACAAATCGAGAGATTTTACAGCACTGCTAAGAACGAAGAACGATAACAAGACAAGCTGAGACGCTGTATGAAATTTCATTTCATATCTCATTAGATTGCTAATCATAGAAAACATTGAGAATCAGCATGGATGTTCTCCATATAAATTACATGGTTAAACTGACAGTGATCTTCTTCGTTAAGCGAGATTAATCGTAGCCTTGATAACTATGCTAATGCTCTCATCCGGCAATGTCTCGTCGTTCGGTTTTGCAATGGAAACCTGCCAGATATTATCGTACCAGCATATCACGATCTTATATTATAGATGGTCGCTTTGTATTTCCAATCCCATCCCAACTCATTCTATAAGGGTTGATTACAAGTGGTTCGGTGGTTGCTAGTTGACAGATAATACGAGAAGACGAGAAATGAAAGGTTGATTAATAATGTGCTACCGTTCTCTCTCCTCTCTCTCTCTCTCTCAATATCATCGCTGGAGAGACAAAAAATGTTTCCAAATTCTCTCTCTCTCGTTTCGTGTAACATCATCTCAAATCTCTTCCATTCGCGTGAGTTGTGTTACAGTTACGAATAAAGAATCCCTAGGGTGTAGTAAGAAACTTGAAAATAACTTTTCGCATCGTGTACTTTCGCGGTTCATATTCTCTCTCTGCAACACCATGTTGTATTGATTTTTTGTTCTTCCACAGTTCGTTAAATCGTCACATTATTCTTCGCTGTACGTAAGTGATTTTCATAAAATCTATTCAAAATAGTGTAAAAATACTTTTTCCTCTCGAAAATGTTCAAAGTCTATGTTGTCATAATGATAACCTTTCATGCGCATTTAATAATTCCCATTGTGAAATAATGATCAAGATAGTACTTGAAGTTTTATCGCTTCTAGGCAGGAGTCTTTCGTGTTCGTTATGACGAGTTTTGTCAGTAACCATTATGAATATGAGAAAACTGGATGGAATACGACTTCTACCCAGGGGGTGAGAAACTTTAAATGCTTTCCACTTTTTCTAATTATGATTCCTTATAACATATTCGAGGAATCATCTCTTTAAAAAGTTTCAATAGTCTAAAAATATATGTGTAAAAAGATAGTTTCTTTCTACGTAGTACTCTTTGAGTTATCGTATTCTATCCATACGTGTATTATACACATTTATATTTTCTATCTCTGAATCTCGTCTTTCGTCTCAAGTCCTCGTAAAGTATCCAGCTGCTCTAAGGGTTTTCGATACAGTATGTCAGTTGAGAGAGAGAGAGAGAGAGAGAGAGAGAGTATGAGTAGAACGTGGATTCATTCTTCTTCTACATCTTTGAACGTTAAGCTGACGGTACAAGTTAGATATCCGACAATACGTGCGACATTCGTACATATATATATATACACACATACACACCTTCTCACTCGTAGTAAAAGAACTACTAACATTATATGCACCCTTCGACACCCAGTACGTCATTTCCTCGTTCACACATTTCCTTCCTTCCTTCCTTCCTTCATAAACCAATACGCGGAAGCGTTGTTGAGAGGCTTTTTCACAAAACGCATACTTTTTCCCCACGTATGATTTGGCCCAGAAATCCGTTTTCGTGATGCAATGCTTCCGCCGATGCAACATAAGAAAAAGAAAATCATGAAGAGGGTTCGTACAATATACATATACGTTTCTTCTCCGCTCAATCTCTTTCCTCATCTTATAAGGACGGAGAGGTATTCCGGGAATACACGTCGATATTATTAATCTATTCGTCCTCTTCTTATCTCTCTTGGCAACCGCCAAGGGGAATGAAATTGCTAAGGTCAATACACACGTAGAGACGATTCGTTTCCATCCATGCGAGGCTCCTTTTCGCGACGCATCGAAAGGAACATGACAGCTGGTGCAAGATTCTTCTACCGTGATTATACAAATACAAGATTGAGTCAAAAGGAAAACTTTCTATCTCTCGAAATTACACGCACACGTGCGCCGTTGAATTCTTTTTGCCGCTCTTTAAATCATTATGCCAGAACAAATATTATCTTCCTACTTCCATTTTCGTGCGATTAAGCACACGGAGAACATCTATATTGACGAAAGATTATTCAAAGTTGAGTAAAATGGGACATAGTGGCATTCCCGCGAACTTTCAAATCCGATTGACTTCATTTTACTCGACTAGAGATGAAAATTCATTCAGATGTTTTTTAACCAGTATTCAATTTGTGAAAGTAATAAAAACCAAAACGAAAAATCAAACTCACGAAATCTGATGAATCATGGATTTTTCTCTCCCAAAATCAACTCGTTGGAACTAAAAACATCGTTTGAAGAATGCACAGCAAGAGTTTATGTCTTCAATAGCTAAATATTGTGTTATTCAATTACCAATTGGTTGCAGTAAACGATTCAAACTCCAGCAGCATTTGTCATCTGTAGTCGAATAAAATGAAATCAACCGGATTTTAAACTTCGCGGGAATGCCATTTTGTAGACAACTTTAGGTCATTTTTCAAGAATAAATTTATAAAAAAAAATTATTTGAAAAGAGGTTAACATTCCTCAATAGAATTTTATCAGGCTCCGAGTTAGGTATTAAAATAAGTACGAAGTATGCTCATGTATAATGTAGTTCGAATACTCTGTTAGGTTATTAGTGTCAAGAAAATGCGGACATGGTAGAATCAATATGAAACTATCAGCGGTTGATGGATTTATGATATTCTACATTCGATGGGGCTTCCGCATGAAGCAGTGAAGTCTCATGCTTATAACCGGTACCGTATACAACCACGAGATTTCGTTTTATAATACTATTAGCTGTACGGGTCAGATCGATCATTGTGAATAAAATCCCATCATAACAGAATTTTGTGAATCACGTGTATAGAATTACTGAGTAATCCATGAAAGTAGATTCCCTCTTCTTTGGGTCTGCGATGTTCTTTGCACAGTAGAAAAATATACCACCGAGTCTTTTTTGAAAAATTCATACTGACCATCTTTTGTGATATTCATTTTCGAATAATTTGTTTCTCACTCGCAGGACCCGGGTTCAATCCTCACTTGGTAGAGTTTCAAGAAATCACTTCTAAAGTACCTTTCTCCGATTACGATAAAGAGAGAAATGAATTTTTAAGGTTTTCAAAGCTCGAATTTGATGTATTTTTTCTTTCCTATTTAAAATATGATAACTCCTGTTAACGATACTCTGCCAGTATCGGTTTGGATTAGAATTTATACATAAGATTTCATCATTTCAACTCTTTGCTATTTCTTATCCAGCTCTGGCAAACAACTTGTCCTTTTGGAATGCCAGAGTTTCATCATAGCAGGCTTAAATAAAACATCTGTACCGATCATCATTTTGACTGTCCGCCAGTACTGCACGGAGAAAAATTTGTAGCAGAGATCCCCATAAAAAGAGCAGTTTTGAGACACATGATCGTTTATGAACATTTCTCCTTCAATTTGTGGTAATTTTTTCAAAACTCACAGTACTGTGTGTCAGATACAAAGTTATTTCATCGATTGCCATAATTGAAGGAGAAGTGCTCATGTATCCCAAAACTGCCATTATTATGGGAAACCGTGCTGCATATTTCCCACACTGACAGAAAAACGACCTGGTTGAAACATGCATGGTCGCAATAACTTGGAATCTGGTCCGATTCACCAGGAAATGTGGTTGTGATGTCCAGAAAAAGTGGTTGGAGCCAAAATTAACTACATATGCTGGTTATCACACCAAGAAAAGAATCTGGTTTTTCTCACCTGAAAGATGTAGTTAATTTTTGCTTCAAACACTTTTTCTGGATATCACAACCACATTTCCTGGTGAATCAAACCAGATTTCAAATAATTGAGATCACGAATGTTCCAACCCAAGTAGAAATCTGACAAGGCATTGTCTAGTCAATATGAGGCCCCTGTAGGGATTTCATAGGGAACTTCTAGTTGAGATAAACTAGCAAGTTACTCACCGGTTACTTACAATATATATCAGACAAGTGAAACTCTCAAAAAACTATGGAGGATTTTTTATAAGTATATCTAGACTGTTACTACACTTGTAAGCCTCGTCAGAAATCATTGAGGCCCTTTCAAGATTTATTTGCCAGAAGATGGCAGTGGCGGTTTTTATGGTTTCATTGGACTACATCAGACCGTGTCACGGATAAAAAAATATTTTGTACAATTTAAGAACTTGTTATTTATCTCGAATGAATGAGATTACCTCAAATGAATATTTATCTACCAAAACTGTATACTTTGTTGACACAAACAAATGCGATATTCCAAAGCAGGAGCTAATAATCAACTTTTCCATATGAATAAAATATTCATTTTTTGTGGAAGAAATATTCACTCGAAGCTATTCATTGATTAATTTCTCAGATCCAAAGAAATGCTTTCTTCCCCTGGTAGAAATATCATAAGTTTTTCCCCACAACTCGTGAGGCACTAGTGAGGGAGAACTAGTTAAGTAAAACTCGTGAATTACTGGTCAGTAAGTGATAAGTTCAACTCAACTAACTATTTGGGTTATAATCAGGTGGAACTTATGAGAATTTCACAAGATCTTCCACGTTATGCATACAGAAAAACACTTAACAAACGTTCAACCATCACCAGCGAAATAAATGTTCATGATTTCATATAACTTATCACAATTCTCATAAGGTTGATTTATTAACCATTCAGCATCATTTTTCTTTTCTACACAACACATCACCATACACATCATTTGAGTATTATTCAAAGAGCATGAACTGAATGAATATGTGTTTCGTCATAATCAAATATAAGTTTCGACCAAGTACTCTTCTTTCGTCATTTCTTGATTAATATGCATAAAAAATCTGTTATTGAGTGCAAAATGAATTATTGAATCAGTCATCACTGTTGTAATATGTAGAAAATCGTAATTTGCTGATGTGGTGAAAACGAATTCTATTCAAATACACGACAATATCAACAACAACAATATCAATATCAATCAATATCAATATTGATTTACATCAATATTTCTCGGAAAAATAAAACTCACTTTCAATTTCTCAAAACTCACATTTCTCAAAAAACTCACATTAATTTTGTAATAATATGAGTCACGAAGAACTCATTTGATCAGAAATATTTCAAGCGAATGTTTAAAATGAATTTCAAAAAGCTTGAATTATTTACTTGAAGCGCGTTGGATGATTTCACTCTTCAAATTGAAGAGTATTCTTGAAGTTGAAATTTTCAAATTTGAGAGAAAAGCCTTATGTTCTGAGTTGAATTTGTTGTTAGGGTGATGATGAACTTCTAGGAAGAGTTTGAAAGTAGGGTGGGATCTATATTGATGAGGAAAGTCCAAATCGTGTGGCAAAAGTTAGAAAATCTGTCAACTTAGCTCACGGCACATGGGTATTCTATCAGCTTTTCTTCACTAAACGAAATCTAGGCAGGAGAAATGTATCAAAATTTAGTAAAATCAAGTTGGTACAGAGCAAGAGAGGACAGATATATTCATTGAATTTTATTGGTTATTATAAAAATTTTGATAAATAAGGAAAGGCTATAGAAGATCCGATGTGTCGTCTGTGGATATTTTTGTTCCAATAATGTTGTATCATTTTCCTACAAATAAATGTTATTATATTTATGGAACAGGTTCAATACACATGTTTCCTCAACCTACTAGTGAAAAGATACAAAAATGCACACAATACAAAATTATTGAAACAAAAATATTGAGAGACGATAAATTGAGTCATACATAGCCTTCACTTATTTATCAACATTTTTATAATAACCAATAAAAGTCAATGAATATATCTGTCCCCTCTTACTCTGTACCAACTTGATTTTACTAAATTTTGATACATTTCTCCTGCCTAGATTTCGTTTAGTGAAGAAAAGCTGATAGAATACCCATGTGCCGTAAGCTAAGTTGAGCACAATTTGGACTTTCCTGATCAATATAGATTCCACCCAACTTTCAAACTCTTCCTACAAGTTTATCATCACCCTAACAACGAATTCAACTCAGAAAATAAGGCTTTTTCCTCAAATTTGAGAATTTCAACGTGAAGAGTACTCTTCAATTTGAAAAGTAAAACCGTCCGTCGAGCTGCAAGTGAATAATCCAAGTTTTTTGCAATTCATTTTGAACATTCTTTTGACATATTTTTGATCAAATGAGTTCTTCATGACTCATATTTATTACAAAATTAATATGATCTCTGAGTTTTTGCCTAGAAGTACTGATGTAAGTATTTGAAGAAAATTCATTTTCACTGCATCAACAAATTAGGATTTTTTGACATGGTACAACAGCTATGACTCATTTTGCACTTACTAACAGATTTTTCGATACACATTATTCAATCCATTTTTTGATTACATAAATTTAACCTCACATCTGTCAACCGAACTGCAATTTTCACACAGGCTCATAGATGATTATATTCAACCGACGGATGATTGAATCGGATAAACACGTCACTTTAATTGATCTTTTCTATGGCATCGCGTAGGTACCGGTTTAGCTTAGGTCGTTAGGGCGTTAGGATAGTAGATCGCGCAACATTAGGTAGGAATTGGTTTAGGTAGGTTCGATTCTCTCCGAGGTTTCCAATATTCTCTCCATCGCATTGAGCACGAAGTGAACGTTGATGGTAATCTGCAAGTGTCTCCTCTGAAACATGATTTTTGCTCAGAATTCAATTTTTTATTTTCAAAAACATTTTGGGCCAAAGCATGCATATTTTACTGAATAATCATTATTGATGTATTATTATAACTTCACAATTTTTTTGGCATATAATTGCTGTCGTGAGTGTGGCGCTAGTTTCTTACAAGTTCCTGGTCAGTTACTACTGAGTGCCTCGCTAGTTTTGATGACTAGAATTTAGTTAAGTGACGTGTTACATTCTACTAAGTTACTCGTAAGTTTTCTTTATGAGTGACTCACAAGTGAGATAGGTAAACTGATGAGTAACTCTCGATGTACTAGAGAAAATTTCTACCAGGGTCTGTGTATAATTCTGGATTTGTCTATATTTCTCTAGCCAAAAACTTGTTGGTAATTGACTAGTATTTAGAGAGTAACTAAATAGTAACTGACCAGTACCTTGTGAATTCCACTAGCAAGTGCCTCATAACACACAGCGTTACATTACGAATAAGTACCTGGTGAGTTTTCCTCAAAAGGCCCTCGTCAGGAGTATAGAAAAACTCACGAGGCACTAGCCATTGACTAGGCGTAATTTCTACTTAACCAGGTCGTTTTTTTGTCAGTGCATACGTTTTTCTCAGTTATGTCTATCCAATCGGCCTCGTGATGGGAGGTCTGGGATTGCCAGTGCTGGCAACTTTGCAAACAGTACTCAACCAGTAGCGACTCGTATTTCCATTCCCACACAGGAATGCTCAATTTTGAAATCAGGGATGAAAAAAAAGAAAATTCATGGTAAATCTTCATCTTACGTAAGTTGAGTGAAATGTCAAGTGAACTAATATATTAATGAACATGACCCAGTTACAAGTTCGAGCTCTCACTCTATTATTAATCTAGAGTCCAACAGTTATTTCGTAATTAACGATTCGACGTGACGAAATATTAAATATCTGTTCAACCTCTTGGATCTCGTACACTGAGAGAAATTCTTATAGTGACTGTAACTAAAACGTCTCAACTAAATATTCTCAATGACAGCTATACTAAAAATTTGAATGATTCAACTAAGAAATTATAGTCAATATAATCAAGCTTGTTTTCGTATTCAATTGTCTTTGGACACTTTCCTTCCTTTCAAACGTATAGGACGCGTGAGTCAAAGTTGTCAAAATTGCTACTTTAAATTGTGCAATTTAGATTGTCGGGGGTCTAAAGGCTGAATTGATTTCGAATGCGTATTTTTCTCTACAATGGGAGTGGTATCTTCACAAGGCATTCACTCTTATATGTAGAAACATGGTAACAAGTATTGATATAGGTTATAAATTGGAATCAAACTATATAGTTTCCCTGGTCGACATTGCGATGAAAGTGGATAAAATGTTCAAGAACAAGACGAAAATGAACCCTAGTGTCAGTTTTTTAATCTTTGTCATATGATTTTCGTAGATTATTATGTAGGTTATTATTTTGTACACATTTAAAAGTCATTTTAACCAGAATTTATAAATTATTCTCTTATAATGTAGCTTACTATTAAAAAGTAGTTGTGAAAAATAGTCGTGTTTACTAAAAATCAAATAATTTCGATCCCAACCTTCGGTTACATCGTACCATAAAAATTAGTAAGTGATACTGAAAAGAAATAGTTGAGACGTTATTTTACTAATTTTTTCAGATAATGGCAACTAATACTTTCTCTCAGTGTAGACACAAAAAGAGGAAACATAAAAAATCATAAGAGATGAGAGTTACTAATCAGGTGTGATAGTACGCATCATATATTTTTCTCCACAATGGTTCTTGAAACGATATACGATCATTCACGATCACGGCAAATCGATGCCCGTAATGGTGGCGCGACTAGCATATTATAACGGTTGGAAAACCAAGGAGAAGAGCGGTTGAATTATGCAACTAATGCACATAGCAGGGTATTCGTCTACCACATACAACTCCGACCGTACGGATGAATTTATGTCTGGCGCCAGACTCTGAGTGGAGAGTAACAATACTGTCTTTTTCATTTTATCTATCTGTCGGCTTTTGGTGGTCGATATCTCTCTTACTTGGAGAATACAGGAGAACTCTTACCAATGCGACAATGTATTCAACGAATTTTAAATTCGAGACACACATTATGAGAATAAATCAAAGACATTTGGTATATCAAAAGGCTAAAACAGCGTCAAGAACGCGAGAATCCATCGAATGAAGAATATCAACATAACATAAAGTTTCAATTTCTTCAACCACAAATAATGGAAAGAATCTACAATCCACGCTAATGTCGAAAAAAAAAGACAAAAAACCAGAGCTTTGATAAATTTCTCGAATCATCTCGACGGTACAATTGGTGGCGTGAATTAAAAAGAAAGGAAAAACAAGCATTAGGGTGGAACTGAGGGATGGAAATTGCGTATTTCTTTCTCTCAATCTGCAGTACACTGATTAAAATACTTGTACTTCGATGCAAAATAGTTTTGATTGGATGTTTTGTTGTCAACCGTCACAATACAAACAAAGAACGATTAGAGAAATAATTTAAAGAGAAAATAGGATTAGATTTCCTGAATTTTAGGATAGAATTATTTTGTTTCTCGAGCGAGGATTTTTATTTAAATATGAGGATTTCAGAGTATCGAGCGAATAAGGGAATTCATATAAAATCTGAGGGTGTGTGGTTTTCATAGGAGAGACATTTTCTTGGATCATTCGCATCACGAGAGGTGAAATATTATACCAAAGAATTTCAATGAAGCATGCTTCTTAGGAATGTCTAGGTCCCCTGTGGGTAGCCTTGATTTCCACTTGATTCCCATTTGATTGTCTCCCACGAGAATCCTTCTACGTTTCTTTACGCGGAGAAAAAAACAATTGTGTCAAATAATGTTGTTACATCGTCTAAGTATTTGCATTGGATCTATGGCGTAGACCTGTAATTTTGCGGATTTTACCGCAAAATTGAAATGAATCGATATCGATAAATAAACATTCGATGAAAAAGCGTGGAAGTAGAGAATATCATCCCGATGAAGCAAATATGAATGATGAAACGTCACGTACATCGATAGTTATGATAATCGTTAACGTCAAGACAGACTTTAATTGCTTTACAGAAATGTCAACGACGCGTTTGTTTCGCATACGGAATTTATCGATATCAAATGATTCTCAAAACATATTTGATTGCACGAGATGAATGGACATCACAATGATATTTTGAGCTGAAAAACATATCCACTATGGATACTCTCTCTTACTCTTGTAATGATGGTTGAAATCGCGAAAGTACATGTTTGGAATCTTTAATCGAATCGTCATCGTTCTATACGCTACGTGCTTGATTTGATAGTTCTAGCTCGTGATCGAGTATATGTATTTTATATCAACGTATTCGAGGTTACAATCTTGTTTTCCCTTTGCATGATCGAATACCAATTTAGACGACGGATTTCAGGTTCAGGCTGCTCGTGCTACATATTGTTCCAAGATTCAAGGCCAAATATTTAACGTTCCAATTGTTTTCCGGATATTCTTCAATTCCATATTGTGAATCCAATTGGAACTATCGTGCGGAAATTATTTTTGCTGACAGAAAAGACAATTCACCGTAACTTGAACGAAATATGTAAATCCGGAAGCTTAACAATACTTTCAGATTCTTTATTTTTCAAATAAGATGCAGTCACATTCAACCAGACTTTGTACAGCATTTTTAACTGATTTCGTATTCGTGTGAATTCGATTTCATCAGAAGTCCCAAAAAAATCAACTTCCAACTTTTCAATCAAGTTTCAGAGGTGTTCAGTGAAGGGCTTGTCAGATGATTTCAGAGGGGTTCATAGTTTTTTTAGAGAGTGTTTCAAAGTTTTTCAGTGACATTTTTTTTACCACAGCCAACATGATTTTTTTCTATAAATTACGACATGATATACAAATTTCGGAATCAAACTGGTGTTGGAAAGACAAATAGCTTTTGGAAATAATGAATTACAATTCAATAATTCATCAATTTATGAATGTTTGATAGATAGTTTCTTCGTTTGAGAATCCAGGGGTTGTAGATTTTTGTACAAACAGAAAATATTACATTTTCTCGGTACGGTATCTTTGCGAAGGTATCATTTCCATTGTTGAATAAATGAGATCTTTGAATTATATCTCTAGTAGAGACACGAACGGGTGAATGGTAATACGGTAAGATATTACAATTTGCATCTTAGATATATTAGTCTCTGTAACAAAACAGCTGGGACTCCATTCTGCATTTACATATCCTTCTCGTACAGGTATAAACTGTGATCAAGTAAAACAGCAATGCCAATAGTTTCATTTCTAAACTACAAATCACTTCATGATTTATGTTATGATGAATTATTTGTTTAGACATATTCCAGAAACATTCTGGTCATTTTTCATACTCTCTTCCACCTATAATATTCGAACATATATCGATTTTTATTCCCGGAAAAAGAAAACAAGACTTGCTCCTAGATTCTTGAGAGTTTTTAGAATTCTTAGAACGTGGTTCTGCGACCGAAGAGAAACCATTTCATCGCTGCTATTTTCAATCCAATATTCCGTGGTGTCCAATTCCGGGAAGAGGAAGTGAAATTGCATGACTGGGAAGAAATGTAAAATCCCTATCGCCATTTGGAAATCCTCCTTCTTCCTATTCCTTCTCCCGTCACCGCCATCACCGCAGGATCAGAGGAAAAAGAAACTAAAGGCAGAACGACGACGTAACACTTTCTCCGTTAATCCCTTCATCATGATCATGATCATCATCAGCGGCAGCAAGGGTAAAAGCATTCTGACCTAATTCTTTTGGTTTGGTTGTAGCAGAATAGATATAACACGGAGGAGAAAGAAAAACTGGCATGGCAGGTATCATCTTCCTGTATCCTCATTCCTCATCCGTCGATCCTAATCCCTTTGTGACGAATATTTCAGTTGAATTGTCGTAAGAAATCTCATGCACCAATTCGTCATCGATATCGAACAAGGAAATTAGTTTCCTGCGGGATGAGATAACACTTTTATTACGAGAATATGATGGATTTCATTGAATACATACGAAAAATATTTCAAGATACCTTTGAATAGCTGGATTCGATGTATCAAACTCCCATCTCAAAATACGTGAGATGTTTTTGAATAAAATTTTGAAATTCATTCCTGGAAATAAGAACCTTTGTACACAAGAAGATTGCAATTTGGCATCACGTTGAAGCTGCTGTTACTTTCTGCGTGGAATATCAAAAGACAGATTTCGTAGTTTATATGAATGAGGATTACTCTGAAAGTTTTGGCGTTCGAAAAGAGAGATTTTCAATGTTGTCCTGCTTACCAAAGTTAGCCAAGTTCTTGGGACGGTGTTGTACGTGATTGTAACGATATCGAAACATCGGTAATCTCATTCGCAGGAAATATTTTGAAAATAATAAAATTCTTTGATACAAAGTCATTGATGGAATAACAATGATGAGAGAAACAGCTCCCACAAAGTAACGATATAATTCAGAACTTGGGAGAGGAGTTCAAAGCGCGTCACCTTGAAACTTAACAACGAGAGTGCATAAGGTGTCTCCTCCCCAGGGTAGTACGATCTCATCAATGACCAAGGTTCGCCTCAGCTCGTTGAATTCATCCAATAACCAAACAAGTTCCTTCGACGAAGGAAAACTTTGTGGATGCTTTCACAGGGAAGGCGCGAAGAAAAATTCGCATTACTTTTATATAACGGTCGGGGAGGAAAGTTTCACGATAGTGATTGGATTGCAAATTCATAGCAATAATCATAATGATGATCACACATAGGAAACAAAATTAACTCAGAGAAACTCATTGTCTTCCTCTTCAAGAGAATTTCACTCTTCATTTATCAAATTTACAGTTCTGAATGTTTTCTCATTTATCCTCGGCAAGGCCGCTTTTGCACTCTGGTTTCCTCTAATTACATCAATTAACATGCTGTGAAGTCGGTTGAATATATGGTCATTAGATTATACCGCTTACTTGACTGCAGCAGCACGTCTTTGTGGTATTTCTCTCTTCTAATATGTTTTTTTGCTTTCTCAAAATTATTTTCCTGTGTTCTAGATTTGTATGATCTTACGTGGATTCGAATAATCTAGGAAATGATTGAAGAACTAGATTCAATCGTGGCTAAACTTTGTACGATAAAGAGATATACATGTATAATTTGGAATCGATATTTTTGAATGACATTTTTATCCAGCGTGTGCATCTCACGCCATTCGCCAGCATATCGTCGAACACTTAATCTCGTCATTGACACGAACACCTCCATCTCTTCCATTCGTTTAATCAAATCGTTCCAAATGTTTGTTTCGTCAACTATCGGAAGTTTAATCGGTTCATACTTTGAAAAATCATGGAAAATATATTTGATAACCATTTCATCGATTTTCAAATGTTTATCCATCCAATTTGGTGAATATTTGACTCTGGATTTTTCAACAAAGGAGAATAGAATACGCGAGATTGAGCCCCTTTTGCTGGAACAACAAATTTTTTGCTAGTCCAGCTACACTTCCAGTTGCACTTTCATCAATCCACTTAGCGGTTACAGCGAATTTGTAGCTGAGTTAGCAAAAAGATTTGCAAATTTTTCTCTTCATTTTATGGTAAATTTATCAATGTATTTATATTTAGAGTGGGGAAAAAAATACACGTTGACTGAGGTAATATTTCTCTGAAGGCGTGAAATCTCTTGAGTTCACAACCTCGGATGCACATAATCTAATTTGAAGTCATAAACGCGTTGATCGTGAGTTTCTCAACTGCGCTTGGTACGATGCACCAAGCCTTATCTTTACATATCTTTTCATTTTTTTCCCAGTAGTAAAGAAGGATGTTTAATCGTCCGTGACCTTTTAATATAATCACAATGATTACACGAGACACACGAATTTGCTATTTTAATACATCAACTCGAAACTCGTTTTACATAAAACGTTGAAACCAGCAATCCCGACCTCGGTTTCCGTTCTCCGGCAATCAGTAAATATTTTCTCTCGAGGAAAATACGCAGGGAATTTATAGTATACGTGGGAAAAAGATTTTTCTCCGATGAAGTTTGGGCGATTCTTTCTTAAAACGTGCGTCCTTTCAAGCGTGGAGATATATGCTCAACGAGAAATCGTCGAAACGTATTACCTTTCGCGCCAAGGCGTCGTCGGGAGAAAACGTTGCGCAAAAAGTTTTCAGCTAGTTTGCCGCTCCTTCTTCGAGAAAGTACTTAAAGAAATATTGGTCGTGTCTGATGTAGACAGCGAATTTTATTTTTATATCCAATCGGAGGACGCCACTTGATTGAAAACGACATAATTCGATCAAGAAAATTAGATGGGATTGTAAATTGTTCTGGAATATATTTCACAATTTTCGATAGAATGCGTTGCCAACTTTCTTTCAATCGACGAATAATATGTTCGCGCGAACGAAATTCGAGTATCTTCTACAATCATAATTCATTTGTTTTTATTTGTTGAGATTGGTAATTGATCAACGAAATTCGATTGAAATTATATGAAGATTGGACTTCGGTGAATGAAATGATTAATCATAATAGGAAATTAACACATCTCAGAGAGCACAAAGAAAGACACGTCACGGGATATTTAATATAGTGGATCATACAACATTCGTGAGAGAATTAATGATCTTGCGAGCTTTATCGTGTGATATCCAACGATGGAAGACGAATGAGAGACAGACTTGGAATGCTGTTGAAAAATGATATCCCATTCCTCTAAGATTAGAGGATTAGAGAAACAAATGAATCGAGTGTTCCGTTGAAGAATTCCTGAATTTCATATTTGTGTATTGAATTCACCACAGATGTTATGAAAATCAAATTCAGTTTGAAGATCATTTCCAGATAATAGAGGCAAAGGTGGAATAATGGGCCCCTGCTGGTAATATGGGCTCCCTCTATATCTGATTATGTGAGTCACGAGTTCTAGCGGTGAACACTCAAACTACTGGAACTAGTTCACAAACGACTCTGTAGATCGCGCTGATCGCTCAGCTGTTATGGTTGATGATATATCAAGCAATGAATTTTGTGCTCGTTATCAAAAGTTTGAAAGGTAAGAGTTGGACCTAATATTACTACAGTTTTTTCATTTCAACCGGTGAAACCAAGTTTGGGTATGTATTTAGTATGCTTTAAAGATTGCGTTCCACATCCAGTAATGTCAATTTATTTACAAAGTTGAGGGTAGAAAAATTTTATTCTTCAAGATGGTCAGGGTGGATATACGGGCTCTCTGCACTGCGGGTATTATGGCCCCCGACTCTGAATCTGAACTGTGGGTGAAGTGTGTGCTTTGTGACATGTGGGCTCACAATGATTGTGCTGGTTGCGCAAAAGATGTTTACAATTGTGACTTCTGTAAATGAATTGAAACAAAAATGATTTTTCCAGTTGGTTTATGATAAGTCACTTCCCAGTAAACCCTGAGTTCTTGAAGATGAATATAAGATATCCGATGAAAGAAACCTTTAAGATGTGTCTAAAAGATGTCTTATAGATGTATATCAGAAATCTTCAAAAAGATATCTTACAGATGCCTGTATAAGATATCTGAAATATATCTGAAAAATCGATTGCATCAGAGTTCTTCAAATATCATCTATAAGACATCTTTCAGAACTTCATTTCTGAAAAGATGACGTCTACCGACTTTGCCTTTTGCATCACTTTTCTGCCTCATCCTCTCGCGTGCAGTACGTGTCAAATGTTGAATCTTATACATAAAAATGTTATATATTAGAATTCAAGGGATTCAAAGATGCAATTGACCTGTTCATGGGATAAAAACTCACCAAGTAAGTGTATGATATTTTATTCGTATATTCGTTGGATGTCATTGTATACTTTTCCAAAATCAGCATTAGTAAACATTACCGGCATTCCTAACCTTGCTCTTTACCGTCGTTTACATATATATATTATGCAAAAAAAATATCATGCACTTACTTGATGACATCTTATCCTATTTATAGGCGCAATTGCACTTCTCGAATATCTTGAACTATTACAATAATGAATTTATGAACCTGAATGTATGAATTTGCAGCGGGCTGTCTTCTTCTCGAAACATCTTCATCGAATTCATGTATCGATTCCTTGGCGAAGGTAGATCTCATAATTTTTCATAATTTCTCATAAAAGTGACAATTTTTCATATTTCCTCATAAATTACAAATTCGGTAAGAAAGATCTAATATTTTCTCCTTGAACTTGTACCAAATGAGGAAATATAAAGATTCATGACTTTCATGAGAATTATGGAAAATTATGATAAACATTACCACCAGGGTTTTTGTATGACTTCTGAAATATATCATTTTTCGGATTTCTAATTTTGCTCTCCCATAAGACCTCATTAAGATATCTTAAAGAAGCTCCTGAAAGATCTCTTTTCAGATATCTTAAAGATATATAATAGTGTTGCGTCCGATATCTTTATGATATCTCAAAGATCTCTTTCGGGAGAAATTTTAAGATATCTTACAAAATTTTCAGACATCTTTCAGATATCTAATAGAAATCGGATTGTCTATTTGGGTTTTCTTTATTTTGACGCAATATCCAAGCGGACTTTCAATTTATATCTAGATCCAACTCTATTCTATGTGGATTTATGAGTAAATGAACACTGTCCTTTAATTGTTTCATTTCTTTGACAAAAATACCTTGGGGCCTATATTACCCGCACAAATGTTGGTAATGAAAAAATGGGAAACTTTGGAAAAACGATTTTATTCCTTTAATGGCTGCGAAGAATGAAACGGGACTTCATGCAATCAGTGTTGGGTAGTTCATAGAAGAATTATGATGTATTTTAGATTTTTATGCTGAAAATAGAAGAAGTTATTACAAATAAAGAAAGTGGGGGCCCATATATCCACGCTTACCTCTACTGTGTTTGAGTTTAAATGAAAGCGTGAGAAATTCAATTCACGAATACTAGAGTAGTCTTTTGATATAGTTTATATATAATTTATTTTTGATTGAAATTAATAAAAATGTTTGGAAATTTTGTTCATCAATTTTTAATGAGATGGAATATTGGTTTCAACTCGTATTAATGATGAATTTGAAATTAATAGTGATACTGTATCGCCCCAACATGGAGAGATAATTATTGAGATGGAGTTTGATGAAACATTCAAAAATGTGCCCACAATTAAATACAGACAGTATTCAATGACAGAACATTCATCGAGTATCAATGCTGAGAGAGGGAGAATGGCAATATGCGGATCACAAGCGAATGATTAGTTTCGGTTAGATAGACTTTTTCCCTATTGATTGTACAATACCGATCATCCTTCCTTCGTTCAAGAGTCGGTTCTTTGTTAACGCAAAGAGAATGAAAGAAATGAGATTTTCAATACCAAATAACAGAACTGACCGTAACCCAACCGCGATGGGAGGATATGCCAAGAGAAAAATCAATTTTCCATCGTTGAAGAGATCAAGGTCAATATAAAAGCAAACGCATTGGTGATAAATCAATCTCCGAGAATTTCCAGTTTACCAAGGTCCGGCATCTAATTTTTCATAAAATTCTTTAACAAGGACTTGAGAATTTCATGTAATATCGTCATCATTCGTTCTCTAATGTCTCATTCATTGTATTGTCCATTGGATTTATTTTTTAATTAATCACTTATTTATTTTCACCTCCTATCGGGTTCGATAGTGAAAAGCAGTTTTTGATTCTAACCGATCTAGGAACCGTAGTTGATGCTTATCGATACATCATATAAATTTCAAGGGATCAGATGGAACAAACTTTCCGATCTCTTTCTTTCGTAGTTTATTTCTTTCCAGAGCTTTCATAGATTTTTCCAAAATTGTTACGAATGAACTCCGATGAAAAAATAAATTCCAATTCAATCAAGTAGAAATATATCGAAGAAACATATGATCGCGATATAAGCAGTACTTCAATGCGCAGTAAAATATTTCATAGCTTACAATCAAATCCAAGACAGCAATAAGATTGTACCTCCCATTACTTTACATTCCATAATTTCCAACAGCGCGGAAAAAGATCGTGAGGAATTCGCATATTCGTGAAAGAAGGATATAATTCAATCTCCGCTTTGTACTTATTTTACAATTTACGACTCAAAAGCGGAATATATGAAAGGAAACGTACGAAATTTGAGAATATCTATGGTAAACGAGGAAATCAAATGAAAAACAAAAAAAAATAACAAGGGAAATAATTGAATGGCAGATTGCGCGAAAAAGTAGCGAGAAAGGAAACAAAGCAAATCAAAGTCGGAGGCCAGCTTTTTTTTGCTAAGTACACTCTCGTGGGATTTTCGTGCAACGGCAACAGCAACGCTGAAATTTATTACGCCAAAGAGCTTTATTACGGAGGAGACTTAATTTCGCCTCCTGTCTTGCTCTTGAGAAACTACTTTCATCGTATTTTCACCTATCATTTTTTATACTCGATGGAACCTGTGATTTTTTTCGATAGCAATTTGTGCGTTTTCCTTGTGGTTAATTTCGAAAAGAAATTTATGGGGTTGTTTTGTTTCAATAATTTTATGGAGTTTGTTTAGAGTTTTCCTGTGGGAATTCAAAAGAATTATTTCGTCGCAATGATGAGATTCAATTATTCGTTCGAAGAATTGATTGAATTGTCTTGCTGTAGATGATGAAATATATTATCCGCGTATGAGGGATAAGACACCTCTACCTTATCTCTAATATCTCCTCGGGGAGATCTACTCTTCGCTGCTTGCGAGTGCTTCGCCGTTCTAATCGCAGGTCTGCCGCTTTTCAGGTGACCTGCCTTCGGGTCTGTTTTGACGATACAAATCTGATACAAAGAATAGTTGAGTTCAGTTTCTTGGATTGTTTGATTAATTTCATTATAAAATCGATGTATTTCTCAATTACGAACCAGGGAATTTCATTGAAAATTTTCCCATTCACACGCATAATTTGATACTAGATATTTATCTTGACAGGACAAGGAAAAAGTGTATTCATTTTGAATAATCCTGTGCTGCTAAATATAACGATGAACCCACCCGATGTGGATACAATAGGAAATTCTTCCCCACTAAAAACCATACTAGGAGGTAGAGAGGTACAAGAAAGACAAGGCAACTGTGAACCATGTCATCCAATTAATGGCTCAGAATCGAGTGAGAAGCAAAATAACTACACGCCTTAGTTCCGTGTTGAGCCACGTTCATCCGCTCGATGTTCCACATTAGCTCATAGATATTTAGGAGGGTGACATCCAAGGATTCACATTTGACACTTCATTTAGATAAAATCACTTTGATCAGAATTAACTCGAAAATTGTATTACAATATTTTTCGATAGAATTTAAAACACACGGTCATTCGAATTGAAAAACACGCGATACAGAGAGTCCAGATTATATCCATATATATATATATCTCGGAACCTTGAACATCAATTTTATAAAAATCGATCGTATTTTATAAACGAAGGTGAGGCTGCAATTTTACCCTCCCTCCATGAGTTGAGTTAATGAAATACAGTAAGGCACATAAAAAAGAGCATATCGAGAGAGCAAATTATGAAATATCTTTCGACACAACGCAATCGATTTTCCATTCAATTTATTTTAATTTCCTTTGACCTATCACGAGTTTTTATGAAAAACATTACCTCGAAAATCTGCTGTTATATAATTGAACTAAAAAAAAAGGAACCAAAATATATTCCTCAACGGAAAATATCTTAAATCTGCAAATCTGCTATGAGAAATATACTCAGCGTCATTCGCACGTGAGACTCTGGTCTGATCTTGAATGTCAATTTCCCCTGGCATCACGCCATTCGCATCTCGTCAATGCGATTATTGTGAATTTTTCCTAAAATTTTGCAGACATTGAAACTCGAACGTAGAAGAAAACAAAATAAGAGGATACTAGATGACGAGTGGAATGATATTTCCATCGTTATTACCATTATGAACATGATTTTCGCGTTTAAGAATGTTCCCCGGTACAATGAAACACGCCATGCGCCTACCCCAATGAACGTTTCATTAATCATTGACTACCTCGTCAAGCACGTTAGCGAGACTCTCGTCGACGACGCATGACAGATGAATTTCATGCTTGACTGCCTACGAAACAACCATCACCCGCTGCCCCAACCGGACTTCCAATACTGCATATCGGATTCTTTTTTCGTTTCCATTATACGCCGTCCCTTTGTCCTTATGTTTTTATAACGTCGCAATTATCACTTCATCCCTAGAGTACGCGTGCTCGGAGTTTTCGATTTATCGATGCAAATACGAGTACACATCGGGTGAAGAGGAAAAAAATTACCGGAATACGAATCCCAACGAGACACGATAAAATAAATACGATTTAAATTGAGGAAACCAGTTGAACTATTGTCTGTGTTGATAAAAGAATCAAATTAAACTGATAAGACAAAGCGAGACTATCAAATAAAATATTTGCACTTTGAAATGTTCATTGCCTCGAAAGTATTATCGCATAAACCGTTGAATTGTATAAAAACTAGAAACAAATTTCATTTGAAAATAAAAAATTCATCGAACAATAGGTGAACGCATGAAAGTCGACAAAGAGACTATCATGACCAACCCCGTGTTTTCCACCAATTAATGTCAGAGCTTAACACGATCGTTCCCGTTACATAATACAAATGAACAATTCTGTGGCTCGAATCTAATTTTCGCGCTCGTGGATGCACGTAAAGTGATCATGGTGTTGTCATAGTTACGTTGCATTTAAGTGCATCAATCTTTCGCAAAGATGATGCTGTATCTTTGTTATTCTTGTTTTCTTTTCTTTTTTGAGAACTGTGAATTTGATTTTTTCGTAAATTTGATCGTACACATTTCCATCGTTTATGGAAAAATTCATAGTATCGTTTTCTTCATTTCACACTCGAACTTCATGTTCCAAGTAAGAATCGATTATGCGCCCTGGTGGAAAACTTTCCATAAAAATCTCTGGAAATTTCAGTGAACAGTTTTTACGAGATATTCATAGGAATTGTCGGTGAAAAAACGTGTCCAATGGGTAAAAGTTTTTCAGAGAAATTTTTTTCCCCAGGGGATTCTAAAGTGGCGCAATTGTAAATTAATAGCATTATTTCAATGCTTTTTTCCAATGATTTAACAGAGACAGAAGGTGACAGTCAAGATTTCATCTATTAGAAAAATTTCTTCCATCCAAATAAATCGTTTATTCATCCTCTCTCCATAGCATATTCCTTGGGGTTGATGAAATATTTAATCGAATCAATAATGGAATGCTCGCCCTAAATAAACAATTCATCAGCCATAAGTAATCAATTTTTGCATCCAATTGAATATTCAATTCCCAAGAATAAATATTTTATGGAGAGAGGATAAATAAATATTTGTTCCTGTGAACGTTCGGCGCAACGGTAGTCTATTTCGAGCGGGTTATATTGAACCAAGGATTGGCGATCGATCAACATTGTCTCTGTCAATAGATTGCCAAATTCTAGCGATCAGTTTTGCACAAAATGATATTCTATGATCACCGTTTGTTCGTTGACGAAAGCAAGAAATTTTTACATGCGATAATTTCGTATGCATAGATTATCCGATGTACCGAGTCGAATATTCAATTTTCATAACAAACAAACCCGCAAGAATTTTGCTAAATCAGCGACGTGATATTCGAATCGATAACTCCATTGTAGTAGAAACTGTTCGCCAAAGAATATTCCACGGAGACGGGTTTTGTTCTGACGATCGAATACGCTCGCCGGGACGAATACAATTGTCTCATCAATGAAATCCCATTACGATTTTGTGTAATATATTCATGAACCAAGAATGATTTATAGAATTCGAAGAAATACTTTGATATGACATAATGGTAACTTGAACAATACTCAAAATTGCATAAAGGTATTCTGTGAAAAATCAATTATAAGCAATTATATGTTCATCGATGTATTGTTTTAATTATGAGAAATTACAATCTCATTCGGTTAATGCAGAATTATTGTAAACGAACGAATACGCGATAAAACTAGGGTACAATATTGCATGAGAATAAATCCTCATAGATTCTACACAGATGCAACCATGTTTCTCTCAATCCTCTTAAATTGGGATATGTATGTATAAATGTACAAAGCAGATATATCGCTTTAATCCTGAACCACAATGATGATCATAATATTCTTAATGAAATTTCATTCTCATTGAAACCAACGAACATTACCCTATAGAGGGTAGGTGATTTTTCTCTCATTTAAATAATTTAAGTGAACGGTTTCGATTCTCATGATTCTTTCGTTCGCACGCAGTTGTTTTCCCAAGAAAAATCACAAGTTACGTGTAAGACTTACGTAGAATAAATTCATAGCTTCGTGTTCGATCCGTTGGATTGATGGTAAAACGATCATGAACGTATGTTCATTATGAACAGAAATAAAAGGAAAAGGGCATGAGTTATTCACTTGTGTGAACAAAGAGGGAATTATAGTCTTCTCAATAGAACTAGAATTCATTCAGATCCATTGAATATATGATCTCTAACATTCTCCAGCAAACTGTGAAAAATTCCTTTTGAAAATTCAGAAAATGTGACTGTAATCTTTTTACAACCACTTTTTTCTGGATTTTCATATGCACAGCGAAAAATTTTGTGTCACGGAAGGTTCACTCGGAGTTTATGTTGAAAACAATTTATCAAATTCTAAAATTCAAAGATTTTCAGTGTGAATTTAACATTTTTGTGTTAATATTCAACATGAATTGCGAGTGGACCTCCATTGCTGCATTGGAGTACTCTGTATCAATGTTCAAAAAAGATTCACTTCATAAAGAATAAGCCATACTGAAAATACCGTCGAAGCTACCAAAAAATAATCCTTCATTCTTCTTGCTGAGTTTCAAGAAACTTGACTGAATTCTCAAAACACTTTCCATAATCGAGTTAAAATTCCTTAAACTTCAGTCAAATATATCTGGAAATTCAGAAAAAAGTGGTTGTCAAAAATTACATCCACATTTTCTGAATTTTCAGGAGGAATTCTTTTACAGTGTTCTCAGTAATAATTTGAAATCCCGAAGAGGAATTTTCCAGAGAGAGCAAGGAGAAAAAAGCTTCGCGTTGTTTATTCGTACTTGCAACAAATCCTTCCCAGCCATCGAAAGTTCACAGCGCAATATCGGTGTTGGAATGACACATGAACATGATGAACGACTGATATTGAAAGAGATGGATGTCTGCCGTGTAACAAATGTGATTTTAAGTCCATTTTGCTATATGGATTCTGTACGAGATACGATGGAGTACCGATGTTAGTCAAATACTGTCGCTTTTACCATCGTCCTAAACAAATATCATTCGAATTATGGATTGTAGATACACAAATAGAACATAGATATCATCACTAAACTAATTCCTGTGGGTTTCATATTGAAATTCCTCCCCTACGTTGTAAATCTATCTCAATAATCTTTTACATAATAAAATTTCCACGCTGTATGGTATTCAGGGAAAAAAGAATCACTCAAAATCCTAAGACGCGGAGCTGATGGTTTCAAATTGTTGAATAATCGATTATTCAAGTCATTTGGCTTTTCAATAATCCAATTATGGAGAGGCGACCATGCAAATAATTCAATCAATTTGAAAGTTGGTACTTTCCTCGAGAATCCGATTTCAAGTACAAACTCCTTACACGTGTACTTTGGGTACGAAAGTTCGAATACGTCGTCGTGATCATATTAGTCACAAGTTTCCGAGTTGTGCACTTTGCGGAAGATATAAAGAAAAAAACATAGCATAATAAGAATTATTTTTCATACACTCAGAGAAACCTGTAGCTATATCGCAACTACGTGAGGGAACAACAATTCAATTATAATTCTTCCAACTCTTTATATAGCTGAAGAACTATTCAAATAGTTTTCATTACTGTAAAAAAAATAACCTTATGAATGCTGAATTTGACTGGTTATTCTCAAATACATTGTCAGAAATATCTGGAAGTTTGTTCAATCACGTACATGAATTCAGATTCATACACATTCTACATTCCATTTAATGTACAAAAACATGAATCAACTATGGATGATGCTATAGTTTACATCAAATTGAATGTAAAATGTGTATGAAACTGAATTCAGTCACGTACACGGAGAAAATGTGTTGACCAAAGATTATCCAAAGTTGAGTAAAACGGGGACGTAGTGGCATTCCCACAGAGTTTAAAATCCGGTCGATTTCATTTTACTCAACTACAGATGAAAATTCATTCAGATGGTTTTCAACAGTATTCAACTTGTGGAGATAATAAGAACGTTCGAATTTATTTTCACCTGTAGTCGAGTAAAATGAAGTCAACCGGGTTTTAAACTTCGTAGGAATGCCCCTATGTCCCCGTTTTACTCAATTTTGGGTACTTTTTCGCCAACACATTTTCTCCGTGTACTGGAAAACAACTTCCAGCAAAAACATTCAAATTAATGCAGAAATTTCTGACAATGTAGCTCATGTGACTATTTAAATTGATCTCAACATACATTCAGAGGAGTACTTGGTTGATACAACCTAATTGTATTGATAAATACGCACGCAGAGAAAAAAAGTTGCTGAAACAGCAAACCTCGAAAATTTGCTTTGCTAATATGGTAAAACTTATTGCTGAATTAGCAAAGAATTTGCTATTACAGCAAAAATTTCGCTCTTTCGACAAGCGCTTGCCATTCAGCAATCCGGAATTGTAGATATACAGACAGCTAGCAAATTTTGCTGGATTAGCAAATATCTTGCTAAAATAGCAATGTTTTTGCTGTAACAGCAACCGTTTTGCTAATTTAGCAAAGCAGATTTTTCGAAATTGCTTTTTCAGCAAGAATTTTTCTCTGCGTGCGAGCCAGCTAAATATTTTGTGCATGGGTGAGAATAATACGAATACACGGAGAAAAATAAAGTTTAGAAAATTACTACGTCCCTACTAATCAATTGTTTCAGCGATGGTTCGCTGGATGTTTTTTCGCGACTTTTAAGACGAGACAGATTTTGAGCTTCCGGAGTGGAGCCGCGTCTGGAATCGGTTTGTTGCCGACGTTTCGCCATCATATCGCCCTGAAGAAGCCAGCTGCAATGATGGCGAAACGTCGGCAACAAACCGATTCCAGACGCGGTTCCACTCCGGAAGCTCAAAATCTGTAACGTTCCTACTAAATTGGCAAGATACGAGAAATTATGACTGTAATTGTTATTATGACTGTATTGTCAGGCAAACCATTCATTTTTACTACATTGTCTATCAATAAAAGTAGTATTTTCTCATATCTTGCCAAATTAGTAGAAAATGTAGTAACCTTATAAATTTTATTTTTCTCCGTGTACAACACCTACAAAAATTCATCCATATGATTCATACTGTAAAAAATGTGGAAAGTTTCTCTTCACTATGTTAGTAGATTTGTGCCGAGTCTATTTCACCCTGCAAAATGATAGGTAATAAATAAACGAACACGTAGCGACACCCGTGTGTCACCCAAACAAAAATTCCCGGGTGGGTGGGATTCCCAAATTCGCATGTGGACTCAGGTCCCTGGCCGAGATCAGCCAGGTCCTGCCTGGAAACCCTTTGGTTCCTGCTCGAGACCTGTCAGATTTCCACCCGGGACCCGGCAGCCGGATCAGGTCCCCGCTCGAGGCAACACCTGGCTGGTCCCGGGCGGGAACCTGACCGGCCCCGAGCGGGAACCAGAGGGGTTCCAGGCAGGACCTGGCTCGTCCTGGGCAGAACCTGGCGGGTCCCGGCCAGGAACCTGAGTCCACACGCGAATTTGGGAATCCCACCCACCCGGGAATTTTTGTCTGTGCAAAGCCTGAACCCTGTCGTCAAATGTATGACGAGTGCTATTGGTCCGCGAGATTAGAAAAGCCTCACCCCATGCGAGACGCTGCCTCAAGGTGCGACCATGTGAAAGTCTGCCCTTAAGGGGATACTAGTGCCGGGACGCGAGCCATTTCGTATTGGCTAGTTTATTCAAAAAGTACTGGATCAATTCCTACCACCTAAGTTTCTAAAGAGTCCTCATGGCTTACAGAATCTTCGGAAACTCAGTTTGGATGAATTTATTCAATAGTTTTTGAATAAACTGGCCAATACGAAATGGCTAACGTCCCGGCACTAGTATCCACTTAAAAGGTAGTTTCTCCTCAGTACGTCCGGAGCGCCACATCAGTATCCACTTGCCCTGCCATACGATTATTCTTCAACGGGTGTATCAGGAGGTGCGTGAGTGGATTTCCTCACTTTCCAAGGGCCTACTAGCTGTCAGACCTCAAGTAATTTATCTCATCAGACTAGTGATTTTTTACCACAGTGCTCATCAAGGTTGGGTAGGTATCAAACTCCATGTGTTAATACGTACACGGAGAGAGAAAAATTTGCTGACGCAGCAAATCGAGGTATTATGTATAGAATAGCAAAATTTTTTGCTGACCTAGCTAAAAATTTGCTATAACAGCAATCGTGTTAGCTACGACAGCAATTTTTTAGCTGTGGCAGCAAGAAATGTTTGCTCCGCCAGCAAATTTTTAGTATTATATACAGAATAGCAAACAAATTTTGCTGGGATAGCAAACATTTTTCGCTGCCACAGTTCGCTAACAAGTTTGCTGTCACAGCAAAAAATTTGCTGCTCTGGCAAAAGGAACCCAGCAAAAGCAGATTTCGCTGCCACAGCGAATTCCTCTTCCTCCGTGTAGTAAATGTTACATATCATACCGTGTAACAAACCCTTTTTTCAGGGTCTTCTCACGTAATATATGTAATTTATGTATTGTTACACGCCACATCCCGATGCATCGGGAGAAAAAGCATGCTCCAAACACAAGGACGCCCTTCACACTTCCAATGCTGTTGTTATAACGTGCTTTTAACGTATGGCAACATGCTTAGAAGGCATGGGACTCATACTCAAAAAGCATGGGACCCGAATGGGCTCGTGCGTTTAACGCACTATATAACAAATGCGTTAGAAGCGTGAAGTGCTCCCTTGTGTTTAGAGTGTGCTTTTTCTCTCGGTGTACATATTAACGTAACATACTCGCGTAACAAATGTAACAAATCCTCCAAGACGTGTCATTACCTAACCCTGGTGCTCATACACTGTGGGTTTCTTCACCACCCTAAAGTCTCTCATATTTACAAGCAAATCATCTCCTTGAAATTAATGCATTAGACTTAGAATGAAATGTCTTCTTAGGTAATTTCTATCCACAACCTTTTCAATATTTCTCTATGTCTCTTCTTTGAGGAGGGTTGACAATATATGTTGGGGCTGAATCAGGGCTCGTGCATGCGTGCACTTCCACTGGGACAGAAACAACCCCATCCCCCTTCTTTTTTCTCTTTCTTTTCGGTTTCCTCACTCTGCTCCCTGAATACAACCAATTCATACAGGTGAGAGGAAATTGCTCCACTAAATCTCTACTTTTGGGTAGTGGGAGGTCATGAGGCGTTGTGGTTTCTCGCTACCTCAACAAACCTCCGTAAATAACCATAGCCCAGGACTTCTATTGGCTTCCATATCCATAGACGTCCGTTCGGGTTGATTAGGGACGGGAGTGAGATTTGGTCTAACCATTCTCAATTACAAATTCATTGGGAACACTCGTCACACATTCCGTGAATTAAAACAGAAAAAGGCTTCATTTAAATATTATACTCCTTTTACAAGGGTATCTAAATTATTTTGCTCCAAAAGGAGAAACAAGCTTTGGCTTATATCCCTGGAAGAAATACATTGAAATAAATTTGATTCAAAGGTTACGGCTGTACCAAAAAAGCCGTGCGCGTGATTTAAATTTAGATGTAGATTTTGAGTTGAACTTTGTATGAAACGATTTCACTTGAGCGAAAATTAATAAGTGAAGAAGTTAATTAACCCTAATTAAGAATTTTAATAATCCGTGACCCGCGTTCCCGTTACTAAGTGAGAATCCTAGGCAATCGACGAGCGAAGGGCACATAAAGGGCCTGTTTACATTGGTATCGTCAAATACCGACGCGCAAATAGATTCCAAACGTCACAGATTTCATCCTCTGATCGTCGGGGAATAGTTTTTCCATCAAGAATGAATGATTTTTCTACCACTTTGGTCAATTATTGTGTTTTCTTGGATGTTGAATCCTCTACGAATGAAGGCAAAGGCCACCAAATCATGGTGAAAAATTTTGCTACCACCATTTTTTGGGGGAAAATTCTGGTCCCTCAAACAAAATAATTTTTATGCAACGATAACGTTTTTTATAATCCATCGAATTGTTTGGTTTATTCATTCCACAGCAGACAACCAAATATTCATTCACTGATTTTTTTTTCAGTGCAGTATTATATGTATACACTCTCTGAGTGATTTTCATAAGATTCTGTTTATCAATTTGGAACAGATAGAATTGTTGCACTTAATGCGATCTTTGGATTACCTGTTCGTTTATTCGAATACTTCACGTCGGATTCAAGTAATTTTGATTTAACAAATTGTGGAAAGTTTGTGTAGAATGAGAAAACAGATACGAAGGGTAATGATGTTTCCATCGTTCTCTGAATTCCGCGACACAGGTGTATACATTTATATATGCGAATTAATGTGCATTTATAATACCGCGCGTTTGTTCATAATGAGGATGCAAAAGTAATAAACATAGATGAATGTAACTATGGACGAACTATACGGGATTCGTCATCCTAATTGCATCGAATATGCAATGAACAATTAACGAGTGAATCATAATTGTAGTGAAATCCCATGAATTCTTATTGTATGTACGTAATTTCAATTGAAAAGAGATTTAGAAGTATTTGAATTTTAATTAGTGTACAAAAGAAAGATCTTTCATGCAGATAATTATGATAATTAGTTAATTGAACTGTAAAGAGGGTTTACTAAAAGATTGGAGTATTTTACTGTGCCAAGATTTAGCGAATTTCCAGTTTTTGTTTTTACAGTGTATATACCAACATTATCGTAAGTGAATCGAATCAATACCGTAGAACGGGATAATTTGATACAGGAATTGGGGTTTGTAAATTCAAACTGAAACCGCTGAAATCGGTTATATTCTGCGATAATATATGTATTCTCAAGAGCTGAATCATCGTTTGTGTCTGTACGTCAAGTCTCACGGAACTATGTTCAACAGTTTTCAAGTTCCCTGTGAAGATATCTACATGAATATACATATTATAATAATTTCCGCATAACGTTTAATAATTTGAGAAACGTGGATCTGGATTTTCGCGAAATTGAAAACGTTCTTTATGAAATTCCTCTTCGATGTGCTGCAAAATGATTCCAAAAAACAAGAAAAAAAAGGGAACATGACGATTTACTATACGTTCGATATGGAAAATCCTCCTTTCGTGAAATTTTTGTTTAATATTCTTGATCGCGTGACAGAACGGATAATGTACGTCGTTTTATTGCACTTCTAATCTCATCTAAACTCTATCCGGGGTACGTTGTATCATGCAAGATGTAGAAAATAAAAATAGTATTTTCATGGTGGTATCCAATCGCCTCGATGATTCTCATCTACATTTCAACGACACGACAATCATATCCTGAAAACGAATGATGATAGCGCTTTGCCAGTTATATCATATGTCGATCCTCGCGCGTAACTACACGCTCATGATTTGGTGCACGGAGAAATGACAATCGTATATACGAGGGATCGAGTACAATCGGATGATACCTCGTAAACCTATTATCGCGATATCCCAGGTACGGGTATATCTTGCATCGTCGCTCACGTTATCTATCTCGAGGTACGCAAGTATTGGATGGTTTATCTTTAAGAGGTGATAACCCGTAATTGGATTGTCTCCGATCTTGTATTTACCGAGACAAAGTGTATGAATTACGAATTATATACTCAACGTTCTTCGAGAATCCATTAATAATATAAGAAACTACGTTCTAAATATCCCTCGTGAATTGAATTTCAATTTCAACATATATTTTCGGATTCGTGAGAATATAATATCCTTTTTCATCTTATTTTCTTTTTTACCGCACGATTCTTTCAACGCCACGAAAGGAAATGATATTGCCGCAAAAGCAATCGACTATTCGATTTCTTCCGAATGATCTTTATAAAGTGGTTATTGCCTGTTCGAAAGTACTATACATGATTTCTTATTTCCCCAAATTCTATTTCCTTTTATTCGCACAAGCGAGCCAATACCTCGTCCTCGTCACCTACGATTATCCTATTTTCAATAACTTTTTGCATTATCGAATATTCTTTTTGATAATTAAAAGAAAAAAAAATGCGAAAAATAGAACGCGTGAATATTGTTCGCTATCTAAAAATGAAGGTCAAAACTACCCTCTCTCTCTCTCTCTCTCTCTCTTTCTTCTTTTTTTCACATCAATTCTGCCTCAATGAACATTCGTTTTATGCAATTTAGTTTAGAGATAAAGCGGACACATGGATGAACATAATACTGGATTCATAAACTATTTCAACGTCAAAATTGATGATCAATAAAAGTATATCAGCGATACAATTGACCCATATTTTCATCTTATCTAAAATTGAGGATCTTTTTTGTTGACTTCAACGAAGGAAACATCATTCTACGATCAAGATTTTCTTTGTTCCGAATGAACATTTGGTGCATATATTTTTATATAATAATACGAAAACGCATTCTCCAACGCATCACGGATTACCGGGTTTCGTGAAAATTTTTCAACATCGTAAAAATGTGTCTTATAATTACGCTCATACACCACACGTGAGTTATTCTCCCTCGTTTCTCGTTACGAAATGAGAAAAACATTTACCGACATATTTTTTCCTCCTTCACCTCCCTTTGTAGAATCTACCAGCGATAACCAGTAAGTACTTCGTGGATAATTTTTCAAAACGTTGAATGAAAATTCAAAATAAGAAGAAAACAAATGAAACGTTCGAGTTTTTTGATGCATCATGAACGAAAATATTACGTTACGGAAAATATGAATACTAAAAATTCTTGAATAAATCTTCAAAGCGTGAATTATGGTCGTACAATCGCTTTTACGTTCAAAAAAATTGTACGATTCGCTGGGTACGTTCCAGAATGTGTTTCCATGAATTTGCACAGAAAATTCTTATATTGCGTTGGAAGATATACGAGTGCATATGAAAGGGGGAAATCATAATCTGAACGACGGATACTTTTTTGTTCCAAGGGGTCAAAATCAAAACAACGTCAGTTGGATGATAAATTACTTGATTGACGCTTATTTTGAAAGTGATGAATTACATAAGAGAGGTTGTATACATGTATTCGCACAAGAATCATAAATAATAAATTACCTGCACGTGGAATAGGAAAATTTGCTGTGAAATTCACGAAGTAACGAGAAATCTAATTTTGATGGATCCCTTCCGCTGGAACATCAAATTGTTTGTTATCGTAGCAATCTTGTTAGCTGGAGTAGCGAAGTTTTCTTCTGCGACAAATTTTGATATTATGTAGGGTAAGGCCGGGTAATATGCCACTTTTCGATAATTTCATGTTCAATACACAGATATTTTTTAGGAATACGTTAATTTGTTCATTTTAGTGCTTGCATCCATATGACAACAGTTATTTGTTTGCATGTCTTTGTTTATTCGAGAAATTGACGTAAGTTGAAAACACAATGTCCTCATGTAATTTTATGCTGTACTTCAAAAGTGAATTTTCCGTTAATGTTTATTAATTTATAATTGAAAGATGAATGATGACAAATTATCCCATCTAACAAATATTATAATCCCACAAACCATTAAGAATATCATTAATGGCGTAGAAAAATTCCTAATCATGATTTTTTTATGTATAGGGGGTAAATGCCAGTTTTCAATTTTAGTAATATGCCACTATGTCACTGGTGTCAATTACCCCTAAAACAAATTATACAATGCAGATTTAGCAAAAATGTAACGTCAAATTCCTCGAAGTGTGATATTTCAATGTCATTTGAATATTTTTTGTAATAGTTGATAATTTCACTTTTTCACACCAATATTCTACAATATGTGTCTATATTATACATTTATGTTATATTTTTTAAGGATTTCTTATAATTATTGATTTCCATAGATTTTCGATCATTTATTCTCATTCAAGTCATTAGCCCAACGCTTATGGCATTTTACCCACACATAGGGGGTAAAACGCCAGTTTGGAGAGTTTTGGGAATTTCGATTTCACCGCTCAGCTATGAGAACTCTGAAGCTGTGATGCTAATCAAATAAACATCAATAATTATACTTTCAAATGGTATTATTTTTGTTTCTATAATATTTGACATTTAGAAAATATTTTTGTTGGAACATTAAGTGTGGCATATTACCCGGCCTCACCCTATAGAATCGCGAACAAATGTTCCTGGAGAAGTCAAAATTTCTTGCTGCGGCAGGTAAAAATTTGCTACTCCAGCGAAAGGTACCCTGTACAAAATAATCGGAATTTTCCTGTGCACATTAACCGGAAAATTCCAATCATTGATTAGGAAATCAATTTCCGGTACATTTATATGAAATTTCCTATTCATTTATCTGAAAATTCCAAACTTTATGGGATTTTCCCCAACATTTGACAGTAAATTTCCGGACAATTAATTACTTCACATAAATATATAGGAATTTTCCGATAAAATTTTTTACAGCGTACCAAGCAGAATCATATTTCGCTGTCACAGCGAATTTTTTTTCTCCGTACAACTCAAATTCTGGAGTCAAGTTTGTGGAAATATTTGATCAAACTAGGAGAGCTCTGGTGAAAGCTCTTTCCACACAATATAAGATTTTAGACTACCATATCCTCAAAAGGATACGAACTCACTATCCGAGCACGTTTGTTCGTTTTCTAACCAAATCACTCAAAACCCAATTACTGATGGAAGGATCTGAATATTTCCAGGATAATTCTCCGAGACTTTATCTGCGAATTTCGAATAAACAATTTTGGAAAATAACTTTTTTCTGGATTGTCATAACCCATCGAAATTTCTAGCTTTTATACGGAAACAAAAATATCGCTGTGATAGCGAAATCTATTTTTGCTGGAGTAGTAAATGTTGTGTAATGACAGCACACTATTGATTATTACAAAAATCTTATCAACTACAACAGTGATTCTTTAACTCTGGCAGCAAAAGATGTTCGCTCCTGCAAAAAAATTTGTTCGATATTATGTGAATTTTTGCGATTTTAGTGAATCATGTTGTTCTCTCAGGAATCCAGTTAGCTGTGGCAGCAAATTTTTAACTAGGTTAGCAAAAAGATTCCCTATTCTGTATATTTACTGTGCCCAATCGAGTCATTCTATGCATAGTTTTGGATGTAAATATTTTTATTTTCCCTTTTCCCAGCTGTATATCTCATTATTTCACCACTGAACATGAATCAAATGTATGATACAAAATCCATTTGAACTCCTCGATGGAAATTTCAATGCAGCCTGATGAAAATTCAATAATAGTTTTATATTCTAAAACACGAGCATCTGATATGTACCAGAATTCATTATTGAAACTGAATTCATGAATAATCGGTTCTCGTATTAATTCTATTCTCATTATCATAGAGTTTTTAATGATGAAAATGATAATATGATTATCCGAATAACCGCCCGACTTGGTGAAATTCAATAATCATCCAATTTCTCACATGATTCACCGTATTCTCTTTATCAAGACACCGGTTGGAAGACGATAATAGTCGTAAATTTCGTATAATAGTATACCCCCGGTCTTATAAGATGTAAATCTTGTAAATTCTCTGTAACAAAATTTATAATACTGCAAAATCGACGTCACGTAATCTATTTGTATATGTTCACAATATTGAATCTTGAATTAATTTGAAGTGAAGGAAATGATGTACGTCTAAATTTGTATCACGAGAAATACTTTAATTAATTCTACATCCCTGTTTCCATTCTAGGAAATTCAAACAAGACTCAAATTGAGCACAAGCGGAAACAAATGTTACGTAGATAGTTGTGAATAGTCTGGATAATCCAAACAATACATGTTGCATCACGCAGACAGGCTGACCTACCGTATCGAACTTCACCCCTTTATATAGTACACTGTGAAAAAATCTACGGAAAACTTCTAGTCTCGAAAATTAGATTTATATCACAGAAATTCCAGTAAACCGAAGAATTCTTTGAAAATTGAAGTGAAAAACATGAAATTTTTATATAAAATATGGGAAAATTTCGGAACAACAGAAATTTTCTTGTTCGTAAACTGAAAAATTCATCATTGCACAGAAATTTTCCAGTTCCTAGGTAACAGAAAATTCCACTTTTTTTAACAGTGTATATTAAATCCACTCTCCTTATTCATCCAAACTCGATTCGTATCTAGATGGGTGTCTGCGCAGTCTTATCAGTTATTGTAAAGTATCAAAAAAAGGGTTTCATTTCATCAGACAATCGCTCAACAGAAGTTTCAATCCTGTATCGATCGATTTACCCTAAATGAGAGTGATCAAATTCGACCAGAATATAGTTCCGGATCCAGCAACTTGATCTGCACTGTACAAAAATTCGTTCTGAAGATTCAGCGCATAATATATAATGTAATATTGTTCATTAAATAATAAAACTACTGGATTTACGTTTGGAAACTACAATTTTTCCTCACTATAATCTTATTTCTAGTGTAATATACCCTATAATACAGACAATCGACTCGTGAAATTCAAGATTTAAAGCCTCACAGCGCACCGTTGTTGTGCGATTTAGAAAAATTCACAATTTTCTTTTTTCCGTGTATGGCATCCCATTTCACAACCGAATCCAACCTGGGCTATTTTATGGTTTGCTGCATAGATACTCCTCCTCCGGAGGGAAGAATCAACCATCAATCGTATAAATTCTCGAGGAAACATGAATTTGGGGTTCACTGACAAAGAATTTTCATGTTTTATTACTAGAATTTCGTACTACATTGAATATAATACTCACTGAGAAAACTCTTTAGTTGTAGTAACTAAAAACGACATCCAATGGAAAATTTATGCCGCTGAAACTGAAATATTGTTTGTTGCAACAAAAATGTTCAGTTGAAGGGACTATGACTGTACCTACTAATATTCAGTTGAGCTCGTATTTCAATCACGGAGAAAGAGGAATTCGCTGTGGCAGCGAAATCTACTTTTGCTGGGTTTCTTTTGCCAGAGCAGCAAGTTTTTTGCTGTGACAGCAAACTATTTGCTGTTCCACCAATCTTGCTAGCTGCGACAGCGAATTTTCAGCTGTGGCGGCAAAAAATTTTTGCTATCCCAGCAAAATTTGTTTGCTATTCTGTATATAATACTGAAAATTTGCTGGCGGAGCAAACATTTTTTGCTGCCACAGCTAAAAAATTGCTGTCGTAGCTAACACGATTGCTGTTATAGCAAATTTTTAGCTAGCTCAGCAAAAAATGTTGCTATTCTATATATAATACCTCGATTTGCTGCGTCAGCAAATTTTTTCTCTCCGTGATGAAATTTTCAGTCACGACAAGTGAACAATTTTATATCTGAGGAGCTTCACTACTTCAGTCAAAAGAAAACCGAATTTCTTTTTGAATTTTAAACAAGCATTCAGAGACCAAAACTTTGAAGATCAAACGTACACAATTCATTATTTTGAAATAAAAATAATGAATTGACGAAAACTCAATAAATCTTCATTATACTACATTCCCTCATGAAAGTTCAGTCATTGCTTTCACAGAACATCATATTTTTCATTCCTTCCTTTCTCTTTTCTTCTGTTCTCGCGAGAGGAGAAGGAATAATGAATTAAAAGCAAGAAACATTATTAGTTTCCATAAAAGTGAGCGTGCAAAAGCACTTTGTTGTGTGTGTATTTTCAACTTTTACGAGATACGCAAATAAGCATTATTATGCAAATACTTGCTGAATATTTCATTATATCCAGCATCTGTGTACATTGTGTGCTTGGTGTGTAAGCATATACTACAAACGCGTGTATCGAGGTGTTTAGTGTTTTATGAAACATTATGTTCTTTCCCACGATATTTTACGTCGTAAACACATTGAACAAACTCGTATTGCAGTAGAGTGTAATAGAATTGCAATATAGATGTTCAAGTCGATGAAAGCAATGACGTATTTATCAAATATTTTACATTATATTTCCATTTTATCGTCCCCTCATTTCGCATATACGGTATAAAATTTCGATTTCTATGCCTCGAATAGTATCAAAAAGAGAACAAAACAGAAGACAACATTTTTATATTTGATCAAACGAAAATTCTGTATAAGTGTTCGAATAATATAAAGTCAATCGAGTTTGAGGCTTTGAGTAAATAGAGCTCCTTCGAATGGCGTAAAATGTGGATAATATTAATTGATTTTTACTCTCTGAATATTTAAGGTTGTTATTATTTGATATGTTCCAGGCCTCATTTTATTCGACAGCACTGAAAACCCTGATCTCTGTGTCTACTGTGATACTGCTTGGCCTCATATTTGCTTACCATGCCTTAGAAGTTCAGGTACGTACAATTTGATTCTCGCACTCGATCGACAATTGATTACAAACGATATACCTTGGACTAAGTCCAGAACAATTTCGTACGCGATGAATCGTTCTCGCAAACTGATCTTCTCCAAACTGAAAAGATTCCCTCTTCAACGAGGATATATGCCGAAATGAAAGTTCTCCTAAAAGCGATAGGGAGCTCAATTTATGTGAAATAGTGCGGATTTCTTGGCAAGAACTTACAGTTAAGTGAGGCTTGTTGAGCATTGGAAAAGGTGCAGATATCCACGATTCGTTGTTAGATACGCGTGTAATGTGAAAAACTCTATAAAATACTTTCACGGAAATTGATTGTGAGAGAAAAATCAGTTCTTCAGAGAGTGATTCAATTTCAACATGGGTGAAACGTTCGAATATCACTCAACTGTATTCCCTTCCTCTATGCTCGATACGATGCGTATTTACTTGTAGAAAAGAAGAAAATAATGCTCCATTTTAAGAATCTAAGTAAGTGAATTCATTTGATTCCCCACGACAGGTGGGGATCTCGATTGAAATGTTTTTAGATGATTCGAAAATGATATCTCCGTGCACGAAGTTTCAACCATGCTGTTATCCTCTCAAAAATGCATCGATAACTTTGATTTCGATGGATATTAGATGAAATTTTAGAACACAGGGTATGTATTGGGATATATTACACTCGACGTGTGAGTTGTGGAAAGCTCTTTGGATTTATGTGTATCATGGGGATAGCAATCTGGCAATATACACTCTAACGATATCCTCTCGAAGCTCACAGTGTATTGTGAAACGCGCATAATATCACAATTACGTGTACGGAACCTATAATATAATCTTGTACGTCCTATACTTCCCTATTTCCAACATCTACACGTACGGAGTAATTTGATAATGCGTTGCATGAAATTCGTGAACTGATGTTTATTGAGGCAACTCATGGATGAAAATTGTAAAATCATTACAAAATTTCCAAACCACCTCAAATTAAAATGATTTACATTGATTTTCACTGAGTAATTTTGAATAAAATATATAGAAAATATGAATCAATCTTTATATGAAATATTAAATTCATCATACACACTCGCTAATAAAAATTACTATTGATTTCTCGTCTAGGAATTTCCAGGGGGGGAATAAATGCACACAAGAGCAAATTGAAATTCCTGGTAATATAACCAGTATAGCTAGCTCTCAAAATTCATCAGTTCGTGATAATATTGCGACACTCCTCTCCCTGTATGAAATCTCATCCCTCGGTATATCAAAGTATACTCAAGTTGGAATGATGATCAATATAATCACTTTCACGAACAATTTTTATCGACCAACGTGAAGAATTGAACGCTTTTCGAATTATTTCAACAATATCGCACATTTTCACAGTCGTCAAATATAATTTGAAATTCGTATTTTCATAATAAAAGTTTGATAAACCGCGAGGATGAATAAGAGACCAAGGAATAAAGTTGAGAACTACTGTAGGAACGTGAAGGATCAGTCTCAAAGTCAATATTTCAGTTGGCACGCTTGAACGTTTAAGCTCAAACGAAAGGAGATGAGAGATGTGGTTTGCTTTTGCCACCGTCCATTACTATCTTATTAAGAAAAGTTTTAGTTTCGAGAGCAGGAAGTGCCCCTCGCTCGCATTCCATTACTTCTTCGCTCTTCTTTTTTTTCCCTTCTCCTCATCCCTCTGCTTCATCTACTTGTTCTCCGTCATCGTCGTCGTCGTTTTCCATGCATTCGTACTCCCTGTATTATAGAGGAAGATATATCTTCATATTTTTTTATGAATAATCAAATGAATTCCCCCGCGATTCTTTTTTCCCTTTCGTGGCCTGGTTGGCAACTCTACAGCGATAAATTCCAAATAATTGAAAGAATCGAGTGGAACACGAAGGGAAAAAGTGAAATTCGAAACGTGGAAAAGAACAAAAGATTCAAATTATTCTATCATGGAAATGATTTTCGACGCCATGTACGATGCGTCGAATCGTTGATATTTCTAAATTTATGACATGTATAATCTGTATCGTCATTCAAATCTTACACTTCATAAATCGAATGACGTGATCGTAACATGAAAATAAAGCTGGTGGAAATGACAATTAGTAACTTCGTCGAACTCGTAAAGCTATTATGAAAATTTATGTGAAGAGATTTCCACTGTATTTGAGGTTTATAAATTCCATTATTCGTTATGAAGTATTAGGGCTCTGAGCAAGATTATGTCTGACTATAATCATCCATTTTCACTGCTGGGTTGAAAATATATGATTCTCTCTCGTTCTTGTAATAAGACGTGTGAATTGATAAATGTGTGTTATCAGTGGAATAGTGTTCTCACGTCATAATGTACTCATATCATGATTTTTGTTAATTTCATTACCACTTTTAATGACACGATAATCATCGTGCTCTTATAATTTTTCAGATTACTGCGCGATTACGAATTTTTTTTTTCTGAATTATTTCTTCATCCGAGTATCTTCACGCTTGAATTTTTACACGATGCTACATAAATCGCATATGATGAGAAGGCTTATATTCAAACCCTGTTCAATATCATCTTGAAAAATCATTGTACAAGAATTAAAGTCCATAACATTTCTCTATAAAATTCTTTGAATTCAATCTCACGTAAGGAGATACTTTTTAAACTTCCACTCTCGAAATAGAGGTGAATTTCTAATCTCATTTTTGAAGCTTTGATTGAACCGTGAAATATCGCTCTCAAAATTACAGAGTAATTATTGTATTTGAAATTTGATTTCTATTGCCAGGAATTTTATTTCTCATAGAACAACATTCCTCAATGCATAATCCATAATCTCCCGTTTCCTTGAACTTCACTTTCAATAATTTTCCAGCAAATTCCATGGGAAAGCGACTGGCGTGTCGATGATAAACGAAAGAGAACAAAGCGTATAGTATCATATTCGTCAAAATCCATCAGAACTTGGATCACTGAAATTTCACAGTCGCATTCCGTATCGACGATGACTTTATAAAAGAAGGAAACATTTGAGAATGTCACGACAAGCGGCAAGTATTTTTCGTTTGTCGTTAAATTCAGAAACACAAATGGAACGTGAATGAATTCTCTTTACGATCGAATACATGAAGGCTGGGAATAAAACACAACAGACTTTATTTTATACCCCCACGTATAGGGTATACATTCTCCTTTTGGAGCTTTAGAAAAATTTAGAATGCAATAATGTACGCTGCGCTCCTTGGACGATCGATCGATCCTTTTGACATCTGACGTCTGTATCCGGAGTACTAAAGTTTCCGATTGATATCAAAGTATGTTCAATTATAGATGGATAAAACAAGAAAAAGCAACTATCGAAATAAAGCGAACGAATACGTTAATTTTGATTATGTATACAAAATCAATGTATCCGCCGATAGAATTAATTGAGAAGAAAATCACGTGCAAAGAAGCATCCTTTTAATTCACCCTCCGCAAGGTGAACGTGACTCCACGAAGAAGATTACGACGACATAAAAGAGAAAGAGAGAGAGAGAGAATACGGGAGAAGAAGGTCACGAGCAAACGAGCAGACGGAAATTTGCCAAGTCACGAAAATTTTCACGTGGTCTTGATTGATCTTGTACATCAAGAGTTTCATAATTAGGATTTTGTTCCAGGTAGGGAGAGAGAGAGGGAGAAAGTTCATAACCGAAATTTTCATGGAATAAGATTGTTTATCCAAAACACTTTGGAGCCACAGGAAGGTTTAACGATCATAATTTTGAAATATTATCCAAGAAAATGGACAATGAATTCCACATTTCGTACAATTGTACAGATTGATTATGATTGGTATGTTGGAGCGTTGAAAACTTCGATATCCGTCCGTTTATTAGAATACTTTTTTCTTAGGTTTTCGTGAATTCCACTAAACATTCTTCTCGGCACTTAACGGAGGAGGGACGCGAGGATTCATTGACCTAAATGAAGTTTGAAAGAGAACAAGATGTGAGCTTATTTTGAGGCGAAGTTTATTGGATTTTATTATTCGAAGGGTGGAAGAGCAAGAGAGATAATTAAAATGATGGATGATTTAAATTTGTTTTCATTTTAAATATGAATTTGTGATCCCATGCTCCCTCGTATATATTAGAGGAAAACAACTCCGTCGAATTAGAAAGGAAAGATTCGAGTAATAAAATTTATTCATCATACGTGAAGGAATGTATGCGTATGTATTTTTTTTCTTTCGAACAGCATTGCAAAAAGTGTGAGCTAAATATTATAAATTTGTTTTGTAACTGTTTTCTACGCAAGAGCATTCCCATGTGGAAATATACACACGGGCCGCTACTGGCGCGGTACTGTTGCCAGAGTTGCCAGTACTGGCAAATCCACCCTTGCCCTTATGGGGCCAGTGGTTTGGGCGGTACTGGCAAGGATCCGGAATGATAACATCATTTTACATAAGGGCCAGTAAAACATTTACCGCCACGTCGGCAGCGATATTTGGTGTGTGCCTACTATGGTGGAACTCTGGCATTGCAACAGAATCAGTTGTTCGGCCAGTACTGGGCATGGAATGATTCCCGCACTGGCATAGCTTTGTGCTATGTGGATAGACAGATGTGTTTCTGCACTGGCTGAGCACTGTTACCAGGGTTGCCAGTATTGTCAGATCTAACCCTACCATTATAGGGCCAGTGGTTTGGACGGTACTGGCAAGGAGTCGGAATGATAACATCATTTTACATAAGGGCCAGTAAAACATTTACCACCACGTCGGTAGCGATATTTGGTGTGTGCCTACTATGGTGGAACTCTGGCATTGCAACAGAATCAGTTGTTCGGCCAGTACTGGATGAGAAGTGGTAGAGGGTCAAAATAATACATCCTGCGTAGGAATTCAGACCCGACCCAGTACTGGCATAGTGCTGGTAATTAGAGATCCCCGGAGTTATATTTCAAGTAAAAAAAAAAAAAATACATTGAATTTGAACTTTCAAAACTTTGTGAATCTATTTTCCTCATCGCCGTTATCTGAGAAAGACGCTTTGGAAGTTGTTTCATGAAAGTCACTGGGCACGGATTGAACCCGGGACAAAGAAACAAGTTAGAAACAGAGTCTCTATCACATCAGCTAATCTCCGAGTTGACAACGGACCACTTAAATTCCCATTTATTGCACCAATTCCCTTGAAGTCACGCAATTTACCATAGACTCCGTAGTGAAACAAGATTCTACCAATACTGGTTCATTGTTCTCTATCGAACGTATTGAATGATCATACCAACTCTGTCTTGATACTGGCGCGACTCCGGCTCACTACAAAAATCAAGTTGCCAAGATCGTGATTTTAATGTCAATCGACTACCGATTCCGTAGTCAACCAGAGTCCCACCAATACTGGTACCATGTCGTCTATCGAACATATTGAATCATAATACCAACTCTGGCTCAATACTGGCGCGACTTCGGCTGACCACAACAGCCGAGTTGCCAAGATCATAATTGCAACATCAATCGACTATCGATTTTGTAGTCAGCCAGAGTCATATCATTACTGGCATATTGCCGTCTGTTGTACATATGGAATGATAATACCGACTCTGGCTGAATACTGGCGCGGTACCGTTTCTCGAAATCCTGGGTATTGTCCAGACAGTATTCATTCGATACTGACCCTATACCGTCTGTTCACGCGAGCCAATACCGGCTGAAATTTTGCGAATGTTCGGCGACAGTTGAAAAACGGTAATGATTCTGAACAGGCACAGTTGTTTTTGCCGAACTTTGGCTAATACAACCTCGCCAGTACCACGCCATTTGTCATAATGAATTGATTTTAACGACAATACAACATCGATTTCGTAGTCAGCCAGTGCCATATTGATACCGGCATATAGTCGGCTATCAAATCTATGAAGTAGTAATCCGCACACGGAGAAAAATGTGTATCGTAGAACCAACAATATAAGAATTGTCAACATTTCATTGCTGGTTATACAATAATTTGTTGTTCTTACAGCAACAGCAGATTGTTTCGTTAACAAGAATTGTATCGCTGAAAATCACTGGTTAAAATGACAATATGAGTTGCCATTTCAATTGACAATAAATATTGTTGATTTGACAAAATAATATCAAGCAGCGACAACAATAAGTATCACAGAATTAACAACAAAATTCGTTTATTGTCAAAACAGCTATATATTCTGAACATGGAAAGCGGTATAATTATTCCCCTGCAAACCTATTGGATCCACTTCAGGAGACAGTTAAAAATGACATCCAAGTGATATACATTCTTCTGCAAACCCTTCTTCGATGAAGTTCTTTGAATTCACACACATAAAAATCAATCCCAATTTCTGATTGATTGACAAACCTTACATGAGTTTAACTTACAAATTTGACGAGTTTCATTCGTTTCTGAAAAAATTCCTGTGGTTCAAATCCTAATTCATTCCCGGATCGAAAAATTTGAACCGTTTTTGTCCTCTTGTTTCATTTTTAGACTGATTTTGTCCTGATGGTTGATTACCCTGTCACGAAAATCCAGCTGGGATTCGACGTGGATTCCAGCTCCGAAATTTACCTGCGTTTCCAGCTGGGATTCCTCATTTCCAGATGGAATCTCAGCTGGGATTCCTATTTCCAGATGGAATACCAGGTAGAATTTCAACTCCAACGTGGGATTTCAGTTGGAATTTCTGATCCCAGGTGGAATTGGAAATCCCACATGGAATCCAGTTGGGATGCTTGATTCCAGGTGGAATCTTAGCTGGCAACGCAGGTAAATTTCGGATCTGGAACCCACGTGGAATCCCAGCTGGATTTTTGTAACAAGGTAATGCGGACAAAAACAGTACTTTTTCAAGATTTTAGTCTGAATTTGTCCTCAATCACTTTTACTCGCTGAAGGAAAATTTCAGACTAAAATCTTGAAAAAGTATTGTTTTTGTCCGCCTAGAGACTGATCTCCAAGATCAGTCTAAAAATGAAATAAAAGGACAAAACCGTCCAAATTTTTCGACTCGGGAATTTATTCAAAGTGCACAATTTTATGTTTGTTTTGAATATATTTACATCGTTAACTCTGAACAAAGTCGAGGATTACCATAAATGGCAATTCGAGTACTCAGTTGTTATCTTGGAGATCAGCTGATGAGATAAATGCTTTGTTTCCCACTCGGACGACCCGGGTTCGAATCCCGCTAAAGCAACTTCCCAACATCGGAACCTACAATCGGAACCAACATCGTAATAAAATGTTTGTAGGTATAAATTCGAATGAGAAATTTTCTTCCTCAGTCAAAAATAATATTTAAACCACATGATATTGCAAAACTGAATATATTCGAATTGTTAATGATGTTGACAATATAATATTGTTGCCAGTTTAGCAATAATGACGGTCATATTTTTACGATATTTATTGTGGGTTGACATATAACAATATTTTATTGTCAATTCAGCAGTATTATTGCTAGTTTTTTTCTCTGTGCAGTCTGGCTCAGTACTGCCGCCGCTTTGGTTTACCATAACAGCCGGATTTCCATGAACATAATTTTAACGTAGTTCGACTACCGATTTTGTAGTTAGCCATTGCCCTACCGATCCTGGCACTCGATCGCCTATTGGATATATTGAATGGTTATCCCAACTCTGGCACAGTACTGGCGCGGCTCCGTTACACTACGATCCGTGTATTTTCCGGCCAGTATTGATTCATTACTGGCCCAACACTGTCTGTCCATGCCAACCGATACCGTCTCAACTCCGTCGAACATGTACAGCCAGTTGAAAAACAGTAATGGGCCTGAACAGGAACAGTTGTTTTTGTCGAAGTCTGGCAAATACAACCTTTCCAGTACTGGGCGATTCGTCAACTCCGGCAATTTTCACATGGGTTGTTTCTTTTTAAATGGAATCGTTCCTGCGAGTGAAATACTACCTATGTAGTCCACTTATACTCTTCGGTCGTTAAATCTATATTTGAATGCAATGGATGAGAAATTTATTCTTCGGTATAATATTTTTTTTTTCTGTTGGTCGGTGAACTCACTGCAACTCGGATAATACATTAGAATTTTGATTTCAATCTATTATAAATTTTATCTATCAAACAATAAAGATTCATTCCATCCTTCTGTTTATAGTATTTTTACAGAAGAAGGTGAAAAAGATCTCGAACGAATGATTTCCTTCGAAAGGAATTCGAATTTTTTGATTTATAGCGTATACGTTATTTTCACCAACCACGATTATATTTTGAGAATAATGTGATTAATTCCACGAAGCATTGAAGCTCTTCTCATATAAAACGCACGATGATTCCATCTAGAATTTTGTATCAGATCGCTGTCACGGGATCTAACCGTAACGTGAATAACCGACAAAGAGATGGAAAAAAACAATTCTTACGTATCTCTTCTCTTCTCTATGACACTTGTTCCAAATTGATTCGCCGGGTCAGTGAAAAAGATTCGAAATGAGACGTTGCCTTTCTGACCCGATTCGTCGATCGAACGATATTATCACAGTCAAAATATTCTAATATAATTTCATACGGTAGAAAAAATACTTCAATTTCAAATGGTTCATCAACGTTCATCGATATCGAACCAATCAATTTTACGATTGAAAAGTCAATATTGACTGAATACGTATCATACCTATTTCTTGTTCCATCTTGTCGAAGCGAAGTTAATATTTTACCTCGCTGTCGCATTTTCATAGAAATATATTTTATTATGTTGTATATATACATATATAAAACTGCAACTTACGTTTACCGCATGTATTTTATATAATCCTTATCTATTCAGTATTCCGAAAACTGCATTAATAATGATGATCAACCGACGATGATGGGCAGCACGTATCATCAATACATATTACTTGCACTGAGACTGATCGAAAAAGCAGTATAAACATGTTCTGTATATTTCTAGTCACGTAATATAATGGATGGTGCGAAAGCGAACGGAAAAATATTGTAGCAGTACTGCTATGCCTCTACTATTCCCATTCCTGCCAAGAAGAATTCGATCGTCTGAATTGGATTATTCCTTGATTCCTGATAATACTTTGACATTTATTTTGTATTGAGATGAACACAAGTTATGGACAATCTATTTTTTTTTTCTTCGAAACAAAAACAGAATATCTTGAAGTTTTTTCGAATAAATAAATTCTAAAAATTCAGGCGAGTTTCTTAAAACTCAGCAAAATTTTTCTGAAACTTCAGCAAAAAGTGGATTTGAGGAGGGATTTTTTTATAGTGTGTGGTGTAAATAAACATTGAACCCATTTTAAGGCATTATTATGAGCGATAAGAAGTGTTGCTGCTATTATTAATATAATTCCAACTACAATTCCATATAAAATTGGAAAAGGAAAATATTGTGGAGATTTTCTTTCGAAATTTAAGTAAAGTTTTTAATTACATAAGCATTGACATCGACAACCGTTATTCGTGTCCCTCACGTTTCACACGTTTCGCATAGAATAATATCCTTCTCCTAATTGTCACACAGGTCACGTTTGTTTATTTCTCAGTTAATGTAAACAAACGTGTGCAGTTCGATCGTTTTGTACTACATATGTATGCGCCAATTCCAGACAATACATACGGTAATCGTGTCAATTTGAATATCAATTGAATTGAAAAACATTTTGTTAACGTGTCAGTTGAAATTATATTATGACCTCGGATCTCACCCGTTTATCAAATACACCTGATCGATGAAATTTTATTCCATTCCTCTGTTAATTGATATTCGAAATGAACATCCGATTGAACGATTAACTCGAAATTTGAAACGCCTCGGTAGAAATTATGCAATTTCCCTTCAAATTTCTCCCCATTTTGAATTCATATCCAAGTCGGATGTTCGAAGAAATATCGGTATTCATAAAATATTTCTCAATTATAGAAAATATCGTGGTGGAAACAAAGAAAGGGGAAAGCAAAAAGAATAGCGAAGGAAAAAGAAGTTTATCGATTTAGATATTTCAACCGTGCCGTTGTACGAATATGATGAAATTTGAACATGTTATATGTATAAAGGGTAAATGCGTTTAGGGTAAGAAGTCGTAATACCATCCACAAAACTAAATTTTTATATCAACTCCTAGCGGGGCGTCGTCGAATGCCGCTATATGCCGTATCTCACAATCGTGGAAACGATCCTTGATATCCTGACCTTGAAATATTTTCAGGAGAAATATTTTCCAATGAACATCGTCCTGACACGTTGTAAAGAGGGAAGTAGGGCAAGGAATCCCTAGTGAAGAATTTTCATTGAAAATCTTTGCAAAAATTGTGGAATTGATAGGAAATTCATTGAATTTTGGCACAATTTTCGATACTGTTTTCAACGAAAATCAAAATTCAACAACAATGTTCACGAAATTGTTCAATTTTTTTCAATTACATTTCATGTCTTCCAACAAAAGGAATAAAAAAATTTATATGAAAATCGATCTTTCCTGACTCCCTCTTCATCAAAACATTGTTTCTTTTTATTGGATCTTCTTCGAAAAATCACAAAACTTGCCAAACTAGGCAGAAAAATTTCATCCTGTTTTTTGCAATGAGAGAAACCAAAAAAAAACAACGCACATATTATCAAGTAATATTTCTGAAACTTTTGTTTTCCATTGTACGATCTTTTCCTTTGTACTTCTTTCGTTCGCTTTGGATCGCTGTCTCTAGTATCTCTCTTAGGATTCGATGAGCGTCGTACAACACGCATCAAAGAATTCTTGTACTTTATCCTGAAGAAATACTTCATACATAAGAAAAAACAAACATATACGCATGAAATATCAATAAGAAGAAACACCCTTTGATATATTCCTACACGGAGAAAAGAACACAATGTGGAGCGCTGTGAGTTACGGCGCTGGTTCGCGTGAAAGAGGAATAGAATTTTCCAACGTGCATGGTGATCCATGAACAGGTCCCACAGTCACCACACTGCACAGTAGGCCGAAAGTTAGTTTGTGAGATAATGTTACGTATGCTACAGAAATTACTGTGAAATTCTAAAAATCCCCGAAAAATAATACAAGAGTTTTCGAAGTAATTAACGCTTGCAAGCCCTCATAATTTTGATATCTAAGGATTTTGTGGAAGTTTACATGTTGTTTCAATATAAAAATAATAAATACTGTCCAGGGGACATGAGTGTTAGGATGGAACATTGCGTTTTTGAGTTGTGCGTGAAAAAAAAAATCGATATTCGATATTTCATTTTTTCATCAAATCAAATAAAAACTCTCTCTCTGGAGGTTTTTTTTGTGTGTGTTCTGAGATTTTTTTGCAAATCACTTTTTTTTTTGCTATGCAGACCTGCGCAACAGGTAGTATGTGTATTTTTTTTTAGTATACATGTAAAAAATTATAAGTTCTCCGATATACACTGTTGAAAAAGTTTGTGAATTGAATACACAAAATTTGGAAGCAATTAACACACATATTTGTGTTCGAAATTCACTACAGATTTTATGAGAATTCAAATCAAATTTTGTATGAAAAGCACTCTAAAATAATATTGTGTTTGAATTTTAATAGAAGTATGGGAAATTCAATTAAAAAAATATGTTTTGTCAATAACTTACAAACTTTCGTATCAAAATTAATATAAATATTCTTAAATTTGCGGTGGAAATTTTTAACAGTGATATGCAACATGCAACATTACAATAAATCACATGCAGAAAAATGATGTATCAAATATTACAACATTTATTCGTACATTAGTGCCCGTAAGTGAAATAGTATAATGTTTACAACTGAATGTAGTAAAATCTCATGCTTTATGATATGAAGTTGCACCAAATTGCACGATGTTTTGCTACATTCAGTTGTCAACATTATACTATTTCATTTACGGGCACTAATGTACGGGTGAATGCAGTAATATTTGATACATCATTTTTCTCCGTGCAAGTAAGGTTTAAGTAGAGCGTGCGGAAATTTCTAGAGTATTGGATGAATTTTATTTAATGACTACTGTCCTTTGATAGTTTGACAACGTCCAGAAAAACTCTCCCAGGACGAGTTTCAGGCAAATCGGAGTGATTTTGACATTTCCGTCCGCCATACCCGTATGGAAATATTTCGCTGAAAAATGTCTGCAAAACTATGAAAAATCTCTGAAAAAAAATGAAAAAACTCTGAGAAACTCTGAAATTTTGATGAGAAATCTAATATTTTTGGGACATTCTTTACAGACTTTTTTCAGACTTTTTTCAGAGTTTCTCAGAGTTTTTTCATACTTTTTCAGAGAAATAGTAACGAAATTGCACTCTGAAAAAACTCTGACAAAACTCTAATGAATTGTTGACATTTTTCTGATTATTGAAGAATCCTGAAATTCAATAAATACATTCATATGCCGTGTTCAAATATCAGGTGTGAAAAAGTGTTTGAAAATTTTTTAATTTTTTTCTAAAAGTCAGAAAAATGTTAGCAATCCATCAGAGTTTTGTCAGAGTTTTTTCAGAGTGTAATTTCGTTACTATTTCTCTGAAAAAGAATGAAAAAACTCTGAGAAATTCTGGAAAAAGTCTGAAAAAAGTCTGTAAAGAATGTCCCCAAAATATTAGATTTCTCATCAAAATTTCAGAGATTCTCAGAGTTTGTCAGAGTTTCTCAGAACTTTACAGACATTTTTCAGCGAAATATTTCCATACGGGTATTGGATCCGCCATCTTGAATTCTGAAAATCTGACTGCAGATTCGTAATCAGCGATCCAAAAAAACTCTCCCGGAATGAGTTTTAGGCAAATCGGAGTGATTTTGACATTTTCGTCCGTCATATTGGATCCGCCATCTTGAATTCTGAAAATCTGACTACAGATTCGTAATCAGCGATCCCCAAAATCCCTTAGTCCAGAACAATGCATGAATCAGACAACGCCTTATAGTTTTGAGCACTTTTTGTGGATTTCGGCCCACTGTGCACTGTGAAATAAACGCGTCTGGCATTCACAGTTTTCGGTACAGAGTTCGGCGCTACCCCCACTCTTATGCTGTTTCGAAATTAAGAACTCACCTCTCGTTATAAGCGTCGGGAGAAAATTCATCATTTCGAAGTTGGACAAATGAAAATCTATGAAGGATGCAGTGGAGTAGACTGGATTAGCATAAGGTTTATGGCTTTAGAAATCAGTTCGAATATAATTCAACATCATTTTCACATATTATGTCCGTACGGACTGCTTTGGACTCATTTCTAGTTGTATGAATTTCTTATAATGGAAATCTTACAATCTCTGGAAAAAATTCAATGAATTGATGAATTTTTGATAATCTTGATAATCAAATCAATTGAATCCACAAAGAACGATATCGATTTTCTCTAAATTACTTCCTAACAGTTTGTTTTTTTTTCTAAACAATGCTACTCAGTTGTACAGAAAGTATGTGAATAGTCACATTCTACTTGTGATCTCAAAATTGACTCCGTGCTTCAGAACAATTTTTCCCATAAATTTATATTTTTGCCACGAGGATTGTATCGTCGATACTCTGATAAAACCTCGTATCTCGATTTTTGACCGTATCGAGTTTCCATCGGATATATTATCAGTACACGCTAAATACACATGTAATCAAGTTATATATGATCAAGTATGTTCAATCAACAATAATCGAAGGACACTTTGTTTATGAAAGTCTTGTTTATATGTGCATTAGCATGTACTGATCATTTTTCCGATGGAACCACCTATAACTGTTGAAAATCGAGATACGAGGTTCTTTCAGAATACCGACGATATCTTTGGATTCCTTTCACTCATTAAGGGGTTACATGCGTTTCAGAGGCCAAAGAAAGGTAATTTTCTCGATTTTTTTTAGCGTACTACAAAAGAAATTTCTATTCAGGTTTTCATTGCATGTTATTAGGTCACTTTCGAACAACATATTCAAAAATGTTGATTGAGAAATATAATAAATTGGATTGATGGCAGCCGATTTTCGGAGGTGCCTCAATAAAAAGTGGTTTGCGGTAGTCAAAATTACTTGCGATTGCTTCATCTGAAAAATAAAAAAAAATATTTCCTTCTAGTATTAGAGTAAGACTAGCTCGTAAAAGAAGGATTTGAGGCAAAAAATGAAAATTGAATTTTTGGCAGTGGTTTGAACAGAGATTTCACTTTTTCACAAGTCGTTATCTTCTGTCACGTACATACATATTAAATAAAATGAACTGACGCTTATAACGAGTGGTGCGGAGTCAACCTCGTGAGGTAGAGGAGTGGGGACATGTACTTTCCCCTACTTTCTTCCCCTACACCCCCTAGGCGACTCTTATAATGAGAGGCTACTGTACTGTCTGTACTGTTTTCACGGCGCTGGCCACTGTGAACACGCGATTGATCAGCGAGTACGCAGTTCTACGTTCCGTTTTTTCGACAGCGATAGAACCTTTACCGTGGCAATCCCTGCGACTGCTTAAGTTATGGTAAATACTTTATGAATGAACCAGTATCAATATTCATCACCAGAATCTCTCCCTCCTTATTGAATCGGCAATTGTTTATACTCTCATAAATATGTATGACTGAATACGAAAATGCAAAATCTTTCCGGGTATGTCGCAAAAAAACTTTTCATTGGGTTTCTTTTCATTCTGAACATACAACTACTACAAAAAATTTCCACGAACTTTTGAATTAGAATAAATCAGGGCTGGTAAAATTCATGAAGTTTTTAAAAAGTTCAAATTGTTCCAAATTATTTGGCTCGAATGAATATATTTGAATTTACATCGAAGGTTTGTTAACAAAATGAATTCTTCCATCTCTTTCCACCCTTCATGAGCAAAACTTAAATACCGTAATGTGTAATTCTATGTTGAAAAGCAAGAACTAATAATCTATGTTGAGGATAAAGAACTAAGAAGATAAGTATTTCATTTCCGTAGGTCCAGTTGAATATTGGAAAATTAAAAAGATAAGTCACCAGAGGTAAGCGAGTATTCGTTTGGAGACAATTTTTTATCTCACTTGAATAAAAGTCTGCATTCGTATCATGAACAGCTAAACTTTTAGTTGGGATCATTGATCTTGAGCTGTTTCAGGCGATTCTTATCAGTCTATTTTTCTCAACATAGAATTAAAAATCCTGGGATCCGAGGTTAGTTGGAGAAAGTGAAAAGAAATCGGAAAATTGATTTTGTTGACAAAATTTTTATGTAAATTAAAAAATATTTATTCAAATCAAATAATGCGGAACAATTTGAACTTTTGGCGAGAGGAGAGGTTTTGGTGATGGATATTCATACTGGTTCATTCATAAAGTCTTTCTCTGCAGCAGGAGTATTTAACTTAAGCAGTTGCAGGAACTGCTACGGCAAAGTTTTTATCGCTGTCGACAAACAGGACGTAGAACTGCGAACACGCCGATCAATCGCCGACGGTGCCGAGAACTGTGAATGCCTGACGCGTTCTTCACAATTTTGATGACTGTGAGACGCTCTCATGGCTGATGTGAACCCACTCACCATGCACATTAGAAAATTCTGTTTCTCTTTCAGTACCGTGACTCACTACATCAATCACTACACAACCCTGTTGGATTTACATTGTTATTAAAGGTTTCATCCACAGCAACACTTCTCTCATTTACATAAAGCTGGAACTACCAGGCGTGTAGTTGGCAGTCGATTGTTTTAACTTTTGAAACAAAGTTATTGGAGCTTTGTTTATACCAGAAATCGATTGAGTAGCATCCTACCAAACGTTTCAGATCCACAAATCCTTCATAAAAATTGTGTATAAAGAGTTATGAAAAGCGGCTGCCAGTTCCAGTTTCATCACATTGACTTTGGTAACAATGTAAATATAACATTGTTTCCAAAGTGAATTTTACTCCAACTGCATTCATGTGAGCAATTATGTTAAATTCACAGCAGCCAATGTAAAATTTACATAAGATGAAAATTCATTCAAGAATGGATTATTTATTCACTATCGACTATTCACGACTCCCTCGTAAGATAATGTCGTACACAAACAACAAAATCTCCTCGTAGATTATTCTCAAAGCAAGAAAAAACATCGCTAAACCCTTTGCGATTCTTTCCCCTAGCTCAAATCGGTCAATAAATTATGAACAGCAATCAAAAGAGGAAAATAATTAATTATACCGGAATTTACACATAAAATCATTAACCCGAATGATAATAAATTTCTTCTCGTTGTCGACATTTTCGACACAATTGTATGAGTACTTTATCAAGATCCGAATATAAATTCACGAATAATATCCACTTCGAAAAAGTGGTCAATTTCGCGTCACAATGATAACGAGATAATTGAGATAAAGCGTACTGGACCAACCGTTTATTCAAAAAAGCACACGTGAAAAGAGAATTTATGGAAGAAGAAATATCCTGTGTTCCATTAACAAATGGTTTTGCGTGGGGTGAAAGGTCGTGAGATCTTTATTGATTTCTGAATTCATTTAAATTCATATAATTTTACAACTGAGAGTGATAAGCATGATGCTTTCCGTTCGCGAAATCAATAGAAACGAATTTGAAAGTGAAGAACCGATCATGCATTTGCATATGTCAATATCGTGATTTGGGGATATATTTATATCCCTTGGTCTTTTTGAGGGAAGGCTTATTCGAATTCAAACCTTGTTGAAACTCAACTTGAAGTCACCAGCAGGTTACCTACAAATCTTTCAATCAATAAACTGGGATATTTCTATCATTTATCAGGGATATACCAGTTTTTGTAACAAGTCTTTTTTCTTCCACCGTGAATTTTATATTATAATTCTTGTGATCCTGCTAAATTTTCACCCCTGACAACGCGTCTGTCTTATAACGACCATTGCTACTTCTTTGTCCCTCGTATACATTCATTTTGCTGCTGTTTTTAATGTTTCTGGATTATTTTTAATATTTAGGAGGTGGAGGGAAAGAGTTTGTGAAACGATAGATGATTCAAATTTTACACGATTGTGTTGTAATACGTGCATACAGATATGGTTTAAATTCGAGCCTAATGGCTGACTGACCTTTCCCTCGACAGCACCTGTTGATTGTCGGTTATCAACGATTTGCATGCGCAGATTCGTTGTAATCATCTTTACCTACGTGCTTAATGCACATATAAATTCATTCAGGAACAGAAAAAAGTGTAAGATCGAGCGTTGAAATATCAGATATAGATTTCAATTCATGTGAATTGTGTTTACCAGTAGATTCTTTTACTTTCAAATTAACTTCTCGAACTGTGGCATTGTTGCTACGGTACTGAGCCTAATTTATTGATTTTCGATGCCAAACATAAGGCTATGTTATAGAATAGGGTACAGGTGAAGCTACTGGTAGTAGATAAAATAGTATCGACTCTGCTCTATTCAATAATTTGTATAAATTCGTGATTGAAATCTTGAAATCTAGTTTGTGGAGTTTTATACAGATGATGATTCTATGTTTTTTTGTGAAGCTTCACGTGAAATTGTCAATCACTTGAATTCTTTTGTACGCGTTCTATCACCTGCCGTCGCAGATTGTTACGGATGAATGACTATGTTCGAAGGATTAAATGTAGCGTTGCGAGCGTGTAAAAGGATGAATCGACATCAAAACTAAGTTGCCTCGTATCATTCGTTAACACGATGTCTAGGTGACGAGCCTTAGCTTGTCGCTGCTTTGAACATGATCGATGTCTAACGATGAGTAACGATCAATCTTTGCCACGATCGTTTCGTCATCGTTGCAAACCCTGTACATTTCCTTCGAAGAAAGAAGATCCTTTGCTACTAAATACTAATATTCCCTAATTATAACAAGAATCATGATTCTTGGCTTCGATTCAAGTACACGTTACATCAATTTCAATTGTAAATTCTCAAGCATTTGTTACGTATAATAATTCAAAGTACCCCAGCGAAGTTGTGGAGAACAATAAAGGAATAATTCGTCTTACGCCAAACGAATTTATTATCGTCTTACAGTAATATCTACCGATCATTTGCATATTTACAATAGCAGGCCGGATCTTTGAGTCACAATTCTATTTAATAGCCGCAAATGAGTGTTTTAATAGATTACGTTTTCTGGAATCTCGCCAAAATTTGCACGAACTTTTCTATCATTCCCTTATTCTGGTCAATTGTAGAATCGAATACAAGGAGAGACCATTTACATTCAAATTACATATAAATTTGTTGAGAGTTATTTCATTATGCAAGATTGATACACCCTTTGTAGAACGAATCGAATAAAATGAAGATTTACACACACCCTCGGTGGGTAATTTCATTACGTACCCCGATTTGAGATTTTAAAAGCAACGCTTATCGAATGAATGTAATGGATAAACTTGGAAGAAGTATGAAACGAGGCCAGAATATAGGATGAATTCATTCTTTATTCCTTTGATATAAAAAAAACGCTCTGACTCGATTGATTCGAATCGCGTTCTTTCAAGAAATCTTAATCAAAGTTCAATATTCAATGATTCAATGGTTTGTGAATTCAATTAAAAAGTTGCAATTCTGACTTTTCTTGTTTATTCTAGAATCTGATGATTATCAAAAACTTGTTTAGCAATATACACCGTTGTCAAACTGTGTGTATCTTTTGGATTAATCTCGTTCGTTTGCTTTGAATTTCAGTTATTTATGATCGATAACTGCGCGGACGATTGGCGAATCGCTATGACCTGGCAGCGAATTTCGCAGATCTCGATCGAATTATTGATCTGCGCGATCCACCCGATACCCGGAGAATACTATTTCCTGTGGACGACCAAATTAGCGAATAAGGGCGGTGACAAAGTGGGTTCGAAATGGGTCCCTTACGACGTCGCCCTATCCCTACCGATGTTCCTTCGACTCTACCTCATTTGTCGCGTTATGCTTCTACACTCGAAGCTATTTACGGACGCATCATCGCGCAGCATAGGAGCCTTGAATCGCATCAACTTCAACACAAGATTCGTCTTGAAGACCCTGATGACCATTTGTCCCGGAACCGTGCTGTTGGTCTTTATGGTATCTCTGTGGATTATCGCCTCGTGGACGTTAAGACAATGCGAAAGGTAAGAGAGTATATCCTAAATGAAAATAATATACTTGACGATCAATCGTAAATAAAGCAAACCACTCACGTATCAGATACGTGACTACACCAGCGATATTAAACAAAGACTCTTAAAAGTAAACTTCGGTGAACGAATTTCTCCATGTCACGACCTCCTCTTCTCTCGTCTCGTCGCCGTCAACGTCGTCTTCGTCGTTCGAAGTCGTCTACGAAACTTTTCGATTTAATGTTTCTTTCTACTCACGACCTTTGCGTCGGGGAAATTTTTCTCTTTCGAATAAAAAAAAAAAAACAAAGTTGCGAGACGAACAAATCTCATACAGAGGAGAAGTAAATAAAAGTCAGAGAAAAAAAGTACGTTGACGAGAAAATGTCTATATGAATTCAACGGTCGCTCCTCCATCGTCACATTTTATCGGGATCGGTACCACGGGGAATGTTTATGAACTCCTGTTCAACTAGTTTATGTTCCAGCACAAGTGAAGCAAATACTCCAGGATGTATAGAAATTTTGTCTTTTAACTGCTTTTTCCTCTTTTACACAAATGGATGAACCTCTTCCGCTTCTTTTCCTCGGTCGCCGTATCTATCACGTGGAAAATGTTCATTTCCTGTACCATTCCAACGGATGAATCCCTTTAACATTCTTCGGTTAATATCACATACACTGTAACAAAAGAACATCTCGAAATAGCATCCAGAAAACAAGAATCTAATGATTTCTTGTTAAATGTTCCTTGAACTTTTTCATGAATCGTCAAAAAAGGAGACGTCAAATAATTCACCAATAATTTAATTTTCAGTCACATGTTTTCCTTTTTATGTTTATTTTTTCAAATCGAGTATCCAATACTGCCCTGTTACAAAATAAGCCTTTCACCTCATATCGAGGGATATCATTAATTCAGTACTGATATTCATTCTAAAAAAATGAATCTTGATGCCAAAAATAAAATCGATGAAGCATCAAATAATTTAAGAAATACTTGTCACACAAATTTCTCACTTCACATTGGAAGGGTTTCCTCTCGAAATAAAAAGACCATCTCTTTTTTTTCAACTGATGTTCTCACAGCATAGTTTATAAAAAAAGAATCTTGATTAAAGTGAATTGATAATTTTGATTTGAGTTTAGTAATTATCATATACCGTTTTATTAATTCATAAAGAAGATACAGTACCTTTTTTTTGTTTTTTAGAAATTCAGTGTTCACCGTTTCGGTGAGTTCTCGAATTCCCTTACATTATGCTCTGCTGAAAAGTTTGTTCGTCTGTTTATATATATCCTTTAAAATCAACATTACCAGGAGAATGAAAAAAAGTTGAAAACTTTTGGACAGGTCAAAAGGGTCGTTCTCAGTTTCTCGTCTGTGAGCCGATAATCCCGTCTTTTCCTCCTTCTCACGAGACTATTTCTTCCCTGGGATCGATGGCCAAAGGACCATGATTCTTTTTGTTCATTTTTAGTTATCTTCCGGCTCCACAAAGTCGAGCTGCTGCTGCTGCTGCTGCTGCTCGACTACCTCGCTCTTCAACGACAACCGGGATTTAGGCGCTGACGTAGCAAATACAAAACTCTCATTGTACATTGAAACTCGGAAATCCAGACTAGTTTCGCTGCTTCCTTTTTTCCTCGTTCATCCGCGAGTTCTCTTGGAGAAGGGAGAGTTTTCATCCACGACAAGATTGAACTTTTTTTTGTTGCTTCTACGATCTAGCTCTCATTAGGGAAAAAAACCAAATTATTCAATCAGAATGGAACTTCGATGTTTCGAAAATTCTATACTTCACAGTTCCGAGTCGTCCACAAAATTCATATATCTTTTTACAAACCACGATAAAAGTCTTACAAGTTTTCTCCTCGATTTCTCCTTTCGCGAAAAACAAATAATTTTTATTTTCCGCAATTTTTCATTCGTTTAAAAGCACTTCAATCTCAGTAGTGTTATTACGTAGGAAAAAGAAACTTGAAAACTACTTTGAAAGTACTCGGGCTATCAAGAGCGAGATGCGGTGTCGTTGCGAGAAAAACGCGTATATACCACGAGAGTTGTAAACTGAGATGATGCTTTCATGAAAGATAAAAGAAGGAAAGAAAAGGGAAAGAGTGTAGGCAGAAATAAGAAAACGATAGGTTCGAGATAAGCTGTTCCCAGTGCAATCGATGAGCTCGATCGTTTCTAGTCTCAATGATGTGTAGTTAACTTGGCAAACTTTTTAACGATCCATAAAGTATTCGTACTGTGGTCGAGATGAGACTAACTTGTAATATCATCTGGTCTATTAAAAACGTTACACGAACGCGTTTATGAGCCACATTATACTCGATGCTCTACGTGCTCTCCTCGAATGATCTGAATTCTTTGTGTGTTACTTTTTTCTGTTTATTGTCATGAATTTTATAACGAAGAGAAATATATCGTTCATTTGTCGCAGAACGGTACTAATTAGTCAACGTTTGTCATGTATGTATATTTTTTCCCATTGTTCAAATTCAACGTCATCAGCTTTTCATCAAAATTTATCCAATAATTGTATTTTCAATGTACATCGTTTGACAAGCTGAAAAGGATGTCATGAATATTCCATGAACATGGATTTTTATTCATTCTCCATAATTCATGCTAAATAAAACTTTCATCGTTCCAAGTGTATTCTCGAATCGATATACACCCTGCTTGGAATAAACGCGTATACTGAAAAAACAATGTTATCATTTCCTAGCAACTTTGCTGTGGGTGAACAAATGACTTAATTTTCAAAACAAAGACGTATCACTCTCTAAACCCGAAACAGTGAAAAATCGCACGTTTCACTCCACTAAGTGTCAGAAGTGAGCCTGTCCGCTTCGAGTGGAATTTTCACTCGTTTCGAGTGACCTCTCACTCTTTTAGAGTGAAAAATTCACTCTAGCGTCGGAGTGGTTGGGAGTTTCTAACCTGAAACCTTAGAATATCACTCTAAAAGAGCGGAAATTTCACTCGAAAATTCGACAGGCTCACTTCTGGCTGGCTAAAGAGTGAAATCTCACTCCAAAGATTTTAGAGAGCAAGATTGATGTATACAGAATACAAAAAGAAAAATCTCAGCTGAATTCGAGAGGAATTAAACTCGTAGTTCTACCCTGAGTATGGAATAAGTTGAAACTTCATCACTCAGAAAAATATTCAAGTGCATCCTACGTGAATTAGAATCATTCTAAATGAAGAGTACTTTTGAAGTTCATAACAAGGGACGACGAATGATGAAGTGCGTTTCGTTCACCCCAGTGCCGTTAGACAAAGCCTTTCCACGCTGGTTCCTCACTAACGACATGGTACTCGATACTTCGTACGTCAGGATTACCATTCGACGATGATGATCGATTAATATCGGAAGCATACTAATTTCGATTGTAACTTTTCACTTTAATCAATTTAACAAAAGAATAAAATCCATAGAACTTGAATGGGAAGTTTCCAATGACTATTTTTCAAAATTTCATTTCTCGATATCTCATTATATTAATTCTTTCAAAGTTCCCTACGTTCACAGTATTTTTAATCTACAGGTTTCACGACGAAGAACACGCTAATCTCCTCAACGCCATGTGGCTCATTGCCATTACGTTTCTCAGCGTCGGTTTCGGGGACATCGTGCCGAATACGTACTGTGGCCGAGGCATAGCCGTCTCTACTGGAATGATGGTAAGCGACCAAAGCAAGTTAATTTCATAACAACCTTTCATACTACTTTTCTCAATTAGCGGCAAATGTCTTGCGACCTAATCCAATTTCTTTTACGCGTACAAACGGGTTAGCCCAAAGTGAATTATGAATGAATTAATAATAATCATTGTATTTATAGACGTACTGATGGATGGAATAATCCATCACAATTCCACTTTTCCGCTCTTGTTCTGCTTCTAATTTTTTCTTTTGCTTTTTTGCATTTTCTAACTGCAAGCACATTTGAAAAAGCAGCGTTTTTCAATTTTTCGTTCCCTCCAACGTTGTTTTCACCCGGATTTTGATTTTACACATTCAATGCGTAATTCCAGGCATATATTCTATATCGTTTATATTTTGTATGTATTTTACAAAGAAAAAAAAAAAGGTTGTTGAAAATTTCGTACGCTTCGGCTGTCACTTGAGGGCTCTTATGGAGAATGAAAAAACAAAAAAGTCAACAATTTTGTTCAACAAAGTTGGGTTCGTTGTTTTGAAAAAAAATAATCTTCAATCCCGTGAAGAGAAGACGAATGTCATTCCAAATCAATGTAATATTATCATCGAAGTAAAATAAACAAATAAATAACTTATTTTGACTGCGCAAGGGAATGTATTTCGATAACACCGCACCTTCGAGGATAAATCTTTCACTCGCACGTCAAGAACATTTTACATAAAGTTTCTCCGCAAACGTGAGAACGGTTTCTCAGTATTTTTGGATTCAGAAACATTGTCCCTCGCGAGGACATTTTTCACGCACGTTACAAGAAAATTGAATTCCGTGAAGTTACCTTAAATTCACAATGCATTTGAATTCCATCCAAAGAGAAGCTATAAAACTTTGACAACCCTGCAATCCATTCGAACATGAAATTCCCGAAGAATGATGTATCGTTCCAAGAGAATTGCTTTTTAATTGCAAACTCTTGGGATTAGCATCATACTTTATATACCATGGAATAATTACGAAAGAAATTATGAAAATCCATCCCCAATTATAAAACCCATCGTACGGGTTTGAAGCAACATTGAACCAAGTGCAATCTTCCCATTGGGACTGACGCTATTAATGAGTACTTGTGTGTACGTGTACACTCATAGGCTATAAATACTAATTGAGTGCAATATTATCTTGGGAATTCTAACGCTGTTATACGTTCCTCGCCATTATGTTCTATATCGCTCTCTACATCGTTAATTCACTACCTTTAGAAACCAGAAACTTCACCGCCAGATATTAAGCAATTTGCTACTGACCGGCTGTCTAGCTCGGAGCTAATTTTCCATGGAATTTCTGATCGTTGAGCTTGATGACAGCCGCTTACAACTACACATGCGTGAATTTCTATAGCGACCGTGCTTTCAATTTGTATTACAATTTATGTTACAAAGGCTGATAGTTGAATTATTTTGGCAGAAAGCGAACGTTGCATAAAGGATTCGGACAATCAGCATCAAAATTAGAATGAATAAGATACATTCATGATTTTATATCCAAACTTGTCGATGTTCTTCTATGCAGAAGAAAATTTATTAACCTGGGTGGAAATTAATTCTTGGTGGCAGTTGGAACCAAACTGGGCGTTCTTATTTTATTTGTCCTTCATTTACGCACTCCCTGTCAAACAATCCCTTCTTGGAATTCAGAAAATGTGGCTATCATTTTGTACAATTTCTGAATTTTCAGATAAATTTTACTTAATTTTCTAAGAACTCGGGAATATTTTCTATGAAAATTCAGGAAAAAGTGGCTGCAAAATCACATTTTCTGAATACAGAGATGACGTTCAATACAGGACACCGAAAAAATTTCCACACGAGAATCTTCAACTAAATTGTTTAAGAAACAGAAGAAGAAAAACATACATACACGACAGAATCATTTAGAGAAATTATACAGAAATTCCATATAAAATATATCATCCACAATAATAAATGAAATAAATAAAAGATTTATTCCATGTATAATTAAAATATACCGTATATGAAGTTTCTATATAACTTTTCCACATTCGCGCACGTGTAGATACATTTGAGAAACAAAATTGAAATTTGTATCCAAAGTGAATAAGTTATTACCGTACTTCTCTGCCTTACGACTTCGTCTATTTAGAATATCTCGCCATTAAAAGTTACCAGAGAGATATAAGAGATATAACGAACCTGAACGACACAACGGATCGGATCTTCATTTTCAATGTTATCATTTTCAATAGATGTCTCTCAATTAATATTTCCCTCTCTCCGATCTGCAAAAAGAAGATGAATGTAAAATTAGTATTTTATGTATGAGAATGTTTAAAAATAACGCACCAGAACAAAGTACTACCTCCGATGCTATATGAATCGCTTAATCAACATTCTTCCTCTTTTATTTTTATTCCAGGGTGCAGGCTGCACAGCTCTTTTGGTTGCTGTGGTTTCAAGAAAACTCGAACTAACGAGGGCGGAAAAGCATGTTCACAATTTTATGATGGATACTCAACTAACAAAAAGGGTGAGTCGAAGCTTTTGTTGAATAAGAAACGAAGAAGAAAAATTTGCATTATAAATAATTAAAAGTACGAAACATGAATAATATGTACATACGTATATATATTGAATACATATATTGAATTTCAGTTGAAAAATGCCGCTGCCAATGTACTACGAGAAACGTGGCTAATTTATAAACACACTCGCCTAGTGAAACGTGTCAACCCCGGTCGTGTTCGCACGCATCAACGAAAATTCTTACTCGCTATTTACGCGTAAGTTTCATGATTTATGCCTAGGGTTTCTCACGTTATCATTATTTTTCTTATTTCAGATTAAGAAAAGTTAAAATGGATCAACGAAAGTTAATGGATAACGCCAATACTATAACGGATATGGCTAAGGTATGTTTGTGGTAGATGAATTATATTTTTCAATAATACGAGTTATCTATTCGTATTCATGATAAAAGCCTCATCGAGGTCCTTGGCAATCAATGGGTTTGTATCGGTTTCTGTGTGGACCACGATCTACTGTCAATTTGTATTAGAAATGAACATTTTTGTTTGTCAAAAGCAAGTCACAATAGTGAACTCGGAAAATGTGACTGTAATTTTCAACAGCCACTTTCTTCTGAATTTTCCAGATACGTTTGACTGAATTTTAAGAAACTTCTAAACTCAATTTCAGCTGGAGCTCGGGAAAATTGTACAGTCACATTTTTTGAATTTTCAGAACAAATTTTATACAGTGTACAGAAATCGATTGAATTTTCCAATAGGGTTTGATATCGAAATATTTCTTTCAACTTTCATAGAAAGTGATAAATATGTTGTGGTATGTTATACAATGAGACATTTATAATCTTCGCTGCAACTGAAATGTATTTCCGCAAGATGAATTCATAGTGAATGGACAATTGAAATAGTTACCTAAGGGCATGGCATTTGTCTCGCTAATTAGAATGTATCATGTATCTTGAACGAATAGAGTATATAATCAACTCATGCGTCTGCATAGTTCAGAAACTCGTGAGTTGGAATCGTTTGGAATTATTATACGCCTCCTCTACTAGATGGAATTTCTCTGGAAAAGAATGGATAATGTTTTTTCGCGATTTTCTCGTGACAGTTTCAGTTTTTTGTTTCTCATTTATAGTGATAAATACACGGAGAAAAATACCGCTCGAGACCATGAGATTTTTTTTTATTTTTCCATAGTAAACTAGAAGCAGGAAGGTTTGTAAGATGAATTTTCATATGAAAACACGAAGGATTACGAATATTGTAGAGAAATTAATATACACGGAAAGCAGATGTGTTGAAATGACAGATAGAGTTTTTAGTCAAATTTACTTCTGAAAAATTCCATAATTTGATGTATTTCTACAAGAAATTATGGTACTTTTTAAAATATAGTTTTCTATTTGTACGTAGAATTGGAATTTCAAACGCTGAAGGTTCAATTTTATGAAGCACATATTGAAATTTAGTTATTTATTCGTAATCTCCCGTATTTTCATGTGAAAATTCATTTTACGAACCTTCCGGTTCAGCAAACGAAATACAAAATTTCATTATTTTTTTAAATTCTTCTTCCTCACGCATTCTAATGATTGGAATCTTTGAAAATGACGAATCCTTTTGTTATATATCTCAATAAAAATTCGATGCATCAATAAAAGAATAAGATTGATCATTTTCAAGGATCCCATCACTAACGCGTTCCCTCTGCCCTTTCAATTTTAGTTCTGATTCAAGTACGGTTCTCATTGTTTGTAGATGCGTGAATACAAAGTAGAATGTAGAAGGGAAGTTGTGCATTTTCACCATCATCTTTTACTTTTCATTCTTTTTCCTTCTAACACTTTTCTCTGTAATTTCCTCACCCAACCATCCATCCATTCAACTATTCATTCATTCCCTTGGTATCTCAATCTTTACTTTTATACACCCTTCCTCCTCTTCTATACCTTTTCTTGGAAAAAGAACTGTTCCAACTACGCGTCTACTATCTTTACCAATTCTTCTCGAAGGGTTTTATTTTCACGGGCTGTCTTTCAAAGACTTCGGGAGAAAGAGGAATTTATTGTCATACGGTGTAAGAAGAAAGTCTTAATTTGTTTGCATCTTAATTTCAGACAATGCTTTTTCCATTGATTTTCCGGCGATTGTTTTTTCGGCTTAATTTGTTCACATCATAGATTCAGTCAAGAAATCAGCTGGTTTTAAGACCAGTACAATGTTATTGTAACGCCGATAGTCAATGCTGATTTGCCAACGTTGATTTAAAACTCGTTCAACGTTGTCCATTATGTGTGGTTTAATACGGCAAAATTTTGAAGAAATTATTATTCATGTTCTCGAATTGACTTCTTCACATGTTTTCGGATTATTCATTCGTTTCAAGAAACGATTCAAACTTCAGCAACATACGAACAGATGTGTTATTTTTTTACTTTCGATATAACCATGGACATTAGCTGAAAATATATAATTATTTTCATTAGCTACGTACAAAGGCTTAAATGGATTAACATCACCGGTTGAAAATCAATTGTCAATGTTGGTATACAATGAAAAACCAGTACTAATTCAGGGTTGATGTTAACGTTGACCCAGTATTGGTGAACAACGCCGTACCAGTGTTGATCAGCGTTATCATTCCGGGTTTCCCATACAGGAAACCCCGAGAATGTAAACACAGCCAATAATCGGCCCATGTATGGCTACCATCTAATGGCCAATAATGGATTCACATCATTGGCACAACTGTGGCCCACCACTGGCTGATAAGAAAGGCCAGCAATGAAAACAGCTGATAATCAGCCGATGTACGGCTACGGTAAACGGCCAACAATTGATTCCCCGTTACTGGCTGGAATATGGCCTATTACTGAGTGAAATGGATTCCAAAGTTGAATGTATTGTATTCGTAATCACCCCTGAAAAAAGTTTGTTTTGGCCTTATTTCTATTACGTTGAATAAATAATTCATATCCATCAAATACGTTTTACATGATTCAAATGAATTCTTATTCATATAGATAATCAATTACTTTCTCATGTAAATAACAAAAAAATTTGAAGGAATAAGCAACTGAATTCAACTGATTTATCGAGAATACTTTTGACTCGTATAATTTTACATTTGAGATTGTCGAAATATCAGGCATGCAAATCTATTTGGAAAAAAACATCCATTTCTGATCTTGTGAAAACTGGAATGACAAACATCCCAAAAACAAAAAAGTGTTTTGGGTCACGCTTAACCACTCATTTGAACTAATACTGAACCGATTATTCTGGAACGCAGTCATATTACCATTGGATATCATTATTATTATGCCCTCGTAATCTGCCATTGATGGCTAACATTCGAACATTACCCCGAAATTTCTGGCCATAAATCGGGATCATTTAGCCCCATTACTGGGCCAATCAATAATTTTATACATGGCCCATTATTTATTGCCATTACTGGACCCACGTTATCATCCAGCAATTAACCATTGATGAGCCATTAATGGGCGCCATTAACGGGCAAAGAACGCCGTTTGTGGTCCAGTAACGTGCCATTATTGGGCCAATTGTTGAACCCTGTATGGGTTATTCCAACGTGGTTTGCCAACAGTTGGCAGTTGGAAAATAACGTTATTCCAGTACTGGGTCGTTCGTCAATTTCTGCATGGGTTATTACGTGAATAGATGTATTAATTTGAAATAGTTATCTTAAGTACCGCTAGTTTGAAGTTGTTTTCGAATCAATGAGGGAAACTTTGTTATTATTCACGTATGCGTATTTTGAATTGCTTCTCTTTTGTATAAGGTGAGAGACCCTACACCCGATCAGTCCCTATATTCTAGGTTTTTGTGATTTACTTGTGCAAAAAACTCTTCAACCAAAACATTTTTTGTAATTAATGGATCGAAAATTCACTTTTTCATTCGAAACTTCTAGCTAAATTACTTCGTAAATTCATGTAATAATAAAAATGATCGGGTATAGGGTCTCTTAACTTATCAATTTGCAGCAAACTTCGAATTTAGGTTATTAGAGAAATTCATTCTGCTGAGATACAGATTTAAAATGATTTATGTTTATGAAGGATGATAAACGAGATTGAGTGTAGAAATAGAGAATTGATGTAAATACATGAATATTACTCCGCAGACTCAAAATACGGTTTACGAAATCGTGTCGGATATGAGTACACGCCAAGACGCCTTGGAGGAGCGTTTAGTGGGTTTGGAGGATCGGCTGGTCGGGCTGGAGGAAAAGCTGACGTCGGTTCAGACCCATCTGGAGCTCCTACCGGAAGAATTGACCAGATGTTTGGCTCAGCACGCAGAACGTATGGAGCAAAGGCGAAATTTCCTTCATCCGGACATGGCGGTAGCTCTTGGGTCGACCGGAGGTGGAGGAGGAGGAGGAGGAGGAAGTAGCGGACTCGGTGGGGGTGGTGGTTTTTCGGCCGGTACGAGTCTATCGATCGGCGGTAGCAGTAACGTTTCCGCGCATCATCCGCTCGCTTGCAATCTCTCGAATTCACCTTTGTTGCCGCATTCGAGGAGCGTACCAAACGCTCCAAGCACAATGTCGTTGCATCCTTGGCCGGTAAGCCCGGTTATACCTCCGGTTTCCAGTCGTACTCCACATTTGGTACCGGATACCGGTAGTACGAGACATCACAGTCTCGTACACTCGACTATAGGTACGGGACCGATCGCATCCTCGACAACGACTTCGCAATCGGTCACGAGGTTAACTTCACAAGCCGGTATGGGTGGTTTGGGCAACAGTCAAGGCTCGGATACGTCACCGCATAGCTGAGTCTCGTCTTTGCAGCCGCAGCACTCGTATTAAAATTTGTTGAAACGCGTGTTCGCGTCCAAGTCGACATCGACGTTATTCCGTCAATGCTTTCAACAAATTTTCATGCGAATTTGATTCGATTGTATCCTGGATGAATGAAGAACGAACAATATATTTCTCGTTATTCTTTCCTGTCGTTCGACCGATGATCGTTCCTTTATACCGCGATTTTATCTCGTCGTACATTCCTACACGTTCCTGATCTTTACAAAATAATAAAAATAAACAAAAAATATGTAAGTAGGGGTCGTGAGCGACAGATAAGGAAACCAAATAATATACATAGATGTACAACCTTCACCAGCGTTCGAGAGGAATTTTCTCAAAGATGTTTAACATTGCTTTTGTTTTTTCATATGTATGTATACAGGATGCCCCAAAAGATCCTCAATGCTTTTTAAGGGGTGATTCGTAGGGAAAAAAATTCACTAATATTTATATTATATGGGAGCTATTTTTTAGATATCACAACTATTCTCTTAACTGTAACAATGAGAAATCTACTGGGATTCCCCTGAATCTTGGTATTGGAAAATTTTACACATCCACTGACATTTTACAGATTTTATATTGCGAAATTTCAACTTTTGTAGTAAAAGTCAAGTGAATGTGCTGGAATGCTTCCGCGATAAAATTGTGCTGCTGCTGCAATTATTTTACCGGTAGCAGCAAAAATAAAGTGAAGTAAAAGAGTGAATATCCATCACAGAGAATTGATTTTTAGGAATTATCCGTATTTTACCGGAAATGAACTTACTCATAAAGTTCACGATCGGAATTTTTTGATTCTCGCATGCAGGAAAATTCATCGGAATAGTCGATGTACTTTCCACCTGAATGGTAAACTTATTTTGTTTATAATTCCAAAATTAAACACTTTTAAATGTTTCCTTGAAGGAAAGAGTGTTTTATGTTTGCCTTGGCGTTTCAAAGGACTGCCGATGGTGCTTTGAAATCTTTTTTGGGACAACCTGTGAATACATATTTCTTCTGTCTAGTGTTTTAAACATCTAAAATACACAGGGTAGAGGAATTTGTTCGATCTCCCGTTTCCTAAATGAAATTTCTCTCGCGACGTATAAACGATTGTTAAAATTTGTAAATCACATTTTCACTTAGAGGATACGATTTAATACAAATACAGTATAAAATGATAATTTTTCCGTAGTCGGTTATTGTTGAAATTGATTTCTACGTATGTTATTGATTATCATCTTCGTCGTAATATATACAACGGGTCCAATTCTGCTCTTGAATCAGACGTTGCCTCTTCTATGTAACAATTACGCAATTAAAAGATTTACAAAAATTATATACAATGAACATTAAAAATTTGTAGAAACAGTGAAACATAAGTGAATTGAAAAAAGAATAGGAACGTGCGATGAAAAAAGTAATCGGTGAATGAGAGAATCCAGGATACTCGAATCGTTACTTCCAATCCTGCTGCGAGCTGCTACCCTTGTCCAACTTGCGTGCCTGATTAGAAAAAAAAGAAATGAACTTTTCTTAATAGATAAATAAATAAATGAATAAATAATTAAATAATTAAATTATATATATACTCGATACTACGAGCAAAATATCCCTAAAACTTCGTGTATCTGTGTATGAATTTGTATGATTCAAGGACGGATGACTAATCATTGAATTCATCTAGCTCTGCGACAAATACGCCTCTTCTTTCCTTGAATTCGTGAAGAAACGATTAAGCCTATATCCGGAGGATCTTGTCGTCTGGCTCTGATCTACAAATAAAGTGAGCTGCTGAATTGGAGGTTCCCCTTGCGGTTGTATGGATGATTTAACGTTCAGCAAACTTTTGCGAATATCGTTTTCTGTGCTTCTTCAGGATTACGAGTGCACAAAGAAAAATGAGAAGTAACCGCTATTCCAATGGTGTTCACTATGAGAACTTACTTCATTTCGAGGAACTATTATGTTAAATTCTCCAAAAAATGAGCGAAAACTCCATCATGTCTAGGGGAGGATTTCTCCTGACATCAAAGAGTTTTTATAATGTATTTCTCACTCCAGGACTCAGCCAATATACGAATGACTATTTTCAGAGTATAAATGACTCCATTGGAATCACTTTGTATGGAGTAGTTGGATATACAAGGTAAAAAGCGAATGTGAAATTTTCTGCCAATTTGGTAGCAGCAAAAATCCCCTACGTGGGTTAAAAATTCATTTTTACTATATTCTGAGGGAATTTTTTACAATTTGGGAAGAAATTTCTTTCAGAAGAGAAGAATTGTTTTCCCAAGTGGAGGAGAATCCTTCGAAAATATAAGAAAAATGAATTTCCCGCACGTGGAGGATTTTTGCTGCCATTAAATTTTAGAGAAATTAGAATTTTACGTTTCACAGTGTACTTCTTGATTTTTCTTCGTGTGCACTTCGATTTCGTTCCGATCAGCGTTCCTAAACTAACAATTCTCACGTACAGCTGTCAAATACACGGTAAAGAATAATTCATTACATAGTAGCTAGGAATTTGCCGTGATACCCTGGTTAGAAAAATCCATATAGAATCTCCCTGTTGAAAAAGTTTCATAAGATCACGTAAATGCTCATAACTTCTTGGACAAATACACATCAAAAACTGATAGATTGTTTTTTATTTTATCATTTATTATGAGATTTCACAGCTCTTATGAGATCCTTATAAATTCTGATACATTCTTATAATGATTCTCATTGATTCTCTTAAATAAGTATAACCTCATGGACAAATACACATCAAAATCTCATTAAAGTTAAATATCAGAATTTATGAGACGTTTTCAGCAGGGCTGACGAAATGAAATTCAATGGGATTCGGTCAGAACATTGTACAAGATTCAATGAGATTTGGCGAGAATCAATGGGTTTGTTCAACCAGGGATAGCTACTTCGTGCACAGTAAAAATTGTGCGTGATTTTTTACTGTGTGCATTTGATATTTGAATAGTCAAAAAAACAGCTATCATATCTATTTTTCAGCTATCCAAATATCGACCACATTATTCTTTTCCGTGCGAAATATCCAACGATAGAAGTTACAGGAGCAGTAGAATCTGATATACCCGTTTTTCTGACAGTACAACAACAATAAATTGAAAGCAGAAGCGCTTCCAATTCGGAAGCTCGGATTTGTAAAAGGAATTAATTGGTAATGACGTGCCGTCTGAGAGGGATGTTTTCGTACGTTCAGAGTATTTTTGTTCCCAGGTGCTTTCAAACTGTTCAAATAGTATAGAAAACAATGAGTACTCTGAAAATACGAAATATGCATTCGCGAATTCATCGAACGATACACGAATACAAGACAGCTATTAAACGTTATCGTAAATCGAACAAATTTTTTTTATATCAGACAAATGATATATACACACACACACAATAGGAATTGGTGACATCAGTGAAATTTCAAAGTTTCAAATATCCTCATTACGAATGTGTATTAAATTTGTCGAATAATTATTCAAAGAAAAAAAGATGAAAATCTACTGTTTATGTAAATAATGATATATACTGGCCAATAATTTGTTTTTTCTTAGAATGTTTAATAAAAATAATGATAACGATGATGATTATTGTGTGCATAAGTTGAAACATTGTAAAAAAAAAAAAGAATTATACCATCACAATGAAAATCTATTCACGAGTAGTGATTTTGTAGCCGATAAGAATAGTGGATATTAAAAACTCTATTATAATTGCTATATTAGGTATATGAAAATGATATTGGTGAATAGTTTGGTACTTTCTCCCAAAGAGATTATATGTAAGAGTATTGTTTTTTATAATGTGATTCATTTGAATAGACATGCAATTCCTTGACGTATCGATTAATATATATTGTGAAATTGTAATTATTTGTGGTTACGTTGTGCGGAAAGGAATGAGACTCGAAGGATTGAGGATTTCTTTTGTCTTTTTTTGAAAAATTATGAAATCTGTTACTTTGATGGAACAGAGAGGTTTTACTTGGTTGAAATGAACGCTAAGAAACTTTTTGGTTGGCTAAAGTGAAGTTTATTCGTCTGTAAGAAACTGTTAATCATTGTGAACCAAATTTTGTTCATCCCAAACAAATTTTATTTCAGTCAACCAAAAAGTTGGAACAAACGTTTTCACAGTGTGGTAAGCGAGAAGCTGAAATATTTTTCATAAAAGACATCTGTTTAAATTTCTATATCAACACCAAGAAAAGTATAAAGTTACGATTACCAGGAAGAATAAGAATTCGCTGAGAATCAAAGTAAAATCAGCAAAAGTACGATAAACTGGTGCATCCACCGAGAAATTCTTCGGTAGCAATTTAGATAGCATCATGGAGAAAAAAAATTCTTTGACACAGCGGGATCTGATTTTGTTGGATACCTTTGCTGAATTGGCAAATTTTTGGCTGTGACAGCGACTATTTAACAGTGGCAACAAAAAATGTTCATTTGTCCAGTAAAATTTGTTGGAGGAGCAATCATTTGGTGCTGCCACAGCTAAAAGATCGCTGTCGTGGCTGAAAAGATTGCTGTGGCCCTGGCGAATTCGAAATAACCCAAAAATTGGTTATTTTTCGATCATTTTGAGGTTCGGTTTGGTTTGAGTAATACTATGGTGAAAAAATGGTAATTCAAAGGTTTTTTACCAAAACATGACCGAAAAATAACGGTTGCTTTGTGCGCTTTTTGAACCAAAAACATTACCGAAAAAAACCGTTATATTTTAGTTGTATTTTGGTTGCATTAGGGTTTCCGCATGGACAACCGATTTTTTACCAACAAATAACCAAAAATATTCCCCACATCAATCAGGGATATCTGAAATAATTCAAAGTTGGAACCTGACTGAACGACCAAAAACTTACCAAAAAATAACCGTTATATTATGATTATATTTTGGTTGTATTTTGGTTGCATTAGGGTTTCCGCATGATAAACCGATTCTTTACCAACAAATAACCAAGAATATTCCTCACATCAATCAGGGATATCTGAAATAATTCAAAGTTGGAACCTGACTGAACGACCGAAAAATTACCAAAAAATAACCGTTATATTATGATTATATTTTGGTTGTATTTTGGTTTGGTTCGGTTTGGTTGAAAACGGTTTCTCTTGAAAACAGTCAAGTTTTGGTCACTTTCGTGAAAACGACCAAAACGTTACCGAAAAAAATTTCTGCCTAAATGGTTCAATTTTGGTTGTTCTATCAAAATTAGCCAAAATTTACCAATAAAATTTCTCTTGAAAACGGTCAATTTTCGGTCACTTTCGTGAAAATGACCAAAACGTTACCGAAATCAATCTCTACAACTTGGTAATCTTTTGGTTACAAAAGTGCACAAAGCAACCGTTATTTTTCGGTTATTTTATGGTCATCTCAAAACCGTCAGGGGGTAACAGCAGGAGTAAATTTCGCTGCCACGGCAAAGTTCTTTTTTCTCCGTGCAATTTACCCGAAGAAAAACTCGGAAGAATTACTGAGAGTTTGGTCATTTTACCGGAAAAATATAGTAAATATACCAATTTTTCGGTAATTCTCCCGAAGAACGCTATGAATTTACCAAATATTTGGGAATTTTCACCCACTTTGATCAGGTTAATTGCTTCCCGATGATTTTCGGTAAATTTCATCACTTCACTTTTATCCTAAACTTGCGATAAAAGCCAGAACGAATGGCAATCGATCCAATAAACTTTCTCCCCGTGAATAAGGGTGATTTCATTTTTTCTTCACAGTCCATCGGTTACAGCTCGATTATCATTCCCGCTTTTCCGCACAATGGAAAAAAAGTGTGACGAAATTTAGTTAGAAAAATATTATTGTCTGACGTATTGTATGATTAATTGATTTCGAAAGCGTTGTTTCGCGTCTGTTTTGAGATCGCGAAACGGGACCAAAAACCACGAATGTCAAGATTCTTGCATTTCCTACATTTCTATCTTCCTTCTCTTTTTAGTCTTATCTGCAATGAAAAAAGATCTGAATTATAGTTATTCAATATTGTCAACTGTCTCTCTCTTCCCTTCGCTCTCTCTCTCTCTCTCTCTCTCTATATATATATATATATATATATGAATCTTCTTATACTTTGATTATCTTCAATTCCTCGATTTTTCAAATTCTATCAAAAGTTTTTCAATTCGATAACTATAATGAAATTCTTTTCTCAATGCGATTATTTCTCATTTGTTCTCTATAAACATGCATACATACATATTTCAAGATTTTCCATATATTGGACAAGACAACCTCACGATAATATTTTTATATAGATTTCGTAAAAGAATTTGATGAAAAAAAAAGTGGAAAAAAAGAGAACAAAAAAAAGATGGAGAAACGCATGATAGTGCCAGAAAGATCATGCGAAGTTGAAACTTGAAATCTAAAACTTCAATTCACGAAGACCGTAGAAGAATGCCGTTACTATTGATATATGATTATATATATTATGATGAAACCTGAGCATGTGAGGTGTAACAAATATTATCCACATCACCCGATGGGGGATATAAATATTAGTGTTATATTCAAGTGAACGAAAGAACGATTATATGAGTAGAGATTGATTACTGAACGCAGGGTACAGTTGAGATTTTATTCAAGTATTTTCCTTAAATATAAATTCATCTCTCTTTATCTGCAGGGAGCGAGCGATGGTTCGTCGAAAAACGTTGAACATGTTTTTTTGAGCGATACTCATCTAAATCACTGTACTCTCTGAATCATTCATTCTAAAATCACTGGAAGCTGTATTTTCAGACATCAAATTTTATCCCATGTGAATGGAATGATCATTTTCAACTATCGCTATGAATTGATTATCAAATCATTTTACAGTCCGTATGCAAATATTTCGCTGAAATGAACATGAATAATCTCTGAAACATATCGCATTCTCTCAGCAAAAACTGTGACAAACTCTGTGAATTTCTGAAATTTTGATGAAAAATCTGATACATTTGGAACATTTTGTACAGACTTTTTTTTAAACTTTATAAGAATTTTTTCATTTTATTTTTCAGACAAATAGGACCGAAATTTCCTGACCATTGAAAAAGTGTTTGAAAATTGACAAATTTTTTTCAATAGTCAGAAAAATATTAGAAATTCATCAGACTTTAGTCAGAGTGTTTTCAGAGCGTAATTTTGTTCCTAGTTTTCTGAAAAAAAATTTCGTAGATTCTCAGAGTTTTGCAGTCGATGTTTTTCAGGGATTATTCCAGCGAAATATGTTCGTACGAAAGCACAACTACCTGGGATTTTGCTGGAATGGAGGAGAAACTGAAGCGAATGAATGGGAACCGCGGAAATAAGCACTCAGAGAAACATTGTTGAAAAAATTTGTAAATTTCACACACAAAATTTGGAAGCAATGAAGAAACACTTTTGTGTATTAAATTTACCACAGATTTTATAAGATTCAAAACAAATTTTGTATGAAAACTATTTCAAGATAATATTGTGTCCGAATTTCAATAAAAGTGTAGGAGATGGAATACAAAAATATGTGTAAAAATTGCTTCCAAACTTTTGTATTAAAATTAATACCAATATTTTTTAGAGTGAATTTATAGTCATGGCAAGTATGTGAGAGGAGAGCTATTCAATTATAATTTTTCCAACTCTTTTCATAGTTAATGCTAGTATATAAATTACTATAAACAAATTACCATAACTATTTGTGAATGGTTGTCTTCAAACAGTTGAGGTGATTATTTAAATTTCTCTCAGGGAAAAAGAAATAAAGAAGAGAGTCTCCGTTGATACGATGGAAAAATGACGGGGAAATATTTCCCTACTGGATTCCCAACAGAATTCATATTGGTGAATTTACTAATTGATGGGGAGGCTCTTCCTTATTCTTTCCTTATTTTCACGAGGTCTATTCCTCCATCCCTGTTCGATCTCCATTCTACTGAAATTCCAAGTGGAGCTTTTGGGTATAAAGTTGAAAATATAGATGAAAAAACATGGTTCACATTCAATTTTAATAGAATCAATATCAACACAGATACCCCGGAGGGAAAATTTTCAAAATTATATATAATTTATATACAATTCACTATAGTTTATATATAAATTATTATATAAAATTGTGAAAATTTCTTCATTTAGGATATTATGAGAAAATAGAATGTTTCAAAAAGAGATGATATTCAACCTTCGATAAAGTGCGTAATTTTCAAAGGAAAGAAATAGAGGAATTTCAATAAGAATCTCGCTTGATCTGAATCAATGAAATTCTATTAAGAAACAGGGAATAACGAGGAAACTCAGCATTTTGATGATTCAACTAGTGAAAGACTTAGCACTGATTCCTGGGAAAAAGAACCGATAGAAACCGATTGAATTGTAAAAAAAACCGCATAAAAACGAATGGAAATAGATACTAATAGAATTTGGATTCGTTTTCTATGTGGAATCTGACATTTTCAATCGATTCCAATCGTTTACCAGGGATTCCCTCTGAAATTCCACTCATACTCGATACTTTTTGATGATTTTGCTGTAATAGATTCGAATACATCGATCAAACACTGTGTAATAGAAGAATACGCGCAGACAGTGTGTTTGTAAATTTTCCAAATCGTAACTGACCTTAAAATTACAGCAAAAGTGATTTCATCTGTTTCTCGTAAAGATGTGAGAAAATCGGAAACGAACATGAGAAACTCGTATACAAAGTATTCCAAGACAACAGCAAACCCTGATAGAAAATTTTCTTAAACTCTCTTCAACTTCATTCAATTTTTTCATTAAAAATCGGTGATTATTGGCTCTCAGGGCGGGTTCTTCATTACTGAATTTGTAGTTTCCTTCCGACGTTCGAAACCAATCGAGAAAGTGGAATTTATTTCTTTAAAACTTGAATCGCGATTCACATTTCAAAATTTGCATTTAAATAATTTTGTATAGAAAAAAAAAAAAAAGAAAATAATCTGATTACAAGCGTCGGTTATTGATTTATTCGATTACGCTGAAACAACACGCATTCCGATCTCTATTCGATCTATATAACAATAGATAAAAATGGGACAGTGGTAACAAGTTGTTCACGGATATCGTAAATACCGATGAGAATGCGTCAGAAACGAGAAAGAATCGAATCTTAAATGTTCGTAAAGTGCAGTGTTAACAGAGCGATGTACGAATAAAACTGACAAAAATACTGAAATGTAGATAAATTACCACTCTTATATATCGTGTAAATAATACGTAAACAAAATACGTGAGCGCATAGGATTAAATAAACCAACATATTTTCTTCCCATAGGGCCCTACTACATGATCACCAGTATGTACGTACATATACAATTATTTCATCCTCAAAGAGTCCTGTATAACGACTTAAAAGTTATGAAAAATTATAAAGTTACAAACAAAACAATTGATAAGTTAGTTAATTTTTTCGTTCATATACGAGCGTTATCATAAACGAATAATACGAATCGTTTGATATTGTTATTGCGTTGTTATTACGATCAATTATTATTACAATCGATAATAAGAGTAGACGTTGAAAAAAAAGGTTTCAAACTCTCATCAGATACTTTAATTAAGAATCTTTACCAATATTACCTAGCCGGCTCTCGCCAATTTAACTGTTACATAAAATGACCAAAAAATTATGAATAAAGTATTGTATTACTTGAATCTATAGGGCCATTTAGCGACCAGAAATTGAGGACGCACTTTTTTAACGAGCCTGTTCTTTCTTATTGAAGGATTAAAAAAACACGTAAGACGCAGCAGCATATTATACAGCTATCAATGAAATATATCATACTGTACATTGTTTTTCATCGCTACTTTCGTATATTATCATGAATCATTTGCCCGGTTCATCGATAAATCGCATTGTAATGCCGAAGTCAGCCTGATCATTATTGTTACATATCGCCTCTTTCCACCAAATAGTTATATTATGATTATTCTTATTATATGAAATAACACATAAATCAATTGTCATTACTTAGGAAAACAAAGTTTTTAGAAATAAAAAACAATTGTAGAGCTGTGACGTTTTATTGGGATATAATAATGAAATTTGTATACGTAAATTTAGAGATTTGTTACGTTTCATCGTTCGCACAAAAATCGATTATGTATGATTCTTATGATGTTATTGTATTATTATTAATTGTATACGATATACGTTTTATACATTTGCATGGCGCTTATTTTTTTATACGTTTCTCGCTATTGTAAAAGATAAATAATGTGCGTAATTGAATGATATATTTGCGATATCACAGCTCTACCTCATCATCATGAATTTATCGACAATTGCATTATTTGTATGATACAAGCTCTGATATTTTTATTTGAAAATAAACATTAAATTATAGTTGAATTAATTATTGACCATATGAATTTTTTTTTTTATTTCATGTAAAATAAATTTCACATGCATCATAGAACAAACGAAGAATTCCCCCGATTTTGATCTTTCAGTGAGAATTAGTATAATCCATTAAAGTTACTATCATTATCCATATTTCCTTCATTCATCTCCTGCATCAAAAACAGAAAAATCGCTCTATTTTGAACGATAATACATGTAATAATTATATTTATTGTAGTCTGATGAGAATATCCTCGCAGCAAAACAACCCCTAGATCATAATAATATTGATTTATAATTAAAAAAAGAAAAACGAAACTTTCTCCACAAGAAATATTGTACTGATGATAATATATATTTGAATATACTGCGTTATATTACCTGAAATGCATGATATATTGTTCGCAAATACAATTTTAGGTATTTAGATCATAAATATGACAAAAAAAAATATAACACGAACAAATTCATATAAACGAACAACAAAGTACTTATTACTATACATCAGCGTTCTAATGCCTTGTCGGTATGTAAAATTGCTAAGGAATAATAAAATTTTGATACCAACAGAAACACTGAATCAACATATTATTTCACACTCTGGAAATTCATAAATACTTCATCAAACGAATACGACATTGATTCAAATATCACAGAATAATGTAAGAACATTTCTTCAGGTTTTTTCTCTTTCCGATTCTTTTACTCTCAGGAGTGAAAAAGAAATTTCAAAACTAAAACTAATGAGATGGGAAAAGAAATTCAGATTCATACCATGAATTTGAACTTTTATTGCAAGATAAGAATAAAGTTCTGCACAAACAGAATGTTTTCGCTTTGTTTCTTGTATTTTACAAAAAGGTTTTCAACTTGCAAGGTACGTGTATATATGTATATATAACAAGGTTTCCTTATAGAAGAAGAACAATGAATGAAGCAATACAGAAACTACCTATGCGCAAGGATTTGATAATATATATATATATAAAATAAAGTATGAAAAAATGTACACTAATCCAATCTTACTTTCATTTTTAATCATTCGTACAATATAATCGTTCATCGGTTATACATTATTCACACGTATCAAAAAATCGCTTTTATTCATCTCAACTATCGTTTTATGCACATTTCAATTTAAATTAAAGAATAGAAAAAGAAAAATTTAATCCGGTGTTATGAGCTCCATTTGAGACTCCGTTGGCTCTTTATTATTAATCTTCCCTTCGACATCTTTTTCACCTTGTTGCGAATCCACGACATTCACCGCAGCATCGGCACTTCTAGACCAAGAACAACTTCTTCCTCTCTCGGGAGATTTAGGCATCGACCAAGAGCTGCTGCGCGATCTTCTTTTAGGGGATACGCTTCTGGATTTAGCGCGCGTCACTTTCACCTTGGATGGAGATCTACGAACCCTTTTTCGCCTACTGTTGTAACGATTTCTAGAATTAGATCTGGAACGACTTTTCGATCCAGATTTCTTTTGAGATTTGGATTTCGTACGACTGCGGGATCGCGTTCTTCTCTGAGATTTGGATTTCCTAGAAGCACTGTGGGACCTCGAGCGACTTTTTGAACGAGATCTTGATCTTGAGGTTGAGGTCGATCTTGATTTTTTATTACGTCTCCTCGAGCGTGATCTACTTCGATTTCTCGTTCTACTTCTACTTCTACTCCTACTTCTACTTCTGCTTCTGCTTTTACTTCTGGTTCTGCTTCTGCTTCGACTTCGAGTTCTAGTTCTGCTACGTCTTCTACTTCGTGATTTCGATCTCGATCTCGATCTTGATCTTGATCTGGATTTGGAAATTGATGTGGAACTCCTAACATCATCACTGTCGTAGTCACGGTATTCTTGGCCAACCAAGTGAGCGAAGTATTTGTAATATTGTTCATTGTATAAATGTGGATTGAAAGGACGTATCGCGCGAGGATATCCACCACCACCGCCGCCACGCCATCCTCGTCCTCTGCCACGAGGAAAACAAACCATAGGTCCTCTGCACGGCATGCCTCTGCCCATGGAAGGATACATCATGGGAAGCGACATGTCGTAATACCACGGTTGGGGAAATCTCGGATACATTCCTTGAGGTTGTAACGAATTCATAGGACCTAGAAAAATATTGAAATTTCAAAATTCGTAACTATTACAATATTCTTTTTAATTATGTTTCTAACATTCTTCAATTGTATCAGAGATTATTTTATCCTCTTTACCTGCCGATGAAGATGGTTGATCAATTTTCTTCGTCAAAACACTCTTCATTTTCTTCTTATTCCCATCTGTATCCGAATCAGAGCTATCGCTCTCAGAATCTTTACTCTTTTTTCTTTTCTTCTGTAATGGATTTGAAGATAATATAAATCAATTGAATACACATTCCGAGAAAATCAATTCTCAACATACCTTTTTCTTTTTTTCCTTTTTATTCTTTTTTTTCTTAGATTTTTTCAATTTTTTCTGATTTTCGTCATCCGAATTCACCTTATTGACATTTTCCGTGGATTTTTCAGTCTTCTTGTCATCTTTCTTCACCTCAGAATTGTTTATTTGATTGATCGAGATTTCATTCTTCTCCACTTTCATCTGAAAATAATATCATATTTCACAAGTTTATACGTACAGCTTGTACAGCAATATTCGTGTTTTATCTTACCTTGATTCTATCGAATAATTCATCCAAAAGACGAATACTTTCAAGTTGCCTCTGCGCTTTAATCAATTTTTGTTCCTCTCGAGCGATTTTCATGGACACTTTATCCTCTTCTTGTTTACGAAAAATGGTAAGGGCTTTGCGTTTACGTTTTTCCTCCCTCTTCTCTCGTCGACTCGTTTTAGCTAAAGATTCAGATTCTTCCTTTTTCCTATAATAATTCGTTATCAATAATCGAAGAATATATTGAAGAAAATTTTAAAAAATAATTACTCACTTCAACTCTTCTCGTCTTTTTGCTTCAGCTTCTTCTTTTCTTTTGAGTCTGTCCGCGGCTAAAGCATCTTGCGCTATAAGACGTTTTCTCTCGAATTCTCTGTGAGCGACAGAACTGTCGCTCATATGTTTTGTCTTATCAAAATCAACCTATGTGACAAAGAGATGTTTTTAAAACACTCAAGAGATTTATCAAATATAATATAATTTAATATCCTTCCTCGTACTTTTAATATAGCCGTCAAGGAATTTTGACCGTCTTTCTTGAGAAGTTTCATACCCCGTAACGCATCCATGGCTCTAACAAAATCCATATACTCGATGTATTGCACGTAAACGTCGAAGAATAGTCCATCTTCGTAACTGAATTTACTGATATTAGTTCCGAGCCTCATTCTGGATCTGTAGGGATCCGCGGCTGGGACGTCGACCCTTCTCAAGGTACCCCATTTTTTGAATATTTTGTTAATAAGAGTCTCGTTGGGCGTCGTAGATCCATCATCTACGAACCATTTGACCGGCAATCCTGTGATGTGTATGGTATCCGGTCTTTCGCCGGGTTTCAATTCGTTCATGTGTTTTGCATCTCTGAAGTAGGAATCCCAAGTGTGTCTTGTAGGGAATTCATCCTTCGCTTCTGTCGCCCGAACCTTCAAGATGTTAGAAAACCCAACGAGATTCAATCGTTGCGAATCGAGTCGTGCCAGAACGGATTGGAGCCTACACCTATCTCTTAGGTCTCCTTCCAATCTGATGAACTCCAATGTACTCTTTGTTACTTTCAAAGAGGCAAATTCGTCTGGCAGTATGAGAGTGCGTATCTTCTCCATGACCTCCCATGTTGATATTGTTTTTCCTGTTTATATCGCAGTTAATTTTCTGTAAAACCTACTATACTAAAAAGATTACATATATAAATGCGGTATTATAAAGAGACCCTAATATCCGATATGATACTCGATAAATGAGCTGGAGAACAGCTGGAACGTATCATAACTCTGTGCTACAAATAGATTTATTATTGCATGTATATGTTTTCTCCTTCTGACCTCGAGATGAGAATTAGAAGTTGAAAAATGAATGTTATCGATAAGAATTTTATTTATTTTAAAGATGAATAATATAATACTAATCCGTCATTGATTTGTATGTGATGTATGAAATAGGGATAAAGTTCATTCCATGTAAAAACAACATTTTATTCTTGAAACAAAGTCGCTGTTTGAAGAACTTAAGATTGTTTGAATGTGGAACAAAAGTAGTACTTCAATGTGGAATATAAATCAATCGTCTTGTTTCTTTTTCATAAACATTCCAATCTAAAACACTCTAAGTATCAATAAATTATTATTTCAATAGCATTTTTCACTGAATCGCATTGATTGTTGCAGGAAAAGCTTGGAACATTTTTATCCTATAACACCAATAACGAATGGAAAAGGATAAAAGATAGGCTTTGTCTGGAGGCACGAGACCCAGGTCTCTAGATTATCCTTATGAAGCTAGCTGTAGACACAGGAGACAGGTATCCAAAAAAAAATTTTGAGACACGGGTCCTGTGCCTCTAGACAAAGGCTAAAACATATGTTCGATAGAAAGTGCCACAAGATTCAACGAATCTCTATAGAATTGCAATGTTTACAAAACAAACTTGAAGAAATTGTCATACAATTTCACACAGAAATAAAAACAGTTGTGAATACTTACATCTGATAATCTAGAAATACTATCAACAATACATATCAATATTTGCTCATTTTATAACATTGCCAGACTCAACTCTGGTATCTTCCAATGTAGAAATCGAATAAACGTTCATATTATGTACAATTATAAGGTATGAAATTACTATTTCACTAAAAAGAATCAGAGTACCAATAAAGAAAACAACATGAAGCAGTTAAGAACATCTTCCATTGTAGAATTTTAAGATTGATAGATACAGTAACGTGCAATAAATTCCAAAACTTCGAAGAACGTTTTACCTGGAGTTTTCAGTTGGGGAAGATTAACGGATACATTTATTTTGGCAACTGGTTTTAAATATAGACCACGGGTTGTATATAAAGGTACAATATCACTGAGATCCCTACAGCTCCGAAATTGGTTAACAACCTCACTACTGGAAGTTTCACCTACCTTTCTACTACCATTACTCATTTTTAACCTCAAAATCTTATTTTATACATCCAACGTATTTATATAAGCATTAACATCAAAAACGGAAACTCAAAAGTACGAAGAAATATTAGTTTCATAATAATCATCACAGTCGATCAAAACTATTCAGTAGAGAGGTTGTATTTCGAATAATATTCGGAAAGAAATACCATTGGTATCAATCAAATGTTGAAAAAAAACACCATTTTTGCAAAACTATACAATACTGGATACTGGGCATACTGGGTAATACTGCCTACTGGGCACATATGGGGTATGGGGTCGGGTGTGTGTGAGTATGTATGGTAATGACAATCATGGATTGTTATCATTTAGCTCGATACATACAGAATAAGTAAGCGCGTCAATAGAAACGCGCGGACAAGAGAAGTGCGTGTGCTTGTGGCTTTGTCTATTCGAACAAAAACAAGAGACAAAGAATGGATTGGGTATGTTTCTATGTTTGTTCAGTAAATAGTGGTAAATAGTGTTATCTTCTTTTAAGGGCATTCATCAGAGGCAAAGTTACTAGATCTCTCCCCCCAGTTTTCTCAACGATTAATGAATATAATCGATTTTAATGAGCAGGTGCATCTTCTTAGCATATCAAAGAAAGTGCAGCTACTCTTTATTTTTCATTTTATTTGTTCGTTTCTGAGAAAACTGGGGGGGGGGCGGCGATTTTGGAATCTAGTAACTTTTTGGGAAGGTGGTGAATGCCGTTAAGGGTGTCCCCTGGTCAGTGTTCGGAACTCCTAGGATCGTACACGATTCTGATTGATCGCTTCTCATAGAATGTTGAAGGTGATTGATTGCTTTATAAGAATTGACCAATAAACATCGTGTACGATCCTAGTAGTTCCGAACACTGCCCCTGGTCGATTTTTTCACTAGAAACCTACTAGATCGTTTCAACCATTTCAAGTCATTAATATTCAATTAATTACATCGACCTTGAGATCAAAAAATCCAGAATGAATCAGAGATGCCGGCTCTGGTCTCAAAATAATTATACATGAATTATATTCGTTATAATATCAAAAAAACTGAATGGAGGTTTCTTATTGGCTGATAACGAAATTTCGTTCTAATTATTTATGACGAGTTAGTTGAACAACAAACAGACCAGACCCGGATTGTTTGATTGATTCTGAATAATTTGATCCAAAGTTTAATGCAATTGATTGAATATTTTTAACGTAAAATGGTTGAAACGATCTAGTAGTTTTTTGGTGAAAAAATCGACCAGAGCACTCCCTTAATATCCTCTCTCTCGTACCACTCGATCAGTGTTGCCAACCACCCGATAATTATCGTATTTCACGATAATTTTGACACATTCCCGATATACGATGATGCCCCCCACCCACGATGATGACCCAATTATCGTGTGAAATTCACTATAATTTGGTAGTATGCGAGAAGCCCGAATGACACTTAAGCTCGACCGGATTATAATCCGAACGACTTTAAACCCGAATGACAGTTGACTCGACTAGTTATAAAAATATAATCAAATAAAATGGAAAATTAATCGAAATCAAAGCTCATTCAACCTTTGACTGTAAAGATGTATAGATTGACGGTTAATTACGCTTTGATTTCAATTAATTTTCCATTTTATCTAATTATATTTTTATAATTAGTCGGGTTTAAAGTCGTTCGGGTTAAATGCAGTCGGGCTAACGCCAGTCGGGCTTAAGGGCCATTCGAGCTTATTACCAGTCGGGCTTCTCGCATACTACCATTCAAACATTTTCCATTAGAATTGATATGAATTTCGATTATGATAAAAGCATTCAGGCAAAATTGTAACTACATTTCTGCGAAGAAAAGTTGTGAACTTACCCTGGTGGAAGGGAAGCGTGTCATGAAGAGTAACGGAAGCGTAAGAATGTTTCAGATGACTTTTCTAATACTTTTTACATGCTTCCTGTCCACTCACCAATTACGCTTCCGTCTGTGAAGCCCGATTTCTATGAAATTCGTGTTTCTTCCCATACGCTTCGCACACTTCAAATATACGTTCGAATTACTCTCAATGTCCCACTTGACGCTCGGTATATGCTTAAATCGGATGGGGGCTGAATCAACGAAAGGACAAATCAACGAAACCATTGGTTGAAAAGGAAAAGATGTATAATGTATGATGTCTCATTCTTTCCAACTAACGGTTTCGTTGATTTGACCCCCATCCCTCAAATCCACGTTCCAAATACTTTTCAACTACGTTTCTGACACTCCCTAATACACGCTTCCCTTTCACCAGGGTATCATGATAAAGATGTATCACTTGTTTCAAACAGCGTTGCCAGCAGTGTTTCCACAAAGGGATTTCTTTCTCCATTTGATTGGGCTATCTAGTTGATGCAAGGTCGTGATTGGTCAATTCTCGTAGAAAGAGGGATCATGTGGAAACACTGGTTGCCAGCTCTCTGGGTTTGACCCGGAGTCTCCGGGTTCCGGGTTAAACGAAATTTTCTCCGGGGTTTTCTGATGATTCAAATGTATTATAGACAAACGACAGATTCTTATAATCCCACAAGTCCATAGCCAAAAATTGTGTGTCTCCGATTTGTTTGGGCTCAATTCGTTTTCTTCAATCTATCCCAGATAACACACGGAGAATTCCTTTTCAAGAGCAAAAATAGAACTCTTCAAGAATGCTTTTCGAACTAATGAATTCATATAGAGCTCTGGAGGAGTTCAATCTGTCGGACATTAACAAGCTCTTTGAGAATATCAGAAGTATTATTTGAGTACTCTCAAAGAACTTGTTAATGTCCGACAGATTGAACTCCTCCAGAGCTCTACATGAATTCATTAGTTTGGAAAGAGTTCTTGAAGAGTTCCCTGATGGGTTCGTTGGACAAGTTCTGGACATGAGAAAATGTGTCCAGTGGGACGTGTTTTGGACAAGATTGGGACCAAGAAAATTGGTCGGATTGTTTCAAATTTCGGACCACTTCTCGAGATATCATGTCCATCAGTTGTCCTAATCAGTCCTACAACATCCTTGGATTGAGTCCATTTATGTCCACTATGACCCGAAAGCGGAAAGCTTCATTTTGGAATTGTACAGAGTTCGTCCGGTGAAGTCCGCTGAATAATCACCATCTCATTCAGTGTTCGGAACTCCTAGGATCGTACACAATTCTGATTGATCGCTCCTCATAGAATGTTGGACGTGATTGGTTACTCTATAAGAATTGGACAATAAACATCGTGTACGATCCTAGGAGTTCCGAACACTGATCTCATTCGTCTTACATCCAAACTTGTCATCTTCTGTCCAGTAGGGTCTGAGAATGTCTGAAACGATCCCACTACACTGTGGAAACTGGTCCGCCGGTGTCCAAACTAATCCGTGGCATGTCCAGTATCCATCCCATTGTGTCCTCAAGCGTCTTCGTGATTCCAGAAACTTGTCCATGTGTGTCCACAGATGTCCCAGAGCTGGAGAATATCGATCCACAGGATGTCCAGGAATGTCCAAAATTGAAAATCTTGCATCGTTACTGTGGACAAATTTGGACAACTTTGGACCGGGTACAGACGACATGGGATCATTCCTGTTCTGCACAGATGTAGAAAACTTCGGGGCACATTTGGAAATTCCACATCGCGACTATGGGCATATTCGGACAACTTTGGACCAACTGAGAACGGGGGAGGATCATTTTTATTATGGACACATGTAGACAACTCCGAGATACGGTTCAAAACCCCGCATCCCTACCTCTAAGATCCCTATTATGGACCAATTTGGACAACTCTGGACCGAATACGGACGAAAAAGGATCATTTCTGCTATGGACAAATGTAGACCACTCCGGCATACAATTGAAAATTCCCTATCGTGACTATGGACAATTTTGGAGAACTTGGGATCGACTGAGGACGAGGGAGGATCATTTCAGTTATAGACACATGGGGACAAGTTATCAATTATGTAATTTGTCAGTTCTAAAGTCACAGACAATTTCGGACACGTTTTGGACACGCCGCCTGGACGTCTATGGACAACTATTGGACAAGTGATGAACAGATGATTCGACATTGGTCCGAAATTTGAAACAAATGGACACCCACGGACACTCTGGACTGATTTTGGACCACGCGTGAACCGGTTTGGACAAAAAATGGACAGTTTGGGACAAAATTCAGATGTTCCAAATCGGTCCGATGACCCATCAGGTTTCTATTCTTGCTCTTGAAAAAGAATTCTTCGTGTGTTATCTGGGATGATTCTGAACGCATGTCTGATTATTATTGTATGAAGAACAAAGACAATATTGCCGTTCATACAGTTGCACCACTCCTTAACAGCACATCCACCGACTTCCACGTCGCATCCCCGTGGACTCCACGTGGATAAATGGTGGACGTGGATAGAACGTGGATGAACGGAGATTCCACGTGGAGGCAACGTAGAGGCAACGTAGAAATGTCCGGTGCTGCGCGGGCTCTTCATGGAGAAGATGTTGGGAAATTTTTGCAGCAGACGCCATGTTACTGGTGATGATTCCCGCTCCTTTTATTCTTCCTGTTTCTCTCACTATTCCCGGTCTTTCGTTCCCTGTAACCGCCTAATCAGCCGACGACTCTGACTGGATTCGCCATGTTCTCGCTGATGAATCAAGTGAACTCCATTGAACTCTACCATACATGAACAGGTACTATTTTCATCATACACAAAGATTTTTCATCAAGTCTAAAAAAAAAGACTTATTCCATTTTGTTCTACTAAGGCTAACCTCCCATGGACCGGAATTCGTTCCGGCGGAATGACTTTAAACCAATCGCTTTCACAATTTCTTTTAGAGCGTTCTATCAGAAATCTATATCAAATTGTGCATTGGTTCAATTTTCATTCCGCCGGAACGAATTCCGGTCCATGGGAGGCCAGCCTGAGATATTATAGTAGTTACATTTCATACCATGTTTTTTCTTCCGATAATTTGAAAAATTTACCAGATTGAATACGATAATTTTCATTGGTTGAAACGATAATCCAAGATTATCGCTGCGCTCGATTCCTTTGCCACGCTCACTTCAGTATGTATTGAGCTCAATGATTGTTATATACCACCTAGATGGACATTTTTTTGCGTAGAGTATTATAATACCGAAAGATCGCAATCCCGACGGTGGCATAGTCCCGAAGTGTCATAATCCCGAAATGGCAGAATCCCGAAGAGTCATAGTCCCGAAAAAAAAAATTATCGAATCTAATATAAATCGAGTATTTTTCACCACTTTATAGAAAAACAATCATAGAAAATGTTTTGTTTCCTCTTAATATGCATCGACACAATATTTTTTATGATAAAAATGGTCAAATACTCGATTTATATTAAATTCAATAATTTTTTTTTCGGGATTATGCCATTTCTATTATGATACTCTACCGTTTTTTGCGACAATCGGCTTTATATTCAAAAGAATCCAGTTCTAGTAACAAAAGTGAAACGGAAATGGTTCAGTGAAGATTGCTAAATTTTAAATCAATATCATGGTATTGTACTGTTTCAAAACTTTGATTATATGCAAATTTCTGTTATTAATCACTCTATTCATGATACTTATCTGTAGTACTCTTTGATGAGTTTTAGTCAATGAACTGTATACATACTGGAATGAGCACTCCCCAGATATTCAATAGAAATTCTTTGTCAGAGAGAGACAAAAAGCAGTGAATGTACAAGAGACATCGCCTGACCCTGCCACTTACTACCTTTGCTACAAAAATTCTGGAAATCATCCATGTTTTTAGCTAAGGTAGTAAGTGACAGGGTAAGGCGATGACTGTCGTACATTCACTGCGTATATGACTTCTCTCTCTGACGGCGCTAATCTAGGGAGTGCTCATTCCAGTATATATAGAGTTCAATGGTTTTAGTTTTAGATCATGTTCCTTTTCCCTCCTGACAGCAAACAATTCTCATAGGTCACTAAATGGTTCTTTCGTTTCATTTGAAAGTATCTTAAGTAGCATAAGAGTTCTAAAAGAATTCTTCATGAACACATTGTATTAATTATGACCTTTTTTGGAATTTTTGTGCTGTGTGGGTATGAAAAATTAGTAGAAAGTTTCTTCCTGATTCTTTCACACTTCGTTCTTCTCTAGTGGAGGAAGAGTCGAATAGAGTACTGCCTCCAAAACAACCCAAGTAACACCAATGTGCGTAAAATATTCTCCGAACGTTCCTAGAATATTTAAACGTCCTGCAAACATTCTCAGAACGTTTGACGAAGATTGTGTGTTACTAGGGAAATAATTTCGGGACGAATTCAAAAATTTTATCCAGAGAACTCTATAAAATACTAGAATGCATATTTCCTAAATTTTCTATAGGAAAGTCCGATGTGTCGGAGCTAGATGTCTTTTTTTAATCCACATATTTTAGAAGAAGGAAGAAAATAATAGAGCGGGTGTATTTATCTCTCCCTCATGCAATAAAATAAACCATATCCTGTGATTGCGTTAATCCACGGAATGCTAATTTCAATCATGTTACAGAGTTTAATGATTTTACCATTCTACTTTGAAGAAATTATAGTTACATGCCTTCAGATGTCATTTGGATAGACAATAAAGTTAATTATTTAATGTCATTTGGAACAAATGGAAAAAATCGTTCAACGAACTAGTACTAGTAGCGTCATCAAGCGTCATGACGCTATTTACAAAGGCTAGTCAATGTAAACACCATTTATGACCGTTTGTAACATACATTTTCTTGGACATATTTTGCATGGTGCACAAAATATTGATCAAACTTGTCACCGTTGACACATTTCTTCAAACTTTTCATAATTGATTTATCCTCACAATGTATTTATCACATCAAATCTCCCTATGAATCAAACCTTCCAGTAAAAAAACCATGATGATCTTGGGATTTTTTAAAAAAGTGTGTTCAACGTAATATAAGTTTTCCCTATCTTATCCAATGATAAATTTTTCATAAAAATCTTTTTAACCAATGAAAAAAGCCGAAACAACAATAATAATTCTTTGAACCTAAAAACGTATCTGAACAAACATTATTCATCGAGGATGGGTAAGGTTGGGTGTGTGTTTCTCCTTTGAACTTTAAAGTAACGCGCTTCTGGATTACCAGAACAAGTATATATATACATATACATCGCATAGAATTACTGGAAATATTATTTCATTTGTAAAATTTTGTCAAAATTATGAAGTCTCGTGAATACACTTTTATATTCTAGAATGAGCAAAGTGTCATGTGTGATGCGTTTTTTTTAAGACACGCCTTTTATCCTATTACTCTATGAAATAAATTTAATTGTTCCGTTGTTACCCTTATTATTAATATTAAAAGTATAAAATAAACGTTCATCGCGATGTCTTTGAGTGCTAGCGCGGAAAATTTATCCACGGAAGGACAAGTGAGTAATCGTTTACGAATGACTCATGCTTATCTGTAACTCACTAAATACTTGATTCTTATTTTGTTATTCTTAGAACAACGAGAGGTGGAATATGTGCCTTGAATTAGCACTCGAAGGAGAACGCCTTTGTAAGGCAGGAGACTGTAAATCGGGGGTGGCATTCTTCCAAGCGGCTATACAAGCTGGAACCGACGACTTGAGGATATTAAGCGCCATTTACAGTCAATTGGGCAATGCTTACTTTTATCTCGGGGATTATATGAAAGCTATGCAATACCACAAACTAGATTTGACCCTGGCCAGGAATATGGGTGATAAACTGGGAGAAGCAAAGTCTAGTGGAAATCTAGGAAATACACTCAAAGTTATGGGAAAATTTGATGAAGCGATGATATGCTGTAAAAGACATTTAGAGATTTCTAGAGAAATAGGAGATAAGGTATACGGCATGAAACCCGTGAATTTGCATTTAACTAGATTTGAATGTTTTTTTTATACAATGTTCTTTCTTTATACAGTTGAGCGAAGGGAGAGCTTTATACAATTTAGGGAACGTCTATCATGCCAAAGGTAAGCAAGCTGGTAGAGTCGGACATCAAGATCCTGGAGAATTTTCGGAAGATGTGAAACAATGTCTTCAACAAGCAGTATGCTATTACGAGTAAGAAGAATCCTTTATTCATATTTGTTGAGAATTCTATGTAAATTAAAATTTTGTTCCTATTGTGATTTGTAGGGAAAATTTAGAATTAATGAGAGAACTGGAAGACGCTGCTGCTCAGGGGAGAGCTTGTGGAAACTTAGGGAATACGTACTACCTTTTAGGAGATTTCCAACAAGCTATTTATTACCATAATTTAAGATTGAAAATTGCCAGAGAATTTGGTGATAAAGCAGCCGAGAGAAGAGCTAACAGTAATTTAGGAAACTCTCACATATTTCTTGGAGAATTCGAAACAGCTGCCCAACACTATAAGTACGTTCTTATTACCATAGAAATTGAATTCTATCTTTTCATAACTGATATCAAATAATGATGCATTTTACAGGAGAACTTTAGCTTTGGCACAAGAATTGGGGGATAAAGAGGTTGAAGCTCAAGCTTGTTATTCTTTAGGAAACACATACACTCTTCTTCGAGATTTTCCAGCTGCTATAGAATATCATTTATGGCATCTCGGTATTGCTCAACAATTGAAGGATCGCGTTGGCGAGGGTCGAGCATGTTGGTCCCTGGGTAATGCGTACGCTGCCATGAATAATCATGAGAAAGCATTACATTACGCCAACTTGCATTTGAGTATTTCTAAAGAACTTGAAGATTCAATGGGTCAAAGTACCGCACAAATGAATGTTAATGACTTACAAAAGATCCTCGGTCTCGAAAAGGGAACTCAAGAGAGTAATAAAGAAAATGAAATACAAAAAATGCATTCTTCCAATACTATGCCAAATATTAACATGTCTTCTCCTGGAAGGTACAGACTGAGACGCCAGAGTATGGACAATTTAGATCTCATTAAAGTAAGATATCTTATTGATACATTTTATTATATGTTATATATGAAATTGAAATTATGATTCAAGAAAACAAAATTCATCTTACAGCTTACACCCGATGCAAAACAAAAAGAAGTACAAAACAAAGTCAACAATCCCTCTTCTCAACCAACGCAAAAGGAAGAAGACAATTTCTTTGAACAATTATCGCGCTTTCAATCTGGTAGAATGGACGATCAACGTTGCGCGCTTCACGTCAATCGCGCTTCCAATAACAAAACTACTGTTACTCACGAACCGGAAGAGTAAGTTTTTCTTTGAATCTTTTTTTTCTCATTCAAATTATTTTGCATTTTATTATCATTAGGGATGGAGAGGATTTATTGGAACTCATAGCTGGTATGCAGAGTAAAAGAATGGACGAGCAAAGGGTCACTTTACCTTATTTACCGGGTCTGCATACCGACAAGAATGCATCAAACGATAGATCTTCGGCGCCGAATCTTCAAGACGCCGATGATTCTTTTATCGAAATGCTCGTTAGATGTCAGGTAAGATTCGCATCTTTATTGAAATTTCCATTCGAAACTGTAAAAAAAAAATCATCCTTTCCAGGGATCGAGATTGGAGGATCAACGTAGTCCTCTTCCTGCCGCTTCTACGTTGCAGGATGTAGAAGAAGAACGCAACCAAAGATCCAATGGGAATACTCAATCGGCCAATACAGTTCCCGAAGAAGATTTGTTTAGTTTGATTCAGAGGCTCCAAGCTGGACGTATGGAAGATCAAAGGGCATCTGGACCAGGCAAAATGTGTTAAATCGGTATTATAATTTTGATTGAAAATTCGTTTCTCCTAGTTTTCATCTTGCCATGAAATTATTGGTCTGCCCCTATACAGGCACGACGACAGGGAGTATGTGGATTATTGCAACACCGTCCATTGACATAATGTCCCTTCTCATTTTGTCAAATTTTTCCATATGTAAATAATATCTTTTCATTGATTTTAATCGCACATCCTCTTCCTTTTCTAATTATCTTTGAAGAAAATCATTGAAAAAATGGTGCCAAAATCTATACAAAAATAATGTCTAATTTATTTACATTAGATCATTGCGTTACAGCACTTTTTTTGACAATATTATCGCGTGATGCCAAATAGAGAATTATTAACGAACTAATGATTTGTAATATGATTTATATTACAATTTGAGATATGTATTATGTATTATAAATGATCACATGGTCTCTCAATTCATATTTCAATTTCTTTTGTTTTTTTCTTATCATGAAATTCAATGCGTGTATGTATCTTTGAAAGGAGTACATCGATTAAAGTTGCGTTGATCTTCTCATAAAATTACTCATTTCTTCAATTGTTTTATGAAGATTATTGTTATATCTCAAACTATTTTGTTGAATCGCTGAATTAAATTGTATATAAATATATATTTTTGTAACAAGTACATATTTCGATTGTTATATGAATCGGTTTAAACTCGTACATAGATACAATAATTTCAATTTTTCAAGAAATTGTAAAATAATGAATACGTTAATGCAATATGACATTACAATCATTGAATTATATAGTTATATTTACAGATATAACAATTTTTATTACATTACTTTTCTCAAAAATGCCTTAATTCATTGTTATATACGTAACTGAATTTGTATAGATCCGTAAAGTTGTACGGATGTTGTGTTTATTTATTATAATGGTTTAAAAAATAATCATCTGATTGACAGCGGGCTAAAAAATTCTATAGTACAATGTATATATTCGTTGGACAAAAATTCCATATTTTATTCAGTCTGTCACAAGGAATTTCGTTATATAAAATATGGAATTTCTCTAAACTCTTTTTGTGAGTGTAGTATATACGAAAAAAAAAACATTAAGCCTACAATTTTTAATGAGTAGTTTTAGATCATAGTTTACAATGTTATACACAAATTTATTCTAACCATGAATTGATTTGAAATTAATTTTTCAAAAAAGTTATTGTGATCGATTATCGAGTATTCAGCATTCCTTTATATTAAATGCTTTATTTTCCGATCGATCTTCGCGCGATATTAAAAAAACAACCCTGATCTCATTCCACAATTGAATGTGCTCTAATTTGAAACCCCCTTATTATGGTTGCAATAAATATAACGCTCATTACGAATTATGTATATTATTATAATTCTGTTTTATAAATGAAAATTTTCATTGTCGATCGATCGAGATGAAAATGTATATTCATTCAAAGAATCTGTAAACAGCAACTCACTTAATTCATAGCAATAACATTTTCCCTTCGGTCAAGTTTAGACTTGCTTGGTTTCGGTACCCAACGTCTTGTACGTCGATAAGTTGTAACTACCATAATTATGGTTGCTGTAACCAATTATTTTTTTTTTGCGCGCGGACCATACTTGAGGGCGATAAACTGACCAGACGGAACAAGTTTTTCTTTGTATATACTTTAGTACAAAGTAAAAGTGATTGCACATGAAAACATTCAAGGATTACAATGTTCAAAGAAATGTCTATCAATCAAAACGTATTTTCATCCTAAGTTCGATTTATAAAACTCATACTAAGGATCTTTTTTTTTTACATTATTATACCGTTGTTTTATATTCCGGGTTGTCTCGACGATATATTCAATTGACAAAAAAAAAAATACATCACGTTGCGTTGATATTGTACTTTTTTTGGCAGATGTGATTTATTTGACATGCTGATATAATGATTGTGATTGAATGGCAAGGCTTAAATAACTTCTTAGACTATTTTAATCGCATTCAATTTATAAACTGCATTCCATTCTTAGTTACACTATTGTGCATCAAAGAAGACTCGAAATAATCATATTAGTAAGAAATTACTTCGTTAGATCGATAGATGAGAATAAAACGAATATTTTGTAAGTATACGAAATTTTGGTAAAATTTCATATTTAACAAAGTTTTGTATACTCGAACGATGTGTAATACTAAAATTTTTCATTCTTCCTTAATCACCGTAAGAGATTACAGAAATGCCTAAACGAATAGCATCTAGGAAAATTGATAAATTTTCTGTTCAAGGTACAAAAACAGTTGCCTAAACATTTATTTAGTACATGTATATCGATTAATGGCATTCGAAACGTAACAAAAGACACAATTCTCACGCCTCTGAAACCATTGGTGATTTCTCTGATATAAGGACAAAAAGTGGCACTTGAAAATAATGCCACGAGGATATTCAAATTCACACGATCTTTCTTTGATTCGTGTTTGAATCAGAAGAGCGAATATTGTGTCTAGTAGCATAGAGCCTAATATTCAAAGTAACACAATACTTATTCGATTATTATTATTATTTAAATATCATTAGACGAAATGATAATAAGCTTCCACAACAGAATACATGTGCTATTCACATGCATGTTCTTCGTATATTGGATTTTATTTCAACGCGCATTTATACGATAGAATGAGAAACGTAAAAACAAAAGCCAATTAAAATCAGCTTTTTCATATGACAAGTAAATGAATGCTCCAGAAGGATATAAACGGAATTATTTACACTCTTTTGTCCTGAAGAACAATTTATCAAATATATATATATATATATATATTATAAAATATTGTTTACAAAGGGCGTTACTGAGCAAGAGAAGATAAATGTTTTTACTCGTATCTATCAGACCCTATTATGTGACTCGAAAGAAGTGAACAGGGGATTGATCGGCTTGTTCCCATGATATATAAATAAATAAATATGACAAATACAAATTTGTGAATATATGTACGTGTACATGTGATGAGAGACGAATTATTGTAACCGTACAAAATGTTCTTGTGACTTCCACTGGAACGTTCATGTATTTTATCGAAGATGCTTGAGCGTAAGAACAAATTCAAACTAACTATAACTGCCTGATTTGAATGATAAATTCTCAAACTGATATTTTCCTTGCGTCTTCAATCTACTGGATTAAATATTATACACGTATTATATTGTGCACATTTAGATATTTTCCAAAAAAAAAAAACGTTAATAATCGCATGAATTGATTTTTTCATGTTGAAATTTATACTATCTGGGTTAGCTATTGTATTATGTAACTCCATATTATTCATTGTAACAATGAATTCAATAATTATTTTTTAGCATATACATGATGTTTTTTTAAACATGATGATACATTCTATTATCTTCGATAAGTACAGTTATGTATGACGAGAAGGATTACAAAATATATACTTTTTTAAAAGAATTTCATGATGTTTTGATACCTTATTCATACGAATATATCAATACGAATTTTTTGGAGAAAAAAAGTAAGATCTCGATACCTTCGATTGACTATTTATGTATTTTCTAAAACATAAACACATCGTTGTCAATAAATATTGTTTCAAACTCATAACCGTATAATTATAATTATGATTTATGAATTACTGTGATGTAATAAAGTCGATTGGTAACTAAAACTATTTATAAATAATGGTATTGAAATCAGAAACCGATTCGAATTCACCAAATATGTCGGATAATTCAAAAACGGATGATATTTCATTATGGCCTGAATGGTCAGACTTTGAATTGAACAATGAAAATTGGAGTATTCCAAAAAGTAATATGGTATCCCTCGTGTGTTGAAATTCTTAACGAAGATTAATTCATGAGAATTATTGTATTATCGATGCTACGGGTATTTAGATGCAGAAGATGGATTGTTTTTTGATACAGAATCCGTTACTCTACCCCCGTCAGTGGAAGTTCATCAATGGATTCGGGCAAAACATTTAAAACATCTTTCAGTGAGTTGTTTTTTTAATACATTCATTATATTCAACTATATATTCAAGGATTTCAACTATAATTCACGGGATTGATCACAAGACCTGAATTTTTTGGGACAGACTGTGATATTCTTTCAAAAACTGACGAAAATTCTCCTGCCAGGTTGTGACAGGATGTTACAGTTTTGTGATTCTGGACAATCTGGGAAAGGGAAAACCTTAACAACAATTTCTGGTTGGTTCTGCTCAGCGCTTTTAGCAGGGCTGGGGGAGCCAAAATAGGGCTCCAGATGGTTCAATTTTCATAAAAGGAAATTCTAGCCACAATCTCTCAGCAAGATTGAATTGCTATTTGAGTTGAAATTTATATATAAATTGAATATCATAATGCAGTATCATCTCCAATGTTTTGCTAAGGTTCCACTGTTAATAATAATTCATATTCCTAGGGACACTTATTATCTCTGCACACAACAGAATCAAAATATCCTGATTTAATAACAAACAATGGACATTTGTTGCACAGCGAGGTGAGTCTAAATCAACAGGTCAACCTACGTTGTTTTCTGGAAATTAATATACATTTTTTGAACATCAACTTCAGTTCATGAGATTCTTTATCAATGCAATTATGTATCTTCAATACTGCGGTCAAAACGGTCTAGACATAAGTGGAGAGGATGAGAATTATGCTTGGAATGGTAGAACTCAGTGTTGGCAAGGCTGGTTGAATGTTTATTCTCTAAACAAAGCTGGAAAACAAGTGAAACATCAGCCGATTATAAACCCTCATGGTATGAATTGTCGTGGATATTATTGGAAATTAATGTTAAGAGATGAAAACTATATCATGAGTTTCATAGCTATTCTTGTCAACAGGGAAATACGTGATACGTGTTTATTTTATGGAATGTTGGCGACGTGTTGTGGTGGACGACATGATACCAGTGGATATCCAGGGGCGACCTCTTTTACCTCGAACCGCTAATAACTTCGAATTATGGCCTTTACTTCTCGCTAAAGCGTTATTGAAGCTTGCCTCCTTGAGTTGGACTCAAAGTTGCGAAATACGTGATTTTCATCCCATTACGTGTCTCACCGGTACAATAATATCTTTCATTATCATTCGACTAGAAATTCATCTCCTAAGGCTTGGTTCTGCGGTCTTTATAAAGCTCATAATGCTTGAATATTTGATCAGAATTTGGTCTAAATCAAAATCTGATAAATATAATGTTGAATCCCTGGTTAAAAGAATCCATTACTTCTGACAAATGAAATTAAATGAGATTTGGCCATAACATTGTCCGAGAATCAATGAGATTTGGCCAGATTCAGTGAGATTTGGCGAGAATCGACTGTTCTTTCTGACCAAATCTCATTGACATTTGCTGGATGAGATTCGGCCAGAACATTGTCCAAGTTCAACTGTAATTTAGTGAGATTTGGCGAAAATCAATGGTTTTTTTAAACCAGGGATGAGGACTTGTGATAAAAATTCCTCATCTAAGAAACCAGGTAGGAATTAACCAGGTATGCAACCTAGAAATTCCAGCAAATTCACAAGAAATCTCAAATTTCTGATTCTCAACTGGGTTTTTTGTTTTCAATAGGGTTTTCTGGACTAAAAAGAAGATTGAACCTTTTGTATGAATTTGATAAGGAAAAAATTTCATCCATATTTTATACAGTCAGTTGCAGGGTCATCATTTTCATTCTGATAGAGTTTAACAATTTTTCTAGCAAAGGTGTTTTTTGATCCACGTCGAAACGTTATTATTTAAATAACACAGTATTCGTAAAGAATTCTTCAAGAAGTCTTCATTTGAAATGTAAAATTCCTCTGGTAAACAAAATCTCTCTGAAGTCCGCCATATTTTGAGACACTTTTTTGAAAGATTCCGAGTAATTTCAAAGTGATACACAGGAAGTTAGAGACTTCTCAGGTAGTGAAGCATTCTGAATCTCTACAAAGTTTCTTTGAATCCCTCTGAATTTTCCTGATTTCTAAATGTTTTGGAATCTTTCCGAATCCCCCTGAATTTTTCAGGATTTTATTTATTTAGCCTCGAAAAATCTTGGACCAAAAATTTTACTTCATTTATTTTTCTTTGAATGTTCTTGAATTTCTCTGCAACTTTCTGAAGAATTTCACATACAATTTGTCCGAATTCTACTGTCTACGAATCTTGCTGAAACCTTCTGAATATCTCTGAAATTTTGAACTCAAAATTTCCCTGATTTTATTCTTTTCTGAATTCTCTTGAGTTCCTCTGAATCTTTTTTAGAGAATTTTCACGCACATTTTTTCTTGGTTCTTCTGCCTGTGAACCTCTCTGAAACTCTACGAATATCTCTGAAATCTGGGACAAAAATGTTTACTGAATTTCTCTGGATTCCTCTTAATCTCTCTGAATCCTTCTGAAGATTTCAATGCATAATTTTGTCCTAATTGACTTGTCTCCGAATTTCTCTCTCTCCCGTTGCCTCTTTGAAATCTTGGAACAGAAATTTTACTTAATTCACTGTTGCCTGAATTTTTCTAAATCCCTTTAAACTCTTCTGACAACCTGAATGCATGCTTTTTCTCAATCCATCTTTCTGAGAATTTCTCTGAAAATTTGACAAAAATTTCACTAAATTCACTGCATGATGTCTGAATTTTTCTGAATCCTACTGAAAAGTTTAAGGCGCAGTTTTTTTTAACCTCTGAGGCAAGGCCTCTGAATGTTTCTGGAACTCCCGGAATTCTTTTGAAATTTTCGACCAAGAATTTGATTGAATTCGTTTTTCTGTGAATTTCCCTGAATTCTTCTGAATCCTTTTGAAAAGTTCAACGTACAATTTTTCCCAATCAACCCATCTCTGAATTCTCCTGAACCTTCCCAAATCACGTTGAATTTCCCTGACTTCCACTAAATCTTCCTTTCTCTGAATCTCTATGAACTTCTCTGAAACTCTAAATTATCATATTGCTGAAGTGTGAACCGATCATTGAAACGAATTGGCAATCGAATAACGAAATACTTAGCTGTTGATGGCCTGATATCTTGAAGTACATTCTTTGAACAATGTTTCTAGTTCCAAGGAGTTGATTTGTGAAGGTGAACACCCACAATTTAGCAGATTTTGTCAGGTTTCTTTTCCGTTTCGTTTTTATAAACGATTCAAACTTCAAGAACATAAATTATCAAATACTAGGAGTGATTTTTTCAACAGGGTTTTGAAGATTTCCTAAAAATTCATTGATGATCTCTGCGCTTTGCGGGTAGTTTCCTCATTGAACCAATGAAAAAATCAATAACTTTTTTGTCAAATGTTAATAGAAAATGTTCCTGCTGGTTGAATTAGTTGTAATTACAATTATTGTTCATATTCAATTTCCAGGTTGGACTCATTTACATTTCAATATCTCCCATTTATCTCTACAAAGCAAGTGGAAATTTTTAATACCACACGCGCAGCATTTCGAATGGTCTCAGTCAGTTGTGAAAAATGGTGACAATTCCATTGGTCAGTTGAAAATACAATTTTTAAATATAAATACGTATTCACATGTATTTGTAGAACATTTACGTTGTAGAATAGATGAAAGTAACAACGATGAATTGAAAAAGCCTGTTTACGAAGAAGAGCAATTTGAAGATATCGTGGATAATTTACGAAACTTGAAGAATTATTCTCCAGTTGCTTTGTTTCTAAACCTGGATTATGGGAAAGAAGTAACACATTGGAATCATTTTCTATATGTAGTTCATTCACCCGATGTTTCTTGCTCGAATGATGTACAGCAAGTAAGAAGAAATTCAGTATATATTTTCTACATTGTAAAAATTATGAGGAGATTTTCTTCAACTCACATTCGTACTGAAAGAATTTTACTACGCAGCCTGTAAAAATCAGTGAGTTTTTAAACAGTTGAAGGTGATATTTTCTACAAATTTTACAAAATGCACAGTGATATTTCTAAAAATTCTTACTTGTCCTTCGATCACTGAAATTTCACGGTAATTTTTCAAAAATAAAATTCTTTCAGTGCGCGAATTCCGTTCCTGGATCGTGGGAGAATGATGTTTTCATTGAACATCAAAGATTTCTACCCCTCTGTGAGCCACTGTAATCAAGTTGCTGTGCAATCGTTGCTCTTATGTTGTTTATCAAGTTTGTGTGAAGTTGCTGGGAATTTGCTACGCACGTGATTGAGAGGTTCATGAAACCAAGCAACTTCTTAGCAATATGACAACAACTCAAGCTAAAATCTTAGATTTACAGCATATTGTTGCGCATTTGGCGATGCAACGTTCCTGCGAATTGCTTCAAACTGTTGTTGTACGTTGTCAACAATTTGCTGCATATTTGTTCAGCATTTTGCTGTTAGGATCATGAAGGAAATTTGCTACCACAATGTTTCTAAGGAAAATCATAATACGTGATTTTTTCAGCTCAAACCGCCTTTACCCAACTGGAAATTACATCGTTGGTTGAAATGGGCGATAGATAAAGGAACCATTGATACGACTAACTACCTGAAACCACTTCGTTATTTAAAAACCGTTGATCTCACGAAGGATCACGATAGCAACAACACAGCCGAACAAACTACAACATTTGATTCCAATGGAGTGACCAGAAAATCATTAAAATCACGTAAATCTAGCAAAAATGGGATTTCCAGACAAAAAAGCACCGTTCAAAATGAATCATGTACGTGGACAGATTTCGACAAAATTTCATCACATTTGAGAGAAGTTCATTTCTTTTATAAATTCGAAAATTTTCCTTACGCCGCGAAGATCGTCAACGAACCACTCAGAAAAATAATATATACCAAGAAGAGCAGTATAAAATCTTCCCTCAATGAAATTACTAACCGTCATTTCATCGAAACACACAACTGGTCGTGGAAAATCAAAAAATCCAGAAACGACCCGTTATATTTATTCAGTGACTCTACAACCTCGAAATTATTTTTAATAACGCTTTCAATTTTTCATCAAAATTCAGCTGAGAAATCTGGTACTTTCATTATAGAAAGACACAGTTGGTTCTTCAGTTACATTCAATCAGAATCATCAGTGATGAAGATTCATACAAACGGCACGAAATCGGATATTTTTGAGCTAGAACCTGGAAGACATTTACTGCGAATATACGGTTATTGTGAAAATCCTTGCGTCATGACGATATTCTCGGATACTTCGTTTTACGTTGGGGATCGATTCGCCGTTCACCGATCGATGATCGAAGAATCCAAAACCATCGATTCGATCGTTCAAAAAACGAGGGATCGTATCAAAAAAGCTTTTCTAGCTTTTGGTACCAGCAGCTACGTTACAGAATTGAAGAATTTATATCAAAGTTACATGCCAGATTTGAAAAATAATGAAATCCCTAAACATTCTATTCATCGATACTTTTTTGAAGAATTAATTCGATTAATAAAAGAATATCATAGAAAAGAGGAGAAGATAAATTTAGTCCGTTCGTTGAGAATTTTTTTTCTCCATCCTTTTGCAATCCAAGTTGAAGAAAAAAGTGAAAAAGATACGAAAGTTGAAGAGTCCAAATCGAAAGCCGCTGTTCAAATACAATCCTTCTTCCGCATGAATCATGTAAAACTGTATAAGAGTTATCATAATCCAAATCATAGGAAACACGAGGAAATTAAAAAGAATTTAATAAAAATCGTTGAATTGTTATGCGATTGTGAGAACGAAACCAGTGGGGTTCAGGTATTGATGAGGAATCTTATCGAATCTCATAATAGTATGTACTCTTGTTCAAAAGATCTTCAACATGTTCTGCAAGTACAAGAATTTCACGGCTCTAGTGACGAGAGAGATATTAATTCAATTGGATGGATTCCAATCCTTAGATTCGTCGTGAATACAAAAACTCCCCAAGAAGTGGTATTCGCAGCGATAAATCTCTTCTCTGATCTTACAAATTACATGTTGAGAGTGATCGATAACGAAACTGGCGACGAAATGACAAGGATCGTGAACAATGTAGCTCCTGTTGAATATACGTATACGACAAAAGGTTACACGATATTCGGTTACGGTTGGAATCGCGGGGAAAAATTAGAGACTCTGAATTGGAAATTACATATCGTGACGATAAAAGGCCAACCCGTGTTTCATCGAATCCACGAAACTCGTAACTTCATGGTTGATACTTTATCGAATGTTTATATACCGAACGCCGATAATTTGATCTTCAAGTGTGCCATTCGAACCAACGTAAATCATTTATTACTGTCCTTGAGGTTGCAAACTTCCTACAACATGACTCAAATTAAATTAAGAATCTCCGATGAAGACTGTAAAATTCTATATGAAATTTATGGTGGTTGTATTATAATTTTACCTGCTGCGATTCTGGATTATGACGAACAGGTTCGACCTGTTATCTATAATGAAGAGAACCACGAGGAAGAATTAATAACAGTATTGAATGAGATTTATCACGTAGAAGCTTTCGTTGTCAATGATTCTTGGCCATTAACGGAATCGGAATGGAAAACAGTGAACGAGTTGAAGAGAAAGCCTGAACGAAGCCTGGTTGAAGAGGTTTCACATGAAACGGCACCTTCCTGGATACTTCAAATTGCAAAAGATAGCGCGGATGATGTACAAGTATGAGAAATAATGATATGTTTATCGTAGAAACGTACATTCATTTTTCTCTATAGATTTTCGAGGATAAAACAAAGGAGGATGAAATAAGAAGAATGATAGAATCTTGGAGACTGGTGGATATAGAAAGACTTCGACGAGGTAAAGAACTTAGACAGATTTTTATGGAATCTTTCGAATCGGAATCTCGAGAGTCGATTGCTTCTCCGACCGGATATGCTGCGGTAGTAAAAGAAAATGAGGATACAGAAAAACACGTTGATTTTCGGTTTTCTTTGTCGCAAGCTGTAGAAACAAGAACCTTGAAATCCCCATCGTTTCACCATTATTACACACAGAGAATGGATTTAACGGTTTGTGCATAGTACACTTTTTTCTCAAAGATGTGTATAGTTTATTTTCATGTCATTATGGAAAAAACATTCCATTCTTCAAACCCACAATAAATACTTTTTTGTTGTTAGATTTATATGAACAGAGAGGAGGAAGAGGATGAAGGTTGGGTGAAAACAGATTTTGATGAAGAAACTCTGAGAAATCAACGTCACATAAACATCATCGATGCGAATCGACATCTTGCTGCATTTGCCGATAAAATGGAGAATTTATTTGTTAATCGAATATCAAGATACCACAAACTTTTGAGAGATTATCACAATGATTGTTGGGATAGAAGGAATTCGATGAATGATATTTATCGAATGCGTGATTCTTATATTCAAAAAGGGAGCTAATTTTAAATATCGAGAATCGAGATACTTCAAGGTATTCCGCAGCGCATTCCTCATTGTGAAGTCCCACAAGGGTTATTCATGTGATAAGTCATTCATAAAAGAATTTGATCGAAAAAACTCTGCTTCAAATTTTTCAACTGCACGGAGAAAAATGCAGGTCGAAGATATAGTAATCTTTAATAAAAATTTGAGAATATTTCTTGAAATCTGAGAATTTTTCTTAAATGCATAATAGAGACAAAATGGTCCACTTTTTTGTGGAATTGCATTCGAAAAACAATGAAGAATAAAGAAACATAAATATGAACTTTTCAAAATTCGCATACGAAATTTCACAAAGTGAATAGTAGTAATTTTTGTAAAATTTCAGGCGCGACTTTTGGAAAGTTCATACGTTTCTCTGTTCTTTATCAAGTATTGATAATTTCTCATTGTTTTCGAATACAATTCCACAAAAAAAGTGAACCTTTTTGTCTTTATTACGCGTTTAAGAAAAACTCTGAGATTTTGAGAAATATTCTCCAATTTTTATCAAAGACTACTATATTTTCGACCTTCAAAATGTGTTGAAAAAAAATTGCAGACATTTCGGACATTCGTCATTGAACATCGAAAGTCATTTTTATTCAACATAACTCATCGAAATTACGTTGAAAAATCTCGCTGAAAATTACAGAATTTTTAGTCCATTTTTCACCCTTTTTGCTGGAAAACATTGAATTGTATTGGAAAATACTGAATTTGTTTTTTTTCAACGGTGGAATTATTGTGAAACTGTTGAAGGAATTTTTTAGAAATTATTTGAAAAATCATCACCGATATTTTGTGCCATATTTTGAACTCTTCAGGACCACGGAGTCCTTCAAGGAATGGACAAAATTTGGCTACGTACTTTCTGATCAACTAAGCAATAAATACAAATTTAAAATCCACAGTGATGAAGTATTATGATGAAGAATTGCTAAAATGGAACTGCAAATGATTCCTAAAAATCATGCAAACGATTATAAACATATTAATCTACTAATGTCAATAATTTTCATAACTTATTTTCTCATGTTTAGGAATCTGTTTTGGGCTTTGAATTTATATTTGAAGCCAAATCCTAGCAGTATACTTTATTGTTATATATTAAAAAATGTGTCATCATTGCTTAGTTATTTGAAAATTACGTAGCAAAATTTTATCTGTTTTTTAATGCTCCATAGCCCTCAATGAGATTCATTGAAATTCATTGAAATTAAAATTAATTGACAAATAATGAATTCCAATCAAAATTTTGAAGAAGTAGCTTTTGTTGTTTATTCAAAATTGTTTATTCTTCGTGAATTCTGTTGAAATGAGATGAAATTCGATAAAATCAGGGGAAAAATTTCTATGAAATTTGTAAAAATTTGTTGTAATGTAAAGTTTTTCTCCTGCTGTTGAGTAATGAATTTCCGTTTTGAATGGTGACTTTCAATGAAAAATTTGGAATTTTGTTGAGAATGAATAATAAATTTTCATCAAAATTCTCAAAAAAGCAACTCATGTTATTGATTAAAAATTATTTATTTTCCATGAGTTCCGATACAAATGGTTCAATACTTCGTTAAATTTGGTGCAATGTAGCAGATATAAATAAATTTTTGTCATTTCTTCCTAATCATTCGCCACACTGAGAAAAATGTGTTTCGTAGAACTAGCAATTACAGAATTGTTGGCATTTTATTGTTGGAATTGTCAATTCAGCAATGTTAACGGTCATATTTTTACGATTTCTATTGTAGGTTGACATATGACAATGCTGAATTGTCACATATCAACCAGCAATAAAATTGCTGAATTTACAATTTTATTGTTAATAAGACAACTATATATTGCTACAAGGACAACAATTATTGTATATTCAACAATAAAATGTCAGCAATGCTCTTATTGCTAGTTCTACGAAACACATTCTTCTCAGTGCAATTTGTTGAAAAATCATAATATTCCCCAAATTTTAACAAGATTTTTCCACTGAGAATGTCAAATAAAATTCACTGAAAGGCCTCAACTCGGTAACATTTTTCAACTGGTTTCAATAAAACTTGACATTCATGAAAACTTTGAACATCAATGAATAATTTCATTGAATATTCAATCCATTCTCGTTGAAAACACTGTCCAAAATCGTACCAAAATTCACCAAAATATTTCAACGAATTTCCATTGAATTCTACAAATTCTTCCACCAGGGTGACATGCATCAATTAATCGTTCTAACAAAAATAAATAGGTCAAGTAACGAATGTTATCAGTGGAGGCCAAAGCTACGTGACATTAATATTTTGGTCCTGGGCCAACGCAGTCGAGTTTAAAGTCTCGTTTCGCGTAATCAATCACGTAACAATTTCACTTACATGTACGATGATGGGAGAGAAGAAGATTTATCATAGCAACACTTATGAAGCGATACTTGTAGATAATTCGTGAAATGACTTCCATATTCAATTATTCCAAAAGCTAAAAAAAAGTAAGGAAGACGATTGAATTGACGTTGCTTTAATCAACGAGATATAATAATTATCTCTGTGATTGAACATGCCTCGTTGTCGATGTTGCGAACGACTGCATTGCTTATATGTAATAACGTATAGAATTAATAATTTAAGATTGACGACTCAGATGGAATCTAACCGATGAGATGCGGGTGAAAATGCAACGGAGTCCACAATCAACGTTTTGTCTTGATATATGTTATTGTATGTGTATGCGCGGTGTATACGTCAAGAAAAAAGAAGACAGGAAAAGATAGAGTTAATAATGGGGTCGCATGAAACGTATGCCTGAATAGGCACAACTGACTTGAGCTTGTTGAAATGGATGCGTCAGACAAAAGATGTTCGATTAATATCCTGAGTTCGATCGTTCTGTTATAAACATCGCGTATAACCGAGCTATCCAATAAAGCGGTTGGGTTACAGAATTTTTGCTAACTCTCTGGGATTTTAAATATAACTTTCGTTACATGTAGCAAATTCTGATGCAGAAAACCGATTCAAACCTATTAAAAATTTATTCTCGATGGGTTTCAATCAGTTCTCTGCATCGAAATCAACGAGATTCTTTAAGCAGGGTACATACGTCCCAGCTGAAATAGAAGAAGTTAATGATTATTGTAGGAACATTGAAATTCTGATTCAGTACAGCACATGTGCACGTCAAAATCATAATTATTAGGTACACTCAAAATCCACGATTTGTTTCTGAACGCAAAGAAACTTTTTCGCTGGCTGGAATAAAATTTGTTTGGGATTAACAAAATTTTATTTCAGCCAACCAAAAAGTTTATTTGCTTTCCAATTTTGTTACGCTGGAACAAATCATGTTTTCAGTGTATGATTCTAATACTCAATATCGATGGTCTCCTCCTGGAAGGGAAATTTTCCTCCACAAAATCAAAAACGTCTCTTCGTTTTGGAAGATTCGATTCGCCGTTGCACCAAACGTATCGAATGAGAGAAAAAAGAATGTTTTATCAATACGCTTGATAATTAAACCGATAATAGGCAGCGTTCCTATTTTTTGTGTCGTCTTTTGGTTTTTCTCCTAAACATCGTGTATGAAGATCTATCGCATGTGATGATGACCGAAAAAAAAAAGTTTCGATAAACACACGTTGGTTGTATGCGTGTATTGGCGCGGATACATCTCAATGAATGTTCTTATTTCCATTAATAGTATCCCCGTTCTGACGGTGGCTCTGTGGCGGCTGGTTATTAGGCGTATCACGTTTTCCTTATATACGTCGAGTTCCGAGCTCATATATGTACACATATTACACACGCAAACGCTCTTATGTACGCTATCTTACACATGCCTGGTGTTGACAGCGAAGACTTGAGTTAAGGGAGAAAAAGAGAGAACGGAACATACAGTGAAAGAGGCAAAAAGGACGAAATGAGATGACGAGAGCGAAGCCGGGTTCAGGGCGTGTAAGGAGGATAGACGAATTATTAGATAGGCGAGTTAGAGGAAGAGAGGGAAAGAAAGAACAGATGATGAGGTTCCAGATGAGAAAAGAGAGAGCTTCTCTCCAAGTACCTACCACCTCGCCCACGATCCGCCAGTCCCGGCAGTCTCGTGTCGAGATCCGTCGGCGCATCCTTCGGGGTCTCCTCCGTGTTACATCTTTGACGTGTCTTCATCCTTGTGCAACAATCATGAATCAAATAACATTCTTCTTCTGACGATTCTTCAAAATCATTCTCATCTAGGATTTTCCATCATTATATTTTTCTCACTCGCAAGGATGAGCGTAGATTCGCATTTATATAATTTGATGGATAAACGATGAATGAAATTTTCAATGCGGGGACAGAAAATGATCATTTTTCACAAAACATATGATATTTGAGGTTTGTCGAAAGGAAAACAGGGGAAGATTAGAAGAGTAAATCTTCAAAAAGCAACGAACGAACGCACGTGAGTGGATCTGTACATCCCATGTAATGTGTGACATACAAGTGCGTTTTTCTTTATCGTATCATCCGTCTATATTATCCATCGACAGGTATGATGCGTAGAAATAGTGAATCTGCCAAAAATTCATCATGCTAAAATACTCTATTTCGAAGAATTTTATTCAAATTACCTATAAAAAATATATATATCAGACATTATCGCACCACAAAAATTAACCCTGATTGTTGGATCGTTGACTTTTGGTTATATTTTGATAAATTTGCGATTGTGGTGAATTTTCGGACTGTTTTAAACCAAAAAAACAACCAAAATTCAACTTTTCTTTCTACATACGCGACATTGATTCGTTTTTTCTCATTAAAATATGTTGAAACCCTTAAGAGAAACCTAAATCACTTAAAAAATCACCATGAAATGAATGATCAGGGAAGAAAGTGAATGTACTGATCAACAAACTATATTTTCATATTGCATCTCATTCACGTCGTACATAAAAAATGTACATTCAGAGGAAAAAATAGTCGAAAATACTCCAACTATGACTGATAATAAGTTTTACTACTTCGTAATCTAAATATTGATTGTGGAAATTACTCTTTGGATCAGTTTATAATTCTACCTATCCACAGCTGAGTCTTTCCCCAACTATCACTATTAATTTACTATTCTCTTCTCTTCGTGTAAATTAATTTATTTGTAGCTGGAAAAACACAAGACAGATGATAAATTTTTGAACAAAAGCCTACCAAAAATGTTTCCATCGTGATTAGAATACAATTGTAACACTACATTGTGATCAAAATTATCACAATGACATTCTTTTCTATGAATTATAACGGATTTCATATTCCCAACAAGAATCAGACTCACCCGCTGCTATCAGATGGAAACAATGATTCATGCATATCATCCTTTGTACAATAGAACATGATGATTCTTTGAATCGTATAGTTAAATATATTCAAAGAGTTTCATTTGTTCCGTAACTGTTAACATTGTTCTCCCAACAATAATTTCATAAGATATCCTTGAAAGAATACGCTTATCGTACGCAAGTTTATAAACTTCAAAATATATTATGTGATCCATGCGAGATTCGATCTTTGAAAATAACATTCAACATATCAATCATCATCTCTAAAATATTATAAACCTGGGAAATTAGAAATTCCAACCTAGATTATTTCAAATTAGATTTGAAATTTCAATGGTATCCTGGAGAACTGTTTCTACTCTTCAAAGCATCAGCCATGATGGATATTTTTATATCAAAAAAAGATAGTCGGTACTATCTGCTCGTACTAATTTAGCGCGTTATTCCGGATGTCCGGAATACCATCGCTGTTGTGAATTTGCGCGTTACTCTTATCAACGCATTGTTAGAAAATTTTTGCGAGAAATTTGGATGGGATTGAAAGGCAAAGTTCTTCTTTGACGTGTCGAATTTAGAGTCGCGAGGATGGATGATCAATTTTGGGATTCACAACGGTGGTAATTCCTCACTTTGCTCATCGAACGCAATGCTGATCGGATTCTGAGTGGACGGTGGAACTGTTAACGAGAGGGAAGTTTACCTTAGAATTACAATTGAACGGGAGTAAGAGTGAATAGGTAAAAAAAACAAGAGCAGTATAATGTTGTCGCGTAAAGGACTACTATCGCTGGTAGCGTTGATTTTTGTGGCGAATCGATATGTGCACGATGCAACGGCAACGGGACAACCACGTTACAATACCCCTGGACCTCCTACGCAAGATTTGGATAATACTCTGCAATCGGTGCCTCCACTCGGGTGAGTAGCCTCGTAACGAGTACAGATTGAATATGCGATCATTTCAAAATGATATATTATTTTAATACTGCTTGAATAATTAATATCGAGGATTAAAACCTGACTAGGATTAAATAACGGAATCGTGAAAGATTGAACTTCTGATAAATTAATCAAGTTTTTTTATCCATAATATTCAAATCTATGTGAAATGTGTCACACTTTAGAACACGTTTGCATAAAGAAAAGTTTATTCTAAGATGCAATTTAGCCCTTCAGCTAAAAACCATCGATCTTTCACTTTTTAATCTTTTCAAAATCTTGATTTGAGATTTGCTCTCAGTTTATATATAATTTATATATAATTCAATATAGTTTATATATAAATTACATACAATTTTGAAAATTTGTCTCCTTAGGGTAGGAGCCAAATTTTCGAAAAGGCTTTTCCAATCCTTCGTAGCATATTTTATCGACTCTCGCAAGAAGATGTTACCTCAAAGTGACTTTTAACTAAAAAGAAAACATTTTCTTTGAATTTACTTTTGATAGAAATAACAAATTTGTGAAATACTTTCAACTCTCGATACACAGTCGATAAATAGTATTCTATTTTAAAAAGAAGTCTAAACTTGAGACAGAGAGTATTACTCAATGTTTTAGAGTCGTTCCAATGGATGCTATTGAAGCTTTGTTTTCATAAGAAACTCAAAATCGTTTACGGATTGGATATTTTTTAGATTCCCAAGGAGATTGATCGACGATTCTTATATTTCATGCTCTTTGAATTTCTTGGAGTGAGAATCCATTCTCAAAAAGTGAAAATACAACAATTCACTCCAATATTTGAGTATAAATTTATAATTTCGAGATGTTCTGTTCGAACCGCTGTGATAAAATTTATATATAAACTATATTGAATTGAAAAAATGTGTCCACATGAATCATATTATGTATATAAAAATCTCATAAAAGATCACAGTTTGCGAAATAACTTTCAACTGTTTCATCTGCAAAATGTTACGCACAACTAATAAATTCCGCTTACTTAGCGACACATGTACAATTTTTTCTTAGCTTCTCAGCTTGAATTTCTCGAGTCTATACTATCGTGTTTATATTTTTTCGTTGCAACTCAAATAATTTTACTTTTATTCACAAGAGCATGTATATCGTTTAAAACACCGAAGAATCATTTCGATAAATATCGCAACAAAGTATAATTCTTATCATCGAAAGGTCAAATCAAAGCCACGAAAAGAAGGAATTATTCGATATGGGACATACACAGAATGTGTATTAAAACAAGAATTATCTTGAATAGAAATCGCTCAACGTTATCCGTTATGATCAAACGAGGGATTTCTCTTTGGGATGAAAGATTGAAACCAAACGATAATAGAAATCTTCGGGACGGTAGTTAATCAACGACCGCGAAGAGGATGGCCACCTATTATGTTCAATTGACGACACCGAGCACATCCGAGAAGCGGAAGTATTTTCCTTAATCAAAGGACATCATCAGCGAATACACGGAGTCAAGTGTGAAATGACTTGGTACATAATTCGTGGTGACATATCATCAGTCCGATTTGATCCAATCACGCGTTTGACCTTAAGCTGTGATTATAATCGTTTCACAAACGGATCTGTTTAATATATCACTGTATCGCCGGAGAGAAGACAATGAATTTTGATTCAAGATCCTTCCGAAAAAGAATTCCATAGAGTTAGTTATTCGAAAGTACAAAATCTATCCATAAAAAGGAATTCATAAACGCAAGAGATATTATGTCGTAAGTCAAATGGAGCTCGAGTTTCGCGTCAAAGAAGATTTACATGTTCATTAACATAGTCAATTTTCATAGAATTTTGTTCGCAATTCATCAAGATTGACTGACCTATAATGTTAGAAATACAGCCTTGAGATTCCTCGTTCTTCGTATCATCATCGTTTCAAATGATCCATTATAATGTGATAAATAACACTACTGCATTGTGCTAAAAAGCAAAAAGAGAAAGATAATTTCATCGAAGGATTAGTCACGAACAAGAGTTATTGAATTTGTGAGGATTCAACTAAAGGAACGAGCTAAACGCTTATCTAAACGTTTTACCGCATTCTATAGTTTCGGTTAATTATCGCTTTACCTCTTTGTTATCCTATAACAAAACCTATTACTATTATTGTCGTATCAATGTCAATCGATAGCGCAATAACTGAACGCGATTGAACGATCAATTTAGTTGGAATTTTAGTTCTCCAAATGAAAAGCTTTTAGAATTCAAAGCTCGCGTTAATCATTTATCGTCCGATATAATCGTTAGATAATTTAGCGAGCGAAGTGAATTAAGAGAGATTGAGAACAATATCAAGGGGAAACAAGTAACATATTGATTATATAAAACCTGAATAAATGGTGCATTTTATGCAGGATTTATACATAAACGGTATCATTGAAACACTACAAAGTTAGTTGGCGAACAATTGATTTGAACTCGGAAAAGCCAGAACGAATGATATACAATAAAACAATTATAAAGTGCAAATAATGCTCATCCATGTACACTTCACGACATCGTTCAGTATTGAGATAATAATCAAAACACATTGACACTGTAATTCATGAAACTCACGTACAACTAACAGTTCAATCGCTCAAAGTGTACTTAACGTTATTTAGACGACTCGACGCATTACGATTCATTAAAATTAAAGCAACCGTATCGTAAAAGAAGTGTTTTATAAGCTGCGTTACGTTCAATGCTCAAGAAACAGAAGCCAATTTAAAGACAATTTGAAGAGAATGTATAAAGCAGTCGGGGTATTGCAAAACAAAGTAACAGCTACATTGTTCATGATGCTTGAAGATAAAAAGGTCAAGATATATGAAACAAATTATATCATGGTCAGTCAAACGGTGTGATCGAATTGATATTATTAACAAGCGCTTGTTATTGTGAGAATTATTTCTAACGTATCGTTCGAACAAACATTGTTAGAAATTCAATTCACGAGTAGAACGAGTAGAGCGAGTCCTAGAAAATGGTACGGGTTGTATTTTATTCGTTACAAGATCTACAATTACAGGATTATATATGGTCAATTTGACCCTAAACTCGAGTTTAAATTGTATTTCGAGTGAGAGGATATTGTTTAAATCCTGGTTGACGGGATTTGAATGTGATAAGCAAAATTTGTGGAAAAACATTTGAAAATTCTTGATAATTTATGTAACATTTAGAATCGTGTGAAACAATGAAGACAAAGTTTGGAAGGAGAATAATGAGGGAAGGGCAAGGTTAGGGTTAGATTACACGTACGTACGCAGCGGGCAGTTTGTGGGGAACTCAGAGCGAAGTGATCATAAGGAAATGAAACGATTGGCGCCGCAAATAACGCAACGTAGAATGGCATGAAACCATTTGTTCAAAGGCTAATAATATACGTGTACGAGGTAATGAGGAAATAACAGGAAATTCATTTGATAAAATCTAACACGAATGATGGTAATGGTTTTTGAAATTTGTTCATCTCCTCCACGAGTAAAGTTATCTATCACATACCGAATTTAATTTTGCAAATTCACAGTGTGAAAAAAATCAATAACACCTGCAATAAAAATCATTGATCCAAATCATTCCAACGGTTTTTGCTTGTGGAAAAATACAAGATAGCAGTATGAGGAAGATATTAAACGCCAAGCATCGTCCACTCTCATCGCTTGTATCATCATTTTTGTATTAATCCGATCCAGCTGCGCTCGAACTTGACATACGAGATGCTCTCTTAAATGTACATACGGAATGCTTGAGATCATTCGCGGAGTTGACTTATTTATTGCACAATTTAATCGCGTTATAACACCCAACTTGTACTCACGCGTTCCGATACGCATACATTCCAAATAAGTGTCAGTAGTTCATTGTTTGCGAGTACTCGTTCGCTTAATCTCGTGTACCCTCAAGTTATGAAACTATCACCATTGATTCACAAATTCAACGTTTTGTGGGTCGAGCATATTAAAACGTTGCATAAGATGTAAACTGAAGATGTTACTGAAGTCTCAATGGCCCGTTACTGGCCCTTTAGAACGCCTGCAGTCATGTTTGCTCAATTCCAATCTTAACTAAAAGTAATCTAAGATGGGTTGTTTGATACAACATGAGACATGACCCATATACTCCGGTGAAATTGTTTGAATACGTGAATATTGGAGCATTAAATCGAAAATTTCACGCTTATCTGCGACAAAGGTTAAATAACTGTGAAATCACTTCAAACGGTTAATACGATCCATACGGCAATTACATAGTTGCGGAAGATCTCTTTCAACATTTTCCTGTCATTTTATAACCATGTGCTTTCAATATAAGTTGACTTAGAAGTAAATTATCATAGAATACCATTCTATGTAAAATTAGGTCCCTACATTGAGATATTTGGGTTTTCACTTTGATTCCTATTGAATACACGATACGATAAATCGATTCTCGTGTCGCTTGGGTTCCTATGGAAATTTATAATATATTATAGAGTTATTACAAGAGTAGTGACAGCATACTGGCGTCGGCGCTAAGATACTACGTAAGTGGAAGTACTTAGAGAGACGGTATGTAGCAGCTGACGTTAATTATACCGCGAGCATAAGATCTGAACAGAAAGCCTTGTTCCGTGGTGGCACTTCTTCTTCCCTCTTTTCCTTCATTCTTTTTTTCCTTGCATTTTCGCTCTATTTTATAACGCATATTCGCTACTTGATACAACCGTGAATTATGGACTCATGGATATTCGCGTACATTGCACCGTGAACGAGTCTTGACATTTCCGCCTTGCCGCGTCAAGCTGCGATATGATTCCTTTCAAGTTAGCGCCTATGTAAAAGTTCTTTTTCTTCTTCTCCTTCTTCTTCCTAATTTTCTTATGCTTTTATTTCATTCGGCGATCTGGGATGATCTTGAAGAGAAAGATCTCGCGTATGAGGTTTCAAACGATCTAACCAAGAGATGGGTATGCAAAATCTTGTCGGTGTCATCGCGATTGATTGACATATTTTCCATGAGATAACATTCCTGGACAAGAACGTCCTGGATGTGACGAATGGGATTATCATCGCATCGAGTAGTAAGAGTCTTACCAACGGATCAAACCTTTTAAAGAAGGCTTCATCAAATAAATTAATCACTAATTGAGGGGTTTAATCTTCTAAGCTACAGCGAGGCGCTTTAAAGAGCAATTAACGATGGATCTACAGAGTTCTAGGAGAGTATATAATTGAATAAAATATTTTTCCTCTCTTTCTCTTTTACAGACCCAATATTTGCAGATCCAGGTACAGAAATTACTGCTGTCCTGGTTGGACGAAAAAACCGGAAACAGGACTTTGTGTGATACGTAAGTAACCCTCAAAGGAGAATTTTGTTGAAAAGAATTGTGGAATCCAATGGAAATTTGTTGAATTTTGGTACGATTTTTAACAAAAATCGACAAAATATTCAATGAAATTCAACAATATTATTTGGTGTTCAAAGTTTTTATCAAATGTTCAGTTTTATTGAAATCAGTTGACCCAGTGGAAAAATTTTCTTGACATCTATTGAATATTATGATTTTTCATTGAATTTCGTTGGAAATGATGCTGAAATTGGTTTAATGTCGTTCAGTTGTGGCACAACTTTCTAAGAAAGATCAACTGAATTCAGCGAATACCAACGTAATTCAACTAGTAAGTTTCCAATAAATTTCAATATCGTTCATCCTAACCTTTCAAATTGGAATATTGATATTTATGAAGAACTTTTTGATAAAAAATAGAATGAGAATTATTTTTGTTGAATTTCAATGAATTTTTTCAACTTTCTTTCGAAACTATTCCAACATATTTCTTCCACTATGCAAGAACAAAAAAGAATTAGGAAAGATTCATGAAATTCTACGAGATTCCACAAAATTCAACAAGGTATTCAACTAATTTAACGATTCTAAATCAACAATATGAGTTGCTTTCTGCCAAATTTTGCTGAAAATTCGTTATTCATTTCCAATTTCCATTGTAAGTCACCGCTCAGAATGAGAATTCATTATTCAACACCAGAGAAAAACTTTATATTGTAACGAATTTTTACACATCCCATCGAAGTTTTTCCATTGATTTCATCGAATTTTATCTCGTTTCAACAGAACTCACGGAGAATAAACAATTTTGAATATACGACATGAGCTACTTCTTCAAAAATTTTGCCTGAAATTCATTATTTGTTGTCGACCAAATTTTTCAATTCCCATTTAAAGTCACCGTTTAGAATGGAAATTCATTATTCAAAAGCGCGAAAGAAAACTTGATATTCCAGTGAATTTTAACAAAATTCTACCCAGTTTTTCAAGTATTTTATCGAACCTCAACCAACAGTTCTCGACGATCAGCTTGAATTAGTTTGCCAGCAATTGCAATTGGGATTTGTTATTTGTTTTCAACACAATTCCAAAATTTCCATGACAAGTCACCATTTAAAATGAAAATTCATTATTCAAAAGCATGGGAAAAAATGCATGTTTCAACGGAGTTCCATGAAAATTAGCAAAGTTTTCCGAATAATTTCATGAAATTTCATTTTATTTGAACAGGACTCGCGGAAAATAAACAATTTTCCATAGAATGCAGATCGAAAATATAGTAATTTTTAATAGAAAATTGGAGGATATTTCTCAAAATCTGAGATTATTTTTCAACATTGGAGAATATTCCTTGAATTTGTAATAATGATAAAACGCTTCAAATTTCTGTTGAATTTCGCTTGAAAAAGAATGAACAATTATCCATACTTAACAAACAATCGGAAGAAGTATGAATTTTCCAAAAGTGAATAAGTGGAAAAGTGGAATTTTGTAAAATTCCATGCGCGACATTTGAAAAGTTGATATTTTTGTCTATTATTTGTTAAGTACTGATAGTTTTCCTTTTGTTTTCAAGCAAAATTGAATAAAAATGTGATTCATTTTATCTTTGTTACAAATTTGAGAAATATTCTCAAATTGTCTATCAAAGATTACGATATTTTCGATCTGCATTTTCTCCGTGAATTTGGATTGTAATTCAATACATAATTTTCATGGAAAGTTGTCATTGAGAATGAAAATTCATGCACGGAGAGAAAAAATTTGCTGACGCAGCAAATCGAGGTATTATATATAGAATAGCAAAATTTTCTGCTGACCTAGCTAAAAATTTGCTATAACAGCAATCGTGTTAGCTACGACAGCAATTTTTTAGCTGTGGCAGCAAAAAATGTTCGCTCCGCCAGCAAATTTTCAGTATTATATACAGAATAGCAAACAAATTTTGCTGGGATAGCTAACAAGATTGCTGGAACAGCACATAGTTTGCTGTCACAGCAAAAAATTTGCTGCTCTGGCAAAAGGAACCCAGCAAAAGTAGATTTCGCTGCCACAGCGAATTCCTTTTCCTCCGTGTGGTTTTTGAACACAAGGAAACCCCTGGTTACTCCACAAATCTGCTCAACATTCAACAAAATGTTTCAACAAGACTCATTCAGGATTAAAAATGTGGCACAAAATATCTCACTTTGTTCACTTTTTGCGCAGCAATATTTCAATAAAATTCAATCAGAATCCTCAAATTTCAACAAATTTCACGAAAAGTTATTGAATTTTACCAAAGATTTTGTTGAATCGAGTTGAATTTCGCTGATATCCAATGAAAGCCGGATGTGTCAAGAGTGAACGGAATTCAACAGAATTCAACGAAGTTTTCCACCAGGGCTGTCATGATTTCTCAATTAATTTCTACAAAATTTCTTCACCAATTTCAAAATAATTCCACAGTGCTCATCAAAACTGAGTTTCTTTCCACCACATTCAATGTTTTCCAACAAAAAGAATGGAATACGTTGCACTGAAATTCTGTAATTCTCAACGAGATTTTCCAACAAATTGCCATGAGATGTATTGAATCAAAATAACTTGCGGTGTTTAATGTTGAAATTTGATCGAAAGTCAACAAAGTTTTTCCGCCAAAGAAACACCTTAAAATTTGTAAGTATTAGAATCCTCCCTGATTTCAAATGATAAATCGATTGAGGTAACAATTACGCTACGCAAGACGATGAGAATAATTATAAGAATAATATCAATAAAATTAATTGCATAATTACATAACGCATAAATGGCAGGAGAATCTATAAAGAATGAGTGGTTGTCTGTATTTTCATCGCATATACGAAGAAACGCGTAATAGTGTGTGTATATACGATGATGGTATGCATCGCATGCCTAACCGATCATCCTTCTAGTACAAAACTGGTTTAATGACCTGTTACGCATTTCCTGTTGATCGCATTGTCTCGCGTCGGTAATTTGTTTTATCCATCATCGCTCGGACGACGAATGTTGTCTTTGCTCTCTCTCTCTCGCATATAGATTCTTCCTATTACAACAATGATGCAAATCGTTTGCATGTTTTGTAGCCAAGCAATTATAAAGTGGATCATCGATCCGCTCGTCTGTCGGATCGTTCTCTTCCTTACGATCGATACCTTTTTATATGTTTATTATTTTAGCAATATGCACAAGACGTTGTGGATCTGTAGGAAGATGTATCAGACCAAACATTTGTTTATGCGACGGTGGTACCGTGGCCTCTTCTTGTATCAACAGCTCCTCTCCAACTAGAGGTAAAAATTGTATACAGAAAATTTGTCTCATGTGAGAGGTTGATGTAAAATAATTGGATCTTAAAGACCGTTTGTGATATTTAATTTATATTGAGACACAGATGGTCCATATTCCTGTATTGAAGAACGATCCCAACAAACATTCCGTTTCTCAAGATATCTTGAAGAAAAATCTAAGATGTCTGATACAACACTTTCAATTATCTTCTATATCTGTCCACACGGAAAAAATAATTTAGCTGCAGCAGCTAAGTAGCTAGCACGGACACGGACAGCCATTAAATTAGCTCCTGTAGCTAAATTTGAGCTGTTACAGCAAAAAAATTTGCATTTGTAGGTAATTTATTTGCGGTAACAGCTAAAATTTAGCTGCAGGAGCTGATTTAATGGCTGTCCGTGTCCGTGCTAGCCCCTTAGCTGCTGCAGCTAAATTATTTTTTCCGTGCAACTCTTCTTACATCTAAGTACTGCATCAGACATTTTAGACTTTTCGGAAAGATATCTTGAGAAAAGAAATGCTCGTAGATGTATTCAAAGATTAATGATTCTGAATGCCTCTGTTGTTTACTGTTTCCAAAGTGACAACTCACGAGAGTGGTAGCAGTACCGCAGATCGAGGAGATTCGAATAGATGTAGAGTACATTGCATCAATGGAAATTGTATTGACGGAAAATGTCAATGTCGACCAGGTTATCAAGGAGAATTCTGTAACGAGCGTGAGTTCATACTCATTTATAATAAGATGATGAATTTTATCCTTTTCGTGTGACTACTTCAACTATCCATAATTCCTCAGCAATTTGTCGCGAACCGTGCTTGAATCAAGGGAGATGTATAGGACCGGATCGTTGCGCGTGTATCTATGGTTATACCGGAAGACGATGTGAAACGGATTACAGAACGGGACCTTGTTACACAAAAGTGAAGAATGGACAGTGCTTGGCAAATCTTCAGGGAGTTGTTTGTACACGACAGTTATGTTGCGCAACAGTTGGAAAAGGTTGGGGTCACCCTTGCGAACGATGTCCAGCCAGGCTAGATTGCGAATTAGGGTACTTGAAGACTAATCAAGGCTCTTGCGTTGGTATGTTTCCTCAAACAATACTACGAATCATATAAAACTATTTTAATATTGAAATAATGATTGACAGATATCAACGAATGTGAAGCGATACCGGGACTCTGCGAGGGTGGGAAGTGTTTGAATACTCCAGGATCTTTTACTTGCGAATGCCCCGAAGGGCAATCCAGGGATTTAGAGACAAATGAATGTAAAGACAGAGACGAGTGTGAAGATGACAAGATATGCACGGACGGTCGGTGCATCAATACCAACGGGGGATATTATTGTATCTGTAATCCAGGGTTCATACCGAGCCAAGATAGAAAATCTTGCATTGGTAATGAATAAAGAAAAAAACACGAATTCGATGATTTTTGTATTGAAATAACGAGAATGATAAATTTTCTAGATGGCAGACAAGGTTTGTGTTACACAGCGGTGAACCGGAACGGTCAGTGTAAGAATCGACTAGCTATGAGATTGAGTAAAAAAGATTGTTGTTGCGGTAAAAACATGGGACGGGGATGGGGCGATGAATGTTACGTGTGCCCCAATCCTGGGAGTGGTGAATATCACTTTTGTATTACAGGAATGTGAATTTTATCAGACCATTGAATCATTCTTTTCCTCTTCCTTTGCAGATGATTATAAAAAATTATGTAACCAACAACCCCAGTATTCCACAGAGATAAACGAGTGCGCATTACGACCGGATATTTGTGGCAATGGGAAATGTATTGACACGAAAGGAGGATACGAATGCGAATGCTATCCTGGATTCACGAAGAGAGGTGGACGATGCGAAGACGTGGACGAGTGTCAATTGGGTTACTGCGAGGGTGGTACGTGTCGAAATTCTGTCGGTAGTTTCATCTGTTCTTGTCCTCCAGGGTTTGTGGTTTCCGGAGAAGGCAGATACTGTACCGGTGAGTGTATTGTACCGATAGAAAGCATTCGACCACTATGATGTACAATTTCTCCACTTATTTTACAGACCATGATGAGTGTCAAGACACTGGAATGTGTTCAAACGGACATTGTATCAACATGAACGGTTCTTTCAAATGTAAATGCAACGAGGGCTACGTGTTATCACCAACAAGGAATACTTGCATCGGTAAGACGATAGTTTATTTCCAACATCATACAACCTTCACCTCTTGATTTTGCACAGAGAATTTGTTTTTATATCCCAGATATCAACGAATGTTCCGAAAATCCGCGAATCTGTTTAAACGGGCGATGCGAGAACAAGCCCGGTTCGTATCATTGTATCTGCCAGTCGGGTTTTACAGCATCCAGGGATAATACTTTTTGCGTGGACATGGACGAATGTTCCACCAACGGTATGTGTGAAAATGGGAAATGCGTCAACATGGAGGGCTCGTTCAAATGCGTTTGCGATTCTGGATTTCGAATTGGGCCAGATCAGAGTCATTGTATCGGTACGTTTCTCATGAATTTGTCACACCACGTGTGACGCTACGAATGATGATTCTCCGGTCATAATTTTTTCATAGGTACTCACGTACGATATGATAAACTTGTGAGTAATGATAGTTATCTGTCTTCGTTGAACGATTAGACATCGACGAATGTCAAGGCGCGCCTTGCCAGAACGGACGCTGTATCAACACCCCTGGAAGTTTTCAATGCCAGTGTAATCCCGGCTTCAATCTAGGCCCGGACGGAAGATCTTGTCTCGGTTAGTATATTATAATGATCATCGATTCATATTCCATTCACTTTATTTCTAATATTTATTGGCAGACACAAGGAGGGATTTGTGCTATTCTCAATACAGAGACGGACAATGTTCTAATCCTACATCAACGGCAGTAACGAAATCAAGTTGCTGTTGCTGTACCGTGATTCTTGGTCAACCAATGGGTTGGGGTAGCACGTGCCAACCATGTCCGTTGCCTGGGACTAAGGAATTTGATGATCTGTGTCCACACGGGGCTGGGATGACGTACAATGGCGACGGTAATTGATGTACCCTTTCAGGTTTGATATATTAGCAATCAACTTTGCACAGTAGGATTCACTGAAATTTTCAAGCCCCCTTTTTTTATTTTTCATCTGTTCGAATCGGGGCGATCGTATCAATTAATGCATCAATGATTTTTATAATATTTCATACTTAAAATGCGGATTTTTTATTGTATAGATATTAACGAATGCGCTCAAAATCCGAATATATGTATAAACGGTGGATGTGAGAATCTTATGGGAACGTATCGTTGTATTTGCGACAATGGATACGAGGTGGACGCTACGGGAAAAATTTGTAGCGATATAAACGAGTGCGAGTTGGAGGAATCTTTGTGTAGCGGGGGTCAATGTCGTAACACGCCTGGTAGCTTTCAGGTACGAAGAAATTTTACAACTCTTCGAATATTGAATGTTATTGAGTTCCCTGATGGAAACAAATCCTATTCATTCCGATTAGAATTTCGACAGCATTCCAATTGAAACCAATCGATAGGCATTAGATTTGAATCGGAATTTGGCACTTCCAATAGGAATTAATAGGATTGTTTAACCAGGGTTGTCACCAAAAAGACTTTGCAGGAGAATTACAAACTGAGGTCAAATTTGTTCGCAAGATTTATGCATATCATTAACATCCATTACATTCGAATCATGAGATTTATGATTTGTAAAGTAACAACCTTCGAACCTTAATCAAACAAGTATTCGAATAAATGTTTTGCTCTTGAATCGATAGTGTATTTGTCCGACTGGCACGAGATTCAATGGCCAAAATCAAATGTGCGAAGACATCGACGAATGTGACGAGCTTGGTCCAGATATATGTTTCAATGGTGCTTGTATCAATATTCAAGGTTCTTACGAATGTGAATGCGCTCCTGGATATATTCTGGACAACACAGGTCATATTTGTATGGGTAAGAATGCGATTTTCAATGATTTTATTCAGATTTCTTTTTCACGTCCAATCAAAATGTATCGCATGTTGTTATTCGTTAGATAACAGAAAAGGTTCATGTTGGACGAAAATGGTCGATGGAAGATGTGAAAATAATCTCCCGAAGATTTCCCTTCGATCGGAATGTTGTTGTTCGGTGGGTGTAGCGTGGGGCAGCCCTTGCGAGCCATGCGATTCAAATTTGTGCGAATGTTCTAAAGGTTACGCGAAAGTGGATGGAAAAACTTGTGTTGACGTGAACGAATGTGAATTGAATGTCGGTATATGTAAAGGCGGGGGAACTTGCGTGAATACGGACGGATCCTATCGATGCGAATGTCCTCCAGGATTGACTTTGGATTCCACACGTAAGAGAATCATCAATTGAAATAAAAGATATGTTATAAGGTTTTCTCTATTGGATCGTTATTATCTTTTCTCAGATACCACGTGTATAGACACGAGACAAGAAACGTGTTACATGGAACATCGACACGGTCAGTGTACTAATCCCGTGGAGGGTCAATTTTCCAAAATTCTTTGCTGTTGTTCCATCGGTCGCGCCTGGGGGAATGACAAATGCGAAGCATGTCCCAAACTCGGAACACATGCTCACACGGAACTCTGTCCCAGAGGTGATGGTTTTACCGATCGACAAGACATCAACGAATGCATAGAATTTCCAGGTATGTGCGTTAATGGAAGATGCAAGAATACTGTAGGAAGTTACAGTTGCAGATGCAATCAAGGATACGCTTTGGACGAACACGGTATCAAATGTAATGGTGAGTGTTTGTATCGGGCAAAATTCATTCTCTAATATCTAGTATATCTAAATGGGTGTATGTTTTGGGAATAGACATCGACGAGTGTGAAATCATGCACGGGGTTTGTGGGAATGGAACATGCAGAAACACGCCTGGAAATTTCATGTGCGATTGCAGTTCTGGATATCGTAGTAGCGATATTATGAAAATTTGTATGGGTAAGTGCATTTGTCAGTTAAGTTTTCATGAATCATCGTGTTTGAATATTGATACGGAATATTGATTTATGAAATTTTAGATATAAATGAATGCGAAGAGACTCCCGGTTTGTGCCTTGGAGGAACTTGCGTGAACACGGAAGGTGGATTCAAATGTCAATGTCCTCCCGGTCATGAACTGGGACCGGACAAGCAGTCTTGTAAAGATATCGATGAGTGTTCACGAACCAGCGGTATTTGTTCCAATGGCGTTTGTGAGAATATGATGGGGACTTATCAATGTATCTGTGACGACGGGTATCAACAAACTGGACACAAATCTCATTGCGAAGATATCGACGAGTGTGCTATAAATAACGGAGGGTGCGAGGATCTATGCTTGAATACTCCAGGAAGTTTTTCTTGCTCATGCAGGTAATTTTCAAAGTCTATTTCTAATCTCACCTTTTGGAAACAGTTAAAATATATATATATATATTTTATTTTATATTAGAATCGGTTACACTTTACACCTCGATGGACGATCATGCGTCGACGTGGATGAATGCAAAGAGAATCCACGAATATGTAATGGTGGACAATGTAGCAATATAGCAGGTGGTTTTATCTGCACCTGCACCGATGGATTGTTACCTGGCAAAGACGGTGCCTCTTGCATCGGTGAGTTTTTACATATACATGTATATATATAAGCAATATGATTACCCTGGTAAAAAAAAATCTCTCTGAATGTCCGTGATATCTCTCCGAATTTCTCTATATTTTGGGACATTTTTCTGAGAGATTCAGAGTAATTCAGAGAAAGTTAGAGACTTGTCGGGCAGTGAAGTTTTCCGAGTCTCTTCAACTTTCTTTGAATCTCTCTGAATTTGGCTTATTGGAATCTCCAAATGTTGCGGAATCTTTCTAAATCTCTCTGAATTCTTCAGGATTTCATTTATTTAGAGTTCCAAGCTTCATCTGAATTCAGGTGAATCTTTCGGAGTTCTTCTGAATTTCCTCAAATCTCTTCGAATTCTTTTGAATCCCTCTGAAAAGTCCAACGCACAATTTTTCCCAATCAATCCGTCTCTTGAATCCTCCCGAATCACGTTGAATTTTCTGAACTTTCACTCAATCTTCCTGAATCTCTCTCAACTTCCCTGAAACGTGTTATTCTCAGAAAGGTATTCGAAGAGATTTTTTGACCAGGTTGTATACATAAAACAAGTAATATGTTTGAAATTTAGACGTCGATGAATGCATGACGCAACCAAACATCTGTGGATATGGTGAATGTCATAACACAATCGGATCGTTCAATTGTCGTTGCGAGGAGGGTTATTCCGTGAAACCTGATTCTGGCGTGGGATGTACCGACGACGACGAGTGTCTTTTGAACGCGTATTCCTGCAGCGAATACGCCGAATGTCAAAACACGGACGGTTCCTACGAATGTACCTGCCACGAGGGATTCACCGGAAACGGAATAGAATGTAGGGATATCAATGAATGTCTTACCAACAACGGAGGTTGCGATTCTAACGCGCAATGCATCAACACCGAAGGTTCTTTCAAGGTAATACGTACTTTCGATCGAATGGAAAAAATTGCCCATTTGATTAAAAATGACGAGTATTAATAAACCCAAAACATCGCAGTGCGTCTGCGACGCTGGTTTCAGAGGTGACGGATATACGTGTAGAGATATCGACGAATGTGCCAACGACAATTCACTTTGCGAGAACGGTCATTGTCTGAATTATCCCGGTTCGTATCGATGCGAATGCGAAATGGGTTTTATGCATCCGGACGAGAACAACGAACAAGCCTGCGTCGATATCAACGAATGTGACATGTTCCGAAATCTTTGCGTTTTCGGTCGTTGCGAGAATATTTTCGGAATGTTCCGATGTGAATGCAACGAAGGATACAAATTGGATGGTTCCGGGGGCAACTGTACGGATATCGACGAATGCGAGAGTCCACAGTCTTGTCAATACGGCACTTGTATCAATACCCAAGGGAAATATATATGCGAATGTCCACCTCATCACGAACTAGTCGAAGCCGGTAATGCTTGTGTGGGTAAGTGAAACTTTGTATTATCGAAATTTACGAGAACCTGTAAGTACGGTAAGGAAAGGTTTTATCGATAAATAATAATCTCACAGATAAACGTGAATCTTTCTGCTACGTTGGATTTGAGCATGGCACTGACAGACCTCAATGCGTCTTTGAAATGGCCTCGTCAGTCACCAAAGCAACTTGTTGCTGTAGCGTCGGTGAAGCTTGGGGCAATGAATGCGAAGAATGTCCACGGATCGGCACTAAGGAATTCGAAGAACTCTGCCCTGGTGGTTCTGGTTACAGACCCAATAGAGTAACCGTTGTCCTCGAGGATATCAACGAATGCGCAGAGCATGAAAATATATGTAAAAATGGTCACTGTACGAATACCTTCGGTAGCTTTATGTGTTCCTGTAACGAAGGTTTCATTCTTGACGATAAGAAAACCAATTGCGAGGGTAAGTATTTTCACCCGTACAATTCGGAATATATATTCGTCATTTCATTTCCATGATATATAATTTAAATTCCAACGAATGGTATGAAATAATAATTCCATGAGCATGGAGATCTGTAGTAATAAGATCTTCAGTCGTAACATTTCATATGCAGACATAAACGAGTGCGATCAACATCCAAATATATGTGGCGTTGGTCATTGCATCAACGATGAGGGAAAATACCACTGCGAGTGTCCTGAGGGGTATATGGCAATGCCCGGAGGCAGTAAGTATTCAAAGTTTTCCTTTCTCGTAAGAATTTCTGTTGACTTGTTTTGTGGATTCACAGAAGAGTGCGTGGATATGAGAAAAGAAGCGTGTTATCTCAATTACGACAGAGGTCAGTGTTTCAAACCAATGGTTCATCCTCAGACAAAAATGTTATGTTGTTGTTCCATGGGCGCTGCTTGGGGTAGCCCTTGCGAAAAATGTCCTGCGGAGAGAACTCGTGAGTACTCCACGATACATTTCAAATGTTGTAACGTAAAACGTGTAAAATTATATGAATCATTCAACAGGTGATCATGAGATTCTTTGTGGAATGGTACCCGGGCAATTTATGAATCCAATAACAAATCACACGGAAGAGATCGATGAGTGCGCTTTGATGCCAACGATGTGTACTCACGGACGGTGTTTAAACACTCCTGGTAGTTTCGAATGTCAGTGCGACACGGGATTCATCTACGATGAAGATTCTCATCAATGCATCGATGAAAACGAATGTTTGCAGGTAAATCTATGCTGGGAGAAATAGAGAAGCTTGTAGTCAAGGGACTTTCAACGCATAATATTACAAATATTTTAGATACCAAATCCCTGCAGTGGAAACGCTCAATGCATTAATCAACAAGGATACTTCGAGTGCGTGTGTCCTGCTGGTTATAAACTGGGTATCGGACGTAGGGATTGCGTGGATATCGACGAATGTTACGAACGGCCTGGGATTTGCAACAACGGCGTTTGCAATAATTTGCAAGGAGGCTTTCAGTGCGTTTGTCATTCCGGATACGTTCTCACTCGTGACAGGGATAATTGTGTCGATGTAGACGAGTGTCAACGTAATCCAAATATATGTAACAACGGTACTTGCATCAACACTCTCGGATCTTACAAATGTCATTGCTACGACGGATTCAAATTAAGTCCAAACAACGATTGCGCTGGTCAGTGAATTTATTCAAAAAGATTATAGTTCTTTTCAGAACACAATTCCGAAAGATTCCAATCATTTTAGATATCGATGAATGTCGAGTAATGCCATTTTTATGTCGCAACGGTAGATGTAGAAATACGATTGGGGCATTTAATTGTGAATGCGCGGATGGGTATGTGTTAGCTCAGGATGGTCAACATTGTCGGGACATTGACGAATGTCACGAGGTATGGAATGATAATTGAAAAACAAGCGTTTTCAAGAAATTTTTTATTTTCTTTGAATACGCGTTTACAGATACCTGGTCTTTGTCCATCGCCCGGAAAATGCCAGAATTTGATGGGGTCTTATATGTGTAATTGCCCACCGGGCTACGAATTGGATCAAACAAAAAGAAGATGCGTTGGTATGTGAAACTGTATCAATTTCATATCATAATTACTTGGGAATGAGGATATATAATGTTTGATATCTCTCCAGATGTGGACGAATGCGTGGAAACTAGAAATATTTGTGAAAATGGGCGATGTATCAATACGGAAGGTGGAGTCATTTGCGAATGTCCAGTTGGATTCAAACTGAGCGACAAAGTGAATTCTATGAGGTGTATCGATGTGAGAGAAGAACAATGTTACGATACTTATCAGCACGGTCAATGTTCTTATCCTCGGGAAGGTGCAATGACAAAGAAACATTGCTGCTGTACGATGGGTAAAGCGTGGGGCAGATATTGCGAACAATGTCCTTCGGAAAATAGTGGTCGGTACATATTTAAAATATCCTTTAGACTTTAGATTGACGCATGACACGATTTTGCGATTCCAGAGGAATTTCGGAGATTGTGTCCAGAGGGACCAGGTCGGGATGACACAGGAGTGGACTTGAATGAATGTCTTTTCATGAAAAATGCCTGTGCCGGAGGGGAATGCGTGAATACCGATGGTTCATTTCGATGCGAATGTCCTAACGGATACGTTCTTGACGAGACTGGCAAACGTTGTATCGATCACAACGAGTGCTTGGCCGTGCAAAATATTTGTGGCAATGGCACGTGTAACAATATCAAAGGAGGTTTCGAGTGTTCCTGTAACGAGGGATTTACCCCGGGCGTCAACCAAGTGTGCGAAGATATCAACGAATGTGTAGAATTGGGTAATCAATGTGCGTTTAGGTGTCACAACGTGCCAGGATCCTTCAGATGTATTTGTCCTTACGGTTATACCTTGGCACCGGATGGGCGACATTGTGTAGGTCCGTATATTCTATTGCAGGAAATTTTTCGATTGAATTCTATGAAATATATTTTTAATCGTCAATTAATTTTTAGACGTGGATGAATGCTCAACGCCAGCCAACAACTGTAGATTCCAATGTAAAAATTTGATTGGGACGTTCATGTGCATTTGTCCACCTGGATATCAACAGATCGGCATGGCGGACGAATGTAAAGACATCAATGAATGTGCGATTAATTCTGGATTGTGTCGTCACGGACGTTGTTACAACTTAGAAGGAAGTTACAAATGCATATGTTACGATGGTTTTGAACAGAGTGTTGATGGCAAGTCTTGTATCGGTGAGATCAAATTACGTTTTTATGAAAACTTGTTGGGTTTAATCGACCGATTTCGTAGCTAAAAAAACATTTTGTGTATGAAAATTTACAGACCGAAGAATGGGATACTGTTACTTGCAAACCATAGGCGGCAGATGTACCGCAAGAACTTCTGAATTACGAACGGTGACTAAAGCGGACTGTTGTTGCACGATGGGCGCTGCGTGGGGTCCGCGATGCGAAATTTGTCCCACCAAGGACACTGAAAATTATAACGAACTCTGCTTAGAGAAAGGTTTTTCCGTAAACGGTCAAGGTAAATAGTTACACTATATATAAGTTGATTGTCGATTCTCCACCATCACTCTCCTTAAATTTGTTATTTATAGATATCGACGAATGCAAAACGATACCAGATCTTTGCAAAAACGGTATGTGTATCAACACTCTAGGATCTTACAGGTGCATCTGTAACAAGGGTTATAAAGCGGACAAATCGGGATCCAATTGTATCGGTAAATTGATCTCATATCAATCGCTATATTAACATTCAAATATATACATGTATTATCTCCCATACAGATGTGAATGAATGCGAAGCCACGCCAAAACCCTGCAAGTACAATTGTCAGAACACCGAGGGTAGTTTTATTTGCTCGTGTCCCGGTGGATTTATTTTGAATCCCGATGGCGTCAGTTGCCGAGATTTGGATGAATGCGCAACAGGAAACCATCTCTGTCAACAAAATTGCATCAATACCGAAGGGAGTTATACTTGTGGATGTCAAGAGGGTTACAATCAACAAGGAGATGCTTGTCACGGTTAGATTTCGGTGTTTCTTCTAAATATTGTAGACAGATTACATGCATGAAAATTTATGATTTTCAATTAATTAGATATCAACGAATGCGAGCAGACGGGAATTTGTCCAAAACCAGGGACTTGTATCAATACTTTAGGTAGTTTTCGTTGTATTTGTCCGCGAGGATTTAAACTCGATTCTTCCGGTAAATTTTGTACGGATCACAATGAATGCGCCGACGATACAAATTGTGAACACGGTTGTCAGGTAAACTCTTGTATATATGTATCTTCAAACTCGTTAACGATCTTCGCATCCACAGTTATATTGAATTTTTAGAACCTTATGGGCAGTTATCGTTGCGGTTGTCCGGATGGTTTCGTTCAACATCTGTATTACAATCAATGTATCGACGAGAATGAGTGCAATTCATCGCCATGTGGGGATAGTACTTGTATAAATACAATTGGTAGCTACAAATGCGGTTGTCCCGACGGTTATCAATTTGATAATAATTTGCAGATATGTATTCAGGTATATCAATGCTTCATATGTCACACAATACAGCTTGAATCTAAACTATTTGAAAATTAGGTCAGCGCAGGATGCGTGGGAAGTCCTTGCGCATTTGGGTGCACTCCAAACGGCGGTAACGGTTTCATCTGTGGATGTCCTACTGGTTATCAGCGAATTGGACAGGTTTCAATTTCATAACTTCATACACAGATAATGCTATATTCTATAATCATAAATTCTGATGTTATCATTTTAGGGACATTGTCTTTCGACTATAAATCCATTATCACCAGGAAGTTATAGCGATGAAATCGGGAATGTACCAACGTACGTTATTAATCCGGATCCTTATCATATTCCACCAGCCGATGACAAGACTATATCAACGGAAGGATGTTTCTCCTGCAAAGTAAATACAACATTGAAATCTCTTTATGAACGATAATTTATTAAAATATCATGATTTCGACAGGTCAATGGAAAAGGAAGACATAAAAGAAATACTAAAAGAGCGAGATCGGTGGACGAGGAAGCTAAACTGATGAGACGAAGGATAATGAGAAGATTGCGTAGACACAGGAGACACCATCACGGGGAAAAACACACTCTGAAGGTTAATTTACGACAAACGAAACATCGAACGCGAATCATTAAATTACAACCCGCGGTTAAGGTGAGAAGAATTATGTTTAACGAGAAGTCCTGTATGCGGTTTTCTAACGATAACATTGATCCTAGGATGACAAAATGGAATACGTCATTGTGCGGGGTAACGAGAACAACAACTTCGAGTTGATGAAAAATCGAGGCATTTGGGAGCTTCATTTCCGTAACAGATTGAAAAAACCAGGACAATTCTACATAGTGATACACAGTTTACCTAAGAACAATAGTACGGATGAGAACGAGATTTGGGAAAGGCCTCTCACTTTTAAAGTTCATCTATTAGTCACAGAATAAATGATTATATGTATTTTTTTTGTTATTTAATCGAAGAACGATGCACGGCATTATTAAGCGCATGAAACTCAAAAGAAGAATTAGTCGAAGTATATCGAATGCTCGAGCTAGAACGAAGTATTATAACATGAACATTCACGGGGAGTGATAATTAAAAGACGCTGCATAATAGAATTTTCAATTTTTTCTCCTCTTTTCTATAATATAAATAAGTTTTGAGAAGAACACTATTTTTGCCAATGAGAAATCTCATCACTGCCAGTGTTCATTGTTGCTTTGCATTCATTTTCTTTTCTCAAAACATCAAATTCTTAGAATAAAATTCGAATAAATCGAAATGCTCCAAATGGTATTCCTTGGAATATTTGAATTACTGCCTGCTATGTACTAGCCTTGAAAATATAGTGCCTGAAATATAAACACGAGAAATGTACAAAAAGTGCTTAGATTATGATGTAGAATTAGGTGAATAAATGACTGTGCACATTTGAAAAAAAGTATATATATATATATATATATAATTGTATTCACATATGATATATTATATATTTATGAAAAAAATAGCGCGTACTAAAAATTAAGTAGCATAAATTTCTTTACCATAGTGCATTCGATGGATGAAAACGATGAATCGAAATTTCGTGCCATTTTCAGTAGAGATATAAGACAAGATATTATATTGTGTGATACAATATTTTAATTGATTATACAACAATCCGATTGCCATACAGTACAGGATGTCTCAGTAATATTCTAGAATATTGCTGCAATATTACAATGCGGGATTAATGTCCCTGTCTCCCCTTCATAAGAGTGAACTTTCAATTTTGAAAAAACTTGGAGAAATTATTTGATATAAATTTTTAGCACATTTTTGATTGATGTCTATGAATTATTCGATGTAACACGAATTTACAATATGAAAGTAATGAGAAATTTTTTTTCCACGTTAGTGATAAGTTCTGTCCTCCAATAATGTGAAATTGTTCTTCAAAAATACGAGATTTTATTTCCATCCTGAAGAACTATTCAGCTTCTTGAGTGTTCAATCTTCCAAAAAGTAAGAAAAAAGTATACTGAATTATGATAAAAACTTTTCTCTCAATCCCACTCCAAAAGAGTGGGTTCTAAATCTTTCGAAGTGAAATTTCAATTCGCTGCAAAGAATGAAATTCATCCTCTTATCGGTATTGTCACTCTTTAGAAGCGGATTTTGATTCCCAGGAATTTAGAGTTTATTGAATTGAAAGAAATATTTATTTGTCCCCTCTCCATAAAACATTTATTTGTAGATATTAAATTGGATGCGAAAATTGATTATTGCGGCAAATAAATTATTTATTTGGGGCAAGCATTCCATTATTAGATTTGATTAAATATTTCACTGATCCCAAGGGATATGCTATCGAGAGAGGACAAATAAACTATTCATTTGGTTAGAAGAATTTCTTTTTTCATTGTATACACTGGTTAAAAAAGTCTATTGAACCTTATCAACCAATGACATTTAATACAAACTTCGCAACGGGAAATGACCATTCAAATTCATTATAACCCATTTTTGAAACCAGTGTTTCAATGAGTTCCATGAGTTTGACTTGTCACTTGCCATTGTAAAGTTTGTATTACTTGATGGGATTCAATAAGTGCGTTTTACCAGGGATATCGAAATTTCCAAGAAGAAATTTGATCATTATTCTGAGAGTGTAAGTGAGTGACAATGGATCGATTTTTTACTCGAGATGAACGAAAAATATTGAATTGAGATTTAATTGTTTGTGATGAATTGTCATGAATGCTTTAGTTCTCATCACGTACATACTGTAAAATGTTGAAGGTTCAACAATCAAACACGGCAGTATAGATACATTTTTTCATAATTACAGAGGGAGAGAATGTATATTGAATATGAAGGTTAAAAAAACCATGTATTTTTCAATTCTGTGCCTTTTCCATCAAAGAGAAAAACTGACAAAGTGTGCTTATTAAGATTGAAGATTTTATGATACGTTGGATGTGTATAAAAAAATTATAAACAAGATTTTGTACAGTTGATGAACGTTTGTATTTTTTTTTTTTTCACAATCGAACCTATTTTGGAAAGAAATAAATGTAATTTATGTAGGATATGTATTGTTCCTAAACTCAATCTCTTCCATGAAAATACAAACCAAGTATCAACCCAATAAACACACACACGTTATTTCAACGTTGAAAGAACGTTAGACTGTCAAACGGACGTTAGTCGTTGATTTCATAACGTTGATTTTTAGTTGAAATTTGATAGTGAAATAGACGACCAGGAATTACGTTTTAACGACGTGTAGTTTAAACAAATATTCGAAAATAACCATCAAACGACGTCCTCAAAGAACGTGTTTTGAACAGGTTTGAATCACGCGTTTAAAATGTGTTCATAACACCTTGTGTTTGAACTTCAATTGAAGATATTCTGCTAAAAATGTCGAACGAAACCGAACAATGGTTAAAATTTCAACAAAGAGCAAGATAGTAAATAGTGTGGCATACTTTCCAAATTCTGTCATACTCAGAAATACTTTTGTTCTCGATATTGAATGAAAAGTTTTCAAAAACAAATTGTTGGATTCAATTCACGTTTTAGAACCATCATTAGGACACGTCAATATTTGGACTCTTTTGAACGATGTTCAAACCGTTGATATGACGTCATTTTATGGTTGAAAAACACGTGCTCTGCCGCGACATTTTAACGTTGAATCAACGCAAGAATGTTACTAATTCACAGCGTGTGGTTATTGACTGTTTTTGACGTTTTTAAAACGTGCGTGTGTTTACTGGGAATTCCATCGAATAATCCTGACACAAGAATGTTGCTGAAGTTTGAATCGTTTATTGAAACGAATTGGTAATCGACCAATGAAATACTCATCTGTCGAATACCCAAATCTTTCAGTACATTCTTCGAACGATATCTTCAGTTGCAGAAAGTTAATTCGAGAATGTGAATACCGATGACTTATCGAATTTTGTGAGTTTGAACTTTTGTTTCATTTCTATAAACAATTCAAACTTCAACTTTCGCCAGGGCTCTTGAAGACATCTACCAGATATCTTTAGGAAGACATCTTTTAGATAATACATCGAAAATATGTCTTTTAGATATCTAAACGACGTGACAAAAGAGATATATTCAAGATATATCGAAATGATATCTTTTAGACGACTTCAAGAAATGTCAGAAACATGTCTTTAGGGTATTTTTGAAAGACATCTTCCCTAGCAGAAATCACTCTAGTATTTCTCTAGGTAATTACGAGGCCTCACAAGTCCTTGCAAGTTACTTGCGAGGCCTTGCGAGGCCTAGAGAACGACTAGAGTGATTTCTACTACCGTTCTAGATGTCGAATCAGCATAGTCTGAAAGACATCTTGAAAAAAGTTCTGAATGATATCTGTTACACATCTTACAAATTTTCAAAGTAAGGACAAAAGTCATTAGTGATCCTTTTGTGCTGTCTTAAACGTACCCAGTGAACATTTTTCCCCTTAACATTTCAAACATTCATTATGTTCTCTAAATGATATCAGAAAGTTCTCTAAAAGCTTTGCGAAATTGACGCATTAGAGAACTTTCTGATATCATTTAGAGAATATAATGAATGTTTGAAATGTTGAAGGGAAAAATGTTCATTGGGGTATCTTGGAAAGATCAAAAACTTGTCTTGAGGTGATACCAGCGACCCCTGAAAATGCAACCAGACCAATTGGTTAAAAGGGGACATAACCAAATTGAATCTGACAAATTACTCGAAAACAAAGGAATGAAATCAAAATAGCGCTCTGTACAGGCCTTTTTCAATCAATAAAGTTGGTCCGTACACAGCGACATTTTCCTTATACTGCTTTATTTTCCAATAATTTGTCAGAAAAGATTTGGCTCGGGTTGCATCGTCAGGAGCCGCTGGTATCCCCTTAAGGCATCTAAAAGATGTCTTTCACATATCTAAAACATATCTTTGCCTGTGTGTCTGAAAAACATCTTATGCAAGACATTTTAGGGATATCTAAAACTTGTTGGAATTTTTTGCATCAGACATCTCTTAGATGTCGGGAAGATATCTTCACGAGAGTCTTCCAAGACATCTTCCATGATCTTAAGACATCTTTTTGTTTGTTGGGAATCGCTTACATCCCTTAGAAAAGACCCCGATATCAGGATTTCATCGTTCAATCATCAGTTGTACCAATACTATCCGAAATCTATCGTGTTGTTTCTTTATCAGACAAGTCCGATAAAAATACGATGTCTACGATAATTATCCGATACAAAACCAAACCAGTAACTCCGATGATTTCCCGGTATATATCTATATCGGGTTTACATTGGATAATTATCGTAGATATCGTATGTTTATTGGACTTGTACGATAATGAACCAAGACGATAGATTTCGGATAGTATCAATACAACTGATAATTTAACGATGAAATTCCGATATCGTGTTTTTTCATAAGGGATTCCCGTTGAATTTATTATCATGAAGATATCTCGAAGATGTCTGAAATGGGATTCTGTCAATGATCCTAATTTCATCTTGTAAGAGATTCTTAAAAGATATCTCAAAAGACATTTATAAGTAGACATCGGGTTATATGCACTATCAAAATGCCAAAATATGCACAAAATATGCACTAATGAAAAAGTCACAATTTGATTTGAAATCAACATATTAAATCTAAGCTTCACTGTAAAAAATAATTGGAATTCTCCTGTGTACATTTACTTGAAAATTCCAATCACTGATTAGGAAATCAATTTACGGGACATTTATATGAAATTTTCCATACATTTATCTGAAAATTCCAAACTTTATGAGATCTTTCCCAATATTTCACGGTAAATTTCCGGACAAGTTAGGAAAATTCCTAACGCATGTAAGGTAACTGACCCCATTAGTGCACATTTAAGAACACAAGCACTCTAAATATAAATTATTTCATGAATAATTTCTTTAAAATGAATTTCCACGAGTAAATAAGGTAGATTGAGCATTTCAATTTTCTCTTACCGTGATTTTTTATTCATTTTCTAAGTGATAACAATAAAAATAATGAAATTAATGAAATGTTAACAATACCCCCATTAGTGAACGGATCGCATGAATTAGTGAACGCTGATTGACCCCATTACTGAACGCGTAGAATCTGAGGCTGCTCAGATGAGTTATTATCACTTCGAAATATATTCTGTGCACATTCTAATGAGACCTTTTTATAGGTGCTATGCATATTCATCGAACGTATGTAATCGAATATATGACGGGACGTTAGTCGAACGTCGATTGAATGAATATCGTACATTTCAAATGTACTATGTACGTTCTAAGTATATTTAAAACAGTCTCATTCGTATATTCTATGAACTTTCATGATATGTTCTTCGTATCTTATTCTCAAAGTCTACCAACGTTTTTATTTCATATATACTTTGAACTTTTGTTGCTGCTTGAGTTACACTGTAAAAAAAAACTGGAAATTTACTGTGCAACTGTGTACTTTGGCAAAAAAAATTGTGAATTTCAAGTAGAGTTTATAATTTTACATGTTTATTCCAATCCTTGGAGAAATTTATAGATTGATTGAAAAATTATGCGCATTATGAGAATTCATGAAAAAATTTTCCTAGAGTAGATACCTATGATATGAATTGTTACGTTTATTTGTTCAGTAATAGATTCACCGATCATTTCCGTGTGTGTATTTCTGAACGCGCAATTTTCTAGGTTAGCGACTGACAGTTATTGAAAATAACCCTATATCATCTTAATTTGAATAATATCAATAGATTGGATACATAAAATAGTTCAATGGTCGCATTAATACTATGAAAATGCACAATTGAAAAAATGTCCATTCTTAACTCACTTTGTAAGATTCACGAAGGCAAAGCTCGTTGTGACACTCGGCATGAATCTTTATTTATTTCGTGAATTACATTTTTCTTTCTTCCATTTGTTTTCACATTCATCACGAACAATAATGTTTGAAGATTGGAATAATCTTCACAGCACGTAATAGGTAAACACTTCTTGTTCGTCAAAGAGGTTTTATTATCTCGAGGTTCACTAAAGGGGTCGCGTTCGCTAATGGGGTCAGTTACCTTATGTGTTAATTACTTCACATAAATATATAGGAATTTTCCGATAAAATTTTTTACAGTGTTTATAAATCAAATAAATCTCCGCAAATTGCACAATATACTCCATAGAATAAAAATTCAACAATACAATTGCTTCCAGAGTATCAATCCCAAATTATCAATCATAATTCATATTAAAATGTACTATAATGTATCTTTCCAAATTTTCAATTTGAAATTTGTGACGCTTGTCGTTAAGTATCAATTCATAAGCCGAAAATGAGCGTTCTACATCTACCGATGTCATCAGACAGAATTTAAAATATGATGCCATTTCCAAGAAATCATTTCAGGCAGAATTTGATTTGTCCCGTTAATATAAGAATTCACTCGTTCGAGCACTTTGAAACTTGGTTTATTTGAAAACACAGTGTCTAATTCATTTCGGATTTCAATCGAGAAAGATTCTGCACGGAGAAAGATGGAGCTCGAAAGGATAGTAATCTTCAATAGAAAATTGGAGAATATTCCTTAAAATCTGAATATATTTCTTAAAATCTAAGAATTCTTTTTAAGATCGTAATAAACATAAAACGGTTCAGATTTCTCTTGAATATTGCTCGAAAAACAATGAAAAATGATCAATACTTAAAAAATCATAAAAACAAATATGAAGTTTCCAAAAGTCGCGCATGAAATTTTACAAAGTGAATAACAAAATTTTGGAATCTCATTTTCAAATCACTATTCACTTTGTAAAATTTAATTCGCGACTTTTGGAAACTTCATATTTGGTTTTATAATTTGTTAAGTATTGATAATTTTTCATTGTTTTTCGAGCAATATTCAAAAGAAATCTGAACCGTGTTATGTTTATTACGAATTTAAGAAAAATTCTTAGATTTTAAGAAATATTCTCAGATTTCAAGAAATATTCTCCAATTTTCTATTAAAGATTACTATCCTTTCGAGCTGCATTTTTCTGCGTGTGGAAGTGCGCGTATCAATTGTTCAACTTCTATTATTTTCATTTCGATAATTCAGTTAAAGACCCTGCTGTATTGAAACCTTGACAGTAAAGTTTCTAGAATACAACTATGGAGAATCTCTTAGGAAAAAATTTGATTCTACCTCAAAGTTGAAAATTCCATTTATTGTTCAAATATTAATTTCTCCAATTTCGGAAACTCTTGATATTTTACGCTAAAATATACACTTTCAACGAAAAGATATCATTCATTATCATTCATTATATGCAGAATTGTATGAAAAAGTTATTATATGCGTTTTGCATATGCACATATGCAAATGCATATAATCCGATGTCTATTTATAAGTTATCCGATTATATTGCATCAGACATCTTTTATGTATTTTAAACATAACTTCAGGAAACTTTATTGGGCAATTTGTTATACTAGTTATACTACTTATTATGTATAAAATATATATTGTACACAAATTATATATTTATTATATATTTTTTGTATATAATGAGTAACGTTACAGTCCCTGAGAAATACTTCTTTTTCCGTACAAATATTTCCAGTTGGAATACAGTTACACCATATTCTCACGGAATCCACACTCCTTTTCTGCACTGAGAAAAATTCCATCGCATAAAGTTCTTTTTTTCTTCGTAAGCCAAGCAGATTCAACATTTTCGATTATACTTGCTCTCGATTCCTGATGACTTTTACCATCTACAATGATAAAAAAGTCATACTGTACCTACTTTTCCCATCGCTGATGGTGAAGATAATCAGCAATCGAGAGCGATTATAGTGAAAATCTCTCAATGTTCCTGGCTTACGAAGAAAAATAGTACTTTGTACACACTGAGAAAAAGGTACCTAGCTGCGGCACCCCTGGCGGAAACGTTACACCGGTTTTTTTGGGGTGTCCATGGGCCGTAAGTGTAAATTGAGTGTAAAGTCGGTGGTATTTCGGTATTTTGGCGAATTTACACCCTGAAAACACGGTGTACTTGTAAATTTTTTACACCCAACAGTTACACCAAATCCACACTCAATTTTTACCCATCGTACACCAACAAGAAATCCAAGAAATGAAGAGTATACACCATAATTTCACCTTGTTTACACCGAGAAACATCCGTACTTGATGTCAATCGGAACATAGGTACACCGAATTCCCACTGAATTCACACCCATTTCACACTGAATCTCCACTGAGCGAACACCAAACAGAAGATTCGGAAAGTAGGAAATATCCACCCAATTTCACCTGGTTCACGACAAAAGATCTGTACAGATGATTTTAATCAAAACACAGGTACACCGAAATCCCACTGAATCAACACCCAATCCACACTCAATATCAACTCATCGTACATCAACAAGAAATCGGAAAAATAAAGAGTATACACCATAATTCCACTTTGTTTACAGCGGAAAACATCTGTACTTGATGTGAATCGAAACATAGGTCACCGAATTCACACCGAATTTACACTCACAGTATACCGAGAGCTATCTCACCCGATTCACCCCAAGAAACAACCTCCAGTATTTTGTGGTCGGATACCGGAACATCGAGTGTCCACTGGATTGGAACCGATACACTGGCTTTCCATCAAATAACACTCAATTTTTACTGAAAGAAAAACGCCTGAACCAGTCTAACTCGGTGTACCGTGAGTGTAAATTTAGTGTGCATTCGGTAGAAATTCGGTGTATATGTATTTCGACTGGGAATTGGTTGGCTGGTTTTCTTATGTACCCAGAGTGGCAAAGCTTTCGATGTATTCTCAGTGAAAATAGAGTGTCAATTCGGTGAGAACTCGGTGTATCGGTACTCAACCATAGAATGCTGGAGGTTGTTTCTTGGTGTAAATTGGGTGAGACTGCTCTCGGTGTACTTTGGGTGTGAAATATGGTGTAAAAAATTCACAACTACACTCAAAAATCACGATGTTTACACGGTGTAACCTTTCCGCCAGGGAACGAAAATTTAGTTGTTCCAGCTACACTGTAAAAAATTTCTGTGAGGAACTTCACATAAATTTTCGGAAGTATTTCAGCACATTTGTACTGCAAAATTCAGTGCAGACGTTATGGAATTTCCGCATCAAAACTGGAAATTTTCTGAGCCAGGACATGTACTGGAAAATTAATGCTGAAAATATCCATGAAAATTGAAAATCCTTGTGTTCCAAGATGATTGTGATTAAATTCCGTTGCATAGCAACTGGAAAATTCCATCACACGACCTGAAAATTGCAGTTCAAAACCTGTATAATTCAATTGCATAGTAACTGGAAAATTCCATCACAAACTAAATTCCAAATTTTTCTCAAGTCCTTTTGAGGAATATTTTTGAACTATAAAATTGTAGTATTTCAGTACATTATCTCAAACTTGAAAATTCCAGTACAATGACTGAATTTTCAGTTATGTAGTAAATTTTCAGTAACGTAACAACAAAATCTCTGTACATGTACTGGAATATCCATATTCTAAATTTCCAGTTTTTTTTTACAGTGTAATTAACTGGAGAATGATACTAAAAATCCCATAAAATTCGGAATTTTTAGTACAATTTATAGGAAAGTTCATATACATTTATCGGAAATTGATTTCCTATCGCATGATCGAAATTCTCCGGTTGCTGCGTATAAGAAAAATCCGATTATTTTTTACAGTGTGTTTTATACTATTTGTATGAAATTTCGATTTATATTTTATGAAATTCAATATAAACTCGCGAAATTTTGTATATAAATATCGATACTGTCAAAAATAACGCCTATTCCCAGTTCTCACAGTAAGATATCAAAATCCCACTGTTTTTATATTAGATTTGCACCAAGTCCACCTTCACATTAAAAAAAAAACACGATGTAACATTTTCATCGGAGAAACCCTGATGAAAATGAAGCGTTGAAGCGCAACAGAAGCGTAACGGAAACGCAAGCGAAGAGTCACCTAAGTGTAATTTAGGAGGGAAAATGGAACATTTTTTTCACATTTCACTTGTTTCAATATCCGCTTCTTCCACTTTCGAATTTTTATCAGGGAATTTCTGCTGGTAGCCCAGCGTCAGAATCTAAACAGGATGAAAGTTGATCCAACCAGACAATGAATTTCTGATCGAATCTCGAAATAATTTCAAAACCCATTAAAATTCAAATACATTTCTCCATAACATTGTTCAACAACTCAAAGTGAAAATTCCATCTTACGCGATGACGTCGATTCCCAAGATAACAATCAGCAAAAGTTCGTTGAACCTAGAATAAAGCTATGGACATTTGAATATTCGTTGAATGTGAATTTATCTAAAATAAACTTAAACTTGATTTATTTCACCTGTGTCTCCTTGGGGAATGACTCTATTTTCCTGAGAAACATTAAATTTTCTTCACAATGCAATGTGCAATGAATTGGAGGAGACAAAGTAAATGGAATAATTTGTTGAATCACCCTGATTAACCAATGTGTTTGAAAACAACAACGAATCCGCGATATCACGACATTCGAGTTGTACATAGGACAGACGAATGATATAGAATACATTCCTCGCGAATAGTACAATTCGACAAAAGAACTGGTTGATTTATACGGTAATATGAAAAATCATTGATTCACACCTGAAAATGAACCCATTGAAAATTTGTCGATTGTGAAATATTCAACGCATTCGTTTCAATACAAGAAATTATGATTTTTCAAACTTCGTTTTGATAGAAACGGAAAAGAATGAAGAATGGAAGAAAAAACGTGAAAGAGAAAAAATAATAATTGATGAGCCTTGAATTATGTAACGCCCCGATGTCGAAATAATTACATTAATGCAGTCGAGTCGAGAGAAAAACCTAGGGATGTTTATTGGAATTCAGATTCCTTCTCTCTGTTCCTCTTGATCCCTCGCATTGAACAGCGGAAACTCCATACGGCGTTAGTACTTCACCCACGAGATTATGTATATATATAAGGTACGCATATAATACCTGTTTACATTCTCACAGTTGATGTGTTCAAATGTGTATATCAACGAATGTCTACTGTCTCCCTTGTTGCTTTCTTTGAGACAATGTATTATACCATTCTGACGCGGTAACGACAAACAATGAAAGCCACGTCCTGCTCGAAAGTAATTATCTTAATGTCGACGAACCAAGGCGAATATTGAAACAACAGCTTGTGAAGCTCTCAAGCGTACCGTAAATATATATATATATATATATACATATAAATACACCCATGTAAGTTCGTGTTGTTTGTTTTATATGTATCTATAAGGGATGAAATAGAGAGGCTCACAATAAACATTATAGGTGAAATTATTGTTCAATCCAACAATACTCGCTTATAAGAATTTACATTAGAAATTTGAATTGAATATATAAAAGGGTAATAAGACAACATAAAAAAACTAACATGAAAAAAGAGTGATATTATCATGCAAAGATACACGATGTATCATCATTGGTCTTTAGATTTCAATATCAGATGGCGCCAGCTAGCCAGCGTTTCGCTCGATCCTCTGGATCAGTTCGACCAAAGATCTCTCGAGTTCTGTTTTATCGATTTATTCGAAAATCATTCCACACAATTTTGGTTATTCGATATAATACCCGTACAGCACAACCACCGATTCTCCACCCAGGACTTCGATGGACCGGAGGTGGAGAATCAGTGGAGAAATGAAAGCCGTGGAAATAAGGGAGAAATAAGGGAGAGTCTCCGTTGAGGCAACGGAGAGGCGACGTGGATTTGTCTGCCCCCTTTATATATTTTCAATAAAATTTATGTTAGTGGATTCACTCATTGAAATTTGGTTGTGTAAATCGACAGATATGAATTTTATTGAAAATAAAGGGGGCGGACAAATCCACGTCGCCTCTCCGTTGCCTCAACGGAGACTCTCCCTTATTTCCACGGCTCTCATTTCTCCACTGATTCTCCACCTCCAGTCCACCGAAGTCCTGGGTGGAGAATCGGTGGTTGTGCTGTACGGGTAATTCAATTTATTATCCCGATACTGAGGAAAAACTTCGTTCGAATGTGAAAACTCCATCATACGATATCGAGACTGTAAATCCATCGAGAATGTGAATTAATAACCGTGCAATTATATTTCCACAAGATCCTTCAAAATTATTCTAATCCAATTAACTAAGATTTCATAACCGCGATAAGCATTGATCAAAGAAAACCTTATTGAAATGATTTTTCTGATGGGATCGATGGTAACTACAAACCAAGCGAGTAAAGCGAGCAACCAATCAACCCGATTGGAATCTATTGAAACCATCAATACAAGTTGAGAACAGTGGTTTCTATAATTTCATCATTCGTGTGCCTTTGGGCGAGAAATCTTTTGTCGCCAAGGCGAGAAGAGACGGAGAAAAAACGGAAAAAGAAAAAGGACAAAGTACGTTGTCAAGAGGGTAAATGTATGAAGGATGCAGTAGGGAATGACGAGGGAACGGGGAAGTGCGTTTTACCGTGACCAATCCATAGGATCGTATTATTTCCCCTTTTCCGATCTCAATTAGTCATTACGCTCTCGTGGCAGAGGTATTTTGCGATGCCCTTCTCGAGTTCCCTTGACGATAATGATTGTGTGACTGAGTTCTGAATTAATTGCGTAGAGATTTACAGTTCTGGGTAGAAGGTTTTACACCCTTATCTCATGTAATGGTTATTCGTTCAGATTATTAACGTAAATGGCATCGACTGTGAAATCGGATTAATTCAGTTCCAATTCAACTGCAATAGACAACGATCGAGTACTTCGTCGATATGTACCGGGATAGATGCCCTTTTGTCTCGATTCAACAAAAAACATAAAAATTTCTCAGATTCGTAAGATGGATTACAAATTTTAATGAGTATTTTTTATTTACAATTCTTTTGCCGATAGAAATGTGAGTAGAAAAGGTCGTGCGGTATATTAGAATTATAATTCTATCTTAGCGCATATATGCATTCTCGTTGAATTCAGAGAAATGAATTTTAACATCGTTCACCTCTATTCTATTCCACCCTAATACGCTCTTCATCTTCCTTCTCCCGTTCCTCCCTTTTCGTTATCCACCCTTCCACCCACAAAGCTCGAGAGGCAGTCGCTAATTACGCAACGCGTTCGAGCGTAGGTTACAGGGTAGCGACATGGTTCCGTTTCTCCATTTCTCTCTTCCATTCGCTTTCATGCACATTCTGTCCTCATCCTCGCACCTTATGATTACCTATAATCATCCAAAGTATATTGCTTTACGATTACCTTCGTTCTCAGGGTAAAATCTAGAGAGAACGGATCTGTGAATCTCCACCGCCAAGTCAACCAAACTATCCGTCCATCTATCAATTTACCCTTCCAGGATTTAAGCACCTTGTTTCGGTGTTGCTTCGAGTACCGTACCAACTCAATTTGCGCAGAATAAATTCCCAAAATGCTTTCTCGATCAAGAATATAATTGAATGTCTCTGAATTACGTGTCTGGAGATAATTATTTGCGACAAATGTGATATCTGCGTGGTGTTATTGATGTCCACATATCGACAAGACTGGAAATATCTCAAGTTTGATCCAGGATTGGAACATGTTTTAGGAACAAACTTGGGTTCAATATTGTCTCGTTCACAATTGCCACGTTGTTTTTAATAATCGAACCGTGATGGCGAATTCATAATTCTGTGTGGGAATTAATTCTTGGCGGCAATTTGGGCCAAACTAGGCGTCCTCGTTTTATTTCAGGCCCTGCTTTGGTTACCCTTATAGGACCTAGACAGAATTGTCACGCACACATCTTCGGGGCCTGCATAGTATTCCCAACTTGGGCCTATGTAGGACACTCATGATGGAGCTAATGTAGGCGATGAAACTAAGACCTTCGAAAGGATAATAAATTGATGCGAATATCATCAAATTGGATGAATATTGCGAGGAGGAAACTTTCTCGATTGAAAATTAGGCTATCCAAGGCCCTATTTGTACCCAGACTACTTCGACTTGAGTCCAGACAGGGCCTGGAATGAGATGATTCCAATTTCTTTTCAGGTATTTCACCCAACATTACTTTGTTCATACATTATCGGACTGTATCAAAAAACAGAACGGCCTCATTCAGTCTTTGAATTAACCATACAATGATGTTTTTTCTAATTTTTTGACATTGTTCACCGATAGTGGGAACACAGTAATCATGGATGAAATATTTTTTTGGGGGCATACACCGCAAAAAGTCGAAATGACCAATACGATTTCAGTAAATTTGCTTTTTAAAGTAGGTTCATATCCAATAAAAGGAATTAATATAAGGGCAAGGCCCTATGCAGGCTGTGGTTGGGTGCATTCGGATTTTCAAAACGGGGGAAACGTTGGAAATACAGCTTGGTTGTATACAGGTATGTTTGAATCAAGATCTTCGGGAGAATACGGGAAGCCTTGCAAGGCCCTATTAAGGCTGTAGTTGGTGTGCCTCGATTTTTAAAACAGGAGAAAAATTGGTAATGCAGCGTGGCCCCATATGGGCTTTATACCCAGACAGAACTGAAACGTTTTGAGAACATTCACAAAACATGGTTGGTAATATACGAAACATGCAAAAAACGTCCCAGGATATTTTAAAAACGTTAGGTGTATGTTTTGGAGACGTGAAAATGTCCTAGGAAGTTTTATTTACGTTTTCGAGGGATGTTATGGAAACATTTTACCGAACATGATTTAAAAATGTCGCATAAATGTTTTCCTTATTTCTTTCAATTATTGAAATGTTCCAAAAATATTTCAAGAACATGAATCATAATAAATGAAAATAATGTTTTCAAAATCTAACAGGATGCATTAAAAAAAAAAACGTTTTTAAAACATCCAGGATATGATGTTTTCAGAATCAAATCTAGGAAACCAGAAACAAGTTTCTAAAATGTTTCGAGAATTTTCGGTGCTGTCTGGGTATGGGTGTTTCTGACTTAGAGAAATCAGGCTGAATATCAGCAACCCGACTAGGCCTCTTAGTGGCTAAGGTTAAGACATCCTAAGAATCCCGGAAAAATTTCCACACAGGATGTTCCAGATGTCGTCTAGGACGTGACTAGGAACACTTCCCAATTTAGTTCCCTCTGAATCTTCCTGAATTTTTCTGAAGACATTTGTAAGGTTCGACGCGCAATCTTTGCAAATTCATCGTTTCTATCAGATGTGTTTGAATCTGTCAGACATTCCCTGAAATTTTTCCTCCTTGATCTATCTCCGAATCTCCTCGAAATTCCCGGGATGCTTAAAAAAATCTAGGACCAAAAATTTCACTCCATTTTTTTTTCTTTCAACATTCCTGAATTCCTCTGCATCTTTTCCCGAATTCACCCGTTTCTGAATCTTCCTGGAACTCCCTGAATATGTCTAAAATTATGAACCAAAACTTTCAATCATTGTATTTTTTCCTGAATCCTTTTGAGAATTTTAACGCACATTTTTCTGTGAATCTCACTTAAACTCTATAAACGCTTTTGAAATGTTGAATCAAAATTTTTGCTTAATCCATTGATCTCTAAATGTCCTTGAATTTCTTTGAATTCTTCTAAAGAGTTCAACGCACGATTTTTTTCAATCTACCTGTCTCTGAATCTTTCTGAAACTTCCGGAGTCCCTTTGAAATCTTGGACCAAAAATTTCACTCAATTCACCGCTATATGAATTTCCCTGAATTTCTCTGTATTTCTTCGAATGCCTATAAATCCTTCTGAAAAGGTCGACGCACAATTTTACCCAAACTACCTGTCTTCACCTCTTCCTGAATCTCCTGGAATTCTTTCAAAAACTCAGACCAAGAGTTGTACTAAATTTATTTTTCTCTGAATTCTCTTGAATGTCTCTAAAAAGTCCAATTTTCCACCAATTAATCCGTCTCTGAATTCCCTTGAATTTTCCCGAATTTCACTAAATTTTCCTGAATTCCACCAAATCTTCTCGAATCTCTCTGAACTTCTCTGAAACATGAGATTCTGAGAACGATTGAGAGGGATTTTTCCACCGAGGTCTGGGTGGATTTAGTTGAATTTACATCAATTTGAATCAACAAAAATGTAATTAATTAATTTATGCATTCATTCATTTAACTAATTTGTTTTCGCGTGCATTAGAAATATTTCAGCACGTTCACTCGAATTTTACTGCACAAATAGGAATTTTCCAACACACAGTTCATGAAATTTCAGCTAATGTACTAAAAAATGAATTTATTTGAAATTCATACAATTATAGTAGAAGCTTGGTAGAAATGTTTATCTGTTCTGATCACGATCTTATCTTTCCCCTGCGTTAAATTTTTGTCAGGAGCTTATCAGACACTCAAATTAGACCCTGAACCGGAATCAGGCATGCCATATCTGGACCTCGTGCTTTCTATACTGAAATTCTCACCCCGATATAGAAATTAAATGGATAAGAATCAATTTTCACGGAAAGAAAATAGATTAAAAACTGATTTGCAATTATGAATATTTGTTTTATATATATACAGGGTGGGGCATTTAAAGTGTCGCGGGCGTTTTTTCCAAAAATAAAGTGAGATACGAGAAAATTTTTCGGACAAAAGTTGTAGGGTACCGAGGGGGACATCCGATGGTGGCCTTGGCTTTGACCTCAAATCTCATCTTCAAGGGCATTCTGAGATCAACTCTTGTTTTTTAAATAGCATCTCATATTTTTTTACTGCAGATTTGGATTCTAGGTCAAAAACCAAGAAACTTTTGTCTGAACCATTTTCCTGAAATCCGCAAAAATGGCGCTCTAATCGATATTGTTCCATTTTGAATCTGACATTCGAATAACTCGAAAACGAAGGGTCTTGCAAAAGAATGTTTTGTACAAAAGTTGTCAATACACAACACATTTCAATCGTCTACATTACCTCCATTCAGAGCTCACGCGATGTAAACAAACAACGGGGTTCAGTGAAAATTCACGATTTTGAAAGTCAGTTTGTCAGTTACATTTGATTATTACTTGGTTTATGACAAATTGAAAATCATGGATATCCGATACACGGTTTCTAAAAAGATCGATATGATCTACATTTACGGTGAAGTGCATAAGAACCCCAGACAAGCATATGACTTGTATGCAGAACGATTTCCTGAAAGAACAACGCCATCCATTAGGTATTTTCAACGCATTACAAAATCATTCTCAGAAACGGGAAGTGTTACAAGGGAAAAACGACATCGAATGAGAACTGTTAGCGGAGAAAATGCGGAAGTTAATGTACTAGCTGCAGTAGCCAATAATCCACACGTGAGCTCTCGTGAAATTGAACTCCATTCGGGAATTTCTCGAAGAAGTGTTCTTCGAATACTGAAACGTCACAAATTCCATCCGTATCACATTTGTTTGCATCAAGACCTTCACGGTGATGATTTCGAAAATCGTGTACAGTTTTGTCGATGGGGTCTAGCGCAAATGCACAATAACAACTTCATCAACATATTATTTTCTGATGAGTCGACGTTCACCAATCATGGTCAAGTAAATCGACATAATATGCATTACTGGGCGACAGAAAATCCAAGATGGTTACGTCAAGTAGAGCATCAAAGACAATGGGCTGTGAATGTTTGGTGTGGTATTTTTCGATCTCGAGTAATTGGACCGTACTTCATTGCAGATACGCTAAATGGAGAGAAGTACAGACATTTCTTAGATCAAGTACTTCCAACATTACTTGAAGACATACCTATTCAGGTACGATTGAATATGTGGTATCAACACGATGGTTGTCCATCCCATTATGCAGTCACAGCTCGAGAAATATTGGACAGAGATTATCCTGGACGATGGATAGGACGTCGTGGACCAGTTCATTGGCCTGCCCGTTCTCCGGATCTTACTTCTCCAGATTTTTTTTTATGGGGATACATAAAAGATACAGTTTATCAACAAGCACCGACTACACCTGAGAATATGCGTCAACGAATCATCAATGCATGCGCGAGCATCGATGAAGATATTTTAGCACGAGTTCAGCAATCTTTTGTAAAACGTTTTGAAATGTGTATTGAAGTCGAAGGCCATCATTTTGAGCATCTACTGCATTAAAATTATCCAAGTGATGTAGACGATTGAAATGTGTTGTGTTTTGTCTGTTATACCCCATCACCTCCGTTTCAGTTCAAGGGGTCCCCCTTGGAATCAGACAACTTTTGTCCGAAACATTCTCCTCCAAGACCCTTCGTTTTCGAGTTATTCTAATGTCAGATTCAGTATGGAACAATATCGATTAGAGCGCCATCTTTGCGGATTTCAGGAAAATGGTTCAGACAAAAGTTTTTTGGTTTTTGACCTAGAATCCAAATCTGCAGTAAAAAATATGAGATGCTATTTAAAAAACAAGAGTTGACCTCAGAATGCCCTTGAAGATGAGATTTGAGGTCAAAGCCAAGGCCACCATCGGATGTCCCCCTCGATACCCTACAATTTTTGTCCGAAAAATTTTCTCGTATCTCATTTTATTTTTGGAAAAAACGCCCGCGACACTTTAAATGCCCCACCCTGTATATATATACATTGAAGAAAGTATCCAAAGCACAACATTTTATAACATGCCACGACACAAAATGAATCTTACAAGAATTCAATTTTGTAGCCATTTGATAAAATGAAGCAAGAAAAAAGCGGTGACAAAACATCTTGAATCGAAGGGAGACAATCATGATGCGTACGCGAACAGTTATTACGAATTAACCAACGATCGCTAGTAACGCGACAACAGGAGCGGTAGTGGAGGGTTTTCTCATACGTGACAACGCGAAAATAGAGTGGATGGTTTGATGAAGAGGAGAGCAGATAATAATTGAAAGAGAAGAAGAAGGGGAGCAGTATGGGCAGAGAGTACAGGGCTATACTTAAATTACCTAGGAAGCATTGGCAGCATTCATACGTGGGATAAGCATTGTCATCCCGTGGGATTGTCTTGCAGACACCTCGCTGGCGCATACGCGCTTTGTACGATGTGGGTATTTCGGGACAGAGGTGCCGGGGACTCGGATAATGTGACATAGATGACGGAGGAAGGGAGAGAGTGAGGCGGGGGCATCGTTATTAGGTAGATAAGCGAGAGATGCGAGTTCGAGCGCGTTATATAGATGCCAATCCACCATTGAGCTGTCTCGTTTTACTCACTTCAATGCCTAATGGAATTGAGTTCTTGCGAGCGGATCCGTTCCTTCGCTTCTCTTTTGCCCCCCTCTCATCAATTCCCATCCCAATTTCGAGCCATCTCCGCGTCTCTTACCTCTTCGCCTATACTATCTCCTACTTTTCAAGCGGTGGAAGGCGGAGAGACGCTTGGAAAAAAGGAAGGAGAGAGAAAACAGGAGGAAATTGAAGGGCCAGCGAGGTAGAGGACAGGAGATAATTGGTATTTTGTCTCACCGAATCTTTTGTATCCTGAATTTTAATTGACTTCGAGATTTTTTTCAATACCAATTTGCACCCGTTCGCCTACACACATCCGCACGGACGTATATCCATACAAGTGCATGAAAACTTGTACATCGTACTGTGTAAATGCCAGTTCTCTCATATGCGATCGCACAATGAGTTATGTATTGTAGTTATATACGCTATATCACGTCAAACAGTCGCGACGAAATTCCTCGTTCGACGCCAATAAACTTTATCTCGATAGAAAAAGATTTATTTCTTTTGTTTTTTCTAGTCCATCGTATCGAATTTTATTGTAGAGTTTGATTTCAAAATAATCAGAATCGTCTTGTACGCGACAATTAAAAATATAAAGAAAATTCATAATAAGTTGTTTTGAATATTTCGAATTTTATAGTATTTCTACCACGATTTTATCGTAAATTTTGGGCAATTATTGAAAAAGAGAAATTTACATTGACGCATTTTTTCAAATCACCTTTTCAGAGAATTATGCAATGGCTATGATAGCCATCCATTTGTTATTACAGCAATCTTGTTAGCTACGACAGCCAATTTTCAATATCATATATAAAATTTTGAGCTGCCAGAGCTGAAAAGTTGCTGTCATTCCTAACAAGATTGGGGATGAGATAGCAAATAGATGACTGTTACAACAAAAACTTTGTTACTCCAGCAAAATTAGGCTTCGCTGTCACATCGAATATCTGTTTTTCAGGGTGTAAAAAAAAGTCGATAATGGATGAGCTACGTATCAAACGAATACATCACAGTACTCATCCTGGAACTCTTGCAATTGGTTCTTCCGTGGTGTTAGGGTTGTGCATAGGTGTGATTCAACGAACATTGTATATCGATGTCCGAGTGCATGATGACTTCCCGCTCGAGTAAAACGTGAGTGAAATTGGATCGAATCAAGGTGGAATTAATAAATAAATCAAACACAATAATGAAACCACCGACAAACTTTTCTTTTCTTAATTAAAAAATCCACAATATTTCTAGTTTATAATATTCATTAAAAAACAGAAGGATATTGAACAATTTTTCTAACATTAAAAAACGCATCGTGGTACGTACCTATATGCAAAAATTTTCAATCATAAGAAATAAAAAAGTACAACGTAAGATTCTTGATTAACGATCTGATTCATCGACCATCGTATCTCATTGTACAAAAGAATATATGCATTATACTTCTCACGCGTAAATAGTAATATAGTTCAGGGATAAAAGTAATGAAGAAAGGGGGATGAAAAAAAAGAAGCTTTTATATTTAGTCATATATATCGCCGAATAGTGTCCTGAGGGAACAGCAGCTTCGGTAGGAATCGAGATTGGAAAAGGGGCAAACTCTCCACTTCTCTTCTAATTCGCGCACTCGCGTTCTCTTCCGACGTTATAGCAGCTTTTCATTCTTCGCGCTAATCCAAGGGCCCGTCGTCGAAAGATTCTCTCTTTTTTTCTCCTCCTTTCTCTCTGTTTCTTTCGTTTTCCTCCTCTTCCTCCTCCTCCTCCTCCTCTTCCTCGTTCTTTTTCTCTTTTTCTTTTTTATTTCTCTTTTGGCATTGTTGCGTGGATTTCCCATAGGAAAAGCTGCTGCTGCATGCTACTCGACAGAATTCATCGGATGCATTGTTTCGAGAAGAGGAGTAAACTCGGTGAGCCCCGGGCATGAACGGCCTTATAATACTGGCGTTGCAATGGGGGCGATAAACCAGAACTCGATATTGCTATAAGTATAGGTGATGTTGGCTTAGAAGAACTGAAGAAATATCTGTGAAAAGCAGCGGGTTCCACACATCGATAATGAAAGAGAAAAAAAAGAATCCAGAAGAAAAACAACAATTCAGAACAAATCAATTAACATCTTTATCAATAATTTCATAATTTATTATAATGGGAAGAAGGGAAAGAAAGTTACAAGATTTTATCGTAACAATGCAGTATTTTTACTAATTCTCTTATATATTGTATAAAAAGACAAACCCAAATACATAGTCGTATTATAGTAACTTGCAAATATAGTCTATGCAAATTTGATTATTTTCATTGAATATTCTTTTGTGTTATACAAGTGTGGAGCCCCCCTCAGGTGCGAAACTTTGCGCACGATCTCACCTGTCGTACATCCCCGAGGGCAATCAGCCAACCATACACTCACCATTGATTCAGATTAAAACGCGATGATACTGTTTCAATTCGATGTAGTAATATTAATACAAAAGAAGATGTGGAATTTCGTTTTATCGTTTTAATACTAATTTATCATCGGTACATCACAAGCAATGTGGATCGGATTTGCAGAAAAGGAAATCTTTCCAATAATTCTGAGATAACCATTGGAATTTCGAATGTTAGAAAACGGAACAGGCGCAAACAATTATCTTGGGTGCTACGACGCTTTACAGAACCTTTATATGCACCTGAGAGTCAATAGAGAGAGGCAATCAGATCTATACGGTATTTGTACTTTATCGTATCCAAGGTAATCGATAATATAATAATCGTAGTTGGTGGTTAGCTTTGAGGCAGGGGCAAGTTGGTTCCCTCCTGGTCTTAGATTGCAAACCAACATAGGGGGTGGTGGTTATAGCAGTGCAACGACGGCGTGACTGTTTTACTATAAGAGCAAAGGTGGAAGGAAGTACGTGTATGCCATAGTGTCGTGTTACAAATACGTACGCAAACACTCGAACCCGCACATACAAATATACACACAAGCCTAAGTCTCAGTCCTCGAACTCGCGACCGTGTAGAAAATACCGCACGAATATGGACCACGTTGTCTGTGTTGGAAACCTCAGCGACGACGAATGGCTGCAACCAGAGGGTTGGGAAATGGGCGCGGCATCGCCAACGGATATGCGTTAGTTGGGTTCCGCCTTGAAACGAGGGAGGGAAGAATATATTGAAAACCCTACTCTAACCTACCTAGAGAAACTTCGACTGAGCAACCGCACACCTCTCTTTCTCCTCTCTCCGTCTCGGTCAGCCAGTCGTCACCGGTACTCCAATCGAGCACGTCGACCTTTCTTCCAAGTGTGCGCGCGCTTTTTTGCGTGTCGAAGGAAATCAACATAGAGAAAAAAAGAACTGACATTGTGGACATACTGTAGTTATTTTTTTCCGATGATATACCAACAACGGAGATAACGCGTTATCCCATGTGCAATAATCTAATGCTCTTTCTAAATTGTGCCATAACAATAAACAATAATAGTATCGAGTTTATCGAACACCGGTGACAAGTGAGTGAGAATCGAACTCCATTGTGAGTTAGTTCAGTGGTTTACTTTCTTTGAAAGAAACAAAACAGAGACAGAACGTACGATGTTGAGTACGCATCAACAGCATCCGGGTTACGGATTCCTCTCCGGTATGGATTTGCATTCGGTGCATCATATGAGCCCGGAAATAGTTGCGGCAGCTGCGGCTGCCGCGAATAACGGGGGTGGTGGTATGGGTCATCTTCAACAATCGCATCATCATCAAACCATAAGTCACGAACAGCAACAGCAGCAGCAACAACAACAGCAACAGCAGCAACACATCAAAAGGCCGATGAACGCATTCATGGTATGGTCGCGGATTCAGAGGAAGAAGATAGCAGGTGATAATCCTAAAATGCATAATTCCCAAATCTCAAAGAGATTGGGGGCTGAATGGAAGCTTCTGTCGGAACCTGACAAACGTCCATTCATAGACGAGGCGAAACGTTTACGCGCGATGCACATGAAGGAACATCCGGATTACAAGTATCGTCCAAGGAGGAAACCTAAGGTACCGCTGGTGTCGGTAGTTCCAGGTAAAACCAACGGTCTCGGAGGATCCGGGGCGTTCCCTAGTTTTCCTCTTCCGCCTTATTTCGCGGCCCCAACGGCACCTATCTCTCATCATCATTCGCACCCGCATCCCTTAGATTATCCACCTTTGCCCCCGTATTTCGGCTCGGCATTCGATCCGGTACATTTGAGCAAACTCGTTGCCGCTGGTAACGGCAACGGCACCTCGACATCCTCCACAACGTCCGGTCCAACTGGTTCTCCCAACAGCAACAGCGTTTCAGCCGCGGCCGCTGCCGCCGCGGCTGCCGATGCGGCCAACAACAACGCAGCTGCCTCCGCCGTGGCTGTTGTAAATAGTTTTTATTCAAATTTTTATTCCTCCCCGCCTACGAGTAAAACCTTTTCACCTACGACATCGTCGCATCTCAGTCCATTGTTTCCCACGTCCGGACATCATCATTCCATGATCGGGACGACCGCACCCCCGTCGATTCCCATGTTTCCCACCGTATCGTCGGCATCCTCGTCGAGCATCGTAACATCCAACAGCAGCCCTGGTAGTAGTCCAGGCACTACTCCCATCCCAGCATCTTCGTTGCATCATCATCACCATCATCAACAACATCATCCCATCACCTCGACGACATCAACTTTAGATCTTGAACAATTACGTAGGCCTGTCTCCGTGATATTTTAAATCAATTTCATTAGGATAATTCATTATTAGCGTACGTGTGCGTGCTGCCGCGCGCGCGCGCCTCTGTGTGTGCCTTTTTCCAACCGTACCGTCGCACGTTATTATCGGTTTTTACGATAATATTCTATCCCCGGGCGATTGGAAAAAGTTTCAATATCCTTTTTTTCTTTCTCTATACACATTATATATATATGTATATATGTATATGTATATATATATATATATATGTTTTTTGTTTTTATGCAAATTTTATTCACACACATCATACAATTGTATATTCCAATTCTTTCGATTTATAGCTCATTGAATCACATATTTTTGCAATTTCGATGATTATTACGTGATTTACATTTCACATTCTTTCTTTTTTTTTTTTTCAATATACTGTTGTGTTATAATTTGAATTACGTCCACGTCATACAATCGTTGTTGGCCAGTCCCGACCAACGATTCATGAAAGGTTCGGAACTCGCAACAACGCGGATAATTGAATTAGCATATTAATACGACAGGAACAAAAGACTCGTTTAGGTCTGAATTCGTTTTGTCGCGCGGAGCGTGGGTCTGTGGGAATAGAACCTTCCCTCTCTCATCTCTTTATGTATGTATATATATATATATATATATATATATTTCTTCTGGAAAGAATGACATTGTGTTCTCAAATAATGTTTCTCAATTGCGGGGGCGGCTTTGCCTCTTGTCTGCCTGCCTTTCGCTGTCTTTACATACAGTACGTACAATCATTTTCATAATAATAAAGAGAAAAATGAATATGCAGCAACAACAACAACAATGACGATGATGATAAGAACAACAACAGCAACGATATAATAATATGAAACAAAGGGAAAGAAAAATGAAAAGACATAAGTGAAAGAAGGGATAAGAGAAAAAAAAGATCTTCGAGGATCTATTCAAAGTGTATTATTATTGTCTTTTGTTTCTCACGTTAGTTAACTATCCATGCGCGTGGATGAATAATAAAGAAATTGTCCGCTCGTTACAATGATTTGCCATTTCAATACTCAACTTTTCAATCCCATTGAGAGTTGTCGCACGAATGTAAATATAAAAGTTCTTTTGTTGAACGAGAAATTATAAATTGTTGTATCACCTATGATTATCATCGTTATTATTTTTATAGTTTGATTCGGTTAGGGAATTAGAAAATCTGAGCAAAAATCGCAATTGTAAACTGAGAACATCATATTCGAAAGAGAATAATAAATAATTCATGTATTCGATTATTTTATACCCAGAAAGTTGGACAAAACGATTTCAAACTGTTCTTCAGAATTTTATGAATATTCATTTCTTTCTTCTTCTTTTTTTTTATGTATTCACAATAACAATCAGTAACAAGAAATATTGTTATGTGGAAAAAAATCAACATCTGTGATTTTATTATATCATAAGCACATAAGTATCTTACGTGTAACAAAGAAGAATTGCTGGAATTTTGATTTTTTGCCTCAAAATGTATGTAAAATATTTCTGTATAAATTATATTGAATATATATTATATACACATGAATTTTTGTTCTATCTTCTCGAAGACCGACGAGCTGCTATTTGCAAAGAAATTGTAAGCCTCATCGAATACGACCAACTCATTGTTTATTATTTTCTCATTGATACTATTATCATCTAATTGGACAAATTATTTAGTATTTATTATGTTCTTTTGTGTAAATAAAACTTTCTAATTTATAAGAAATAATATCGATTAGAAAACGTTTGGCGCGGACCGTCAATCATTATAACCTGTACATTGTGGTTGTTACGAATAATAAATTATGATTATTATTTGTTCATAGCTTAAGAAATCTGTATTGTGAATGTGTCCTGTTCTAGATAAATTCTCTTTTATAATTGAAAAACAAAATATTCTCTTACGAGACTCTTCTCGAGGATGATGATGATGATGATGATGATGATGATGATAATAATACTTCGAAAACCGGTTTTGAATTATATTGTATTCGTTTTTTTATATCAGCCATCCTCTATTCGAATCTAGAGAAAATATGATGAACAATTATTTGTTTTGTAAAAAGATGATTTATGAAAGAAACCATTAAAGATTAATTTTTAAATCTATTATATCTGAGATAGTTTTATTCAACCATCCTCACTGATTTATGTATCAATTACACTTTGAATGTATGAGATTTATGTCGATTCATTCAGATGCATCAGAATGCACAATACAAGTCCGAATAGATTATCAATAGAATTTCAAGATTCATTCCACTCAAATCTTTGATTCAATTTTATATAAAATCTATATACATCATATACAAATTCTATATAATAATTTTTGTTGATAAATGATTGTTATGTTTCATACGAACGGAACGTGTTTGTCGTTCAACAAGAAGGAATTTTTGACACGAAAAGACGCTATACATTAACAAAGAAATTCATGGAACCATCTTTGATTCCAAAAGTAGGAAATTTAGTTTCTCTAAAATTGAATCCTAGTCTCCCTATCCAACCCTAACAAGATAGAACCTGCATTCCATTGAGTGAATTCTGAGAATACTTCATTCGACACCTTTCTTTACCGTCTGGGAAACAATAAAAATTAATCTATCATAAAGAAGAAACGAAAATATCGAACGCAAAGTAAATCTATAGACGTGTTTATGTGCGTATATATTGGAAAAGAAAAAGTGAAAGAAGAAACAAGGTGCACCCCACGGTGAAAACGGCCCAACAGAGCCAGCGGGGTTTCTCAAAGTGAAAGGAATAAAAAGGGCCCCGCGACAGTACAATTGGCCTCTAAACAGAGGGTAGTTATAGCGAAATGCAATGCCCATCGTGGGGTGACACGATATCACGAGACGAACGTACACATATAAATGTGTGTAGATAGACAAGAGAGGGAAAATATTGGTTCCTTCGTGAAAGCAAAGGGTGACCACCTTCGACGTTCAGGGTGCGACGATTTTACAATGCAACGTGGAGCGCGAAAAAAGAGAAGAAAATGACTGGCATTATTATTTAGGGAGATCGCGTTCTGCTACGATTGAGAAAGTGCCGTTTGACGAGAATCTGACGTGTCTCTCTTCGGCGCCCCTCCTTGTTCTTTCATCTCATTTCTCTTTACTCATTCTTCTCTTGGCGACCTTCGGATATGTTGCATTCATCGACATCATCCCTGTCGATCGTGTTACCTCATGGAAATTCGAATCTACAGTTTTTGTTGTAAGCAATTCCCTTCCGTGTTACACGTATACGTGTATATATACATCTAAACACAGTCGGTTACACCTGCGTTAACGATACAGCACAGCTGCAAAAATCGATTCGTGCGAAACTTCGATCGAGCGTTAAACCAGATTTGAAGATTATAAAACAGGTGGGCTGGCTGATCTTTTTAATTCTTTTCATTAAACCAAATTCGATGAGAAACAGCGGCTTCCATGACAAAAATCGATCGAGAGATTTGTAAGATTGTCAAGAACAGCAACAATGATGATATAGAAACCTTTTGAGACGAATCTTTGTAAAATCGAAAACGAGAACAGCTCTTCTCTTCTCTTGGGAAGAGATCCAACAGGGATAGTACATGAATGGTAACATACGATTAGGGCTAAGTTTGTGTACATACGGCAGCAAGAATAATACAAATATATACAAATGCACATATGTAAAGTACAGGATGTTCTATTATCCGATGGGCGATCGTCATTGAACACCGAATGGACCGAAACAATATGTACTTCATAGTATATATATACAGAACGTAGAGCACTTATTGCATGATACAATGGTCTCTCAACAGTTTCGCAGTCGGCAATCGGCGCTTGCTCGACTCCGCTCCTTTACTCTCTGTACCCGTAACGCAGAAGTGAGTATATAGTAATTGAAAAAAAAAGAAAGAAAAGAAAAAACAAAGGAGAAAAGAAATGAAAGAAAAAAGAGAGGAGTGTAAAGGTATAAGTATCAGAAAAGCTTAGAGAAAGAATTCGTTTCCCTCTTGACTCGAACGCATTATTAAAGTCTCGTCCTTTGTACCAACTTGTGCCATCTTGAAAGCACTCGACTTTAATATTCCCAGGCGTTCGGCCCTTATATCACTGCACAGAGCAGTCAGCTCCGAGAGTCTTCTCTTTGCGGATATTATATGTAAGTGCACTCGTTTTTAGTCGTTACACAATCGTTTCTATTACAAGAATATGTTGTTGGAAAATGGAACTTCGCTCGTGAATGGATTCAATCGAATTCTCGAAATCATATGACTCAGTATTAGAAACTGCGATGTCGAATTTATCTTTTTAATTTTTGAAACTCTTGCAAAAAATCGTAAATACAAATAGATGAATTTTCGAAGTAAATTTCTAATATTCAATTCCAATTCGATAAGTTGATCCGCGTTGATGGTAAAAAATAAATTAATGGAAATTACACTCAATGTGAAACATATACTCAGCGTGGAATATTATTATCATCATTTGAAAATTTAATTAAAATAAATGAATTCCCTTTGAAATGTATATATTCAGGATTTAATTAAAAATCAAATGACTGTCTAGTATTCTTCACATGGAATGAATATTTGCAAAGGGGACAGTATTTTCTAACTTAATTAAATCATATGAACATGAACGAAAACGTGTGATATACAGTTTATTTATATAAGAAGAAGAAGAAGAAGATGTTGGTAGGAGATTCTTGATTAACCTCAGAACATAACAATTTTTTTTTTTGGGATTGAACATGAATTTGAACGCGGATTACGCGAATATTTATCGTGGAGAATGAATTTTTCAATTTCCTTGAATGCAAGAATGTTATGAAAGAATTGCAAAATATTAATTTGGAGGAAAGGTGCATGAATCGCAAAAAATGGCAATTAGATTTTAAATATTTGAAAAAATTTGGAAACTTGAAACAATTATCTAGAACACTGATGGAACAGAATTTGGATTTGTTTTGGAGAAATGAAAATTGAAAAGTTCATTAGCCTCAAAGGAACATGAATGTCAATATAAATGTTATGAAAGAATTTATTCATGCAAAGATAAAATTTTTCATGATTGTCATTGGTAAAAGAATAGACTGAGAAGTGTGGAGAATTTTTTTTAAATAATTTTGTCCAAATTTTTTGTATAAATAGGAAAAATCAATTATATCGGTGGAAAAAATAATTCTTCTTTTGTTTTCTCCACATATAAACAATGCAAATAATGAAAGTGAACTTGAATTCTGCAAAAACCTGCTGTAAAACTCAAGGTTTTTTTCAAATTTGGAAATACAAACTTTTACGCAATCGCACAAATCATCGACGTTACCGCCACAACACTGGGATATTTTCGTGCCCCACGCCAAGTCACGCACACATCGCGTCGTTATCAGTCGCAATCGGAAGATGAATTGACGCTCCTAGTCAACTCTTCCCTCTTTCAGGACTCTGAACTGAATTATGATCAGCATCCTGGGTCGATGTTTGACAATACCTACTCCACGTATAACTTTAAAACACTTTAAAAGCTTTCTTGGATATATTTTAGAGAGAATGTTAGTGAAATCGATGATTGAAACAAATTGGTAACAGGATCTAACAATATTCAGCTGTTTATGATTTCGATTTTCAGGAACATTTAGAGAGACTACATATCGGAGACAGACGTTCAAGAATAAATTAACTGTTCCCAACAAGGAAAATTAGAAGCTCCAGAGTTTATGTTAAATGGAATAAATACATTTCATTCGATACACTCCACACACCGACGATAACGTTATAAATCAATTTTCTTCGAAATACACGTATATCTTGAGCGAATTTCCTGGCCGACAAATAAATTGTTGCATTTAATTATATAAAATTCAATAGAGGATAGTTCAAAAGGAAATGATTTCATATTGAAATCGTTTGGGTGGTGGGAAGAAAGGCTTTTCTAACCACAAATTGCTTATTCGTCGAATGAACCCGTGAGATGGTGTGACAACGATTGTACCTATGCCATTCTCATACGGTGATTAATTAATTAAATTGGTTTCGTCGATTGAAGGCGCGTGTATGAGAACAAGTTGAAACCCTTTGAGTACCTTTGAAAGTTAGCGAACGAGCGAGCAAGTAAGCAGTCAGGCAGGCAAACAGGCAGACAGGGAGGCAAGTGAAATCGAAGGGCAAACGCAGAAGAAGCCTGGGAGTAGTACCCACCGTGAACGTGTGCACCGTTCAATGGAAAATCGAGAAATTGCACTGCCGCTACCGCTCACATTATATCACGTTTGACGCCGATAAGCGGAAATAAGTCACGTGTATGTATTTCTCTTTTATTCACCGATCGTTAATTTTCTATACGAGTATCGACAATTTATGTAATGTATTCGATTGATAAACGATTAACGCGATTCGAATATACACTTTGAATCGCAAATATCTTTGATTTCTCAAAGAGTTTATATCCATTTCGATTTGATTTCCATGAAAAATCAAACCACTCTTTTTTTCTTATATATATATATATTCCCCGATAAGGGAACGAAACGACGAAAAGAGGGTGCAAACTTTCTCTCCTCGTTTTCCATCAAAGGGGTAAATAAATTAAGAAATCCACTTAGACCTCATCGAGAATTGTCCAAGACAAAGGATTCTGCCTATAAAATTCTCTCTTTCTCGAACCCAACTTGTGAGTGGAATTGTCGAAAATTGTCGATAATACACAACGGAGAGTTGCTCGAATAACTTGCGACAGTTCAAGTCTTTTCCATTTCCCTTCGAAAAGAAAATAATAATAATAATTATTGTTATTATTCAACCCTTTCTTACATCTCTGGTGACAAATCGCGGTTCACGTTCATTATTCCCGTTCAAATAAATAAGATTTGTCATCGCACGAGGCTGTATACCGTAACGTATAAAGACTTTGTATCTTCTGACAAAAAAGGCAAGCAAGGACGCGTTTCCCTCGGTTAAGTTGTTTCCACGAAACCATTTAAATGTTATTTCTCTTGTTAACAGATTGTGAAATGCCAATGATTATTTGTCGTATGTATTTCAACCAAGACGAGAGGAGGTAGCTCGAGAAGATGAGAGAGAGACAAGAAAAGGGCAAAAATACTTGGCAGCAAACGTTGGGTAAAATCAGAGAAAAAAAAATATCAAGAGAGGAAGGAAAAAAACGTCGCAAAGAATAGCACTCTGCGGACACTCACGCGGTTCTCCTTTCTTTAAAAGAGACGAAAAGAAGAGAGAAGGGGGAGAAAAAAAAAGAAAACACAGTATCTCTTGACCCTCAAGAAAAAGGACCATATATACCGAGAGAGAAGAGATTGTGAATGTAAACCTTTTAATGGGCTTTGCACCACAACCATCGCTTATACAGCAGTCGCGCGCGACCCTTTTGAAAATTCCGTTTTGCGATGAATGTAAGCGACAGAAGAGACCAAGAGACCACCGTACGTGTACTTATTCACACACCTCTATTATTCCACGTAAGAACAAACAAATACTACTGTACGGCAAGATAAATGTTTCGATTTCGTATTTATTCAAGAGAATTTCTAGTTTCTTCAATAATATCACTGTAGTTGAATAACCGATGCTACCCTCCCCGATGAGATCATTCAATTAGATAATAATCAAAATATAGTAATACAAATACAAAACCTTAACAATTTTTTTAGGTATCATTTGGGAGGTGAATTTCGTGACGATGATTACGTAAAATAATGACGCAACCTTCCTGTTAATTCTCCTACGTAATGAATTATTCGAATTGTGAAGTATAAGATCACGAAATCGATTTGAATATTGAACAAAAATTCGAAGATGGCGTGGCCCTAACAGCAGAATGCTGAGCAAATGTGCAACAAATTGTTGGAAACGTACAACAACAGTTTGAAGCAATTTGCAGGGACATTGCGTCGCCAAATGCGCAACAATATGCTATAAATCTAGGATTTTAGCTTGATTTGTTTTATCGCCCTGGTAAAAAAAATCTCTCTGAATCTCTCTATATTTTGGGACAAATTTCAGAGAGATTCAGAGTAATTCAAAGGAAGTTAGAAACTTTTTCGATAGTGATACGTTCTGAATTCTTCAACTTTCTCTGAATCTCTCGACATATTACTGAATCCCTCAGAATTTTATATATTTAAATTTCAAAGCTCCCTCTGAATTTACCTGAATATCTCTAAATTTCTCTAAATCTCCCGGAATCTAATGTATTCAGATTTCAAAGCTTCCTCTGGATTCCTCTGAATTTCTCTGAATCTCTCTGGATTACTCTGAATCTTTCTGAATCCCTCTGAATATTTCTAAGAAATTCCACGCACAATTTTTCTGAATTCATCTTCCTCTGGAAGTCTCTGAAACTTCCAGAAAGCCTCTGAAATGCAGAACCAAGAATTGTACTGAATTCATTCCTCTCTTAATTTCCCAGACCCCTCCGGATCTCTCTAAATTCCTTTGAATCTCTCTGAATGTTTCTGAAAAATCCCACGCACAGTTTTTCCTAATTCACCTGTCATTGTGAGTCTTTGACACTCCCTGAATACCTCTGAAATCCTGAACCAAAAATTCAGCTGAATTAAGGGGGGGGGGGGTTAATTCGATCAAAAAATAGCCTATTTTGATGAATTTTTATTGAAAAATCAGTTGATTTAAATGAATTGATTTTAACGGGATATTATTGAGTAACATTTGAAATATATTGTGTAAAATTTTCATTGAAAAATATCCAGATATGCGCCGGTGGAAACAATTTTTAATGAGCGCCAAAAAAATAGGGTTTTGCGGTGGACAACATAACTCAGGATTGGATCATCTGAAACAAAAAAAACAAAAAGATTTTGTTAGTTTATGAGTTTTTCTAGGTAACCTCGTCGAGTTTTTTTTTTTTTTTTAATTTAAAGTATATTTTATAACGACTTAATTGTTGATTTTTTGCGTCAAAAATCGGTATTTTGACTTATAAGTGCCATAAAAAATCCAAAAATTGAAAAAAAAAACTCGACGAGGTTAACTAGAAAAACTCATAAACTAACAGAATCTTTTTGATTTTTTTGTTTCAGATGATCCAATCCTGAGTTATGTTGTCCACCGCAAAACCTTTTTTTTTTTTTGGCGCTCATTAAAAATTGCTTCCACCGGCGCATATCTGGATATTTTTCAATGAAAATTTTACACGATATATTTCAAATGTTACTCAATAATATCCCGTTAAACTAAATTCATTTAAATCAACTGGTTTTTCAATAAAAATTCATAAAAATAGGTTATTTTTTGATTGAATTAACCCAACCCCCCCCCCCCCTCTTAATTCCTCTCTGAATTTCTCTCAATTCCTCTGAATATTTCTAACGTGTTCCGCGCATAATTTTTCTTGATGTATCTGTCTCTGGAAGTCTCTGAAACTTCCAGAAAGCCTTTGAAATGCAGGACCAAGATTTTACTGAATTTCCCAGACTTCCCCCGCATACAAATTCTTCTGAATATTCCTGGAGAGCTCTACGCAGATATTTTCACTAATTCACCTGTCTCTGTGAGTCCGACATGCCCTGAATACCTCTGGAATCCTGAACCAAAAATTTAGCTGGATTAATTCCTCTCTGAATTTCTCTGAATTCCTCTGAATCTCTCTGAATCTTCCTAAATTCCTCTGAATATTTCTGAAAAGTTCTACGCACAATCTTTCTGAATTCAACTATCTCTGAAAGTGTCTGACACTCCTTGAACGTCTCTGAAATGCAGGACCAAGAATTTTACTGAATTTGTTCCTCTCTGAATTCTCCAGAATTTCCCGGCATCTCTCTGAGTTCCTCTGAATGTTTCTGAATCCTTCTGAAAGATTCAAAGCACAAGTTCTCTCTATCCAATAGTCTCTGAAATCCTCTGAACCACGCTGAATTGCTCTGAATTTCTCTGATTCTTTCTGAATCTCTCTGAAACGTGAAATTTTCAGAGAGATTCAAAGAGATTTTTTTACCAGGGCGTGTTTTATTATGTTTAATCACATGTGTAGCAAATTCCTAGTAACTTTGCGTCAACTTGATAAACAACGTAAGAGCAATGGTTGCTCAGCAACTTTTGTTTTACGGGGGATCATTAATTTACGCTTTACTTATCTCTGCGAGTAATACAATCGAACAGGCGTGCGAATGACAATAATGATTGGAAGAAAAGTGCGGCCTTCTCTTATGTAATAACTCGTATTACGCCCAGCCCTTTCTTCTGATCCTTTTTATTTCTTTATTGCAGAACAGGGTGACAATAACAATACGCTGCCCGACGCTAACAATAAAAACCAACCCCAAGGTGGTTGTATGTGTGCGTCTCTATGCGCGCGCGAACTCACGACGCACACATCCCACGAGTTTATCCATTGTGGTTTAAATCGCGTTTCACCCCTAAGATTGCGGGAGGGAATAAATACATTCGTATATGTATGCACGTACACGTATTACGCGAATATACGTATCGTCACATATACAAATTTTCTAGATATAATGTGAACATAGATGTACGTGTAAATGGATATTCACCTACGTTAAGAGTCGAGTGTACAGCGATGTTAGGCGAGGGCGTATGGATGTATGTATATTCTTTCGCACCCCGCAGCTATTGTCCCTGAACTTTGGCCACTGTTGACAACGTAAATTTAGCAGCTGTTGGAGAGTGGTGAGTGAAAAGAGAAGAGATTGGAAGTGACGGGTCGAAAATTTCAAAGAAATCAATGCTCGAATAATCGGAGATTCGGAGGTTAAAAGAAACATCCGAGTGATCGTAATAATCGTATCGATAAAAAATTCATACCATTAAATTATTGTAACTGTATCCATTCCATTCGAGGATTCGATTGTTCTTATTCTACTCTGTTTTCTCTCTTCCCTTTTGGTATCGTTTAATGGTTTTTGAAATATAAAATTTGTGACGAATCAAGCAACTTGGGTCTCCCTCGTCGAGAGTTGACGTGAATAAAGAGACAAACCAGGAAGGATCGACTTGTGCGGAAGGTGCCTCTCCGCACTCTAGTGTATATATATATATACATTGATCCACTCAAATGAAATACAAGAAAAAGAGGTCCCCTTTCCTCATCCTTTTTGGCTTTTCATGCACATAGAGGGTAAAGGTCAATGCTTTGCCAGTACTCGACGTCGCGAAACGTATATAAGAACGCGTTGTACGTATTATAACAGCATTGGAAGAAAAATAAAATGAAAGAAAAGGGAAAAAAGAATAGAGGGAAGGAAGAAAGAAAGAACGAACGAACCCACAGCCCACTCGAGAACCTCGGTCATATTATGCCAAAGCCTCGGCACAATCTTGACTCTCTGCGACGATATTTTTTTTTCGCTGCTGCTGCTGCTGCTGATGCTGCTTCTTCTTCGAATAGCGAACGAGAGAAAACGGTGGCTAGGGATGAAGAGTAAAGAGGAATTGGAAGGTGAAGGGTCTCTTTTCTCTTTCCCTCTTCGTGGAGCATCGATAAATGCTGAAAGAAACATTTATGCATGCAAACCCTCGAATATGAGTATGTTTTCTTTTTCAAAACTGTTTTGTGTATTCGGAGAGGATGTAAAGAAGAACTCGAACGCACATTATACAGTTCGTTTGTATAATGAAATGGATAAGATGAGGATCTGATAAAGCGTAACAGAAGTAACATTAATGACCGCGTATGTACGTATTTATATATATTTTTAGAGCCCTATCTTCTCGTCGTTGCAGACGAGATTCATTATATAAATAAATTTATAGATCACAGGGTGAAAAGTATTGAGAGAATAATCCGTTGAAACGATACCTATTCAATAATGATGTTTAGATTTCGATCAAAGAAAAAGGAGAGATTCATTTTTCACCTCTCGTCCCTCGCACATCATTCACACGTGATAAATCCCGTCAAAGTTGACAGTAGAATGTGGACACAAACGACGCTTATAACATCATTTAACATTTAAATTCGATACGAGCAATTTGTCATATAAGGAGAACATTCATTTTCGCCTTCCTCGGCAACAATCGACGTTTACTCACGAAGTTGAGAATTTCCTGAAGTGAATCTGTACGTACACAAGTACGTAAGTACGTATCTATATATGAGAGAGATGAGTACATGTATTATACGGAAGACAAAGAATGTACACCTCATATATCATATATGAATACATTCGCTAGTCGTCTTCGTAGTCGTCCTCGTCGTCGGCGTTGTCGTAGAAGCTTATGCAATTTACGATGTACATACACTATATACACTTTCTGTTGTCTATAGTTATCGGTTGACAGTTTGAGATGATTTATCTCGAAGATCGTCATTCCATTCAACGAAAATTCGTACGTCGTGTCGAGGGGTTAACAATGAGCCGCGTGTGTCAACGTCGGACAAATTAATCGAATCAGTGCGCAGATTTACTGCGACCTAAACCGAAAAAGAAAAAATACCGGTAAGAAAAAGAAATAAATATCTTTATGCGTGGTGGTGTTTGTCAATTTCTCATGTACGTTATGTTTCAGAGTGAGATTGTGTTGAATACGAATGAACGTTGTCGGTTTGTGTGCGTGTGAGTGGTGAATGGCAACTATAAGAGGAGAAGGGAAAGCGAAGTATGTTTTGTCTCGCCGATTGTGGGGTGATGATTGATGATGCGGTTAATGGTATTTTATTAGAGACACTTTGGAGGGTCAATAGACAACGACAACGACGAACAACATAAATGCTATATACGATGGAAGATGAATAATAACTCTGTTACGGCGTTTACTTATTAGAATTACTCTTCGGCACGTTGTTGTCTTCGGCCCTTGATCGTTAAAGCGTGTGGCTTCAATATGTGCTTGTCAACGTTACACCTTACTGTCTTCATCTCAACCTCCTTGAAGGATTTACACATCATGATTTTTCTTTAAACATTCCCCGAAACTGATTCGAGTTTCAACATTTTTCTTTCACCTTTCTGTAAAACTGCTTCTAATTCGAGGGTGAAGAGGGAATTTTTAGTTTGGTGGAACCATACCATGAATGAACGAATCCTTTACATCCTTTCCGTTATACGTTTCAATACATCGAAGCAAAGCGCATCGATTCTCTGTGAATTCTCTCGATATTGTTTACAATAGACAGATTGATCTCCCCATAGTCCGATAAAAGGAAAAGGAAATAACTCCGAAGGGGAGGGTAATAACAGAGAGACAAGTTGACCATTTCGACAGAGACGACCAATAAACCGGACTCTCTTGTAATAAGTCAAACAGTCATAAATGTGAAATTATATTGATAGATTGCAACGCTGTCGGTTGGTCATAATGTTGAGAAAGCATTTATATTGACGGCTAGTTAACTTTTTCCCCCAGTTATGGGACCTTACAATGCCATTGTTGTGATGATTATTTTCAATTTCTTGGAAAAGAATGGAATGATGGAACGAAAATTTATTCCGCCATTCAATTAGTATGCATGTATATATGCAGGGATATATCGTTGAAACGGAACAGCATGAAATATTGTGCAGTTCATGAACCGTTGCTCATTTATATCCTTTATATATATTTCTTCTTTTTCTCGTATGCAATTAGTGTAATATCAAGAGTATTTTATAAGATAGCAAGGTAATATTTCACAGATCTAAAAGCGAGTACAAAACCGTGGCATTGTGGATTACATGTACTCTTTTCATACTCTCGAATAGAGACGACAAGGCGAGACGGGACGAGACGAGAGGAGACGAGACCAGACACGACACACGTTGCGGTAAATTGTATATTTTTGAACTTGACAATTGAATTGTATATACTAGGTCTATGAATGACGACGCTTAATTATGGTACAATAGGGACCGTCGTCACGGCCACGGAGTCCATTTTCAGACAAACATATACCCGATTGTACTCCCCGTTCAAAGCAGTTATAACAGATTATGTTCTCCCCAAAGACAATCGCGATACATCACATTCTTCGAATTATCAGTCTACATGTGAATGTGTAAATGATTTTAGATGTTGATTAGGTGAATTGTTGGATACAGTTTATTCTTCTTTCTTGTGGATTAAATGATTAAACAACAACATTTAACATGACGGAGCATAGTAACATTGCTGGTTTGAAAAGTCCATTGAATCCCATTGACTGACAAGATTTGATACAGACTTTGCAGTGTGAAGGACCATTCCGACTCATTCAAATCCACTTAAGACCTCCCTTGAATTGTTCCAATGGGCTTGTATGGTTATTTATCGTGGTAATATTTGTATCGGTGTATGGAATTATTCAATACTGTTAGGAAGGGGAACATGGAATTTATGTAATTTACATGCCTGTGTTCACAACGGATGCATTCGAACTTGCATGGAAAAATCCTTTACACTCATATTAGAGATTTCTCGCAGGACATATTATCAGGTTCAGTTCTTACCAAAGGGTTAGCTCTACAAGAAAACGATCAGTTCTAAAACGTGAAAACGGTTGTTTCTTAAAAAATTACCTAATTTTTAGTGAAATGTTTTTGCCTCTTTATATTCTTTTCCTGTTTTTAAATCGAGTATCCAATATTGCTCTGTTACAGAATGAATCATTCACCTCATATCAAGGGGTATACTGAGTTGAGTAGTGATAAGAATAAGACTTCATGCCGAAAGTAAAATTAAAGGAATGTCAAATCCCAATGAACATTATGAGGACGAGGACTCGAAGACAACCGGAGGAGCTCTCAAAGAGATCTTTATGTTATCCAATGCGTCGGCTTAGGAGATCCTGTGGAGGTTTTGTTTTAGATCACTTTATGTTATCTTGAAGAGAACATTTATAACATAAAGATAACATAAAGTGGTCTTAAACAAGAGCTCTGTAAGATCTCCTAAATCGACGCATTGGATGACATTAAGATCTCTTCAAGAGCTCCTCCAGTTGTCTCCAAGTCCTCGTCCTCATAATGTTCAATGGGATAATTTAAGAAATACTTCTCGGGTCGAAAAATTTGGATGGTTTTTGTCATCATGTTTGATTTTTGAACTTATTTTGTCTTCATTGTTGAGTAATGCGGAAAAGAACAGGACTTTTTCAAGATTTCAGTCTGAATTTCTCCTCCAACGGAAAAATATGTATTGAGCAGAAATTCAGACTGAAATCTCGAAAAAGTTCTGTTTTTGTTCGCATTATCCAACAATCAGAACAAAAACCGTCCAAATTTTGCGATTCGGGTTGTCACACAAATGTTTTCCTTTGTTTTTTGAAATCGAGTGTCCACCGTTCCGGTTAGTTCTCGAATTTCCTTAGAATATGCCCTGATTACTCGATAAAAGATACCCTCGTCGAAGAAGTGTCTTGAGATATTTTTCGGATGAGGAATATGTTTAGATATTTTGCAGAGGTCTAGAACACACCTTTTAGATTTGCTATGGACGTGAAGCATGTTTTGGGACGTGTAGAAGATATTTCACGCGGAACGAAAAAAATGATTTTAAAGAACCGTTTATTAATATTTAGAAAACTGACTGTGAACCCTTGAAAGGTGAGGTGTTTTTTGACATCTTCGAAAGGTGAACATGGGTCATTCAGGTTCGGGGCTTTGAAAAGTACTTCAAAGTGCTCAAAAAAATCTGAAAAAATTTCATGGTGTTTCATTAACTATCCTCAGGGCCGGCCCTAGGTATTTTGCCGCTCTAGGCGAAATCCCAAGACGCCGCCCACTACCCTGTGAAAAAACCTGTCAATTACAGTGAATGGTATATTCGCATCGTAAATTCGCAATTGAACACGAAAATTAGGATATTTGGTTAACTATAGAACAATAGAAGAATTAAATTTTGTATAGATTAGGAATAAAGTACTATATTTTCATGGAATGTTTCAGAAACATTCTGAAGAAATATCTCAGCACACACAAATGATATTTGCCGAACGTCTTACGTAACATAAAAAATGCAGGTTTCCACAAATTTTGAAACACGCACTCTCTGAAACTTAAATCCACACCACTGACACGTTTTGAAAACTTTCGACTTTTTTTGGTGGTACGCTTCATTATATTCTAATTCTCACGCACATAATATACTTCAAAATTCATTATAATCAAAACTTGCCTTACTTGAAAACTCGTTCAAATGAAAAATTGCTGATCAACCCTGAGTAGACGTCGGTTCTCCATACAATATTACTTCGACACACAATAAAACAAAAGATGAATGCACCGACAATACCACACGGTCTTTTGTTAACCTATGAATCTTGCATGGAGGAAAAACGAAACACATATTACAAATTTCCAATGAAGCGATTCAAAATTGAATGGTATCTTATTGCAGTTCCTAAAAAAATGTTCTTATTATGCAACTTCATGGATTTTTCAACAGGATATTCATAAGTAAAACACGAAGTCCCACTCTGCTAAAAATGTCCCATAGAAGACGATACAATTTTTCTTACGAGTTTCAATACGGTTTCTAAAAGTGGAATCCCCATGCTGTATCGTGCATTTACGATAGAATTCTATTGATTCTCATCGCATCCTACAGGATTTGAGAAATGTACCTGGTTCTATCGTAAAATTCCTGTAGTAGAAAAATCAATTATTCGCAAAAAAAAGGTTATAATTCTCCAAATAATTAATACTTTGTCTATGGGAAGTTCACTTTAGAACCACGTAAATTTTTCTTAAATCCTATAGAATACGATAAGAATCGACAGAATTCTATCGTAAATAATTCACGATACAGCATCGGAATTCCAGTTTCAGGAACCGCATTGAAACCCATAGGCAAAATTTTATCGTTTTCTACGGGAAATTTTTTGCAGGGTATGAATTTCTGCTTACGATTCACCATAAATCCTTACATGAATACACATTTGTGCAGGTTGAGAATAAAATACTTGGTTTTCATATGATGTTTCGACAACATTCTGAGAACGTACCATAGCATACGTAAGAAAACGTCATCGAAACGTGCATTCCAACATGATAAACCAATGCTCTCGAAACGTTTGGAAAACGGACTTTTGAAAACGAAAATCTGTGAAACCATTGATACGTTGGTTTTCGGTGCTGTTTAGGATACTGCTTCCAATACTGCTGCGAGAAAATGTTGAATACTATTGTCGGATGATAACTAGGTTCTCACTCAATCGACATTTGATGTCTTGCATACATCACCTAATTATCATTATTCACCAGGTCATCTTTCTGATGCCATTCTGAAACTGAATTAAAAAATAACTTATTTCTTGTAAAATGTGTACTGAAATTTATGCATAAAGACTTTTGCAAAACACTTTTTTTAGAGGAAAATCTCTTTTTTAGAGGAAAATTGTAATTCTTATTCAGTAATTGAACCACCATGAATTCTTAGGAAGACAGAGAATGTTTCTAATAAGTATTTTGTTTGTCATGTGTATGTGTATGTTCAGTATGGTTCTTACTCATGATTTCTAGGATTTTGTTGTTCTTCCAAATTTTGCCGCCCCAGGCGGCCGCCTATACTGCCTATATGGACGAGCCGGCCCTGACTATCCTAGTATCAGGACCAATCGTTACATTGGTGATTTATTAATTTGTTTAAACAATATAAAAGGATGAACAAATGGAATCGTGGATGGAGATGTTTGGCACAAAGTTTCGCCAAGGCACGAGTGACCCATGTTTACCTGTTGGGGGGTTATATTCCCCTCATTCTCTAAAAGAAAAGCTTCCTTCAATAATTTTTTTTGAGCATTCCTTTATGATAATCATGAACAACGGATACACCAATCGATTGAGCCGCTCTCGAGGAGTGGAAGAAACTTTTTTTATTGAAGATTTTTTACAAAATGGTGGCTGTAGGAGCGGTTTGCTGGAAACTATGGTTTGAAATCGGCAAGCAGCAGAACTCGAAGAGTTTTCATCCGATCGACTTAAAAAAATTGAACTGTAACTTCATCGTGTGATTATCTAGTGAAGTACACGCGATTCTCACGATTGGTCAACAGAATTTTTTTTTATGACCAATCAAAGTCGATTTTTTTTTCGAAAATTCGAATTTTTTGTTCAAGCCCATGTGTGTATGGACCAATGGCCCAATAATGGATCAAGCCTGGCACAAGACCTGCCGAGACTTGTCTTGAACAATTCACCAAACTTGACCCAGGCTTGGGAATGATAAGATCAGGACAAGCTTGGGCCAGTGGTTTTGCCAAGCCCGGTTCAATTCATTAAACTAGCATCAACCAATGCTTCTTTGATCGCAGATATGGATGAAAAAAGTAATTGATTCATATTTCAGTTCATGACTTTCTCCCTACATGAATTATCTTAAAACATGAATTATCGAAGAACGTTCTTCAAAATCAGTTGATCTCAATGTATGATTACATTCAAAAGTATCCTATCACCATCGAGTGAAGTTCTATCCTTACTTAGATCAATAAAATCTAGCTTGGTGTGTAAAACTAACGTCTAGGATTAATTATAGCAGAAAGATCGGGCCAGCCCTGGTCCGATGGTTATCCCCAAGTCTTCAGCCATTGTAAATTCGGAATTTGGTCAATATTTATAAACATTGTGCCACGATTTCCACACTTGTGCCACACAGAAAAAAATTCTTGTATCAAGAAAATATGGTTGTCTTCGTTATACAGGGTGGGGCATTTAAAGTGTCGCGGGCGTTTTTTCCAAAAATAAAATGAGATACGAGAAAAATTTTCGGACAAAAATTGTAGGGTATCGAGGGGGACATCCGATGGTGGCCTTGGCTTTGACCTCAAATCTCATCTTCAAGGGCATTCTGAGGTCAACTTTTGTTTTTTAAATAGCATCTCATATTTTTTACTGCAGATTTGGATTCTAGGACAAAAACCAAGAAACTTTTGTCTGAACCATTTTCCTGGAATCCGCAAAGATGGCGCTCTAATCGATATTGTTCCATACTGAATCTGACATTAGAATAACTCGAAAACGAAGGGTCTTGCAAAAGAATGTTTCGTACAAAAGTTGTCTGATTCCAAGGGGGACCCCTTGAACTGAAACGGAGGTGATGGGGTATAACAGACAAAACACAACACATTTCAATCGTCTACATCACTTGGATAATTTTAATGCAGTAGATGCTCACAATGATGGCCTTCGACTTCAATACACATTTCAAAACGTTTTACAAAAGATTGCTGAACTCGTGCTAAAATATCTTCATCGATGCTCGCGCATGCATTGATGATTCGTTGACGCATATTCTCAGGTGTAGTCGGTGCTTGTTGATAAACTGTATCTTTTATGTATCCCCATAAAAAAAAATCTGGAGAAGTAAGATCCGGAGAACGGGCAGGCCAATGAACTGGTCCACGACGTCCTATCCATCGTCCAGGATAATCTCTGTCCAATATTTCTCGAGCTGTGACTGCATAATGGGATGGACAACCATCGTGTTGATACCACATATTCAATCGTACCTGAATAGGTATGTCTTCAAGTAATGTTGGAAGTACTTGATCTAAGAAATGTCTGTACTTCTCTCCATTTAGCGTATCTGCAATGAAGTACGGTCCAATTACTCGAGATCGAAAAATACCACACCAAACATTCACAGCCCATTGTCTTTGATGCTCTACTTGACGTAACCATCTTGGATTTTCTGTCGCCCAGTAATGCATATTATGTCGATTTACTTGACCATGATTGGTGAACGTCGACTCATCAGAAAATAATATGTTGATGAAGTTGTTATTGTGCATTTGCGCTAGACCCCATCGACAAAACTGTACACGATTTTCGAAATCATCACCGTGAAGGTCTTGATGCAAACAAATGTGATACGGATGGAATTTGTGACGTTTCAGTATTCGAAGAACACTTCTTCGAGAAATTCCCGAATGGAGTTCAATTTCACGAGAGCTCACGTGTGGATTATTGGCTACTGCAGCTAGTACATTAACTTCCGCATTTTCTCCGCTAACAGTTCTCATTCGATGTCGTTTTTCCCTTGTAACACTTCCCGTTTCTGAGAATGATTTTGTAATGCGTTGAAAATACCTAATGGATGGCGTTGTTCTTTCAGGAAATCGTTCTGCATACAAGTCATATGCTTGTCTGGGGTTCTTATGCACTTCACCGTAAATGTAGATCATATCGATCTTTTTAGAAACCGTGTATCGGATATCCATGATTTTCAATTTGTCATAAACCAAGTAATAATCAAATGTAACTGACAAACTGACTTTCAAAATCGTGAATTTTCACTGAACCCCGTTGTTTGTTTACATCGCGTGAGCTCTGAATGGAGGTAATGTTGACGATTGAAATGTGTTGTGTATTGACAACTTTTGTACAAAACATTCTTTTGCAAGACCCTTCGTTTTCGAGTTATTCGAATGTCAGATTCAAAATGGAACAATATCGATTAGAGCGCCATTTTTGCGGATTTCAGGAAAATGGTTCAGACAAAAGTTGCTTGGTTTTTGACCTGGAATCCAAATCTGCAGTAAAAAATATGAGATGCTATTTAAAAAACAAGAGTTGATCTCAGAATGCCCTTGAAGATGAGATTTGAGGTCAAAGCCAAGGCCACCATCGGATGTCCCCCTCGGTACCCTACAACTTTTGTCCGAAAAATTTTCTCGTATCTCACTTTATTTTTGGAAAAAACGCCCGCGACACTTTAAATGCCCCACCCTGTATATGAAACACGGATTGTCTCAGTTCAATGCAATTTGCTTGAATCAAGAAATTTTGATTTGATTCAAACAAATTACATTGAACTGAGACAATCCGTGTTTCATATATAACGAAGACAACCATGTTTTCTTGATAAAAGAATTTTTTTTCTTCTGTGCAAGCTTGTACCAAATGTAGTGACCATTTCATCCATTGGGAACAACGGGACAATCATGGAACAGTATTAGGCCAATTGTTCTTCACGGAGGTTTGTTTCTGACACATGTGCCAACCTTGGGACAAGCTTGGGGATTTTTCAGTCTTGGCAATCCCTGCATGGGAGATCTCACCGGTTTGCGAAAAGAATTCTTAAAATTATGATCGTGTGTACTTCACTAGATAATCACACGATGAAGTTACAGTTCAATTCTCAAGTTGATCGGATGAAAAGTCTTCGAGTTCTGCTGCTTGCCGATTTCTAACCATAGTTTCCAGCAAAACGCTCCTACAGCCGCCATTTTTCAAAAAATTTTCAATAGAAGAAGTTTTTCTTACTCTTGAAGAGTTGCTCAATCATTATCATAACGGAATCCTCAAAAAATGCGAGATTCTTTTTCCCTCAATTGTTAGTCATTTTTCTGAATATCATTAATCTCCGTCTGTCGGTGTAAAACATGAATTGTGATTTGGGAATTTCTGAAGAGATTTGGTTAGATTCACCCTGATGGAACAATTGTGGAATTTAATGGAAATGTGTTGAAATATATTTTTGAATTTCGGTACGATTTTGGACAGTGTTTTCAACAAAAATCGATAAAATATTCAATGAAATCCCACAATAATGTTCAAGAAATCATAAAAATTGAGTGTTATTCCAAAGTAACATCAATAAGTGTAAAATATTCCCCGAACGTTTCTAGAATATTCTAGTATTCAGCAAACATTCTGAGAACGTTTGAGGAAGATCATCACTTCGAAAGAGTGGGAATTTCACTCGAAATTTCTACGAGCTCACTTTTGGGTGGCTAAAGAGTGAAATCTCACTCTGAAAATTTTAGAGAGATCGCATCATTGGAAAAATTCAGAATTTTCTTCTCTAGTTCATAATACGAGGCGATGATCCAATCAAAGCAACAACTCTGCCTTATTTTAACTATGAAAATATCTTCGAAGACTGAATTGTAGCAACGATTCGACATTTGAATATCATATGAAACTGAATTCAAGCAATTTATTTATGCACTCTCCACTCTCGCGAAAATTTCCAATTGAGAGTATCTTTGAAAATATTTGCATCAACGCATAAAAGTCAGTTGGACACAACAATCAAATTCGATTAGCGCAGGTACACCTGTCGGTAGTGTTGTCGTTCTTCTTATTAGGCCACCTTCGCCCCGTGAGCTCGTTGACTTTGTAAGTCCTTCACAAAAGCAGAACAAAGTTTCCTTCAAAATAAGCTGATTAGTCTAATTTATTTTAATGGCACTCCCGACTGTAGGTACACATATATATATATATATACATATCTCTCTATACAACAGGGCAAATTTGTATACATAAATGCATTGAAACGTGCAATGGTCACATTAACTTTCGAAAAACCTACGGTTTTGTTGTACCGAAATTGACTTTTAGGAAGAAAACAATAGAAAAATGAGGCTCGAAGATCGAAGGATTCGGGTCGTTTATTGCTTTATAATAGCCACGTGGTTATAAGTATAAGCAACAAAACGGTCGAATTCGCAGTAGAAAACAACGGTCAAGTTTACCGTGCAGTTATAATGGCCAGTGTGTATATCCATATAATACACAAGCAGGTATAAGTACGACCATTTGTTACCGTAAAACGATTTTGCCGATCTTACTATGATTTCTATTACCACAGTTTTCTCTTTTTGATAATCTCGTTAGTTATTTCGTCGCTGCAACAGCAATTTTGCACCAGAATTTTTTTCTCACATCAATATTGTTTCGGAAATTATTATTTCGATACTCTTCCGATTTATTGGATAGGAAATATGAAAGCAGGAATATAAGGAGATGGTTTCGTGTGGACACGCTTTCGACCATCTCGTTTCAAAGACGAAGGTCAACACGGACAATAATGAATTGCCGTTTAATAAACAGCTTTTATGCCAGTTTCTTCGTGTTTACGACACTTCAAGGGACTTTTCTTGTCAAAGGGTAAATGTTCCTTATATTGCTATCTTGACGATTGGTAGGGCAGATAGTCGACTGACCATCCATGTTCGAGGACACAACCATCTCAGAGTAAGGGGCGAAAAATGTAATGGAAAAAAATAAGCACCGTTAATCTGCTCTCTCAATTTGAACAAATGGCAATTCAATTTTAGAACGAGAATGAGGAAGTTTGTTTGAATTTGAGGAGTTTTCACTCGAAGCGATTCAGATTACTATTACTTTCGAAAGGGTGGAAATCCTGGCCGGAATGTAGATAAGCTCCCTGATATAGTTATTTATATACGTATAAGTTATGTATGAATTATATATAATTTTGATACAGATGGTTTGATGTGAATTTCTAGGGCTGGACTCGAGACTCCCGAGTAAAACCAACAAAACTCAATGTTACCAGTTCTAATGTAAAATTCGTTGAGTCAATGTACAAATATTGAAAGAATGAAATGGGAGAAAATTTTTGAAGATATTTCTTTGATTTCAAACGTTTATTCAAAACTGTTGCAGTCTCGCAAAAGGTCTTGTCTTGTCTTGTCTTGTCTTGTCTTGTTCTTGAGTGGACAAAAATTGCTCTATGTCCTGGATGCAATTGATTTCAGCCTCTGAAACGTATTATTTCCAACTACATTGTTAAAAATGTTTGTGAATTTAATATACGTTCATAGAAAAAAGTACATTCATTTTCAAGGGTGCTATATGAATTGTATTCCACATTTGGATGTTGAAAAATCAACCACATATTTCATGAACTTCAAACAAAAGTTTTGAAATTCATAACTGTAGATATTGAATTTCTTTATTTATTTGAATATTGGAAAATCAATCACATATTTCCCAAATTTCAAACAAAGTTTCTGATATTCATCACAGTTTATAAAAATTCATATTCCGATATATGCGATTATCCCGGAAGTGTGTGAACCTGGAATTCCCTGATCTGTTGAAAACTAGTAGAGTTTGAGAAATGAGTAGTAAGTACTAGTTTTCAATAAATCAGGAAATTTCGGGACAATCGTGGTCTACCCTTTCGATGTAAATTTTTGTAGGGAAAATTGCTTGTTGTAGAATGAACATCACTAATTGTGAAATTAAATCACGCAGTTCTAATAATTCGCCAAATATGTATTTTCATTTTCAGAATTTTTTGTATCAATTTTGTAACAAAACATGATGAAGTATTCAGGAGGGATTTTTGAAATTAAATAATGTGGTGTTGAAAATTCATCGTAAAATCAAATCACGCGATTCTAATACTTCATTCATATATGTATTTTGATTTTCAGAATTTTTTGTATTAATTTCACACCATAACATGATGAAACATTTGGGAGGAATTTTGAAAATTAAGTAATAGAGTGTTGAAAATACCCCTATTATTTTGGGGATACAAAAATGTTTGAAAATTAATACACAATTGCGTGTATTAATTGCTCCCAAACTTCCTACATTGAATTCCCAACAGATTTTTCTAACAGTGCATTACATGGCCACACTTGACTTGATGTAGAAATTTGTCTTCGAAGATCGTAAAATTAAATGATATTCACTATTTTTGAATTTTGCTCAAGAATCTCGAGTCCACCTCTATGAATTTCCTCCTACGATGAGGTTTTTAGATGATTCCTGAAGGATTTTACGAATTTGCAAAAAGGATTTAGGAATAGTTTGTTCGTGAGAGATCTCCTCAAAGCGCGATTACATGAATAAACATTGTACAACGATCGTTCGACGCTTCCATCGATTACATGTATTTCTAATATGAATGTATCAATGATATAAAGAAAGTTATGTAAATCAAAATCGTACCTCGCGTAATCAATCGTTTCAATATCTTCTTCATATTTAATTGAAGGATTTTCCTTTCCACGTTCACATCAACCGATGATGAATTGCATCCTCAAGAAGAACACACCACCGGTCTGAAATTTCTGTGATACGACACAAAAGGGAAATCATCGTTATGAATTTATATATCCGTACATATTTCAATTTAAAACCTCTAATTAAAAGTGAGTCTGGTAATTAATGCTAATTGGGTATCGGGCATGTGTTGGATTGTTTTACAAAATCGATGTGCACGTTTGAAATGAATTTTCAAATAGGGAATCTAAAAAGGGGAAGAGAGTCATACTTTCCCATAACCGATGTATGTATTTATAAGTATATAACGTGAAAGAGAAACATTTATACATGGATTTTTGAAAGATTCGTACATGTACAGTGTCAAAATATATTCTTAATTAATGTGATTACACGGGTGTAAGGGAAGGCAACTCAATTCAATGAACGAGAATCAAGCCTTCTTCCCATCTTCAATAATTCTTTTAACTTCTGATGTCAAGTTTTGTTGAAAACTTCAATCCAGCATGCGATGTTCTCATTGTGTACTTCATTCCATAATTTCATTCTCAAAATATTCCACCAGACCCTGCTTCATTAATCCAATCAAGATTCATTGAATATACACACCCGTATACAGGTTTTTAAAATATTATGACTTGAAAATTTTTCTTCCGCTCGAATGACCGCTTATTTGAAATTTTCTGTCGCATAAAAAATAATTGTACAACATTCTACCATAAGTAGGGAATTTCTCACCTACATGAGGTGAACGTTTTCTTCAGGTTTTTGAAGAATTAAAAACTTGGAAGGCAGAATAATTCCTCAAAGTGGTACGCCGAATGAAAAGAGAGCGTAAAAATTACTATCTGATTAAGGTGTTTGTTCAAGTGCGACAAGCAAAACAAACGAAATTTTTAGTATCCATTTTTCCCTGAGATATTCATTCATGTTTTGACAATGAAGACTGAAATTTTCAGTGGAAACATCAGGAATTCAAAAAGTTACAGAGGGACAAAGTGAAGGGCGAAAACAAAATCATGCACCCTGGTTGACATGATTGAGGTGGTTCTAGTAATCTGAAACAAATAAAACCGGAAGATTCTGAATCGGTGAGAATGCTGTTATCGCCCGTACCTCGGAGAAGGAGAAAAAGAATTTATTTGCAAAATGGCAGCTGTTTGAAAAAAAATTCAACGTTTGACCTGTTTTTGTCAGCTTTCCGGATTCTTCAAACAGTCAAAAACGAAATTTTGCCATAAATTTGGTAGGGACGATAGAACAATGTAAAGAGCAGGTTTATACCAAAATTCAAGTGAATTGGTCCATTAAAACCAAAGACATCGTGTCAACCGTCTTGAAAAAAGTAATTCTGAGAAAACCGCGTTTGAAGATCCGATTTCAAACAGTCTATACAGTAAAAAGTAAAACTTGCTCCGATTCTACATATAGGGTTTTTCCAAGATGCAGTCAAACCTAGCCCTATTCCATCTGAAGGTAAGCAATAGGAAAGACTGAATTTCAGTCAATTTTTCATGTAAGATGCAGCAACCTTCAGTCGGATTTTTTACAGGGTAAATCATACAATAGTACGTTACACTCACATTTTCTTACCCAACAAAACAAGAAGATATCTAGTAGTATCTAAAAGATGTCTTAAAATCATGGGAGATGTGTTGCAAGACTTTCGTTAAGATATCTTCTCGACATCTAAAAGATGTCTTATGCAACAAATTTTCAAAAGTTTTAGATATCTCAAAAAGTCTTGCAAAAGATATGTTTTAGATATGTGGACAACATCTTTTACATGATTCCAAAATATGTTTTCGATTCTCCTATGATATGTTTTAGATATGTCAAAGACATCTTTTAGATGTCTGAAGAAGATATGTTTTTGATTCTTTTACAATACGTGTCAGATTTTTCCGAGAAACGTTTGAAATATCTCTGCGATATGTTTTAGATGTCTTTCGGATGTCTTTTGGGGATCACCAAGACATCATACACAGCACAAAATGATCACTAATGAGTTTTGAAAAGGGAAAATGGTGTGACTTTTGCTCTTCTTACTTAGACAAATTTTGAGATGAGTACACGGAAAGACCGGGTCTATTAATATTTAGAAAAATGACTGTCAATTTAGGGAAAAAGAAGATCGCTGAAAAATATTTGTAGTGAGTCTATCAGAAATTCGTAGTCAAAATATCAAGAGTTGATAGTTTTATCGGTATTTTTCACAGTGAAACTATCAATTGTTAATACATCGACTACGAATTTTTAGTGGACGCAATACGAATATTTTCCAGCGATCCTCGTTTTCCCTAAATTGACAGTCATTTTTCTGAATATTAATGAACCCGGTCTTTCCGTGTAACAGATATCATTTAGAAACTTCTTCAAGATGTTCGTCAGACCATGCTGGTTCGACATCTGAGAGGTGCTTCTTAGAAATATCTTAAAGACGTGCTTCTGACATTTGTTGAAGATGTCTAAATAATATCATTCCTATATATCTTGAAGAATCTCTGTTTTGACGTTTTTCAGATATCCAGATATCAGACATCTGTTCGATGTATCTAAAAGATGTCCTTCTAAAGATATCTTGTAGATTTCTTCAAGACCTTCGGTGTTTGTGGGGTAAAAGTAGGGCTTCGCACGAGACTCTCGTCTTAGATTAAAAAATGATCTATATTTACTATTCTAAACATTTGAGACATAAAAACTCTGAACGGAATCAAGCTTCTATCTAAGATGTAACAAAATCACATGAAATTCTGATTTTATCGAAGAGGATAACTAAGATAGCCGGAACTAGTCTCGGTATCGGTTTCGGTCTCGGTGCAGGTCTCGTTGCATATTTCGATATACGGGGTGTTTCAGAACTCACTGAAAAAACTACACAGGCGTCATTCTGCAGCCAAAATGCAATAATTTCTCGTTTGAAAAAAAATTTTCCGACGCTTAGTTCTCGAGATATGAGCATTTTCGGATTTTTTTTCAAACCCAAATCATCCAACAGTATATTGTGCTACGTACTGGAGCTTGATACCATTCGCTAAGTTGAAAAACGGTGGATCTCTGAGAAAAAAATTGAACTATCCTATCATTTTTTGTTCCAGAGCTACAGCGATTTGAAGTTGCTGAGTTCTGATTGGCTGGGAGCTCAAAAATTTCAAATCGCTGTAGCTCTGGAACAAAGAATGATAGGATAGTTCAATTTTTTTCTCAGAGATCCGCCGTTTTTCAACTTAGCGAATGGTATCAAGCTCCAGTACGTAGCACATAATGCTGTTGGATGATTTGGATTTGAAAAAAAATCTAAAAATGCTCATATCTCGAGAACTAAGCGTCGGAAAAATTTTTTTCAAACGGGAAATTATTGCATTTTGGCTGCAGAATGACGCCTGTGTAGTTTTTTCAGTGAGTTCTGAAACACCCCGTATATCTCTGTTGATTTTGTTTCAATGATCAAGGTTCCACCCCATTCTGTTGATTCCATTTATAATCTCAAATTATCTCGATCATCAAAAAGAGAAAAATCAATTCTTCCAAAATTCTAGACCAGAATACTCCTTTAATAGATTCAAGACATCGCGGATCATACACTCAAAGAAAGATCTGGTTCTCATAACCAGGCGACATACACGGAAAGAATAATTTAGCTGCAGCAGCTGAGTAGCTAGCACGGACATGGACAGCCATTAAATTAGCTCCTACAAATTTGCATTTGTAGTTAATTTATTTGCGGCAACAGCTGAAATTCAGCTGCAGGAGCTAATTAATGGATGCCCGTGTCCGTGCTAGCTACTTAGCTGCTGCAGCTAAATTATTTTTTCTGTGTAGTTGATTTTGTCTTTGACCATTCTGTCTGGTTGCCAAAACCACCCGTGAAAAAATCGTTCAGGTCTGATTAGGCATGTTTAGACCTGATCATGGCCATTTTCTGGCAAAATTGCTCATGCTCAACACTGACTGTACGTGGTTAGACCCGACTACGCCTGATTATTCATTTTTTAGCTGAATCGTAATTGAAAAGGCTTCGATTTGTACCCACGTGGAAACCCGTGATCAAGCTTGACCGCGTGCGATCATGCCAGACAAACTATTCTCACCATTGATCATGCAAAATCGTACCAAATGAGAAGCATTCATACCAAATGACTCTGTGTTGATTTTTTTTATCACGAATGCATATTCTTCATCATCTCAAATCGGCCCCGAACGCATTCACGTACGCCTAAGCACGCGTGATCATGCCTGAAAACTGGAAACTAGAAAATGGAAACTGTAGAGCCTTCCGAAATAGCTGATCTGATCATCTTGTCATGACCTGATCACTTCTCAACCAATCAGAGGTGATCTCGTCATGACCAGATGATCAGGTCAGCTACTTCGGAAGGCTCCTGCATAAGCATAATAAGTAGGAATGATTGACAATACATTAGTCTTTTATCAAATTAGAAAAAAGATGTTGAAAGGAACTCTTCTTTTTGTCAAGTTATAAAATTTTGTATGAATTTTCCATACATAATATGGCATAATCAAGCATGACTAGGCATAATTGAGCGTGATTAGTCCTGATTACGTGGGTACAAAATTGAGGCCTGATCACGCCTGATGAATAAGGTCTGACCAGGCGTGAGCAGACGTGGATGATTTTTCCACGGGCAGATTTACGTGATTTTGTTCTGTTTTTCCTGGTTATCCCTGGTAGAAAGATTCGATAGGAAACGATACAAAAATTTGTTATCGTTCTTAATGTGGTTTTTGGTTCGTCATGAATCAAGTTTTATCAAACTTTTCATATAAATATTCTAATAGTTTTATTCGTAATATCCTGTGTGGAGAAATCTGATTTGAAACAATAGGAAAATTGGCTATCGTTCTTCATGTGATTTTAGTTCGTAATAAATCAAGGTTTATCGAATTTCTCATTTACATATCCCAACGGTTTTATTCGTAATTTCCTTTTAAGAGCAATCTTATTTGGAACGATAGAAAATTTCAGTTCAACCGTTTTCAGATTAAATTATGTGCCATGCACCCGCATAGAATATCTCCACAAATTTATCCAAAATAGTCTCATTTGCACATTCCCTTTCCATCCATAGAATAACCATAGCATATTCGAGAAATCTTGTATTACTTGGGCAGTAAGATGGTACAAAATCCGTGTCGTTATATTCACATTGTGCGTGATAGCTATACGCTTTCGTTGAAATATCATGAAATTCGATAGATTTTCATCCGTAAGTTTACTATACGAAAGGATAGACGAATTCACCATCGAATTTTCCAGATTGAGCCTGATGGAGTTTGAAATTCCGTGAGTTACTCATACACTACGATTGATATTCCATCGTTGATTATTGATTGAAACCCTTACATCTTGGATTATACGACAGGAAATGATTGAAATTGTATCGTTATAATGTAATTGAAAAGTGAAAATTGGAAATTCTTATACGTTACGATAGCATTCCTATCTGATAGACAAATCCTTAAGATTCATCCTATAAAACTTGATAGAATTTGATACGAATCCCGCCGTTCTTTATAAGATTCTATCGTCTTTTTTTTACAAGGGATTATAACCAGATTTCAGATCACCGCAACCAAAAGTCCTCAACCATGCAAGGATGGTTCCTGTGACCATGTCACTTTTTTCTCAGTGTAGAAGTATCATCGCTAAACATTGTTCATTCAATAAACTATTATTTATAAAGAAACGAAATTACTCTTCAAATAGCAATTTATTCCGCGATGTCTAGGATCTTTGAATGAAGATTGTAATTTTTACGCTTTTTCTCGTTCAGTGCAGCAGAGTGGCCTATTTCTAACGAACAAAACAACTCCTTAAGGCGATTCACCACAAGCCAAGTTACTAGATCTCTCCCCCCAGGTTTCTCAGTAATCAATGAATAGAATCAATTTTAATGAGCAGGTGCATCTTCTTAGGCTATTGAAAAAAATGCAGCTACTCATTATTTTTCATTTTATGTTTTCGTCTCTGAGAAAACTGTCCAGGTAAAAATTGACCATGGGCGCTAGGTTGCCGCAAGGCTCACCAAGATGGGCCGAGCCTAGGCTACCAGGCATGGCGCAACTCTGAAATGATAACATCATTTCAGCCTCAGCCCATTTGTTTCCACAATCAAGACCCAACACTGGAAACAGGGTTGTGATAGCATATGCCGTCAATGGCAGACCATACCAAAATTTGTTCGCCAAGGATGAGCCAACGCTGTAGCAATCTTGCGGCAGGGTTGCGCCCATCTCATGCCAATGGTCACTTTTATTTATATTGTAATTGAAAATAAAATAAAAAATCCATTCTATCATTTCGATTGAACGAAATGAATGTCGGAGAATTTCAACATGTAATTTTTCTGATTAGTTTAAACTGATGAATGACGTAAATCCGGTGGTCCTGGCGTAGAAGTAGGCGGGTCTGGAAACAGATGAAGAATTATTTCTGTCATGGAATCTTCAAAGGAGACTTATATATTGATTGAATGCTTGGTTCGCCACTCGCAGGAAACAAGCATCACTCTGGTGAGAGTTATCGTAATTTGCTGTTTGAGAAGGAAGTTTCACTCGTAGCCAAGCTATTACTCAAGTCGAGTCAAGCTAACGCCTAAACTGAGCGAGGCCATCGCCCAAGCTGAGCCAAGCTATTGGCCAAGCTGGACCAAGCTACGACCCATGCTTGGTGCAACATGAGAATCCATTGTCATTCAGAGTTGCCTAATGCTTGGAGCAGTGTCCCGCCAAGCCCTAGAGAGCCTCTGTTGAAAGCATGCGTTTTCCTTCAAGCAATATTGGTTGAAGGATGGGCCAAGCGTGGCGCAGCCAATGATCAATGATGGATCAACGAAGTCGATTTATGACTTCCCATATTGGTACAATGTTTAGACCATTGTCAACCATCCTTGTCCCTACATAGATTGCCCAGCTTTGGCTGGCAGCCTTGCGTCTAGCTATAAATTTGGAATCTAGTAACTTTTGCAGGGAGTAATGAATCCCCTTAACGATTAGGAGATTGAACCTGCCACTGCAGTTGGGAAAAACTGTCTATAATTGAAGAACTGTACAATGAATGAATTTGGACGCACGGATCGATTGTGGGAATAAAAACGTCTGACTTCGTACAACCTAATCAGGCCTGTATGCAATATCTATTAAATCCAACAAAGATTTCCAGTTAGAATGCTGCATCAATGAACAATTCATCGATTCCTTATGGGATACATCGGGTCCGTTGTAGTAATCAAATCAGTTAAACTTTGAATATTAATAAATCGAATCACGAAGAAGGAATCATGAAAATTACACATTATTTATTGTCTCGTTTGAAGTTCGTATTCAAACCATTCAATTCATTCGTTGGGAATAAATGATTGAGAGAGCGAGATTATAAGCAGTATGAAGAGCATGTTGTATGGTGTATCCCATTGTATACTCGCACACAAATATCATGGAACACGTTTGATGTAACGATCCACCAACAAACATCCTCTGATCCCCTTCTTCTGTTATCGGGCCGTGTTTCCCCCTACTTCATTGCACCATCAATATTAAATCCGTATAATACTATTATTGATATTGAAGTAATACTAAATCCATACATACATCTGTTTCATTCGTTGCAATAAGATACATGTCATAATATTTGATACGTAAATTTTATAATCTCCCTCGAAATTGAAATAATAATATCTGATTGTGGTTGATACCGCATGATCGGAATAATGATCTCTGTTCTTATACAAACTCCAGACCGAAAAAAACTCTGTTTTTCTTTTAAGAAAAAGAGACACTTTCGAGTGTATGAGTAAAGATCCGCCGGTACACGTTTACCCTTGGTATGACTGACTTTGTAAGGTGAATGGAATAGTTAAGAAAAGAATGTTGATGATCCATGACGGTCACACCTCTACTCAAATATAATGTGAGATATTCATGTGTTTTCAAAGACAATTATTCTTTCTTCTCCTCGTAAGAGTTCGTTATACACGGTACGACGTATCAATGAAACCCATCCAAACGTATGTACATATTCAACTAAAATTATTTTCCTCAAGTTTGTTGAACGATATTTTATGAACTTCTTCTGGAACGATACTCGTGGTATTATCATGCATAATTCATGATCACATTCGTTCGAAGAACACATCACTTTCATACGTAATTTTTAACATGGCCGATGAATTCGTTAGAACGTTATATAACGTTATTTTTACATAAAAGAAACGAAATTTTATGACATGAAATTTGTCTACTCGTGGGACCATCGTATATCGAACGCGGCGTTGATGACAATATCAGTGAAATGTTTCGTCATTTTGATTGATCGAAATGATACCGAGTAAAATAAAGAAGAACAAATTTGCAGATGAAATGGATGAGCAATTCTCCCAGCTGTCGCTTTGAGCGGCTATGAATGTCAAGCTAAGGCTCACGCTTGGTTGCCTCGTAAAGTATTAGCGGACAATGCGCGTGACTGATTCCCATAGCGTGCTCATTGTTAGAGACACAGGCTCATTAACCTTTTAACACAAAAGTCCTACAGGCTATAAAAACTCGCACAATACAAATCGAGTTATGTCGTATAATGCGATGATGATAATAAAAGTATCATCGATAAATATTGATTTTATGTTGAAAAAGAGAATGATTTTGAGCTCGTTATATGTAATAATAAGTAATGAATTGTAGGTGTTTCTTATAACGGGAAGCAGAAAAATCAGGAGAAAGAAAAAAAAAAGATGAAGTCATTTTGTCCTTCGGGACATTGTGTAAACACAAGACGGGAGCTCTTCACGTCCAACGCCGCTAAGTGGAAGAATCATCGCTCACAAACGGAACCTTCCTTGCCCATATGCGCCCATATAATATCCGAACGACCAATGGTTCTAATGGTCATTATCATTTACAAACATCTCTGTTGCTTCTCTCCCGTACATCTCGTGCCTCGCGCAGGATGTACGTTGTCTCAATTGTTTGCATAGGCAACAAGTTTCGTTCGTACATACACCATCAATTTCCAGTGGCTGGAGGCTTCTTTTTCTGTCTTCCTTTCAATTTTGTTTTCTCTTCTTTTCTAAACAGTTTCTTATGTTTTCACAATCTATCCTAAATCCATGATCATTTTTATGTACAAGAATTTGTAGAGTTAGTCATTTCTGAACTCACGATAAAACTTCAATTCGTTATAGTATTTGTTATCACACAAGTGATATAAGTCAATGAGAATTCCACCGTATCAAATCGATTCGATGAACTCGAGCTATATCCATCTGAATTGAATTTTCAAACTCTTCGGAGGACTGTTTAGAGAGAATAGAAGAAAAAACACAAGTGTAAGGTATTTTTCGTGTGATCATTAATTAGTACGTGACAAATTTGACACATTGGTGAGAATTATAGCATTAGGGTCAATGACATTCTTTTTTTCAACGAGTGTGACTTATTTTCTGTGGAACCAGAAAACACATTCACGATAATATGATACCTATTTTGGCAAGAAGAATCGTTTCAACTGCGGTGTAATGAAAAATAGAAAAAATTTGCCAAAATGTTGAAGCTGGGTAATGACGACGCACTCCCTTGCTTCGATACAGCTCGAGATAATACATAAAATCTCATTAACTCAAAGAAAATATGAAGATTCACTTGAAATATTTTCGAGTCTTTCTTGAATGAACGAGGTTTTATTTATTACCCTGATTTAATTTACATTAATTTTTTGAATGACAAAGTCATCGATAGATTTGTTTGCCGAAGCGTAAGAAGGAACGCTGGAGGAATTGAATGTAACAAGTGCCCCAGAGAAAATGATTAACAATAATTCCTGGTTGAATCTTACAAAGACGAAGGACAATCCAGTTTATAGTCGTGACTTAGCTCTCTTCCACAACATTCCCTCACAATTATATTTACGCATATTCGTACGCGTTTTGCACGTGTGTCTCTATGGGAAGAAAAGAAGAGAAGGCCAACCTTGCCCCGTCCGTGCATAAACAAAATGGGCCGTAAAACCTTGAGGCGCTAATCCGCGTAGAATGCCGGCCGCCGCCGTCATCTTCGTCCTGGTCGTCGTAGCAGTGGTGCGAAGATATTGTCAAACTCCTTCTTCTCTTCTCGTTCTTCTTGTTCTTCTTTCTTACTTGCTTACCGTGATCGGACCCGTTCGCTCCGCAAGAAGACCAGCTGATTCATGCGGCCATATTTCACGTCTTTATGCATCCGTGAATATTTCAGGCCTCTCGGCACGCTGAGAGAAGAGGAGAGGTGAGAAGGATAATATTTGGTGTGTGTATATATGTATATATAACGCACATTATGAACGTGAAAAAAAAAAGATAGCTTGTCCTCGTAGACCCCGCTGCACGTTAAAACAATAACTACTTATTGATTTTTTCATTGTTTCGAGATCTTCCATTGATTCTGAAATCGATAACCCAGTAAATATTTTGTGGGAAGATGTAAAAATTCATTTGAAAGCGATTCGAACAATGGCAAGATTATTTGAATTTATTGAATGTCAGCGCGCGTATAACTGATCTATCTAAAATTGTCACATACACAATAGATGATCGTCATTCACCCCGGTAAGGTGTGTCGGATGAATAGGAAAGAGAGAAAAAAGAGAAGAGAGAACAGCACGCCAGTATATATTGCTTATGGGACAATTTCAGGTGGACAAGCTTTATATACGTCAGCTTGGTTACCGTCGTTTCATCGTAGAACGATTTGGACGGCCTCTTCTTTTCATGGTCTTCCAGTCGATTGAATCTCTTGCTGTCTTATCCTGTTGTCAGAGATTGAATAGGAGGGGCGGAGGGATTATAAAGGAATAGGGCTATCATACCCCATACGAGTATAATACAATGGAAGCATGTGTCACATGGTACCTCAGAGTCCACTGTGCGCAATTTGGAACGATTATAGGAGCCACTAAATAATTCCAAGAGCTGATCCACTCGGTGGTGGAGGCAGGAGGATGTCAAGCGTGCCTCGGTGAGCTGTTTTTTTCTCTTCTTTTCTTTTCAATTCCATCTAAACGAAGATACGTTTAATGAATGGGGAGAGACAAGCGATTGGAAACCCAAGTACTCGTAAATAACATCTGTATTTTGTCATTCGGAATTTCCAATGGGATATCATATATGAAAAAATCATGAAAATATCCATGAATTTCAATCATTTAATTAGTTTCCTCGATATTATTGAGATGAAACTTTTTGGAACGTCGAATCGATAAACCGAATGAATCATTGAACTTCACAGTAGGTAGAGCATGGATTTAGCGCGGCTGATACGATGCGATGCCGAAATGCTTGCTGCATCTGCCTGTAATCCGCAGTGAGACCTCTCGTTGTTTCGTTGATCCTCGCATTGTGACGTCGCTTGTATACTTCATTGTTCCGTGCTCGGGTTGTTCATTGTTAACAGATTGTGTACACCTACCCAAAAGTTATCCATCCCTCTCTTTCTTTCTGTGATTTTCGAATTTCTATACGAATTCTAAATGTATAGGGTGTAACTTTAAAAGCGTCGTGTAAAGTACAACTCTTCTGTCTCTTTCAATTGTATCTCATATAATAGAGAATTTAAATCCACGTAATCGATATAAATTCCCTTCAAGTTCGATTTCTCCTACATAAAAACAACTTGGAATATCGTAGAATGTTACTCTCCTGATCAATCGTACATTCGAATCAATATAAAACAATGATATATTGTTCAACGTGTGCCCCAAGGGAACACGAAAATTCGAAGAAAGAGGGTTTCAGTGTTCTTCAGACAAATTCAGAGTTTCTCATAGAAATTTTCATTGAAGAAAAAAAGTGTCTAATAAGAGTTTTTCAGTGAAATTCAGATCCAACCCAAAATCTGCCGGTACATTCTTTGAGCAGTATTTCCGGTTCCAACAAGTTAATTAAGAGAGATGAATAAACATAATTGATCAGATTTTTTGAGTTCGAATTTCCGTTTGGCTTCTATAAACGATTCAATTTCCACTACATGAAATTTAGAGAAATTTTCAAAGAAACTTCCTTTCACCAAGGTGCATAGAATGTCTGGATATTTTATGCTCCAAAGAACATTCCATGAACGTGTATATTTATGTACAATGAACCTAAATTTTGCCTCACACATTTGCGTTCTCTTGGGATGGGTTCTATGCATTTTAACAGCATTCAAGCGCTGATGTTGTTATGTTATCATTGAAACCTTCAGTATCGCATCAGCATCGATTAATATAAAATTGTGAAGGAAAATTACATTCTTAGCGTTCTCTAGTTGTTTTTAAGACCTGGTAAGGGTCTGATGAGGTGCTGTCAAGTTATAAAGAAAGTTGAGAAACGACAGGTTTTCAGGTACATGTGTCGGAAAATTGAACTGAAAAATATGGAATTTCATGTAAAAAATCAATCTTTGATAATCGGGTTTGTTTGTTTCTTTTTCCGTAACTCTCAATTCAGTGTTAATTCCATGTTCCCGGTTGTTGAAAAATCGAATTCCTTCATTCATCGCGAAATTTCAATCTATTCATGTGTTATAAAGAGATGAGTAAAAATTGTGAATCATCTAAATCCATCTGTATCTCATCGAAGCACAACAACAATATACAAAAGAAAAGAGATCCATAGGTCCATCTAACATCGAATGGATATATATGTTTTTTCTACTTGAATGATCAGAAAGAAATAAATCTCACGACACCTTATTCTCGATACAATCTCATAGAAGGTACAATGGAAAACATTTCATCCAGAATTTTTTGTATCGATTATGTTACAGATCTCCCTCAAGGCAACAATGAAAACCTTTCACAAATCGGATAAACATATAATACCGAAGACGAAGAAGAGGCTCTGTGGTGGTAAACAGAACGTTTTTGCGTACCTCGATGACATCGTCGTTGTCGTCATCCTGGTCGTCCTCCTCGTCTGAACCAACGGTGGTGTCGAATGAGGACCAAATACTCGTACGAGCAAAAGAGCCAGTGGTTGGCTCATTTGGGGTGGGCGTTTATTCCCAGTGTATCGGGGAACAACAATAGGGGAGACAAACTGCATGCTTGTTCGGTCGGTAATACCTCGTTGGGTCGGCGAGCAGACCCACTACTGGCATTGTTGATGATGCATCATCACGAGAAGCGCATGAACATACGTATGTGTATACGTGCATACAGATATCTGTATGCATATTGTCATACATATCTTTCCACGTGAATGTGCGTACATAGGAGTATTACTGTATACCCACATATAGACCTCCGTCTACCCCGTACATACATTTCGAGTAGATACGCACAAACAATGGCGTTAATCCGTAATTGTTACTGGTGCGTGGATATTACCGGTGGAGTCCAGGGTCACCGATAGAGGTAGAGAGGGAGACAAGGGTACCACAATGGTCAGCAATGATTTTCCTCCCATACGCCTTTGATATCCTATTCTATTCCACATCGTTCGATACCTTTGTTCAATATTTACTGGGATACGAAAACCAGTGTTGGGTTGGTTCGAATAATAATGTAAAGTGTGGTTGTTGTTGTAGTTGTTATTTGAAATTTAGAACAGCAAATACTCCAAATAATCCTGAATTTTCTCGATGAAATATTGAATTCGTCATTGCAACGAATAATTACTCGTTCGATTGAATTGAATATAAGTAATATTCTTTCAATATTTCCATCCCTCATGAAAGTTCCGTTTATGAGCAATTCAAAATAATACCACGGAAATATTTCTTTCAAGAAAATACAATTCAAGTTTTCGCAATTGTGCGAGTGAACGACTCAATCCTCCAATTATAAACACAATCTATCACTGCAATATTTTTCAAATTAATATCTCGTAATAACATCGAAAGAGGATAGTGCAAAATTGATCGATACGATTATCATCGAGTAGACATCGTACGGTGTATGTACTCGCGAGAGTGTGTTTTTCTCACAAACACGTTATATCGAAGAGGAAAAAAAACGCCCTGAAAAGTTGAAGCGTACGATATGATCGTTTTCATAAAAATATCCATACACACCGGTGACACGTAGGAAATTAAGAGAGACAAGATTTTAAATTGGGAAAATACAGTCAATGCACCGCGAAACGAGGGTGTAGAAGAGATATAGAGTCGATTGATTGAGAGAAATGGGGAAAAAAAGGAATCGAAAGGGAAGATAACATGTGTGTATACGTCTGTACGTTTCATCTACACTTATAGATATAGAAACGTTCCAAGATAAATAAAGAGCGGAGAGATAAAAGTGGGTAAAGCGACATAAAGGAAGGGAAGGATGAAGGCAACGGCGGTAATTAACAGTTTAAATTGGATCTTCAGTTGAGCGGCCTATTGCCGATTGTGTTGAATTCGAAGACGATGGTAGAACAAAATTGAGAACAAAATTGCGTCAGGAGTCGAGGAGATCTTACCGATTGTCCGTTCGAATGAAAGGATCGAGGAACGAAGGAATGAGGGAACAGGAAGGGAAGAATCAAAATCAACGTATTATATAGATATATCCATACATACGGAATGAAGAAATCGAGTGTTTCAAGAAAAGAACACATTCAATGTTGCAACAAAGGACTCTTAAAGTAAACACAATGATATTTTCCAATGACGATTTGGAAATCTTTCCCACAATAAAGAAGAAAGTTTGGCCTCGTCCTATAGTTCATTTCGATGCAGGAAAATGTATGTGAAATAACTGAACTCGTCCCAATAATTTGAAATTCGAACATCCACGAGAAGTAAAGATACAATTCTATTAGAATTATCAACAAAATCGGACAATTGAGGAAAATAAAAAAAGGACACGTGTATCGAGTAAAAAGTACGTATGTATCAAGTGAAAGAAGGTCTTCGATATTGTTTGTTGGACGTACTCCAAAATACCGATAGATCGCGTTCGCGGATTCTCCGTGTTTCTTTCTTCCCTTTTCTCTCTTTCTCTCTCTTTCTGTCCTAAAACAAGAAAGTCGTCAACGACAAACTCGGAGGACAGAAGGTGGGGCAAATTCACAAAAGCAAATGGAGGCCTTTCGATCGACCAGTCATCTAGTAGTCCTGACAATGGGCAGCGGGCCAGCAGTGTTTCATTAAAACATGCATTGAATTCGAGAGAACCGAGGACGAATTGACTGTAACCGAGGCCGGTAGCCAGAGAACGGAGAACGGTTTTCGGTGGTCCTACTGTAACCCTGTCTCTCCCAACTACATTATCTTCCTTGCACCCCCTCGGCTTGCTTCGCCCAGACCATTATGTTTCCTTTAGCCGAGTATCAGAGAGAGGTTCAGTTTTGAGCCCGCTTGGACGATGATCATGTCTGATTGAAACGTCGAAAAGTCGCTTTTTATCCCCTCCTGAAACCTTGTCTCTACGTTTGTTGTACGATCGTTGTATTCCGTTGAGTAGAACCAACGATCAAAAGTGTATAGAGAAAGAGAGAGAAAGGGAAAGGGAGACGTGGCCAAGGGGAACGAGAATGAGAAGACCGGAGTAGGAGATGCTGCTGGGTTAAATTGGAATTGTCATATGAGGAGAGGAGTAGCGAGGTGAATTAAAAGAAAAACAACTTGTATAGGATTGAGTTTAATTGTAAACCTCGCTTTCCCCCTCTTTGCCCTTCGGTAACCTCTTCACGACTGGATTTTCTATTATTACCCACACTATATCATGTCGACGTTGTGGCCGAAGTTGAACGAGACGTATGGAGAGGTATGGCGACCGTCGACGTACAGAAAACTGGAGAAAGGTGGAATAAAGAAAAGAGGAGTTCGAGCGAGGGAACGAGGATGAAACGTGTATACGTGTATACGCGCTATTTGTATAGAGTGAAAAGGGTCAGAGAGGAAGGACTCTATCGGTAAATTGCTACGTCGATAAACTGGTAATTAGAAAGCCGTTGTTCGCTCTGTCTCTCCGAGCACAAAGTCTCTAAAAAATGGTCATACTCCAGGGATCTTTAGTTTTTTTAACCTTGCGATTTGTAAACCACGAGAGAAAGAATAAGTGGAAATTGAAACAATTTTATCAACATGTTTGATTCAGTTTTAAACTTTATTGGGAAACTCGTTCCCTTATGATTTCCTAAAATACAACAAAGAAAGACAACAAGCTTATAGCGAACCATCCCTGTCCCTCGTCCTTCAAAAGAATTTTCAGATCACGCTGGTTAACCGAGCGCGTACTTTTGAAGGGTTGAATTCAAATTGAATCGATAAAACGCGATAAAAACAATAATTTTTGAATAACGTTGTAAAAATCCGCAAGGACAAAAAGTAGAAGAAAGAAAACATATTTTTTCATTCTCACGATTGATGTTACACAGAGAAAAGGAAGGGGAGAGAGTCTTCTCACTCGATGCCATATTGTCAAAGAACACCGCGAGTTTTTCCGTTTATGAAAACTATGATGTCGTTGATGGCTGCGGCAGCGGTGGTGCGATGGGGGTGTTGTAGCCATGAGCGAGGGTGACATTGTCCGGCATTATCGGCTCCGGCCTTCTCTTCTCTCTGTACGTTGTCCTATTACGGATTGTGCATGGAGAAAAAAATGTATTCGGAGAAACACACGGAGGAAAGGGATAGCGGTTACCACTTTTGTTTCATACAGAGTACTGACGTAGGTGGCGGTCGGTGATCGCGTTCTTTTCTGTTGGAGAATTTGTATTCATTGTTCGACATACACCCTCGTTTATATGCGGCATTATAAAAAAATATTTTCACGTACACACGCATTCGACGACGGTGAAGAAAAAATGAACGACAACAAAACAAACAAACAAAAAGGATTGAAAATAAACAAGTATCCGGATTTGTGTATGTCTATCCGAGCTTGTCGTGTGCCATGGAATCCGTCGCATAACATTCTGATGAAAACGTGAGATTCAATTTTCAATGGAAATACGAGAAATCGATCGAGCTTCGATCAACGGATACAAATGTTTCATTATTTTTCAATGGAGGAAAAACGTATGAGGTTGTTTCTTTGTTTTCTCTTTTTGATACAATCATAAGTTTATCGATGAAGATTATGAATTCAAATTGTATAACGTCGATGGAATGAAATCGGTTTAACGCTTCGGTTTGTGTCGAATGGCTCTGTTGTTCATTAGATTGTTTAATATTGTGAGTTGCGTGGGGTGAAATATAACTCCGATGAATCCACGTTGAAATTCAGAATAAAGAAAAATTGAGTAAAGTTTGCCTCCGGGGTGGAAGAGGGGTGGTGAGAGGCAACAGCCATAATTTTCCTTATTGTCCTGTAGGGACGTGTTTATTGTCTTAGCTAAAAACAGACTTGGAAAGGAGTTATTATTATTGAAGAGTAGAGAGATAAAGGGTATGTTCGAACAATAGCACCGACAGGTCAAGTAATATTTGAAAAAGCACCTCAAAGGAGGTTATTGCTTAATCCCCGACAGTAAACAGTTATATTTTATTCCTCTGACACGAACCCTACGGCTATTCTCTAAATCTCACTTTTATTCGTTTCAATTAATTCCTTACAAGGAGATTTCTATACTAAAGAGAATAGGATTTATTTTCAAAATTAAATACATCATGAACACATTATTCCTTTTCAATTAAGCCCATTGTTCAATTCATTATCCATGAAGATTGACTTGGAAGATATGTTAAAGATGCGCACAATGAGGTATAATTTCATGCTGAAAATTCTAAACGTTGCCAAAAAATGATACTGAAACAACGATCAAACCTAGTGAAAAAATTCAACTGAGAATCACTGAAATTTTTCAGAGATTTTCAGTGAAAGAACGTGTCTGATAAACGAAAGTTTTTCAGAGTTTTGCAATAAAATTCAGAGAAAGGCAACTTGCTCCCCAGTATATGATGAATTTTCCATCAAACGTTTTGTATTGCAATTCATCCTTGCCTTAAAAACACCCAAACTCGATAGAATTGGCAAAAAAACCCCTCCCAAGGCTGAATGTTTGAAATTTCATCTACAACGAATTTGTTTACAATTGATCAGAGAAAAATCTTATTCCGCATCTCCGATTTCATTCATAAATCATAAAGAAATGCAGCAAAAAGTATAACGAAGATAATCCAGGTTTCTTATTAACCCGATAATTCCCTCGTAAAGAAAATAATTGTTCCCCGAGAGGAATAAAAGATGAATAGAAAAACAGACCAGTAGTTTACGAAAGCTAACAAAGAGGAATATAGGAAGAAAAAGAAGAATTATAAGCAATGATGGAAAAGTATAGATGAAAAGGTCATCGAACAGCAAGAGGAAAAGATCCGGCTGGAGTTAGCCTCTAGCGAAGTGTCTGTGAACAATAGACAAACGAGGTCCTGTTCTATGAAGGGATAAAAGCGAGACATTATCCCTGACAATAAAAGAGAAGAGTAGGTTGAGAAAAGGAGTCCAAAGTGAGCGTAGTACGCGCGAAGGAGTCTGCGTAAAGCCATGTTTTTCCACGGCATTGTGTCGCATGCGGATATAATATAATATAATGCCATAGTCTTCTCAAACGAACGAAAGACCAAAGAATCTTTGCCAGGTGCGTTGCCGCTTGCTTCACCTCTCCCATTCTCTTCGATCACATCGGTCGCGTCCACTCGTCTTCGTTTCTCGCTGTCCACTCTTTTGCTGCCACAGACACCACGGGGTGGGATTTTGTTGTGTCGGCATCCGCGAGCCATTGTTACCAAGCGTCAAACAAACGCCCGTGAAAAGAACCCTCGTACAATCGATTTGAAAACGTGTCTCCAAATGGCGAACCGAAGATCGAAGAAAGAAAACTGATAATAATAAATTCAATTTATATATACGTATTTAACCTTAAATATGATTTTGAGGGAAAAAGGAAAATCCTGCAGTCACATTTGTCATTATTGCAACAAAACTTCATACTTTCCTAGAACCTGCTTTCTTGGAACTTTCTTATTTTCTTCCCTTTATCTCGAGGAAAAAAATGTCATCTCTCACTCGAGTTCACAACTAGCTCACGGTGGTTGCCTCTCTGACACTTTGGAAGGGACTTGTATAGCAGCATCTGTAACGTTGGTCGACTCTAATTAAGTAAATGCCTCGGCAGTTGTTGGATGTCTCTCTGATGTCTCTAAGATGAAGGGAACTGCGCGGAGGACACAATGTTCCGTTTTTTGCCATCCTATGTTTCTAGCTTATTCTCCTCGCGATGGGTTACACTCTTTTTATCCTTATGTAACTTGATTTTTTTTACCCCTGAAGCAGCAACAGCGGCAGAAGTAACAGCAACACCTTTTTCGTCTTTTGTCTTCAAATATTTTTTTTTTCATGTGCTCTCGTTGCGTTGAGCCCAGTTTTCCCAGTGATGCGCTCTCTCTTTCTCTGTTTTCCGTGTTTCATCAGCATATACGCGTTAATTAAATGCTTTCAGCAGGACGATTCCACTGTTATTCCTACCGTTACTGCAGTAGACGCGTTGAAGCATCGTAATAATCACGAAGTGTCAGCCTGGAAGAGAGGTTTCAAGCTTCCATGCGCACACATCACAGCAAACAAGTATATGAATTTAGAGACAAGAAGGGAGATATTATACCGATCTCTTGCTCTCCATTCCTCTTACAAGGTTCGCAATGGTGAGAGATTTACTCTGTAAGATGGGAGAACAAGTGGGAGCTATGTAATTCTAATTGTACCCCAGCTTTGATACTATTCCGCGCGAATGTTGTATGCGTTGAAAAAGATTCAGTATCTTGGGCGAATGTTTTTTTCTCTCAAAATGAAGATCTAGCTTAGTTTGAATAGCAGTACATAAATTTCAAGAGAAAATAGTGCAAGTCTTCTTAAAAATAAATTAATATATGGAACCATCAAATGTCATGATAATTCTGGAAAATATGGTCTGAGTTTGCCAAATTGTCATGTCCTTTAATGCAATTTTGATCATGTTATCCAGTTAAGGCAAAACGGATAGTATTCTGAGAATTTGGATTCAAAGATACACAGGGAAAAATATTGTGTATAATATACAGAGTGGCGCAAAAGTCTGGAAACACCCCCACACGGAAAAAATAATTTAGCTGCAATAGCTAAGTAGCTAGCACGGACACGGACAGCCATCAAATTAGCTCCTGCAGCTACCTTTTAGCTGTTACCGCAAATAAATTAACTACAAATGCAAATCTTTTTGCTGTAACAGCTAAAATTTAGCTGCAGGAGCTAATTTAATGGCTGTCCGTGTCCGTGCTAGCTACTTAGCTGCTGCAGCTAAATTATTTTTTCCGTGCATAACTTTTGAACGGGGCATGATAATTGAATCAAATTTTTTTTTAATTGAAGGAGGGGTCAAGGGCTATCTCAACGGAGGACTTTGAGTTCCTCAGCCCTGTAGGGGACGATGAGAGGGGAAGGAGAGCCAAAATCTCAAATGAGACGGGAGGGCTTGTGATACGTCATTCGATAGGGGCTTTCAACCCGAATCCAGCGATTCTTTGTTTTTTGGAATCGGATCATTTTTTGCTGAGTTATTGGTATTTTAATACTCCGATGTGGCAAAGTCTGGAAACCCCCATAACTTTTGAACGGGGCATGATAATTGCATTAAATTCTCTTTTAATCGGAGGCTTGCTTATCCCAATCTTCGCATTACCCAGAATCAACGGCGTGGACGTGGCGGGAACCTGATTCCTTGTGGGTGTGTGGTTGTGTGTGGGATTGTGTGTGTGTGAGGGTGGGTGGGTGGTTCGGTCGTATGGGCCTGTGTGACCCACACACAACCACCCATACCCACACACACCGACGCCCACACACAACCACACACATGCACGCACACACAAGGAATCAGATTCCCGACCCGTCCGCGCCGTTGATTCTGGGTAATGCCAAGATTGGGATAGAAATAAGCTCCGATACGAAAAAAATTTGATCCAATTATCATGCCCCGTTCAAAAGTTAAGGGGGTGTTTCCAGACTTTGCCACATCAGAGTATCAAAATTACCATAACTCAGCGGAAAATAATCCGATTTCAAAAAACAAAAAACCGCTGGATTTGGATTGGAAAACCCTATCGAATGACGTATCACAAGCCCTCCCGTCTCATTTGGGATTTTGGCCTCCCTTCCCCTCCCATCGTCCCCTACAGGGCTGGGGAACTCAGAATCCCCCGTTGAGATAGCCCTTGACCCCTCTTGCAATTCAAAAGAAATTTGATCCAATTATCATGCCCCGTTCAAAAGTTATAGGGGTGTTTCCAGACTTTTGCGCCACCCTGTATAAGGATGTGAAATCAACAGTGTATGGAATCCCCATGTGAGAAATAAATGTGAAATTCCTTCTCATTTTGGGGACATTTCCTCATGATTTGGTAGAATTTTCTCTCATTTTGTTGAAGTATTCGACACCCAAAAAGCAGAATGAGTTCTCAAAATGTAAAAAAATGACCTCTACTTTTGATCGGAGAAAAAACAATCCTCTCGCGATGAGGGGGTGAAATAATCCACCATTCACCATTGAAGTGAAGCATGAAACCCCATATTCTTCACAGGGAATATTCAGTTTATTCACTATCAAATCAATATAAACTCTGTGCCGATGATTGGCGATATTTCACAAATGCAATATTTTGTATAGAATTACTCGAGTTTTTATTGAATTTGATAGAATCTCGATCGAAAATGTATACAAATTGTGGAAAAAAAAATCGTGTGGATCTCTTGGAACATATGTTTTTGTCAAAAGTATACAAAATTTCCACGGTAGAGAGCAATTCTGTGCGGAAACGAATGATCCCCGTTCTTCACATATCACATAATTCCAATGATTGATATTTCATGGATGAACCAGACTAGTTTGAGAGAATAAGATGGAAATCTCTAAAGTGGCCGGGAGTTCAGTACTTTTCTCGACAAAGAACACAAAACAATAATTACGACACGACGGGGTGAAAGCAGAGAATGCATTTTCACTCTCGTTACGCAAACGCCAGACTTCAAAGAATCCCGTACCAATTACGGGATGGAAAAAATGCGAAAGGAGCGAGGACACAAGCAGAATTTATACGCACTTTGCGTGCGATACCAAGACAAATAGAAATTAGCATGTGTGCCAGTGAATTATTGCAGAATGACGGAATTAGGAATTACGTACTCAAAAAGACACCGTAGCACCAACATAGAAAATAATTGAATGAACAGGAGATTGTATATTCAATTTGGTTGTTGAAAAGTATAAAATTTTCGTTGAAGAGTTTGAAAATAAATAAAACATCAACTCACGTCGGACTGATACGTTTTGCAACTATAATTATTCATACTATTCCTAAGTATATTTTATTCAATCGATAGATCGAATCCTCAGATGAGCAAGTTCAAATGTGTACTTGCATAAATATAATTAATCAGCTTGAATATGACAGAAGAACAAACTTGATGCAAAGAAAAAATGGTATTGTTTGATGCAGATGATGATGAGGATATGACGACGTTGATAATAATATTAGTACTAATGACATTTTTCTGAACACATAGTATCATTATGAACCTATCTTTCAAGTACAATAAACAATGTTCTTCAATCTGTCATAATAAACTTATATCGGTACAAATGTTAATTATGTCGCAACACGTCCATTAAATGCAAAAATTGTAATTAAATGAGTATATCATATATATCTTATAAAACGTGTATCTCGATGAATAATTACAGAACTCACTCGGCTCTTTTTTTCCCTTCATATTATCATCGCTAACGAAACCTTATAATATCACGGTCCAAAATGTTTTGAGGACTAAATTGCATCATTAGGATATGAAAGTATATTTATTTGATCCACCGCTTTTGACACGTGAAACAAAGTGAAATAGAATGCTTGGTGATTCCATTACTGCAGAGCAGGGTGGCAAATGTAGTACCGAGAGGATCCTTCTAAATGCTCCTCCTCTGTACGCTCGACTTTTTACCCCGTTTCCACCCCCTGTTCGTTTCTTTACCTTTTTCTTTCTTTCTTTCTTTCTTTCTTTCTTCTTTTCGCGTATTCCTCTTTTTTTCTACGGCTGCGCGAAATCGTTGCAACGTCAAGCGAAGCAGAGGCAGAGGCGGCAGTGGCGGTGGCGGTGGCAGCGGCACTAATTGGCATTGAAAAAAGGTGGTGACGATAGCTAAGTACCCACCCCGGCGTGATTCTCTTTTGCACTACGTTGGACGAGAGTTAGCAACGTTACTGATATACGCATACAAGTGGAATTCCCATACGTTGTGGCTCGTACACACGTACCCATACCTTATATCTCTCTATCCTCGCGTTGTAGGAGACGATTGAAATACTCCGAGGTTCTGGAATCCGCTCGTCGATTTCGTGTTACACAGTGGTAGCTCCTAACTGCAGTCAGGTAACACATATAGCTGTCGCGTGTGCTTCAAAGCGGAGCGCGAAAAAATCTCTCTTGCACAAAACGGACGAGTAATTAATTAAAGCGCCTCTGCACTGTGAGGAGGAGGAGGAGGAGGAGGAGGAGGAGCAGGAGAACGGCGGCGACGACGTCGATGTCGACGTCGACGTCGACGAAGAGGAGGAAGAGAGCTTTTTCCAACGCCGCTACCTCATTCGCGTTGCTTTCACTTCTATTCTCTTTATTTACGATTATTATCATTATTATTATTATTATTATTATTATTTTCCTTTCTTTGTTGTCTTTCTCTCGCATCTGTGTACGCGAGCGCAAGATAAAAGTTGACGTCGGCGTCGATGGGTGAATAATACGGTTATATATCAATGCGTCGTCGTTGTGATCATCTCCGTCGGTAGTCCAGCGAATTGTGTGTTAGAGCGTGAACGAAAAAAAAAACCAGAAAAGGAAAGGCAAAAGCAGTCGGCGAGATGAGAAAAAAATGAGATTACAAGGGATCCAACACGGTCACCACTGACTCGTATACACTAATTACACCATTTTCTACTTCTGCGATTTCGAAGAGAGCATTGCAAAGCCCGAGAAATATGGTACTCTTTACCTTATATGTTTGAGCTTTTATGTTGATCCTTTCTCTCAAGCAACAAACTTCTCTCCAACCTCGCACCTGATTACCATCGGCCACCCGCTACCATTCATCTTTTTGTCATTCTCTCTTCGTTTCTCTTGAATCCGTGAACATTAAACGCGCATATACGCTGCTGGTAAGATCAGGAGGCAATTGCGCGACGTGCAATCTACGTACCCTCTTTGACGCCTCTGTGATGTCAAAATCTAAGGTCTCGACACCATTCAAAGAGGAAAACGAGTAACCAAGCGAGAACGAAGAATCGCCATTACTGTGAACGCAGTCGCGTATACTGCCTGACTTGTATAGATGATACAATGCCTTGAAACCATGAATATACGAACCAATTAAAATTATATGCAATTATAAAGGTTAACCATGTTTTTTCTCTTGAATATCTAGAAGATTCGAGGGTTCTTAATGTAAGAGTTAATAACGAACAACAATCATCTTCTACACCTGCGAACTGGAATCTCTCGTCGAGAATTGTTTGGGAGCCATAGTGGAAGAAATTGTTGAAATACTTTGTTGAAATTTGCCCCAACTCTGACGAGAGAAATCTGAAAATCTCTGAAAACCTCTGAATCTCACTGAAAGACTCTGAGAAAATCGGAAAAAACTCTCGCTTATTGGACACATTTTCTCACTGAAAATTTCTCTGAATACCTATGAATCTTTCCTGAAAAATACTGAAAACCTCTGAAATTTGCAGAGAATTCCCGATAAATCTTTCCTCCGGGAGAATTCTGTCAATATTCCAAAATATTCGAAAATTGAAATCATTAATCGGTGGTCAAAGATCTTGTGAACGCGAAGTTTTATTAGAATCAATTGAAAATACACGTGGATTAACTCTGAGTGTATTTCATTCACATATTCTGAGTGAATGAAAATACATCACTATTCGAAGGAGTTCGATATTGATTTTTCAGTAATTAACACATACATGCGTTAGGAAATTTCAGAAATTCGAAAAACGCCAAGGTTGGGGGCATTCAGACATTGATTGCACTGCAATTTTCAGAGATTTTGAGCAACGAGTTTTTTGGAGAATTAGGGAGGTGTTCATAGTTTCTTAGAGAATTTCAGTCACTTCCAGAAAGATTCGGCACTCTTCAGTGATATTTATGGATATTCAAAGAAATTTCCAGTGGAAAAACGTGCTTGATGAACAAGAGTTTGAGAATTTTTCAGAATTTTTCAGATATTTTCAATGACACTTGTAATTTTGCAGTGAAATTGAGGCTAATTCCAAGGAATTTTTAGAAAAAATCTACCCCCCAGGGTTTCAACATCATTTCATTTTAATGATTGAACAACGCCAAACAATTTACTTTCACTGTCCATGAGTATTCTCATTTTCACAAATTTCGTGGTAGACTAAAAAAAAAAAAACAGCACTATTATTCCGAATTTCGAAAAATATCATTAAATCCGACATATCGTCAGAAGTAGCATCCATTTTCGAAGATTGAAATCGTTGAATATTTCGATTCTCAATTCACAATTCAACTGAACACGATTTTTTCTGAGTCAAATGACGGTACAGTTCCAGGTCTAGACATTCAGGTTCAGACATTCTTGACTTCAGAAACAAATATCCCAAACCCTTCTCTCATGAACATAACAGTTTAAATCTGCCGAGAAATTTTCATTTTCCGACTTTTGGCCAGCTTTTTTGGATTCGGGACCAATGTGGGTTGGTACAATTTCAATTAGGCGTAATCATTCGATCGGTTGATTGATCACTCTTCGGTAATGGAAAAGAATTCAGTTCAACAAAAAAAAGTTTCCATCAGATTGAAACAAAAAATTTCCAAATTGAAACAGAAATATATTTACCCTTGAATTCGAAGGATGTTATTTCCAATCAATGAACAATTTCGCCATTAAAATCAAGGTCTTTCCATTGGAAACGAGATACATCATAATGAGAGCAAAGGAATCTTCTTTCAGCCTAAGAATTTGGGTTCTCAATTTATTCTTGACGTATGTCAGATATTGCTGAAATTGGGAAGGCTTTTGAAAGTGTGTCGCGACTGTACAGACTTCAGTGGAAGCATAAACAATCTTCTCAACAAATCAAGTGACAACATATCTCGAATGTGAATTCACATGGATTATATTAAACGATCATGTAAATTACCATTAAATGATGAGAACCCCCTCGATGGCTGTTGGTGGTCAGGTCGATAAAACTGCCAAATAGAAAATAAGACCAAGAAAAACATGATTAGCGTTTTGTGATTCACAAACTTCATAGGTATAGTACTGCGTCCAAAAAGTAAGATGACATTTGAATTGCGCAAATGTATTTATGGAAGTGATCTTATTTTTAGGTTGACAGGGCGGTCTTTGATATCCGTGCCAAGGGTTGAATCAAAATATTCATTAGTGTTTGAGATACGCTCCGTTTTGTAAGCAGCTGAAAGTGAATTTTTCGATTTTTATAATGTCTGCATTTGTTGAGAAAAGAATTTGTATTGAGTTTTATTTGCTGAGTGAATCTTCTGTTGCTGATTCGTCGAGGATGGTGCAGGAGGCCTTTGGTGGTGAGTCATGTCGAAAAAAAATGTTTACAAGGGGTATAAAGAGTTCCAAGAGGGTCAAGAACGTGTCGAAGGCAAAAGCGTCTCGGTCGAGCATCAACTTCAGCTGACGAAGTTCACGTTCAAAAAATCCAAGATTTGGTGCTTGTGAATCGTCGATTAACAACTACAGATCTTGCTGATGATGTTGGCATTTCAAAAGGATCAGTCAATACCATTTTGGAGGATCTTTTGGGCCTCGGACGCGTCAAATCTCGATTGGTACCGAAAACACTGAACTTTCTGGAAAAACATCGTCGCGTTGAAGTGTGTAAAACGATGCTCTTTGACTATCAGGACGAGATGAGACGTGGATTTATACTTACGACCAGGAAACAACCGATTAATCAAGTGAATATCGCGGTAAAGGTGAGGCAAAACCAAAAGAACCGCGCCAAAGTCGCTCAAGAATCAAGGTTATGTTGACTGTTTTCTTCGATGATCGTGATGTTATGCATTTTGAGTTCCTTCCACCAGGTCAAACTTTGAACAAAGAATATTATTTGAGCGTTATGTGTCGTTTACGTGGAGCTATTTGCCTGAAGAGACCGGAATTGTGGCAAAACAATTCCTGTTTTTTGCACCACGACAATGCACCGGCTCACCCTGCATTGAATCTTCGTGACTATTCCACAAAAAACTCGACCCATATCGTTCCACGACCACCGTATTCACCTGATTTGGCACCGTGCGACTTCTGGCTATTCAACAAGCTCAAAAGACCGATCCGGGGACACTGTTTTAAGTCGATAGAGGAGATCCAAGCCGAATCGGAGAGAGCTGCAGGCCATCCCGGAGGCCGACTGCAACAACTATTCCGAAGATTGGAGAATGCGTTGGCACAAGTTCATTGTATCCATGAGGGAGGGGGGGGGGGTGTATTACTTCCCCAATAAAAATATTTCTCTTCAAAATTCTTCAAAACTCTTCAGATTTTTCTACATAACTGTCAGATTTCGGACGCTTTGAGAAATTTGCAGAATTTTTAACCATAAATATTACTCTACAAATATCTGCATTACTCTGCAAAATTGTACATAATTCTTCCAATCCTCGTAATATTTTATGAATTCCTCCACAAAATTCGTACAAAACTCGCCAAATCTCCATATTACATTAAATACTTCTCTGCATATTTCTGCATTACTCTACAAATCTCTGTTCTATCTATTCACTTTTGCTTGAGAAAAAAAATTTTTGTTCAGAGTTTATCTCTACAAACCTCCTTCCAGTTTGACTTGAATGACATTACGGAAGAGAAACCAATCGAAAGTCCATTTTAGGAACTTTCCTCGGTGAGGATTGAACCCGGGTCCTGCGAGTGAGAAGCAAAGCCTCTATCACATCAGCGGATCTCCGAGATGACTACAGTAATCTTAATGTACCGCTTATGGGAATCATCGCAATGGAAAATTTTGAAAAATTCGTTTTCGTGAGGTATAGACCAATCAATTCAGAATCTTCTGAAACGAAAAATGAATAGGTCGTGGGAGAGGGGATTTTTTTGACCTCAACTTGTAAATTTTTCCAAGTGCTGAGTCAAATCGATAGAAAATTTTGGAAGTTCGTCCCTGTAAGATACAGACCAATCGATTCAGAATCTTATGAAACGAAAAATGAGTAGATCGTGGGAGGAAGGTTTTTTCGAGGCCTACTAGTGAATTTTACTCGAGTTGTTTTGAGTCGATTGAGAAATTTGAAAAAATTCACTTTATCTCCGCAAATACGATTTGAAAAAAATGTATGAATTTGTATAGAAAACTCAACTCTCCGCCACAAGCCGTAATATTCTTGGAATAGATAAATAAAGAGAAAATTCAAATTTTTTTCTGCAAATGTAGTTTGCAGAGAAATGTATGAATTCGTGGAGAAAATTCCTTTCCTCATCAAATGTTTCCACCATTTATCAAGTAGAAAAATGTTGAGAAAATTCAACATTTCTCAACAAAACAACTTTGACCAATAAGTTGGAAATGTACAGAGAAACCTTTACTGGCGATAGAAATTTTCAGAAATATGCAGAATTTCACAGAGTTTTGGAAGATGAATCTGTTGAAAAAATTCTTTCTTTCTCTAAGAATTGCGATAATGAAGTTTTGCAGAGAAATTGTTGAAGTTTTGAAGAGAAATATTTTTCTATTGGGGTGCTGTCTTTTCATACGCTGATATGTATTATATTCTTTTTTTCTATCCTCGTTGGTTTTTTTCATTCCTTACAATACGTTCTCATCTTGATTTCATATACGCAATTGAATTTGTTAAAATCTGCTAAATCTTTTTTTAACACAGTAGTAAATCAAAAATTCACTCGCTGTCAACATAATTAACTGACACGGCAAATTTTCCGCTAGGCTAGGAAACCTTTCAGCAACAGCAAACCTAAAAAATTTGCTTTGCTGATATGAAACTTGTGACTGAATTAGCAAAAACCTTGCTCTCTTAACAAACGCTTGCTATCCAGCAATCCGGAATTGTGGATATACACATGGAGAAAAAAGATCATGGAATGATCGTTAGAAAAGATGGTGAACTGGCGACAACTACGAATTTCTGTGCACAGTCGCTAACAGAGCTGAGTAATGGTTCCTATTCTGGTATATTCAAATACAATATAGTATACCAAAAAATGAATCATCACTCGTCTCTGTTAGCGACTGTGTACAGAAATGCGTAGTTGCCACCAGTTTACTATCTTTTTCATGATCTTCCTCCTCCGTGCGGAGAGTTAGAAAATTTCGCTGAATTAGCAAATATCTTGCTAAAGTGGCTATATTTTTGCTGTAACAGCAACTGTTTTACTAATTCAGTAAAGCAGATTTTTCGGAATCGCTTTTTCAGCAAGAATTTTTCTCCGCTGTGTATGTGCAGAGCGTCCCCAATAGAAATCACTCTAGTCATTCTTTAGGCGATTAAAAGGCCTAGCGAGGCCTTGCAAGTCCCTTACAAGGACCTGGTGAGGCCTCGCAAGGCCTAGAGAATTACTAGAGTGATTTCTGTTAGAGGTGCAAATAATGCGAAGTGTTCAATTCTCTACTGTCTGAACGTTTCTTCTCCATTTAGGCAGGTTTTATTATTACCATGGTTTCATCGTTACTCGCGAGAACCGACTTCCATAATATCCTGAGAACCCAATTTCTCAGTCTGTAAAAAACTTTTCTTTGCCCTCATTCTAATAGATTTTTCTTTCAATGTAAAAAAGTTCCATCAAACAGAAAAAGTTTTCATCAGATTGAAACGAAAAACTCTCAAATTGACAATCAAATATATTCCTTCTTGAATTCCAAAATTGTGATTTCAATTCAATGAAAAATTTTTCCATTGAAATTAATTGATTTTTCCATCGGAAACAAGATTTATCAGAATGAGGGCAGAGAAATTACCTTCAAGTTCAAGAAATTGGGTTCTCAGGGTAAGAGATATTGAATCACCTAGCGCGTCGAAAGAGTATTTTATTTGTATGCTAGGAGAATAATTCTCACAGATATCTCTATTACAGCAGGTATCTCACGAGCAAGGTGTGAAGAGTACTGCATACTCATGAACAATTATCGATCTGCATTTGCATATCAATTCACAATCTCATGACACAACAACCGGAAAATTCAAATCATTAGACGGGGAGTTAGTCTCTCTGAAATCTCTTATAAATTCAATAAAAAATTTCAAATTTTCTTAGTAACCATTCTACAGTAAATGTTCGGAAAAAATTTGGGCCATGTATATTAGGGTGTTTCAAAAAAAAATTGTTTTCGAGTGAAGGGTCTTGAACTCTTGATTCCGACCCCAAACTGAACCTCCTGCAACCTGGGGTCCCTAGCTTTAGATTTAGAGGTCGCTCAATCGAGTTTTATATTGCGATTTTGATGCCAGTCTGAAAAACCACTTAAAGTGGGGAATTCAGGAATTTTGTGTTCATAATCTACTAATTCTTGACCGATTTTGATGATTTTTTCTTTAAAATGCTCAGAATTAAATTCTTAAGAGAACTGTCGTTCCACATTTTTCAGTCCTTCCCTAATTTTTTCAATAAATAAACAAATAGCGTGGAAAAATCTTCAATTTCAGGTATTTGAGCTTGTATCTTCCGAAAAAGTCTTGGGATAAAGTTACTATACAGCAAGATTATTACAGGTGTGCTCATTGAACATGAATAATTTGAATAATTACGAATTCAATAATTATAAACAATTTTATAAACAATTTTCATTAAAACATCAGTAATTGGGATAATCTTCGATGTAAATATGAAGTTCTCATTTTTAGTTTCTTGAAACTATCGTAGAAAAAATTGTGAGTGAAAGAACGAAGATAAAAGCTGATATCCATATCATTGTTATAAATAATTTTATAAACAAATTCTCAACTCAGAGGTGTTTTCTGCGGGAAAAATATTTTGTTTCTTTTTTTATACAGAGTTCCCATTAGTTACAATCTGCAATTAAATTTCAGTGAAATTCAACATAAACTATTGTTGTCAACAATTTTGTACAAAAACAAATTCTCAATTGGAAAATTTTTGGATGGGAAAAGAAATAAGTTTAGGGTTGTAAATGCAAAATTTCGATTCCCATTGACTTCCTATAATCACATGACAATAATTTCCAATAGATACCGCAGGAATAATATGTTTTTCTTCCATCAAAAAATTCTCTCAAAGAAAAGTTTGGTTCTAATTCCTGCAGGAATTTTAATACAAACTGTGAATCTTAGTATGATACGCACTAAATACATAAAACAATGTTTTCCCCTTCCGAACATGTCAAGTTTTCAGAGTTTATTAGATATTTACAGAAAAGCTCAGTAATTCTCGAAAGAATGTTCTAATTTTAAGAGATTCCTAGAGGAAATTCTTGATATAGGTTTCCATCAGAAAGTTTCTCAGTTCAAAATTTGTTTATAAAATTGTTTATAACAATTATGAATATCAATTTCATTTGAAAACTATTCACTACTTGTGACTATTCATGATGATTCCCAATAAATACCACGAAACAAAAATTCTTCTGCCATTCAAAAATTTCCCAATCGAAAATTATTCCAAATACTGATTTTTTAATGAAATTGTTTATAAAATTCTTTATAATAATTGGATCCGTAATTATTCGAATTGTTTATGTTCAATGAGCAAGCCTGCAATAATCTTTCTGAATAGGGACTTTATCTCAAGAACTTTTTCAAAAGATAATAGCTCAAATACCTGAAATTGAAGATTTTTCCACACTATTTGTTTATTTATTGAAAAAATTAGGGAGGGACTGGAAAATGTGGAACCACAGTTCTCTTAAGAATTCAATTCTGAGCATTTTAAAGAAAAAATCATCAAAATCGGTCAAGAATTACGACTTGTAGTAGATTATGAACACAAAATTCCTGAATTCCCCACTCCAAGTGGTTTTTCAGACTGGCATCAAAATCGCAATATAAAACTCGATTGAGCGACCTCTAAATCTAAAGCTAGAGACCCCAGGTTGCAGGAGGTTCAGTTTGAGGTCGGAATCAAGAGTTTAAGACCCTTCACTCGAAAACAATTTTTTTTTAAACACCCTAATGTATATATTCTGATTACTTTAAATAAATTCATAGGAATTTCCCCATAGAAATTTCGGTAATCATGCAGAAGTGCGACTGCTGAAACAACGGCGTTTTTCTTGGGCTGTCTCTGCAGAAATAGTTTTCATTCAAGCCCACTGAAGTGTTTGAATCGTGGGAGCTACAAAAAGTTTGCGAACAGATCATTTACAGCTCATAAAGATCACTTTCCGCGTGATAACCTATCGAACAATGGTTTTACTCTCTCCCACTTGATCCCAAGATCAGTTTGAGTTGAAGTTTATCTATTGAATCACTAAAAAATGCCCCAAGTTTGCGGAGATATCATTTAATGCTCATAAACTGAGATACCCTGAGAAATGGTAAGTATGGTTCGATTTTGTCCGTGATCCCCTCCCCATGAACCTGATGGTTGACTCAAAAGTTCCCTAGGAATTCAGGAAGACCTAAAAAACAGCTCCTCTTTCGGGTGGTGGCCTGGACAACGATGACTTTATTCGAATTTGAATCACAATCACTTCTCATCTAGTGCCGTAATTAAATTGAATTACAGGTCATATGACGGTTCAGTGATAATTTCATCAAGAGTTCATATAAAGCACATACCAGCGCTATTCTCACAGTTTCCTAGAAGACCATGAATTGTACCAAATTTGAGCCACGGTGTCCTCCCGTTTGATAACTGCACCAAATACCGAAGAGAGGTTCAAGTGTCTCTCACACACACAGGAACTTCAAATTATTGTTGATAGTTGAAGGGAATTCGAAGGCTGGGATTCTGTGTATAATGAGTTGTATATTGTTCAAATAAATTTGCAAGGCATATGAATGAACATCGAAGTGGTACATAAAATATGTTCATACAAACGATCTTTCATGCCTAGAAGAACTAATTGATTGTATCAAACAAGAAAACATGGTATATTAAATGCTGAAATGTGTGGTTGATCTGTTCAAAATCCCTCATAGGGAACGATGGAAAAAGCTCTTTGATTGCTATCTTTTTAGATGGGAAATTTGAAGACTTGATATTTAGTTACAAAGGTTTATTATCTTGTTGAAGTTTGAATCGGTTATTGAAACGAATTAGTAATCGAACAACGAAATACTCAATTATTAACGATCCAAACTTTTGCATTACTTTTTTGAAGCGGTGTTTTCAGTTCCAAAGCGTTAATTTGAAGGGTTAAATAACGATCATTCATTAAATTTTGTGAGTGGAAATTTTCGTTTCGTTTTTGTAAACGATTCAAACTTCAGGAACATGGTTTATTGAATTATGGGAGAGTTCAGAATGCTTGGCTTGTGGTGCGATATATTTACGTGTAATGAATTCAGATATAAATGCCACTCATGAGCTGTTTATGAGGTGTTTGCGGGCTTTTACACGAGTGAATGAAAGCCAGCCCTACAGAAAGAATCCCGAAATCTACGAATTCCCAGGCCCTGGCCTACGGAGGGGCTGTTTATGAACTTTCAATGATCTGTTCGCAAACTTTTTGTAGCTCGCCCCATTTGAACACTTCAGTGAGCTTGGATGAACACTATTTCTGCACACTCAGAGGAAAATCTGGCCGGCACAACCACAGCGAGTCGTGGATTTTTGCATTGATGATTTTGTGTAGTTGCCACAACTACATTCATGTGATTTTGTCTTGTTTTTCTCGTCATCATAACCAAATTTCACGTCACTGCACCCGTGAATCTTTGACCATGCGAACATAGTTCCTGTAACCACGTTTTCCAGCAATCACACTCTTGCATATTCACCAAAATTTCTTACAGTATGTTCCATTTTACATTTTTATGTTAAACAAATTTCAGCAAATGCGAATGAACATACCATCCTTATTTGCTATCATTAAGATATTTTTTTATAATAACAACAACATTTTTGTTGACTCAGAAAAAGTTTTTTCGACAAAAGAAAACATTGTTTTTTCAGCGCGTATTTGGAAATTCTTCTAGAATCGTGTACATAAATTTAAATTCGTGTCGATTTTTCACATGCCAATCAGTTGTAGTATTAAGAAATCATCATCACCCCTGTGCAGGAATTGCAATTCACCCTTGCGATCTACGAATTCATCATGATATCCAAACACAACAAGTATCACTATTTCTTTCCCAGTTGCACAAATGGAATTCGATAACCGAAATCAGATCCTCGTTTTATCAATTCATCCGTGAGTTATATAATACTTTCCATGCGAATCACGGTAGTCAGAAACGAGGAAGAATGGAATATACATTACCGAAGCACATAATAACATATTTCTTATTCGAAGGAGACGGAAGGAGTAATATAATACTCACAACTTTACGATGGACCAACATAAAAATGAGAGAGGACAAATGGATATGGTTAACTTGCTTCTTGTTTTGCCGTTTTGGGATTCGAACAACGGTACCGCATACAATAATATCGAAATATTGCGGCTCTTTTTCTTGTTCTTCTCCTCCATAATGTTGTAAAATCGAATAGTCGTGAGGGAAAAGCTTTTCCGAACCCGAGGAAGCTGTTGGAGTTGTAAATGCGATGGCAAAGATTAACCTGAGCGGTAGTCGTCCTTCCAAGGGTCGTCCATTCGGTCAACTTAGTGAACAGCAATAAATGCATACGCGCTTATTTTGCTTTTTAATATGATATCTGGAAAATGGCTGGCCGTTGGTCATTGACTTTTTGACTTACTCTGTATTCCCAGGAAACGCCGTTTCGTTTTTCCTTTCTTTTTTTTACGACTTGACTTTTGCCGTTCTTTTCAACTACTACCTTTCTTCGATTTATATACACTCATACACACACATATATACGTACATAAACTTTATTGTTGGGAATATTTTTAGAAAAATGAGAGACTAATATATATCGTACGGTTGGAATACAACAATAACGATACCCTCCAGAAAAGAGAGTGTACAATAAAATATTTACCATTTCTCCCTCCGAAGTTAAATTTCAATGGGTCTAGAGTTAAAGACTTTCTTTGTTAATTGACTTATTCTGTCAATAAAATTTCTTCCAAGAGGCTACCATCTATAATGTGGGTTTGTTTGAATTATAAACACTTTTCAAAGACAACGGTCCAAGGCTGCATTTATCAGTCTCGATTTTGTCTCTATGTGGGGGTACAGATAATAGCTCATCAAGACTTGAATAGAGCTTGAATGGAATTTGTTTTCTTTTTTTATTTCCTTCCATGTCTTTATATGCTCTTTCAAATTGTGAGAAGAATGAATGCCTTTCGTGAGATATTTCGAGGATATTCGATCGTAAATTTTATATCAAAGGATTGGAATTTGCATAGATTTTGAGATACATGTGGAATTTTATATCATAGCTTTTATGAGGGGAAATAATACAACGCAGTGATTAACAACTTTGATTAATCGGATGGAAAATATTGATTTTTTTACACAGTGACATTTGGATATATATTTCAAAACTGCATTTTTTGCATCAGTTGTTTTGTAATATGTTCCCCCCTGAGTCTTCGATTATACGAATCGACATCATCAGTTGCCCAACAAACATTTCGTGTCTTATGATATCTCTTAGAGGTGTCTTACGCAACAATTTTATATATCTTTCAGGCATTTAAAAAATCTCTTCGCAGATGATTCTTCAAGAGATCTCTTAGATGAAAGAGACAAGTTTCAGACATCCAAAAGATATCGCAGAACATGAAATGTTTTTTGGGTAATTATTTCGAACTGATTCTCATCTCAAAATAAAAGGAAAAGGAAATATTTTGCGTATTTCTTCGCTTTGACATCCATCCGGTCAACAATTTCTACTTGAGTACCACAATGATGATTGTCAAAAGAGACATTTTCTTCAACATAAGCTAGTTCTATGAATACAGGGTTATATTCCTGACTCCCGGTAGAGGATTCTACCATTGAACCTACATCCGGGTATTTGTGCTGCTGCGGTGATGGTGGCGGTAGTGGCAGCGACAGCGGCACAGTGCAACATGTAGGCACTTAGATCGTTTCTTTTGTCTGTGATTGTACGTCCCAAACACACATTCCTGCGAATGTCTATTGTATGGCCCACGCTGGCTAGTTGGTTATGAACACTTTTCTACGCACCTTTTGTCGTCAGACTCGAGATTCTGATGTATATACGTGTATGTATAGTGCAGGGTGTACTTTTTAACGCCAGATTTTCGTGTCCCGTGCTCCGCCTTTCTCCCTCTCATTCTCATTCTAGTCTTTTCACTAAACACACACATATATACATACATACATATATATATATATATATATATATATATATATATATATGCCAGGATATCCAGATTACCGTCTCTCAAGGCTTTGTCTCCTTGACATCCAAGCTCACCTCGAGACTTTGTGCTTTTGTGAAATGTGTCACAACGGCAGGTACACCGATTGTGCCCGAGTCGTGGTCACGCACTTCAGGACAACGGATCCTTCATTGTACATTTCTCTTTACTCTCTTATTTTTCAACGATTCATTTCCGCAATAGCAACCCATAAACTACAAGTGTTATACAAAATACAAATATCGATAATGAAAGAACTAAACATTGTTTCACATTGAAAAATGATATCCCTCATTGAAAGTAGTTTACTTTTCCATTCGAACAACAACGTTTTGCAGAGCAAATGATGATACGAAGGGATTACTATGAAGGATGCTGCAACGCTTCGAACGAATTGTTTATAGGCAGGCGTGGAGGGGTAGGGTAGGGTAGGGCAGGGCAGGGCAGGCAGGTCAGGTCCTACTCAGGGTATATTGCTTTCCGTGGGATTGAAGTGCTCGTAAAACAAACCCCTCTGTCTCCCTCCCCTCGAAATTAGAGCAGTTCTGTGGCTCCGTAGATAAACACGTACACGACGGCGTTCGTCATCCCTCCAAACGCGATACAATGTTCTCCCGGCAACTTTTCGTTCCCTATTTCCCCTCTCTCTGCTCCTTTTCACTCATGAAACTAACACTGCGCATTACCATCACAATAGCTAGATTAAAAAGGAAGGGGAGTGTAAAATGCAGTCCGGGTTCTTGCCGCAGGAGAAAAAGAGGAAAAGGATGAACACGACGTGTCTAACGCGACTCAACGAATGATGGAAATACGACCAAGAAGACGAAGATGACGATGAGTTCCACGAGATGCCCGACAGTGTAGTACAACCCTTTTCCTTTCAGGTGAACCGATTGCGCGCGTAATCCACCCTTGTCACCCTACATACGTACAAGAATGGAACACGTATGGAAAATACCTGACGCCAAGGAACTTCTCTACGAGAAACTAATGACGATTTGCAGGTAGATGTTGAAATTATCCAACAAAGTCCAACAGCACAATGATTCGACATTGATTTTTAATATGTTTGCATAATAAGCGAGGGGAAAATTTAATTGAATTCTGTTATAGTAATATTGAATTGTAATGCAATTACTACGCGGTTTTCTTTGTTTTTGTTATACAAGAACAAACGAATATTTAAAACTCATTTTCCTCTCGTAGTTATCATACACTCGACTCAATCGAATCAAGCGATCCGTGAAATCGACCAATTAAACTGTCGTCCCCTCCATCAAACCTCCGTATAACTCGAGAAGATTTGAAAAAGAGAAGATGAAATCGGTGACGCTGAAAAAGAAAATCGTCCTATGTATTTCATCTTTTGATGGAATTTTACTCGCAAGAAAACACAGAGAGTAGAAAAGGTTCGTAGAAAAGGATCATCCATGTGTATACATATATGTATTCTCTTCCAACTGTAGTGTACCATGAATGAGGCGGAGGTAATCTTTTGAAGATTCGATAAGAAAGGATGTGGTATCCGTCTTCTAAGTCATATCCCAAGTAACATCAGAATATAATATGAATGCTCTTCGAATATTCGAAGTATGTCCCATGCACATTTCAATGAGACCGTTTCATAAGTGCTATGCACGTTCTTCGAACGTATGTACGTCAATCGAACGTCGATTGAATGAATATCGTACATGTCGAATGAAAAAACAGTCTCATTCGAATATTCTATGAACGTTCCCTGTATGTTCTTCGTATCTCATTCGTACATTCTACGAACATTTCTATTTCGCATATACGTTGAACTTCTGTTACTGCTTGGGACATTTTTCGATTAATATAATTATATAAAATAAAATTGAATCGATATCGAAGGGTGAAAATTATATTTGTGTATGTAGATTTGGAGAATTCAACAACAAACAGAGGGTATAAAAGAATGAATCTAGGATGATGACTGTTAGTGTAATAATCGAGCTAATTCGATGGGACAGGGATTGCGGTGAAGTTAGTGAAAAACGATATAGGTAGTACCCATCCCTGGGGGTAGGACGAGGAAGGACAGCACTCGTCTGTAACACATCTGCGGATCATCCGAGAACGACGATAGCGACGGCGTTGCGTCTATGGGGATCATCGAGGATTTTAGGGTTACATGGAAAAAAGAAGGGAGAGAGGAGGAGAAGAGAGCCACCGGCAAGAGCAATGAATGACATAATTGAATTTCACGCGACGTTGCGTTTCTGGTCAAAAGGGTATCGAAAGTTGTGTGCGTTATACGTGTGTATATACTCACACTCGAAAGATATGGGTACAAATTCGAATGTGCTTTCAGGGATTTTCTTCATCTACTGCACACATCTCCCGCAAAGATTCTATAAATCACACAACTTGACTTCCATGATCTACCATATATATATATATATATTCAAAAGGAAAAGAAACAAAAACAATTCCATTGATTTTTGGTGTTTTATCATAATAAAATCCATCCCCTCGCTATTATTCCACAGTGATTATAATCCGATTCAATGGGAAATCGAATTCTAAATTATCCCTTTGTGTCGAATATGAAATTCCCATCGGCACGTCATCGATATTTCGACTACGCAGAGATTTCCAAGGTCTTTCTCATAGAACGTGATCGAATAATAATATACCTACAAGCTGGGGGTTTAAGGTTTGCAAACAGGCGTCACTCATTCACGCCAACTATGTAAGTATATTGAACACTCATTCCCGCTTGGTTGTACGCGCTATAAAGCTATACTTAGTCTCATTGCATAGGTCGTGGTGAGGAGCCAAACGCAACGTATGAATAGTGTTTCTCATATGTTCCTTCATTGACTCTAATACCGGGGTGGAACGCCCCAATTGAGGCTGCCGTTTGTATTCAGCTAGATTGAGAACGCGAACGTACAACTACCGTGAGCATTTAGCGCTTTCTCATTCTTCGTTTGTCAAAATGTCAAATCCCTGTGTGATTGGTTGAGAGTGATGCTGACATCCAATAGCCATTCAAAATCGTTAACTGTTGACTACTCTACATTGCACGTATGGGTCACTTCGATCAATGCCCCAATAAAAATATTTCTCTTCAAAATTCTTCAAAACTCTTCAGATTCTTCTACATAACTGTCAGATTTCGGACGCTTTGAGAAATTTGCAGAATTTTTAACCATAAATATTACTCTACAAATTTCTGCATTACTCTGCAAAATTGTACATAATTCTTCCAATCTTCGTAATATTTTATGAATTCCTCCACAAAATTCGTACAAAACTCGCCGAATCTCCATATTACATTAAATACTTCTCTGCATATTTCTGCATTACTCTACAAATCTCTGTTTTATCTATTCACTTTTGCTTGAGAAAAAACATTTTTGTTCAGAGTTTATCTCTACAAATCTCCTTCCAGTCGACTTGAATGACATTACGGAAGAGACACCACATTGAACGTCCATTTTTAGGAATTTTCCTCAGTGAGGATTGAACCCGGGTCCTGCGAGTGAGAAGCAAAGCCTCTATCACATTAGCGGATCTCCGAGATGACTACAGTAATCTTGAAGTACCAATTATGGAAATCATCGCAATGGAAAATTTGGAAAAATTCGTTTTCGTGAGGTATAGACCAATCAATTCAGAATCTTCTGAAACGAAAAATGAATAGGTCGTGGAAGAGGGGATTTTTTTGACCTCAACTTGTAAATTTTTCCAAGTGCTGAGTCAAATCGATAAAAAATTTTGAAAGTTCGTCCCTGTAAGATATAGACCAATCGATTCAGAATCTTATGAAACGAAAAATGAGCAGATCGTGGGAGAAAGGTTTTTTTCGACCTTAACTTGTAAATTTTTCCAAGTGCTGGGTCAAATCGATAGAAAATTTTAAAAAATTCATTCCCGTCAGATATAGACTAATCGATTCAGAATCCTCCGAAAGGAAAAATGAGTGGGTCGTGGGAGAGAGGTTTTTTCGAGGCCTACTAGGGAATTTTATTCGAGTTGTTTTGAGTCGATTGAGAAATTTGAAAAAATTCACTTTATCTCCGCAAATGCGATTTGAAAAAAATGTATGATTTTGTATAGAAAACTCAACTCTCCGCCACAAGCCGTAATATTCTTGGAATAGATAAATAAAGAGAAAATTCAAATTTTTTTCTGCAAATGTAGTTTGCAGAGAAATGTATGAATTCGTGGAGAAAATTCCTTTCCTCATCAAATGTTTCCACCATTTATCAAGTAGAAAAATGTTGAGAAAATTCAACATTTCTCAACAAAACAACTTTGACCAATAAGTTGGAAATGTACAGAGAAACCTTTACTGGCGATAGAAATTTTCAGAAATATGCAGAATTTCACAGAGTTTTGGAAGATGAATCTGTTGAAAAAATTCTTTCTTTCTCTAAGAATTGCGATAATGAAGTTTTGCAGAGAAATTGTTGAAGTTTTGAAGAGAAATATTTTTATTGGGGTGCTGTCTTTTTCATACGCTGATATGTGTATTATTCTTTCGTTCTATCCTCGTTGGTATTTTTCATTCCTTACAATACGTTCTCATCTTATTTCATATACGCAACGAACAAAATCTGCAAATCTTTTTGCTAACCCAGCTAGAAATTCGATGAGAAGCAACATAATTAACTGACACGGCAAATTTTCCGCTAGGCTAGGAAACCTTTCAGTATTATATACCGAATAGCAAACAAATGTTGCTGGGGGAGTTGATATTCTACGGATCATTATTGAATTAAGGGGGGAGTCTAGTAATAAATTGAATTGATTGATTGAACTGAATCTTTTTACATATGATAGCTAATGTTTTTAGTTTATTAAAAAAAAATTTTGTTGTCCTAATATGGTGAAGTCTGGCAGTGACCCGGCAACCTAAAGTTGGTCATCTCAAAATCCAGTAGCCATGATTCCAGGAGTTTGGAATGTCTGAAACCAAAAATAGAAATGGATTCTTGTAAAATATGCTATTGGCTATGGCATGGAGTGGAGTTATGAAGAAAAAAAAATCGAGAAAATGGTGACGTGTTGAATTTTTTTCCATGTAAATTGCTTGGGAATGTTATTTAGAGATCAGCAAGAAATATAATTCCGCTACACGTGTTGGGAACATTCTCCTAAAATTTCAGCAAAATCAATCAAGTAGATTTTGTTAAATCGTAGTTACCAGGTCAAAAAATGTGGTTTCGAGAAAAACGGGTATAAAGTTCTTTTCGCGAAGAAGGAAGACCAAAAAGAGTCTTACTCTAATCAGCGATGCCTGGTCCATGCAATATTCCTTCAGTTTCTTCATACATTTCATGTTCATGTATTTTTTCATGCAAAACACAATCGATTGTTTGAAAATTTATCACTAGACTCCCCCCTCAAGAGAGATTCCAAGTCCCTCAAGGAAGAAAATAAAAAAACAAAAAAAATCTACCCAGGTGAAAATTGACGATTGGCACAAGGATGGCGCAACACTGACAAAGATTGGCCGAGCCTTGGCGGTTAGCAAGGTGCAAGCTTGAAATGATAACATCGTTACAGGCTCCATTGATGTATTCTGCCAATCACGGACCAACATTGGTACGATTATGGCAGTCAAATCAGCCATCATTGGTAACCCTTGAAAAAATTCGTCGCTCGATCTAAATCCAAGATTGGATCATGCTTGTACTCATTACGAACCAAGACTGATAGACGAATTTTTTTATGGTCTGCCAATGGTCAGATGTTTTATGCATTTAAAGGAGGTACCATCATTTATTGCACATAAATGATGTTGACTGCTAAATTTGAGTCAATACTATAATAGTACTGAGTCAATATTCGGCCAAAATTGATTCAACGTTGCGACAATCCCTCGCCAACGTTGAGCCAATGTTGTGCCGATGTTCAACTCTATGTTGAATGATTGCAAAAATATAATAAAAATTCAGAGTCATATATTCCCGACATCGATTGCTTCCCCTCCACACATGTTAAGAAGTACAGCCCGAACCTGAAATATTTTATACAACCGGGGCCAGAGAATCTCTATATACATTGAAACGAAGAAACTTATTTGATTAATCCAATACAAGATGTGTTTATAAGGTTAATATAATTCAATGATTACTGGTTACCTTACAAATCAATTACATCAAGTATAATTCAAATTCTGATGTCCACGAGTTCATGGGTCTGCACAGCTAAAATCTCTCCTTCGATGAAGGACCTATGATGAAGACAACAATTTTCAAATCAGAAGGTTATATGATACTTATATATCAACCGCATAGATCGTTGAGCGCTTGCGAGAAACGAACCGAGCGTTGGACACAATACCGAAGGGTGGCGCTTTGACATTGGACGCGGGAATTTTTGTATGGAGACATATAATCGAAGATCGTGGCTAACCTGAGCCAAGCTTTGACTAGGCTTGGCACTACATTGGGTACTCATTTCTTCTAAACGTTGTCAACGTTTGAATTAATATCCAGCCGTGTTATGAAATTGTTCGTATGAAGTTAATTTCTTTTGTCCAAACGATATTGGGACAACGATGAACCATGATTGGCACAATCTTGAGCCAATGATGGATTGATCATTGGAAATTATGATTTCCAACATTGGTGCAACATTGTGCCCCTTGTCAGTCAACGTTGGCTCGATATAGATTTCCAAGCCTAAGATGTCAGCATTGCGCCTATCTATTTTCCATCGTCAGTATTGGCGCAAGCAAGAAATTTTCACGTGGGTATGTGAAAAGTAAAACTTGGCCCCATACTGTCTCAATTTCTTGGAGTGAAAATCCACTCTTGAAGAATGAAAATACTGCGAGTGCAACAAGAGTGGAATTCCACTCCTAAAGAGTGAATTTTCACTCTCTTGGAGTGAGGATTCCACTCTTAAAAGGAGGTGATATTTCATCCTCTAAGCCGAGCTAAAACTTCACTCTGTTGCAGGAATGATTCACTCTCAAGGAGTGAAAAGTCATTCTTCCTAGACTTGCTGTATTTTCACTCTTCGAGAGTGAATTTTGCACTCCAAGGAATTTAGAGAATACTGGCGCAGTACCGGTGCTCGAGTTACCAACGCTGGCAAATATAAACAATCAGTTCAGGGCCAGTTGATTTAACGGTACTGACCTGGAGTCGAAATGATGAAAATGTTCTAAATAAGGTCCATGCAGCACTGGAGATACAATGCTGTATTGCTTCAACTGTGGCAATTTCCATGACCTCGTTGTTCTGATAGATTTGGTTCAGAAATCTTTCCATTACTAAATGTGTATCGGATTAAATCATGAGACAGACGACACATTAGGGGAATAAATCAAACAACTGTTTTCAACTACAGTTGAATGGATGTAAAATAAATATGGGTGAAAATACAATAAAATCAGCTTTCAACAGTTCAATAGTTTTTATTTATTTCTATGCGGTGTCCAAAGATGAAGAATCCCGTTGCAAATAGGAACTTTGGATGAATTAAATTACTTTGGACCAAACACTATTCGAAAGGTTGGTGGTTTGGATTGTATATCAATCGTTGGTTGAACACTGGCATAACTTAGGCTCATTGGATCGGCAGTATAGGCTCGCTAGAATTGATCCAGTATCGCAACGAATCTGACAACTTTCAAGATCCAGTGTTGTGTGATGACTGTCAGATAAATGGTACTAATTGAAAAACAGTGATGGTACAAGAACATCTCAATCATTTCTGCCAGAGTCTGGCAAATAAATTCCCGCCAAAACACGGAGAGAATAATCCATCGATTTTTCATGTAAAATACAATTCCTTTTACTGTGCTTCATATTAACGCCGAACCGAGTTTGGATTTTCATGAAAATTTATATTTTCACACAGCAAAATAGTTTCTTTACGAGAACGAGAGATTATAATCTCGGGAAAGAAAGAGAAATCATACGTACGTTTCCTGATTCACACACTAAAAATTCCTGCTATTCAAATTCAGGAATTCATGGATTTTTAGGAGAATTTATTACTCAATAAATATTGTGCTGGAAATCATCATAAATTACTGTGGGCTTCTATAGAATTAGATGAAGAAGCCGTAATTTCTCTTGTCAATTTCAATCTTGTCTGTGGATACTGATGTACCATAGTGATTTTAACTGTATTTCTCTCCCTGTGTATTGGATCGTTTGTTCATCCCCGAGAATTTCCACATGTGAAGTTTTTTAATTCACAAATATATTCCAAGCATAACATACTTCGAGAGGTGGTTATAAGAAAATAAATTCATGGAATAAAAAACTAAATATAAACCTCCCCATCCAATTCTAATCTTTAAAAAATATTCTCAAGGGAACAGAATTACTTTACGATAAGTTGAAAAATTATCTGTATTTTCTATTAACTTTTATTTCTATTGTCTAAACATCCGGCCTACAAATTATCATATTATTTTGAGAAAATCATGTACCCAACCAATGCCCGATCATTGATACGACTTTTTCAATTCATTGCTTGTTGAGAACGGACCGCATCAACTAGAACAATATTAACACTTGTTAGTCTGTTGTCTTGCTGTTCAAGTACTAAGCCTGTTATTCTCATATTCTATTGTTCAATATCATGTTATTGATTATGATTCATGTAAAACATACACAGTATCTTAATCGAAGATCACAATATATTGATTATTTATAATTCATAAGCAAACACGTAACAAAGAGGCATCAAACGAAGAATATTCCACTTAGTGTTGCCGCGAGCCGAGCCGAATCGAGCTGGAAACGTAATTCAAAGGAATACCAACACTTGTGCTTCGCTACATTCTTCTTTATGTATTTATTCAATCATTTGGGCACACAGAAAAAATGCAAAAATATCATCAACGAGAAATAACAGAAATTTTATGAGCAAACAATCTTTCTCTCAAAATTCATCAAATTTCTTGGATCTCATGAAAATTTCATAAAATTTTGTGTATCTAGTTTTGAATCCAAATATCACATTCCATTCGTAATCCTTAATTTTTATACGTTTATTTCATCTTGTTTTCCACCATGTTGTACATGTTGTAGAAATTTGTGTTCAAAATGATGTGTGATCAAAGTCATTCTTACCCCAAGAGAACACCAGCGTTCGATAAACCTTTATTAGACGTGCAATGAAGCTATGGACATTTGAAGGTTTCATAAACGTTTGTTGAATGTGAATTTATCAAACCCTAAGAGAACACAGAGCTTCTAGGTGGAATTTAGGTCCATTATACGTACTTTGACGTCCAGGGAACGTCCAGTGGACCATCAAAAGTCCTTACGTACAATGAACCTCTATTGAACCTTCTTTGGAACTTCGTGTTCTCTTGGCAGAAATCGATCTATAATCGATCTATTCGGCTCGTGTCTTTTTAGGATAGATTTTGTATTCATGAAACAAGCAAAGTAGAAGCGTTACAACATTTTACTATTTTCGTATAATTCACAATAAGTTGCGTAAAATTGCACTGATCTACTTTTCGGACGAAACCCCCACCAATGGGATACATCGCCACAACGCAGAATTTGAGTGCAGAATCGGTGGATGAACGGTTGCTCGTTGGAGATGTGACGTGGAGATCTTCACGCGGACTTTCCTTCGTTACCTCCACGTCACTTTTCTGACGAGCAACCGTTTATCCACCGATTCTCCACTCAAATTCTGCTTTGAGGCGATATGAGGTTTTGTGCAGGATGATATTCCCTGCAAAACCATCCACGCAGAGAAAATTCATTAAAGTATTACTACTCTCTAAATCCGAAAGAGTGAAAAATCGCACGTTTCACTCCACTAAGTGTCAGAAGTGAACCTGTCCGCTTCGAGTGGAATTTTCACTCGTTTCGAGTGACCTCTCACTCTTTTAGAGTGAAACATTCACTCTAGCGTCGGAGTGGTTGTGAGTTTCTAACCTCAAACCTTAGAATATCACTCTAAAAGAGTGGAAATTCCACTCGAAAATTCGACAGGCTCACTTCTGGCTGGTTAAAGAGTGAAATCTCACTCCAAAGATTTTAGAGAGTACGTTATACAGTCAAGTAGGGACAAAATCACATTGTGACGGTATGTAATATGCTTTTTTTATTAAAATCACCTTATTTCCTAGTGGAGAGTGAGAGAATCCTGTTATCAATTAGCAGAAAGTATAGCAATTTCAATGACAAAATATAATAAATTTCCTCACAATGTGATTTCTTCCCTACTTCATTGTAAAGTGTAATCATTTTCAAGGTCACTCTTCTTTGCGTGTAGCAATTGAATACAATGTTTCAAATACAATGAAACATATTTTCGATGAATTCTTGCTCGTTTGAGTCAAACTCAGAGATGCCAATAGTATAGCTCTCCATAATTTGAGGATAATTAAAATAAAGGATGCCAAAATAGCACATTTCGGTTAACACAAAGTAGTCGAAATCAACATATATTTTTTTGAAAATATCTATTGTAGCCAATTTTTTGCTCAACACGAGAGGACACATATATTCGAAACATGAAAATGATTTATGGTTCTCTATAACAATTTTTCAATTGGTAATCAAAAGCTCGACGAGCTATGAAACCTCAGCTCGGCTCGGCTCGAAGCTCGACCGAGCTCAGCTCGAAAAAAACATCTCCAGCTCGGCTTCAAGCTCGCGGCAACACCAATTCCACTCAACAAAATTTAGCGGAATGTTTCTGGAACGCCCCAGATACTGCTCATGTCATACCATTGCAATGTTACGAATAAAATATTTCAAAATAACATATCTGAAACGTTTTTGAAACTCGAAACATTCTTGCGACAAACAATCAGATTGCCGCCTCATCAAAAAATTGGCTGCAAAATCAGATTCCGAATCTCTTTTTCTCCGTGTAGCGGAACACAAAATTCGGAGGAAAAACTTGTTAGAATTTCATTTGTAGAGTCCATTCAGGACCTTAACAAAACATCGGTAAATAAATCATTCCTGGCCAAAACATTTTGAGAACTGGCATCTCTGGCGATTCCAAAGTGACCAATTTTTATGGTTTGCTTTCGGTTATTTTTTGATCTAGTGAAAATTTGGTTAGAAAACGGTTACCCAGATGGCTCTTATAAAAAAATTTCACCGGAAAATTCCAGTACATGTACTGGAAGTCATTAACCTGTACATATACCGGAAAATTTCAGCACATTTGTACTGCAAAAATTCAGTGCAAACGTTATGGAATTCCCGCATCAAAACTGGAAATTTTCTGAGCCTCGGTACTGGAATTTTTTAGTACACGAGCTGGACTTTTCCAGGACATGTACTGGAAAATTAATGCTGAAAATATCCATGAAAATTGAAAAAAAATTGCTCACGCAAAGTGATTTTGCAGGGTCCTTGTGTTCCAAGATGATTGAGAAACTTTTGATCGTTCATTTGGATGGACAGAAACTCATGTCTACCTAACAGGATTTGAACCCACACTTTTCTACCTGCCTACCAACTGAAACCTAAGACCTAACCGATGAGCTATAGCGCGACATGTTGGAAGGCCAGCTTGGGTTACTACATATGCTTCATATCTAGAACACAAGAGGATAAGTCTTGGAAAAACCTCATATATCAATTTCATTGGCTACAATTACGATTATTATTCAAAATCTCAATCAGGAAATTTTTAATATAAAGACTTGAAATTTTTCCTGCCAGAAATGACGAAGTCCAATAGAAGTGGAAAATTTCAGTGCAACAGTGATTAAATTCCGTTGCATAGCAACTGGAAAATTCCATCACACGACCTGAAAATTGCAGTTCAAAACCTGTATAATTCAATTGCATAGTAACTGGAAAATTCCATCACAAAACCTGAGAATTGCAGTTAAAAACCTGTATAATTCCAGTATACCAACGATTAGGTTTTTTTTTCTAAATTCCAAATTTTTTCTCAAGTCCTTTTTGAGGGAATATTTTTTTTTGGTGCACAAGAACTATAAAATTGTAGTACGAGCCGGTAAAATTTTCGCCAAATCATGGCAAAATTTCAGTACATCATCTCAAACTTGAAAATTCCAGTACAATGACTGAATTTTCAGTTATGCTCGGTAAATTTTCAGTAACGTAACAACAAAATCTCTGTACATGTACTGGAATATCCATATTCCAGTACTAGCACTGGAAATTTCCAGTCCAGTTGCACAGTAAATTTCCAGTTTTTTTTTACAGTGTACCGTATGATAACCTCTCACACAGCACTCGTTGTCTAAAAGATATCTTCAGAAATAATTACGAACAATGCAAGAAGTCTTATGCAACAGGAATAGACATCTTTTAGAAGTCTTAAACTGTTCTTATTTCTAAAAGACACCTTTCAAAAATTTCTAAAAGGTTCCCGAAAACGTTCTTGAAGATATCTTTTAGACATAAGAACAGTTGAAGACTTCTAAAAGATGTCTATTCATCTTGCATAAGACTTCTTGCATTGTTCTTAATTATTTCTGGAGATACCTTTTACACAACGAGTGCTGTGTGGGCTATTTGTGACCGAAGACTAATGGTTGCTCAGAACAAATCTGCCACAAAAAGGTAACCAAAATGTGGTCCGTTTCTGAAATCTTTTTAGAATTTTTGAGGTAAAAACCCAGAAAATTACCACACAATAACCGGAAAATCACCGAATTGAGATTGGTTGAATTTTGGTCAATTCTTGTTGGATAAAATGTCCCAAACGACCAACAAGTTACCAAAATCAAGATTTTCGGTCGCTTGTCGGGGAACCCAGATTTACTAGGGACAAATTCACAGACAATTATTTGAGACATTTCTTTTCTTCCAATTTCTATGAATTGGATAAAATCCCACGTGAAAATTTCTTGCTTGCGCCAATACTGACGATGGAAAATAGATAGGCGCAATGCTGACATCCAAGGCTTGGAAATCTATATCGAACCAACGTTGACTGACAAGTGGCACAATGTTGCACCAATGTTGGAAATCATAATTTCCAATGATCAATCCATCATTGGCTCAAGATTGTGCCAATCATGGTTCATCGTTGTCCCAATATCGTTTGGACAAAAGAAATTAACTTCATAAGAACAATTTCATAGCACGGCTGAATATTAATCCAAACGTTGACAACGTTTAGGAGAAATGAGTACCCAATGCAGTGCCAAGCCTAGTCAAAGCTTGGCTCAGGCTAGCCACGATCCTCGATTATACGTCTCCGTACAAAAATTCCCGCGTCCAATGTCAAAGCGCCACCCTTCGGTATTGTTTCCAACGCTCGGTTCGTTTCTCGCAAGCGCTCAACGATCTATGCGGTTGATATATAAGCATCATATAACCTTCTGATTTGAAAATTGTTGTCTTCATCATAGGTCCTTCATCGAAGGAGAGATTTTAGCTGTGCAGACCCATGAACTCGTGGACATCAGAATTTGAATTATACTTGATGTAATTGATTTGTAAGATAACCAGTAATCATTGAGTTATATTAAACTTATAAACACATCTTGTATTGGATTAATCAAATAAGTTTCTTCGTTTCAATGTATACAGAGATTCTCTGGCCCCGGTTGTATAAAATATTTCAGGTTCGGGCTGTACTTTTTAACATGTGTGGAGGGGAAGCAATCGATGTCGGGAATATATGACTCTGAATTTTTATTATATTTTTGCAATCGTTCAACATAGAGTTGAACATCGGCACAACATTGGCTCAACGTTGGCGAGGGATTGTCGCAACGTTGAATCAATTTTGGCCGAATATTGACTCAGTACTATTATAGTATTGACTCAAATTCAGCAGTCAACATCATTTATGTGCAATAAATGATGGTACCTCCTTTAAATGCATAAAACATCTGACCATTGGCAGACCATAAAAAAATTCGTCTATCAGTCTTGGTTCGTAATGAGTACAAGCATGATCCAATCTTGAATTCAGATCGAGCGACAAATTTTTCCAAGGGTTACCAATGATGGCTGATTTGACTGCCATAATCGTACCAATGTTGGTCCGTGATTGGCAGAATACATCAATGGAGCCTGTAACGATGTTATTATTGCAAGCTTGCACCTTGCTAACCGCCAAGGCTCTCCAATCTTTGTCAGTGTTGCGCCATCCTAATGCCAATCGTCAATTTTCACCTGGGATGTTTAGAGTAAATCGGTGTGAAATGACGCACTTTCTCGCTTCGCTACAGCATGAATTAATAGATCAAACCTGCTCGTTCACTCATTCAAAGTGAATCTTCACATCTCCCTCGAGTGAACGAGGTTTTATGTATTATTTCAAGCGCGTTATCTAACCCTACTCTAGTCTATTCCACTTTATCTTCAAGTTCTTGAAAATCACTCGCCGCTATCGATCATAAACTCGAATTTTCAAGAGAGAAATAATTACACGAAATTCTGAAACATCGTAGGAACATTTGACAATGAAATCGTAATAGAAGACTGCTTTTGTATTCCGATTAGATTCATCATCGCGGAAAGATACATGGATTAAAATCTTGTTCCCTTTTTGTCTCTGTTTTTCGATTGAACAATTGGCAATCTAAAAACTTTGTTACACCATAACGGTGTACACTTCGTTCATCTCGCACCTAACAATGGTTGTGAATGAATGACCATTGTACGTTCACCAATGAATGACTGTGTTCTACCTGGGAAGTGGGTGGGGTCCGGCCTTGGCTCTGTTATTCAATAGCGTGAGGAATTCACCAACGCGTACACGCACGCTTCATCGGTATGTTTTTCGTTTTCAAAAAATCCATTGAGATTTCTCACGAGAAGTTCTTCCGAAACTCATTTAGGTAGTTTTGTTTCAACAGAGATTCAAAAGATGGGTTTAAATGCTGGTTACGACTGACTGTAGTTGCCGTTACGTTACACCCGAATACCATTCAACCGTCTTCCTTGGATAGTTTCACCGTAGGATCCGTGACGGAATTTTCTTTCAATCTAGGCGACTTTGATACAAGGCGTGACACCATACACGTCGGCATCCTGGAATTATGGGGCCATTATCGCTGCCCTTCTTGCACTTTCTCCCTTGTATTGCTTTCTTTTTATTTGCTTCTCTTTTTCTCTCTTCCTTCCTCTTGGTACCTACTTTATACGATGTCGTAGTCGTCGGTATGTTCTCGCTGCATGGCGTTGCAGAACAGGGAGGGGGGCGGGGTAATTATTCCCTCTGGTAACAAGTAAGGAAACACATGTCTCTCGCTAGGAACGTATATCCACATTGGTGGAAGGAAGAGAGGATTTTATATATGTTGACTACACACGTGGACCAACGATATAATAAATCTGGACCCTCGTTGTAACGCAATTTTGACGCATTGTCCCTCGAACGTGCGTGCCCGGTTATGAAACTCAATTCTCATTGTGATATTCGACGTTATGTGTATGAAGTGCAACCCCTCTCTCTTTCTCTCTTAGTCTTTGAGAAGTTGGGAAAAAGGTGTGCTGCACCATCACCGCTAGTCGGAAAGAGAATGAAGAGAGAAGAAGAAAAAATGAAGGAAAAAAGAATCAAAGAGAAGAAAAGGATTTTACAAAGGGGGAACCAGTTTCTCTGTGTTTCTAGGAGGAGTGTCCCATTCTACCTTTCTTCGACAGTCTCCTTTTTTCTCAGGATCCTGAGATCTTGATGGTGTGTATGAATATATAAATGTATACTTATATGTGTATACAAGAAAAGTGCGGAAGACCGCACAGACCGGACTCCGTACACGAACGAGCGTATAGGGTGGTAGAACTTCTCGAGGCTATGAATATTCCCTACCTCGGAAAAGGAGGCACAACAGGGTTGAGGGAAGAGAAGAGAGGTTATGAATGTCATCCGCAAACGTTAATCGACGAAATACAAAACCCATTAGACGCTATACCGCACCGTCGTTGTTGCGAATACACGAGGGCACCGTGGCTCTATCGTAACAGAGGCAACAGCAAACACGCCCATGTCATTTTCATCATTGTCCCGATCGCATAATTAGAGAACCTCTATCCGACACTCCGTTTTAGCTGATTGGTGTCTATTGTCTAGGTCATCTATCGAGAGAAGGAGAGGAGGGAGAATAATTGAAAGCCGAAGACCTTGTATATCGATGATACCTCGGCATCGTTGATGTCGAAGAATTCATTAATTTACCACAAACGTTCCTCGAGTCTCTCACTCTTCCGTTGAAACTAAAATCTAGGGCATGTGTGTATACGTGTCATATTATTTCCTTTCGGTCTCCCAATAGTTATTTTCCTTCCTCACACGCTATGAAACTTTTATATATTCCGTTGAAATGGATGATGGCCATGGTGCTTCGCCCCGGGTGGTGCGCCCCTGTTCTGTCGCTGCTGTTGCTGCCGGTAAGAGAGATGCTATCTGACGCGAGGTGGGCGTATGACGCTCTCCGACAGAACAGGCTCTTTTTCAAAGACGAGAAAAGAAGAAGAATAACGAACAGAAGAGAATAAAATAGGGAAGAAAAGAAGAGCACGCGGCGGGCCCTTCTTCTTGCCGAATACAAATATGCATATATCACCTGTATATGCATGCATATATATATATATACATACAATATAGAAACCTTCTCGTAACCCTCTCGATTCGAGATACGAATAAACCCTTGTTTTCTTAACACGATGATCTCGTCTAGCGCTCTTAGCTGTTACCGAGGTTATTCGTTCTTCGTCATTCAAATGTCACAATCGTCCTCAGCGTTACGAAGAATGGTCCAAACTCTTTGAAACATTTTATGATGATGTGACACGCATATAACGGACGTCGAGGAGTGCGAATGTTTATGGCTTTCTAAATTGTACTGTCCAGTTCAGAACGAACATCGTTATGTCTTGTTTTGGATCGTTGCGGGGATATTGCGGTGGCTTGGATTTAACAAAACCACACGAGTGAACCTCGTGGTAAAACAACTTGATGAGCCCATTGAATTATGTGATTCTCTTCGAAAGAAACTAGTCACTACTTTACCAGAGTATCGTCACCTAAAAACGATATTATTTATATTAAATTCAGATTTAATATTCAAATTGAACAATCAATCAGAAAAACAAAACAGAGATTTACGAAATACACGTGGGGTGGTGATAGTATACTATTTATAGGATATCAGATATCAAGTAAAATTATCGTTGATGGTTGCGCATATTGCAGCAAGCCAGAAGCTAGCAAAGCACATCCAAGGCGTGTCCTTTATTGTCGAGCTGGATCGCTTACCACCGATCATCGTTTTAGCATTTTAAAAGCATTCCATACCGAACATCATCTGAAGTTCGTTTCTTTATTTTGTTTCGTTTCATCTTTTTTATTTGCATGTGTTGTCCCATTCCGGTATCCTCCCAACCGATTCGATCGGCCGATGATGGAAAAGAAGATCCAGGGGTACTCAGAAGACTTGTAGTTGGTCTCTTTATCTGACAATAATCTCGAGATAAGCTTGTAGCTACATGTTTCTGTGGTATTATGTATACGCGTAGACGTACAACGGACATGGAACGTATCTGACAAAAAAACAATGACTCTTTGTTTTCTATATATTCAATCGTAATAACGATCATCGAAACGAGTGGGACGTAACTACCTCTCAACCCTGTGGAACTCTAGCGTTCTACGTACTTACATACTTCCACTTTCAGTCCGATCGAATCAGCAATATTATTTGCGATGAAAAATTATGTAATATATCACGTCGGTTTGTCGAAAGTTTTAATAAAGCTTATATTCATCGATATTCAAAAGCTGATCTAGAGCGATGCGTAGGAGGTAGGGACGCAAGAATTGCTCTCCTTTGATGAAGACTTCTCTGATCGCATTGTGTAAAAAGTTTATATGCGAATCATGGTTCATTGTTGGGTACGGGATTTAGATACTTGTTCTCTCTAAATTCTGTGGAGTGAAAATACTGCAAGTCCGATGAGAGGGAGATTTCGCTCCAGAAGAGGAACAGTGAGAGTGAAAACCCACTCTTAAGAAATGGATTCTCAGAGAATTCATCCGGAAGATCTCAATCTAAACTAGAAGCGTGATTTTCCTTGTTTTTCCGTCAAGAATATAGCATAGGAATTCAAGTGATGAATCATGTATGTATAATTATAATAGCTGTCAATAGGAGGCATTTGACGTGACGAACGAGTGACCGTTGGTGTGGTCAAGTGAGGTTCTCGCCTCTCCTCTTGTTCCTTTTTTCTCATTCTTGTTGTAGCTTATTAGCTGGGTCATAGGGTTATATCCATCAAATCCCATCAGTTACTATTGTTTCGTCGATTCACGTCTCACCTGCGTGAAGTTTTACCTTCTTCGTTTCTTCCCTCTCCCGCAGCTTCTTCTTCTCTTCTCTCCATCGCCAAACCTCGTTGCACGTTTCTCTCGACTGTCCGTGAATATAGTCATGTACAGACACTCAAAAAAGTTTTCTGAAGCTTTTGAGAATGATAAGTGACTCATACATCATCGATCGAATATAAACCGAGATTTACCACACGAAACCGTAATGCGACATTCAAAACACAATTCTCTATTCATTTTCAATTCAATCATTCGACAATTATGAGAATGTCATGTTTAATTTATTCTTCGCATTATGTATGGTTGAATCAATTATTTTCTTCATATAACCATTGAATTCATTTGAAACAGAGAATCGTTTGATCGCAGCGTATCCCTGGCGGGAATAGTTTGTTGAGCTTCGATGAAATTTTCGTTGCAAAAAGTTGCAGAAATTTCAGCGGAAGTGAACAAAAATACAGGAATAACTGTCTGGGTAGTACTCGGATCAGGAATCAGAATATGAAGAACGTAGTCCAATTTGCCGAGTAATAAGTCGAACCTTTTTATTCCAATTTTTCAGCCGACGTTTCGGGTTCCGAATTATGTGTGCATTTACCTCGATAATGGGTTGAAACAATCCGAAACGTCGGCTGGAAAATTTCAATAAAAAGGCTCGACCATTTACTCGGCGAATCGGACTACACTCTCCATATTTCTGATTCCTGATCCGAGCACTACCCAGACCGAAAATTGTTTTTTACCCCCTCCAAGCGTGATGGGTCCGTATGACGATATTAATTTTTTCAACACTCCGAATTATTTGTATCTTGATAATGAGTTGAATCAACCCGAAACGTCGGCTGAAAAATTGGAATAAAAAGGCTCGACTTATTACTCGGCGAATTGGAGTACGTTCTTCATATCCAAAAATACAGGAATTTCGTTATTAAACAAAGTTATCATGATTCAACGTATTTCATCTACATTATATTCAAGAAACTCCTTTTTGTTGGAAAACATTGGATCCCAAGCGTGTATTACCTATAATAACAATGGGACCAGGCTGGGTTCATCCTCTTCAACCCAGTATTGGGGAATAACGATGGGGCCCATGTTGGCTCAATCTTGGCCCTGTTGTGCTTTCCCACACAATTATGGTTGGTAGAAAATAGAAATAATGAATCTTAGTGTGGGCACATTTGGACTTGACCCCAATTTGAACCAGCGTTAGGCCAAGATTGGGGTGAATTTATATTCCGAACATGTGTGTACAATCCTCAGCGTTTAGGAGTTTTGGTCCCACTTTGGTCCAGTCTTGGGCTTATATAGGCAGGATGGAGCTCAACACTAGGCTCAAGACTGAGCCAAAGTAGGGCTGAAATTCATGCCCGCTGCAGTAGAATTCAAGACAATTTTCCAATTTCAAAAAACAGGAAGAGGCAGTTGATTGCCTAGTCCCTAGTAAAAATGAATTATATAAGAACATACATGAAGCATATAGAAACCATACATGGTCATATGTGACCATATATAATTCATACGCAATCCATATTGAATCCGTATATGGTCATATATGGCCCCTACAGAATCCATATATGACTTTTCGATGCAAGACTTTCCCATACATGTGAAACAATTCTGTCACATATGAAATATTTTTCGTATATGGATTTTATATGGATTATATATCCCAAGCGTGAATTTACTACGGGTCCAATGAGGGCCCAAAGTGGGTGCCCATGCTACCTAACGTGGGACCAACTCTGGGATGATAACATCGTTTCCAGCCTGGCTGTATTGCTTTGCCCGAGGACAAGGTGATACAATGGGCCCTGACCCAAGCCGGTCTTGGCTCAACTTAGGGCCAGGCCCGCACCAAAGTTCAATATCCTCATTTTCTACGAACTATGATTGTATGGGAACAAACAATAGGGCCAAGATTAGTCCAAGATGGGTCCCATTGTCATTTCCCAATACTGGATTCAAGCAAATGGACCTTGCTTGGGCCCATTGTCAATATCGGCGATACACACTTGGGATGAGTCATATATGATCATATATGGATCACATATGGGTTATATATGGATTGTATATGATTCTATGCATTTTCATATATGAATCATATATGAATTTTATATGTATTATGTATGGGTCATATATGTTCGTTTTTCACTAGGGGTCTGGGTTCATGCTGGGCCCATGTTGCTACCAATCCTCGGACAAAGCAATACAGCCAAGCTGGGAACGATGTTATCATCTCAGGGTTGGCCCGATTTGTCTGCCCAGCGTGGTCCCACGTTGGGTAGCATGGGCACCCACCCTGGGCTCAGATTGGGCCCGTCGTTAATACACACTTGGGATGTGATTGAAAAAAATTGAGTTTTGTATGAAAATTGTGGAATTATTGTGAAACTGTTGAGGGAATTTTGTAGGAAGTAATTGAAAAATCATGATGGACGTTTTGAGTTTTGTTTGAATTAAATGAATTTCAACAAAATTCATTGGAGAAATTTGTTGAATATTCTGCAGATTTGTTGAATAACCAGGGGTTCTTGTGTGTTGAGAAAATCATGAATTTTCATCCTGAATGGAAACTTTTCATGAGAATTGTTGAGGGTCGTTGAAACATAAACTTCCTCCCATGCTTTTGAATAATGAATTTTAATCCTGAATGATGTCTTCTGATGAAAACTGTACGATTTTTCTTAAAACAAATGATGAATTCCAATCACAATGATTAGAAAACCAATTCAGGTTATTTATTGAAAATTGTTTATTTTCCACGAGTTGCGTTGAAACGGGATGAAATTCAATCGAATTATTCGTAAAATTGTGCTGAATTTTGTAAAATCCCTTTGAAACATGAACTTTTTCCATGCTTTTGAATAATGAATCTCCATTTTGATGAAAATTGTGGAATTCTTTTTTTGAAAACGAATAAAAATGGTTGCAAAATCAAGCCATGCGGTTTGTTGAAAATTGTGTATTTTTCGTTAGTTCCGCTGAATTGAAATTCATTGATAAACTACGTTCACTTTCGTGGAATTCCGTTGAAACATGCATTTTTTTCCATTCTTTTGAACAAGGAATTTCCATTCTCAATGGTGATTTTCTTGAAAACGAATAATGAATTTCAATTGAAATTTTTGGAGAACCAATTCATGGTGTTTTGTTGAAAATTGTATATATTTGTTCAATTCACGTTTATCATTCAGAAAAATGAATTTTGTGGCAAAATGTTGGAAAGAATCGATGAATTGAAAATAATTGATGAGCACAAATCACGAAATGTTGAATTACATTAAAACATGATTCATATTATTGGATTTCGATGCAATTCGTTGAAATTTGTTGAATTTCTTTGATTATTCTCTAAATTGTGAACAGTGAGATTTCCACTCGAATGGAAACAGTAGGTTCCCATCTGGCAGGATAAAAAGTGAGTTTTCACTCCGCAAGAGTGGAATTTGACTCTTCGAGCAGTCAAAAGGGGACCCTATCTTCCCGTTCGAGTGGAAAACTAATTCTTCCATATTTAGAGAATATCGATATAGCGATAAAATGTCCTGAATTTTGTTGTATTCTTATAGAATTTGTGAATCGTTTGTTTCGATACACGATAACGATCACGGGAAACAGCTTCTTCCTCCCGATCATCATTAAATTCAACACACGCATTTACAAATAAAGACTTCTTCAAAAAATCTCTCATCTTACAAAAGCAGTTCATTGAATTACTTAGAATTGCGCTGAAGCTGAAGAGGAACGACTTGTCATTTGGCATAAAGGCTCACCTGCCACAGTGCATAATGCGCTGGAACAATTCCGTGGGCGGCGGTAGGGCGACCGAATAACACTCGCTGGAGGTTGTTGCCGATCTTTTTATTTTATTTAACTTCAACTTTCATTTTCTTTTCATTGTTGGTGTTATTTTTTGTTGTTGTTCAAGCATACCGGGCCCACCCGCGGTGAGTCGATTATCGTTGCGCTCGTTCGTTCAACGATTTCGTTGCATTTCTAAGTGATTCTCGAGTCGTCGAAAAGATACACCAGACGCTGTTTTCCATTTATTCGCGAATCGATAGGGAGGAATTTTCTCGAGTGTTTCATACGAGATTCGCGGGAATTGGTTGGGAATCTTTTGAACAATTCTTTGAAATTGTATGATCAATATGGAACATTTTCGGGTCAGGGAAAGTTTCAAAACCCCGAGGATCCAAACAATTCGTGATGATCGACGGGAAATGACGATGCAAACTATTTTGAAAACAAAATATGGTATGCTACGAAAAGAAGAGAGAATAATATAGATCTATGTATACGTGTCCCCCGCTCGCTTTTTCATCCGAGCCCCGAGAAAAAACAGACGGTTTTTTAATTTATCTATTGTGCGTTGGTGTGTGTGGCACGCTTGCTCGCCCCGAAGATGTTCGTTCCCACGAAAGAATGAACGGTCAGGTGAGTTGGCAGATATAACAAAAACATTGCTCCTGTCGGATCTCTTTCTTTCTGCTTTCTTTCGTTCTTCTTTCTTGCTTTCATTATTCCTTTTGAAAAGTCAAGTTCTAAATTCACGCTGACGTTATAAGACTATTGACGTTTTACGCCTAAGAAAAATAAAATGATGCGGAAGATTTCGATGCTTATCGCGTTATCGATTGGTATTCAGAGTTTACCACGGTAATCGAGTTTCTTTATGCATTCGAACAAGACACCCGCCTTGACAGGGTTGACATCTCACCTTTGTCATTCTCATTATTTTTATTAGATTTTTCCAAATCTAACGAGGATATAATTTTATTCTCTTCCTCACGTGAAAAAAATGAAATAGCTGCAACAGCTTCTCACTTTTTTAGTACCGTTTTTACAGTGTTATAGCCAAAATATTTGCAGTTGTAGCTGTATTTTTCAACTACCGCGGTAGGGAATCGTAGCTGTAATTGTAGCTGATTTTGTGGTTGACAGCTAAAAAAATAGCTAATTTTTAGCTATCTAAATGATAGATCATTATTTTTTCCCTCGTTCAATGTTCAAAAGCAAATCAATTGGAACGTTTTGTTTCTAGCTAGCCACGCCTGAAATCGATATAGTTACGACGACCTCGACTCACCTCGTCCGTTCAATTTTACTAGGTGTATGGAAATTTCACGAGCACGAGCCACATGTAGAATTTCATTGTCACGTCCCATTCAATTCAGTTTGGATATAATACAGTAAACAAGTAATGTAAGCGTACATGCGTTACGTTGTTATACGAAGCTGTGTTATTTAGTCGTGTTGGATAAATCGTTGCTGCTAATACGATCGATCGACGTTTCAATGATATATGATTGTGATATAAACAATATACGGTAAAACGTTCAATGTAAATTGAAAACCTCTTGAATTATCGTGCGAAGGACGATGAAATTTAGGTGTAATGGATCGTTTGAACGATGATCGATTATTCTGATGAAATTTGTAATTATCGCCTTGTTATCGAGTTGTATATGAGTTTATCACGAAATTAGAGATACGAGAGAGAATGACAAATTCGACGATATTACCAGATATTTTATGAAATCTAACTGTTCCAAATTGACTCTACTAAAACACTAAGCATACGACTGAGAGATGAAAAAGCCTTCTTTAAATCTAATTTTATCAAATCTGAAATTTATAGGGTGGAAACTTTTATATTAGGGTGTAATCGTCCATTTACTACGCTAAAGTGATTTCGAAGGTGATCCTTGAAAATAGCTACACTTCGGTATAACCATTTATACCAAAAACGACGTTGAATGGAATGAAAGCTGCACCATACAGTCTCTTTTGTATTCTAAGAAATTCATGGAATACAAAAACTGTTTCAGTTCAAAGAATTTGTACTTTGTGCATATACGAATAAGTGTATGTATATGTGAGAGGCTGCGTGCGTGCGTGCGTGCGGTATTCCCTACGATGGGGCCTTGATGTTCCATGAGACCCCTGCCGCTATTGTTCAACGGTGCCAAGCAGTCTGGCCCGAGTATAGCGGACCTATGTGAGGTATATAATACACATTTACCATGCTTTTTTTCTGACCACGTACCATAGACTTCAGCATCTTCCTACTCAGTCTTCTTTCAAACCAACCAGATGATAATGAATTAACTGCATTCCCGCAGACGGTTGTAATTTTCGTTTTTGAATCATATTTTTTAGAAATTCACCAGCACAATCTACAAAATCTACAAAAATCATATTTTGTGTTTTGAATTTCTTCCTTCCCACGTGTATCTTCTAATGCTCATCTGAAGCACACGAATACACGGGCCAGGCACTCGTATGGACGTCCTAGTACTTGCGTGTAATAGTATACCATGAATCACAAGCCGCCATTCTCGGGCCACAGTTGACTCGACTCCATTCGTTGGACCCGACAATAGCTCCGTGCCAGTCGTCCGGTTAATGGTGTATACATAATGTAAGGCCAACCAAGGGATAGTATTTGTTGCTCTCTTCGTGGAATGCTGATATGACAGAGGTGTATATGGTTGACTTGGCATAACTCGAGTCCGTCGTTTGTCGCCACACCGTTTTCATTCCTCGTTAATTGCGACGGATTGTTTTCTATTTGCATCTCCTATATTTTCCTCAGTTTTTTCCGATAAGTTTCTTCTTCATTTGAAAAACGATTCTTACGATGGAATTGCATCGTTCTCGTGCGGTTACAAGTCTGTATCGTGGTCTTCGGGGTGGTCGTAAATTTCGAAAGAGAGAATCCCTAAAGAGTAGGCAAGGGAGGCTTCCAAGAAGTGCAATTTCATATAAACACCTTGTTATTTACGAGCGATCTATGTCTTTCGCTCATGTCCTTCTCTCTTCCCTTTCTAGCCCTTTTCTTCTTCTCGTGAAAAGACGACACCCCGCCTCGTGAATCTATCGATAGTTCAATTTATGTTTTTTAGAAATCAACTGCGTGTGCTTTACCCACCGATACATTATTATATTTCCTTTCTCTCGGAATCGAAAAAAAATACAGTACGATGAAGCCTTCTCGCATAGCAACGAGTTCCCTCGCGTAGTACCATTTGTATACAGTAATGAATATAATTATTAAACCAACCAATTCATACCAACACAATATATCTTTTATATTCGAAATCAAAACCCTTCATTATACATTCCCTCAAAAAGAGATTACAATCTACTTACAAGGGACAACATTGAACCGAAAAACTCATTGTCTACGACAGACGATCTTACCTCCGAAACACTTGAAATCTCTCGAGTCGCCCCACTTGGAGGTGATAAATCGAAATAAATACCTGAATGCATTACACTCTCGGACAAAATAATGCACAAGAAGATTAGAATCGATCGTATTATTGTACCTACTTCACATCCTGACGTCTTTCTCGATTAGCGACGCGACGGTTAATTGTGTAGAGAAATACGCTTCATCTTACCCTCCTCCTCTTTGCTTGACTATCGGTATTGTCAAGGTAAATAACGCTATTGTGATATAATTTAAACGTGGAGAGTGCCGAATACGTTAATACCTTCTTGTGCATGCAGAAAACGAACACTTGACCGTGCTGCAAAGTCGAGCGTGTCATGTATTATTTCGTTGCTGAACTAAAGTACTTGCGTGAATACCTTCGTGAGTACGTATATATGTGTGAATGGCGAAAGAGTTGAATTCAACTCTGTAAGCACTCGGGCGCACTTATTTGCGAGAAAGCAGCCCAGCTCAACGATATACGGTTACAACGAATAGGCAGTTAGAGGAATCAAGAATCGCCTTTGTCCATTCAACGATCACAATTTCACAGAACTCGTGTGGTTATTATGGTATCTGATTGGTTCTACGGAGATTCGCATTGTAGATCACGTTGTTAATAACATTCTCACTTTCCTCCTTTTCAATCTTCACGAGAATGATGCAATAAACGACTCATATTCCGAATAATTTTCTACCAGAATTTGATAACTTCGTTTTCAAATCTTCATCGCGTGACCAATTAGATATCATCGATTTCTTAATTTACTTTTTACCTCGCTATACAATAAACATCTTACGGTATGAGAATCAAGCACGAGACTCCCGAAACCCACGGGACCCATGAGACTACACATACCTGAGTTTCGAAATCAAAGTTCGATTGTTCTCCAAGATTGAATGTCTTGATCAAGAGGAAGCAATTTCAATCGATTGAATCGCTGTACAATTGGTTGAATACCGACGCCGAAAGATCCGCTCTATATTACTGTTGATTCTTAAATGAAAACAAAAAAAACTCCAAAGAAATATAATCACGTGAAAAAGGTTTTGACTAGCTAGAAACGTCTTATCGCTGATTTACCGAACGATCAAAGCGAGGATAATTCATATCATGGACATGATTTAAACCATAGGTGAGTTTAATTATATCCTTTGAAATGGAGAACACAATGAGGTTTCGAGGCAGTCATTGAAAGTCGAGTACCTGTGTCCGTGTCCCTTGTGAAGTTCCACCAGGTCTTTCATTGTTCTTACACATATCAAGAGTACGCACGTATGCGCGGACGTTTAGAAATGAGATAACGAAAGGGTGAAAAATCCAACTTCGATTGTTACATGATTTCTCTTTCATGAAGAGATATACCTATCTGCAAAGAAAATTGATTAATAATTAATAGAAAGTTAAAGAAATTTGAATACGTTGTGAATTGAAGCACTCAACTGATATTCGAATGTTAGAAGAAAGGGAGAGCTGAAAGTTTTCGCACACTCATTATTATGATAGCTGTATTATTATATCACTTATATTAATATGCAACATGACATGAAAAGGATAATCTCGAAACACTCATTGTTGTACCATAATGGTCCTCTTGAAATCTACATGAGGCAGTCTATGTTTGGCCAGTTTGATACGACAATGGAGATATATTGTGCTGTTAGTGACGAACGACTAAGGCGTTTTCGATACTAACATCTGTCCAGCCACAAATCATTCCCGTGGTTTATGCCATAATTTATAAAGTGACTAGACACAAGTATGTTTCATGGGATAACTACACACAATTATTCATATGCACGAAGTAGTCTGATCGGTCAGTTGCAACTTTGTCCCCTTCTTTGCGCTCATTGGATGAACTTACATCCGTCTCTCTACTTTTTTAATACAGAATATGAACCAGGTTGCAAATATCATCTCGGGAACAACTACAATTTGAATTTTAATCGGTTCTACATACCGGGAGAATATACCGAGACTTACACTGGAAATGCTGGGACAACACTGTTCAGTCGTTGTGAATAAAAATTTAATTGTCTCAACGAAATATTAGGGTTTCCAACTGAAAATTTTCTTCAAGACAAATTCAAGTTTTTTACTCTCTGCTTAAAAGATCCGATTCAAACTGATTGACGGGTTGATAAGTTTAAATCGGATTTTTAAAGCAGGGTTTGATATCGGTTTTGATTATCGCAAGATAAAAAAATTTTCCTATTGTTGAAATCCTAGTTCGATTGCTCGGAAATTTTGTTCTCCGCACGAATTGGGTCTCTAAATTTTTGACCAGATTGATCGTTATCGATAAGTAAGTGAATTACACGATCGATGAATAATGTAAAGATTTATACTTACAAATCTAGGTCTGGTTCGCGATCGTGGAAAAGATTGAGGCATTCTGAAAGAGGGAGAACATTCATATTAAATTACTCGCGGAGGGATAAATCGTGATTTAAAAAATGGATTTATTCAAGATGATTACAAATATTAAATTACCTACACATTATTTTGAGAAAATACATCAAATCCCAGAGCAATTAGTCGCAACTCGATTGTGAGTTCTTTTTGAAGTTCAAAGGAAAATTCAGTGGTGATGAATTTTTTAGGTCTCGATTCATGGAGTGAACTTTTGAATATCTGAAAAAATCCTGAATTATAACAAGCAATTTTTTGTTTAATGCAACATAAAAGTTGGAGAGAAAATATAGCAAGTGGACGCAGAACAATGTTCAAAAACTGGACTCTCGAGTGAAACCCCCAAAGTGATGCTGATAAACGGCGTTCTAAATATAAAAGAAAACCTGATCTGGACAGCGCCCGGTCGTTTATTGTTCGAATACACAGGGTTTTGTACGGTTTGTATTTGGACAGTCGTTGTTAACGGCAATGAAATTCGCCATTGTGGCACCCATTCGCCACAGGACAATTGCCCATTATGACAGTGACTACCGTAGGTAAGCGCGCGTTCGCTTCGTGCACTATAATTACATTATCCGATGTACCACAACACAATCCTGTGTGCAGTGACACAACGCATCGTGTGCATACGTATGCGTGAGTTCGTGTGTACACGTTTGTATTCATCCATTGATGTTTAGTTATATCTATGGACATATATAGAGTACGTGTCGATAATAGGAGTGCCACAGTCGATTCAAGTGCTTCCTCATTTTAGTACGATTGATCTTTGTTCAATTCAATACATCATAGACTAGTTCGTTATTTCCATGAGAAGCAAATCAATACGCTATTCCGATTGTATACTCTCTTCCGGTCTTGAAAAGTTAATTATCACACCTGTGAAGAGTTTCAAAGATTTCACTTTGATCATTCGAATATAAATAAACGTTCATTTGAAACGACATTTTCGTGATTTCATAATAAAGGGTGAATGGGAATAATGTCTTTGATACTGGCGTTGAATTGGTTCGCGGTTTGAAGGAAATTAACACTTTCAACACATTTACTACACTTTTTAGGGGAAAAAAGAGAGACAAACTTGCATGATGACTCTACTAAAGGTTTCCAATAAAATGGAAGAATTTTTCAAAATCACTAAGCGAACAGTCAAATATGGGCAGACCAAACTGCACTGGAAAAAATATTTATTTGTCCTCTCTCTCCATATAATATTTATTTGTAGAAATATTCAATTAGATGCAAAAACTGATTACTTGTGGCGAATAAATGATTTATTTAGAAGACCAATTTATTTGGGGCAAGCATTCCATTATTTGATTCGATTAAATATTTCATTAATCCTGAGAAATATTTTATGGAGAGAGGACAAATAAACTATTTATTTGGTCGAAAGATATTTTTTTTCACTGTGCGCAATCAAAATAACTAAACGGCCCCATCGAGATTACGATACCTTTAGTTAAACCAACGATGCGATTGGTTGTAGTGACTTGATGTTTTGTCCGTCCATATTTTACCATACCAGTTTTCTCCATGTATATAATTATATATAAATTCTACATAATTCTGAGATTCAATGGTTTTTTGAATGACAGAATCTTATCGGTTTCCACCTCGTTTTATACACAGTGAAAAATTTGGTGTATTTTTAACACACCTCGTATGTTCCAGGAGGTCCACTCGCAATTTATGTTCAATGTTAACACAAAAATGTTAAATTTACACTGAAAATCTATGAATTTCAGAATTCGATATGTTGTTTTCAACACAAATTATCAGTTGACCTCCTGTGACACAAAATTTTTCGCTGTGTAGAATTTATCCAACGAGAAGAGCAAAAGAATACATTCAGTTTTATCGTGAAATTTTCGTAAAAAAAGTATCATTCATTTGGAAGAGAATATTCATGCACAGAAATGTCGGTTCTAGGTTTTTCGGACACCCTAGGCAAAAAAACCGCCTCACTATCCCACCCAATGGCAAATTGTGGCAAAACAATTGTAACATTTTCAAGAAATAATCATTGGGACAGTAGAATATGCCGCTGAGACATTCGTGGGGCGTTTAAAAAATGTAGAAAAGATTTTTTGAACATTCTGTAAAAGTCCCAGAGCAGGATTGGTTCGAAAAAACCCAACCCGGTTTAATTCACCGAAGGTTTCATCAAAAACATACTGGACTTGGGATTAGGTGAATTTTAAAACAGCGGCAAAATTTGGACAATTTCCAATGAACTGCCAAAGTACAAGGTTGTTTTATTTATTCAATTTTATTCATAAACAACAGTTTATTAACAAAAAGGAATAAAAAAAAACAGCGAACATGAGAAAAATATGATTCCCAAAGTATTTAACAAAGAAAATTACAATTCGAATTGAATAATCAACACTGTGAACAATTTCTATAGAGAACTTTGCATAAATTGCGTTAGGAATTCTCGATATTTCATCGAAAATTTACTAGGAAATGATAGTAATAATCCCAGTTTGGAATTTTCTGTTGAATTCATGAGAAGCTTATGTTTTTGAAGTTTCCCGGGTGGAAATTAATTCTTGGCCGCAGTTTGGGCCAAACTAGGCGTCCTCGTTTTATTTCAGGCCCTGTTTTGGTTACCCTTGTAGGGCCTAGACAGAATTGTCACGCACTCATCTTCAGGGCCTGCATAGTATTCCCAACTGGGGCCTATGTGGGACACCCATGATGAAGCTTAACGTAGGCGATGAAACTAGGACCTTGAAAAGGATAATAAATTGTTGTGAATATCATGAGATTGAATAAATAGGGTAGACCGAGGCGAACCGTATCATTCCGTCTTCAATGAATCAAAATGACCAAAAGGAAGATTTTTTCAATAAGTATCTTCATAAATTCTCATTCTATATATCTTTGGCTTGAAGTCTATACAAACAAAAAACATTCAAATAAACACGTCTTTATTTTACAATCAAATACACAAAAAATGAGAAATATCCGATTCGCCCCAAAATCGGAGGCGAATGGGACCATAGACAAACATCATATATCCACTGATGAAAAACGTATTAATGCTTATAAACGGACTGTAAATACATAAAATGAATGAAAAAACTTTATTCCATCAACAGCTTGACGCAGAGTCATTTCACCGGACGTAACCTTTCGTATGGCCTCATTCATTCTGTCCTGAAACCATGAATTATTCATGATGATCAATTTGATATCGAAAAATGTTCATTCCTGGCTGAGATGGAGAAGGGAGAATTTTCCTTCATTTTCAAAATTATTTTTGTAAGTGCTGTCTGTTTTTAAATGAACTCGGTGAGCGTGAAATCAATTGCCTAACATCATCAATTTCAGATTTCAAATCATTCACCTATACTATAAGAAGAAAGGCTCAATTTTATCCTCAACATCGACAAAATTCAAGACGCAACCAAAACAACAAATTTCCAGTCGAAAATCAGCATGATCGAAGACTTTTTCATCAACAATGAAATCATACATGATGACCGAATGAGAATTTTTAGGTTATTTGTAATAAAAATTTTCATTATTGACAATTGAGAGGTTAAGGAATCTTGAAAATCAAGACACAGTTAAGTTACAAATTCAATTTTACAATTTATGACTCGAAATACCCATGATCCTATTCACCCCAGGAAACGTGATCCGAATCGCCTCGTATACTATGTGCAAAAAAATATTCATTTGTTCATGAAGGGCCTGATATTATTGTCTGAACAATGTTCTAATCTCATTCTGTACTTCACGAACTATATATATCAATCAAAATCGCATGATTTTTAACATACCTCATCATTAAAAATTTAGAGAATTACAATGGTTGTTTTACATCAGGGACAAATTTCTCTCGCGTGCACACGACGTACAGACTTCTGTAATTACCCAGGACCAAATCATGCGCGATATGGTCATGCTATCTTTTGTTTTCGGTAGGTAATGAGTGTATGTGAATAACTGATGCACATAGAGAGTGAAATTGAGAATAGAAATAAACCAAAACAGCCAAAGAGCTTAGTTTGATCCGGTTCGCCCTGTGATCCGGGTCACCTCGGTCTACTCTATTGCAAGGAGGAAACTTCCTCGATTGAAAATTGGACTATCCAAGGCCCTATCTGTACCCAGACCACTTCGACTTGAGTCCACACAGGGCCTGGGATGAGCTGATTCCAATTTTTATTCGAGTATTCCACTCTACATTACTTTGTTCATACATTATCGGACTGCATCAAAAAACGGAACAGCTTCGTTCAGTCTTGGAATTAACCATACAGTGATGTTTTTTCTGATTTTTTGACATTATTCACCGATAGTGTGAACACAGTAATCATGGATGAAATATTTTTTTGGGGGCGTACACCGCAAAAAGTCGAAATTACGAATACGATTTCAGTAAATTTGCTTTCTAAAGGAAGGTTCATATTCAAAAAAGGAATTAATATAAGGGCAAGGCCTTATGCAGGCTGTAGTTAGGTGCATTCAGATTTTCAAAACGGGAAAAACGTTGGAAATACAGCTTGGCCCTGCATGGGTTGTTTACAGGTATGCTTAAATCAAGATCTTCGGGAGAATACGGGAAGCCTTGCAAGGCCCTATTAAGGCTGTAGTTGGTGTGCCTAGATTTTCAAAACCGAGGAAAAAATTGGTGACGCAGCGTGGCCCCATATGGGCTTTATATGGGTGTTCCTGACTTAGAGAAATCAGGCTGAATATCAGCAACCCGACAAGGCCCCATAGTAGCCAAGGTTAAGACATCCTAAGTTTGGATACCCAATATAAGCCCATACGGGGCCTATATTCAATACAGGACACCCGGAAAAATTTCCACGCGGGTTGAATCATTTGTAAAAACGGAACGAAAATTCCAACCTCCTGAAATCTGATAAATCATCTTTATTTCCCCCACAAAACTACAGTTTCAGAAAAATGACGAAAGAATTAATGAAGAACACAATCACTTCGATCAAATTTCTTCTTGAATTCTTTCGGGACTGGGGTGATGTGTGGTTTATGTGCCAAAATTAACTCCTCGAAACTAAAAACGTCGTTTCAAGAATATGTACTGCAAGATTTTTAGTCTTCAATAGCTAGAATATTGTGGTATTCGATTATTGATTTGTTTCAATCAACGATTCAAACTTCAGCAACATGGGAAATTCCATATACATGTACCGGAAATTGATTTCTTATCCCATGATCGGAATTCTCTGACTGCTCCGTATAGGAAAACCCTGATTATTCTTTACAGTGAGGAACTTCGAATGATACTTGAAAACTATTTGAGGAATTGAAAAAACCCCAGCATTTTAGAAAAAAATCTAAAAAACCCCGGGTTTTTGCCAACCCTGTCCTGATAGTTAGAGAGCTGATGGCAGAAATTTTCCAATCATGTGCTCATCGGGCAGACATCATGTGTTCTGACAATCTCATCGGGCCATCTCACCATGTGGTCACTGCACTGTCAATTGACAGCATTCTCAAGTTGTTAAAAAGAATGAAGTCCACATATCATCTGCTCATCACAGTAAAAAGTAAAACTTAAAGTGATCCCGAATATCAGCTTAAAAATGCAGCCAAAAGTAGCGCCTATTCCAACTGAAAGTAAGCAATGAAAAAGACTGAATTTAAGTCAATTCCATATTACTTTGGAAATTAAGATGGAATTCTATCTCAATTCCAAAGTAAGATGGAATTAACTGAAATTCAGTCTTTTTTATTGCTTACTTTCAGCTGGAATAGGCGCTACTTTTGGCTGCATTTTTAAGCGGATATTCGGGATTACTTCAAGTTTTACTTTTTACTGTGATGTCTGGCTGCTTATATCATGTGGACCTGTAATTACATAATTCACTGAAATCCACAAGGCAGACGCTCTCAATTCTGTATTAAAGAGATATTGAATTTTTTCTAAAATTTTGTGACTTATAAAAATTGATATGAAGTGCACATCAGGCAGATCAAATTCCTTCCATTTATTAGATCATGAGAAACAAGAAAATAACCGGCTGCCGGCATCTCACTGCTGCGTTATTGAATTTTAAAATGTTAAACTTGTAAAAAAAACATGTAGTATTATGTTATGTGCTCATGTCTGCTTCTGGGTTAGATGGTTCAATTTCTGGTAGAAATCAAGAAAACTGCCTAGGCAGATGTCTTAAACACATATTTTGTAGAGGCAGACCATTTGAATCATTTTCATCGCTGATTAATTTTAACGAATTATGCGTTAATAAAATACTATAATGTACACAGAAAAAAAAATTTCTTCCAACCAAATAAATAGTTTATTTGTCCTCTCTCCATAAAATATTTCCTGGGATTATTGAAATATTTAATCGAATCAAATAATGGAATGCTTGCCCCAAATAAATTGGTCTTCTAAATAAATAATCAGTTTTTGCATCTAATTGAATATTTAATTTCTACAAATAGATATTATATGGAGAGAGAGGACAAACAAATATTTTTTCCAGTGTATACACGGATATAGCAAGTAGCGGCTATTGTAAAAGCGATCGATTTGCTATTTCAGCACCTACACAAAATAATTGCTAAGTGAATAAGAAATCATTGCAATTACAGCAATATTTTTGTTATTCCACCCGGAAAACATAAGTTCTGCAAATTTTCGTTGACTAGTGTGTCACTTTTCGGACGTAGCACAAATCGGAGAAGAATTTTCTACACTAAATTTTAATAATTCTTTGCCTCTCTCCATTCTTTCGACGATCAAAATAAAAAGTGAATTCCATTGTTGGAAAAATGGACAAAGTTAATGAATTGTTGAAATCCAGTGCACGTATTCTTTTCGAATTTGTGCTCAGATAAAAGTGTTTTGTTGAATCAAATAAATTTTCAGTCATTCAAATAAATGTGTTATTTCAATAGGGCTGAATAAATATTTGTTCAACAACTTTTTTGGATTCATTCGGATATCCAAACTCTACAATTCATTCATTCGTGTAAATACGATCCTTTGAGAAACTTGCTGTAGATTGAATGGAAAATGTGATTTTCTTGGTTCCAACAGATGATTCTTCGACCTAAGCATACATTTATACGTTCCACATATAGAATTCTGTAAGAAAGGATGAAATATTTATTCACGGAGAAAAATTTGTAGTTAAATTTACTATGTGATTGTTGTGACCGATGAACAGGCTGACTTTCCAATGGCATTCAATATGAAACATAGGAAATTCGATCATGTTTCAATGGTCTCTTCATAGTGAATTCCATCTTCCCAAAAATGAATTATATATTCATAGATAATGAAATAAACTACTACTAGTAAATTTCATCGTAAGTTCAGTCTGTTCCTCGGTTACAAAGTGCCATGGTAAATTTAACTTATCCTATTAAACACATCCTGGTTTTCAATTTTCAAAATTGTACATAATTCATATGCAATTCAATATAGCTTATATATAATTCTATATAAACTGAAGATAATTTTGAGAATTTTTCCCCTCAGACATCACAATTAAGGAGGTGCCTATCGTAATTCAGTAGGTGCCATGGCCGCCTTGGACCTCCCGTTGTTGCACCTCTGAACAAAAATATGATGAAAAATGAACAAGACAGCACAAATGATTGTTTTTAATTCACAAAAATTTCTGAAAAAACTTCTTGAACAGTCCCCGTTATGACTGTAAAAATGAATTCAAAATGCATACATGTTAAATGCTTGAATAGTTCTTTATGAATTCGTGATATGAATTTTTTCTGAAGATTAAGTTATTCATCAAGAGTTCATTTTGAATTGAACCTATTTATATTGAGTTCATGTTTACTGTCATATCGGGAGCTCTTTGCGGGGACTTTTGTGCTGTATGGAGAACTATATGTCATAATTTAGAATTATTTTGATTCCATTCCATTCCATTGTTGCAAATCACGATTAAGCTAAATGGCTATAACTTCATCACTTCGTTATAATAGCAAATAAAAATTAAAAACTTCAACGGACTTTGCCGGAATTATAGGAATTCATCTAGTAACGACTTTCACACATTTTGAATAATCTTGTTGTGTAGCTCAATTTCGGCGAGACATACGTCTGCCTATGTTATTTTCTTGTTTAGGGGATCACTATTAACAAAATTAACTAAGAAACAACGATGAGCGAGTTATTCAATTGAAATTGTTTTCTTACGGGTTTGAAATTGATTTAATCGGAAACGCAGAGCTTTGAACGTCTGCCTTTTACATTTTTTACATTCATATAACCTCTTCAATACAAGAAATCAAAAGACAGACAGGAGCATATAATTTATTCGAAAGGTCATGAAGTGAATTACATGATGTAGATTACAAGAAAGTAAATAATCAGGTTTTTCAAAAAAAAACACGCGGGGTCAAATTCAGTATCTGATCAGTATCAGACGCATTTGGAGCACATGCGTATTGAAAAAACATTAAGGTTTGGTATCCTAAATATCGAATATATTCGAATATTCATCCATTTTTACACATTTGATTTTTTCTCACTATAGAGCACCACTTCTATCCTCTTGGGGAGATTATATGTTGTGAAACAGACTTCGAAGATGACACATAAAAATGATAGTGATTGTACCTCGAAAGTAACTAATCGAAAAAATTTTCATGAGGATAAATTGAATTTTTTCTACATGTTCCCGTCAATAGATTGATCTAAAAATTCTCTCCCAAATAGTTCTTGGGGGGAAGCATAGTATATATTTTTCATGAAAAAATCAATCCGCGAGAAATAAAGAAAATAATTAATTAAAAAATTTTTTTCTTGCGCTCCCACTCGGAGCCCCTTTTAGGTACGGCCCTGAAACTTGGAAAATTGATTAGGATGGATTGGTACTTTCATCTGAGAGTGGATCGAAGTCAATCCCCGTTGCGGCCATTTCTCCTATCTAAACCTGCTATGGATTTTGTTTTTTACACGTTTGAAACGATGAAATTTGAACAATCCACGACAAGTGGTCTTATATTATGGATTTTTTCATTCACATACATGCAAAATACAATACCTATCGTTGCGAAGAATGAGCAGATCATATACTAAAATTACCACCAGCTCCCTATACTTTAAAGATGCATTGTGATGTCAGCGTAAAACGTTTGATTATAACTTCCAATAACAATGAGCTTATCGAATTTTGTACCGTAAAAGTAAAAGAATAATTCAATTAAATCAACTTTCTTCTAGTCTTCCAAAGAATTCAGCAAATACTTCGTCAATTCTTCGAACTCGAATTGAATGCATAAATTCGTACAAAATCACCCTACAAATTCATTTGGTTTCTATTTTCCGGTATTTCTTGCGTATTATTTACTAAAAATTTACAATCAGAGGGTGAAAAGTCTTTGTATTTCGTTGTAAGAGCCTGAATTAACTGTACAATGTGACCACCAAATCTGACACGGATGTCGAAATCCGGCTCGTGACAATGGGAAATCTACAAGAACATAGGAAGTGCACCCGCACGGGTACAGGCATTGATTGTCCGTAAACGAAAGTATTGTCACCAACTTGGAAGGTTGGAAGAAAAATGAGAAAAAAAGTATTCGGATGACCTCAACAAATTTTGTATACAAGCATTTTAATAGCCAGGAAAATTTTATTCTCAGATTGTACACTTAGCTAGTGACGAATCCCTTAAGAAGCGAAGAAGAGATCTTGCAAATCATGTCGAGAAAAATTCTTCCAAAATCGACATTTAAAACTGTTATTTTGTCGGGATATTTTACATTTTGTAATATCGGAGAGCTAAAACGCGGTCAATCGACAATTGAAACTGTTGATGTTATGTAGTGTAATATTGGGAACGTACGGAACGATGGGACAAAAACCGGTGGGAATAAAAAGAACCCATAGAAAAAAACGTGTTGGGGGTGGAGCGCTCATGATTCTCTTCACACCACGGGGTGCCAAGAATTTTTAAGGTGGCCTTCGTTACGTTTCTTTTGCTTTCAAGAACGCGAGAGATGTATTTTTGTAACACGGGAGAGAAAGAGAAGCATCGAAGAAGCGAAAGATGAGTGAGAGTAGGGGATTCGGTTGTCCTAACCAGACAGACTGGCACCAGCAACTTCACTGGCGTAACCAACAATCGTATAATGTGACCTTTTTATCCTGAACAACACTTCATTCACCGTAGCACACGCCTTTGCTTATGAAGCGTTGCTTACATTTATTTCTATTACATTTGGATATCCCATGAATAGTTATAAATTTTTCATTTCAAAATGCTTCCCTCAACACATTGTGTGACATTTTTTTTATATAAAAATTCAAAGGCCTCGTCGAACTGATTTTGAGAACTTGTCATAAGTTTGGAAGTCAACCTCTTCCTACAATGTACGTAGCATACGTTTGCAGCCACTCAGAAAACGATGACGGGGAAATGATTCGCGGTTGGGCAGTTTACGAAGGGGTCCACGGCAAATTATCGGTTAAAGCCTAAAGCCAATTGAAAGAGGTGTGTGGTAAAAGGGAGCGCAAAAGGAGCAGGGAAAATTGTAGGCGTGAGTATAAATCTGTTGTACCCCTACCACTTGTCAAGTAACGCTTTCATCTGTTTGTGTATCATCTGAACGTCCTATTATACACACAAATTGTGTATCGTATTTTATGCTCTATGAAGTAATGTATCAAAAAACATTTAGTGTGTATAAATGGATTCTAATTCTAAATATTCTCACGATACGTTGACGGCACAGAAGGAAGAGGGAGGGCTGCCAGGGAGCAAATTGAATAGCAAATCAAGAAGCATCAGTTTTTTTTTCTACATCTCTTCTGCATCCTTTATCTTCCTGGCGATGAATTCAGTGGCCACAGTCGACCAGTTTTCTACTACGCGTTGATACTGTAACCTATATACACATACATGCGAATAGGAATAGTCAGTCTGGCGGCGATGAGCCAGGACAATGCGTTGTTGTATCGAATGCAGAAGATGTTATCTGCTTTTGATCCTAGAAAGGGTTTAGGTATCCAAGACAACCCTTTCTTTTTTCTCGAATCCTGTGGTAACGAGCCTAGCTACTACTGCACCCCTTTCTTTTTTTCTTATTAAACTTTTTCCTCACTTCTTTTCCATTCCAATCAATTTCAAAGGAAGTAACAGATTCTAGAGCTCCTTCATTCATCTTCTTCCACCAAACAGCCCCTCTCTTACTCGTTCACATGGCATTTCCATGGTCCACTGGCCCTGTAGGATTCTTCTCCTTCGACGAGAAGGACTCACCAAAGTATCATGTATCGGCCGCAAAAAAAGTCGGTCGTATTCATATTATATATCCATCAAGAAAAGCAAATGTACATTGTTACACTTCAAGTACAATGTATGTACATGTATATATATACCTATACATACGAGCTGCGAGGTATCGTTACAGTTGATGCTTATAAATTTGAATAGCTCACAAATGTATCATCTCTCTCTCTCTCTCTGTATCTTTACAACGATTCGAGCATGAAACATAGTCATATAGTGGGATATAATGCAAATTTTACACATATACAAGAGTGAGATAGTTTTGAAGAGATAAACACAATAACATATGATAATAATGACGATGTTGTAACATGCTTATCAATGTACTCTCGATAATCCGTCGATAATTATGATCATGAGCTTCTTTTCATTATTCCATCTCGATATCCACTTGAAAAATCGTAACGACGTGCAATTCCTCTCGGAAAATGATCACAGATACACAGATGTCGAGATTGAATCCTTCGCCCTTTGAAGGTTTAATTTTGGCGAACATCCGGTGCTTCGAATAGCGGTTGTTCTTCCTTTACATTATTATACGGTGCTCACACCGATTTCAAGAGGAAAAAAAGAGCTACAGGAATATAGGTAGCGGAAGAGATCTGAAAGTAACTTATTCCATCGCTCACCCTTCTTTCTCTTCACGATGTTTCCAAAACATCCAATATCTCCCGCTCGAGCGAACATTCTAAATGCGCCCTTCTCTCTCTTACACTTCCTCGATGGATCCAACAATCGACGATGGCCAACAATATTCTGTTTTCTCCTTCAGCTCGTGGGATTATATTCTACGCCTATATAAAACAGCCCGTTTGTATATTATAAGTAGACAGGGAGGTAGGCCAGCGTGCGGCGGGGCATGCATTTCACGGAGAGGGTCCATCATCCAAATCTAAGAAGAAGAACCAAGCAGAAGCAGAAGCAGGATGCTCCTGTGTCGCCACAGAGGCAAGATTGACAGGCATGAAATATTTTGCACAATACCGCTACCCGAAAACTGTGCGTTGATCGCTCTTTCTCATCATAAATAAGGAACAAACGATTCCACTGAATCAACCAATAATATAGAACATATGCTATATCTCTCAATAGGTGGGATGGAAAGGACGGAAGAATTTTTGTTAATATTCTTCACTATCAGAAAGAACATTTGACGAAACCGAAGGGTAGAGTCAATATATTGATACATATGTGATTTCAAACTCGTACTCGGAAGTTGAATTTATTATATTTCTCAAATAAGACTAAAAAAGAATAAGACTTTCATGGAAGTTATCTGTATTCTATCTTCCATTGTAAGATTTCAAATGAATAAATGTTAAAAGGGCGTGAAACCTACGTTCGCGTCGTTGGTCCCAATCCATACATCTACATATGCACACATGTGACCGAGCATGAATGTCTGGTTAGTTGTGCATTCCAATGTCCGAGGTAATATGTAGTTAGACGGGTTCTCGAGTTGGCTTTTCTATTTTTATACTCAGCGGTAGAATCAGCAGTATCATCATCATCACCCAACACCATCGTCAAATATTATCGTCATCGTAATTTCGTGATGCCGTTGGAAGTACGATTTCATTGTTTTTCTCTTCTCTTAAATTGACCTCCCTTTCTCACAGACACGCATACGTATACTTTATAGGTATGCATACATAAACCTTCACTCCAACAACGCCCTAAAGCAGCCTCGGCTGGTTTTCTCGAGGTTGCACTGGCAGACAGTTTGGTGCCGGTACACCGGAACGCATCCGTCCCTCCTGCTGGGCGACCACCACAGGATCACACTTGCGTTCTTCTTTTCACTTCACGCTCGAACCCTTCTGTTTCCCCATCCAGTATCTTATACCGAAGTTACTCTCGTACGAAGTGAAGATTCTTGAATTGGAAAACACAATTAATGTTGTGAAGTGGTCAGAGGTTTTGTAATAATTTTACAATGGTACTGGTTATTGGTATCTTTCGATTCATCGTCAGAATGAAGAAAATAAGATTCGGTTGTATTCAACGGACTATCAATTTGATGTCTCTCAATGCAGATTTTTCTAACAATACAACAATTTCATCGACAACTCACGATATACCGACAATCATCTCCTCTTCACGACATTAGAATAACAATGTTTCCTCAAATACAATGAAAACCACCGAGTTGGTATTCGAAAGTACAATAAAACCAAAAAAAAGATAAAAAGAACTTGTAACTTTCTCTTTCGAACTTCTGTAAACATTGCTTTTCTTTTCTATCTCGAAACTGGAATCGTTTCTGCGTAAAACGTTTCGAATAGAAATATTTGAAGGATGCAGTATTTCTAAATATCAAAATATCCCAAGAAGTGATGAATTTTTTTGGAAATACATTAAATTCTGGAGGGAAACCTTGATATTCATGACATTTTTTTTACTTTGGTTCAACATATTTTCTCCATTAGGCAGAAGATAAAAGAGAATTAGACAAATTTAACGAGGTATTCAACTAATTCAGTTGGAACTAATGAAAGATTACCAATTTTGAATCAACAACATGTGTTGCTTCCTTGAGAATTTTGATAAGAATTCATTATTTATCTTTAATTAACTACACTGTAAAAAAAAAAAAAAAAAAAAAAAAAAAAAAATTGAAAAAAAAAAAAAAATAAAAAATTTCTAAATTAAATAATTTTAATTGTATCCGATGATTTTACCGATTACTTTTGAAAATATGATTAATGAACTAAAACTGAAATGAAATGAATGAAATTACCGAAAAATTATAAAATCGAATAAAGGAAAAAAAAAATGAAAAAAAAAAAAAATAAATAGAAAAAAAAAAAAAAAAAAAATGACCGTAATTATATGTTTTGTTTCACAATTTTAATTATTTTTATTTGTAAAATAAATTTAAAAATAAAAAAAAAAAAAAAAAAAAAAAAAAAAAAAAAAATGAAAAAATAATAAATATTATTCCTTGATTTTCTGAAATCCTTGATCACAAAGATCACTGAGGAGAGAGATCATCAAAATAGAACCCTACTACCTACCTTCCTACCTACCCCTACTACCTACCTACACTGAACCTACCACCTGACTGCTGCCGCCTGCCTACGACGCGACAGCCATATTTAGATCACACAATATGTTTCATAAAATACAATATTTTAAAATATTAATAGAGGTTAAAATTTTTTTTTACTTTTTTTTTTTTTTCTTTGCCAGTATTTTGTTTTTTTTCAATTTTTTTTTATTTTTTTTTTTTTTTTTTTATTTTTTTTTTCAAAACTGGAAATTTTCTAATGAAAAAACTTTTTTTTTTAAACATTTTCTCACAAAACTTTTTTTTTTTTTTCAGTCCTTTCCCCAAATTTTTTCCAAGTCCTGAAAAAAAAAAAAAATGAAAAAAAAAAATGATTTTTCCAATATGGACCATCTCTGAAAAAATCTGTAAAAAACTTTTTTTTTTTTTTTTTTAGTTTTTTGTTTTTTTCAAAACTTCTTTTTTCTAACAAAACTTCAAACAAAAAAAAATCTAAATCAAAAAACTTTGTTTGAAGAAAATCCATTTTGAAAAAAATCCAAGTGAAATTTTTAAGAATTGAATTTCGGAAAAAAAAAAATTTTTTTAAATATAAACCATTTAATTCCAAATCCATTCGATTCCATAAGAATTGATTTGAAACTTGTTTTTTTTTTTTTTTTTTTTTTTTTTTTTTTTTTTTTTTTTTTTTTTTTTTAAATTTTTATATATAATTTCCATACAGGGTTCATTAAAATACCCTACCACCCATAAAGGGTTTCGCAATTGACGCAACGCGGCCCCGCAAATGCAAAAATTAATCATAAATGCTGGCTGCTGAATGGTAATGTGATAATAAATAATGCAAGTAATAATGCCAATAAATAATGATTATAATAAGTATTTGAATATAAATGAAATGAAAAATGGGCCAGAAATTTATGGATCATTTTCGAAGATCATCCATCAATCAGCCATCAATGGCATATGATATAATGATGAATGATAAAATATATAATGATGATCAATAAATCGTTCCCAAATAAAAGGTCCAAAGTTAGTGTTCATGTGTAAAAAAGTTTTGTTGTTTTTTGTTTTGTTTTTTTTTTGTTATTTTTTTTTTACAAGATCAGAAATAGATTTTTTTTTTTTTTTTTTTTTTTTTGATATTTTTTGAATCTGAAAAATGAAAAATGAAACGAAAAAAAAATGAAAAAAAAAATACTCGATAAATCAGTTGAATTTTTCAGTTTATTTTTTTTATTATTATTTTATTGAGAAAGTAATTAATTATTATATATAATATATATAAATTCATTGTAATCATGTAATGATGGATTGATTATTCATTTATATTTATTCAGCGTAATGAAAAAAAAAACTTTTTTTTTTTTTTTCACGAATACAATAATAATACATGATATCCAACTTTTTTCATAATACATAGTAATAGATTTCATTTCAGCCAGTAAATCAATTGTTGGTTGTTTACCATAGCCGTACATCGGCTGATTATTGGCTTTTTGTTTGCATTGCTGGCCTCTCAGCCATCAGTCAGCCCACAGCACTTGCGCAATGATGTGAATCCATTGTTGGCCATTTAATGGTGGGCATACATGGGCATTATATTATGTGTTTTTATTATTACGGGTGTTTGGTAATGGAACAAAAAAAAATGTTTTCCTCGTATGATCCCATTGATTTCCAATCTTTCTGAAAAAAAAAAAACCTGTCATTAGTTTTTTTTTTTCCTTTTTTTTTTTTTCTAACACATACATACAAAAAAAATTTTTTTCAACAACGGTAAAAAAAAAATGGTGGTACCTGAGTTTTACTGAACTATCTAAAAAAACTTCTTTACCGAAGTTTTTTTTGACGATTCCGAAAAAAATTCGTAAATTTACCGATTTTTTTTACAGTGTACATTCCACCATTTACATTCAAAGTCATCATTCAGACTGAAAATTCATTGTTGAAAAGCAGGGAAGAAAACTTGATATTCCAACGAATTCTAAAGAAATTCAACGAATTTCTTCAACTATTTTATTCGAACTTTATCCCATTTTTCAACCAGCCGCATGAATTTGTTCTGCAACAATTCTTATTGAAATTCATTATGTGTGTTTCAAAAACCTCCCACAATTTTCATCAGAAGTCACTATTCGGAATAACGGAATTAACGGAGATCCAGAAAATTTAGCAAAGTTTTTCGAATAATTTTATCGAATTCCATCTCATTCGAACAGAACTCGTGGAAAATTAACAATTCTCAATGAACAGTATGAATTGGTTTTGCAATAATTGTGATTTGAATTCATTATTTGTTCTCAACACAGTTTTACAATTTTCATGAAAAGTCACCATTCAGAATGATAGTTCTGCAACACAAGGAAACCCCTGGTTATTCAACAAATCTGCACAATATTCAACGAATTTTATTGAAATTCATTCAGTTTCAAGGAAACTCATCAAAGATGATAATATCCCGTGGAAAAATCATCCACGTCTGGTCGCGCCTGATCAGACCTTATTCATCAGGCGTGATCAGGCCTCAATTTTGTACCCACGTAATCAGGACTAATCACACTCAATTACGCCTAGTCATGCTTGATTATGCCATATTATGCATGGAAAATTCATACAGAATTAATAAGTTTTATAACTTGACAAAAAGAAGAGTTCCTTTCAACATCTTTTTTCTAATTTGATAAAAGACTAATGTATTGTCAATCGTTCCTACTTATTATGCTTATACAGGAGCCTTTCGAAGTAGCTGACCTGATCATCTGGTCATGACGAGATCACCTCTGATTGGTTGAGAAGTGATCAGGTCGTGACAAGATGATCAGATCAGCTATTTCGGAAGGCTCTAAAGTTTCCATTTTCTAGTTTCCAGTTTTCAGGCATGATCGCGCGTGCTTAGGCGTACGTGAATGCGTTCGGGGCCGATTTGAGATGATGAAGCATACGCATTCGTGATAAAAAAATCAACACAGAGTCATTTGGTATGAATGATTCTCATTTGGTACGATTTTGCATGATCAAGGGTGAGAATAGTTTGTCTGGCATGATCGCACGCGGTCAAGCTTGATCACGGGTTTCCACGTGGGTACAAAATCGAAGCCTTTTTGATTACGATTCAGCTAAAAAATGAATAATCAGGCGTAGTCGGGTCTAACCACGTACAGTCAGTATTGAGCATGAGCAATTTTGCCGGAAAATGGCCATGATCAGGCCAGAACACGCCTAATCAGACCTGAACGATTTTTTCACGGGATAGCATATGATCTTTCATGATTTTTCAATTAATTTCTACAAAATTGCTTCAACAATTCTACAGCTTTCACAAAAAATCAGTTTTTTCAATCATATTCAAGATTTTCCACTAAAAAGAATATAAAACGTTGAAAAGGATCGATTCAGCTTCTTCTTCCGAAGAAGCCAGCTGCAATGATGGCGAAACATCGGCAACCACCCGATACAAGACGCGGCTCCACTCCGGAAGCTCAAAATTTATGTAATTTTGCAAGCCACGTAAGACCGCACAGCGAATCTTCGCTGAAGCAACTAATCTAGTTTTCTTATATATTACGTCTATAAAATATTGATAAAAATTCGATATAATTTCAATAAAAAATAATTGATTCCTCTAAAAATTTCCATCCATATTGCACTGAAATTTTGTGATTTCAAATGAGACTTTCCAACATAATTCCGATGAAATATGTTGAATAAAAATAGTTTCTTATCTTGGTCGAATCCTGAAAAAAACTGTAAAAGATAAGTTACTCTTCCAAGCATCGTTTGAGAGAGATTCATATTCTATCATGCGACGTTTCTCCGATTGTTCCCGTTCATGTATCTCGCAGAGTTGGATAGACAATGAAGAACCCTTTCAATACCAGCTCATCTAACGCGTTGCCGTACAATAATACGTAAACCGTTAAGCCGACTGTTCTTTCTCTTCTTCCTCAGCTCTTTCTCAATTCCGGGGCTTGTGTGGTCCACCATTGAGTCTTCTTAACTCTTTGATGCATCGTGCACGTATTCATTCGGTTTCGCGTCTTATACAATACCCATAGTGTCCATGCAAGACCATTGTACGTGCGTGACCCGCGTGCGCCGTGAGTATTAAGCTCCGCGACTTCGGGCATCATCTCCAATGCACACTTGTACTCACACACCAGGTGACTTCGTTTGATCGTATGACGTGACATTAGTTATTTTTGCATATGTATGGTAAATTCATTCGAGTACGTCATGATTTCAACGTCAATAAACGCTTGTTATTCATTTCATTCGTGTACCTACAAAGCTCTTTTAAACAACTTCAAACATCGCCTTACTTCACGATGGAATTTTTTTCTTTGATTTTCGCAATTTATCGAATGACGGTTTCGAGAACATCGGAGCCCGATTTCAGACTAGGAGTAACATTATTTGTTTACCTCTACCCCCCTTGATCAATGATGAAAAATGAACTGAAGGCGTTGAAACCATTTCTTCTCATTCTTTCGACTCCCTTTCATCAACGCGTTAACAAAAACTATGTACGATTTCAAATGCCGGACATAATTTTCCGGACATTAACGATACGGGTTCCGCATCATCGCTCAATAACCTATACAATGTCGCTTCCATGAAATAGAACACCAACTGCCGTTTTTCAATTTACGAGAATTTTACTAGAGAATAGACGTTGCTGAGTCATTTCCGTGGAATTCAAATGGTATTGATGCAACACTTTTCCCTGGAATGACGTGATGCAATCCGTATTCATTCGATTGATTAGAGTTAATTTCAAGAATTTTAGGAATCTCTCTTTGGAAACGAGTATATTTAAATCCCATTCGATCAACGTTGATTTATGGTTCATTTAATATCGATTTTATTGGAATATAAAATAGCCGTTCGGAATGAAATTATATATAAAGTTCAAGTATACGTTGAACGTCCTTGTTTCATAGAATCGATGGAGTATCGATTGTCTTGCAAAATTATATTCCCTGCTCGAAAATTTCCCACAGAAATACACTGTTTTGTTTCTGAATCGTGAACCGAAGGATAAAACGTATCGAGTGATGTGGAATTTATCACTGACGCAGAACACGATACTTTTTGTCATCCAATTACGCTGGAAAGATGAGAATTTATGATTCAGGAACCACATTCGGAAGACTCTATTGTTAGGAAATTTTTCGCAAGGTTCATACTCCACCGAACAATTGTAAATCAAGTAACAGAAATCTTGTCGATCATCCTAAAAAGAATTTAGCATACGAAATGGCGCCCCACGATAAACATTGAACGTGTTACCCTGTGAATAATCCAATAACATGTTCAAATAACGTAAATGGGAGGTAAACGAAGGTTCCATTCTCCAAACAACATACCGTTTCATTAGAATGACAATACCAATCAACCGAAACGATAGTCGAATAACAATACTTGGTTCTTTTGGAAACTCGATTCAAAATTCAAACTGACGTATTCCAATCGGTTGAGCCAATATTTGAACGAGATACAATAATATCGGACAATCTTCAACTTTTGAAAGCAAACTGTAAAATGAGTTTACATATCCATTTATGTTTCTTTCTCCTCATTCAAACGTCTACACGACGTTCCTTCGTTTCTTCTCCTCGTACCTCCGTCCAGTTGGATGGTTTTTCTGTATGACGAAGATCGAGATGGATCTTAATCCGAATCAAAGACAGCAAGGTAATGCGAGAATAAAGAAAATGAAGGGAGAGGAAAACCGGATGGACGTTGGTCACATCGGTATTTTACAAAGAGATCGAGAGAAGAGAAGATGAAGGAAAAGAGATGAGGGTAGGTACATGGTGTTTCGGACAACACGAACACGGTTTGGCGCGTTCCCTTTTGCACAATGGTTGCGCAGGGTGTCCCTTCTTCTCGCGATTTCATTCTGATTCAGATGCAAATCGGGGTCAGTTATGGCGATACCTTCACGACGTAGGGAACCCTATTGAAATAACATTAATCTACTGTGGCACATTGGGCGCGCCACACGGTTGCCTCGTTCGATTATAATATGCTCGATCTTGTTTTATGATTTCTCTGTCTGCTCAAAGCCTACCTGATACGAGCAGCTCTAAGGGTGAATATCTGTACGTACTTGCATATCATAAATGTATAGATCAGGATCCTTTATTCTCGATACTTCTTCCTCTCCTCATCATTGTGTCGTCGGAGCGTGTACGAGGATGTGTAAATTGGATGAAGAAACGATATACATTTAAATGAGTATTTGAAGATCACCAGGAGAAGAATTATTCAATTTGGGAACGATAATGTACGCGTGGAAAGATTCGAATCGGTATGATTTTCAGATACATTTATTCAATTATTTACAAAATTTCCAAGACTTCTTTACTTCCTATTTCGTACATATTATATACGTTACCTGTAATCGATAACTGTAAACTGAAATCACGGTAACGAGGGTATTCTTACAAATCTCATTCCCTTTTTCTGGAAGAAGAAAGGATTTAACCCCTTTCTCGTGGAGCCTCTATCACCTCGTGAGAACGCAATATACAAACCGCGAAAACCATGAACCTCGTTAACGGTCATTCTGTTACAATCGCAGGTGCAAAGAAATTCGTTTCATTTTGTTCCTCTTCTTCCATCGCGATTTACTAAAACTCGACGGTCCATGGCACGTATATATATATACATATATATATATATGAACCCTTTTGGTTCCAAAGAAGTTTCCTTCCCTTCCCCATTATTATCATTATTTGTTAAGAAACCGTAACGACCAAGTTTTAAAATACTCGCTCGCGTTGATACACTTTTTCCTTTTTACCATCATATATTGTGAGTACATGAATTTCTTACAGAAAAACTTGGCCTGACTTTCGTTTGAAAAAAGTACAAGAACACAACAAAACGCTCTCACGAGGATAAACGCGCTTTTCTTTTCAACTGTCCATACAATGATCCGGTCGGTAAACAGAAAATCGTATTCCTTCTTGGAACCAGCTACGTTAAAATAGTTTATGCGCGCGTTTATGTATATAAATATATTTTACCCCATCGTTCATTTCGAAAGAAAAAATAAAGGAAAAAAGCAAAATATGACAAAAGGAGGAAGAGAACTTGTCACACATAAATATTCGTACGCCGGCGAAGAAAAGGTGATGGTTGGGAAAAGGAAGAGAAGAGAAAAAAGTTTGAAGAATCTTGTGTATATTCGTAATACACTCGAATGGTATAAACCTGCGGGCGAGAGAGAACGGCTTTGAAACGATTAATTTGGTTTTTATGGTTCGCTTTGCCGTATATACGAGTTATAATAAATGAAACCGTGTAAATCAACGATGTCGACCGAGTGCGGATGTGTTGTACGTGATAAACTTGGTCCCTGCGTATACGTATAAGATTGCCCTCCATGGGAGATGGTTCTATGTCATTCAATCCTTTAACCACTTCCCTGTATAGATTATTATTTGAAAAATTCTGTGCAAGATTCTCGTGTATCGCATAGTTACATGAATATATATGCATCTATAAAACAACTCGAATCTTTGATAATGCCGGGTAAGTGATAATACCCACCGTATTCCTTCCTTGCTCGCTCATTCAACGAGAGAAATAGATAACCGCGATTGCTAATGTGATAATTTTAGATGGATTTGTTGTTTATGAATGTTCACGTACCTAATGTGTGAGTGTGGGGGAGAAGTTAGACATATAAGTGTGCATAATTCGTCTACCCTGGGGTATATGTAACTTGTTACTGGCATGTTATGTATAGTGAAGGTAAGCGGGGAACTGTCAAGAACCCGATAAATTCCACTTAGTCGTTTAGTTGCGCGTTTCACTAACACTTTCCGACACATTATGCACGCGCGCGGTTGTATTCTGTATGCACATTCCAGTTCTATCACCGTATATGAGTTACTATGCGCGAAGATGATCTCGATTTTCAACTCTGAATATATTAACCCATTCGTCTTTTATAACAACGACGCGTAAACACATTGAATTCAAATTGAATAATGTAATGCTTTTCAATAATAATTATTCATTTTTCATTCAACTATTGGGAACGCGAACAAAAATGTATCTACTTGTCGTTCATGACGAATTGGTTTTTTATCTTGCATTATTTATGACGAATTTTATAGTTTTTTTCATTCCTGCAGTTGACATGTAATAATTGTTATGAATGTACTCTCAGGTTGCAAATTGGGCCTCTCAATACATAAATCGTTCATTACATACTACACGGAAAAAAAATAATTAGTTATTATTTGGATAGCTAAAAATTGGCTACGGAAGGTATTTTGTAGTTCCCACAGCTACTCACTCATCGGCACAGCTAAAATTTCAAAGCTAAATTATTTTTCTATACAAATATCAACCACAAAACCTGTACAGTCACCTCTGGTGAGAAAATTTCGTTGAAAAAATGAGAGAATTTTGAATTTTGGTCCCATTTTGGACAGTGTTTTCAACAAAAATCGAGGAAATATTCCATGAAAATACCAGGGCCTGACGAGGCATCCATGATTTCTTATCAGGTCCTCAACAGGTTTCGTTACGGTTTTCCCTATTTCGCTCGATTTTATGGAAATCTCATCCGAACCCTATTATACCCCTGCGTTACAACCCTTGTAAGGGCCTAATAAGATTTTCCTTATTCACGGTTTCCAGATTTTAACCTGATCGGGACCTTATGAACAATAGGGAACGCCTGATCAAATTTCTACAAGGGGATTCTCAACATTATTAATTGGAATTCAAAGTTTAGATCCATGTTAAGTATGATTGAAATCAGTTGGCAACTGTTCTCAATTTTTATTAGATTTTCCTGACATCCTCAGTGGAAAAATTTTATGAAAATTTGTTGAATATTATAAGTTTCAACAAACATTTCAATAAAAATCAAAGTGCTTGAACGAATTTCTTTGAAATTAATCACAATTCATCATATTCATAGTATTGCGACAATAAAGCTCCAAAAGAGTTCAATGAGTGTCAGTAAATTATAACGTAATGATTCAACAAGATCTCAAAAAACTACCAGGAAAAATATTGAATTTTTTTGGAAATGCATTAAATTTTCGTGGAAAACCTTCAAATTTCATGAAATGTTTTCAAATGTTGCTGAAGTTTGAATCGTTTATAAACACGAAACGAAAATCTAAACCCACGGATTTTGATGAATTATCGTTCTATAACTTTTCAAATTAACTCTCCGGAACTGGAAATATTGCTCAAAGAAAATGCTGCAAGATTTTTGGTGTTTGGCAGCTGATTATTTTGTTATTCGAATACTAATTCCTTGCAATCAAGAATTCAAACTTCAGCAACACAATACTGCAAAATATTCCTTCCACTAGGCAGAAGATTGAAAAGAATTAGGGAAAAATCATGTATATCTACGAAATTTCACAGAATTCAACGAGGTATTCAGCTGATTTCGTCGAAACTCATGGGAAATGAACAATTTCGAATCAACAACGTAAGGTTGCCTTCTTAAAAATTTGGCTGAGAATTGATTATTCATTTTCAACATCATTCCGAATTGCCATTGGAAGTCACTGTTTAGAATGGAAATTTATTTTTGGACAGCAAGGAAGAAAACTTGATATTGCAACGGACTCCAACAAGATTCAACGAAGTTTTTTCACTAATTTTATCGAACCTTATTCCATTCAAGAGAAATTTCAAAAATCTGTACAATTTTCATCAAACCCCCATGGATTAGTTTTCCAACAATTTTTATCGGAATTCATTATTTGTTTCTCAGAACATTCGACAATTTTCATCAGGAGTCAGTATTCAGAATGAAAATTCAATATTCAAAATCGTTGAAAATAAATCATGTTTCAACGGAATTCCACAAAGATTAGCGAAGTTTCCCAAATAACTACGGATAATTTGGAATTCATTCAATTTCAACCAAACTCATCGAGAATGATTCCGCAGTTTTCATCAAAACTCAGTTTTTTTCAATCACATTCGATGTTTATTAACCCATTAAGTCCGGGAAATGCAGGATTTCAACTGTAATTTTAAACGTTGCGCATGATATATAAATCATTAAAAACTCATGCCAAAAATACCTCACCTACTATTTTCGAGGTTGCTCTTTCGGTTTCTGAGGTCAGAATTACCTTCAGATGGCGCTGGAATACCGATATAACCGATATAAAATGAAGAGTCAACAAAGCCTTGGAGGATATTTGACTTTGTGATTTTTTCACGGGTTAAAAATGCACTCAAAATTATTCCAAACATCAACCAAGGGTGCACAAAATATCTCAACTTTACGATAGAATTTTGTCCCAGACTTGAAGGAGACCTAACCTCTCTCAATTTACCATATATTCACCAAAATAACTCGCAATTCTGAGAATCTAGAGAAAATTGACAGAACATATGATTTTATTCGTTCAGTATTCTTCAAGAGAAGTACCCGGAGGTTTTTGAGGTCGCTGACTCGAATCAAACATCAGATTCTCAAAATTGAAAATGGAGGATCCAAGATGGCGGATGAAAAGTAAAAAAGAAGCCTTGAAAATGGATGAAAATCGGTATGCTGAGGTTTTTGAGGTCTCTGATTACGAATCCAGCATCAGATTTCCGAAATTCGAGATGGCGGACCCAAGATGGCGGACAAAAATTCGAGAAAACTCTCGAAGATGGATGAAAATTGGTATACTGGGGTTCTTGAGGTCACTGAAAACGAATCCAGCATCAGATTTCCAAAATCCAAGATGGCGGATTCAATATGGCATACTGAAATTCATAAAATGCTTCTAAATCACGAAAAAATGTGTATACGAGGAGATTTTTGGGGTCGCTGTGTAATTAGACCGGTGACACGTGATGAAAATATTAGAAGTGAATATCAGTTATTATTAGGGTAATTGAATTTGACATTATCATCAAGTGAAATGGAGAAAATAAAGACAAAGTTTATCGCATGAAGAACTGAGTTATTGGGGAACATACAAGAATATAAACTTGCTGCGTAGTTTGACTTGGGAAACGTGCACATGGAATAATTGACGGCCGGAAACAACCAATTTTCTCGCGAAAACTTCACGTATAAAGATTATTGCATGATTTTGAGTGATGTCATGAATTTCGGTATGCCATATTGAATCCGCCATCTCGAATTTTGAACATCTGATGCTGGATTCGTTGTCAGTGACCTTAAAAACCCCAGTATACCGATTTTCATCCATCTTTGAGAGTTTTCTCGAATTTTCGTCCACCATCTTGGGTCCGCCATCTTGAATTCTGGAAATCTAATGCTGAATTCGTAATCAGCGACCTCAAAAACCTCGGTGGATCGATTTCAATCCATCTCCGAGGCTTTTTTTGACTTTTCATCCACCATCTTAGGTCCGCCATCTTGAATTTTGAAAATCTGATAATGGATTCGTCATCAGGAACCTCAAAAACCTAAGCATACCGAATTTCATCCATTTTCGAGGCTTTTTCTGACTTTCCGTCCGCCAGCTTGGATCCGTCATTTTGAATTTTGAAAATCTGATGTTTGATTCGTAATCAGTGACCTCAAAAACCTCCGGGTACTTCTCTTGAAGAATACTGAACGAATAAAATTATATGTTCTGTCAATTTTCTCTAGATTCTCAGAATTGCGAGTTATTTTGGTGAATATATGGTAAATTGAGAGAGGTTAGGTCTCCTTCAAGTCTGAGAAAAAATTCTATCGTGAAGTTGAGATATTTTGTGCACCCTTGGTTGATGTTTTGAATAATTTTGAGTGCATTTTCAACCCGTGAAAAAATCACAAAGTCAAATATCCTCCAAGTGTTTGTCGACTTTTTATTTTAAATCGGCCATATCGGTATCATTCCAGCGCCATCTGAAGATAATTTTGATCTCAGCAACCGAAAGAGCAACCTCGAAAATAGTAGGTAAGGTATTTTTGGCATGAGTTTTTAATGATTTATATATCATGCGCAACGTTTAAAATTACAGTTGAAATCCTGCATTTCCCGGATTTAATGGGTTAAGGGATAACACCACAGTGACCTCTCCAAAAATAACGCTTTTTTCAGATTTTTTTTTCGAAAATTAGAAAGTTCCTATTCAAATTGAACTACATGAAGGTGTTCCGCTACTATTAATGTACAAAATAATTTTTTTGTAGAATTTTATTGTGAAAAATGGCGGCTGGACAGGTGAATGACTGGAGCACTGTGAAAATTCATGGTCGTGCGGTGGGATAAATAACTCAGCCCAGAATTGACGTAGAACACAGAACCAAAAATAATTATTTTCCTGTAATCCAAAAGCTAGTAAAATACGTATCCGTTTTGAAAAATGTGCATTTTCCACGAAATGGCATCGGTTTGAAGAAAAAAGTAGAATTTTCACCCTAAATTTCGTTACTTAATGTTGAATAAAAAACGCAAATATCAATATTTCGAAAAACCCGTATGTATTTCACTAGATGATCAAAAAAACCCTGAGGTGATTGATTGAAAATTGGCGGAGCTAGAGCTCCCATCGATATTCGACATCCTGTTTTGAAATAAACGCGTTTAAAGTTTCTGTAACAGTTGGGTCGTGCGTGTTTAGTCGAACCTATGTTTGTAGTTTACGGTATATCATTTTCGGGTCCTCAAAGAGTACTTTAAGCCAAAAACAAATCTTTTGATTTTTTTTAAATTCCACTATGGTGTTACCCCTTAACAGGAGGAATGAAAAATGTTGTACTGGAATTCTGTTGTCAACGAGATTTGTTATGTGGACTCTAAATAACTTTTGGCGTTGAACGATGAAATTTCTCGATTTTTGTTCACTTTCGCTGAAATTTCTACAATTTTTTTTTTCAACGAAAATTTTATCGAAATTCAGCAGGCTTTTCCTGCTTGGGACAGCTACGATTTTCTACTATAGTAGCTAATGAATAGTCATAGCTGCAATTTTTTTGGCTATAACAGTGGAAAAAGTTTTCCGCGTGATATAATCCAGAAAATATGTACATCGATACATCGACTAAACACGACATCGAACTCTCCTCTTCCATCTCGAAAATAACTGCCGAAATACATCGTTGAGATACCTTATTTTTGCTGTTCATCTAAAAGGGGATCGGTTCAATGGTAATCCCGAAAAACTGTTGGAGTGTCCTTCCGAAGGGCTCTTGAATGACTCCTGTTCAATAATATAACCTCTCTCGTGAAGTGAAGAAGGCCATAGAGTGGTCGAAAACACTAAGGGGAAAATATCGAAAATAGGTCAAACTCGGACCACTCGTCAAATATGATTGAGTATCGTGAACGAAGATGACCAACGAAAGAGAAAAAATAGTGCACATGTCAATTTCACGTATTTTTTCATTCTTCTTTTCTCTGTACATCTTCAACCGACTGTTGGTACCGTCTCGGGCCAAGCGAATGAACGTAAAGCCGACGACAACGATACTACTCTTCGTTCGAAATCCCCTGTACAGACTTCGTCGTAAACCCTTTAATGCCTTGAAAGTGAAATGCTTTGGTGGCACACGAGCAAAGGGCCTTTTAACAAAGGATCGTTTTCTCTCGTTCTTTCCTCTATCGAATATCTTGAAGAAGGAAACAGAGGAGAAATAAATACAGGCTAAGAAAGGAGAACGATCGTAAACTATAAGTAATATAAGTTCCATTGAAAGCACGTCAGGCGTGATATTTTAGATCGTGACGTTTCACGCCATACGCGTCAAACGATATATAAAAATGAATTTTTACAAGAAATCACCGAAAATCGATGAAAAGCCTTTGAAGAGTTGAATATTTCACAGGTTTACATTTATGGCTTTACATTAACGTCTCCAGAGATTAACGTGGAATAAGGAGGATTCAATTGGGAAGAATTCGTCATTGGAGCGCTTCCGCGAACTACCCTATACCCTCCTTCTCAATCCCACGATCCATTGTCGTTCTCGACGTCGCGGGATTCGTGGTGGCTCCAGATGAGGTGTAGGTGTGGGAAACGGGGATGGCGGAAAAAAAATAAGTTATCTCGCACGAAAGCGCTCGTAGCCGGTCCGACAATAATGGATCGGTACTCCCCGATATTATGTGAAAGAGGCGCGCCACTCGAACGCAGCCCATTGATAAGGAGCACAATCGGAGATTCCATTAGAAGGTATCGAGTACAGACCAAAAAGGGAGGAAGAGGGAAAGTCTGCGTACGTCATTGTGTGAATGTAAACGTATATATGTACGTGTATGTAACTGACACAACTGGGGCGATCTTCTTTCATCCAATTGGAAAGTGTGTATAAGTGGAAAAAAAGAGAAAAAAATGTAATAGCGAAAGATCGACTATGTACATAACGAATCGACGAATTCGGACAAGGGCTATCCATTAGGAATCCACGAGGCAGATTTTCGTGTCCTATCAATCTTTGCAATGCCCCAAACGATTCGCTCTCCATCCTTTTCTCTATTCCTTCTCCCGTCCAGCCGTAATTCCATCCCGGTTGACGCGAATCCAGCGTTAATGCATACACTACCACCAATGACGTGGACGTTCAAATGCCAAAGCGAAAAATTAATAGTCATCCCAACTCACCTGTACTTTTGCGAAACTTTCCAAGGCTTTCAATTCCAAGCAATTCTCGACGATAGGTTATAGGATACCGCATTATTGCTATACCTCACAAGTTTTTTTTTACCTCGATAAATATTCGAATAAACGAATTACGAAGGAAAATCATGTGAGAATGAAATGAAAAATAGAACGAGTTTATGAAATCATTTCGAATCGAACCCCAAAAACACTTTCTAACGGATCGATTTCTTTTTTTCTTTCCATTCCTCTTGATTGAATTCATCGATTAGATACACTTGACGCTAATGGATTTTTGTTCTCAAAGGATCCGCTGGTGGTCTAAGATTCATCTGAAAAGTCATAGTCATTCTTTAGTTGATTAGTCTTTTTCATATCTCTATTTTCCCTTCGTTTGATTCGTCGGTTTTTCTCGCTTGGAAGACAAAAAATTTACTCTAACATACGTGACGTAACAACACATCGTGTAATTGAGCGATCGATTTGTATTCTCATTTCAACTTTGTTGGGAATATAATAATATAAATGTAGAGTTGAATACGGAAAAGAGCCAATAGAATAAATGGTGCGTAGAGTGAATTATCGTTGAAAAGAAGAAAAATATGATATAAGTATAAAAATGTAGCCGCGATGGGTGGTTGATTTCTATGTGCGCGGAGGAGTATTCATAACACGAATGGCTGGTTGAGAGAAATAGTCTTTGAGAGAAATAGGAAAAGATATTCAGGAGATGCGGTCTCTAATTATGAGTTTGTAGAATAAAAGCTTGAGTATTATGGCATCGTGCTCCCTCCCCGAGGTATTCGAAGGGAATAAGAGGAGGTGTTATATGTATATAGAGATCGAGACTCGAAATTTCCACGAGTCGTCGTATTTCTATACGCGATTGGATAGAAGAGAGAAAAACTGGTGTATGTAGATATGCACCCAGGGATATAATAAATATAATAAATTTGTATGTACGTATTTTGATCCCAATGTATATACGTATTATTGAAAATGTATGGGCAGTTAGACGAATGTTCACATGGATTTGTATGAAACTATGTACGTATGTAATACACGGGAGTGATGAAAACATTCACAAAAATCCAAATGTCTTTGTATGGCTCAACATTGGCGATACGTATGCATGCACCCATACGTGTGCGTTGTATATAATATAATACGGATATGAATACGAGTATATAATGGAGAACGTCGAAGGCGTTAATGCGCGGTAATGCCATAATACTCGCTTATACCTATACGTATACCGTAATTATAACGCGACATACCAATATCTCTCCGACTCTATATAATCTGTTTCATCTATTGAGAGATGAGAAAAGAGAAAGAGAAAGGGAAACGAGAAGAGAGGAGAGGTAAATAGGGGGAGGCGTTGAAGGTGTTGCAGCAGCTTTTGCCAATGTCCCTATTTTTTCCCCGCTTCTTCTTCTTCTTCTTCTTCTCTTCTCTTCCTCCCCCTCCTCCTCATCACTATCCCAATTCTTTATTCACATTTTTTCTCTTTTACTCAACATATATCTTTTTTCTATATACGTATCCTATGCGCTGCGACGCTTTCGCGCCATTTTCTTCCTCCCTCCTTTTGATTATTTTTTTCTCATTTTTCGCGCCTGTGTTGTTTCACGCAATACTTTTATACCTTTGTTGGATTCTTCCTTTCTTTTGTCCTTTCGTCATGTAACTGTGTCGCGTCGCGGTCGAGAATTAAAAGAAAAGGGCTGATGATGAGATACCGTGTCTCAACATAATGCGTTCTTTATACAGCGGTAACGTTGTCACGAGTCGTCATCGTCGTCAACGTCGTCGTCGTCGTCGACGTCGTCTCACATTGCGCATCCTCTTTTTTATTATATTCTTTTTTTTTTATTCCCATTTTGTTACGTATCTAACCGCACAGACGACGACGACGACCCTGATACAACGTATTACTTTTTTATGTTATTGATGTAATATACAGCGACAACGTTACTAACGAGTCAAGAAACGACGACTCGACCCGATGGAACAAAAAGAATCAAAAGAGGAAAAACAAACGTTAGATTCCTACGTGGTTTTCCTTTCAATGTTGATGAAATATTTTTGCAAGGGACATTGATGGTATTGGTGAATGCATATCTGGTGAAGTATAAAAAAATGTAGAGATCCTTTGGAATAGAGAGAGCTTTCTCTTGGTCGTCGATTTTAATCCACCTCTACCATTCACGTTCAGTTCTATTCTGTCGCTTTGACGAACGAAAAGTCTAAAAGAAATATTATCCTTTCACGTTCAATCTTTTTCTTTTTTTCCCCGTTTTTGTCTTTCTTTTCTCTTTTTATGTTTTTTTATTTTTTGTCTCTTCTCTCCAAGCGTAATCCCCATCCCGCCATTAGCAAAGCGATTATTTTAGCTTGCTAATTCAGTATAAACGAAAGCCTGGCGTTCGTTGTATAATAATATCAATGCTGCAGCCTCGTACGCTAGATGTATGTATAATTGGTTTGTATTAATTATTGTAGCATCGTCATTAATGCCGTCGTGTTCCATATCGATCGAGTACCCGGTGAATAGAAAATTTTATCCCTGGCTGATCAAAAATGTGATATTTTAAAGACCGTAATGTATGCGTGATATAACGAGACGAATTCGAATAGATTTTTACTCTATCGAATGAATCGAATGATATAATAAACGTTTCAAGGGTGGTCTTCGACTATAGACACCAGTAGATTCCATCCAACGACTACACGACCTTAAACGTCAAAAGGTGTCTGTCAACATCGACGATGATGGGCCATGTTTGTAGCGTAAGTACGTTCAACAAACAGGCCACTTTCAAACACACGTATTCACAACAGAACAATCTCCAAACGCGAGTCGAGTCGGCCCACCCGACCGCTCTGACCCTCTCTTTTCCTCTCTTTCCTTCTCGCGTAATACAACCTCCAAGTATTGCCGTGCTCGCTAACGAACAGTCATAAATAATATACCCGTTCGTTTCTCAGGTACCTCACTGCTAACACGTGTACTTCTACCTAACTCTATATCTACAATATACTATATATATATATATATATACACATATATAAAAGGAAAAAAGAAACATTGCCGCGAATTGATTTATTATCATAGCGGCCACATTCGCTGGACGTGAGGGGACGGTGGATCTGATTGGTCCTCACACAGGTGTTATGTGTTTGGTTGTGTACCCACACTCGGATGAATAGCCATGGAAGAGAAGAGGGCATCAGGACTTTTCAGGATCCATTATAATTTTAGGCTTTCGAATAATGAAAGGCTTATTAACGTGTATACAAATCCTCATTGTGAATCATTTTTATAGTGAAACATTTTTAATAGGAGATCCATTGGATTCTGATATTATTAATTCTTTATTGTACTAATATACATTATTCATTGATTATCATTATTCGAGGAGAGAAGGAACATCATTATCTCGGATGTTTACATCGATGATTCTCTAATTCATCCAGGAATTCACTTACAACATTTATAATTTGATTTTGATTAATTTTATAATCTTGTTGTTCAAGCACAAGAGGAATTTCAGTTACATTCCACGTAGTTAGAAGCTATTTTCAAATTGAGTTTTAGATGATTTCATGAAAATTATTTGCATGTCGATTGATTGATAGAGAAAGATGAAGAAAAAAACAATTGTTCGCGAAATTTCAAGACAAATGTGGATGTAAATGAACGAGAAATGAAATATTATTTCCAATATTGAATTGAAATCTTATACCCCAAAATCCCACCGTTGTCTTCCCAACCAGCAAAATTAAGGCAGTGATTCTAGCAGCGTCGCTACCATCCACTTACACATTCAAAAGCGTTTTGTACATACAGTACTTGATTTATGTATCTTATTAGAAGCCCTACTTGGTAGCACTCCCTGGTAATAATGATAGCACTGAGTTAGTGCTACGTTATAGTTTGCATTATACAGGGTGGGGCATTTAAAGTGTCGCGGGCGTTTTTTCCAAAAATAAGATGAGATACGAGAAAATTTTTCGGACAAAAATTGTAGGGTATCGAGGGGGACATCCGATGGTGGCCTTGGCTTTGACCTCAAATCTCATCTTCAAGGGCATTCTGAGGTCAACTCTTGTTTTTTAAATAGCATCTCATATTTGGTCAAAAACCAAGAAACTTTTGTCTGAACCATTTTCCTGAAATCCGCAAAGATGGCGCTCTAATCGATATTGTTCCATACTGAATCTGACATTAGAATAACTCGAAAACGAAGGGTCTTGGAGGAGAATGTTTCGGACAAAAGTTGTCTGATTCCAAGGGGGACCCCTTGAACTGAAACGGAGGTGATGGGGTATAACAGACAAAACACAACACATTTCAATCGTCTACATCACTTGGATAATTTTAATGCAGTAGATGCTCAAAATGATGGCCTTCGACTTCAATACACATTTCAAAACGTTTTACAAAAGATTGCTGAACTCGTGCTAAAATATCTTCATCGATGCTCGCGCATGCATTGATGATTCGTTGACGCATATTCTCAGGTGTAGTCGGTGCTTGTTGATAAACTGTATCCTTTATGTATCCCCATAAAAAAAAATCTGGAGAAGTAAGATCCGGAGAACGGGCAGGCCAATGAACTGGTCCACGACGTCCTATCCATCGTCCAGGATAATCTCTGTCCAATATTTCTCGAGCTGTGACTGCATAATGGGATGGACAACCATCGTGTTGATACCACATATTCAATCGTTCCTGAATGGGTATGTCTCCAAGTAATGTTGGAAGTACTTGATCTAAGAAATGTCTGTACTTCTCTCCATTTAGCGTATCTGCAATGAAGTACGGTCCAATTACTCGAGATCGAAAAATACCACACCAAACATTCACAGCCCATTGTCTTTGATGCTCTACTTGACGTAACCATCTTGGATTTTCTGTCGCCCAGTAATGCATATTATGTCGATTTACTTGACCATGATTGGTGAACGTCGACTCATCAGAAAATAATATGTTGATGAAGTTGTTATTGTGCATTTGCGCTAGACCCCATCGACAAAACTGTACACGATTTTCGAAATCATCACCGTGAAGGTCTTGATGCAAACAAATGTGATACGGATGGAATTTGTGACGTTTCAGTATTCGAAGAACACTTCTTCGAGAAATTCCCGAATGGAGTTCAATTTCACGAGAGCTCACGTGTGGATTATTGGCTACTGCAGCTAGTACATTAACTTCCGCATTTTCTCCGCTAACAGTTCTCATTCGATGTCGTTTTTCCCTTGTAACACTTCCCGTTTCTGAGAATAATTTTGTAATGCGTTGAAAATACCTAATGGATGGCGTTGTTCTTTCAGGAAATCGTTCTGCATACAAGTCATATGCTTGTCTGGGGTTCTCATGCACTTCACCGTAAATGTAGATCATATCGATCTTTTCAGAAACCGTGTATCGGATATCCATGATTTTCAATTTGTCATAAACCAAGTAATAATCAAATGTAACTGACAAACTGACTTTCAAAATCGTGAATTTTCACTGAACCCCGTCGTTTGTTTACATCGCGTGAGCTCTGAATGGTGGTAATGTAGACGATTGAAATGTGTTGTGTATTGACAACTTTTGTACGAAACATTCTTTTGCAAGACCCTTCGTTTTCGAGTTATTCGAATGTCAGATTGAAAATGGAACAATATCGATTAGAGCGCCATTTTTGCGGATTTCAGGAAAATGGTTCAGACAAAAGTTTCTTGGTTTTTGACCTAGAATCCAAATCTGCAGTAAAAAATATGAGATGCTATTTAAAAAACAAGAGTTGATCTCAGAATGCCCTTGAAGATGAGATTTGAGGTCAAAGCCAAGGCCACCATCGGATGTCCCCCTCGGTACCCTACAACTTTTGTCCGAAAAATTTTCTCGTATCTCATTTTATTTTTGGAAAAAACGCCCGCGACACTTTAAATGCCCCACCCTATATATATGCTATGTTAGTAAGCTACCGTGGTACTGCTAATAGCATAAATTATTCATCATGAACATCTTTTTTGGAGTCAAGAAAAATGTACTACAAAAACTTGATTTGATATCTATTCGGTACCATACAGGCTATTTTTACAACTAACAGCTTTCATTCCAATCGTAAAGCATTATTTCTTGTTGAGATTCCAAAATTACAATAACAAGATAATTGAATATCTGCTACGACAATGGTATCGTTAGTTATCGACTACTCGACAAACAAATAAGAAAATTCCAGTCAATTAAGATTCATGGACAACGAGCCTTCTCATTTGTTTGATTCATTATCGAGCATTATGTAAGCGTGCACGGTAACAATAGGCAACTAATTGACACGCGTTATATCTCGCGCCGAAAAGACAAAATAAAAATTCCTCTAGATATCGCAGGTGCCTGTCGTGGCAAGGCATCGTGATGACTTCTCGGGCTGAAATGATACGGTGAAACTCACCGTCTTCCTTCCCTCACGAAGAAACAAGCATTTTTCGATGTCCGACGCTTGTCAGATGCGTTGCGATAGAGCCGAGATGCGCTCGATCGAATCTCCACTCGACGTACACACGCACATACGATACGACAAACGATAGGTCCGCACTAATGTACGCGTCACGAAGAAGAACCACCCAAGACGTATGATGGAAAACACATATACCCTTTATATTATTAAACCACACACGTCATATCCCATTAACGATAAAGTTCAGGATGAATTTTTTCTACGACATACGTCCATCTGTACGTGGATTGCGGATAACTCTCCCATACATCGGTAAATGGCATGAACTTTTGATCTGTCAAGACAACAAAAATGGTTCTTTCTGGTCACATGACACACGATATAATGTGTGCAGTTTAGAAGATTCGTGACATTCTCTTTCCTGTGATAAAATTCCTTCTGAAAATTCAGAAATTTTTTGCAGCAAGTTTCACTCAATTTTAAAAATATATCTTCAAATTTAGTTTCAGTTTCTTCGAGATCAGTGAAATTTATCTGAAAATTCAAAAGAAAATTACTTTAAGAAATTACAGTCACATTTTCTGAATTTTGAGAACGAATTTTTTCACAGTGCACTCCTCTTGAATTGCTTCATTTTTCTTTTCTGATGATTCAATTGGGGGGTGAACTCTGTTGAGTTTTTTCGTATTTTTATTTACACTGACAAAACGGTACCTAGTTACGAGAACTAAAGTTTACCTTGGTGGAAGAAGTTCGATGAAATTTTTGTTGAAAAAGATTGCAGAAATTCCAGTGAAATTAAACGAAAATCAAGGAATTTCATCATTCAGCGTTGAAAATTATTTTGATTCAATATATTTCGTTGGAATTATGTTGAAGAATATCGTTGAGAATTGAAGAATTTTAACGCAACGTTTTTTATTCTTTTGATGGAAGGAAAATTGAATGTGATCGAACAAAACTGACTTTTCATGAAAACTGTTGGAGAAATTTTGTAAATAGTAATTGAACAATCGTGACAGACGTTTTATGCCATATTGCTGATTTCTGATAAGTTTTAGTGAAATCAAATGAATTTCAATAGAAGTAATCGATGATTTAATCAATTAATTGGAAGAATTTGTTGAATACCCGTGTGGAAATTAATTCTTGGCGCCAGTTAGGGCCAAACTAGGCGTCCTCACTTTATTCCAGGCCCTGCTTTGGTTACCTTTATAGGGCTTAGACAGGATTGTCACGCTCTCATTTCCAGGGCCTGTACTGTATTCCTAACTTGGGCCTATGTAGGACACCCATGATGGGGCCAATGCAGGCTTTGAAACTAGGGCCTTTGAATGTGTAATAAATTTTTGCATAGATTATCAAATTAGATGAATATCGCAAGGAGAGAATAAAATTCCCACCCGGGTAGAAATGATTTATGACATTCCCCAGTTCTATTCAGGGCCTGGTCAGATTTGATCATTTGATATATTAAAATGATTATTTTGATTGTTTCTTAATGAATCAAGTACCTTTCAGTTCATACAACGTTCCCTTTTTTATTGTTATGCCTACGAGTATAAGGTATCAATTATCATTATGATTTTCCATCAATTCATTGATTATAAAATTTTTATCTCATTGAATTTATTCAGTGAAACCGAAACTATTGACTTTTATCTAATATCAAATGGAAAATTTCTTGCATTTCATTCCTATGCTCGATCAAAACGACAGAAATTTGGCTATAAAAATGGATCTATGTAAAGACTTCGAATTGTAAATAGTTTAAAACTTTAGTTGAATAAAGAGGTTATATATTGCTGTTTTCAACCAAGGTTGGGTGCGCCTAACTTTTCACAACAAGGGAAATATTGGTAATGCAGGTGGGCCCTACGAGGGTTGTGTACAGGTGTGCTTAAATCAAAATCTTTGAGAGAATATGGGAAGCCTAGCAAGGCCCTATACGGGTTGTAGTAGGGTGCGCCTAAAATAAAATCTTTGGGAGGATACGGGAAACACAGCAAGGCCCTATACAGGCTTTAGTAGGGTGCGCCTACATTTTTCAAACAGGGGGAAACATTGGAAATGCATCTTGGCCCCACATGGGCCTTATATGGGTGGCCCTGAGTTAGAAAAATCAGGCCCAATATCAGAAACCCGACTAGGCCCCTTAGTGGTTAAGGCTAGTTCATCCTAAGTTCGGATAACCGATTTGAGCCCATACAGGGCCTATATTCAATACAGGACGCCCGGACAAATTTCCACACGGCTAACCAGGGGTTTTTTTGTATCCGGGTGTGGACCCGAATATTGGAGATCTGGAATGGCGTTGAAATCTTCAACCTTGTTGCATTTCTAGGGAATAATATTGAAATACGTTGATGACTTTTTGCGAAAATAACCAATGACAACGACGTCAATAAAATCCACCCAAAGTCAATGAACTTGTGTCGTAACTCGAGAACATTTTTGAACTGATTTTAATAAAACTTTACATTGAAGTGACTAAACTTTCTAGCTGGTTTCATATTCAACCGAACTCCTCTTCTCAGTGTATACATTGACTCTTGAAAATTTTCTAAACAAAAGTTACACAGAATATTAAGGGGCACACCTAGTGCGACCGCCTAAAAAAAAGGTGATTTTTGGGAATTTTTTTAAGAAAAACTACTGCATGAAATTCTTTAAAATTTGGAGGGTTTATTTATACATTAATAATGAATATTCAGTGAAATTTTTGGATCAAAATAATCAAATCGCAAGGAGTTATAAGGAATCTCCCGAATGGAAAAAAAAGTTGCCCCACTGCTGGGGTGATTCCGGCTTCCCCCGTGGCTGAAATCAAAAAAAGTAAAAAAAATATTATTAAACTAGAAGGTATTGTCCATACCACGAACCTTACCTTTGAGAAAAAATTGAAATCCAACAAAATGGCAGAGTTTTGAAAAAAAAATGTCGAATTTTGCTCGAAAATTGGATGATTTTTCGCCTGCCAAAATTATATTTTTCGTGCAATCGAACAACTGGAGGGTCGTGGTACGGAGAAACATATACAAAATGCGCAGAAACAAAAATCAAAGCGATCGGACGATTTGTCTTGGAGTTACAACCCCAACAAATTTGAAAAATGTAGTTTCGAGAAAAACGCCTTTGAAGATAAAATGATTGATTTCATTGTTATTAATAGATAAAACTCATACTTACAGCTAATCTGCTGAGAACGTCATGAGTACTTTTTCGGTTTGAATATACAAGTTTTTCCCTGATTTTTATGAAAATAACTCATAAAGTGTTCAGTGTAACGGTCATAGTAAATAAATGTATCTAGCTCCGAAACGCGAATTCCCCACTACTGAGCAGCTAATCCCCAGTAAACACACGCACGTTTTAAAAACGTCAAAAACAGTCAATAACCACACGTTGTGAGTTAGTAATATTCTTGCGTTGATTCAACGTAAAAATGTCGCGGCAGATCACATGTTTTCCAACCATAAAATAACGTCATATCAACGGTTTCAACATCGTTTAAAAGACGTCGAATATTGACGTGTCCGAATGATGATTCTACACCCAGAGAAATTTATATTTGGATTTATTTAAATTGACTAAATTTTGAATCAACTAAATTTTCTACTTGAATATGAACCTACTAGAGTTTTAGTTGACCCAAATAAAAAACTTATTCCATTCAAATAAACTTTTATTAATTTCAAATGAAATTTACTTGAATCGAGTAAAATTTCATTGAATGCAATGAAATGTCTAGTAGGTTTATATTCAAGTAAACTTTTTTTCTGGGTGTGAAACGTGGATTGAATCCATCAAATTTTTTTTGAAAACTTTTCATTCAATATCGAGAACAATAGTGTTTCTGAGTATGACAGAATTTGAGGAGTATGCCACACTATTTACTATTTTGCTCTTTGTTGAAATTTTAACCATTGTTCGGTTTCGTTCGACATTTCTAGCAGAATATCTTCAATTGAAGTTCAAACACAAGGTGTTATGAATACATTTTAAACGCGTAATTCAAACCCGTTCAAAACACGTTTTTTGAGGACGTCGTTCGATGGTTATTTTTGAATATTAGGTCAAATTACACGTCATCAAAACGTAATTCCACGTCGTCTATTTCCCTATCAAATTTCAACTGAAAATCAACTTTATGAAATCAACGACTAACGTCCGTTTTTGACAGTCTAACTTTCTTTCAACGTTGAAATAACGTGTGTGTGTTTATTGGGTCTTTAAAAGGCTGTAACTCGAAAACTATTTGAGATATTCATTTGAAATTTAAATATGTTATTCTTGAAGGTACAAACTATCGAAATATGCAAAAAAAATCGATTTTTTCAAAGTGTCACACTAGGTGTGCCCCTTAAGGAGATATTTGTCAACAGGACGCTGGCTAAGAGCGGTATGCACAGTCAGGTCTAAGACTGGGACGGTCCTGGGCCATATCTGGAATCAAATCCAGTTTCACCGCCCTAAATCTTGCGTGTAAAATTTCTCAATCACCCTAGCAGAAATCATTCTAGTCATTCACTGAGAGAAAGGTACCTAGTTGGGACGACTAAATGTTAGTTACCGCAGCTAGATTTTTATTGACGTTAGCTAGACTCTAGTTGAGGTGAATAAAAGTCCAGCTGTCTGAAATATGAATAAAATGCTTTATTCAATTGAGATAAACAATTTAGTTGGGACAAATAAAATTTTGCTGGCGCGAGTAAATTTTTATTTACAGTGACTAAATTTTCTAGCTGTCGAATATTTGAATAGACTCTTTCTCTCAATGTTCTCTAGGCCTCTTGAGGTCTCACTGAACTGCTGCGAGGGACCCGCTAGGCCTAGTAAGCTCTCGTAATAAACTATACAATTTCTCCTAAAGTAATTTCTTCTAGGGCATCCTTTAATAATTCCAGCATATTGGTTAGCGTTTGACTCAACGGTAGTGTTTCCCCTCAAGACATGTATGTTTATATGTTTCTGCAAATATAAAACCTGATAAGTAAAATTGAATTCCGCATTGTTTCAGCCAAAAGCAACTAGAACGGGAAAGATCTGATTTTCCTTGATTCATTCACACTCGCTTTATTTCTTATGATGCAATTCGCAAAATGTTACAGAATAATCCTGATACCCACAATACATACCCATGCATTCACATAGATAGATTAGCAGAGATACATATGTACATAAATATATATTCCTCCAGAGGATGGTTCGATCCAGATTATATGTACACCAGGAGTATTGTACGGAGAAACGAGACATCGCTTTTTTCTCTCTCTCTATTTTCATCCATCTGTATTTCACTCTCTCAATATGTGATTGGTAGTTTCAAATATACATACCTATCGACGAAGAGGAGACACGATTGAAATAACATTCAATAGACGCGATGTATCGATGTACGTAATAGGGTCTATAATAATAATAATGGTGACAATAATAATAATAATGGATTTTGAAATCTCAGTAGTTGTAATAGTAGTAAGTTCGAAAGAGGTATAAAGAAGGAAGAAAAAGCGATAGGAATCCAATACAATGCTAATTAAAGGAAGGGGGTTATTACCTTTCAAAGCGAAAGAGCAGTCAAAGCATATGGGGAAAAATTTGTAACACATATGGGTCACAATGAAAGCGTTTATGGGATACAATACGTTCACCGTCGTCGTCATTCTTGTCTTACAGAAGAGCCCTTCTACCACCTCTTTACACTCCTTTTTTTTTCCTTTGCCTCTCTTCTGCATTATCCTGAAGTCACTGAGAAGATCCTGAAGTCCTTTTATTCGCTCCTAAATTTCATAGAAATTTCTTGACGACTACTGGCGGCAATAATCATAAACTTCACCGACGTCCTTCCTTTCATTATTTTGCCTCCTCGTAACCGATATACCCCAAGGAATGTGAGAATCGATACGCGTCACCGGGGACAGAACATTATTATTAGAAAATATTATTTTTGCATAATCAATCGGATTCACACTACGACCCGATCGTCTCTCGATATTCTCCCTTCGACATCGTACAGATTATTTTCATAATTTAATCAAACGAGTTCGCTTGTGTTTCGTATTTTTACAAGGCATCAAACTTACATTCCGAGTATCGAATTACGATCAGGGACAAAGAGGATACATACATAATGTACAGACGACGAACGTGAGATTGATAAAATCGATCTCCAGCTTCTGTCCCATGTATCGTGAGAAATTCGTTGGAAATGAAAGCGCAATGCATATTGATTTCAATTCAAATGATTCTTCGCTCTTCTCAAAGCATTTTATTCCGGTGAGAAAGACAATTTCGTCAGAAAATTCTTAGTATTCTTACGGAGAGAATATTGGATTCAAAATTCTTATTCTATATAATTTATACATAATGTAATAATTCTAAAAAGCGTATTATAGATGGAAAAATGTCTACCTACTCGGGTAGAAATGAGGCCCAAGTGGGAGTGGTTTGGGCCCAGACAGGGCCACTTTTTAATCGAAGAAATTTCTATCTGGGTAGGTACGAGAATTGCATTAGATATCTTTTGAGATCCTCAATTCGCTTAGAAAGTATATTGAAACACGAATGTTTGGAGAATCTCCAGAGAAAAGAAAAATTGTTTGAAATAAAATTGACAAAACTCTGGGAGTAAGACAGGCAACTCTTTCTCGCTTTCCAATTCTTGTAAACGTCAATGTGTACCAATACATATATAAGTTTACAATATCGTGGCAACATCGGCAGTAGTAAAGAGTGAGTATACAAGTGTCAAAAACATGTGTGTCGCCTTGCGGTGTTCCTGCACTCAGACGCTACTTTAAAGATGTGTCAAGACGAAGAAATTGGTACCCACGATTTCACGTCACTGTTAGAGAAGAGATATAAATGCGTCTCTTAAGATCTTGTACGGAATGTCTTGTCTCAATATGATATCGAAGAACGAAGTATGTTGAATGTGCATCGTTGTAAACAACGATTATATGAATTATGTGAAAAACACCGTAGAAATAAAACTCATGAAGTGTACTTTTCTGGAGAAAAATGTCCGTGAAGAAGCGCCGAAGAGGATACAAAATACACCACCCGTACACCTACCAAATCTCTAAATAAAGATAAAGAAATGAAAAGAATAGAAAAACGAGATAAGATCAATTACAATATAAGATATATATACACACACTCTTTGTATCTTTACACGACATACACCTTAAACTTCTTCAGGAAAGAATAGAGAGGAAAGAAAAGAAAAAGAAGTACCTTCTGATTTCACAATCTAAGATGATTTATCTCTCCCTGGTATACGTAGAATCTCTCTATTGTTCGCGGTAAAAGGTGCCGGAGATCAAATCACTTACCACTACTATTACCAACCGAAGATTTTCTCTACCCTGGTGGTGGTGGTGGTGGTGGCGGTGGTAACCGGCGAGAAATAAGAGGATGAGATGATTCCGTCCCAATCCGACGCTCATCGTAATCGTTGTCGAACTATGTCGAAGGAAATCTTGGCATCAACATCAACTCGAGGGTAAATTAAACGTCGAGTTTAGGGCGATTTACGTCGTAGTCAAGATCAACAAGAATGAGAAGAATATAAGGTCTTCTTCTCCTTGATGACGAGAGAAGGATGAGTTCAATCAATTTCATAATGCAAATCGTGGGAGAAGAAGAAGTGGAAGAAAGAGAAGAAGAAGAAGAAGTAGTAGTGGTAGTGGTAGTAGGAGTCTTGGGCGTTATCGAGGCAAACAATCGGTTTCGGGGGAATATACGACTCATGGTTTAAAGAAGCAAAGGAGAACGACGACGGATCATCTTAATCAATGCGACGGAAAATTTTATCGTTGAGCGAATAAAAGTACTCCTCGCGGTTAGTGGTATAGAGAGCAAGTATATACACCTATATAGATTGATGAAGGGAAAAGAGAAGAACCAGAAGTGTCTGACAAATAGATCGCGTAGCGCCAGAAAAACGAATAATTATTCGCGAACTCGTTCTTCTATTTACATATCGTCATGCCGTCGATCTAACAAAAGCGGTCGTCGTCGTCGGCTCCGTCGTCGTCGCAGTCGTAGTCGTAGTCATGATCGTCAACGACAATTCCAACGGAAGAGAAGAAAGGATTCGCTCGAGGAAAAGAGAGGATTTTAAATTAGAATGTTGTTTGCCCCGATACTTACATCCTATGATGCAATCGCCTATAGGAAATCGTTAAAAGAGATTCGTAATAAGAATGCGAGAAATTCAAGAGTAAATGAATTATTTTGGGGACAAATTTTCTCTTCCTCAATGTTCAAACGAGAATTGGAAAAAATTATTAATCATTGACGATGAATCGAAAGATTTTTAGAATTATCAACGAATTCTGATGAACAATCATTCGTAAAGGGAAATGTCATATTTGTGTGTTTATGATATATTTTACATGATACGCGTTTGTGAAGAGAACTAAATCCTCGTGAAAAATGCTGGCTCATTCTTGTGTAGGCGAGAAAAGCTGGTGATCTCTTTCTTTCCCAAAGATACATGTATCCTTTAATAAGCTGTCCACTATTCATCCTTCGAATCTCCCTTTTTTCAATTTACATTGACGACCGCGTGAAGGAGCATGTCACGGACCATTAGAGCCGCAAATCCATCGACACATCTTTTCCTTCCTCGGAGAAAAGAGATTGACCCTCTTCGATAAAAAGGCAGGAAAAAAGAACACATTCTTTCATGATCTTTGTCCACCATTGACCATCGAGAATACATCCTTTTCTATCTCGGACAATTTATATTCATCACTTATAAATTTTCCTTGAAAAAAAACAATCTGCGAGACATGCAATCGAAAATTCTCCCTAGATTTAAAAAGCGTAAAACAATACCACCACCTATCATCCTTTTACACCCACTTCAAAGGTTTTTCAAACTGAAAAACCTTGATCGAAAGGTACAAAAAGGGACTCAAAAAGTTCCCAAGTGCGTAAACGGTCGTATTCCCCATCTGTACAAGTTGTTGAACGGAAGACATATTTCTTCGAGGATACGATACATTGTGTTCTTTTACCTCACCGTGTGTATTATTGTTGAGTTAGAACTTGTGAGACCGCGGTGAATTCTGAAAAATGTGGTCATTGTGAGTGCGGGTGAACGAGACAGTGTATACTCATTGTTCGGTTGTAGCTTGTTACGGAAAGTAACAAAAAAGAAAAAGAAAAAAGAACGGCGTAAGAAAAAGCCGAAGGAGTACCAAGCAACCCCGTGTATACCACCTCATTGAAGAAGAGGCGACCTCAAAGGGCGAAGGAGAAGGACCTATAGGGAAAAAAAAGAAGAGAAGAAAAGGAGGTGGAGAAGCAAAGGAATGACCCATCATTGACAGAATGGTCTCGTGGATGGTTAGAAGACGATCGTCCATTCATAGAAGCACGAACGACAAACGATGAATGAACATCTAAGAATGGTTAGAAAAGCTACCTAATAATTTCGCGTCCTTGACAGGAAATTCCATCCTCTTCTATCGTGGGATATATACCTGCTTTTGATACTTACTGACCTACGTTCATTTTTATCCATGTGAGCTGGGTATAGCTTTGGAAAAAAAAACAACATTAAAATCTTGTTAGAGAAAAAAGCATATTCCTAGATGTGGATTTCTAATCTCTCCGCGAACGATACTCGAAGAGAGATCCTGTCCAGTTGCATGAGATCCCAAGATCACTTTTCGCTTCGAAAAGAAAAGAAATCGATAAAATAATATAAAATGAATACCCCGCACGGAGGTTAGAGAGAATAAAAATAATTCGCTTCAAAAAGAAACATAAATCCACTCTGACGTTGACTCTTTATAATAAAATTGAACCATTGATATTGCGTCCATACGTCATCGCAGTCCTTTGTGCCATTTTTTTCGAAACAGAATTTTGCATTCAACAACGGCTATACTTACAGATGTGAAAGATGTACTATACGGTGTTAACAATTCAATCAATTTTGTGAATATCGAAATACCCTTATGCACGCCCACCGATCAATAATTATTTATTACCGATTGAAGATCGAATAAAGTTTTTTTGTCAATTGTATATGCATGTACGGATAATAGAAGATATGCGAGAATACTTGCATGGGAGAGTCTATTAAATCGCTAATATACTTGTCGTCAGAGCACATGCCTCGATGATGCCAGTTGTGCCACGCCTCGGAACCCACGTATATACATACATACATATATTATATGTAGATTATGCGTGTATACCAGGTCCTGAGATTGATCTCGTATCTGTCCCGTCTTCCTCTCTCCTCTGCACGTTACGTCGCCCTATAATAATAAATCGGCCGAAATCACGCCCATACTAACGTTAATCGAATGTCAAAGGTGCCACCGAGAAGTGAATTCGGATGTATAAGCACGGTGAAGGGATGATGACGATGAGAAACAGATCTAAATTATTTTCTATATCTGCAAACCGTTGTGAAGAATGGGTTATATGTATTTAGATTCTACCCACAATGGCGTTGAAAAATTTATGTGAATTCACGATGGGGATCATATCTCTGTATGAAATCATTGTTCTGTTACAATTCTTGTTGAGTTTTTATTTGTTAAAAATAGAGAAATTGGGAAAATAACTGAGCCAAAAGTCCATACCCCATTTGAGAATGGCCTGGGTTCTATTCAGAATCATTACTGTTTTTCAACTGGCGCCAAATATTCAACGGACTTCAGAAGACATTAGTTTAGTTTGCGTGGACGGACAGTCTTGGGCCAGTATCGGAACGATAATAAGGTTTGGAGAATATCCTGATCGTAGAGAAACGGAACCACGCCAGTACCCGAGTCACCCGTGTGGAAATTGATTCTTGGCGGTAGTCAGGGCCAAACTAGGCGTCCTTAATTTATTACAGGCCCTAGACAGGATTGTCACGCCCCCATTTGTGGGGCCTGTACTGGATTCCTAACTTGGGCTTATGTAAGGTACCCACGATGGGGCCAATGCAGGCTCCGATGTTAGGGCCTTGGGAGGTATAATAAATTGTTGTGAAAATGATTAAATAGGACGAATATTCTGAGGAGAAAATATTCCACCCAACATTACTATGTTTATCCATTATCTGACTCCATAAAAAAACCAGAAAAGCATTATTGGGCCCTAAAATTAATCACGAAGTTACTTTTCTTTGGTTTTTTTTGACATAGTTAGCCAATAGTTTGGACATAATAATTTTTGATGGAATATTTTTCCGTTGTTGCTCGTTAACGTTGATTTATATTAAAAAAAAAATAACAACAAATCGGTGTAGAGTATTAATAAAGTTCTTCGCATGGACATCAAACAAACTTATAATATAAATGTATGGAATCTTCAACTTGAAACACTGAATCAAATGTTACGAAATGTTTCTAAAACGTTCCAGATTGCTAATATTCTGCCTTTGTAACGTTTCGGATGAAACGCTTTAAAATAACATCTGTAAAACACTGTTTGATATTTCAAGAACGGTGCAGACATGTTATTTTGAGACATTTTATTCGAAACGTTACAATCCCGTGTGGAAATTTGTCCGGGCGTCCTGTATTGAATATATGGGCTTAAATCGGGTATCCAAACTGAGGATAGCCTAGCCTTAACTACTTAGGGGCCTAGTCGGGTTTCTGATATTTGGCCTGATTTTTCTAACTCAGGGCCACACATACAAGGCCCATGTGGGGCCAAGATGCATTTCCAATGTTTCCCCCTGTTTGAAAAATTTAGGCGCACCCTACTAAAGCCCGTATAGGGCCTTGCTGTGTTTCCCATATTCTTCCAAAGATTTTAATTTACGCGCACCCTACTACAGCCTTCCCATATTCTTCCAAAGATTTTAATTTACGCGCACCCTACTACAACCCTTATAGGGCCTTGCTAGGCTTCCCATATTCTCCCAAAGATTTTAATTTAAGCACACCTGTACACAACCCTCGTAGGGCCAACCTGCATTACCAATATTCCCCTTGTTTTGAAAAGTTAGGCGCACCCAACCTTGGTTGAAAACAGCAATATATAACCTCTTTATTCAACTAAAGTTTTAAACTATTTACAATTCGAAGTCTTTACATAGATCCATTTTTATAGCCAAATTTCTGTCGTTTTGATCGAGCACAGGAATGAAATGCAAGAAATTTTCCATTTGATATTAGATAAAAGTCAATAGTTTCGGTTTCACTGAATAAATTCAATGAGATAAAAATTTTATAACCAATGAATTGATGGAAAATCATAATGATAATTAATACTTTATACTCGTAGACACAATCAAAACAATCATTCTAATATATCAAATGATCAAACGCCTAGTTTGGCCCTAACTGGCGCCAAGAATTAATTTTCACACGGGATGGTAGGCCATCAGCAGTATCTGGAATGTTCCAGAAACGTTTTGCCACATTTTGTTCAGTGTTCAGAGTTCCCCTTACTAGTTTATATAATAGAAACAATATCAACTTTGTATATTCTTTAGCAGTAATCTTTTGGAAATTATTACACTCACAGAAATGACAAGAAAAAAAGATAGTCTTGTCCCATCAGGAAAAATTTGCCGGCTAATAATAGCAACCCGGGTAGGCCCTACACGGGCTGTAGTTAGGCGCACCAAGATTCTCATTACAGGGAAACACATTGATAGCTCAACTTGGCCCCACATGGGCTGTATATGGGTAACCCAAGCCTCAAAAAGTCGGGGCTAATAATAGCAACCCGGGTAGGTCCTTTGCAGGCTAAGACTAAGTAGCTCTATGTTGGGTACCTAACATATGCCCGTACAGGGCCTGTATTCAATACAGGACGCCCAGGAAAATTTCTACACGGGCAGAGTTGGTTGAATGGTGGAATGCAAAAAAAAAAACTATACTGAACCAGTATTGATGCAACGTTGTTCTACACCGAGAAAAAAGAAGTGTTGAAATTCACGTCTTATGAAATCACAATATTCAGACAATTTCGAAAATTAGTCAGAGCTACCACAATTTTAGTTAATTTCACAGCGGGGAATGTAATATTTCCATCAGTTGCGGTATATTTCACATTCGCTGTTGTAAAATCAACTTATCGTCCAAATATTAACTTCGCAAGATGTGAATTTTACAACTTCTTTTTTCCCAGTGATTGAAATTTCAACATTGAGATCTCAACGACACAGTCACTCCATTGAGGCAATACTGCACCAGTACTGAGCCAAACTTGGAATGATCATCTAATACGTTGAATTGACGACAATATGCCAGCATTGGTGAAACATTGGCTGACGGTGGAATAATAGTTAAGGCAACTTGCTCCAACTTGCTGCAAGTCACTCCAGCATCAAACCAGTATCAAGTACTTTCCAAGATTGGGAGGGTCCTGGCATTTGCCTGGGATGATAACGCTCTTCTGTACTGGGGATTGATACTAATATTATCATTCGCAATCAGTGCAGTGCCTATACTGGATCAGTACCTGACCGCCATTGAGCTCTCGGTACTGGTTTATCAGTACAGGCATAGTACTGTATTTCTATGTATCCAGTACTGATCCCGGATGTGTTGGCCAAGTGTTGAAAACCCAATACTGCACCTGTTGTGAACATTGGCATTATTCGGATTTTTCTGATTGGGAATTTGCAAATGAGAGGAAAAATCCCTCTACGATTTTGAACAAATGAAAATTCTTTCACCACAAAGACTAATCCTCTCAAACGGAGAGGAATACTTTTGATACCATATTTCAGAGAATTTGCATCAAAATGAGAGGGATATTCTTATTCTCAGAAGTATGGTAGAAAAATGTTTTCGAATTTCTAATTGTAAATGAATGCTTCTCACCGAGTCCGCTCCCACTCACCCAAATTAAGATTGATTATATATTCGAACAAACCTCCCACGGGTGCTATTAATACCACAATTATAACAAAAAAGAGCCCCGAAGATATAATTTCCCAACGGAATTGACATAGGATAATTTTACGGATCATAGACTAGTTAAAGATTCGCGGGGGCATGTTAATCGGATAGACTAAACCACGAAATTGATTTCCCTTTGTATGACGTAACGTAAACCGTAAAATCGGTGCAAAATTAGCACGGTTCAAGCAATTTGACATCCTTTTATACTCTGATGCGTTCCATAAACGATCCATCGATTGGCAGCGTGTGCCATTTCAACGTAATGTTCTCGCTTCACGCACAGCCTCACTTCCCTGTCATGCAAAACTACGTCACCAACTCGAATCCGGATTCAATTGCCATTTCGTCATTAGCATTCGTAAATATATACGTACACGTCCCTATACTGTTGTTGTGGTAGAAACGGTAACGAATTTAAAATCGAAATCAAATCCAATCGATGTTTCCAGCCGGTTTTGGGCGCGTTACGCACCTATGCAAATGCAATAGTACGTTCTTCTCTTTTTCTCTACCACGACATATGTCGTCGGTATGATGCCCCCGCACATCCGCCACAAAAGAACCAAAAAGGTATCCAACTAAATTCGAATATATAGGGGGTTGCTATTAGAATTTTTGAGACCGACTGAGAGGAGGCAGGTAACGTATCTTTCTTTCTTTCTTTTCTTTTTCTTTTACCTAAGCATCACCAATCGTAGAGCATAGATCGTAGTCGAGAATCCACGTGAGCGACAAAACATTCGAATTCGGTATGAATAATTTTCAACCGATCAGCCGTTAAGTTTCATTTCTTTTCATCTCGTTTTGCCCATAAGTAATTCGATACATTCATTGCCTTTTGCTGCCGTCGTCGCGTTCATGATAGTAATAATAAAGTCGGCGGTTGAATTCTTAAGACTTCCAGGATGAAATTCTTTTGAGATGCACGTAGAACGTAGTCGATTGAAAAATATATTACGATTCAAAAATAATATTATCATATCGTGTTGGAGAATAAGGGAAAAAAGGCGTAGCCTCCTTCTGGTTGATTCAACCCTTCGTATGAAAAAATACAACAGTGGGAGCCGGGAGAAGAATAATTTTTCCATGTCGAATCAATGTTTTGGAAAGTGCAATAGAAGAAAAGCGTCTTTGACGAAAGTGACAAAAGTTACATATGCGTGCATTGAATATGTATCAGAACTGTGGAACTACCTGTGGACTTCTTCGTTGAATGATTCATCACTTCTGAATTCAATTTTTCAACTGTTTGCGATTCATTGAAAACATTTTTAATTGTTCTTTTCTGAAAATATTCAGAGTATACTAGTATATAAGAGTGGATGAAATAAAATAAGAGAAATTGTCCTTAGTTTGTGCACGTGGATAGTAGGGAATCTCGAAAGAAGCATCTTCTTTGGTCAGAAGAGCAAAATCGAAGAGAGAATGAGAGACATGGAAGATGGTAGAAAACTGGCTAAAAGAGAGAAGGAGTGACAATGCCAGTAGCAGCAGGTAACAATGCTTAAGCTGGCTTCCTACAATAAATGCTGCAAAGGGACCGCCCTCTATATCCTTCTTCATCCGCGCCTTTGTGCACCATACAGAATCTCCCTCTCCGTGGCAATGGGATTTATTAACAGCACGACGAATTTATTGTTGCCCTGTTATAAGAAACTAAACCTTCGTCCTTTCCTTTTACAGAATGAAAGATAGAGAAAAAGCATATCTTGGGTTCTCAATTTTGCCTTAGCCTTTTGTTTGCTTCTGCTTTTTTTGCAATGGTGTTTTTTTTTCATTTCCTTCATTGGAAACTAAATAATATTTTGTTCCCTTTCTTACCGAATTGTCTGTAGATCAATCCACCAAGGGTGTACTAACGAGTGTTACAAGAACACTTAGAACACATTGCCCACCATTGAATCAAGGATAAAATTTGATATTATAAGGATATTCGTATGTGGGTTTAGATGCATCTATTCGAAGTTCAAGTTTGAATTGTTTTCACGAATCACGTAATACTCAGCTTCGAAAGACGTACAAAAAATGGCAGTACATTCTTCAAACGATGTTTCCAGGTTTAAACAGTTGATTGGAGATAATAAATTAATTTTCGTTTTGTTTCTATAAACGATTCAAACTTCAAGAACAATGATTTCCTGTTGAAATTGATTTCAGGAAAATTCCTAATCGGAAATCATGATGCTTTCTTTAGGTTGGTTCACAATATAAAGCAAACATAAAAGTAGAAAGAGAAGAATACTAAAATTCTATGCCAAAGACGTGGTCTTGGGCTCAGCTGAGAGCGGAAGCTGAACATTCCACATGCCTTTTCTCTACGAGCGAAATACCTGTTTTGATGGAGCGTGAAAGAAAAGACATCGTTCAACATCGATGTTAGATGAGCACTGGGTTCAAAAGAAGAGAGAAAGAAAAAGGCACGGAGGAAGAAGAGGATAACATATTTCTGAGAATGGAGGAGGCGTCCAGCGGTCTGGTAGAATGGAACTGTGAGAAAAAAAAAAGTGGATAGCCGTTTGGTCGTTAAGAATTATATGATAGAATGAAATACAATTGGAAAGATTAGTAATACAATGACGAAAAAGAAATTTTTGATAGTCATTTGATTTTATAAAATATCACGTCCTCGGATTCATGTATTTTATATACGGAACGATGATGATCGTTCATTTTTTTTCTCTCTTTCTCCGTATTTAGATACATTATTCTCGATATAAATTATCCAATCGTATATCATGGGTTTATTCTCAAACGGTATGATATATTTGCTTTTTTTTCTCCTTTCGTAAGATCGTTTGTTTCTGTTTTCTCTTTTTTCGGTTTTTTATAAAAGAATCTAACGAACGAGAATACGAAAAGACCTATATAATTAATTATACTGAATGGAATTCATAAAAATGACAACTCGAAATTTTGTCCTTTGGTATTCATTTATAATTCAATATTTAGAGCCGTACAAAATGAAAGTATACCTCCCTATGTTCTCTGCTATCAGAAAAACCATAGATTAAGAATCTCTTCTTTCTTCTTTCAGAAAATCAAGGAAATCCCTTGAGTTCATAAAGTAATACTCGCTGTCGAAAGATTGACAATTTCTATGGGATAATCTTGAATGAAATGATCATTGCTTCTGAAAAACATTATTATTTCGTTTTATATTCTCCTAAACCCGGTGTTATGTTATCAAGTGCTCTTACTTACTACTCACAAATTGTATCTTGGAAATAAACTTTCCGAAATTTATACAGAGTGTACTTGAATATAAGTATTAAATTTTGACGCGAAATCGCGCTAATGTAAAAATCTACTTTCAAAATACATCAAATACATATTTAAACAAGGTTTAAGATAATTTATAAGAATACAAAATTCAATTCACATTTAATCCTCGAAGATACAAGATATCGTAATTCGTTCGAAGGTAGAATGAATGTGAATACAATGATTTACAATAAAATATTGAAAATTCCAACGGAAAGTTTATTTCATCTTTCAAATTGTATACCTGTTCTACAGGATGTTTAGAGAATCGATGTCACTCCAAACGGACGCAAGACACGTTCAAGATTGCTGTGCTGTTGAAAGAGAAGAAGGAGAGAGAAAAAAAAATGAGTCCTCCGTGAGTAGAGAGGAGGCGCCCAGCGGTCTGGCTGAACTAGCCCACGTACCTTGGAATGCGCGTAGGTGGATTTTCAAACCATTAAGACCAAGTTTCTACGAGGCAAGTACCGCCTGGCTTCTGAACTAGCACCCTCAATGAAACCTGACACCTTTTTTGTCCCCCTCCCCCCGCCCCTTTCTCCTAGTTTTACTTTTCAATTCTCTCACAAATACTTTTACCGCTCTCTCAATATCGTAAGAGGAAAAAAGCTATTCAATATTGCTTTATACACTTATACACGCGTATATTGAAAAAATCGAATACAATGAGAAGGCGTTTTGCGCGTCACTTCCACGCATACGACGACAGCAGGTGTTAGTCAGCGCCTCGACGCCCGACAAAAGACGTCCAATCGACGCTTGCACGGTGGTAGAATATACCACTACGACCTATCAGTTTCTTCACTTTTCTCCCTCTATTTTTCTTTCCATATATATATATATATATATGTGTGTGTACACATATTTTTCTTACCAGTTGACTATTCTAAAAATCTGCAAACGTAGGGAACGAGAATTTATTTACTTTTTCATTATTATTATTTTCTTTTTGTTCTCCGGCATGATGTGAAATTCCCAGGACTCGAGGTACTCAAACGAGAAAAGAGAGTAGTGGATGGATATTCGCGAGCAAAGAAAAGGGTTACGCGTCGAATCGAAGAAACGTTGGAACATGAAGTAAACTTTAATGAAGAGAAATGAAAAGTCTTAAATTGAAAAGTCGAGTAAGAGGAAGTTGTATAAAGGTTTATATCGGAAGAATAGCGAAAAAGGGTTGAGTATTTGTAAAAAGGGTTGAAGGGATTCGAGAATGAACGAGCTCTAGGTACCTTTTACAACGAGAGAGGGAGAAAGCGAGAGAAAAAGAGTTCAGGGAATGTTTAGTTATTTGTTCGCGATGAAAGTTTCTCGTATCTAGAAACTGATACGGTTTAATATTTTATTTCAACAATGCGCCAATCTGAATGGATCGTTGGATTTGACGGTTACGCCAAGGATTTTATATTGCTTTCTGGAAAATGAAACTTTTTTCTCAATGTCGGGAAAAAGGGATGAAGGAAGATGGGTGTTTACAATTTTTTTGAAATATTCCCCACCGCGGTGTGAGGATTTTACCAAAGAATAATTCACTTTGTTTATTAAATTTTTTTCCTTTTTCCCATGGAACTTCTTGTACCGAAGCGATTATATTTTTCATTCGTACTTTGAATACCCGATCACAATATACGAATGAATAAATGGAATTTGTCGCAACATTCGAAACCACATTACAATCGACAGATACCGCATTATGGTTCTGCTATGAAGCGTAAGAGATCGAAAGCCCGATCTTGACTAAACTATATACCGCAGACAAAACTCGGTAAATGGGATTATCGTAGGGATATAACTAAGTTACTAGAATCACCGAGGTACAACAAAATGAGAAAAGAGTCAGAGGGAGAGAGAAATTCCTAAAGTACCGCACAATAGGTCGACTAAATAAAATGAAGCCAGCCACGACCAAAGATGGGCTGGTGGTGCATGAGCGAACGAACAACGCGGCAGCGTCTTCTTCACTGGACCGAGACACAGATAAGAGATCTGCAAAAGAAAGGGAGAATATAACTACTCTTTTGTAGTTCGATTTTTTTCGAGAGCGAGCGAGAAAGAGAGAGGAAAAAAGAGAGACCCGTGCGTGCGGTGAGATGACCGTTTTTCCCTCGACGTTTTAAAATTACTTATACACACGTAACTTCGCGTCCACACATTCATATGATACGGGATAATCCGATCGTATAACTTTAGTTAGGGTTCTCCATCGTGTACGAACCGAACGCAAGCATCACGCAAGTAAGGCTTATATCGTTACACGATTCAACGATTGTATTCTTCAAATGTAATATTTTGTTTTCGATTTTTAATTTCTCAACAGTCGAGATTTTTATCGATAATCCTATCATTTCCAGGCAAATGAATTTCTACAGGATATAAAGGATCTTTTTTTCATGTACCGTGGTTGCAACGTTTATAGTTGGACGACATAAAGTTAATGTTTTTATTTTAAAAACACAATTGGGACTTCACATCGCTTCTTCGTGACAAAATTACAAAGAATTCCATATAAAAATTCCTACACGGAAAAAAATTTTAGCTGCTGCAGCGAAATATTTAGCTACAATAGTGAAAATCTAGCTGATACAGCTAAACATTTTTTTCCGTGTAAGTTCCGCCAATGCTAACTATAGAATATAGCTTGACGTAATGTTGATTAACAACTATAATATAATTTTGTACCGATATCGGTGTTCAACGAATTTTCGTCGTGAGCCTACCATTGATTCACAATTCCACCACCAGGCTTGGCACTTGTTAGGCTCATCTTTGGTCCAACATTGACCGAACGATAGATTCTATTGCAGAAAGTAAGGATCATTTGAAACGTGGTTGGATATTGCCACAAACTTTGGTCTAGTCTGGATAAAAATCAATTTCCAATGTAGTGTCGATCATTGGTAATAGCATGGCTCGATATTGGCATGCTCCTTGATTATAACTTTTGATAGCTGAATTGCTAGCTAAGGTACCGATCGAGTGTTTCTCGCGAGCAGTGAGAGACGTATACAAGGAATATATAAGACTCATATAATTCTCTGGAGGAACAGTCACTCGTTCTTAATGCTGATCGATATTGTATATACTTCTGCGACTTTTGTGGTAAACTTCACAAAACTGGACAAAAAAAAACACCGAGTTTTTTTACAGATAAATGAGGAAAACACAATAAAATCCCACATAACATATATTGGAATTCGTGAAATCTGCATACTTTTCTTGTATTTTGGATTAATTATGTTTTACAGTTTTATCATTGGCGCAAACAAATTTTTCTATTGTTTACCAATGATGGTATATTCCGTTGCCATTTCTGTATCAATGATGGGGCTCCATTGGAAAAATGCATTGATAAATCATAAAATGCACGGAGAAAAAAGATCATGGAATGATCACTAGAAAAGATAGGAAACTGGTGACAACTACGCATTTATGTAGACAGTCGCTAACAGAGACGAATAATGGTTCCTATTTTGATATACTATATTATATTTTAGTATACCAAAATAAGAAATATTACTCGTCTCTGTTAGCGACTGTGTACAGAAATTCGTAGTTGTCACCAGTTCACTATCTTTTCTAGTGGTCATTCTCTCTGAATTCCTTGGAGTGAAAATTCACTATTGCCGAGTGAAAATACTGCAACTCCGAAAGAGTGAAAAATTTCACTCTTAAAGAGTGAATTTTCTTTCTAGCAGAGTGGAAATCAACTCTGGTGTTTGGAGTGAAAGACTCACTCTTAGGAAAAAGAGTGAATATTGACTCTTAAAGAGTGAACTTTCACTCTTCAAGAGTTGAGCTCCCACTCCGTTCTAGAGTTGCAGTATTTGGACTCTTTGAAGAGTGAATATTCACTCCAAAGAATTTAGAGAGTTCCATGATCTTTTTTCTCCGTGTGATGTTATCATTTCAGTGTTGCGCCATGCTTGCGCCACTGTTAAATTTCTATATGGGAAATGGACAGAAAATGTAGAGTGATCGTGTAATCAGAAAGAATGTAAAATAAAATCCTTTCAGTAATAAGAATGAACTCTTCCAAAGTATTGGAATAATACTCGAAGACATCCACATGGATAAATTTCTGTATGCTGCGCCAATGCTCTTCCAATCTTTTTAATCTGAAAGATGGATCGATAACGTCAGTCAATTGGCGATCGGCTGACTCGACCTGATTCTTCTCAAAACCCCCTAACCTTGCTTTTTCCTCGCTTTTTAGGGGAACCTCTTGTTCCCTTCCTTTAGGCTCTCTTTGTGGGAAAAATGTACCAAACAATCGGATATCAGTAGGGATATCTATTGTATTCCATTAAACGACACTGTCCAAAGCCTCTCACCAACATTGCCATCATCGCCGGTCAACTATCGATGGATGAATCGGTCTCTTCGATCGACCTCCACCGCTCACTTTCTTTTCTTCCTTATCTTTAGATGTAATGGAATGCCTCGAAAGAAAATGCATCATCGTTTAAATCCAAATCCATCTAAAACGGATCGTTGATTTGCAAAATTTCAATATTTATTGATTAATAATAAATATCATGTCGATCAAGCGATGCTTATCGTTCAAACAATTGGTATTCGGTCAGCATCACGCAGAAGAAGATTGTAATCTATAAAGGAAGAATAGTATCACGATCCATAATATCCAAAATGTTCCTGTACAAGAGGGGGATCGAAAGCTTCGGGAGTCTGAATAATAGTATGTAAGAGGATCGCAACGGATATAGGCTTAATTTTGTTCAATCCACACGTTCGTTGGAACGGAGGATGGAGGATCTTCTATGTCGGTGGACTGAATGCACACGTACGTAAAAGAGAAGAAAAAAGAAACGGTGACCGGTAGTCAAGAAGAAGAGGAATAGACCCGAATATCCTCGAATTTGGCTTATCCCAGGATTTCTTTCTTGCGATACGAGTTATTCTCCGCGCGTGTCTCGACAGAAACGAGTAAAAATACACCTGTCTTTTGAAGGGCAACGACTTGTTTGCCTTCTTTTTTTTACAATAAAAAATACAATGAAGAATGAAATACATCCTGATTCGATGAAGCAAACATCCTCTAGGAATTTCGAATAATGCCAGTGATTTCGATGATTTCATTTCATTATTCTTGCTTTCGGGGAGAGCTTCATCGATTTCTCGGAAAATCGATTCGTGCCTTGGATGGGAATTAATTGGACGATATCGCATGAGAATGTATTATGCGATACACTTTTTTTCCAATTAAATGATTCTCGACAAGCGATAAAGATGGGATAAAACAAAAAGATAGTTCTTTCTGTCTCGTGCTCGTGTTTCTGCCTCGTCACAGCAAGTGGTGGATTTTACCAAAGTCCCACCACGAAGCGAGTCGTTTACCGCACCAATGACGATATCGTATAGCAACAACGAGAATTGGAAGCAAAGAAAGCCCTTTGTAGGTGCAAATTCGCATGTAAGTAGGTGGTAGTAGTAGGCAGAACGATCTATCCATAGAGAGATTCCCTCGTTCATTCAAGGTTACGGATCATCGTTGTCGGTCGGACGCATTTAAAGGGCTTACACCAGAAGCATTAGACTTATAATAGGGTATTAGCTCTCGTTCCACTCTCTTCTTTTTTCACTTTTGTTCTGCTGCAATGTTCTATCCGTCTGCACTCCGTGGTTGGATACATTGTGTATACGTCATATACATATCCACGTAAACCCGGGGCTTGTCATTCGTTCGTTGTTAATTATTTGCGGTTTACCGAACTCGAGTACCGGCCTATTCCATCTATCCACCCTCCGCGATCAAAGCTATGAGTTTTGAACACCTGTAAGATTATGCGCCAGCAACGAGCATTGGCATGGAATTAGAGAGATATTCGATACAATGCGTTTGTGAACGTCAATGGAATGCTGAAGTTCCTTTCCTTTCCTTTCCTTGCCGATATGTTTGGTATTTGAATGATCATGATTCGCGTGAAATTCGCAAAAGATTTCCCTCCAAGGGAAAAATTTTCTAGAAAAGTTAGCTGGGCGAGTTGTACGTTATTGTAGAGTGTCACAACGCTAAATGCAGGGCCAAAAGAATTAAGAAAACCTGCAAACATTCAGAAAAAGAATATATATAATTAAAGTTGTGAATGAACGTAAAAGAGCGAGATAAGAGAATGAATAGCGAAGTTCCATACGAACCTAACCCCCCCACTGTGAAGGAACAATTATCAACCAGTCGTTTTTGGGCGAGTAAAATTTTACCGGTGGCCGTGTATTGTTCACTCATTGTGATTAATTTCTGCGACACCTGCTTTCGGCCACAAAACAAGAAGGCAACAGAGAGATACACACAAATAGGCAGGCCAAAGAGACTAAGGGTATTCTAAGTAGAGGAAGAATAGAGGAAGGACAGTTTTGAACAAAGATCAATAACGTACAAGGAAAAAAGAGGGAAGAAAGAAAAATGAGGACCAGAAATACGGTCTTGGTCTTGCAGTCCACGGGGGTGCCTTGAGAGCAAAGTACTTTTCTCGCTAATTCGTCAACGAAAGAGGTCCACCCCAGCAGGGACAACAACAGCGAACGGATTATTAAAGGTTTCCTTTTCTTCTCTTTTACCTAAACATCGTGTGTCCGTTGAAAAGTATCTTTTAGTGTTACTTATGCTTACACAACTACTATAAAAGCTCAAGGAAATAACAGGAAGGAAGAACGAGGAAAAAGACAAAATCTAACTACTGCCTAGTGTACCAACTGGTGGCCGTTCTTTGTCGTTCCATGAGACCCTTTTATATTCAGATCCTACACCTACTGTGCCCATAAGAATCTCCCGTCCATTTTAAAGAGCATCAGCGGTTGGGAAAATGACACGCTTGTCTCCACCTTTTCTCTGTTACCATACGAAAGAAGAATCGAATGTTGAATACAAGTAAAAGGTAAAGGACAAGTTGAAAATGTGGATGTTGTGCGAAAACTACCAGAGAATTTCTCATTTACGTAGTACGCGCATATATATGGAAAGGTAATGGCAAGACGTTTGGTCTGAAAGTTGGGAATGCTTTTCGCCCACTACGAGTATTTTGTTTCTTTCATTCTTCCTGTACACCCTTCTGCGAGCGCACGTGACCGTACAATCGTCTAAGCCACACCGGGATAACATTAACGAGGTTTATTCTTGACAAAATCCAGACATTGCTTTAATACAATCGATACAGGTATTCGTTTGTCCAAACTTCTGGAATAATGACTTGTGTATATGAAATATTTTCAAATAACGGTGTATTTGATTTTTCCTTCGCTTTTCGAAGTTTTACATGATTGGTCCACCCTTTTGTCTATTCCGTTGTATATACGTATAACGTGAGATTTACACTTAGGGCGTTATTCAATGACGAGGATGTATACCAAAGGGAGCTAGAAAGAAGCAATCCCCTGCCTCGCTATAGCCACAACTGAAAGTACCTACCTACCCCTCTGGTTCTCTCGTTTCGAGGGTGTCTCGGCCCCCCTCTCTCCCTCTCTCTCTCTCCATCGAAACAAAACATATTGTCCGAATTTAATTGTGGATAGACCGGTGAGGGAGAAAGGGATGCATTAGATATTCATACGTTACATGTTCTACGACGCGTACAACAATGTCGGTGTGCTCTCGTCCGTATACGACGGAAGAGCACGTGCACCATCATGATCGTTGCACCTAAAAAAAAAGAAAGGATCCGAAAGACGAGTGCCCCACATTTAATAAATCTCATCCACAATCAACATGAGATTGTGCAAAGCTAAATTGGGTGCGCTAAGAGAACTCGAACCCAATTATTAACACGTACTTATATGGCTATTGAAGAAATTACAACTTCGACGTTGTTTGTCATCGGTCTGCGCAATTATATATACATATATATATATTGTAAAATGAGCAATCCTTTTATCCTTCTTTCAAAGACAAAAGACTTTGCGGAGATAAAATGAATCGTAACTACAAAGAACACAGTTGTCCCATTATTTTTAATTCATGATAAAATGACAACGCGCAAGGACGTATATTATTGTTGAAATAATACAAAGTTGCTTGATAAATCATATTAGTATACCTTTTCTCTCAAGTATCAAGTGTCGCTTTCCACGTACAAAAATAACGTTCAACCGTAGTCACACTGAAGGAAAATCAATTTCCGGGAATGATAAAATATTTTGTTGATTCATAGAAATATCTATTGAAGCAATTGATAATGATTTCATCATTGAGAATTCGAAGACATATCTATTGAAGCAATCAGACGTTCGTTTAATGAACTGAATATTTAATTTTGTCAAACTTTACATTAATGAGAATGGATTGACTTGGAAAGATCAACAACCTGTTCTGGCACTCAATTAAGGAAAGCTGGATAATTCGTTATATCATTGAAGTTTGAATCATTAATTGAAACGAATTGATCACCAAATAATGAAATACACACCTGTTGAAGACCTCAGACCTGAAGTATATTCTTCAAATTTTGTTCCCAGTTCCCAGAAATTAATTTTGGGAGTTGAAAACCGATGATTTATCTGATTTTGTGAGTTTGAATTTTCGTTCCAACAACCCGACTAGAAATTTACCCCATGGACCAGATCAGGTAAACCTTGATCCAGATCAGGTCCTGATAAGGCAACCTCATCAGGACCTAACAAGTCATGTCACGCTGCACTATTATGAGGACCCCATCAGGAAAGACTAATTAGGATTTTGTGAGGAATTCCTTACTAAAACCTCAAAAATAAATCAAAACTAATCTATGAGCCTGTGTGAAAATTGCAGTTCGGTTGACAGATGTGAGGTTAAATTTATGTGATCAACAAATGGATGAATTATTTTTGTGAAATGTGTGGTGGTTATTTCTTGAATAATGTGTATCAAAAAGTCTGTTAGTAAGTGCAAAATGATTAAGTAAATCAGTCATAGCTGTTGTAACGTGTCAAAAACCGTAATTTGTTGATGCAGTGAAAATGAATTTTCTTCAAATACTTACATCAATTTCTAGGCATTCTAGGCAAAACTCAGAGATCATATTGATTTTGTAAGAAATATGAGTCACGAAGAACTCATTTGATCAAAATATCAAAAAAGAATGTTCAAAATGAATAACAAAACTTGAATTATTCACTTGCAGCTCGTCGGATGGTTTTATTTTTCAAATTGAAGAGCACTCTTGGAGTTGAAATTTTCAAATTTGAGAAAAAGCCTTATCTTCTGAGTTGAATTTGTTGTTAGGTGATAATAAACTTGTAGGAAGAGTTTGAAAGTTGAGTGGAATCTATATTGATCAGGAACCAAAAGTTAGAAAATCTGTCAACTTAGCTGACAGCGCATGGGTATTCTATCAGCTTTTTTTACTAAACCAAATGCTGGCAGGAGAAATTCATCAAAATATAGTGAATTCAAAGTGATGTGAAGTAAGAGAGGTCAGATACATGCATTGAATTTCATTAGTTATTATAAAAATGTTGATAAATATGGTAAGGCTATGTATGACTCAATGTATCGTCTCTCAATATTTTTGTTTCAATGATTTGCATTTTTGAGTGTGCATTTTCGTATCTTTTCACCAGTAACTAGTGTTAGGTTGAGAAAACATGTGTATTGAACCTGTTTCATAAATATAATAACATTTATTTGTAGGAACATGACACAACATTATTGGAACAAAAGGAAGACGACACTTTGGATCTTCTATAGTCCTTTCTTATTTTTTAGAACGTTTATAAGAACGAATAAAATCTAATGAATATTTCGGTCCTCTCTTACTTCACATCACTTTGAATCCACTATATTTTGATGAATTTCTCCTGCCAGCATTTGGTTCAGTGAAGAAAAGCCCATGCGCCGTGAGCCAAGTTGACAGATTTTCTAACTTTTGCCACACGATTTGGACTTTCCTGATCAATATAGATCCCACTCAACTTTCAAACTCTTCTCACAAGTTTATCATCACCCTAACAACAAATTCAACTCAGAAAATGAGGCTTTTTTCTGAAATTAACAAATTTCAACTTCAAGAGTACTTTTTAATTTGAAAAGTGAAACCATCCGTCGAGCTGAAAGTGAATAATTCAAGTTTTTTGCATTTCATTTTGAACATTCGCTTGAAATATTTTTGATCGAATGAGTTCTTCATGACCTTTATTATTACAAAATGATTGGGATTTCTGAGTTTTTTCCGAGAAATACTGATGTAAATTAATATTGATATAGATATTGTCGTTGTTGATATTATCGTATATTTGAATAGAATTAATTGTCACCACATCAGCAACTTATGATTTTGTACATATTACAGCAGTGATAACTGATTCAATAATTCATTTTGCACTCAATAACAGATTTTTTTATGCGTATTAATCAAGAAATAACGAAAGAAGAGTACTTGTTCGAAACTTATATTTGATTATGACGAAACACATATTCATTCAGTTCATATATACTCTTTGAATAATACTCAGATGATGTGATGTGTAGGAAAGAAAAATGATGCTGAATAGTCAATAAATCAACCTTATGAGAATTGTGATAAGTTAAATGAAATACTTATTTCGCTGGTGATGGTTGAACGTTTGCTAAGTTTTTTTCGCTGTATGCATAACGTGGAAAATCTTGTGAAATTTTCATAAGTTCCGCCTAATTAAAACCCAAATAGTTAGTTTTCAATTCACATTGAGAATAGATTGAACAAATTGTTCAACAGTTTGGTAATGTGTTCGCAAAAAAGGGATTGAATTTAAAATAAAAACAGTTGAAAAGAAAAATGTTCAAAACTGTTCTTCTTTCAAACATGTTCTTCTTAAAATTTGTTTAATTGTTAATCAAACCAAGTGGAAATCATTTCTGTACATTTTAGTTTATCAAACTATGTCCATGATCTTAACATGACGACGAGCTGATGCAGCGGGGCTAAGGGATACAAATCTTACTTCGACCTCCTTTTTTTCAGGATAATTTGAAATCCTGACTATAGGACAAATGAGGTCATCCACGTGAGTCATCCACACCTATCCCCAGGAGACCTGTAACGGGTATTCCTTATTTCGGATGACCTTGTCAGGTCCTCATCATATGTTGGGTTAACCTGATGACAATTTCCAGTCGGGAAAATTAATTCGTCGGGCAGTTCTCGATATGAAAAGCTGACTGCAAGTTTCTTTCTGAAATTTGATTCCCTAATGAAAATGTGACACTGTGGTATTTGGGTGTCAGTTTCACCATGAAAATTATTTGTTGTTTGTGTGGATTTTTCCGTATCGGTTTTTGTATTTTATTTCAGTAGAAATGTAGTGTGAATTCATGAATAATTCGTAAAATTGAAACCGGAAACCGAAAAATGAAGTATGCCAATACAGACAACAGGCAGTGCAGTGCCCCAGTATTGGCACCCCTAAGACGTACCTAACACGATTAAGCGTTGGACAAGTTGCTATCATGCAGTACAATGCCAGAGTACGAACCACAGTACCCACCAGTACCAGGTACTGGCGCCAGTGTACTGCTAGTTGTGAAATCCTGATTGGGCGTATTGAACCCGGTATTGTGCCGGTACTGCCGACGGTACTGTGCCAGTACCAAGTACCCAGTACGGAAAAGCGGTTATCATTTCGGACAAATGCCAGTAGTGCTGCAGTGCAGATCGCCAGTACCCCGCCAGTGTTAACCGGTACTGGCGCAGTACTGCGCCAGTTGTTAAATTCTGATTGGGTTTACTCCAACTGAGAATATTCAGGGTAATCGCTGGGTGTGAAACGGGTAGAATTGGCTTTTACGGTATGAAAAATTCACAAATACACCAAAAAATCGCGGTGTTGAATCGGTGTATTTATTTTCATTAGGATTGTCAATCAAAAGGAAGGTTATAACTTGATCGTCTTGAAAAAAAATCTGACATCCTCCGAATCAATGGACAAAAGAAGATGAAATCAAGTGTGGATGTTGAAAAAAACATCAAGGTTCTTTGATATTGATCCTTTGTTCGATTATATCTGAGGCACGAGTGGCCTTGGCAGGTATTTCGCAACAATATTCTAATGATCGCGTCTTTTCATGGGAGAGGGTTGAAGAACTACTTCGAATTGAATTAAGAATAGAAAAAAAGGCGTTTAATAGGATTAGAGGATTATGTGAATCTTTTTTTCAGTCACAGAAGCACTGAACAAGAATTCATTCGGAATAAGTATCGAATCAATTCAATTGAATAAACAATTTCTCAGTGAATATTTTGTCGCATCTTATGCGACAAATTTAGATATCTTTAAAACATCCTCGGAATATTTGGAAGAGACCTTTAACACATCTCAAAGGAGGATATTCCGGAAAACTTCCATAGAAATGTTAATTGTGGTTTTTTTTGGAGAAAAAAGCATACTGTTTTTGAAAATACAGAAACAATAAAATTATGTTATAAGAAAATACTGACAGAAGTTTGGGATTGGATTTCGAGCAATTTACCATATTTTACAGTGAATCTCTTAGAGAATCCAGTACGGGATTCTGAATCTTTCTGATGCATAACTAAGCACATTTGGCATGAATTCCCGAGAAGAAAAATTTTCAAAATTATATATAATTTCTACATAAATCACTTTACGTTTTATATAAATTGTATTGAATTCTACATAATTTGTATATAATTTTGAATTTTTTTTCACTCGGATACAGCAACACAGAGAAAAATGCTGGTCGAGAATATGGTAATCTTTAATAAAAATTCTATAATATTTCTTAAAATTTGAGAATATTCCTTGAATTCGTAATAAACATGAAACGGTTCTCATAAATTTTACTTGAAAATAAAAATGAAAAATCATCAGTATTTCACAAATATTAGAAAAACATATGGACTTTTTAATAGTTGCGCATGAACTTTCACAAACTGGATAACAAAATTCCGAAACATCATTTTTACTCATTGTTTGTGGGATATTGACCATTTTTCATTCTTTTCCAAGTATAATTTAACAAAAATGTAAACCGTTTCATCTTTATTACAACTTTAAGAAATATTTTCAAATTTTTTTTAAGATTACTATATTTTTAAACTGCACGTTTTCCGTCGAAAGATGTATGATGTCTTCCAGATAAATTGCAAACAAGTGTAACTGTTCGCTCAGATTCAGAAATTTCACTGGTCACTCTCGTAACCTGGAAGAATGAAAAATTGCTCGTGTCACTCCATCGAGGCTCAGAAATGAGCTTGTATACTTCGAATGGTATTTTCACTCGGTTTGAATGAACTTCCACTCTTTCAGAATGAAAAATTCATCATAGGAATGGAGTGTTCGAAAATTTCTAATCTCAAACTTGAGACCATTATTTCAGAAGAGTGCAAATTCAATTAGCTTCCTGGTGAAAAAAATTCTCTGAAAATGTCAGAGGTCGTGAGTGAGGAGTTTTTCAAAGATAATCATAGAAATTCAGAGGAAATCGCAGTGAAAAAAAGTGTCGAATAAACAAGGATTTTTCAGAATTTCTCAAAGTTTTTCATTCCTCTAATTTTTTTATACATTTTCAGACTTCTGCAGGGGTTTCCAGATTTTTTCTGATCATTGATATTCAGTAAAAAAAACGTGGCCAATGAGGAAGAATTTTTCAGAGTTTCGAAAAATTTGTATAAATTTTCAGAGGTTTTCAGATTTGTTTCAGGGTTCTCCACATTTTTCCCACGTTTTTGATGGTTCTTTTTCAATGAGATTCAGAGTTTTCCAGTGGATTTCAGAGAAACTTCCTTCACCAGGACTCACTTCTGAAAAAGAGGGAAGCTGTTTTAAACTCGAATCTCTTTTTGCGTCTAAAGATGTCGCGCGTGACAATCGTTAGCATGAGTATTCTGGGTAAGATGCACAGAAAAGAGATACCTTGAAAAATACCATTCTTCATAGATATTCAGCGTTGGCCTGAACACACGGAGAAAAAGGAATAGTTGCAGCAACTACGTAAATAGTCGATTTTCAACCATTTACTTAAATAGTTGCTGCAAATCCTTAGTAGTCAAGACAAGCCTCACGTTAGCTGCCTGAACTAACTTGATAGTTTTGCACTCACTAACGTGAATACCTCGCAACTTACGAAGTATTTTCGTTAGTTAGTGCAACTATCGAGGTAGTTGAGGCAGCTAATGCGATACTTGTCCTGACTAGTAAGTAGTTGCAGCAACTATTCAAGTAGATAGCTGAAAATCGACTATTTAAGTAGTTGCTACAACTATTCTTTCTCTCCGTGCACGAATCAAATTATTTACATGAATGAATATCTCAAAGTAACATAATGACGACAAATTTAACTGTATATCTCTAAAAATTTCAGAAATCTTCAGAGTTGTTCATAGTTTTTCAGAAAGTTTCAGTACGTCCAAAGAAATTCAGTGTCTTCCAGAAATATTCAAGAATATTTAGAAACATTTTCAATGAATAAACGTGTTGAATAGGCGAGAGTTTTTCAGAATCCTTTAGAGGTTTTCAAATACATTTTTTTACCAGGATTAATGATGAAGTTTAGTATTTCCCTCACACGGAGAAAAAGGAATTCGCTGTGGCAGGGAAATCTACTTTTGCTGGGTTCCTTCTGCCAGAGCAGCAAATTTTTTGCTGTGACAGCAAACTATTTCCTGTTCCAGCAATCTTGTTAGCTGCGACAGCGAATTTTTAGCTGTGGCAGCAAAAAATGTTTGCTATTCTATATATAATACTGAAAATTTGCTGGCAGAGCAAACATTTTTTGCTGCCACAGCTAAAAAATTGCTGTCGTAGCTAACACGATTGCTGTTATAGCAAATTTTCAGCTAGGTCAGCAAAAAATTTTGCTATTCCATATATAATACCTCGATTTGCTGCGTCAGCAAATTTTTTGTCTCCGTGCATGAAGGTTCAAACCGTTTCAGGACTTCCAAAGGTTATTGTATACAAATAGTTCGACTTGGATCAGACGAATCTCTATGAAATATAGTATTTTTCAACATATCTTCTTAGTATAAAATATGTATCGAATTTCTATCAAGATTTTATCAAACCGTATAAAAACGTGTTGTACATTTTGAAGTTTTGAAACCCTTCTGCAAGTGCAAGTTTGGAATTCAAGGTGGAGTGTAAAACTTGATCCCTCAAATTCCTCTCATGAATGGGAGGAAGCTACATCCTCAAGTTCAAGCTTCATTTGCATAATGTTCTGAGAAATCCATGTTCCCCATTAAATTCTTCAAAATCAGGATGAAATTTCCAACACACACCATCAATTGGATATTTGTGTGAGATATTCGTTGAAAAATCTCTTGCGCTTCATCAATTCTATTCCAATCAAACCGGTCTGGAGCAATCCAGAATTCTGGACTTGCTTGTGCAGTTCCATAAAATTTTATACAACCTATTCTGCATTTCTTCGGACCAATTCAGAACTTCTTTTTTTTTGCTCAGGGGAAAAACGAAGAGAAAATTCAGGAAAAAATCAGGCCCGTCATAATTCGTTTCTGATATCACAAAAATTCTTCAGCAACGTAATGAAAGGTATCCACAATATTACCGATGTTAACAACGTGGGCGGTAGATTTCAAATTTCATTCATACGAAATGTGAGATAGTAATCCTTTTGAATCATCCCTGGTGGAGAAACTTTTGTTGAATTTCATTCTGAATTTGGACACTTCTTTATTAACCTCAGTCTGTGAACGGGGTCATTTGTGTCCGCACATAAATTTGTTCCTCCATATTTTTGAAATAGGAAAGGGAGGGGATGAGACCATGTTGTGGAAAATTGTGTTAGGTTATGCTTTCAGTTCCTAAGTATCGTTATCCAATTCGGTAAACACTTGTCGTACGAGTAACTTCAAATTTTTGTGGACACAAACGACCCCGTTTACAGACTACGTATATCAGGAATCGTGAAAGGGTAGAATTCTTTTACGTAAAAAATTGGGGAATCTATTTATTTTCTTAGGATTGTCAATCAAAAGGAAGGTTATAACTTGATCGTCTTGAAAAAAAATCTGACATCCTCCGAATCAATGGACAAAAGAAGATGAAATCAAGTGTGGATGTTGAAAAAAACATCAAGGTTCTTTGATATTGATCCTTTGTTCGATTATATCTGAGGCACGAGTGGCCTTGGCAGGTATTTCGCAACAATATTCTAATGATCGCGTCTTTTCATGGGAGAGGGTTGAAGAACTACTTCGAATTGAATTAAGAATAGAAAAAAAGGCGTTTAATAGGATTAGAGGATTATGTGAATCTTTTTTTCAGTCACAGAAGCACTGAACAAGAATTCATTCGGAATAAGTATCGAATCAATTCAATTGAATAAACAATTTCTCAGTGAATATTTTTGGATCACTCGAAGAGATATCTTCAATCTCAAAGATTGAGATCTGTCTTATGCGACAAATTTAGATATCTTTAAAACATCCTCGGAATATTTGGAAGAGACCTTTAACACATCTCAAAGGAGGATATTCCGGAAAACTCCCATAGAAATGTTAATTGTGGTTTTTTTTGGAGAAAAAAGCATACTGTTTTTGAAATGCAGGAACAATAAAATTATGTTATAAGAAAATACTAACAGAAGTTTGGGATTGGATTTCGATCAATTTACCATATTTTACAGTGAATCTCTTAGAGAATCCAGTACGGGATTCTGAATCTTCCTGATGCATAACTAAGCACATTTGGCATGAATTCCCGAGAAGAAAAATTTTCAAAATTATATATAATTTCTACATCAATCACTTTACGTTTTATATAAATTGTATTGAATTCTAAAGAATTTGTATATAATTTTGAATTTTTTTCTCCCTCGGATACAGCTACACAAAGAAAAATGCTGGTCGAAAATATGGTAGTCTTTAATAAAAATTCTATAATATTTCTTAAAATTTAAGGATATTCCTTGAATTCGTAATAAACATGAAACGGTTCTCATAAATTTTACTTGAAAATAAAAATAAAAAATCATCAGTATTTCACAAATATTAGAAAAACATATGGACTTTTTAATAGTTGCGCATGAAATTTCACAAACTGGATAACAAAATTCCGAAACATCATTTTTACTCATTGTTTGTGGGATATTGACCATTTTTCATTCTTTTCCAAGTATAATTTAACAAAAATGTAAACCGTTTCATCTTTATTACAAATTTAAGAAATATTTTCAAATTTTTTCTAAGATTGCTATATTTTTGAACTGCACGTTTTCCGTCGAAAGATGTATGATGTCTTCCAGATAAATTGCAAACAAGTGTAACTGTTCGTTCAGATTCAGAAATTTCACTGGTTACTCTCGTAACCTGGAAGAATGAAAAATTGCTCGTGTCACTCCATCGAGGCTCAGAAATGAGCTTGTATACTTCGAATGGTATTTTCACTCGGTTTGAATGAACTTCCACTCTTTCAGAATGAAAAATTCATCATAGGAATGGAGTGTTCGAAAATTTCTAATCTCAAACTTGAGACCATTATCTCAAAAGAGTACAAATTCAATTAGCTTCCTGGTGAAAAAAATTCTCTGAAAATGTCAGAGGTCGTGAGTGAGGAGTTTTTCAAAGATATTCATAGATATTCAGAGGAAATTGCAGTGAAGAACAGTGTCGAATAAACAAGGATTTTTCAGAATTTCTCAAAGTTTTTCATTCCTCTAATTTTTTTATACATTTTCAGACTTCTGCAGGGGTTTCCAGATTTTTTCTGATCATTGATATTCAGTAAAAAAAACGTGGCCAATGAGGAAGAATTTTTCAGAGTTTCCAAAGGTTATTGTATACAAATAGTTCGACTTGGATCAGACGAATCTCTATGAAATATAGTATTTTTCAACATATCTTCTTAGTATAAAATATGTATCGAATTTCTATCAAGATTTTATCAAACCGTATAAAAACGTGTTGTACATTTTGAAGTTTTGAAACCCTTCTGCAAGTGCAAGTTTGGAATTCAAGGTGGAGTGTAAAACTTGATCCCTCAAATTCCTCTCATGAATGGGAGGAAGCTACATCCTCAAGTTCAAGCTTCATTTGCATAATGTTCTGAGAAATCCATGTTCCCCATTAAATTCTTCAAAATCAGGATGAAATTTCCAACACACACCATCAATTGGATATTTGTGTGAGATATTCGTTGAAAAATCTCTTGCGCTTCATCAATTCTATTCCAATCAAACCGGTCTGGAGCAATCCAGAATTCTGGACTTGCTTGTGCAGTTCCATAAAATTTTATACAACCTATTCTGCATTTCTTCGGACCAATTCAGAACTTCTTTTTTTTTGCTCAGGGGAAAAACGAAGAGAGAAAATTCAGGAAAAATCAGGTAATCATAATTCGTTTTCTGATATCACAAAATTCTTCAGCAACGTAATGAAGAGTATCCACAATATTACCGATGTTAACAACGTGGCGATGATTCAAATTTCATTCATACGAAATGTGAGATAATGAATCTCTTTGGATCATCACAGGTGGAGAAACTTTTGTTGCGTTCATTCTGAATTTGGACACTTCTTGTAACCCTCAGTCTGTGAACGGGGGTCATTTAGCATCACACATAAATTTGTTCCCTCCATATTTTTGAAATAGGAAGGGAGGGGGATGAGACCATGTTGTGGAAAATTGTATTTGAGTTATGCTAACAGTTCCCTAAAGTATCGTTGTCAGATTCGGTAAACACTTGTCGTACGAAGTAATCTAAATTTTTGTGTGACACCAAACGCGACCACGCTTCTACAGACTACGTATATCATCAATTCTGAGGGTAAAAAACAAATTTTATTCTATAGAACTATTCCTATTATTCTATAGGAATTATTCTATAGAATCGTTGCATGTTTGTCCCCAAAAAGAAGACAAAGAAAACATCGTATTGTTGTATGGAAATGCAAAAACCTGTTATGTGAGGGCCATCGATTAACTTTTCTGTCCAGAGACTGCTCTATTTAATTAAATCAAGGTAAACGATTATTATCATTTTGTTTATAATCAAAATTTTGTGAATGATCTCATACTTCAATATTTTTCCTTTGATTGAAAGTATTTGAAGAGTCATAATAATATGTATTTTATAAAAATCTACATTAAGCTGATTAAAATAATCCCTATTTTCAGAGTTTCAAAACTCAAGCATTTTTTCTATGAATACAAGATTTTACTCCTTTTTCTGGAAAATACAACTTCTCAACTTCAATTCCCTTTTTTGAATTTTTTTTTACTACGTTCATTTGTTCAATAGTTACTTGATTTTAAGAACAAAGAACTACTTTACTTCATTTTTACATTTTGAAAATTTATAATGTTGAAAAAATTTTTTTTCTCATAATATCAAGATAGATTTTTATAATAGAAAAGTTAAGGAACCTAGATGAATTTTTTCAGATTTTTCCTCATGGTTCATTATACTTTTTCATTGCCTTGGACATAAATGACCCCCTTTACAGTTTACGTGTACCAAAAAAACGTTTACAGACTAAGGGTTAAAAATTGACAAAAATCCACGAATCTTCACGGAAGTCGTAGAAAATTGGCAAAGTTTAGTGAATTTGATTTAATCTCATCGATAGTTGTTGAAATTCATATTTTCTTGTTATAATAATTGTTATTCAATAAAATCCCATGCAGGTATTGCGAAGACTGAAGAAAACCCAAGCTTGTCCCAAGGTTGGCACATGTGTCAGAAACAAACCTCCGTGAAGAACAATTGGCCCAATATTGTTCCATGATTGTCCCGTCGTTCCCAATGGAGTCAGTCATGGTACGTTTGTTAATATTTTTGAAATGGTCACTACATTTGGTACAAGCTTGGCACAAGTGTAAAAAACGAGCATTCGTTGAGAACAATTGTGCCAATATTGCCCACATGAGTGGCACAATGTTTATAAATATTGACTAAATTTTGATCAAAAGTTTAATTCAACGATAGAATCAAAATTGATTGAAATACCAAGGAATGCAAATTTTCCAATGATCATACAAGCTTGTCCCAGTCTCGTCACATTTTTTCTATCGTTTTAAGATAATTCATGTACGGTATTCTGAAGGAAAAAGTCATGAACTGAAGTATGAATCAATTACTTTTTCCATCCATATCTGCGATCAAAGAAGCATTGGTTAATGCTCGGTAAATGAATTGGACCGGGCCTGGCAAAACCACTGGCCCAAGCTTGTCCAGATCTTATCATTCCCAAGCCTGGGCCAAGTTTGGTAGATTGTTCAAGACAAGTCTCGACAGGTCTTGTGCCAGGCTTGGTCCATCATTGAGCCATTGGTCCATGCACACATGGGATTCAGTAACATTCAAAAAAATTTAATGAAATTCAACCAAAGTCAAAAATTTTTTCCACCATGGATGATTATAAGATGTTGCAATTGTATAGAATTTTGCATAATTTCTGTACAAAGTTGAGTATGAATTAGATGAAATTATTTTCCGATATAAAATTGTATACAATCATATAAAAATTTACATTTAACGATTGTAAAAAAAACTGACCCTCCTGGTTATGTTCTTGAACATTAGCAAACTACAACTCCGATGGCAGTGACAATTCCACTACATAAGAATGAATCTGTACTGGCCCAGCACCCAGGGCATATTATAAGGGTCAGTTCTTACCAAAGAGTTAGTTCTAAAAGAAACCGATCAGTTCTAAAACGTGAAAATGGTTGTTTCTTAAAAAATTACTCAACTTTTAGTGGAATGTTTTCCTCTTTTTTTTCCTTTTTCTAAATCGAGTATCCAATATTGCCCTGTTACTGAATGAACCTTTTGCCTCATATCAAGGGGTAGGGGAGAGTTGCCTTGGTTGGAACACCACTTTTTATTGCCAAAGGGAAAAACTTAGATTTCTGACTAGCAGATCTATGAGCAATGTATCCGGAATTAATGAAATATTTAATCACTTTATGATTTAGGTAGAAATCAAAGTTTTATCCTTTGGCAATGATAATCCGGCGGTCCATCCAAGGCGATAATCCAATCGAGCCAACTCTCCTATATTGAGTTCAGTAGTGATATTCATTCCTGGAAAGAACAAGACTTTATACCGAAAGTAGAATTCAAGGAAATAAATTTCTTGAGCTTCTCTGGAGTGGAGCCGCGGAAGACCGCACAGCCAGATCTTCACTGGGAGCCCAATTTCTTAGGACTCAGAAGAAAGAATTTCTTTGCCTTCATTCTGATAAATCTTGTTTCCGATGGAAAAATAAATTCATTTGATTGGAAAAATTCTTCATTGAGCTTGAAAATAAAACACGTTCTTCCAATTCAAGAAGACATATTCCTGTTTCCAGTTTGAGTAAATTTTTCGTCTCAATCCGATGAAAACTTCTTTTCCATTTGACTGAATCCTTTCCAATGGTTATAAAATTTCATTGTGAATTCAGGCGAAAAAATTCTCTCAATCCAAGAAATTGCCTCAGTATTTGGCTGGGCCAAATCAACTAAAATTGCAGTGATTGAACACTCAGTAATACTTAGAAGATAATGAATGTTCCTTTTTGTTCTCAAATCGAGTGTCTACACTGAGAGAAGAGCAATTTGGAGGTTCAGTAATAGTATTATATTTTGATTGATAACGAATATTGATGAATCAGCGATGTTTCTATGAAATTTCAAGTAAAGACATTGAAATTTTGCTTTACATTACTCAGTGTTGTACAATTATTATTATATAATACAATATTCACGACCAAATTCGCTGTGTGTCACTCAATTCCTGAACGTTTAGTAAATGAATGATACACAGCGAATTTGATCGTGAATATTGTATTATATAACAACAATTGTGAACGTAGTAATAATATCAAATTTTCAGCAGTCGAAAATTTTGTATTCAATATAATACCTATTTCTGACTCCAAATTTTTTCTCCTGATGAACCCTTTTCCCTGGTTATTGTATACAAATATTTGCATCGGGTCTCTGAAAGTATTTTTCAACATATCTTCTTAGTATAAAATATGTATCGAATTTCTATCAAGATTTTATCAAACCGTATAAAAACGTGTTGTACATTTTGAAGTTTTGAAACCCTTCTGCAAGTGCAAGTTTGGAATTCAAGGTGGAGTGTAAAACTTGATCCCTCAAATTCCTCTCATGAATGGGAGGAAGCTACATCCTCAAGTTCAAGCTTCATTTGCATAATGTTCTGAGAAATCCATGTTCCCCATTAAATTCTTCAAAATCAGGATGAAATTTCCAACACACACCATCAATTGGATATTTGTGTGAGATATTCGTTGAAAAATCTCTTGCGCTTCATCAATTCTATTCCAATCAAACCGGTCTGGAGCAATCCAGAATTCTGGACTTGCTTGTGCAGTTCCATAAAATTTTATACAACCTATTCTGCATTTCTTCGGACCAATTCAGAACTTCTTTTTTTTTGCTCAGGGGAAAAACGAAGAGAAAATTCAGGAAAAAATCAGGCCCGTCATAATTCGTTTCTGATATCACAAAAATTCTTCAGCAACGTAATGAAAGGTATCCACAATATTACCGATGTTAACAACGTGGGCGGTAGATTTCAAATTTCATTCATACGAAATGTGAGATAGTAATCCTTTTGAATCATCCCTGGTGGAGAAACTTTTGTTGAATTTCATTCTGAATTTGGACACTTCTTTATTAACCCTCAGTCTGTGAACGGGGGTCATTTGTGTCCGCACATAAATTTGTTCCCTCCATATTTTTTGAAATAGGAAAGGGAGGGGGATGAGACCATGTTGTGGAAAATTGTGTTAGGTTATGCTTTCAGTTCCCTAAGTATCGTTATCCAATTCGGTAAACACTTGTCGTACGAGTAACTTCAAATTTTTTGTGGACACAAACGACCCCCGTTTACAGACTACGTATATCAGGAATTCTGAGGTAAAAAACAAATTTTATTCTATAGAACTATTCTATTATTCTATAGAATTATTCTATAGAACGTTGCGCTGTTTGTCCCAAAAAAGAAGACAAGAAAACATCGTATTGTTGTATGAAATGCAAAAAACCTGTATGTGAAGACCATCGATTAACTTTCTGTCGAGACTGCTCTATTTAATTAAATCAAGAAGCAATTATTATCATTTTGTTTATAATCAAAATTTTGTGAATGATCTCATACTTCAATATTTTTCTTTGATTGAAAGTATTTGAAGAGTCATAATAATATGTATTTTATAAAAAAAATCTACATTAAGCGATTAAAATAATCCCTATTTTCAAGTTCAAAACTCAAGCATTTTTTTCATGAATACAAGATTGTACTCCTTTTTTCTGGAAAATACAACTTCTCAACTTCAATTCCTTTTTTGAATTTTTTTACTACGTTCATTTGTTCAATAGTTATGATTTTTAGAACAAAGAACTACTTTTCTCATTTTTTACATTTTGAAAATTTATAGTGTTGAAAAAATTTTTTTTCTCATAATATCAAGATAGATTTTTATAATAGAAAAGTTAAGGAACCTAGATGAATTTTTTCAGATTTTTCCTCATGGTTCATTATACATTACTGAAATTTTGGTTACATTACTCAGTTTACAATTAGTTATTATATAATACAATATTCACGACCAAATTAAATTGTAACTAAAATTCCTGAACGTTTAGTAAATGAATGATTGCAGCGAATTTAGTGAATTTGTATTATCTATAAGATTGTAGAACAGTGAGTAATGTAAATAATTTTATTAATAAAACCCCCATGAGATTGCGAAACTGAAATACCAACTTCCCAATTACATGTGTCAGAATTACAAAACCTCGAAATTGCTCTTCTCTCTGTTCCATTTGGTTAGTTCTTACATTCAAAAGTATCACGGTCAGTATGAGTAATAAGCTATCCAAGTTACAAATTTGGTAATGAACGGTGAAAATAACTTCAATTTCATAAGGGCCAGTATGCCATTCAAAACTGAGTCAGTTTATTTCGTTTATTGCGCCTGGCTATAGTAGAACTTTACCATCCTAATCTTATTCAAATATTATCGTTTCCAATATCAAATTAAAACCGTTTGTCTTCGCGCATCACCGCCATGATTTGAAATCTTCCGAACAGTTGATGTCACTTAAAAAATAGCAATCTCCCCGAATATCAACGATTGCTCTGTTGAATTCCTGGCGAAATACAATCTCTACAGTGTCGAACTAGTCGTCAACTTCGGTAATTTCAATAGTAATCTATCAGCAATGTAGTGAAAATTACTCCCATGGAGGAATCCATACTTCAAGTATTTTCTGGTGATTTCACCCAAGAAATTCACAGAGTCCCGTTGAAAAACTATCATACAAGATATTTGAATTGTCTTCAATATCAAGAGATTTTCGAACAGGCAAACAAAACTTCTGAGGAAATTGGCACTATTATGGAATATTTGAAGCTCTTTTCTCGCGATTCGTCACATCGCATACACACACGCGTGTTCCTTTGGAAACCATGAAGATGCAGGTGACTTCTGAATGGACGAACAAGTGGCATACCATTGTACGAAACAACACCACGAATATTACCCTATGGGGGCTCCCCTTAGTACGAGCGGAAGTGAGAAGATGGATTGTAAACGGAAAACAAGAAAAAAGAAAAACAGAGAAGGAGAAGAGAGAATATTGTACCGAGTCACAAGGGATATGGGCATGAAAGAGAAAAGATAAGAACCTCATATCTGTACTACTACCTACGGATTATAAACTGAAAGCAAAGAAGAGGAGAATGAAAGATCAAGGAAGAAAGTCGCTTATTTCCATTCCCAATATAGTCGCGTTCTCCGGGAGACTCGGTGATACTATCATCGCTCACTATCTCACTTCTGTACGTCCCACCTTTTCCATCCTTTGCCCCATCACTTCTATGGGCTGAACTGCGAAAACGGCGAGACATAACGGCGGTGGGTGGTGGTGGTGGTGCTGGTGGTGGTAGTAGTACTCCCATACCTGGTTGCATTCTTTTTCTCCTTTCTCATCTCTCACATCCGTTTGATGCCCTTCCTCCTCTCCCCTTCCCTTGCTTCATTTGTTTCCAGTAGTGTACTACCCACGCCTAATCGTCAAAGATAAAGGGGGCTTAAGAGGAAGGAATAATATTAGGAATATACATTGAGACGCGTACATCATTGATTTCCTGTATCCTTAAGCCCAAATGGCTCCTGGTACCATGATTCGCGTATCGTATCATCTTGTCTTGTATTCAAAATAATTCCACCTCATGTCGTTCAGCTTCGACTGACTAACATCCACTCATACATTTCTGTTTAATCAAAATTAACCATCGTTCTTCCATGTATGAAAAAGAGAGACCAAAGATAAACTACAAAGTCGTTGTATCGTTGTAGTCGCGTGGTTCGGGCGAGTGACCCAGAAATAGAAGTCAGTCATTCGCTACTCGATTGTCTCGTAGACGTATGATACCCTACACGTGCAATGTATTATACAGGGAAAACAAGAAAAGATAAATTAAATACGTGCATATGTGGACGGCGGAGATGGAGACAGAACCGCACGTGTCAAACACAACACACTGTAGTAACATGTACTTACTACTCTGCCTGCCAGGCCGGTCTGTTATCGACTCGCGCTCCTCGCGAGCCAATGGGAGTGCTCGACGTTGGCTGTTGTCGCACGATTACTCCACCTCTGCGCGATTCTCATTGACGAGTGGTACAAAATGCCTGCCCGCGACTCGATCGGTAGAGGTAGGATACCTGTAGAGGTGGGATGTGTATCGGCGGATCTTTTGCACGAATCACAAAGCTGTGGTCCGTCGGTTCTAGAGCACGCAATTTCTGAAACTATCGCTCATGGAGAAGCATTTAACACGTCAACGTGATTCTGTAGTGTTGTTATAGCTGTTGTTCCTGCGCTGTTCTTTGTTTCATTTGTGAAGCAACCTTTTGCCTCATATCAAGGGGTAGGGGAGAGTTGCCTTGGTTGGAACACCACTTTTTATTGCCAAAGGGAAAAACTTAGATTTCTTCTAATCATAGAGCGATAATGTCAAATTAATGAACATTATCACTTTATGATTAGAAGAAATCCAAGTTTTTTCCTTTGGCAATAAAAGGTGGTGGTCCATCCAAGGCGATGGTCCAATCGAGGCAACTCTCCCCTATATTGAGTTCAGTAGTGATATTCATTCTGAAAGAACAAGACTTTATGCCGAAAGTAGAATTAAGGAAATAAATTTTTGAGCTTCCGGAGTGGAGCCGCGGAAGACCGCACAGCGAATCTTCACTGGGAACCCAATTTCTTAGACTCGAAGAAAATTTCTTTGCCTTCATTCTGATAAATCTTGTTTCCGATGGGAAAAATAATTCATTTGATTGGGAAAATTCTTCATTGAGTTGAAAGCAAAACACGTTCTTCCAATTCAAGAAGGAATATATTCCTGTTTCAGTTTGAGAATTTTTCGTTTCAATCCGATGAAAACTTTTTCCATTTGACTGAATTTTTTTCCATTGAAAGAGAAATTTATTAGAATTAGGGCGAAAAAAATTTCCTTCAATCTAAGAAATTGGGTTCTCAGTATTTGCTGAAGCAACTAATCTAAAATTAAGGAAGTATCAAATAATTCAAAAAATACTAGGCACACGAATGTTCCTTTTTTTTGTTCTTAAATCGAGTGTCTACACTGAGAGAAGAGCAATTTGGAGGTTCAGTAAATAGTATTATATTTGATTGATAAATCTGAATATTGATGAACTTTCAGCGATGTTTCATGAAATTTCAAGAAACATTACTGAAATTTTGCTTTACATTACTCAGTGTTGTACAATTATTATTATATAATACAATATTCACGACCAAATTCGCTGTGTGTCACTCAATTCCTGAACGTTTAGTAAATAGTATTATATTTGATTGATAAATCTACATTATGTTGTACAATATTATTATATAATACAATATTTTCACCAAACTCAATTCCTGAACGTTTAGTAAATGAATGATACACAGCGAATTTGATCGTGAATATTGTATTATATAATAACAATTGTAGAACAGTGAGTAATGTAAAGTTCAGTAATATTCAGATTTATCAATCAAATATAATACTATTTACTGAACCTCCAAATTGCTCTTCTCTCTGTGTACCGTTTCGGTTAGTTCTTAAATATCCTCAGAATATGCCCTGTCAGTATCGAGTAACTCAAAGCTATCCAAGTTACAAAAACTGGTAATGAATCGGTATAATAACTTCAATTTACATAAGGGCCAGTATAACATTCAAAACTGAGTCAGTATATTTCGTTTATATGCGCCTGGCTATTATAGTAGAACTCTACCATTCTAATCTTATTCAAATATTATCGTTTCAATACTGGCTCAAAACCGTTTGTTCGCGCAGATCAATGCTATTTGAAATCTTCCGAACAGTTGATGTCACTTAAAAAATAGCAATCTCCCGAATATCAACGATTGTTTCTGTTGAATTCTGGCAAACACAATCTTGCCAGTGTCGAACTATTCGTCAACTTCGGTAATTTCCTCAATAGTAATCTATCAGCAATGTAGTGAAAATTCACTCTCATGGAGTGGAATCCATACTTCTGAAGTATTTTCAGGATTTCCACTCCAAGAAATTCACAGAGTCCCGTTGAAAAACTATCATACAAGATATTTGAATTGTCTTTCAATATCAAGAGATTTTCGAACAGGGCAAACAAACTTCTGAGGAAATTGCGATCATTATGGAATATTTGAAGCTCTTTTCTCTCGCGATTCGTCACATCGTATACACACAAGTGTGTTCTCCGTTCAAACTAATTGCACAAAGAGGAGAAACTATGAAGATGGTGTACCTCTGAATGGACGAACAAGTGGCATACCATTGTACGAAACAACACCACGAATATTACCCTATGGGGGCTCCCCTTAGTACGAGCGGAAGTGAGAAGATGGATTGTAAACGGAAAACAAGAAAAAAGAAAAACAGAGAAGGAGAAGAGAGAATATTGTACCGGAGTCAACAAGGGATATAAAGAAGAAAGAGAAAAGGATAAGAACTCGACATTCGTACTACCACTCTACGGATTATAAACTGAAAGCTAAAGAAAAGAGGAGAATGAAAGATCGAAGGAAGAAAGTCGCTTTCTTATTTCCATTCTTAACATAGTCGCGTTCTCCGGGAGACTCGGTGATACCATCATCGCCCACCATCTCACTTGCACGTCCCACCTTTTTCCATCCTTTGCCCCACTACTTATGGGCTGGAACTCATGAAAACGGCGACATAACGGCGGTGGGTGGTGGTGGTGGTGCTGGTGGTGGTAGTAGTACTCCTATACCTGGTTGCATTCTTTTCTCCCTTTCCTCATCTCTCACATCCGTTTATTCTTCTCCCTTCCCTGTTTACTTGTTTCCGTGTAGTATTACTACCCACGCCTAATCGTCAAAGAGGAAGGGCTTAAGAGGAAGGAATAATATTAGGAACATACATTGAGACGCGTACATCATTGATTTCCTGTATCCTGCCCAAATGGCCCTGCACCATGATTCGCGTATCGTATCATCTTGTCTTGTATTCAAAATAATTCCACCTCATGTCGTTCAGTCGACTGACGAATATCCACCATACATTTCTGTTTAATCAAAATTAAATCATCGTTCTTCCAAGGTATGAAAAAGAGAGACCAAAGATGAATTGCTGGAAAGTCGTTGTATCGTTGTAGTCGCGTGGTTCGGAAGGAGTTATTCGTGAAATAGAAGTCAGTCATTCGCTACTCGGATGTCTTCGTAGACGTATGATACCCTACACGTGTACGTATGAGTACAGGGAAAAACAAGAAAAGACAATTAAATACGTGCATATGTGGACGAAGGGAGATGGAGACAGAACCGCACGTGTGTCAAACACAACACACTGTAGTAACACACATGTACTTATCACTCTGCCCGTTAGGTCGGCCTCGTTATCGACTCTCGCGCTCCTCGAGCCAATGGGAGTGCTCGACGTTGGCTGTTGTCGCACGATTACCTCCACCCTTGCGCGATTCTCATTGGACGAGTGGTACAAAATGCTCGTCCCGCGACTCGATCGGTAGAGGTAGGATACCTGTAGTAGAGGGGGATGCGGGTACGGTGATCTTTTGCACGAACTCGCTCGTGCCGTGGTCCGTCGGTTCCAGAGCACGCACTTCTGAAACTATCGCCCGCGGAGAAGCATTTAACACGTCAACGTGATCTTCAGTAGTGTTGTTATTGTTGTTCCTGCTGCTGTTCTTTTGTTTCATTTGTGAAGCAACGTTTCAGAATATATAAATAAATATTCTAACGATATATGAATCTTTCAAACTGTTCTATCTTCCCTTACGAGATATCCAACGCTCCTCGTAAGCATTGTTTTTGAGATTTGTAAATAAAATATTCGAATCGTGTTTGGTTCCGTGCGGGTTGCCGATCGTGCGTGCGTGCGCGCGTGTTGTTCAATCGGGCCATGCATGGAGAAACAACGACGATTGATGATACACGAGTGTTATCATAACGTGACAGTGATTTATATACATATACGGGACCAGCAGGCTCTTTCTTTGGATGGATGATGATGGTGCAGTGACTTCTTTGTTATCAGTTATCGTTCGTTGAACGTTTCACCTTATTCAAAAGTACTGAACTTTCCACTCCCATATCTGTTTGGTTTTTTTCTTTCATCCTCTTTCTATTTTTTGCTTTACCTTTCATTCTGTCTATTCTCCTGTCTTGCCGGTTTGTTATTTCCGTAAATCAGTGTGAGACCGAGGTCTCAAACACGGCACCAAAATTGAGCTGGATTTGCATCAACGGGCCGCCGGCCACTTTATGAGGTGAGTTCCACATGTGTACCGTTCAAAAACACTCCGAGTGGGAAAATTTTCTAAATTATATATAATTTTGACACTTTTCCCACTCTCGAGGCTATGCATTTGCCATTGAATTGCTCATTTATACATCGTTTATTGCCACATTCTCTTGAATCATGCGGTGTAACAATGAAATATCTTGATATAATTTATATAGTGATTCTAATCATTGTGGTAGCGGTGGGCGAATCTTTTGTATAAAAAAAGATGTTTAATTTGTATCAAATTCTATAAAAATTTTATCAAAACTCGATAAGTATTTTATACAAAAGATTCGCCCACCTCTAATGTGTGGCTGATAACTGGAAACCGCTAGAAAAGTTTTTTCATCTCATAATATTAAGATGTTGAACTCTCTCTTCCATTGAGACGAAATTGTATACTATTTGAATACATTCTGGACTTGAAATATGACTCTCACTTGGAATAACGCGCCTTTATTCTCACCGACCTTGCACTTTTTTTTCTCTTCCTGGAAATCTGAAAAAATATTCCATTCATCTTCGAAAACTGTTGATCGCTCTTAATTTGCAAACGCCATAAGTGCGAAATTGATTTTCAACTAAAAACAATCCCCATCCGACACGGAATGCTTTCATCCAACTTCATCATTATTTGATCGATTTTTCAAGGAACCTTCTGGTTCGATTTACATACAAAACAGTCTTCAGAACCGCAGTTATCTAGTTTCGATCATGCTTTATTAGGCATTGAATTGTCAACGCTATAAAAAGATTATTAGTCATCCCAAAGTGTACTTTGCATTTGTCACGTAGATATAAATATGACCCGCGTTGAATAATGTGTCAATATAAATATGTTTTACTAGCATAAACAATCATCTCTCGATAATTTCAATTTGGGGATTTTATAACAGAGATTGAAGAATTTGATAATCATTCATGTATTCATCAACACGTGGTACATAGCTTATCTAATTAGGAATGAAAACACAGGAATCTTGATCTCATTTTCATTGAAATCGAATTCAATTGGGACCTCGTATCATCATTTGTTTGTTTCCATTCAACAATCTTCCGCTTGTACGGTGTTGACATGACGATCTTCCATTGATAAATCGTATACACTCGCAACCTCTAAACATTGAATTGAAAATTTTTAAAAACAATTATAAACTCAAATTGTAATGAAATTTCATTCCGACATGATTAATTAAAGAATTATATTCAATAAAATACTCCTTTCTCAGCGGAAAATTCAACTTTTTCATGAATCGTTCGCGTCTACGGGTCATGACATTTACCGCTTCCTTGATAAAACCATTTTTCTAGGATTTTTTGAATAATATTGGATGCTACGAAGGATACAAGAAATCCACGAAACACTATCAAAATTTCAAGAAGTTCAGTAGTCCAAGACTGATAACAATTAATACACACCTTGATATCATCCATTTTCAGATGATTTTATATCTTCAAATCATGAATATTTGCCCACATCTATGTCCTGTGGGTGACAAAATTATTTCTTCGAGCAAGCGTGTTACATCGGCATTGATCTCAAGTCTTTTCAAGCTCCTCCTAGCCTCTGATAAGGCCCTTTTCAGAGCCTCGACAGTTCCGTGAATCGTATTGATGGGATCGGCATGTTGAGTTTTATGTAATTGTATAAAAATTTCACTGTATGAGAACGTTTATATATAATTAAAATCTCATGCTGTCTTGTAAGATGAATTTGTGAATTTTATATCCAATTCGTACATGATTTTTCAAATTAATTTTTTAATGAAAATTGTACATGAATTAGCATTTTGTAATAATAGTTGGAAATGAATGATCGTTTACATGCAATCACAGTACATATATTAACGATTTACAGAAAAAAATGATTGATGAGAGTCTACAGATTCTTGTAGGGGAGGTTAGAACCAAGCAGAAGTTGTATTATAACGTGAGGTTAAAAGGAACATTATCAAACTACGAGTATTCAATTGCATTTATTCATAGATTATTCACTGCAAAAGTAACTTGCAGTAGGTGTAACGTTTTAAATATGAAATTGCCAGGCTGGTGGAGGCATCTAGGCGATGTCTAGTCCGCTTACATGGTAAGTCTAGCTATAGAATGAAAAACCTCATTCGTGAATGAACTAAGGATGTTAAAAGAAATCACATTGTTGAAGTTTGAATCGTTCATAGAAATGAATTGATAATTGAATACCGAAATAGTCCGCTGTTGAAGATTCTTGCAAGACACCTTTTAAACAATGTTTCCAGCTTTGAGGAGTTCATTTGAAGAGACCAACAACGATGATTTATGAAATTGTGTGAATAAGCATTCTCGTGTCGTTTCTGTAGACGATTCAAACTTCGAGAGCATAAAAAATCGATCTTTTTTTATAAGATGTTTATTAAATTTTCAGTGATATTTCATAAAAATCTATAAAACAGTGGATATTTTTTTCTATAATAGAGAAAATTCAAACATCGCTAGGATGAACGTTAATGGTTTGGATTAATTTTTTTAAATTCATAGCCATATTTCATACATGAGAAAGTAAAATATTACGTATTTCGTGCGTAATAAAGTATTCCTCAATATAATTGCAGTTTTTGGAACTGTAATAACAATAACGATGCCTTTCAAGCAATTGTTTCACTGACAATCATTCCCGTTTAATAGGTTCCTGAATAATGCATAAACTTCAAATATATTCTCATACATTTATTCAATTCCAGAAAGGGAAAATACTGGGCAAAAGCCGATTTTTTGTGGAACTTGCCTCACTAAAATTAGGTAGTGATGATGGTTGTTTCTGAAAGGGAATGTAACACTCAGTTGTCTATGTTCTAATCAGTTTTTAAGGATATCAACAAGGTTTTTAAGGACGGGTCACAGTGGGAAATTTTGGTGTATTTATTGACAAAAATCAACCTACAACCCAATTTTCATCCGATGCTGATGAATTTCCTTTTAAAATAATCACAAAGAGTTCCACTTTAACGTATCACTGCGGCATTTTCGTTTGGAGCAATCCGATATTTATACAATTCAACAGAAACTCGATAAATTTTCAATGAAAAAACATCGATACTGCAAAATATCGCTTTTTAATCATGAAAATTCTCGAATTTTCAATAGTTAGGAGCTATATAAAGTTGTCCCAGTTTTCTTGAGTCTTTTCTGCTATCCAATACCCAACTTTGATTCTGAGGAAGTTATTTATATTCACAAAAATTCTTGATCTTTGGGTGGATTATGTAATTTCTATCAGATTTTTATAGCATTTTTGTGCTTCTCCATCACAAGTATTAGTACTTTCATGTGGAGGTAATATGTTTCGTCCCGTAAAACAGGAAAAACGTTTCTTTTTAGATAAATAATGATTCACACGTTCACCAAATCTTCTTTTTCAATTTTGATTCGAATTCTCCTCTAATTCAGTTCAATATTACGGAAATGCCGCAGTGATACGTTCAAGGGGAACCCTTTCTGAGTATTCTGAAATGAAATTCATCAGCATCGGATGAGAATTGAGTTGTAGGCTGATTTTTGTCCATGAATGCACCAAAATTTCCCACTGTGCGGATCGTAGATGTCGATGTTCCGTCCGGTTTCAACAGGCAAATTATACTGTCAAAAGTTCCCATGTATTTATGTAAAGTAATTAAGATATTTCCAGAAATTTAATATAAAATAGTGATGAAATTCCTATAAATCTTGAAATTTTCAGTTGAATTAATTCAGAAAATTGATTTTCCATCCAATAATTGGAATTTCCCGGTTGATTTATATTAAGAAAAATTCCAATGTTTTGATCACAGTGGCTGGTAATCACTGTAGAAAATGTCTCATAAATTCGAATGGATTCTAATAATTCATACGGCAGAAACCGCATGAAATCTAGTACATGCGCTTGATTTTATGAAGTTTTATGAAATTTTGCAAATTATTCTGATTGAATCTCATAAAGTTCGTATACAGTTTTTGTATTTTTATATGGAAACATAAGAAGAACTTATAAGTTCCAGGACAAAAACCACATACAAACTGATAGAAACTTTCTTCAATTTATATGAAGTGATAAAATTCATGAATGAGAATTTATGGGACTTTTCCAGTAATGAAAAAGTAATAATTACTGTACTTAGTTACATCGTAAGAAATAAGGTGGATTCCTCCCCCGAGCTACGGAGGAGTTATTTTTTCATCAAATGTAGGCGAATTTTTTTTCATTTTGGAGAACTGTTCTGTTTTTTAGGTGTTTAATCCTTCAGAAAGTAGGAGAAAATTCTACCAAATCATCGGAAAAAATCCCTCATCGTGGAAGAATTTCGCTATCTAATTTCATATCTAATTAGGCTCCGATGTATAGTTTCAAATAAGCTTTTTTTGGTAGTAAACTCACCTGTAATTGGGCAAGGTATATCCTTTACATGCCCAATTTTCGAGAGAGAGTTTTTGAATACACGGAGAAAACTATGAAATTTTACAAAGTGAATAACAAAATTTCGAAATTGTATTATTTACTTCGTGAAATTTCATGCATGACTTTGGGAAAGTTCATATTTTTTTCTTTTGTCTGTTAAGTAATGATCATTTGTCATTCTTTCTCCATCAAAATTAAATAAAAATGTGAACCGTTTTGTGAAAAATGTGAATCTTGATTACAAATTTAAGAAATATTCTCAAATTTTTATTAAAAATTATTATATCTTCGATCATCTTTCTTATCCGTGTAGTTCAAGTGAACAGAAAAATTGTTTACTTTGTCTACCAGGATATTTGGTTGGAAAACAATGAATTACGTCCCAGTTTTTTTCAAGCCCAGGCTCGTAATGCCGAGACTGACAATTGCATCATGATCGGCGTCAAGCTTGGTATGCCAAGTCTGGTTAGCCTAACCTTGGCCGATGCATGGCCCGCCATAGCTCACTAAACGTTGATAGAGTCTTGGACACCAATGTTAGGACCAAGCATCTTTCTTCGTATTTAATTTAATTTTCGTCAACCAAGCCTTGACCAATACTTGGCCCGTCATAGCGAACTAAACCTTAATAGCGTCTTGAACATGAATGCTAGGACCAAGCATATTTTGCCGTGTTGGATTTCCGATATATATGGAAGTTGAATGCTCAGCAGAGAATGTTATTATCCTAAACATCAATCTAGCTTGATAACATTGTTGGTAATCAGGCTACACTCGATTATAACTGGCATTAATAAGAGCTTGGCTTGTTAGCATGGTAAATTGTTGGCCATCAAGCTACACCCGGTGATGACTAGCATTAACTTGAACCTGCCACCAAGTTTGGTCAATCACTCAAATGTGAATGTTCAATCAAACATGGAAGCCAATGAAAAATCTATCCTATTCATTCAGCTCAAATTAGTATTGTATATCAATAATGGCAGCAATAACCATTATTGAATTTTAAAATTGAACAAAGCTCGGATACCAAGCATTGAACATTGTTATCATCCCAGACATTATCTAGTTTGGTGCCAATGTTGCAACCAAACTAGGCCCGGTGTTGACTAGCATTGATTCGAGCATGGTACGTTTGTCAAAGCATACCTGGGAGGCTGGCAGAGTCAAAATTTATGAAAATATTTCAAAATTAAAACCAGTGAAGTTGAGAAAAAGCAATCATCAGTTCAATTAAAGCAAAAAAAATTTTTCATGCAAAAACTTTCAAATTCAAATTTGATGTACTCGGCTCAACGTATACTAAAAGAAACAATAGCATACGTACACTTTCACTAGATCGACTAAATTTACTAGATCTCTCCACTAAAAGTCCTGAAAGATTTTGTTATTTCCGGTCAATTATCTCTGCTTATTTTGAGTGAAAAAATCTTGTATCTCTTTGTAATTTTTTCCAATACAAACACAATGCACAACAAGGGACATGAATCTTTTGTCCAAGAATTCATTTTGAATAATATCTACAAATTTGAAACAAAATTGTGGTATGGATTTGCACAAAGAAAGTCATAAACTATATCGCAGAATGTCAAGGCCTCTTCTGCAATTATATTTGTAGCCAGTTGATGAATCTTGTATAATTCTTTAGATTTTCTCCCATTATGTTGCTGTGTTGCTAACAATTCACGATCCACTCTCCTGCTCAAGATCACAGGTGCATCTGACCTTATCCTTGCATGAATATCCTCAATTATGAACATTCTTATCCTTATATTTTCTTAATCGCGTGTCAATCTTCTGATAACGTTCGAGCGGATTGAACGTACCTTTGTCCCCTAAATTCAATCTCATTCTTTTACGTCTCTCATTGTGAGAAGTATTTTGTAACCGTATTGTATATCCTGCATACATTGAACTCGCGTCATGTTCTCCCTTTTTGGCTTACCATTGTCATGTTCCTTTTTCGACACTCTTCGTTTTCAACGGGTCTTATTCTAAAATAGCTACTCTTTTCATGTTATTCGTGATAAGAAGAACATAAACGAAACAAAAAAAAGCAACAACGATAAACCGAGTTCATTGAATGTCAGTTCATTCCCTCGCTGGTTAACCACAATGAAATCTGACGGATAAAACAAAAGTCGTACCTTACAACATCACATTTAATTTATTGCAGGCTATTTATCCACATCATTCTTTAACTCGAATTAATTTGCAACTTTGTAAACTGTGGATTCCTTATTATAATTCCAACTTCCATCCTGATGCAACCGATTGTGCAACAAATGATTGTACAACGAAAGCTCGAAAAAATAACTCTGTTGGCTCATAATGCGTTCATCATAGACTCGTTCTGTTATTCGACTTGACTTCCTTTTTGTTTTGTTCTTCTTGAACAATGAGATATTATTATGCGGAGGCGTGTGCGTTCTTCCTCTTCCAAAATATATGATTTCAACAGAATTTTGTTCGTCGATGAATAACCCACGTGTACCCGAAAACAATGTGATTTTCTAATAAAAATGTCAATATCATAAAATGATCAACGAAAGATCAGATGTGTTTTTTTAAAACGCCGTAGACACGATGACATGAATTTTTTCTTCCGTAAGTTTGATTTATCAGCAAATAAAAGGTCTTTGTGAAACCAATTTTCCTTTATTCGTCAGTTAAAATAAGATTCGAGCCTAGATAATGTAGAAACACGTGGGCGATCTGTGTGATGTCTGATAAAACGCCAAATATCCTGCGATCATCTTCAGAGACTGTGATAAATGCTCACGCGTGTACGCCTCCGGAGACACGCACTCCGAGCAAATGTACTTTCGTGTAAATAAATATTGATATTAAAAGAGAACCTTCTTCTTTATCTGGTACCATTTTAATAAAAAGATAATGAATCAATTGTGTAGTCTCAACAGATACGCTGTATCATCTACTTTAATTAGTGACTTCATTGACATGATTATAAGTATATTAATTTACACGATACAGAAACAAATAATAATTATTTGAAAATTTTTGAACGTTTTTGGTACCCGTGTATCAGTGGTGCCAACGAGTCGAATTATGAAAAGCCAGTATATTTGATAAATCATTTATATCTGGTTTCAATTCTCGTAATATATCAATTAATTAATACGCAGCATTCAAATTCAATTGGAACATCATTCATTGTAAATGTATGGTTATTGATATACTAATACTGATCTATCGACGTCATTAGATACTCTGCAAATATTTTGTCGAAATTAATGATCGTATGGGAATGAACAAAATATTCACGTTTTTGAATAAGTTTTATTTGATTTGTGTTATATTTTGTAGAGTGTTGAATAAAATTCAATCACATCTTCGAGTACAGCCATTTTTTCTGATCAATGAAATGTTATATGCAAGAAGAAAATTCTCATAACGAGAAGAAAGTCATCGCGAGTCTTTACGAGAAGAAAAATAATTTGCGGATACTTTGATTAGCGAGAACTATTTTTTAGCTGTCATTTGGCTGTTACAACGAGAAATGTAGTTGGCACGATGAAAATATCAAAGATGGATTGTTTCTCTCTCCGAATATCAATCAGGAAAACCGTTTGTAGAACGAAGCGAGAATTCAAACTCTCAAAATCTGGTGAATTATCGTTGTTTTTTCTTTTCGAATTAACTCCTAGGAACTGGAAACATCATTCAAAGAATATACAGCAAAAGTGCAGATCTTTAACAGCTTAGTATTTCGTTATTGGTTTAATAATTCGTTTCAATAAACGATTCAAACTTTTTCAACATACATCAAACCTGGACTAGCCACTGCACAATTATTTTAACTGCAGGAACAAAAAAAGTGAAATAACGAAGTAAGTAACTGCCATAGCGGATTCATTTCATTTTGCGTGATGTTGATTCTCGCGTTTAGATTTTTGCGAGAAAATACAAATCATCAATCGTTTATTACGAATTTCACCCTTCACAATACAATTCACACTCTAGTGAGAATTCGTCTGTTCAATCTCTAGTTTCACGGACAGCTTGAGTAGAAAAGACTGGAAAATGCCCGAACAAATTTCCTTTGAAATAATAATTGTTGCAAATTAAACTATCTCGCATCACATGGGATATCTTTTCTATATTCACATAGAACTTAAATGACAAGGCTTAGAGATTAATCACTGTGGTTGCACGTTGCTTACAACCTCACTCACAATTTAGATCATTCCAAACCTTCGCGCAATCGTTATTCACTTCAAAAGGGTGTATCACAGACGTTGATCAAACTTTGTCTATGTAGACTCATTTATTCACGAAATAATGATACCGTTCATTACCAAATAAATATTTCTCCACCTCGGGTCAATATTGAACAATGTTCCATAAATATCTTGTAACTATGAATTCATAATCCCTTACAAAAGTAGAATAAATATTTCTTTGAAACAGTAATTGTATTCAAGTCACTTATTCATATTCAAATGAAACTATTTAGAATACATTTGACAACAATTTGTGATGTCTGGGACAAGAGTCAATAAGAGGGAATTTCAATAGTCATGATCAATACCTATAATGATATATGAAAGAAAAACATTCATTAATAATACAAATAAGAAAAATGTTTGATAAAAATATGACTGCTAAGTTTGTTTTTTCAAGTTGAATATTACACGAGGTGAAATGGAAAATTAAATTTTATGTTGTTCATAAATGTTAAGTACATGCGGCACTTTGTATTCGACTTTTAATTGCGAGTACACTTCAATACAGAAGTACCAGAAACCGCTTATTTTCATTTATTCACGTTTAAAAGGTGTCTTAAATCCATTATAAGTATCTTCGAAGGAGATTCTTGACGAACAAGTGAACACGTTTTTCTTTGGATGAAAGAAAGTTTGTCGTGGATATGTGGAAGTTAAGCGTTTAGCGGATAATAGACAGGGTTGAAGGATTTCATCAAACCAGTCAAAAGACTGATTATTTCAACTGCGTACGATGCTTAGTTATAAATTGTTAGATTCTAAGGAGGAAACTTGATGGGTTTTATAAACTATTTAAAAAAAAAAACTTCACTTCGTTTTCAGTGAGCTTCGATGTGCATAGAATCTACAAGAACAAAACAAAGAATACATACTTGCAACAACTAGTCACGTAGCCACATTTTTTGGGACACATACCATGCTAAATAGAACGAATATTGTGGTAGTTGTCTCAATTCATGCGGTTCATTTATCACGACTAATTTTCGTGGACGGTCATGAATTGACCACACGTGAGTAGTTGTTGCAAGTATTGATTGTTTCTTCTATGCATATTCATATTAATAGGAGAGTTTAAACAGGAAAAGGTGTCTCATTTATATGAAAATTTAAAAACTGTCATGATGACTGTGGTGCCTGGGTTGGTGTGTCATCTTTCTTGATCTCAGGACGAAAAGAAAGAGAAAATCCCAGGCTGCGTGATAGGTCGGTGAATCTTATGTTATACACAGGGTATCCCAGAATTTGTGAACCAGATTCCACAGATATATTCTGCAGTCAAAATGCAATAATTTCCCGTTTGAAAAAACTTTTTTCGACGCTTAGTTTTGGAGATATGAGCATTTTTAGATTTTTGTTCAAATCTAAATCATTCAAAAACACTGTATGCTACATACTTGAGCTTAACACCATTCGCTAAGTTGGAAAACGGCGGATTTGTGGAAAAAAATTGAACTATTTTATCATTAATGATTTCGGAGCTAGAGTGATTTGAAGTTGCTGAATTCTGATTAGCTGAGGGCCAAGAAAATTTCAAATCGCTCTAGCTCCAGAACTATCAATGATGAAGTAGTTTAATTTTTTTCCACAAATCCACCGTTTTCCAACTTAGCGAATGGTGTTAAGCTCAAGTATGTAGCATAGAATGTTTATGAATGATTTGGATTTGAAAAAAAATCTAAAAATGCTCATATCTCCAAAACTAAGGGTCGAAAAATTCTGTTCAAACGGGAAATTATTGCATTTTGGCTGCAGAATATACTGTGAAATGCGGTCCGCGAATTCTGGGATACCCTGTATATGTGTATATTAATTAGGATGGTCGCTATAAAAATTCAATTTTTTCTGACGCCTCAAAACAATCATTTTTACGATGAAAAAATACGTGAGAAATTTTTTTTAAACCCATCTAACACATGCCTCCAGACAGTCTGAGTCCATTCTTTGATAAAATCGTGGTTTTTTTGAATTATCTCTTCAAATATACGGATTAGAGATAAAGTTAAATTCTCTACAAAAAAGGTTTCTTCTATTTTTTTCATAGTATAATTTTATGCTCAGGTGTTGGAACATACAAAGGAATATTTTTATACGATTGAAGAATGAGATAGAACCAGCGTATAGACAATTTCCAATGAACTGCGGAAGGTCAAAGCTTTCCTATTTATTCAAATTCATTCATAAACTGCTGACGGATAAAAAAAAGTCACCTTACAACATCACATTTAATTTATTGCAGGCTATTTATCCACATCATTCTTTAACTCGAATTAATTTGCAACTTTGTAAACTGTGGATTCCTTATTATAATTCCAACTTCCATCCTGATGCAACCGATTGTGCAACAAATGATTGTACAACGAAAGCTCGAAAAATAACTCTGTTGGCTCATAATGCGTTCATCATAGACTCGTTCCTGTTATTCGACTTGACTTCCTTTTGGTACAGTATTGCCCGAACGGTAGAGATATTATTATGCGGAGGCGTGTGCGTTCTTCCTCTTCCAAAATATATGAATTTCAACAGAATTTTGTTCGTCGATGAATAACCCACGTGTACCCGAAAACAATGTGATTTTCTAATAAAAATGTCAATATCATAAAATGATCAACGAAAGATCAGATGTGTTTTTTTAAAACGCCGTAGACACGATGACATGAATTTTTTCTTCCGTAAGTTTGATTTATCAGCAAATAAAAGGTCTTTGTGAAACCAATTTTCCTTTATTCGTTAGTTAAAATAAGATTCGAGCCTAGATAATGTAGAAACACGTGGGCGATCTGTGTGATGTCTGATAAAACGCCAAATATCCTGCGATCATCTTCAGAGACTGTGATAAATGCTCACGCGTGTACGCCTCCGGAGACACGCACTCCGAGCAAATGTACTTTCGTGTAAATAAATATTGATATTAAAAGAGAACCTTCTTCTTTATCTGGTACCATTTTAATAAAAAGATAATGAATCAATTGTGTAGTCTCAACAGATACGCTGTATCATCTACTTTAATTAGTGACTTCATTGACATGATTATAAGTATATTAATTTACACGATACAGAAACAAATAATAATTATTTGAAAATTTTTGAACGTTTTTGGTACCCGTGTATCAGTGGTGCCAACGAGTCGAATTATGAAAAGCCAGTATATTTGATAAATCATTTATATCTGGTTCAATTCTCGTAATATATCAATTAATTAATACGCAGCATTCAAATTCAATTGGAACATCATTCATTGTAAATGTATGGTTATTGATATACTAATACTGATCTATCGACGTCATTAGATACTCTGCAAATATTTTGTCGAAATTAATGATCGTATGGGAATGAACAAAATATTCACGTTTTTGAATAAGTTTTATTTGATTTGTGTTATATTTTGTAGAGTGTTGAATAAAATTCAATCACATCTTCGAGTACAGCCATTTTTTCTGATCAATGAAATGTTATATGCAAGAAGAAAATTCTCATAACGAGAAGAAAGTCATCGCGAGTCTTTACGAGAAGAAAAATAATTTGCGGATACTTTGATTAGCGAGAACTATTTTTTAGCTGTCATTTGGCTGTTACAACGAGAAATGTAGTTGGCACGATGAAAATATCAAAGATGGATTGTTTCTCTCTCCGAATATCAATCAGGAAAACCGTTTGTAGAACGAAGCGAGAATTCAAACTCTCAAAATCTGGTGAATTATCGTTGTTTTTTCTTTTCGAATTAACTCCTAGGAACTGGAAACATCATTCAAAGAATATACAGCAAAAGTGCAGATCTTTAACAGCTTAGTATTTCGTTATTGGTTTAATAATTGAAAAAGGGTTTAAACAGGAAAAGGTGTCTCATTTATATGAAAATTTAAAAACTGTCATGATGACTGTGGTGCCTGGGTTGGTGTGTCATCTTTCTTGATCTCAGGACGAAAAGAAAGAGAAAATCCCAGGCTGCGTGATAGGTCGGTGAATCTTATGTTATACACAGGGTATCCCAGAATTTGTGAACCAGATTCCACAGATATATTCTGCAGTCAAAATGCAATAATTTCCCGTTTGAAAAAACTTTTTTCGACGCTTAGTTTTGGAGATATGAGCATTTTTAGATTTTTGTTCAAATCTAAATCATTCAAAAACACTGTATGCTACATACTTGAGCTTAACACCATTCGCTAAGTTGGAAAACGGCGGATTTGTGGAAAAAAATTGAACTATTTTATCATTAATGATTTCGGAGCTAGAGTGATTTGAAGTTGCTGAATTCTGATTAGCTGAGGGCCAAGAAAATTTCAAATCGCTCTAGCTCCAGAACTATCAATGATGAAGTAGTTTAATTTTTTTTCCACAAATCCACCGTTTTCCAACTTAGCGAATGGTGTTAAGCTCAAGTATGTAGCATAGAATGTTTATGAATGATTTGGATTTGAAAAAAAATCTAAAAATGCTCATATCTCCAAAACTAAGGGTCGAAAAAATTCTGTTCAAACGGGAAATTATTGCATTTTGGCTGCAGAATATACTTGTGAAATGCGGTCCGCGAATTCTGGGATACCCTGTATATGTGTATATTAATTAGGATGGTCGCTATAAAAATTCAATTTTTTCTGACGCCTCAAAACAATCATTTTTACGATGAAAAAATACGTGAGAAATTTTTTTTAAACCCATCTAACACATGCCTCCAGACAGTCTGAGTCCATTCTTTGATAAAATCGTGGTTTTTTTGAATTATCTCTTCAAATATACGGATTAGAGATAAAGTTAAATTCTCTACAAAAAAGGTTTCTTCTATTTTTTTCATAGTATAATTTTATGCTCAGGTGTTGGAACATACAAAGGAATATTTTTATACGATTGAAGAATGAGATAGAACCAGCGTATAGACAATTTCCAATGAACTGCGGAAGGTCAAAGCTTTCCTATTTATTCAAATTCATTCATAAACTGTTGTTAGGAGAAAAAAGACATAAAAAATAGCGAACATGAGAAAAAATTACAATTCAAATCGGATAATCAAGAACTTCAAATGAAGTTTGAAAACTATTTGAGAAATTGAAAAAAAAAACTCGAAAAAGCTCAGAATTTTTGAAAAACATTTTTAAAAAACCCACGAGGGTCGGTTTTTTTTCTTTTGGAAAAGGACCCGGCTTCTTGGCAACCCTACTCAATCTTCCACCTCTTCACAAATACGGATCGAAAGTATAGTAGTCTTCGAAAAAAATTTAAGAATATTTCCTCAAATTTGTAATAAACATGAAACGGTTAACATTTTTTTTACATTTTACTTGAAAAAAATTATCAATATTAAACAAACAATAGAAAAAATACACGGAGAAAAATGAAGTTTCAAATATTATGATATTTCTACTAAATTGGCAAGATACATAAAATACTATTATTATTGTTACAGAGTATAGTGAAAATTCTTACTCGATCATGCTAAGGAATGTTAGGTGAATCATTTATTTTTACGACACTATCCGACAATAACAGTGTTATTTTCTCTCATCTTGCCAATTCAGTAGAAATGCACTAATTTTCAAAACTTTATTGTCCTCCGTGTATGGACTTTGGGAAAGTTCCCATTTTTTTTTCTTTCGTCCGTCAAGTATTGATCATTTTTCATTCTTTTTCAAGTGCAATTCAACAAAAATGTGAACCGTTTTATCTTCATTACACACTGTTAAAAATTTCTGCAATTATTTCAATGTTTTTACTGGAAGTTCTTGTCAAGTGCGTACATGAATTCAGTTTCATGCACATTTTACATGAAATTCAATGCAAACTATAGCATAATCTATAGTTTTTTCATGTTTTTGTACATTAAATTTAACGCAGAATGTATATGAACCTGATTTCATGTACGTAATTGAAAAAAACTTCCAGATATTTCTGACAGTGCAAATTTAAGAAATATTCTTGTTGTAGAAGTTTGAATCCTTTAAAAAGAAAGGAAACGAAAATTCAAACTCACAAAATATGACAAATCATCGTTATTCATCTTCCGAAATTGACTTCTTGAAATTGACAACACCGTTTAAAGAATGTGCCGCAAGATTTTGAATCTATGTATTCCGTTATTCGATTATTAATTCGTTTGAAGAAACGATTCAAACTCCAATAACATGAGTATTCTAAAATTTTAAGAATTATTCTCAAATTTTTATTAAAAATCACTATATTTTCGATCTTTATTTTTCTCCGTGCTATTTCTAGATATTTTCAGGAATTGAATTCGCAAATATTCATTTATACATGGAAGAAAATAATTCATTGCTCTTACTCCAAATTAATTCCAGCAACTAGATAAACTTGCACACGGAGAAAAAGGAATTCGCTGTGGCAGCGAAATCTACTTTTGCTGGGTTCCTTTTGCCAGAGCAGCAAATTTTTGCTGTGACAGCAAACTATTTGCTGTTCCAGCAATCTTGTTAGCTGCGACAGCGAATTTTTAGCTGTAGCAGCAAAAAATGTTTGCTATCCCAGCAAAATTTGTTTGCTATTCTGTATATAATACTGAGAATTTGCTGGCGCAGCAAACATTCTTTGCTGTCACAGCTAAAAAATTGCTGTCGTAGCTAACACGATTGCTGTTATAGCAAATTTTTAGCTAGGTCAGCACAAAATTTTGCTATTCTATATATAATACCTCGATTTGCTGCGTCAGCAAATTTTTTCTCTCCGTGTGCTGATCAACTGTACAAAATAAGCAGACCTAGCCATGACTACCAAAAATGATAGGAAATGAAATGTTGCTGAAGTTTGAATCGTTCAGACAAACGACGTGAAAATTTAAACCCACCGAATCTGATGAATAGTCGTTATAGTAACCCTCTGGAATTGAAAACATAGCTTCGAAGAAATACCGCAAAATTTTGGGTCTTCAATAGCTGAGTATTTTATCATTCGATTACTAATTCTTTTCGATAAACGATTCCAACTTCAACAATATGAAAATTGCCGATTCTTGTATAGAATCGCCAACAAAAATCCGTAATCATGAATTCGTTTATTCAGATTCATTTTTCACACTGTACTGTTTTGATAAAATGTTCACACACAACGACAAGAGATCAGCCATCGAATGAAGACTCTCCTCATCCCCGTCTGCATAGTCCATACGATTTTGTAGGAATAAACACGCAGCACGCGTCTACGTCGAGGTTAAGCATTTTCGTTTTAGCTGCAACTGGCGTGTATACCACTCAAATCGTGTACGCGTGACAAAAATTCTTAAAACATATCTTCAGGCAATAAATCGCAGCTTCCCCAATATATATCCACACATAAACATAATACGGGTCTGGAGTGTACGTATATACCAATACAGGGAAATATACGATCCCTCTCTCCTTCTTATACGATTCGAAGCCGAGCCTAAACATTCAATTAGCACTTCCTAATCTCCCGCTGGTTGTCAACAGCCATTACTTCCACCATCTTCTCTCTATCCGCGAAACCACCCCCGAGCACCCTTGGGTTTACTCCCTTCTTACATTCATTTACACACACACGCATTTATATACACACTGGTTGATAGAAAAGTGGTAGTTCACATCCCTGTCCTTCTTTACTTCCTTTAACCATCCCCGTTCTGTGCCTGTTGTCGCTCTAACCGACGTATCTATTAATCCTCCCTGAATGACACTCAAGAGGGTGGGTTCTTCGGGGGTGATTCTAACCCTACAAACTCGTAACTACCGCGCGCCTCGGGGACCTCCCCCGGCCACTACAGGTTTTTTTCTTTTAATGAATACTCAAGGAGAGAGCCGCGCGCGGTAATTGTGTTAGTTCGAGAAGAGAAACAGAAAGAGGAAGTGAGTCGAGTTTGGCTCGGCTCACCCTTCGGGTGTTTCGCGCAAGGGCAATGTTTAGGGTGAAAAGATCCAAGGCGAGTGAGCGAGCGAGCGAAGTAACTCCGAGCATGCACGCTGCTGAGATTGGTTAATGGCTTTGCTATGAGAAAAGGATAAGATTAATTTGCTTATGAATCAAAAAGCAAACGAATAAGCAATTACCGAGTCAAGAGAGAAAAGAAGTGCCGGTACAAGGATTTTTCTCTCATTCTCTTTTCCCTCTCTCTCTTCATTTTTATTCATTATCCGCGTTATTACTAATTAAAAAATTTCATTCATTTCGATATTAATTCATTGCTTTTTTATCGGTTAATTACAGAGCCGGCGGCAGCATGTGCGACGGCAGCTTCACGGATACTCTCCGCGGTATGCAAGGAATGTCGAGCACATCGCCTCCAGGGAGCGCTGGAGTCGGTCATATGGGGGTTGGTTTGGGAAGTTCTCTTGGATCTGCGGCCGTCAAAAAAATCCAACCCGAACACATCAAACGTCCTATGAACGCATTCATGGTCTGGTCCCGCATGCAACGACGAAAGATAGCGCAAGAGAATCCAAAAATGCACAACAGTGAGATCTCGAAAAGACTAGGTGAGGATTTTTCAAACAATTTTCCAAACGAATTGTGAATAATTATTCAGCAAGGAAGCTGTCAATGACACAGTCTTTCCATTCTGCATACTACAAAACTTGTCTTCCTCACAATGAATCGATTATTTGGACCTGGTAATACGATGATCAAGCATTTCCTCATGATTGATTAACGAAAGCTTTTCAATTATACTTCCCCCATGTATTTATATCACCTTCGTAATGTTGTCTCCCGATTCATCCCAGAAAATACACAATTCAGCTTCGAAAACTTACAACCCTCTGACAATTATTAAAATCGATATGCGGATCATCCAAAGATCAATATTGACTACCCCAAACGAGTTTGCAACTTGATTGACTACAGATTAAATTATAATGTGACAGAGGTCTCGCTAACGATACTGGTAAAAATAAATAAGAGTAATCAGAAGTACGATAAATTCTCAAGGTATTTTATCGTTCCGTCGGTAGGTAGATATATTTCCGTTAAATACCCAAGAAAGTGACAAAAGATCTACTCGAGTTTCGTCTCCTCCTCTTCCAACCGACCAATCCGTTTCTTTATCCGCCATTTTCTCCGTGGTTTCGTTTTCTTTCCAAGTTCACCCCCTTTCATTTTTTTTCCATCCCTCCGTTGGAACCAAATACCTTGAGGGAAATATCTCTGTCCCTCCCTCTCTTTTTGGTTCCTTGATAAAAACGATGCGCGCAAGCTTGAAACTCCAACAACGAAGACGAAGGTGTACACCTCTTTTCCTTCGTTCCCAACGTTCTTTGTCGGTCTGAGATCCTTTACTTGTTCTTTTACAGTCTCTGTATTTCAAATATTCGGAACATTCGCTTGTTGTTCTTTTTCCCTCGTGGATCACGCTTGATATCGATGTTCATTATTGTTCAAGGAATAGAAAAAAGAAATCCGATAGAAAACAAATCATAAACTCTCTTATACGAAGATTTTATTACCTCAATTAGCAGATGACTAGAGATACAAATGGTAATGTAAACGTTTATCTTCCGAACGAGCAGTTAGCCACGTTTTCACGAGGTCCACCGACGCGACATAGCGTAGACGAACGAAACGTATGCGGAGAAACCCTCTAAAAGTAGTAGTGATTGCCGAGAGTTACCGTTGTTGGAAAGGGGTGTTTTGCTTTCCTTTGCCCAGTAAGTGGTCTATTGGGAGACGACGGTCGAACCTAATCTGGTTATTGGACGTTGGTGTAACCACCGATGTAAAATTGGCGCCACCACATTCATCTTGAATCACCTCTCTGCGACTTCACTCGTCTACATATTCCGTTTCTCATTTCTCCAAGGGTTTTCCATTCCCCTTTTCCTGCATCCGTCTGTGAATAGATTATTCAACTCGACCGTTATCCACAGCCCGAGAGGTAGATTGTAAAGATAACAATATGCCCTCAAGTCCATTCGCAATTTACACAGACAGGAGCGATGCGTTAACAGTTCAGGTGACAACGTGTTCTTTCAACCTAATGCCATTCTCCAATCCTTATCGATCAACATTTATGCACATTTCTCTCGTTCTAATTCCATACAAAACAGTCGCTATTTTCATCCCAGTCCACAGTTATTGTTACCATCAAATTAAGAAATCTTTTCTAGAAAAGAGTATTCTTCGAACATGGTATCCAAGTTGAATTTAAATATTCATCATTGTTCAACGGTTCAACACAATACAAACATTCGCATACAAACATTCTGAATCCCATTATATTCCATATATCACGTGTTTGTTTCAATTCATTTTTGCCTCGACAAAACGAAGAAGTAAAAGCGAAAGAAAAAAAAAACAAAAAACAAAAACAATTGTTCTTTGTCTTCCATCGTTTAAAGTACCCAGGTGTATTGTTATGTCGTATCAACACATCGATGCATGCGACACACGCTGACACGGAAGGATACATACAGACATACAGGGTAAATTACAAAGATATATAACGGAGAAAGAAAGGGGAAGAAGAGGCGCCGTGGCGAACGACGCCGTCCTGGATATGTTGTGCATATAAAAATACTAGGGGGTAGTGTGTATAGGGGGTGGAGGACAGGGTAATAGTAGTGGTAGTGGCAAAAGAAGGGACCAAACTCGACAAAAAAGGTGTATAGGGAAGGAGAGAGTGAAGCTTTCATCGTAATGAAGTATTTCTGTCGCTTACCAAAGCTTGTCTCTTCGCTCTTCATGAACGGTATCTCCAAGTTCTTTCGTGTATGTAAAGAAACGACTTGTCAGTACTGCGCGCACTCTTCAGCAATGACGCCAGAAGAACGAGGGGATGAAAAAGCAATAAAGAGGAAAGTAAGAAACGTGTGTGGATGATGACGAATTCTACGATCAGAATGGCCCGTTTCGAACTCTCATCGTCCTAACGTGTCCCTTGAGCCTCAAACGTTTCTGTTTTTTCTTCACCATCCGACTTCTTATTACTCACTTTTTTCCTCCCTCTTCATCATTGAATTGTCTCGTTACGGGTTTATAATTTCACATACTTTCAATCATCATTATTTCTATTAATTTATCTGATTAATTTGAAAATCTCATACGGATGGCACGTATTCAGCAGTTCTGATGATAACTCATTCTCATCGTTCTCTAAAATTTCAGCAGGTTTTGGGAGAATTTGAAAACTTATCAAAGAGGAATGGTTAATCAAGTACGAGCTTTGGAAGCTTATAGAATGTGAATAGCGATCACATTCGGTGAAGGAGGAGAAGAGAGGGATAGGGATTTTAAAAATGCTTTGAAAACGATCATTTTTAATCACGCGTATGAAAGAATGAAAGGAAGGAACTATGGGGATAGGGATGAGATGAAGAAAAAGGAAAACTTGACTGTCTATATGTGAATGTTTTGTATCCTCGCTTTTGTAATGGTACTCTTATTGTTCCCACGATTCTATAGCATAGTAGTGTCGTCGGGGTCCTCCATGATTGTTTTTCTTTGACGAATCTTGCGCGAACTCGGCATACATACTTTGAAACGATTATCGCGTAACCAAGGATATTGGATCCTTTAGAATGAACGGTGTTTGAAGTTGCTATCCAAAAAGGAATGATTATAATTGGAATATATTTCAAAATGCATGAATTCTCTGTTATGTGAATAAATGTAAATGACAATTTTTAATTGAAAATTCTCGTTAATCGTACAACTCATTTGGGAAAATACTGATAAAAGTTCAATAGCGATGCAAAATTCGTCAAATCTCAGCTCATTTCTTCAGTTTTTACAAAATTTCAATTTATATAAAACTGATTGATTTGGAGATACAACAAAAAAAGAAATAGAAAAGCACATGTGATTAATTGAACATTATGGTCCATGAAATAGCACTTTTTACCCCACAGTGAAACTCGAAATGAAAAAAAAAATGGAATATTAATTTTAATCCGGATAAAGTAAATTCCACTACTCCGCTAACTGGTAATCTTCCATAATTGATTACTCAAAAGTTATGATGAATTCTTTCATACATCTTATTATAATGAGGATGATCAACCTACGCGATGTGGATACTGGTAAATTTTGTAGTCGCTTATTTATTCCTATGAAGTAAGTCATAGAATCGTTAAATCAAGAGAAAAATGAATGTCGTTAGATATATGAAATACCATTAGCATAATTCTTCACCTGATTTCCAATACCGCGATATCGTCATTCCTTGACCATTCATTCAAATCAAGGATGCACACCAAACTGCAAGGTACGTTCTTGCGCAGAGTTAAATTTTCTTTCGAAAGCACAATGGAGAACAAGGGAAGAGAAATGGAGGCAAGAAAGGATTGAAAAAACCCTTCATAGCCGTGGTAGTAGTAATCGACGTTCCGTCGCCACTACGGCCAGCCCATCCTTTGGTAGCATTCTCATTTTCCATCTTTCTTTCTCTCGTTGTTCACCTCCCTCGTCCATTAATTAACAGGCATTGTACTTTTAAACGATGTTAAATAAACGGCATTGTCCACCAGCGAAAGGACTGAAAAGCAAGCGCCATTGTGCTGTAAAGCTCGGTAGTCGTGGCAGTAAGAGTAGTAGTAGTAGTAGTCGTCGTCGTCTTCGTCGTCGTCGTCGTCAGCGTTGGTAGTTCCCGAAAGCACGAAAGAGAGAACGGAGAAGTATTGCCAGAGAATGCCTACTACCTACTACTAATACCGTTGGAGCTGGAAAGCTTTTGTTCTAAACAAATACTCAGACCATTTTCCTTTCCCTTCATCCTCAACATCAACGCCATGAGTTTTCTTCCTCCCACTTGTTACCTTATCTTTACGAGCGTTGTTGTCGTAGTTTGCTTCTGCCACCTGTCTTTCGAATGAGAAAGCGTGTATCGATTGGATAGGTTATAAAATATGAATGGGAGAACGGAGGAAAAACACAATTCCAAGGACTTTTTGCCCTGGAAACGATTTTCATTCGTTCAATGATGTTGCATAAAAATTTGAAAACATTTTCTGTTCCCTTCCGTCGAAGGTTATATAAAGAATCAGAAAGGTTTTAATTGTTATTTCTAGCGTTCCTAGAACCCACATAGCACAAACAGTTCTGGAAAATATCTTATGCAACACAATGAGAAAAATTAAAAAATTATTGTTCATTGGTGCAAATTGAAATCGAAATTTCTTTTCAGTTCAATGATAATGAATGTTTTTTAATTATTAAGAGAATGAAATGCACAGTGGGAAGATCCAAATTATTCATACATTGTGCCATTTTTCCTGACATTAGTTTGGAATGGGGAACTGAAAATAAGATGTTTCTCTGTACATTTAACAACTACCGTCTGCTTTTCATTATGATCCATTGTTTGAACCCTATTTCGTGTTATTTGTGATTCTTCTAGTCAATGCACACTGTATTTGAACGAGAAGACTCATACGGCATTGTGAGCTTTTCTAACAGCAAAAGAAAGAAAGTCTCATTGAACAACGTGTATTCCACTTTGGCGTGGTTTGCAACATATATGCACATGCTTTTAACAAGTACGAGGACGTATCATTTTTCTTCCACTGTATTCTTCATAAACTAGAGACTTTATTCTCTTAAGAACCATTCTGTGATTCTCTACGGGCAGACCTACATACGAGAATCTATTCCATTCCATAGTTCGTTTAACAAAATAAGAAATATAAATTACATGCACGCACATATTCAGTTCAATTTTATCTTCCATTCCCGTTTAGCCCAGGATGATTTTCAGTCTGACGTTCATTGTTGCGTTTATCTGTCTCCATCGTTGGCGGATCTTTTGTCCCTCGTTAGATTTCAGAGTCTCTCTGCGGTACCCGAACGACGTATGTACGGTACTGATCGCGCAGTTCCACGTTGTTGCGGGCGTTTCCATCGAAGCCCGTTTCCAGGATGCCGAAGCTTCGCGCTTTTGTTTTCTCGCTATTCGAGAATACCAACGCAGAAAGTGGTAATTAATTCTCGGAAAGACAATTAACTTAACGTCCGTTACGGTGGAGCACCCATATCGACAAAACTCATTGGAACCTAGATGAGAATGTGTCGCTTTTTTCTCGCTAATTAGTTACCGAAAGTTTGATTTTGTCATTTTTTTGGTTTTCGCCAAAATCAAGGGCACACCAAGGGGGCCGTTTCGCTAGAAAACCCTATATTGTCAATGAGTCGGAGTGCATTGAAATTTACGCGGGAATTTGAGAATAGTTGGAAAACCGTAGCAGCCCAACCGTTTCAGAGTAAAAGGGAAATGACGGATTTTAAGATGCGGGATACATGAGATAAGAGCATGGTGGTAATTACACGGAGAAGCATTTGATGACTTGATATATGAAGTTGGGGACTTGTAACATAGATGTAACATAGATGTAACGAAGATATAGCGAACGTGAAATGAGAGGTCGTACGGGATAGGAAGGAGGCGTTTGAAACGTCAGCTCGGTCGGAATCCACGTGTTGTCGCTCAAGAGAGAGAGTTTGATTTAATCGCTCTTTTGGTTTTCGATGGTCCCGCACTGTAAAAAGTCCGACTGAAAGTGGCTGCATCTTACTTGAAAACTTGACTGAAATTCAGTCTTTTCCATTGTGTCGGCATTTGTTTTTGATGCTTACTTTCAGCTGAAATAGGGCTAGTTTTGGCTGCACCTTGAAATAAGCCGGTATTAAGGTTGGAAGTAAGTTTTACTTTTTACTGTGCGGAGGGAAGAGGAAGAGATCGTTCCGCCGGAAAACACTATATTGTAAAAGGGTTAGACCGAATTGTTTCATCGCCTTCACAAGGATCTGTCGCATTTTTGTTCCTGGAATTTGAGCCTGGTGGAAATATACATGTTGCACCCGTTTCCGAACGAAACCAGGGGATATGAGCTTGGGGTATAAAATAAATGAAAGACAAGCATGGAGACCTGTGTCACGCGGAGGATAAGTATAGATTGCCGGGTGATTTATAAATGCGGATATCATATGCGAGTGAGGATAGGAAACTGATGACATGAATGGGACGAACATGTGGAACGCATGATGACACGAACTGGGGAGATCGAATTAAACGAAACTGTACACGAATGGGTATCAGTGAAATAGCGATAGACGGGCGAACTAGACGTTTATTCCTGAACTATATGAATGGGTAATTGACTTTGTGGGTGTATAGACATCCGAACATGGGCCTGACGATGTGCTATCTAAAACTTACTGGCTGCGACAAGAAATTCGGATATTGAAATGGCAGATATGAATCGTATGGATACGATGGATCTGAGATGAGACTTTTGTTATATCGTTGAGCTTCGTGGTTGATTGAACATCTGACTGGTAGGGAACGCTGAACGACGGAATGTTCGATGGAAAATCTGCGCGCGGCAACATCGAGAGTCACGGAAAATTAACGAGATTCAACTGAGAGGTGCTTTCCATCTGAGTTTTCCGGGTTTAGTATAGATTTTTTGGGGATATGCTTGGGTTTTGTGATTGATCGCACATCTCCCTGAAGGGAACCGTTGAACGACAACATATTCTATGGAAAATGTAGCGACAAAATCGAGATGCATCGAAAATTAAAAAATGGAGCTGACGTACCTCACTTGTCGGTTTTCCCGGTTCAGAATAGATTCCTTGAGGATATTCTTCGGTTTTGTGGTTGATAGCCCTTCCCACAGATGGGAATTGTTGCGCGACCAAATATTCCATGAAAAATCTCCAAGTGACAAAATGATCGTATCTCATGTATCCCGCATTGCAAAATTCGTTATTTCCCTTCGACTCGGAAACGGTTGGGCCTACAGCATTCCAACTATGCTCAAATTTCAGCGACAAAAAAGTGGCACGGTTTTCTAGCGGGACGGCCCCCTTGGTGTACCCTTGATTTTCTCTGAAACCAAAAGAGCGACAAGATCAAACTTTTGGTAACTAATTAGCGACAAAAAAGCGACAAATTCTCATATACACAGTGAAAAATTTGGTGTATTTTGAACGCACGTGTATATCCCAGGAGGTCCACTCGCAATTTATGTTAAATATTAACACAAAAAATGTATCAAATCAACACAAAAATGTCAAATTTACCCTGAAAATCTGTAAATTCCAGAATTTGATATGCTGTTTTCAATACAAACTCTGAGTGGACATTCTGCGACACAACGTTTTTCGCTGTGTAGGTTCTTCACCGTAACGGACGTATTAACTTATGCGCAACCCGATATAAAAAGGACTAGAGAAAAGTAGAGATATAAAACATGTAATTCTCCTGAATCTGAATTCTCAATGAGGAGTTTTGATCTTTGAATTTGCGTCATCGTCGTATATTCAAATATTTACAACTATATCCTGATTCCTAATTCGCGATGGCTCAACAAATGATAACTTCCAGAGCATGCAAAATTTAGAACGTTTTATTTATTTTCATCAATTTTGAAATACAAAGTTATTTGAATACAGGTGGTTGGTGGTTGGTATTCCTGATACATGTAACATACAGATGACTGTGGATCAATGAAAGATCGTAATTGTATTCTAAAATTTATCACGTGGAAGAAAATTGATTTCACATTCGAATAAAATGCGAACAATAGAATGATACGATCACCTGAAGTATCAGTGCGTGTAAAACACATGTTTATGAAAAAAACATCAAGTGTAGCAAAAAAAACATATCATGCGCGTTAAGAGGTTCATGTGAGATTGATGAAACTAATTGGGCGTGATATCAGAATTGTTGAGATATCGTTCATACATTCGTGATCCGCATTCTAATAAGAGAAATAAAATTTTCCACAGATTTATTATCTTTGAAAGGAACAAGATACCGTGGTACTTTTTTCCGCGTGAATCAACTCTCATTGATAGAATGTTTAGATTATTTAAGACTTGAACGTATTGAATATTCATTTTTCATAGGCATGAAAGGAGAGAGTGATATATTTCAATAACTCCAAAGTTTGATCTATTCTTGATGAATTTGAATATGAATATGAATCGTGCTAGATAATATTCGAAGAAAGATCCCAGTTGTTGGAAACATAAAATATTTGTTAAGAGCACATTTGTTTTCACGTGTGAAATTTTTGACCACGGTTTATTGAATTCGTTTCTTTGATTTGCAGGTGCGGAATGGAAACGTTTATCCGACGATGAAAAACGTCCGTTCATCGATGAAGCGAAAAGATTGAGAGCATTGCACATGAAAGAACATCCCGATTATAAATACAGGCCAAGGAGAAAGCCAAAAACTCTACGCAAAGAAGGATATCCTTACAGCATCCCTTATCCAAGTGTCCCCATGGATGCTCTCAGAGCCGGTGAGTTTCAATCACACTTGTATATTTTCAATGAAAAAATTCAAATTATTATGTTTGCAATGTGAAAGATCGAAAACAAAAACCACCTCGCTAACGCGTGGAAGATCGAGGGATTTTCATTCGTACGATGAAGTTTGTTGGGAAAAGTGGTTTTTTTTCTGCCTTTCATTCATTCTCGAAAAGAGGAAAACATTGTACTGGAAAAACCTCGGCGGCAGTTTACTTCTCGAGGCTTTGTCGGTGAAAAAGGAAAGAAGAGAGGGGGGGGGGGAAAGGAGACGCGAAGAAGGAAACTTGGTTCGCGCGCGAGTGAAGAAACAGCTTTGATATTTTTATCTTATCCAACCACCGACGACGTTTTTCGTATTTTGGGTTCATTGTTGCTCAGAGGCTGCTCGCGATGCTTTCTCAACCCCCTCAGGGGATGATGACGAACGGAAATCTCGTAATGGCGGTTTCAATGGTCTTCCCTTTTTAATACCTTTCTCCTTATTCTTTTTCTTCATCATCTCCTCCTTCTTTCTCACTTTATCTTCCTCCACTCCTTCCGCTGTGTCTTCGTTTTTTTCTTCCAGTACGATCCAGTAATGACACCTCTATTGTTCGTTGTGCATTACGAAAACACAACGACAAACCATCGTTCCTTTTTCTTCCTTTCCTTTTCAATTCTTCTTCGTGTACACGAAGACATTGTAAATAATGCATCCAACACACTTGTATCAATAAAAAAAAAGGAAAAGAAACAAGAAAATAAAACACCTAGTACCACACACTTCTTCCCGAACACTTGTGACAATGATGCTGATCTCTCATCGTAATGATCATGGACATTCGTGTTATTTTTTCTTCTTGAAAATTCATATTTTTACGATCGAACTTGGGGTATGAATAAATCTGTTGAAATATGAAGACAGTGATCATATTATCAACAACAATTTCATTCGGATAACTTCCATGAAATAACAGTTACATCGCTAAACGTGATCCTTTCCATCCGCAAATGCAAATCCACGCGCGCGTATTCGCACTTGTTCTTAATGCTTGCAACTAAATACCAGTTTTAAGGAATTGCAATTCGATCAAAGCATGGGATAATTCAACATTAATGTTATAAATCCTCGTAGGGGAAAGTGGATTACATGGAAATAATGTTGATCTCCTCGTTACTTTGGCAAACGTATTGTGAATTTCATATAAAATTTCAACTTGAAAAGACGTTCTCACGTTTCACGTTGGTTCAGGTTTTACAGTAGGATTACTGACAATACTGTTGCTGTTTCCCTGCTGTATATTATTACTTGTACCTTTGGGGAAAAAAGAACGAAAAAAACTTGGCCAGAAATTCTTGGCTTAAGCTGATAATTTATTCCAACCACCCACGCGCGCGTGTCTCTTACGCGTGCCACAGTACCTTGCCAAGGAAGCAAAAAATGAAGACTTGCGCGATCTCTGTCTCTCTGAAATACGCGGAACTCTATTCATTTTATTTGTTCTTACGTACGGAATGACTTCGAACAAGGAAATACACAAAGGATAAAAACGTATATTCACAGAAAACGAACGGATTTCTTGGAAAAAGGCAAATAAAAAGACGAGAGTTGATAAATCGACGATCTGTACACGGCTACCAAGATCGTATGACAGAACTATAAAATAAGTAGGCGTGGAAACGGTATAAATTTGAGCTTTAAATTGTAGAACGGATGCCTCGTCGTTGTCGCATTACTAAAATTAATATAATCCTTATAGAATGATTTGATGGATATTTTGAAGGAGCTGTATTTCGTACGAACGAATACGAATAATGAAGAATCGTTATCCTGCCTCCGCTTGAATGATTTTTTACATTTGTTTCTCACGAGCTTAGCTTCTTTAGCTTGATTCTCTTATTATCATTCGATTTTTTTTTAACCGTATGAATATTTCACTGTATAACAAATCTCAGTCGTCGTGACTAACTTTTGAATGCAGACATAGCAAGTTTTGTTCGAATTGCTCAATTATTCTGCATTTTTGATTGACGAGTAATGGATATATTCAATGGTCCACGCCACAATGTATAAACATTCACCCAACTTCAATAAAAACAATGATCATTGGTTTATACTGGAAGAAGAATAAAGCGAATATTGTTTGGAATTATAGATTGGCCAATCTTCAACATTAGGAAGGTGCAACTGTGAAATAATAACATCATTTTTTGCTCTGCCAAGCCTGTTTTCCAACATCGAACAAACATTGGTGAAATGATGGACCAAGCTTGGGCCAAGATTGACGATCGCGGTCAAGATTGCGCCCAGCTATTGACAATGCTTGGTGCAACACTCATATATTTCATCCAGTCTATATTGGTCCAGGATTGGCGATAGCTTGCCCCAGGCCTGAACGAATGCTGTGAGGCAATCATAAATTCACGAAACCAATTCGCTAATTCACAATCATGGTGCATCATTTTATCATTTTTTAATCAATATTGACTGTACATAGATTGCCAAGGCTTGGCAGTCAGCCTCGCCCCAAGCTATATTATATTGTCAGCGTTGGCAGAAGCGGAAAAATTTGTACGTGGGTAATCATTCATTAGCGTTTTTGTATGCGACGATGAATGATTGCACGTTTTTATAGCGGGATTTCATTTCCTGTATGTATTATTTCTCAAAAGATGATATCTAGCCCCTGCTCATTACGACGAAAGAAATTCATAAACTTTCAACTTGAAAGATGCACCACATCGTTACGTTCTATTGAAAATGACAAGTATTATTGATTTTCATATCTCGGTATTAATCAAAATTTTATTGAATTGAATTTTGATTCTCTAAAGATGGGTGGAGTAGATAAAAATGTTTCGCCAAGTAGTACACCATTGATCTGGCGTTTGAATAAATCGAGTAACATAATGAAAGTTGTGCAAATACATTTTATACAATTTAATTGATGAATAACGAGTGGACTTCACGAAAAAGGGAAAGAAGGGGAGAAAAGAAAAATGTCTTAATTACAGAAATTACAAAGGTAAAATCGTGTAACCAAGTTTCCCATGATGTATTATGCGCATTAAGACAATTCAATGAATAATGAACCAACAACTCCGTGTTTTTGCTCGCGTGTATGCGACCAATGAATCCTGGGGTGTCTCGTGAAAAGAAGTAAAGGGCCCTTCTGCACACCGAAGGGAATTATCTTAAGATTTATGCGAATCCTTCTGTTATACCCTATCCGGTCAACGAACCAATTCCAGTTTCTGTTTCTCTTCTTTTTGTCACAATTTTTTTTCTACCTTCGATCAACTTTTATATGATCCCTGAAGGAAAAATTTCGTTGAAAAAATTGTGGAATTTAATGCAAATTTGTTGAGTTTTGGTACGATTTTGGACAGTGTTTCCAACAAAAATCGACAAAACATTCAAGAAATTCCAACGATTTTCAACATTATTGATTGGTGTTCAAAGTTTCCGTCAATGTCAAGTTTGATTGATCCGTGAAAAAATTGTTCACGCCTGATCAGGGCTGATGACTACAGCCTGATCAGGCGTGATCAGGTCTCAATTTTGTACCCACGTGATGAGGACTAATCATGCCCAATTACGTCCAATTACGCTTGATTATGCTCCATTATACATGAGAAATTCATACAAAATCAATGAGTTTTTTGTAAGGAATGAAACCATAATAATGTTATCAAATACTAATTTATTGTTATTCATTTCTACTTATTGTGCTTATGCAGCTCCCATTTTGTATATTCCAGTTCTCAGGCATGATCATGCGTGATCAGGTGGTTTACGCGCCTGCGTTTGGGGCCGATTTGGCATGATCAAGCATATGTATTTGCACGGAGAGAAAAATATCGCTGTCATAACGATACTGGATAGTTGTGATGACTATCCAAAGTTTAGTGGTATCAGTATCGTTGCTATGATCATACAAATCATCCGAGGAACGATATAGATCGCTAGCATAGCCATCTGTATCGTCACCATAGCGATACAGTATTGTCACTACAGCTATCTCTTCTAAACCATACTTCAGATCGTTATAATAGCCATACTTTTTTTTCCGTGTGTGATAGAAAAATCAACACAGAGTCATTTTGTATGAATATTCCTCAGTTGGTGAGATCACGAGCGAGGATGGTTGGTCAGGCATAATCGCTGGTGGTTAAACTTGATCACGGTTTTCCACATGGAGAGAAAAATACAGTTAAAATTACTGCGGTAGATCACTATCCATGGACCAGATTGGAATTGGCAAGAAAACTTATGGTATTTTCTAGAGATCGACCGAAATTCGGTTTCGGTTTCAGTTTTCGGTCATTTTCGGCCACAAACCTACTTTTCGGTTTTCGGCCGAAAAACCCAAATTTTTCCCCGAAACCGAAAAGAAACATATATCTTGGAAAAAACATTGGAAAGTGAAAATTTACAATGCACGGATTCTGTTACATTAATTACAAAATTATAGAATTTCATGAAAATAGTTTAATTAAATTCAACATTACAATTTTTAGCTAAATTATTGTACAAGATACTTATTGGTTTATTCTTATGGAGTAATCAATTATGATATTCTGAATTCTATAAGGCCTAACGAACGAATAGAGTGCAATAGTTTTGTTATGGATAGTTCACAAATATTCTGTAAACATGAACGTCGATGTAAACGGCTGCGCAACCGTTTGCAAGTACGTTCGTCTTCACGGAATTTGTGTAGATACACTTTTATCAACGTGAGAAACGTGCCTATGTGGGAATTCCCTGTACTCGTTACGATAAACTTCCAAATCACATATGCCAAAAGTTGAAGTAGGAAGATATAAATTTTAATACATCAATATCAGATGCGTTGATTGCCTGAATTTGAAATTTTCAATCAAGTAAGTACCTAATCAATTCAACAAACGAAAACGAATTACAATGAATTCATCCTTTTCCAATCTTATTTCTTCTTCATCTAGAGTTTTTCGTTTAAATATCACGTTATACGATTCAATTCGGTTCTACATGTTGAAGTTTCTAACCTCATGTTCACCAATGATTTCCGGAATGCTATTTTTTATTCTAGTGATTTTTTAATTCTAGTGGTTTCGAGACTGATAGAATTTAATAAATTATTATTTATCCTCATAAAACATTCTCACATTTTATTTATTCTCATGAAAAACATTTTATTTTGGCCTAAGATTTGGAAACTATGTTTATTTTTTCTCTTAATCTATATTAACTTGATATTCAATCTACTCATATAATGAATTATTTAATCCTCTCAAAACACCAGTCTAATGAAAAGATTGATTTTATAATACCAATATACAAAATTTCGAGTCATTATGTTTTTTAAAGTTTGACTGACGCGGAAAAATTGAATTTTATTTCTTTGAAATGTGAATTTTTCTTCATTTCATGTTCAATTTGTCTTAATTTCAAAATTCGTGTTTGAATACATTGGGAATGGATAATGTTTATCATGTATCAATTCCTTTCATCATTTTAGAACACACTCTTATCCAAAAATTATTTGATCCAATAATTTTCCTTTATTTTCGGTTTCGGTTTCGGTTTTCGGCCGAAAATATGTAGAGTGCCGAATTTCGGTTTCGGGTTCGGCCGAATAAAAAAAACCCGTTTCGGTCGGTCTCTAGTATTTTCATCTAATTCTAAAAAACTCCACAGTAATTTATAATGATGTCCAGTACAATATTTAATACATCAGAAATATTCCTGAAAATCCATGAATTTCTGAATTTTATTGCAAGAATTTTTGCTGTGTGAATTCGAAAATGTACATACAATTCTTATGAGGAACTATTTCACTGTGTGGAAATATAAATCTTCATGAAAATCAGAACTCGGTCTGGCGTTAATATGGAGCACAGTAAAAAATATTGTATTTCACATGAAAAAGTAGTGGATTATTCTCTCTGTGCACGTGGGTACAAGATTGAAGCCTTTGAAGTGACGACAAAGCTCAAAAATGAACGACCAGGTGTAATCAGGCTCACTCACGTGCAGTCGGTATTGAACATGAATAAGTTTGCCGAAAAATGTCCATGATTAGGCCTGAACACGCATAATCAGACTTGAACGATTTTTTCACGGGAAAATCAATTGGAATATGTTCCCGAGTTTCGACACGAATTTATTTATTGATTTTTCGGGAATTTTATCGACATTCTAAGTGGAAGAATGTTGTCAACATTTGTTGAATATTATGATTTTTTATTGAATGTTATTGAATGTGATGCTAAATTTGGTTGGATATCGTTCAGTTTTGGCACAACTTTTCAAAGACGATCAACTAAATTCAACAATCTTTCAAATTGATTTATTGATATTCATGGAAAACTTTTGATGAATAACCTTGATATTCACGTTGATGTTCAAAAATATCAATGAAGGAGAACTAACCAACCCACCTCGGTATCGTGTAAATAGCTAATGGAGATCGAATCCTATGATGTCATACCAGATACAAGTACCTAGTAATATACCAGGGAAATAGCCCCTGGGTTTGCAAAAATAACCGTTACCCGAGAGTATCGGCTGAGAAACTTGTGTAAATGGAGGGATCTTCTCATTTCTTCGGTAAACAGTCCTGTAAAGACTCTACTCTGGTACGCCGCGGCACCCTCTCTTACATGCTCCTCCGGTTTATCGGTACAGCGGGCACGGATGTCGAGGCATGCGCGCTCTCTTGTTAACGTCGCAAAGCTACAATTTTTATCTACAGTTGTTGTATTGTTTCGAAGATCTTCAACAAGGTTCATTACATTTTAACGCTATTTTACATCTCGAATACTTACATCAATCCGTTTTATTCGTCGGAATTTGTTGATCCTAGTCAAAAGAATTCCATACACTTCAACAAATTCAATCAAGTTTCAACGATAGGAATCACGTTTCAACGTTTCCCAATTCGTTGCGATCAATTATTCTCGTTAAAACTCATGAAGGCACTGCAATACTGTTTGAAAAATTCCATAGAAATTTTAGTTGCTGAATATCGTTGATCATTATAAGATTTCGACAAATTGTATCGATTTCCAACAATATGAATCATGTGTCAATGTGATTTAACATTTCATAATTTGCGCCCATCAATTATTTTCACTACAATTCATTCATTCTTCTCAACATGTTTCCACAAATTTCACTGACATTCAATGTATTTCAACAAAATTGAAAATATTTCTTCCTCGTATGACGATTTGTCACGATTCCTCACATTTTTAACGAGTTTCAGCAAAAATGTCAATGAAAATCAATGTACTTGAATGGATTTTATAGTTCTGAATCAATATGACTTTCGATGTTTGCCAATGAAATTCCTCTATTTTTTCTAAAAATTTCATCGAAATTCAACAAACTTTTCCTGCCAGGGGGATCACAGGAGGGTTCAAGACAAAAACTCCGTAATCTTGATGAAAATTCTTCAAGGGAAGGTATAATTCAAGTTTGAGTCAATTTGGTACCCGATAAATGACCGTTGATTGATTCCCTGAAAGTATTTTCGCAATTATTAAACATGGACGAAGTCGAGGATTATATAATTCCGAGGAGTAATAGAAAAATCAAAACAATGGAAAACAATGCATTGCATCTGAAAGGCCGAACGAATCAGAGATATACACGTGAACCCTAAAGCAGAACTTTTGACTGACAAGCCTACACTTCGTACGATTCGATTCAACGAACATCTGTTGCCGTGTTATTCCGTGAAACAAAAAATTAGTTTGTACGTGTACGTTTGTTGTATGGGAGAAGTAAAAAGAGTAAAGAAGACACGCCAATCAAAATCGACAGATGCTCTATCGCTTTCTTAGTAATTGAAACTACGAAAGCTCATTGAGGATCTTTACAATATGCACAGATTCTCATGTTGATTCGAGATATTGACTTGGATGTACAAATGTATATGTATATGTATGCATATATATATTCATATACAATTATAAGTAGATATGATATGAATCGATGCAAGTAAAAGGAGGACACGTCAAATGGAAACCTTTAAGCCGATCAGTCACGGCGATTCGAGACATGCTATCTTATTACTTGACTCAAGTTAGTTCTACTACCAGGCATTGTTTCTTTTTGAATTTAAACCCTTTCCGTAGGAAATTTGAAATGATATCAAAGGATTTGTGTATTTTGAATCTTCGTACGAATCTGTTCATTCCCTCTTTCTTACACGGAGAGAAATTTAAAGTTAAATTTACTATGGTCCTTTTTAACATACTGAACTTACAACAAAATTTACTACGACGAGACAATAGAAGCTTAATCAAATTCACAAATGTTTTACAATAAATTCCATTAGAAATTCAGTCTGCAATAATTCCATAGTCTATTCAACTACAAATTTCTCTCCGTGTATTATACGTAAATTCAATAAATCCAAAGAGCATCTCAATCTTCTCTCCTTATCAGTTTTCCTGATGAAAAAATCAAGAATTGTAGAGAAAAAGTGAAAATTCTATTGATCGGATTACGTATACAAATACCAATCACCATTGTATATTCTTCTCGGCTACGAGAATAGGCATTGATATATTCAGAGAAAAAATATGCAGATCCGAAGTAGAGAAAAAAAAAACAAAGGGTGAAAATAAGAATCATCGATACGAAAACTGTTGTGGTCGGCGATCTCTCGTGATCGTTCACGATCATAAATCACCCAGAACTCAACGCCAATCATTCCTCTCTGCGGCCTTTTCCTTCTTTCTTTTCGTGCTCACATCGAGACACACGGGATCAGTTAAATGAGCCATGAGCGACGTCCCTTCGCTTGCAGCATCCTTCCTCCGGTCCGGTCCGTTCTTCTTTCGGCCAACTTCAATAATAATGGCAATAACAAAAACATGGGGAATTTTAGTTCGTTTACCTACCTATTCTTCTGCTACGATTCCTCCTTTGACACTTAATCTGATCGATTCGCGTTACTCGTGTATGGAACTCTTTTGGCGACAAAAAAGGAACAAAAATTAAGAAGCATGACGAATATGAATATTTAGAAAGCTTGAAAGATGGAACGAGCGAATCTTTACTGCCGCGTCATTGTCCAAAATATGAGATTGACTATCGGAGAAACGAGGACCGAGAATGATCGGTTCGAGAATTAAGAATGTATTCTCTAAATATATTACGTTTATTTGCGCAATTGAAAAGCTTTTAATAAACAGAAATCGGAGTGTGATTGATTATTTCCATGGACTCGGCGTGGGATATTACGAATACAAATGTTATGATCACTCTACGTTCTGCGTAATGAATTCATCAATCTTGGAGTGTACCTATGATATTCCTTGTGACAGATTAAGATTTTACTGTTTCTGAACGCGATTTTAAGTTTGATGGATCTATACATGGAGATTTGATCAACTTTGGTGGAATTTTGTTTCAGGAATGGCTGGTAGTATGAGTCAAGCTGGAATGGGGTCATATTATAGTCCTGCGGCGGCTTACGGGTCACTCTCGGCAGCGAGTATGGCCGCAGCAGCAGCCGCGGCAGCCCAACAATCAGCCGCAGCTATGTCTGCTGGTCTTGCAGCACCTGCTCAGGTATGTTTAGATTTTCAGAACGATATACCCAACTTTGACTAGTGAAATCATTCAAATATGCACCACTTGAATATAATTTGATCCGTGAAATATCGAGGTTTATATTATTTTGTAATTTATGTGTATCAACAATGATAATCCACTTTGACTTGGTCCGTTGGAACTCAAGATTGGGGAGAGAGAGGGAGGGTTGAGACCTCGGTGCGCGGGTGAAGAGAAGAATGTATATATATATATATATATACGCATACACAGTACGTTAGAGGCAGCTTTCATTCTCGTTGTCGCAACAAAAGCTTCCTCTCCTCGACCGGTTGGCTTTAGCAAACAGAAACCGGAGACCGTGGTCTGTGTATGAATTTCCGCAGCTGGGTACCAGAGACAACAAACAGATAGCTAGTTATTTCTGCATTCAATGACCGAATGGTTATGACGCGTCTGAAATGGCGATGTTGACGGCTCCCTGTGTACCGCGATTCAAGGATTGTTCTTATCATTATGATTATTATCATGGGGCCGATGCCGAATTTGACCGAATGTTTGTTTCTCTTGTCTTTTTTCATGAGTTGCATGAACGTTCATAATTAATCGAATCGATATGAAGATCGTGTCACGAAACTATCCGAGTATGTACAATAGATTCAATCTCCGTTACGTTAAGAGTTTGATTCGCATCCGTGAAAATTTGAAGACGAAGGGGACCCAAGGCGCAATCAATTGGATATAGAGGCCAAGCAAAGTCACGGAAAATAAAGAAAAAAGGAGAAAGAGAGAGATAGAAGAATATACGCGAGGCAGCAAGCTAAGACTGGATGTAAATCATTCGGACAAAGCCTCTTAACGATCCGACAAAGGATCTACTGAACGCACGCGGTCCAACGTTCACGAATTATAGAATCGGGAATACGCGTCGCTCTCGCCTTCCCAACTTTTCGTTTCCTTTTTTTGGTCCCACTCTCTCTCTCTCTTTCTCTCTTTCCCTCTCTCTTACTTTAACTCCGATCATTCCTTTTCTCTTAACGCATGTTTCTCGGGAGCCTGTCTTTTCACGTCCTGTCTTGGTTTCATGGATCTCGGTTGTTGGCCGGTCGGCCAGTTGTGTTCCAAAAATCATAGCGTAAAAAATTTATGACCATTGGCAGCTTTATCCAGCCTCTCATAGAACAAATCTGCGCGAGCTCGATCATCGCAACCGATTTCGCGATATTAGACACTCATCCGAAACGAATTTATCTCGCACAGCTGGAGCGTTGTCTTTCCTATTTATAAGTCGTTCTTTCGACCTTGGGGGTTCAAGTCCAAGTTTTTACACCGTAGAAGAAAGAAAGTGGACAGGGGATCTCCTGTAGCTTCTTGAATTCTCATTACGCGATCGATTGAAACGTTCATTTGATTATCAATAAAATATAATCATACTAGTATATATTCTTCTTTCTTGCTAAACGTATAAATTTTCATCTCATGAATATCCATATTCCTCCGCAGGGATCATCCATTATTCAGACATTAGCTCTTTCATAACTACTGTTTTGTTCCATATACACTCATACATATACACGTATATGTATACATATATATACATCTAGATATTTATAATTCGAATACGAAATGTTCTTCCTTTTGTGTGTCGTGTTGTCAGATGGAATCCACTTGGACATAAAGTATGGAGAATTCATTCATTATTTCGCCTTCAAATTATTCATCGTCAACGATGAAAATTATTGTGTAACCCGCCTCACACTTGAGATTCTGTTTCTTCTTCTTTTTTATGCATAATATACGCGTATACGTATAATTTGAATTTCTCTCGACTTGATCATATCAGGATTAAATTGAAACGTTGACCGTATACCACGTTGATGGAATCTCTCCAGGATTAATGATAATTTCATCGATTTTTATAAAATATATCTAGGTTTTTTGAATAATTCATGTTGTTTTTCTTGCTGATGCATCTTTCAAGGAATAATAATAGCAGCGTCTTATAATTAATTTATGTTGTACTTGTTGAGACAACGGAAGTCAATTTGCAGAAAGTTTCTTTACCGAGCTTAGGAAGGATTTATAAAACAAAATTTTTGATACGGGTCAATTCGAAGCTATGAATTGATTGACTTAATTTTACATGCCAAACAGACGTTGATTTCTCAAAATGAAAAATATCTTTGAACGTTCTTATGTTGTAGGTTGTAAGTTCCATGGACGCTATGAAATATTCGATGGAAGCTGATAAATACCGTGCCGCGTACATGCCCCCAAGTACATTGGCCATGAGCATGTATTCAGATCCCAAATACTTAGATTCGAGTCCGAAATCTTATTTAGATCGTAGTTACTTGGATACCGCGAAGGTATATTTCGAACAATCGAAACTCTACATGGATCAAAAACCACCATCCATATCCGATTACAGCCGCCCCAGTTACGAGCCAAATAAATTGTACGAAGAATCAAGCCCGGGAAGTGTGGCCGGCGGTGGTAACGGAGGAAACGCAGGGGACGGCAGTGGAGGAGGAGGACCAACCGCGAGATCACCAGCCGCGGATTCGCCTGACGCGAATAAGCAACACGAAAGGACGGAACAGGGTTCCTCGAGCGCAAGTTCAACTTCGACATCTTCGGGTCCAGCTGCAAGCCCGGGAGCTTGCCTTCCAACTTATTATCCCGGTCAAGTTCAAGCTAGTGGCCTGCTAGGACCACAAATGAGCCAATACGGTGGGTACCATCAAACAGCAACGCCAACTCCTGGAAATGAATCGTTCCGACGACCTCTCGCCGTTATCTTCTGACCCGACAGAGCGTAGCTCTGATCTTTCTTGGCAGCGTCCGAACAACGATCAGCGAGGTGAAAAGCTGCTGGTCTTCACTGCTGCTGTTGCTGCTGCTACTGCTGCTGCTCTCATTGTTCGATGAACAACGCACAGTCTTTGATGTTTCAAAGTCAACAGTAATAAACGATAAAGAACTTTGTGGAATGAATAACCGAGAGGCACTGATCGTCGGGAAAAGAGGAATGAATAATAATGTTTTTATTGTCGATTACCGGGTAAGAATCACCATCGTTTTGGCACACATATCCCATTTGAAAATAGGGTGATTTGATTGCCCTTCAAGAATTATTATGTCATGTACAGAGAAGAGAGTACGATATATAGAGAGAGAATACTCTGATGGACAATAATTTCGTTGTCCAAAGTTGGGAGTGTTTTTTGCTGTTTTTTTCTAATTTTCATAGTGGACTGAATTATTTACCATGAATGGAACATCTATTCCAGTTCAAATGGTATACCAAACCTCCAACGAATGATGGAAAAAAACTGAATTAAATAAAAAATCTTTGAGCGAGTTCCAAATTTTTCTAAATTCCTTCCCAGATGATCTACCGACAGGAGCTTCTAGATTTCATGTATGAAATTCTCAGAAAAAATTCAGGATTTCCTTTACAAAATTGAAGTACAAACTTTGTCTTTGAATGACATATTTTATTAATCCGATGAATATTTATAAAAGAAAACAGCAACTGGGAAGAATCAGTTACCGAAATTGAATATGATGGCATTTCGACAAAAATCCTCTTGACGATCAATTTGTATGAATGTTGTAAGTATGATTGTTTATGAGTACGTACGTGTGTGAGAATAAGTGTACATAACTTTTGTGTAAATAGCTTAGCAAAAAGATTACCGGTACCGAAGTAAAACATGAAACGACTCTCGAAGAAGAGAGAAGTATGTGAAAGGCGTACACGCCTGGTAAAAATGTCCCCTCAATTCCCATCGCCCCCAATTATATACAGTCGTATTTTAATATGACGACGATAATTAATGAATAGTTGCTGTAAATAGATGAATACCTCAATTCGATATATGTTTTTTTGTTCGTTAAAAGAAGAGTAAAAATAAACGGCGAGTTGAGAAACAGAGAGAAAGTGAATAGATTGTGATGATGGTATGACGTATATGCTATATATACATATATATTATAAATATTTCGTCCACATTCCACGTTAGTGATGTAAAGATCTATTCAAGGTGCAATAAAGAGTCACTTTGTATTTGTACATCGACATTTAACAAGAGAAAAAATCGGGAAGAAGTGTTTCTTTCCGGAGAATAAATGACCCCAAGAGAACATGAAGATTCAAGGAATAACGTTCAATAGAGGTATATTCAACATTTGAAGGTCCATTGAATGTTTCGTGAACGTGAATTCGCGTACAATAGACGTACATTTGAAAGGTTTGTGTTCTCTTGGGGAAGAATCGCGTATCATCATCGAGAACACGTGTGTACGTTATAAGTTGTTTTGTTTATTTAACATATCTTTAATTCCGTCGTATGAAAAGAATTTTGTGATATCTTTGAAAAGTAATACGAAAATCGGAACTGAAGATTAATATTACAAAGTTTCGATAATATATTTCATGTACATATGTAGACTCGGAAAAAAGAAGAAGAAGAAGAAGAAGAAAAAAAACATCTTTGTTTATTGTTCATACGACGTTAATGTGATCTTCATTCGTGAACACTTAAAAGCACACGTTTATAAAAATTTCAAGCGAAGGAAACAAAGTTGTTCTAAGAGCTGTACCCGATGTAATTCGAATATTAAATTACTATCACAATACGGCAAAAGTACTCTATTAAATATTTTGCTGTAAGTGAAGATGAGTAAGGAAAAAAAGTAAGAAATAAACGTTTAACATTATCCTTCAAAAATGTATTTCAGTGTTCAATGCCCATTACGTCCCGTCCATTGCATTTCTTTTCCGACTGTCTCCTAATTCCAAATCGAAGATTTGTATTCATACGATTCTTTGTACGATTTTTCTTTCTTTCTTCCTTTCTTTTTTGACACATACGCTTACGTATACGCGTGTGTCGTTGGAAACAAAGATTTTCGGGTATACGCGCCATTCGTCAAAATATACCTTCGCTTCGACGTGGTCTGATGCACAATGGGTCCATCGTCGTCCGTCGGAATTCGACACTTCTCGTGCGAGTCGAGAGAAGACAGAAGAAAACAAAAAAAGAAAGAAAGAAAGAAAAGAAATAGCTTCGACCGTGATCCATTGTTGAAATGGAAAAACCGACAGCTGCAGTTGTATACGAAACCATTCATCGTTCACACCTCTTCGAGTAAAAGCGAACACCGTACACCTCACACGTTTTTCATTCGTATTCGCAAACATGAAATTTTCTGCTGTCAGAAAGTGTAATAACCGTGGACAATGCACTCGAGATTCTTACATGCGTACACATACAAATTATGTCATTTTGTCACACATCTCGCGTCTTGAAATACAATTATTCTATCTGGAAATTCCAGGAAAGGAGCTACTACCGGTTTATGCGCAGATTTTTTCTTTCAGATTTGTTTTGTTTGTACCTTGTTGCGCGCGATGCAAGGTGGGTAAGTAAATTAAAAGCGGTGATTGAACAAAAAATTTTCAATATTCCATCAAAGGCGGAGAAGAACGGCAAGGAAAGAAAAAAAGAGTGAGAAGAATTATGTGGTCGTTCTTCGTTTGTTTGTGAATGATTAAAAAACAAAAAAAGGTGGGGGTGGGAGAAGAAAGAGAAGAAAAGGGAAGAGAGTTGGCGGACCAGGAACGCGCCTTTCAGTAGCAGCACATAATGATAATAAGTAGAAGAAGAATAATGATGATAATGAAGGCGCCACTAACTGGTGAGTACGGTGATTACCACCTTATGCACGCCTCTCAACACGACAAACTGACAATTTTCAACATCATTATCCTCTCGAGAGGCAAGCGCCATTGTTTCTGATCTCAGAAGAGCCATTATGCTGTCGACGTGGTAAATGGAAAGAGAAAGTGCCAAGTAGTTTGATAGTATATGGAAGAAGGATAGGGAGCTTTACACGACGTTGGCGATGTAGCCCAGGGCAGTAAACCAGTCAGGATCTTCGAGCTACCTCCCCTTTGGAGGTTAAGAGAACAAGGCAGAGATAACACCAAGCGCGGTCTAACTTCTCATTAAATCCATTATACGGAATGAGCAGCAGCGATGAACTTTCTCGCTCTGATCTTGAACGCTTGTCATATTCCTTCGCAAGCCTAGAGACAGATCGTTTGGGTGGAATCTAAATCATTCCTCCAACGTTCCTATCTATCCTTTTTCCTCTTCCCTTTCCTCCTTGTCGTCGTCCTCGTCGTCCAGCGTACGCGTCCGAGGCCGTTCAACCGTATGGAAGTTCCCGGTATCCTCTCACGACTTCATTAGTACCCGCTGACTTTGGAATGTGTAAAGACGATAATGATAATGATGATGCTCATGCTGATGCTCTCGACCAACGAGCGAGACCAACGGATTCAGAAAAACGAATAGAACGTCAACGAGTATCGAGAATTCGAATTCCCGATTTGGTTTTTTGACCAAACTATTCATCTCGCCCGTTCAATCTCCGCATGGTAGTCATCCTTTCACACCTCTTTGTAACATATCGCCATGCCGATATCGAATTAATTATTCTATATCGATTCTTTTTACAATTTTTCTGAATTTCGCTTCATCCGGCAACTGATTGAGAAACTGGAATTTCATGAACTTTGAATAATTTATTGGAAATAGGAAAATAATTGCAGCGTCGATCTATCCGTACATCGACTCGAAGCGAAGAAGAGAAAAATATGTTCAAAAGAAAAGTTAATTACCGTCGTAGTTCTCGAGATGAATAACAAAACCGGTGCTACGTATAAAAGAAACTCAGTACTGAATGTTTAATTGAACTTCGAGAACGTATGCAGATATCAGGACATTTCGATTTCTGTTACTGACTTTTTTTATCAATTTTTCTATGAACGATCGATTCATTTATAAATAATGATACAGATTGATTGAACAATACGGACAAAAATAAGACTTCTTCGAAATTTTAGTCTAAATTCCCTTCTCCAACAAATCAAAGTGATTGAAAAGAAATACAGACTGAAATCTTGCAAGAGTTATCCGGTGAGTTTTAGGGCTATATGACGATTTAAAGAAAAGACAACTAAACACCGTTATTTACGAACCAAATATTGTATACGATTCATGATTTGGTTGTTCTTGCGGGCGACATTATTTGTGAAGTAATTATTATGAGAGAGGCAGGTGCCAGAGACATGGCGTATGTTGGTGAACGACGTTGTCTCTCTTGTTTATCCAAGTCAATCCTTACCATAACACGTGAGGTTTGTATTGTGCAAACATAGACGCACGTTTGCACCGTGAAAACCCCAGAAGGGGGTTTCAATATCATTATCCTTTCTTCATCGAAAAATAGTGCATAAAGTTAGTGTTCAAAATCATCCAATGGAAAAACAACAACAATGAGAAGTATCAATTTTATGTTTTGTTCATATTTTTGTTTGGTTTGTGAATTGAAGGAAGATTCAGAAGCCTCTAACTTCGTCTGAATTACTCTGAATATATCAGAATCTCTCAAAAGAATATGCCAAAGCATTGTCTTGTGGAAACAAATTTTTCTAAATTTCTCATCAATCCGATCTAATTCTGAAATCTATGAACAAAAAAAGTTTGCGAAATTATTTATGTATAATTTAATATGGTTTATGCATAGTTTGTATACAATTCTACATAAATTATATACTGGGTGATCCGAAATTGCCGTACACTTTTTTGAGAGCAGATTCTTGATGAAATTCTGAAACAATTTTGGTCCGAAATATTCTGATTTGATCCTTAGATCCGAAGATATGAGCATTTTTTAATGTTTTGTGAAATCCAAATGTCTCGGAAGTATCATATCTTTGATATTCGAATCCAACGCCATCCTCTGAGTTAGATCACGATGTATTCTTGGAAAGAAAATGAAACTAATTCAACTTCCTTCGTTGTGGAGTTATAGCGATTTAAAGTTGTTGAATTATGATTGGCTGGGATGCAAAAAAATCCAAACCGCTATAAATCCACAACGCAAAACGCTAAAATAGTTTTATTTTTCCGCAGGAATATCCCGTGATCTGACTTAGGAGATGGTATTGGATTCAAATGTCGAAGATATGATCTTTCCGAGATATTTGAATTTTTCAAAAAATTAAAAAATGCTCATATCCCCGAATCTAAGAGTCAGCTCGAAATATTTTGCATCAAAATCGTTTCAGAATTTCATCAAAAATCTGCTCTCAAAAAACTGTACGGCAATTCTGAATCACCCAGTATAATTTTGAAAATATATTTCGCAACAACCGAAAAAATTCCCATCAATCCGATCCAAGCTGGAATTTTAATTCATAACAATGGACAAGAAATTTTTCACCCTGCTTTTTTTTTTTTTTTTTTTATTGCAATACACGGGTTAGCACCCTTTGATATAAAAAGTAAATACAGAGTCAATACAAGACAGCGTCCAAAGACGCATAAAATACAATTACAATATAGTCATGCATTAACCGACAGTTTAAACCGCTTCAAAGAAACACCAAACAATTCCATCGACCGATCGAAATTATTTGCTAATTCACAAATGCGAGAAATCGGATCATAATTTCCAAATCTAGATTTAAATTGTACAGGTCTAAACAAAAGCGCTCTCCTAACTGCTCTACCGGGGATGTTAAAATTAACTTTACTCAGCAATGACTCGCAATCAAGAAAACCATTAATCAATTTAAAAAGAAATAGGAGATCATTCATTTGTCTCCACTCTTCGAGGGTAGTTAAATTCATTCTGTGAAGAATTCTGGAGTAATCATGGTCAGAATATCTCATAGGGCAGCCTATTCTAAAAGCAGCAAAGCGTAAAAACTTGTGTTCGATCAGGTTCTTCAATTCCGCACGTAACGTGGTTAAATAATTTCTTTCTTGAACAGTTCGATCTTGATAAATTTTAAACGGTCCATTGTGATTAGATTTACGTTTCAAGATATTGATAACATCCTGAGACGATGGAAAAGAAACACAAATAGGTCTGTGTTTGTTCGCAACCTTTTTACCGATTCTATGCAACCTAATATCATCGGAACGGAAGGATTAATATTTCGGAGTAGTGTTTTCACCTTCGCTGCATCATTTTGTTGTTGATTGTCCGGCGTCTCATCAATACCAACAATAATAATATTGCGAGATCGCTTCTGTCGCTCGTTGACTTCATGAATAATCGTTTCAAGATCACGAGAATCACGGTCTTGTTTTGAAACGTCGAGTTTGTTCTCAACTTCAGTCAATCTCGCAGTGAGGGAAAGAATAGTTTGACTAAGAGAAACTATTTTGTCCTCGTAAACCCGAGCCATTTTTGTGGAGCTTTTGTGGAGCAAAGTTTCCTATTTCTGATGAAAGAACAATTCCCCCACAATTGGGGGATGGAATCCACCACTGAATTGATGATAACTCTCCCTAATTTTCATAGCGTGCCAAAAATTCCGAGAAGGAAGAATTATTGAAGTTTCTTCGATCAATCAAGTTAAGGAGCTCCAGTACTACATTGTTTAATATTTTCCTGGTGGAAAAGGTTTAACGCAGAACTTTTTTTAAAGAAATTTTTACTCCAAACTATACAGAATAATACGAATAACAGTAATTGGACAGAACAAAATTTCATGCCAACTGTCCAATTTAACCATGAATAAAAAAAATTGACCTCATTTGGAATCGAACTTGGATGTTTGCGATCCAAGATTCGACTTCCTCGCCTCTCACCTATGATTCTGTATGAATGCGGCAGAACATTGAAATGTACATGAAATTCACTCAATTGGAAATCATTCATAGATGAAATAATTAAAGGGAAAAATACAATTAGAACAACAAAAAGAGGCATTTTTCATGATTTTTTTTCACCTAGAAGTTTATATTTGAAGAGAATAAGCTTTCGTAGTGTTATTAGTATATTACCCAATCAAACAAAAAGATATCTTTCAGATATCTAAAAGATATCTCGCGATTTTGAAAGATGTCTTGCAAAAAGTTCTCGAAGATATCTTTTAGAAATCTAAAAGATGTCTCACGCGACTCATTTCGACAAGTTTAAGATATCTCAAAAAGGTCTTGCGGAAGATATGTTTTAGACGTATTCGATCAAGTCTTAAAAATGTCTTGAAAAATTCATGAAAATATTTTAGAAAAATCTTGAATCGTGCATAAAAACAATTCTCCCCTCTTTTTCTTCTTATTCCTCCTTTCCACAGTGGGCCAGAAACTCAAAAAAGTGGCCAAAAATATAAATCCTTGGTCGATTTGTTTCAAATTGGGTCACATGGGGTTTTTCGGGTCGCTGATTACGAATCTGAAGTCAAAAATGCATAATTCAAGATGGCGGATCCAATATGGCGGACAAAAATTGAAGAATCAACTGAATTCGCTCGGAATTGGCTGTCATGGGGTTTTTGGGGTTTCTGATTACAAATCTGAAGTCAAAAATGCATAATTCAAGATTGCGGATCCAATATGGCGGACAAAAATTGAAAAATCAACTGAATTCGCTCGGAATTGGATGTCATGGGGTTTTTGGGGTTGCTGACTACGAATCTGAAGTCAAAAATGCATGATTCAAGATGGCGGATCCAATATGGCGGACAAAAATTGAAAAATCAACTGAATTCATTCGGAATTGGCTGTCACGGGGTTTTTGGGGTTGCTGATTACGAATTCCAAGTAAAAAATGCATAATTCAAGATTCGGCTTTGGCATGGGTAACTATAGCATACGGTGCGGCTAGATATCGTGAGAGAGACGGGGGATTGTCAATATATATTGTCTTGATTATTTTTGTGAGGTCAGATTTTTTTTATTCTGACGAAATTTTCACTGCAGATTCACCATCAGCAACCGCGAACATTCCTTGATAATAAATTTTCAGCCAAACTCCGAATTGTTATATTAGATCTACCAGTTCGAATATCGCATTATTGACTTTAGATTTGTAATCGATGATCTCACAAACCCCCGAACAACGAAGTTTGAGTGAATCCAGCAGATTTTATGATTTTAGTCCGCCATATTGGATCCTTCATTTTGAATTTTTTTCATTTCTCACTCCAGGTTATCATAATTGAACGTAATCACCAATCTCAAAAAACTCTGGCCACCTCTTTTCGAAAGAATACCGAAGAAAATATATGAATTCATTCGGAAATATTGAAAATCCATGTATGAAAGCACAAAAAAATCAATTTCTTCGATGTGTTTGTTAAAAGGCGCAAAAAGGCGCAGGTTGATTTTAAAGTACACTTCATCCGGAATGTAATGAGCCTAATCTGATGTTCATATCTGGTGGAACTCAGGGGAATAGTTAATTGGAAGATTGGAAAATGATAAAAAAAACTCTATATTTCGTGATATTGTGTTCAGTTTCAACTATAAACAGTGAAGATGAACACTTTTCTCATCGTTTCAAGTTTGTTTCATTGTTGTTCTTCCTGAAAAAATACAAAAGAGAACTACTTGTTTTGTAAAAAACTCAAAGTTCATTTTTGGCATTTTTGGCCACTTCTTTGAATTTCTGGCCCACTGTGCTTTCTTTTCTATTGGTCCCCCTCTCAGTCCTACAACTTTCACTTCATTTCGGATCTTTGGGGCTGCGAGATTCGAACCCGGACATTTCACGACGTACCTACGCTCCGATGACCTGAGCCATACAGACAATTTGTTGACGGTGCTCATAATTGTCTATATGACATAGTGAGATATAATATCAGCGGTGTATATTTTCAGAGTAAAAGTGATCTTTTGAACGAGCTGTACATTACATATAAAAATATATAAGATAAGTCGATTGTGCTTGAAACTTGAACAGTTGAATGAATTTGATGAAATATATTGAAGTACATGATCAGGCGATCGTTAATGTCTGCTGAATATCATAGATACCTTTGAATTATTTTTTTTTCTCGTAGTTATTGGAAAATAACTTATTAGTAAATGTGAATGAGAATTTGATAAAATCACCGTACACGAAGACCGTACATGAAATTCAGCGGAAGAACTTCGATGATTCGCAAAATATTGTGACTTGGAGATTCTTTACTTTTAGTGCCAGCACTGCAAGGTTACAAAATTGTACTTCTCATAGAATTTGTTAGTATTTACATGGATTATTCAAGCTTTTAATTTATGAACGAATTCACCTTCTTTGCAATTTGATTGTGAACAAAGACATTTGAAGTGTTATTCATATGCACTTATAAACTCAAAACTGCTGATCTTAGAGATATATTTGGCAAAATGTCTTAAACATATCTTTTGAAAGACTTCTTCAAGACATATCGAAAAGATGTCTTTTAGATATGTCTTGTAGATGTCTTTCAAAAGATATCTCCAAGATATTTTGAAGATGTTCATGTTTATTCCCAAGTAGCAGAAGAGGTTAGAAATGCTAAGAGTGTGTTTGGAAAATCCTACGAACATGCGTAGACCTCCAAACGAGACTATTTCGAATAATTATGTGCTATGCACCTCCATAGAATATCTTAACGAATTTATCCAAAATAATAGTCTCATTCGCACATCCCTTTCACATTCATAGTAGCGTTGCCGCGATATTATCGTCGATAATTGAGGAATAATCGATTATCTCAATTCTTACACGTTCCTATGGAATATATAATCCACGAATCTTCGATTATGCTCATAATGAAACGGAATATGAATAATCCCAGACTTGTACACAAAATAAACCAAGATATGCTTCCATTTATCGTTACGATATATCGATAATTATCGTTACGATAGTGTGAGAATATTTTGATTCATTTTGTTTAAAAGACCAAGATGATCCATTATCCCGTTTCGTTTCGTGCACAGTCGGAGATCTACGCGTTAAAAGTTCCATGAAAACCTGTCAAAATTAAGATAATCGATTATTTCTGAATTTCGACGATAATATCGCGGCAACACTAATTCATAGAAGCACCATAGCATATTCGAGCAGTTCTTGTGCTACTTGGGTTGGGTATTCAGGTACCCAAGTAGCACAACAGGTTAAAAATGCTAAGAAGGTTCTTAGAAGTTCTGAGCATGTTTTATGAACATTCTTAACATCTTCGAATGAGACTGTTTTGGATAAGTATATCCTATGCACATTCTTAGAATGTATTCTTCGAATTTATCCAAAACAGTCTCATCTGCACATTCTATGCATGATCACGGAATAAAGGCAGAGTGTTTGAAATGTTCTTGTGCTACTTGGGTATATCGAGGTGATTTTTTTTCATTCTTTTCCACAAAATGGCGACCGTACACAGGGTTCAAGTAACACCTAGTCCGATGAAAGCGGGGGTTCTGCCGACCGTAATTTTTATCTGAAAAAAAAAACCAAAAGGGATTACACTCTTCAGTACACTCATAATTCGTAGTTGAACAAAAAAAAATGGAAAAAATATAAAATTCGCGATTTGGCAGAGCAGAATAGGCAAAAATCGATAATTCGCCCTCTCTTTCAAGTCATTTTTGCAATAAAAAAGTACTTCATTTTTCAGGTTGAGCTAATATAATAACGAAGGTGCCCCAAAAACCTCATCCCGATCGAATCATTAGTTTTTCAGTTATCACCCCGCCAACTCGGAAAAACATGTTTCGAGAAAAACGCATTTAAAGTTTTTTTTACTAAAAAAAAAACAAAAAAGAAAAATACCTCAATATACTTGGGTCACGTATCATTAACACTGCAAAATTCTGTTTAAATCACATACAAGCTTCTGGATGAAAGAAAATCATGAAAAATGCCTTTGTTTTTGCCGTTCTAATTGTATTTCCCCCCTTAACTTGATTGTTAAATAATCCCACTATATTTCGTTGAATCTTATCAAAATTGAATACAGTACACATTCGATTTTCTCCCGCTCACGGGTCTTGAGGGGAATATTTTTCTAGGAATCATGCTTCCCCCACCCAATTGTCTTGCGACGCTCGCCACATCGTATGTATTCGTGTATCTATGAATTGTGCACGGTGGCTCGATTTTCTTCCGCTTTCCATCCAACGAATTTTGACAGTTCTAACATGCGTTTTGTGGAACATTATATTTTCTCATATTCAATGGATGTGAATAACGAAAACTGGTAAGTGATATGCACAAATACAAATACATGTATGGAATAGTGTTGCGTGAGGCATGTTACACTCATCCACAAGACATTTCAAGAATGAAAGGTTCATCGGGCTCAAGGATTACAGTAATAGTTATTGTTCTGAGAATGATTGCTTCTATCACATTCAACCAATTGTTTCCTGTCATTAATAAAAAGGAGATGTAAAAATTTCCTTCCATAACAACGTGATTATATAGATGTAGTGAAATACCGATATGAATCATATAATTTTTGATGAGGCAAATTAATATATCACTCGAACTTTTTGATAACTGGAAAATATACTGCGGCTGTGTAAGCATGTGGGAGTTTCCATCATTTTATGACTATTTCAATAAATCATTTTCACTTTATGTTTTTTTACATGCACAACAATTTCTTAGCCCAAAATTAACGATTGATCTGCGGAAGCAAATCGAACGCCTAGTAAGCGTATTGTCCGACCCGTAATCAAGTGGATGTGGTGGGGGAGCGTTCGAGCTTGTCAGGCGGGGAAGTGGAAGAAAATCGGATGGGTACTGTGTGATGTTTTTTTTTGAAATCAATTAATCATCCCAGATACACGGGGAAACTGTCACGCAGATAGTCAATAATACCCTGTACATTGGTGGCCAATGTGCAACAATAAAATATTTTTTTCGCATTGATTTTCGATGCACTGACACAAATGTCCAATGTTCACACACTGTAAAAAAAAAGTTTTGGATTCAGATTGTGTCGTGATTGCATTTAAAACGTAGCCGTGTGCCATGAATTTTCTATTGAACATTCAACACAAACATTTGTCAATCCTACACTGAGAGAAGAGATTATATAAACATGACCAAAATTCCGCTTATAGTTATTGAAAAGTATGATAATTGAGTGACACATGGGGATTTTAGATAAACGTTCCTTACTTCTCAATTATAATCATCCCATATCTAATATACCACGCGATATAAAGAGAAAAAAGGATTATTTTATATACATTGAAGTATAAGCTACGCAATAAAATATTGTCCATCACTTTACAATATAGAGAAGTATGTAAATTCGGTTGAACGAATCCTCACTAAGTAGTTTAGTAAAATTTCACCATTATGCCTGTCAAATATTTCGATCCTTATTTATCGAAATATAATTGTCTACTTGTTGATTTTTGCGGCATATTTGATCAACCAATATCATGCAGTAAGAAAGGTGAAATTCTAATGGATTCAGGTATCGAATATCAATTTCAAAAGATCGATTCCCTGACACAAATAATAATAATTGCATTAATGTGACACAAGCGCTAGGACCCAAATCAATTTTCTGTGAATGATGTACGCAAAAATGCGTGAGTTTATTTAAAATATCTCTCCGTACAGCATTTTTTCAGTGTTTCAAATCATGTTCTAAAAACCTCTAGACAGCAATACAGTTCAGAGAGAATTCATATTCAATACTCTTTGGATTCTGAGAATTCATAAAGAATTCTATATGAATACAGGTGGAATTTTTGTGTTGTATGGGTTTTTAAATAAACCTAATATTGGGTAATATGTAATGAAACAATTGGCTCAAGTTTCAATACGATGTTAGACCAACTCTATTCTTTCGGTACGTGATTGTCAAAGCAAAATTAAACAAATCTTCCTTTGGCGAAATACTGTGAGAGGCTTCGTCTTCAAGTTATAAGCAAAATAAATTTCAACGAGAAAATCAAATTTAAAAATCAAGACTACCCTCTACTTTTGACATAGATTGCATCTAAAATATGCCAAAAATTTATATACTACACTAAAACATTAAGAATATGCTGTCAGTTCAAAATGAAGATCTGAGAATGAGAGGGAAATATTCTCAAAGTTCAGCGCAGGGGCTTTTGGTAGGAAATTTGTCACAGTACGCGTGAGTACGCGACGATGATTCAATCAACACAAGTCGATGAGAAATGAATCAGAAGCACGCACTGCACGCACAAGCGTTGATCTAGAGTAGGTGGTAGTGGGGATGAGCGCATATTTTAGTGAACTAGACAGTAATCTGTATTCAAAAGGTTACGAACCAATCACTGGAAAATATGAAAACAAGAATGTTCTTGAAAGTTCACTAACGTTTCCAAAATACGTGTCGTAGACAATACATATTTATATACGATAGAGGTACGCTCGACAAAGCTACATGAATATATAATGTTTATATTGAACATTGCTCAGTAATTTGGGAAAAATAATTTCACAAGTAGGAATTAAAGCTACAAGGTATTCAAATATTTTACTTTTTGATGGAGTTATTATTCGTAGTTATGTGACACTATTATTTCTCACATCATAAGACTATCAATTGATGAAGTGTTTACTGTAGTTTATAAGAAATATCGTTGTACATCCTTGTTGAATATGTAATGATTACAAAACTTAACGTATGATAATATTTATTGAACATTTTATTATGGTTTTGGATAAGTTGGGTAAATTTGGATGAACTTATAAGATCTATTAATAATATTTCACCAATTGATAATTCTACTGAATAATATGGGAATCAATGCTGTATTTCACCAATTCATTTCACTCAGTGTACAGACACTCCTCGTGTAATCAGGTCCCAACTGATTTATAAATGTAAAATCCCTCAAGGGAGTGGAAGAAAATGTCAAAATGACACAAATTTCATTGAACTCAAGATTCAACATAAAAATTGTGTTATCCTTAACTACCAAGGAGAGATCGCCAGTGGTGTGAGCGACTTTTTGATGACAGTTCCATGTACATGTAACTTTCCCAGGTAGCACAAGCACGTTCTGAGAATGTTCCAAGAATATACGTTGAGGATATTCGAATACTCTAAGGAGATTCTTATTATGTGCGAATATATTCTACGCACATTCTCAGAATGTTTGAATGAGACTGTTTCAAATATTCTCAGAATATTATGCCACGAATATTGTGGGAATATTATAAAAAAATGCTGTTAAAATAGAAATTCCTGCCAATATAACTTCTGCATGTAACCGAAAACTAATTTACAGTCAATTCTTTCAATCAATAAACATCTGTCATCATTGATTCTTACCCTGGTGAAAATAAAGCGTGCATTTGGAGCGTCGCATAGGAGTGTTATTACCGTCACATGAGAGTGTATTAAGAGTCAATTGGCGCAGTTGAGCGTGGATCGAGCGTGAAGAAAAGCGTTCATGCACGCTGTACTCACGCTCATATTGAAGTAAGCATGCATTGAACGTATATTGGCCAGAATCGCGTTATTGGTACGCTGTTTGAACTTTATGTGCACGCCGTGTTTTCGCCAGGGTAGCAATATCATGGATTCACATGGATGGGTGAGATCCCAGATAACATGTAGGCTTGTCATAACCCTGTCACACTTGTCATTCGATTGTTTTTAGCTTGTTATTGACAACCTTGTCAGTGTAAGGTTGCTACAGCCCTGCTGCAAGGGTTTTGTAAGCTTGTACCCTTGTCGTGTGTCAACTAGGAGGCTTATATCAACCTTGTCACAAGCTTGCCTGACAACATTGCAGCAAGGTTAAATTGCTATCTGGGATGCTTAAGATCAGAACAGCCCTATGCCACTGCTGAAACCAGGTGGGACTTTTATTGTCGTCTGCCACCAGACGTCGCTAGTAACACACTGGGTACGCTCCATTCGATCAGAGCTAATAACATAACCTCAATTAACCTTCAATTGGTATCGTTATTTTCGTGAAAATTTGTGAAATTTGGATTCTTCGGTTATTGTCTATTCCTCTGTATTATGGCCACCTGAGAGGGACGGAGACATACTGAATGCAGAGATGTATGGACACACAATGTTCTCAAATCTAGTTGAATTGCAAATTTGAGGCAACAAATTTCTTTCCTTAGCGGTATCACAGACCGCGATACCAATTAAGGGTTAAACAAAAAGAAAACATAACCTCAATTTACCTCGTTCAGTAAATGGAGTAAAATGTTGATTTTGAGGTTAAATCTTCCATGTGTTTATCACGCTCGGTACCCACTGAACACGAAGCGCCATCTGATTTGGGTCCCGTGACCACGACAATAAGCGACCGCTTTCCGAGACGGGTTTCTGTTGGAGTGGCATAGGGCTGGATCAGAACAAGCCATCATAATATATACGATATTTCTTCAAATTTTATTACACTTTTGATGATCATTTTTCACGCATGACGCTCTCAAAACATTCGGGATGTTAAAATGCACATTTATGAATTTCTCATTCCCCAAATACAAATTAAAATAATATATTATCCAAGGGTCTGTAGCCTGTCAACAACATCATCCGCCATTACTGAATTCATGTCTTAAGATGCTTGCGCATGCGCTGTTTATCAATCTCCCTACAAACTTTGTACGCATATTGTACGAACGTTCCTAGAATATTCGAAACAGTCCCATTCACATGTTCTCAGAATCTTCTATGAATATTTACGAAGCTGCTACGCTTTTTTTAAGAATATTTGATACAGTACGTTTTGGCTTTTATTCTAATCCGAGTTAGTTCTCTACATGGAGAAAAAGGTATCTTAAAAAGTACCATGATTTATGGATTTTTAGCGCTGGTCTGACCCGAGTCTCAATATTTACCTGAACAAACCTCTAAAAGTACCATAATGGCTGGGACTTTTATAAGGAAGGTACCATACTTATTCTGAAAAGTCCAAGAAATTATGGTACTTTTAGATATTCGTGCAAGTAAATATTCCGACTCGGGTCAGACCAGCGCTGAAAATCCATAAATTATGGTAATTTTCAGGATATCTGTTTTCTTAGTGTAGATATGAAAATTTGAAGATCGATTGCAAGTTAATATACGCAAAGAAAATACCCCTATTCAAGCGACCGGCGCGGCGGTGGATTGAGTGATGGAGCTTCAACGACCGGTCCCGACTATCCGTGTTCAATTCTCATTAATTACTCTTTGTTTCAAATTATTTTGATGCATTGTTTCAACATGAAAAAAAGTGCGATGTGCACGTTCAATTTAAGTAGAAAAATCCATAAATCACACTTTCCAACTGTTAATTCAGTAATTATTTCGAATTTCATTTGACAGTACTTATGTGTTGAATTTACACGATCGAAAATTCCAATCAAAACTTAATCAGTATTCTTTTGTGTCATACACTCACAGAAAGGATTTTTTGAAATGAGAAAATTTTTCTTGGCGCTGGGACAAAACTCTTTTTTTTCCTGAGCCTAGAAAATTTTACTTGAGTCGAGAAAAAAAAGAGTTTTGTCCCAGCGACAAGAAACATTCCCTCATTTTAAGAAATCCTCTCCGTGAGTGTATTATTTACATCCTAGGTATGCTTTGACAAATGTACCATCCCAGCAAACACGAATTCAGGCCATTCAAAGGACCATTGACGGCATCGCGAGACCATCAGCGGCCAATTGAAACGCCAGTAATCATTGTTTGTAGGGATGCTTGGTGCCAAGCTTGAGTCAATGCTAATCAACACCGCTCTAGCTTGGTTTCCAACATTGTCACCAAACTAGATCAATGTCTGGAATGATAGCAATGTTCAATGCTTGGCATCCGAGCTTGGTTCAATATCAAAATTCAATATTGGTTCTATGCTTGCAATCGATATTGTTACCATTATTGATATGAAATACTAATTTCGGCTGAATAGATTTTTCATGGGCGTCCCAATTTGATTGAACTTTCACATTTGAATAATTGACCAAACTTGGTGGCAGGTTCGAGTCAATGCTAGTCATCACCGGGTGCAGCTTGATGGCCAGCAATGTTACCAAGCTAATAAGCCAAGCTATTATCAATGCTAGTTATCACCGAGTGTAGCCTAAATACCAACAATGTTATCAAGCTAGGTCAATGTTTAGGAGGATAATAACGTTCTCTGCTGAGCATTCAATTTTCATACCCAGTAAACACACGCACGTTTTAAAAACGTCACAAACAGTCAATAACCACACGTTGTGAAGTAGTCACATTCTTGCGTTGATTCAACGTTAAAATGTCGCGGCAGATCACGTGTTTTTCAACCATAAAATAACGTCATATCAACGGTTTGAACATCGTTTAAAAGACGTCAAATATTGACGTGTCCTAATGATGGTTTTAAAACGTGAATTGAATCCAACAAATTATTTTGACAACTCTCCATTCAATATCGAGAACAATAGTATTTCTGAGTATCACAGAATTTGGAAAGTATGCCATAATATTTACTATCTTGCTTTTTGTTGAAATTTTAACCATTGTTCGGTTTCGTTCGACATTTTCAGCAGAATATCTTCAATTGAAGTTCAAACACAAGGTGTTATAAACACATTTTAAACGCGTGATTCGAACCCGTTCAAAACACGTTTTTTTGAGGACGTCGTTTGATGGTTATTTTTGAATATTAGTTTAAATTACACGTCAACAAAACGTAATTCTCGGTCGTCTATTTCCCTATCAAATTTCAACTAAAAATCAACGTTATGAAATCAACGACTGACGTCCGTTTGACAGTCTAACGTTCTTTCAACGTTGAAATAACGTGTGTGTGTTTATTGGGTATATATCGGAAATCCAACACGGCAAAATATGCTTGGTCCTAGCATTGATGTTCAAAGACGTTATCAAGGTTTGGTTAGCTATGACGAGCCAAGCATTAGTCAAGGCTTGGTTGATCAAAATTAAATCAAACACGACAAAATATGCTTGGTCCTAACATTGGTGTCCAAGACTCTATCAACGCTTAGTCAGCTATGGCGCGTCACATATCGGCCAAAGCTAAGCTAAGCAGACTTGGCATACCAAGCTTGACGCTGATCATGGTGCAATTGTCAGTCTTGGCATTGCGAGCCTAGGATCAAGCTTCAGTTATTAACTAACGCAAACACATTATATTGAATCCACACAAAGATTTGTTTGGGACATCCCCAACAGCACATCCACCGATTTCTACGTCGCATCTCCGTGGACTGCTCGTGGATAAATGCAACGTAGAAGCAACGTAGAAATGTCCGGTGCTGTACGGGATTTGAAATGTGTTGAATTTAACACAAAATTTCCAACTGTGTGAGCACAAAAAATAATTAATTCCAAATTAAGACGCAGCCACACTTTTTAATTTTTTTTAATTTTTTCCACTAGGGTTTTCCCAGACAGCATAAATTTTTGATTGTCTTAAAGATGTTTTATGCAATCATTTCCACTGTCACCAAGGTATCTTTGGTTGAGAAATCTAAAAGATGTCTTTGAGACGTCTTTTGGATTACTTACAAAGATATTTTGAAGACAGTGAAAACTGTTGCATAAGACATCTCTAAGATATCCAGTGGAAATTGTTGTCTGGGTTCTGTCTCCATCAAAAAGCAGATCGAAGAAGGACTGAATTATTTTTCGCTTGAATAACCGATAGAAATAAATCTGGTTTTTACTTCATTCTAACTTTTTCCCTACCACTACTATTGTTCTGCAAGCTAGCGAAAAATTATATTGAAAAAATATCCGTGTTTATTGGGTTCATTGAAAATTACGTGGAATTTTTCATGGAGATACCAGTACAATGAAGTCATAGGTGACATGTGTTGTTACACACAAATACTACTATTCGACATCGAACAAGACGAAATATTGTCTCTCGTTCTTCGGGTATAAAAGAAAATATTTGCCCAACATTACAGTCAGTACGGACGACGTGCGATCTGTTTGAAGGAATTCTTTCTCCTTTCATTTTCTTTTCACAAAATCATTGTACGTACGTCACTTATAAGAGTTGATGAGCTATCGAATGTATCTATATAAAAGAGAGATGCGATGAGATGAATAGAGGGAGAGAGGAATAATATTAGTGAAAAAAAGAAATAAGAAGAAAAAAAAAGACGTATAGAGAGATGGTGGTTCGAACAGCTTATAGATCGAGGTGAAGAGACCTTCGGGTGAGGAATGCAGCAGGTCCTTCGCTACTAACACCTCTCGACTCATATATTATATTTTTAGATATATACCTACTACACGCGTGTATTTGAGATACCTTCAGAGACCGACAACCACGATTCTTCGCTCTAACAAATATTTTCAATAAAATCATTCAAATTTTTCTGTTTCTCTTTTTTTTCCTCCTCGGGTGTAGTTTCTCTTCAAATATATATAACAGACGATGTTGCTGAAGTTCGAATCGTTCGTTAAAACGAATTAGTAATCGAATACCGAGATACCGAACTGTCGAAGACCAAAAATTTTCAATGCCAAGTAGTTAATTTAAAAGATGAAAAATTCGTTTCGTTTCTATAAGCGATAAAAGCATACTCTTTAAAAACTTAACATAATTTTGTGATAATTTCCACAACAAATGTCTCAAAATAATTATCATCGTCGTGATCAAATTCTGTTTCGATACCTCCGGACTGTTCTCTCAGGGAGGGAAGATACTTATCTCGCGTCATATCGAAATTTCTTTGAAACCACATGATTATAAAGAGCTCCTCCCACCACAGTTACATGAAAGTGATATGGCGTGTCAGACAGACAGTGACGAGAAAACGGGCGCTCGCGATTACGACATTGTCATCGGAGTGATTTGAAATCGTGGAATGGGTCGCTATTCAGTTTTATACGTATAAAATAACGAACGTTGCACGCCCGTGTTATCTCGATACCGCAGATTGGGGTGGCTTTCGATTTCCTTCTACCTACTTAGCCGTCGATCTTGTTTTTCAATGAGCCTTCCTCGAATGTCGGAGAATAACCAATGCGAAAGATTATAAAACTGTGAAACAAAAAACAATCTTTTGATTTATATTGTCCATAATAATATATTAAATATCGCAGACAGTTTGAAGCACTCAAATAACAACTACTCAATTCCACAAAAAAATCCCCCTAATAATATCGACGATATTTTAACGAGTTATCAAGCACTTTACAAAAGCTTGAGGTGTTGTCTGAAAATAACCATTATTCGCTGACTAAACTTGGCACAAATTAACTAGTCGTTGGTCGTTATAAGAATGCAGTCACGTGCCGGTGTCCTCGGTCCCTTCTTCCCGAAGGCGAATCTCCCCTTCGTCATCACGGTCGGTCGTCATTCGTCGTTGACGATCCTTAGCTTGGATGAGTCATTTCATCCTAAGCAGTGATTCGATGGTCTTGCTGAATACATATCCGAAACTGATAAACGATCAAAAGAGAGTGTATTAAGAATGAATATCAAACTAAGCTCCGAATCGCACTATACAGAATAGACATTTCGAAAGATCAACCTATAATACGAACCTACGATAATACGATTGGATCTCATGGTGTATCTTTTATTCTTTTATTATATCTCTGAGGTATTACGATTATTGATTCTCTCAAGTAGCAAACTCGAGAGATCGTTATATTACTCTACAGTTTGAAATTGGTTCTCAATGAATGGTTTTATTTTAAAAAACTGTGATGTAGTGTGGGTTTTGTTATCGCGCGGTATTGTTCAATCCGCACATGTTCTGATTCAAAGTTTGACTTTGTGTACACGATGACGCGAAGATTATGAACGTAGATGGTATCCCATGCAAGTTCACCCGCGCTCGTCCCGCCAAAGGTACCTTGGGTTTTCGCTCAACCAAGGCTCATCCGTAGTTTTGCATTATCCCCATTACTGCTGATTCACACGTCTTCCTTTGTGGCCTTTGTGAGACGCGAGAATAGTCGCCCGAACGGTCTCTTCACTCTTCTTCTCTCTTTCCCTTTTTTACCCTCGAAACGCGAATAGCTCAGTCCATAATCGTATTGTTAAAGACAAACAGAAACAGAGAAAGAGAAAACAGAGACGGAGAATTCCCGGCGGATGACAAACGACAGCTTGGCGTGGCGCAGTTTATAACAACGTGCCCATATAATATACGCATACGGAATTCTTCTTGCAAAATATAGTAAAAAATTCTTTCGTGCCTTTTTTCCAGACTTGTTCCCCTGTCTTGTTTCCAATTCGTTTATTGTTCTCTGTGAATTTCACATCCTATCATCGCCAGAGATTACCTCTATTCACGAATATTATTCTTTTTGGATTATTCTCGAGGAAAAATTCAAGAACGATCGAATGGATGGGATTCGAAAAAGCCATCGGAAATACTGGCAATCCGTTAATGGCAGTAATTTGACTCTCACACCAACCACATGATACAAAAAAATCCAGACGAAAGCGGATAAAATTGGATATACTTTTCATAATCTAAAAAACAATTTCAAATAGGATTGATAATAAATTCCGCAAAATATTGAATCAATGAAACAAAATGGCGATGCAATATAATCCAATTAACCTATTTTGAAGAGAGCTTGAATACTTTTCTGGATTATGTTCAACTGTGTCAATTTAATCAACACTTAGGAATTGTTTCATCACAATTCAGTTTTCTACATGAAAGATTTTTACATTGTGTTCAAATTTGATACCACTTGTGTCAAGTTTATTCTATTCTGTTTATATATCATTTCGATCGATCTTTCGTTCTTCTTATCAAGAATATTGAAACAAGTTTTAGAAAAAGAGTCAAATTCAAATGAAATAGATGAATAGGAACACATGGCGGTACGAACGTGTGTTTCCCCTGAGAAACAAACTTTATTAAATATTCAAAAAGAAAACTATATTCATCAGTTGTATAATAATTTAACAATAGAATTCTTCAACTTATGTTGTGACTTGAAAAATGTTGTACTCAAAATTTGTTTCCCCTCGTTTTGAAAGGATTCGAGAAGATTCGACAACTTATCCTTTTCCATCTTTCTTTTGTTATCTTTTGCACTTGATACAGGATTGAGAATTCGCTTGACTCGTAAATAGGGATCCTCGCCGAACGCATTTCTATTTAAATTATTTTTCAAATTCATCTCTTACATACGTGCGCCAGACGGATAAAATTTTATTCGAAAAGTCTACATTTGTGGTATGAAAGAATCAAGAAGTTACTCTTCTCTGTATTCACCCTTTTTTAGAAAGTTTCATTCGATGGCAGATTAAAAAGGAATAAAAGTGTATCTTTTTGACATTTCGTATGCCTATGAGAAATACGATAACAAAAATTACTCGAGCGGATGGATTAAATTCGAGATATAAATACATTGTATCTTTTATACGGAAGCAGAAAATATTTTCAACCTCTGTTACTCCTAACTTTGATTACTTGGTTCTCAACGGATTGCAGAAAACATCAGATATATCTCGTAACTAACCCATGTCAATGCTGAATTCGGTCCCTTGTGTATTCAAGTGCGAGAAAATAGAGAGGACGAAAAAGAGGGTGAGAGGAGGTAAGAGGGTTTGGCACCGCTATACACAATCATCTCCAGTGGTGTTCCAATTAAGCTACCTTGCCAAATGTATCAGATGCTGCTATTGCCGCTACTCCTTGGGCTTGATTATCGCACACGCGGGCTCTTTGAACTCCCGGAGGACCGAAGAGGTTCATTTTCAGTCGGTAAAGAGTCCGAGAGACTCTGTTGCGTAAAAAGAGAAGCAGGGGGAATGCAAAGAACATAAAAGGTGGCCGAATATAACACCAGTGGCCAGTACGAGGCTCTTCTTTCTCTACAGACTCCCACTGAGAGTTATTAAACGATCTACAATGCTTGTTGCCGCGTCACCCATCTCTTCCAATTCCTACTGCCATCCGTCGTGGTGCGAGGCCTGGCTCAGCTTGATCTGGCCAACACCTTTCGGAAGCCTCTGGTAATCAAATTCATTGAGTAGTGTGTATTCGTCGTACATTGTATATATGAGTGTGTGGTGCTTAGATGATGTTCATCGTAAGATGCTTTTTGCCTCATTATCCGTAGCAAACGTCACACGCGAGATCTGGAAGATTCATATATGCGACGTATCATGTACTTATAAATATCGAAACTACCCCGAAATGACTAATATATTTCACTCGTCGGTAGCCAGTACCTACCCTCTTCGATCTGCACACGAAGATGAATACAAAATATACAAATTGGAACACCGATGAGAAATCTTCTATACCTGTTACAACATGGTGCATTATGATCGAATTTATTGTTTATCGCATTCGGTAACGGCGGTGGCGGTGGCGGTGTCGGCATCGACATCAACCAATGACCACCTGGGTGGAAATGCTGATCAAAAATTGAACAATCGTAACGCAAAGTCACGATTGCCTTGCCAGAGAAGAAATGTGAAGAAAAAAGGATCTATATTCGAGTTAAACGAAAGAGAGATTTTAGGCATTGTCATTGGTAATTGAGGAGAACGAAAGACAACAGGAAGGGAGAAATTCAAACGAGGGACAAAGAGACGAAGAATTCCAAAGTGTTTCAAGGATAATAATGATGATGATGGTAATGGAAATTCTGATAATCACAAATTCACTCGATTAAGGATCTGAATTACCTTCTTTTTGAAAACGAATCGACCATCGATTAAAATTCTTACAATTACAGATACTTCACATTCTTAATACCACGCTTGTTAACGAAAGTATACATTACCTGGTTTCGACTAACAAAGTGGATTCAAGTGTCATCAACGATGGCGAGGAACAATGAAAAAAATGAAGGAAGAAGGCAAAGAAAGGAACGCAAGAGGAAAGCCATAGAGTAACTTATATACTTGTACTGCTTGTTCGTAGAAGAAAACGAAGCAATCGATATCAATGTTTGCATTGCTTTCGAATTCATCGGGATAAAGAAGAAGAGCTTTCCTCGTTAATGAACCCGACTAACGTTTCTCCGGATTTTTCACGAGCAAAGTTCTCATCGATTCCAACTAATACTCCGTTGAGTTGCCAAGTACGTATTCAATGGTGCCTAGAGTGTAAAAGGCTTCCAATATTCTTCTCATAGCATCATTTATCAATGATCTTCATCGATTCTGTAAGAATCAGCGCCCAAACACAATAATAATAATAATAATCAATATTGCTCTAATCGTCTTTTTTTCTCCTTGATATCCAGATACAGCAGAAAAAAATGCGGAAAAAAGCAAGACATCGAAAAAGAAGTTTTACACCTCTGCACCATGCGAAAGCAGCGCAAAAACTTCACATCTGACAATTGTTTTCTCCCTTTCTCCCCACCTATCCTCGTTTGCTGCTTCTTGCTTCTTTTTATTTTTGAAAATCAAATCAAGGAAGCAAACCGTAACGCAATCGACGAGTAAATTGTTTATTTCGAGATCGTGACAACCCTTCCGTTTCTTCATTTTCCTTTTTCATTGCGTCAAGGGGTTCGGTGTGGAACGAAGAAAAAAGAATAAATAAGAGAACACGGCGAAGAGAGAAAGAGGAAAGAAAGAAGAAATAATAATCTGCTTGGTAGCCCCCACGGTTTTTTCGATTTCAGCTATTCAGAGAGCTACTGCTGCTCCTGCTGGTGTACACGATGCATGAAAGAAGAAAAAAAGAATCTCAATCGATCGGGTGGCCGCCACCGAATGGGGTTGTGCCAAATGTGTCATTGATCGAAAACGGCATCATCGATGGTCGTTTATTTTTTTCTTCTTTGCTTTTCTTGTCGTAGGTAGAGTACAGGTATGCCGATCAACCTTGAGCCAAAAAACGAAGGGATTCTATGCACTTTTCTACTACTAACGGCAGGTAATCGTTATAGAAAAAGCAGGAAGTTTTTGATGCGTATACCATGGCGATATTATCTACATTATCGAGTACAAAAATACAGAAAACCACGATTCGTCTTTTAACTGTTCTGAATTCACAAAAGGAGTCCATAAAATTGGTACACAAAGCAATCAAGATTTCTTGATAGTTAATAAATGTGTATTCTGTGAAGGCACGAGTACGAATTGATGAGAAGATTAGGCTGAGTCAACGGTGTAATCTCACAATTCAAGCTTCTACGCCACGACAATCCGATTATATATTATATATATATACGAAATTATACACGTTTTTCGAAATGAAATTTTGAATAAAGGATTGACAATGCGATGCTCACAAAATAATATTCAACGTACTATTTGTGGTTTCCTCATGTATCTTCATTAAAATGATGTACGTACAATCGAAAAGAATATATCTGTACATCGTTTCTATGCGAGCTTATTTCTCTTTATCTTATTTGACGCCACGTAAAAAAGTTTCAACGTATATCACACGTTGATTTGATAAAACCTGAAAAGGTTGAAACCTTTCAATTCATACACATAATTCTTGTTCGCTTTGAGTAAAGATGATAAATTAATTAATCGCGTTATTCGCGTATGAAAATGTATATTTTTCAGTCGGTCGTATCGGTTATTTACAACATCAATTATATTTCCAGTCAAAGGTGAGGTAAATAAGAGAATCTAATTACATGAAACATCGAGTGCTACATTGCGGTCGAGGTTAATTGATAATCAGTTGAAAAAACAACCCGCGTACGCGTCTACACATTGAGAGGAATAAGTTGTGTATAGTGAATGGTAGTCATCCTACAACTTATATTTTACGTTGAATATTCGTAAGCAGGTTCTGCAGAGATTCAAAGAAAATTTGATTGCGAGTTGTATGAAGTTCAAACAACTTTTTTTCATTTCCACATAATATTACAAATTTTATGGATATATGTATTCGTTCGAACCATTCTACCGTTCATTCTTTATGTTTTCACGAATAAGTGCGTTAAAGAGAATCCATGATTCTCTAACGAATTTTCAAAAGCGACTAAAAAAACAGTGAATTCTGATAAAAGGTGGGCATTACGTTTTCCGCAGTGTTGTAAAAATTTTCATTCTATAAATCATTACGAAAACAAATTTAGTAAATGTTCTATGGAATTTGTAGAGTTGATGTGCAAAATCGATAAGGGAACAATAATAACTTCTTCCATTTGGAAGATGAGATTGAAGTGACATATGACACAAGGAAGATTCGCATTCATAAATCATTAAACCTGAATCAATATTGAATGATTTTGCAATTCGTAAAATATGTCATGAAATCTTTTTGAATCCCAAAAACGACACCTGTGATCCATTTACAATATTGATAATGGGAGTTTATGAATTATCCAGTTATCCAATGCAAACCGAGTGGTGTGCAAATAATTTTATCAAATATACGTTATTCAATTCAATAGGGATTTTTTCAATGATAAGCTTTTGAGGATGGAGTTCATTAAACATCAATGATCAAATATCTTCATGATTTCACGGTTGGCTTTGAAAAGAGATTAATTGATTTTCATTTTCCTAAGTCTCATTGTAAATATCTTCACAATAATATTTATCCAAGAAAGAGAACTACTTGTGAACAACGCAACGCAAGTCATGTAAAAAATTTTAATTTCAGTATATTGAAATTTTATCTTCTTCTATCTATAGAAATTAAAAAACTGTTAACACCCATTCTCGATAATATGCGAGTTTGTATAAAAGTTCTGCCTCCTGAAGCGCTAGGGTGACGCCAATATCATTGACGATGAGATATCAATATTGCCTATTAACGATCGGAAGGCGTGGAGGACTGAGAAGTTTAAAAAGAATTGAAAAATATATGAAAGAGAAAAATACATGGACCGAGAGCAACAGCGGTAGGAGCAACCTTCTTTCTTTCCTCTAATCCGCGTTTTTATCGAGTCGATGCTTGGAATCGGGCACAATTCAAGCACCACATCCACGAACACAGAGAAAATATTATAGTATTCTATACGCGATATATCCACAACTTACAAAACCCGTATACAATCAACCGTAGATCACGAGCACATGTGTGACATAGACTACGAGACTGTTTCGTTGGTCAAACCAAATGGTGCGTGGAAACACTGACCGTATAGAGAGAAAGAGAGAGAGAGAGAGAGAGTGAACCTCGCACACATGAAAAAAAACATATCTATACGTACACCCCACCTGCTTGCATTCATCGAGCCCGCTCGCGCACAATGTGTGTTCTTTAATTCTCCACTTTCGTGGCCTCCGGTGGAATCCCATAAATCGCCCGAAAATTCCCACCGAGCGCGGGATGGGGAGTGCTCCCGTAGTTGCCGCGTGGACGTAAATTACCAGCTTATTTCCGCGGACACAGTGCCAAGTCAGAGGTAACCAATGCTAGCCAGGCCAACCCATGCCGTCTCACGAGATAAATAAAAATATTTATACCGAAGCCGCGTGCACTCGGACACTAAATTAAACGGTACGGGTTCACCCGAGGCGGTACTATGTACCCTGGCCCTGTTGTACGAGCCTGTCCAAGTCCTCGACACGAACCAACTATTATGTGGGTATGGCCGATGATATAAAATCGTTACAGATAATCAAGGGCAAAGACGTATGTTCGTTTACAACGTTCAAATACACTTCATTGAACGTCGCCATCGTTCTTCATCTCGCGATTATAAACTTGAGGTGAAATTTTCAATTGATCAAACATCATAAAACATTTAATCCCGTGAATTCAATGTGAATATAAATCGTTGAAACGAACTAACGTTCCATTACTTCTACGTTACATAACTCCAACGAATCTCCGCCTTTTACCTCAAAATTCAACAGGGAATGAGTAGCTTTGCTCCACTTTGCGGCATTCTTTATGATAAAAAGGTTGGCGAAAATTCAAAAATTCCATCCCACCCTCCAAGTTCTTCCAAGTAGAGAATTACTCCCCGGTTGGAGTTGTCAACGTACTACCCTACACAATACCACGTATCGCCGTGTATTCCTACGTGAACGCAGACACACTCTCACAATACACATTTTTCCCCTAGAACGACAAGAATTCACCCTTTCTCCTCCTTTCTTGAATCACGCAGCTCCCTTTCTTCTCTCCTCTTCTTTCTTTTTCACTTTTCTGTGGAAGCAGCAATAGCAGGAGCAGCAGCAGTGACAGAAGCAGCGATACCAACAGCGGTACACGTAACACGAGTTGCTCGATTCTTCCCTGAATATTGTAACTCATGTATCAAAAATCCATGGTACGATATCTTTTTTTTTCATTTCTATTCTCCCTACACGCGCGGAAATTCAGTCTCGCGAATAGTCTCGCGTTGTCTTTCAAGTGTCTCGTTTATGAAACAATCCAATACCTTTCCCAGATAGAAAACCAGGGTGTAAATATTTTGTAACATAATGTGTCGTGAACGTACTATCATAACCTTCGCTCAGCTTGCAATGATGCATAAAATGTAGACATTATGTCTTCATTATGGTACCATCACCTCGTTTTGCAACCAAAAACAATGCTTTATGCGGAAACACCTTGGTACCATGATGCGAACATTTCTTGACGTGCATGTTGCCATTATGATGGCATTATTGAGACATTTTTCTATCAAGCTTAGCGACATCTCGCTAATAATCTCGCTCAAAGTCTCGCATAGTATCGCTTTAATTCTTGGAAAAAAAGTACAAATGTAGTTATATCATTTCAAATTTTAACCTTTTTTCCAAACGTATGGAATATTTTATTTTATCATTGAATTTTTATCGATGCATGCATTGATTTTTCATCTTTGACTAATCGATCGTTAAGTTAATGTATTTTATATGATTTCTTGAGGATGTAATAGGATCGGTGATTCGTACACGGAGAGAATTAAATAACACTCACTGCTATGTAAACATCGAAATAAGCTGCATTTTTTCAGCATAGCATTGGAGACCGTTTTTTGTATCAATCTTTGATCGATTAAATCTTAATAACCTCCACGTAAATCATAATGATCAGAATGTTACATAGTATCGAATCCAACATCATGATAACTATATTCTGTAACAAATTTCAGGCTATATCGTATTCATAACAACCACAATTTACATATGACAATTGATCTAAAGATGCGTAGTTGTGGAAAGCCCTGTAAAAATGTAGTGGATGGGATGTACATCGTAATAAGTAAGATATGGCAATACCAACTTCATGCGGCACAATTAACATATCAGTGTGTATGATCGAAAAATGTTTGAGACAAATGAACTCGCAAAATATTCACGAAACGACGATACACCGGTATATTCCTAAAAAAAGGTGGTTTGAGAAAGAATTACGATTGAGCACATCAAATATTGCGTATTAATCATATATATTTCAATTTCTCAATTTGATGATGGTTCATATATTTTTATGTATTCGGTAAATTCACTGCCTTGATTTTCATCGAATTTATATTATTGTAATATGCGAATGAATCATTTTCTCATGTCTCATCTCTTGTTCGCTTTGTTTTGCGTTAATCACCATCAAGTATTGATGTAATTTTTATGATTTAATAAAAATACCAGCATTGATGTGTCTTTCCTAATTCTCTTCAACATTGTGTTTTGAATTTTCTCCTGTATTATGAGGAAGAAGGTTCAAATCCCATATATAATGTATATTAAAATAGGTCTATCATCAAAAATAATTCCAATTCACTGAGATAAAAGTATTATTGCAATACCTAGACAATACAAGAGGAATTCCGAAGAATGGACGACATTTCCGGGATATTCGGATTTCCTTGAGATTTCAATTTTCATTTACTCTTTCGTATTCCATGAGATGTTATATTTACCATTGGATTGTGATTTTTTCATTATTTTCTCAGTAATGAAACTTGTGAATTATAACAGATTATCATGAAGAAATTACATGTAGCATTTTGCAATTCGTTGCATAGAATTGATTTTTTCGGAATATGCAGGCCCCACCTTTTGAGCGCAATGTTCATTCGTCAAGTCTTGTGAAAGCTCAAATATGATTGGATGTGTGAGAAGGATAGACCAATAAACATCGTGTCCTCTTTTCGAGATAGTAACCCTAAGCACATACGATATACAAAATTGGATTGAAGGGTCTGTTTTATTACAAAATTGGATTACCAAGAATCCAAATTATTGAAAAAGAATCATAAAGGATGGAACAAAATTTTTCTCTCTGTTCCACATTTATTGTTAGATTAATCGCACTCTGAATACAAATTGACTTTTTCGCATCATGCACATGAACTAAGAACAGAAATTATAAAAATCCTAACTTTGAAATAACAAAATCTTTGTTGCGTTTCATTTTACAATCATTAGAAATTAGTGAAATATTCTGATTTATATTTAAAACAAACTCATTAGAGATGTAATTTATTGACGTATATTTATAAATTTATTTCAATATTCTTTGAAACATACGCCAAATTTTTCCAGATTCTTATCTGAAGGTCATATTATGTAACATCGTAAACATTACGATTTAATTCCATTCACGAGTAGATTTTTTCATCATACTAATCAATATGTTTCATTGTTAATGACACTAGGACGTCCATCGGTTTCTACACCTCTGTTCACATGATACAAAATACTGCAGTATGAAAATAGCAATTAATTTTTGAATTCAGTCCTATGTAAAATCGGAAACATTAGGATGTAATTCTCTCTGTGTATTATTGGCGAGGAAGAGACTGGATTGTTTTTAACGACAACGTTGCCAACGAAAGCTATGACCTGATAAATTATGAGTAATTATTCAGAAAAATCTCATTCACCAATAATTCTTCAAGTTTTTCTGAAAATAATCATCTCGGATATGTTTTAGAAATGTTGAAGTTGTCACTTGAAGTTGACTCGACTTATACCGTGATAAATTAATGGGAAGATATCAAATGATATTGTGTTACCGATGGTCATAGCCTATTCGTATTTCATTTTATTCTAGTTAATTCATGAAATAACTTTTTTTTATTATTCTGTTTTCTCATTTGATAGAGCATGAACCTAAATTATTCAGAGATATATGAAAATTTCTATGGTTGAATTCTTCACATGTATAATAAAGATTTGATATGTACTGTCAACACAATTCCAGTAACAACATTTTTTGCATCATATAGAAGATTTATTTTGTCTGTAAGTCATTTTTAATCGAGTCAAGTATTCGTACAGTATCATAGATGAGCCACAAGAATCTGAGTTCGATTCCAAATAAAATACATATATTTTTTCTCTCGAAATCTTAAAATGTTTCAATAATTTTGCAAGATGATGTTTTATAACCGAGACTATTTGCAGAATCATTTCCAATAATATCCGAGATTCTTTGCGAGACTATTCACAAAACTGTTTGCGGGACTGTGCGAGATTGCGTGCGAGATACTGAATTTCCGCGCGGGTATCCTTTCGAAAATAATACAATTTTGAGAATTCTATTGTATATTTTCGATATCCTGTCAAGAAAGTTCTATTCAGATCTGGAGAGTTGGGTAAAAGTAGTGGATGAAGGGAAAAAAACACACAGGAGGGGACAGAAATCCTCAGATCTGTCGAATCGTAGAGCTATTCAATCTTTCCTCATGGTTTTGTTTCTCAAGTATTTATAACAAGTTCGTCGTATACAACAGTGTCTTGACATTATTTTCATTATACTTATCATAAAATCTGCATGAATGCAAGCTGGTAAGTACCTATGTCGAGGAAAAGTATCATAGACCCTCGTCTCATATAACGGACCATGAATCGAGAAAAGAACGAGAAAAAGCATCGGTTGCTTCAGTTATGACTATATATATATATATATATATGGGTATATATACCTGTATCATGTTGTACAACTTGGAGTCACTTCGTATCCAGCTTTCTGTCTCCCCCGGTAACTTCTCGTTCTTCTCCTTTTTTTATTATTAGCTCTCGCACCTGAATAACTTCTCTCTACTTTTATACCATTTTTCTCCCTTCTGTACTTCTTTTCACGCGCTCGAGAGAAAAGATGATTCAGATATTTTTCATTTCTTATTCTGGGTATAACATTTATAATAAAACCTGCTAATTCGAGAGGAAGACTTGCCGTCAACACTCTCGTCGGTAATTATTTGCCAAGTGGTAATAAATGCTGAAAAGGAAAGGCGGAGGAAGGAATGATATGAAAAGTCGTTCGGGTATACAAAAAGAAATGGGAAGAAGAAAATCCTGGACTCATTTTAAGTGAATAAAAGTTGTTGTTCAGTGGTACAGGGTCTTGAAGAACAGGATTCATCATTGTTCATTTTTTTTTTCTCTTTTGTTTTACTTTTTAATCATCTTGACTCTCTGTTTTTATTCTCACATGTAAAAGTGTATTAGATAATCGTCGATGAATGAAATTCATTCCATAAAAAAACATTCAATTCCCACTTGTTTTTCTTCAAAAACGAAATCAAAAGATAAAACATGAATGAATGAAAATTTCGTTCGAATATCTCAATTTTCGGATTGAAAAATCCATGAAATTCTAGTAATGCCATTCACCGTTGAACGTACTTGAGACTAAATGATATGAACGAAGGGAAAAACCTTTGCAGAGTCGCGATACGTTGGTAGTGGTGACCAGTTCGATAGAAAAATGGGTTTAGTATGCAGATTCGATCCCGACTCAGACCACCGTTCGGGCCCTCTTTCATTCCCGTATTTCTCTTCTTTCTATTTCTTATTCTCAAAAACCTATAGCATTGTGTACGCAAGGTGTTTTGTATTCCGTATAGAAGATCACCCGCGCAGAAATCCGCAAAGCTTTATTGAGCTCTCTGTACATGATTTTATGCCCCGTTGTATGAAAACCATTCTTGAGAACATGGGAGTTTCATTACAATGAAAAGTGTACACGATTTTACTCTCTACATTGTAAACAAGTTCTGGGAAAATGAGAATTCAACGACTGGATGTATTTTCATTCGTAAAATCATCTCGTGAATGATTGGATTACTGTTTTCAAAGATTTGTTGAATTTTCCAGAACTATCCGAAGGTTTGAATGCACGGAAAAAACAATTAGCTATTATTTTGATAGCCAAAGATTAGATACGAGAGATAGTTTTTAGCTATTCAAATATCAATCACGAAACCTGCTACCCTTCTCTACTGTGGTAGCTAAAAAATAGCGATAGATACAATTCTTTTAACTATAGCAGTGAAACACAAGGGTGGTAAAAAAAAGTGGGTAGCTGCCACCGGTAGACACAGTCATAGTCCAAGTATACATGCCCACATCTGCATATTCGGAGGAAGATATTGAAAAAACGTACGAAGAAATAGAAGAAGTGATAGAATATGTGAAGGGAGAAGAGAATTTGATAGTGATGGGGGATTGGAATGCGGTAGTAGGACAAGGAAAAGAGGACAACATTATAGGAGATTTCGCGTTAGGGAGGAGGAACGATAGAGGACAACGTTTAGTCGAATTTTGTGAAAATCATAAGATGGTTATCACAAACACTTTATTCGAAAATCATCCAAGAAGAATCTACACTTGGAAAATGCCAGGAGATACAGCAAGATACCAAATTGATTACATATTAGTGAAACAAAGATTTAGAAACCAAGTGAAAAACTGTAAAACTTATCCCGGTGCAGATATAGATAGTGATCATAATATGTTGATGATGAAATGTTCTCTGAAATTCAAATCTCTGAAGAAGAAAAGGAAAATGCAGAAAAGATGGAATTTGAAGAACCTCAAGCAAAAACAAACACATGAGGCATTCTGAGAAAATGTTGGATGAAAAATTGGGAGATCAAAAAGAGAAAGACTTGGGAATAGAGAGGAGATGGACAAAGATGAAGGGGAATATAAGAGAATGTGCGGATAAGATTTTGAAGAATGATGGAGTAGAAGCTAAAAACCCATGGATAACGGGAGAAATTTTAGAATTGATAAATGAAAGAAGAAAATACAAGAATAATGATAGCCAAGAAGGCCAGCAACGATACAAATCATTGAGAAATAAAATAATAAGAGAATCAAGGAAAGCAAAAGAACAGTGGTTAGAAGAGAAATGTCAGGAAATAGAAATAAGATTGCATTTAGGAAAAATAGATGAAGCATATAGGATTATTAAAAGATTTTTCAGACAAATGAAATCTAGAAGCAATAAGATTAGAAACTCTCTAGGACGACAATTGATAAAAACGGAAGAGAAAATAGAACAGTGGATCAATCATTTGGAAGACTTGTATAGAGGAAACGATGATATAGCACTATTAGAGAAGGAGGAGGATGTAGATGAGGAAGAATTGGGAGATTCGATATTGAGATCAGAATTCGACAAGGCTTTGAAAGAATTGAAAACTAATAAAGCGCCAGGCATAGATGGCATAAGTGCGGACCTTATAAAAGCCTCCAGTGAAGGAACTCGCGACGCACTGTTTGAATTGATTAGAGATATGTACGAAAAAGGAGAAGTACCGGAAGATTTCCAAAAGAATAAAATTGTCGCTATCCTGAAAAAACAAGGGGCAGACAAATGCGAGAACTACAGAACGATCAGTTTAACTTCACATGCTTCGAAAATACTGACCAAAATTATATACAGGAGGATGGAAAATAAAATAGAGAGTAGATTGGCAGAGGATCAGTTTGGTTTTAGAAAAAATAGGGGAACGCGAGAAGCAATCTTAGCACTCAGGGCAGTAATAGAGAAAAGGATAGCGCTGAAGAAATTTGTGTACATAGGTTTTGTAGATATACAAAAGGCTTTCGATAATGTGGACTGGGAGAAGATGTTTGCGATCCTGAAGAAGGTGGGAATAAATTATAAAGATAGAAGAATAATATACGAATTATATAAGAATCAAAGTGCAATAATAGACATAGAGGGTCAGGAAGGGGAAGCACAAATAAGAAGAGGGGTGAGACAAGGATGCTCATTATCGCCACTGATGTTCAATTTATATATAGAAGAAGCAATGAACGAAGTGAAGGAGGAAATTCAATCGAAATTACAGATTCAGGGAGAAAATATAAGTATGTTGAGATTCGCGGATGACATAGCTATATTGGCCACGAGTGGTACTGAGTTAGAAAATATTCTCAACACCATGAGAACAATATTATTGGAAAACTATTATATGAATATAAATAAAGACAAAACAAAATTCATGATGTGTACAGCAGCGAAAACAGCTAGAAGAACGAGAATCAAAATAGATACCGAGACAATTGAACAGGTGAAAGAATTCAAATATCTAGGAAGCATAATTACAGAGAACGGCAAAAGCGAAAGAGATATAAGAGCAAGAATAGCACAAGGGAAACAGGCTTTTTATCAAAAGAGACAGTTATTATGCTCAAAAAATATAAGCTTGGAAGTAAGGAAGAAATTCTTGAAAAGTTACGTTTGGAGCACAGCATTATATGGTTGCGAAACTTGGACAATGGGGAAAACTGATCAACGAAGACTTGAAGCTTTTGAAATGTGGTGTTATAGGAGGATGCTCAGAATAAAATGGATAGACAAAGTCAAAAATGAAGAAGTACTCGAGCAGATAAATGAAGAAAGAAATCTTTTGAAACCCATCGTGAAAAGGAGAAGCAATCTTATAGGACACACATTATGGCATGAGAGTTTATTGAAAACAATATTGGAAGGGAAAATGAATGGTAAAACTGGTAAAGGTAGACCTAGAGCAAGTTATATGAAGCAAATCGTACAAGACAAGGGATGTAGTAGATATGTAGAAATTAAACGTTTGGCGGATAATAGACAGGGGTGGAGGGTTTCATCAAACCAGTCGTAAGACTGATTACTTCATGATGATGATGAGCTGCCACAGTTATTTCATTATTTCGTTGCGTGTGAATCACGAATGATCGAGAACCAGATCAAAATATACAGAGATTCGCTGTGAATAAGATACGTCGATCGGTTAATAATTTAAAAATTTCCCAATCATCGTAGCGAATGAAGAATATTATTCCAATATTTTTTCAATATGATAACGATAGCGATTCAAAAGCAACATGACAATAAATACACGAAATATATGTATAAGTTAGGGCTTGATGCCAGTTAGAATCTCGATAAACTGAGAACTCTAACGCGGTTAACTTGCGGAAATGACCCGGAAGGAGACGGCGAAGTATTCTCGTATATGCGACGAGCTGGAAATATAAGAAGTCATCCAAACGAAAGATTCTTACGATTGTTGTGCCAAAGAAGTACCCAAGTTCCGGTTTTTCTTATCCACCTACACATACTCGACCATTTTCGTTGTGGTGAGAATAAAAAGATCGTGGAAACGCATCATTGGACAAAAACGACAAAATCAAATGAAACGTTTCCTTATGAGAACTCTGTACCCCTCTTTCACTCGATTATACGTGCATCGAAAATCTGTAAAACGATTAATCGATTGAACTTTTCTACTAACCGAGGTCAATTGCGATTCTACATGATTTTCCGCAACCATTTGGGACATCATCTAGAACGTAAAACTTGTATTCTTCCTTCCTACCGAACATAATAAATCAGATGTACAAAATACGGCGACTCGACACACTAATTTCACACTTTATTGCAACATTCGTACCTACTACTGAAAAAAATCATTCTCCGTCACGAATATCTGTTATTCCTCAGAATTTCTGATCGTTCGTTTGTATTCCAAGCGATTCTATTTTAACCAACTTTTGTCAATTCTCTCTTCAAGGCGGAATAAAGGGCGTCTTTTTTTCTTTCGAGTATGTACCAACGTCACAGGACCCTTATAACATCGAACCCACACGTTATTAGCCCCGTAAGACGAAAACGACAACGATTTATATTCTTATACGCTACGAGTACGAGCAATTCCTTAAAAACCTATATAGTCAAGTATAAAAGCGTCACAAAACACGACGCCACGACCGATATACCAGAACATGAATGTATATATTTCCATATAGTATGTCTGTCTCCATATTATATACGTATACATTCCCGTCGAGCTGCTAGGGGATTAGGACTCGCGTGAATGGGAGAAAATGCGAATTGATACGGTCGTTAAGAACACCCTCTCTTCTTTGAACCTTGAGACGCGCGTCGTAAGTTTGGAAGCGTATGTGTGAGTTCTTGCATCCTTTATACACCACACGTACACGCCTTTTCTACCCATGAACCTTCGCTCCTATTCTATTTTCATTGCCCGTGCACCTCCAACCGTTCCTCCCCAATTATAAACAATAAAAATATATTCATATCATCGAAACATCCATACTTTTGATATTATTCCACCTTGTAATAACGTGGCATATGAATATGCTACATACACTATAGATTTGTAAAAACATGACTTCAATGAATATCGACATGATGGAACAAGAGGGCGAGAGAGAAAAATATGAACAATAATATTCAAAAGCGAACGTGCCCTGAGAAGTTTCTCCTTCTTCTTAGTACAACGCGCTCGAATGCCAACACCCCGATAACTCTTTTTTTTTCTTTTTTTTTATAATGTTTTCCTCTTTCTCCTTCTAGTTTTCCGGGAGGAAAAATCTGAAAGGCTTAGAGACGGTTCACCGGTGCCTCGAAAAAACAAAAACAGAAACAAAAAAGAAAACACAGAAGAAAGAATGAAAGAAAGAACGAAAGAAAAAGGGAAAGAAAGGAAGAATAAGAGAAAAAAGATGGAAGAGAAGGAAACAAACTCAGAAAGCTATTCAAGCTGACGGTTTATTCTCTCTCGTTCTCATCTTCTTCTGTTGCGAAAGAGTGCACATAATGCTCTCCTGTTTTCACGTTTTCTTGCGAGGCACAGCCATTATGAGGGTACGAAACAAAGAAAAAGCATATCTATTATCCTGGTCGCGTTGCTTTTGCCGTATGTGTGTTGTGTGTCATCGCCACCACCAATACCATGCCACCATTACCAGTAGGATTAATCCGTTCCGTGTCATTATATATAATGCGCTTGGTATACAAAATACTATAATGCATATACTATACAAAATGAAACATTATATTGTTGATATGAGGTGTATACACGTGTTTCTACGTCCTATGAGACACACCCTCTGTACGCACATTTTAAGCGAGAATCTCTGTGCATAACTATTGTCGAGGAATAGTATAATGTATAATGTGTAATGCGAATATGTAGGTTCATATATATTTGTTTCATGGATAAATCATTTGAGTTACGTTCGCATCGTGCCTAAATCTTTTATATAACTCATCCCTTTCGCCCTCTCTGGCGCTAACATTTTTCACAAAACAATGCTTGTACCATTCAAATCATCGTATCCCGTTTCTCTTGGGTAATCGAGTCCTATTGAGAAAAATCGATGCCGTCTATTCTCATAAGCTCTACCCGTCGATGTGAATACATTTCTCTTCGACTCTTTGCATTTGCATTTATCATAGCAATTACGATTAAGTAGTATGTACGTCAATTTGGATATAAATATGCGGATATATATACATAGGAATAATGACATTTCAGTGTTTTCTTCCAACACTGAATAAATCCACAAAGAAACGATTGCTAGGCAATAAATATTTCTTTCCCTCGTTCATTTCCTTCTGACGAATCATTTATGTAATTAGATATAATAGCTTGAATGCTGTATTCGATAACGCATACGGATCCATGATATGATGTATACAAATATACTATACCTATTCAAATATCGAAAATCATCGCCTAATTCCAAATGAAACAAGAAAACCAAATCATTTCGTAAATTACAAAATGAGAAACAAAATACATTTTACATAAACAAAACTTAAAAGGCGCACTACTGGAAAGGTTGTATTTGCCGGAATTCAGGGTCATAACTGCACAAATGTACCAAGCTTGGAGCCAAGCTTGAGCCAATGCTAGCCAACATTGGGCCTAGCGTGGTTACCAACATCGGCATCAAATTAGATTAATGTCTGGGATGATAACAATGTTCCACGCTTGGCATCCAAGCTTGGTTCAATATTAAGATTCAATATTGGTTCCATGTTCTCAATCGATATTGATTCCATGATTGGTATACAATCGACTTCAACGAATAGGATGGGATTTCCTCATTGGCATCCAAGTTTAATTGAATATAACATATTCCGACACATGAAATTTCAGAATATTGGTTTTCGACACACTCACTTCAGTTTAGATAGCACAAGAGTTCTAAAAGAGTTCAGAATTGATGGAATTCTTGTGCTATCTGGGAGGACGTTGAGAGGATATCCATATTTTGACTGATGTACATTCAGGCGTATAATCTTTCAATTTTGTGAAATGCGAATAAATTCCAAGTCTACGTCATGTGGTTATATTTAGGTTTACGGCGAGCCAAGTGTCGATTAAAGTTTGGTTGACGAAAAATAAATCAAATGCAGCGAAATATGCTTAATCTTAGCATTGATGTCTGAGGTGCTATTAAGGGTTGGTGAGGTGTGACGGGCCAAGCATCAGTCGAGACTTGGTTAACGAAAATTGAATCAAACACGGCATCTAAAGCTCTATCAACACTTAGTCAGCTACGGTGGGCCAAGCATTGGCCAAGGTTAGGCTAACGAGACTTGGCATACCAAGCTTGATGCCAGTCATGGTCCAGTTGTCAGTCTTGGTATGACTTGCCTGGGTGTTTCTCAACTGGCACCAATCGTTAGATGGATTTCAAAATGCATTGGTTCCCGTAGACAGAAAGGTCTGCGCCAGTACTCAATCTTTATTGCTGAGCAAAGACTCGAGTTTTAGGAAAACGGAGCTGTGCCAGTATCGTACCAGATTTGGCAGGAGCGGACTATCGCCTGTGCCAACGGCGCCATGGCGCAGGGGCGGCAGGCTGTAAAAGGGCAGCAATCGGGTTGAACAAATTTTTTTTCAATTTCAATAATTTAAAAATAATTTTTAGGAGAATAATAAATTCTTAGCAATAAAACAACTTTTTTTGGTAATGAATATTTGCATGAAAAATTAATTTTTGCTGCCATATGAGGGGTGGCAAGCTAGATGGCGCAGGGACGGCAAAAACCAAAGTCCGTCTCTGTGATTTGGTGGTAAATTTTGTACTGGCCCTTGAGTTGATCCTACACGGAAAGACCGGGTCTATTAATATTTAGGGAAATTTAGTCAATTTAGGGAAAACGAGGATCACTGGAAAATATTCGCAGTGAGTCTACTACAACCCGAGTAGAAATTTGTAGTCGATCTATTAACAATTGATAGTTTCACTGCACTGTTAGTCATTTCTGCATTAATTTCAATGCATTTGCTGGAAGTTCTTTTCAAATACGTGCATGAATTGAGTTTCATACACATTTTACATGAAATTTGATGTAAACTATAGCATAATCTATATTTTTTTCATGTTCTTGTACATTAAATTTAATGTAAAGTTTGTATTAACCTGAATTCATGTACGTGATTGAAAAAAACTTCATAGAGATATTTCTGACATTGTGTGAAAAATACCAATGAAAATATCAAATGTTAATATTTTGACTACGAATTTTTGGTAGACTCACTACACGGAGAGAAATTTGTAGTTAAATTTACTATGTTATTATTGTTCCCGAGGAACAGACTGAATTCTGTCGGATTTTACTATGAAGGGCATATTTTTACTATGGTACAACAATAGAATGCTGATCATATTTACTATGTTTTATGGGGGAACCCGTCATAGTTCAGTCTGTTCCTCGGGAACAATAATAACATAGTAAATTTAACTACAAATTTCTCTCCGTGTACGAATATTTTTCAGCGATTCTCTTTTTCCCTAAATTGACAGTCATTTTTCTGAACGTTGATAAATTCTTTCTAAATATTAATAGACCCGGTCTTTCCGTGTAGTAGAAATTATCATCGGAAATTAGATGGGCCTCAGCTAGTTTTCCCAGATGTTCAGTTGGTTTCTAGCTACCCTAGTAGAAATTTAATCAGGCATTGCCTATTTTCAATAAGGTCCTGATCAGGTCAGAATCCAAAAACCGTGAATAAGGAAAATCTTGAGAAGTCCTTACAAGGGCGTTATCTGATTTCTCTAATAGGATTCAAATAGGGTTGTCACACGAAACCTGATGAGGACCTGATAGAAAATCAAGCATGCGTCATCAGGTTCTCGTATTCTTCCTTCGAAAATTTCTACTAGGGTAGTTTTGTAACGCACTTTCTGGCCTGTCCCCATCCAGATGTCCCAGGAAATTGTTGGAATATTGTTCAAATTGTGAATTAGAAATGTGGAATCATGTTTTTTCAGTATAATCACATCCATGACTTCCTTTTATTCCTTAGACCGTGTTCATGGACTATCAATGTTACTGTAAGATCAGTTGAAGCATGAAAAATCTACATAAACCAACTGAATGTTTGAACACTGAAGTCAAATTGGCTGATATATGTTATCTTGTTGTCCCCCCATTGGTTCCATCTAGTACACGGATGGTAATTGGAACACCCAAACAAATTTCTACCAGGGAAATGATGTTATCATTTCGATTCCGGGTGAGTAACATCTATTCAACTGGCTCTGTAATGGTAAGTATAGATTTTCCAGTACTGGCAACTTTGGCAACAGTACTCAGCCAGTATCGGCCCTACCTCTTATTTCAAGAAGAAAGAGAGAATATTGATGGAACACGACAATACACGTTTTTCATGATTACACACAATTTCTGTGGTTGAAAGGGATGCATTTTCTGATTCATTTAACGTGACACCTTCATTTTTCCAGGAAATGAATCCAGAATGTATAGACAATCTTTCTTAGTACATGTCATGCCGGTAAGCGATGTTTTTCGTCGCATCATGGCGAAAAAAATACACCAACCCTCTTTTCTTCATTCTTTCAACGAGTTTGAAACAAGCGGTTGGAATCATTAGTCATTCGAAAGACATCGTGTTTCGCTGATAATCGATAATTCATCTTCTGTATACTGAAAATAAATTTCACGATTGACAGTGATATCATCGCTTTTAATTATTTCCGCAGTAGTATACGCGATATAAATATCAGTGGGATCGATTGTTTCGAAAGCTGATTATTACAAAGACTTCTCAGGGAGTAACGTAATGTGAAATTTCGAATTAAGGGGACTGGAGCATGGGAAAGTGGGGGAGGGAGAAAGTCAAACTTTGCGCAAACTTTTCTTAAAAGGTACAAACTTAATACAAATTTTAATTGAATAATAATGGATTATGTACAACCCCCTTTGAATTTCTCAATGATTTCTGAAGGCTAATTTGTTGACGTTTAGGGCTTAAAATTTCACAATTTTATTTTTCAGCCTTCAGAAATTATAAGGAAATCCAAAGGGGGTGGCAATGCGCAAGCCAAGTACACTGAAAAAAAAATGTATTCCAGTCAAATAAATAGATGGTTTTAATCATTTATTTAATTCCAATAAATTATTTTGGTTCCAAAGAATATTTTGTTAATTCTAATAAATATTTCTTTGGTACAGGACAAATAAATATTTATTTGACTGGAATAAATTTTTTTTTCAGTGTACGTAATTATTATTCTTATTCTTATCCCTCGATCTTGTTATACATTCGAACGCTAATGAAACGCGTAACAATATCTACTTGTAGGAGTTCGTATATGTCTTCGAAAACTTGACGTTATTGAGTTTTGAATATGTAAACTCCGTACACGTCAATATAATTCTTGAATCAAAGGTAAAATCAAAACCATTCAATCCCTTCAAAGGGACTGATTTGAGGAACATCAATCACAATGTATAAACACATGAATAAGGAACAAATGTAGTTCTTGAATGTTTGCACCAATCGACAAATTGATCAGCATTCATGTGCATTCATGTTCAACGAAATGATTGTCACATTTTTATAATCTTTAAACTCTATTTGCTATACGTAATCGATATGATAGGAATTTTAAACGTTACGCAACCTCAAGTATTGCGTAACATATAAATTCTCCGATGTTCTCCAACCAAATGGGCATCGGTCCTTGTGCAGGAATATGAATTACGTTATTTTGAAGGTAACAATGGCGAGGAGAGTCTGTTCATGGAGTTAAGTTGTTGAAACACTTATAACAAGTAATTAGAACAAGAAAGGCAGAAAGAGAGAAGAGGAGGTGAAGCGTATATACGGAATTCGCGAAGAACTGCCACTATTCGATTCTCCCCTGAAGTAGGAAAGAAGAAGGTAGTGGCAAAATTACGAAGGAGGGGAAACAAAAGTGAAGTAGAGGATGATGATGGAGACAGTGAAGGTGGTGCGAGTGAGAACGGAAGCACTGTCGAGGTTGGAGGTACGGAGGATGAAGGAAAAGGAGAGGGTGGAGGTACAATCTGGGAGGGATTGAGGTAAAACGGGAGGAGGAGGAGGAGGAGAAATGGTAGAAGTTGGAGATGGAAAAGAGAAAGAGAGAGGGATAGAGAGAGAGGAAGAGCAGTCGTCATAGCAACACCGCGCGGCTTCGCGTACGATAGTCGAAGCGAGAGAAAGAAGGTAAGAACGACGAGAAGAATCAAACGCAGAGACAGAGTCGAGAGAGAAAAGGAAATCATGTGCACGTATGTATGTGTGGAGAGAAGGAAAGAGCTGTGGCTCCAACTCAGGGACTCTATTTCCATAATCTGCCGCTTTGTCGATTCTGAATTATGCGACTACGCTCCTCCCCCTTCTCTACTTCTCTTCTTCCTCTTTCTCTTCCCTACCAACACCACTACTTCGCTGTCCTCCCCTGAACCGAGATATCCGATTATTTGCTTGAAATCGATTTCACGTGTTCGGTCCGCTTTTGCATTCGTCGGAGAATACGCACCGTATAGAAACGCGTGTTTGAAAGTTGTTTCGAGACACGTTGTTGTCGACGTCGCGTTCAAGGTTCTTCAAAAGAGTATGGAGAAGGGTATGGGGTGGCATCGATTGCTATAACCATAATCACCCTCTTGTTCTTCCCATCCAACACCGATTTCTTCCTGTATTTCATTGAATACTCAAAATATATCTCATCTTTTTCACAAAATGTACCAACTTACATCTTTGGTCCAGAGAAATCAACCACCCACATAACCTGTTAATATTACCTTTTCGTTACACGCAATAGACTGGTAACTTGTAATTTCAGCCTCATCGAAAGTTGCTACAACGCACGGAAAGAATAATTTAGCTGCAACACCTAAATGGCTCGCACAAACACGGACAGCCATTAAATTAGCTCCCGCAGCTAAATTTTAGCTACCACTGCAAATAAAGTAGCTACAAATGCAAATTTTTTTGCTATAACAGCTCAAATTTAGCTGCAGGAGCTAATTGATTGGCTGTCCATGTCCGTGCTAGCCACTTAGGTGTTGCAGCTAAATTATTCTTTCCGTGCGTAACCGCAATATGACATATTTCATCTTATCATAGTGGCTTTACACATCTGTTGAACGTCAGTTTTCAGATTCAACACCCACATTCACCTTGAATCTTAGGTTATAAACTATCTATCATGCTTAGTTTCCAAAATAAAAGAAGCCATAACGATTGCATGCAACCACCACGTGAAAAACTCAAAAACATGACGGTAGGTGCAGCAGTATCCGAGTAGAAATTCATATTGGGTGATCGATTAGGACCAGATCTGGGAAGCCTCATCTCAAATCAGGCCCTGATATGGAATGTAACACACCATTGTATCAGAGCCCGATGTAGCATGCCAAATTACGAACCTAGCAGGGCCAGATATCTAGTTGACCATAATCAGGCATGCCAAATCATGGCCTCATCAGGACCAGATTAAGTGTGCCAAAATAAGGTGAGCCCTACCACTGCCCGATTGGGCCCATAATGAACATGAGGCTGGTCATACAATTTTTTTGCTCGGGTACCTGACCCAATATGTATACACACAATTTAGCGAGTCAAGTATCAATCATTTTTTGCATTTCTATGCATCAAAACTTACGGAAGGTTTTGAAAAAAAAAATGTTGATAAATATTTGACAAGTGATCAATTTTTCAGGGTCAGACTAGGGCTGCACTCGAGACTCTCGAGTAAAACCAAAAAAACTGAATTTCACCAGTTCTAATGCGAGATTCGTTGGGTCGATGTAAATTTGTGGAAATATTCTTTGGATTTTCAACACTAAGGTTTATTCAAAACTGTTGCAGTCTTTGCTCTTTGTCCTGGATACAATCAATTTTATCCTCTCAGACATGTTATTGCCAACTATGACATGCCCACACTTGACTTGATGTAGAAATTTGTCTTCGAAGATTGTAAAATTGAATAATATTTACTATTTTGGAATTTTGCTCAAGAGTCTCGAGTGCAACTCTAGGTCAGACTCCAGTACAATTACCTTACAGTATGAAATGACAAGTTACGAACATTGTAATTACGATGCATTGACAAACTGTGTTTGGTGGACACCTTTTTGATCCTCATGGTACATCAAACGTGACTCCAATTCGTAAATTACAAGACATAACTTGGGAGGTGTGGAGAAATCAAATGAATCGATCAAACATGAATACACTCAAAATATCGATAACTGAAGCGTCCTGCACAAATTTCCAATACTTTACGATGAACCGAAGTTAATTGTGAAGATTAGTTCCGAGTAATAAAGGAATAGGAGCCGGTAATGAAAGCTGTAGTAAAGGCAACTTCACATTAGTAACAGCAACTAAAGTCAGAGAAATTAAACTTGAATTTAGTTGAGCCAACGGCCGTTCTAGTTATCCAAATATCAACAACTGTATCTAGTTGCTGCAATTAATTTGGAGTAAGGGTAACTACACTGAGAGAAAGTATTAGTTGCCATTATCTGAAGAAAATTAGTAAAATAACGTCTCAACTATTTTTTTTCAGTATCACTTACTAATTTTTATGGTACGATGTAACCGAAGGTTGGGATCGAAATTACTTGATTTTTAGTAAACACGACTATTTTTCACAACTACTTTTTAATAGTAAGCTACATTATAATAGGATAATTTATAAATTCTGGTTGAAATGACTTGTAAATGTGTACAAAATAATAACCTAGATAACAATCTACGAAAATCATATAACAAAGGTTAAAAAAATGACACTAGGGTTCATTTTCGTCTTGTTCTCGAACATTTTATCCACTTTTATCGCAATGTCGACCAGAGAAACTATATCGTTTGATTCCAATTTATAACCTATATCAACACTTGTTACCATGTTTCTACATATAAGAGTGAATGCCTTGTGAAGATACCACTCCCATTGTAGAGAAAAATACGCATTCAAAATCAATTCAGCCTTTAGACCCCCGACAATCTAAATCGCACAATTTAAAGTAGCAATTTTGACGACTTTGACTCACGCGTCCTATACGTTTGAAAGGAAGAAAAGTGTCCAAAGACAATTGAATACGAAAACAAGCTTGATTATATTGACTATAATTTCTTAGTTGAATCATTCAAATTTTTAGTATAGCTGTCATTGAAAATATTTAGTTGAGACGTTTCAGTTACAGTCGCTATAAGAATTTCTCTCAGTGTAATTATTTTTTTCGGTGTGGTATTTTCTTTTCATACCCCAAACCTCGTCCTTCTGATACGAACAAGAAGACTCGAAATGTCAATTTCTCGTCATCACGACATTCAGGTACGAAATGATTTATATACTTCTACGATCGCTATTATTTTCTTCAAAGGAGCTTTAATGAAATTCGAGTGTGTAACCTAATGGAAATCAATCAATCGGGACAACAGATAACGACCGAGGGAAGATCGTGTGAAGAGAGATTCACTATCATCAGTTGAATTTTCAGTACCTTGCCAATTGTTCAGCCTCCATTGTTCTAATATCTCGAGGGCGGCGCTTCCCTTTGTCTCCACCCTTTGTACCTTTCCGTGGTCGGATATCTCGCCTCTTCGCGCTGGCGCGAGAAGACGTCGTCGAGCGAGAGAGGAAAAAGGAGAAAGAATGAGATGTTGAAAAAAGAAGAGAAAAAGGAGAGAAAATGAGGGGAAATTGAGAGACGAAGAAGGAGTTCCGATGGCAGTAATAGCAAAAGTGTGGGGAGGTAGGGGGAGTAAACAAATAAAAGAGTGAAACAACCGGATAGGCAAAATTGTAAATCGTGCAAAAATATGCTGAAACGAAACGTTTATTTTCCATTTCTTTCAAGAACAATTCAATCCTATCTTATGCGTGGATAAAGTTACTTCATCGTGACTTCACTCCACGTAATAATTAATTGTACTTTAGTGTGTTGGTTGAGTAAATTTACTTAACCAACACACTGAAGAATAATCAGATAACACACATGCTGCAGTGCTCAAAGCTTTTGTAAAATTCTCAATGAGCTTTATCTCGCTTACTGAGAGTGTGCAAAGTACGTTATCCAAAATAATACGTGAGATCGAGGTACGTTCTGATTAAGCATATTTCGAAAATTATATTGTGAATTGTGAATACAATTCATTGTTTTCTCTTTGAACATTGATCAAGAAACGTTGCTTCGTTCGAAATACTTCCCTTTCATCGTATTTCTGTCACAAAGCCCCGTACAAACTTTTTGGGTAAAGAATGAAAACTTCGGTCTTTCCGATCCGAACGAAGTGAGAGTCTCAATGAAAAAAAGAGCCCCTACGTAACATACCATACGTCTTCGTAGAACAAAGTGCCTGTGCTTCACTTTACTGTACACTGAATGCGAATCTAATGCAAATCCTACGCACCCACCGGATTCACAACAATGGATGGCCTAGCGATATGATAATGTGCACTCCCACGACCGTCGATTCGGACGACCATGAGTGTGTGTTCAGAGTGAGTCATGAAAATGATAGAAAATCTCTTTGGATTACGATTAGAAGTAGCAAATATATTATACACCATATATATCATTTATTGCAAGATTTTAAATATGTATTTGCTCCAAAACGGAAGTGGATTTTTAGTGAAGTGGCAAATTTGTTTGTTATTCTGCACGAAGAAAAAATGGTTCGCTACTATAGCGCCTACAAACAAATTTGTTGTCCTTGCAAATATATTCACTACAGCAACTAAGATGTTAGTTCTGTTAACAAATTTGTTTATGTCAGCAAAAAAATGTAGTTGTGTCGATCATTTTTCTTGCTCTTACAGCTAATTTTTTTTGTAGGCGCTATAGTAACAGACCTGTTTGTTATGCCAGCAATACTTTTCCTTCCGTGTGTATAAAATACTGTCATACCAAATGTGTAGATATGCACGGAGAAAAAGGAATAGTTGTAGCAACTACTTAGTAGTCGGCACAAGTATCACGTTAGCAGCCTCAACTAACTCAAATACTTCGTGAGTTGCCAGGTATTTACGTTAGTTAGTGCAACTATCGAGTTAATTGAGGTAGCTAACGTGATACTTGTCCTGACTACTGAGTAGTTGCTGCGACTATTCCTTTTTCTCTGTGTGCTACTACGTCCACAAATTCTTTTCTCCCTAGAACCGCTTACACGGAAAAAAATAATTTGCCCATTCAACCACAATAGTAATTATTTTTACCACAAATTGGACTAAAATTTGGGACAGGTACAAAGCTTAGTAACGTATAATACAAGCTTCACATATAATATAAAGCAAAACGATATATTTGTAACCAGATCACCAGTAACACTTGAAACATATTGTGGTAAAGTGTACCACAAAAATTGAGTTCAATGTATCCAGATATTGTCACAGTGTTTAGTACACATTTGGAGTATGAAAATTACCACAAATTTTTGATGAACATGAAAAAAATTTTTTCCTAACTTCTTACCGTACTCACTGTCGGTAAGTATTTAGGATAACATAGGTTAGGATTTAGGATGTTATGCTTTTCTCTATTCGAGAAATTTTCATTCCTTGGAGAGATCCGAAACCAGCCTACCTAACCTATCACCTACCTAAAGAACCGATCCTAACAGTTTGAGCTAACACGCGATACGATTATATAGTAGATAACTGTCACTTATGGTCATAATGTTACAACGTCTGATATATTATAAAAACATTTAATGTATTATAACTGAGGATGGTACATGTATCAACGTTTCCAGCATATATTAATTCGTTTTATTGATTGATGTGAGCATTTTGCAGGAGTTCATTGTTCACTGGAGCGAAATTATTAATATATTTATAAATGTTTTCTTTTGATCATATAACTTTATACAAGCTGATTTATAATTTAGTTCATGGACTAAAGTTGAATGAAATCAAATAAATTTCTTAGTTGATAAATGTCTATTAGATTCGATATCAAATACAATATTTATTTCCATAAATTGAGGAATGTTTTAAAACATCTCACATCAATACTTCGCGTTACTGAACTCATTTCACTGCACGAATTTACTCCACTAACTTCATTTCACTTCAACTCACTTAATTCGATGTTTCTTCTTCGCATTCAATTTGTATATTAATTGAAAGCACTGCAATTACTTCGATACGAGGAATCGTTGTATACAGACCCATCTGTAACCTAACCTCTCACAAGACTGTCAGCGGAAGACATTTCAACTCAAATTTTGTGGTAAAAACAACAGCAGTCAATAGTGAGGTCAATGAAATGATGGGATACCTATAACTATCTTTTGGGTAGTGATTGCAACTTTTCAATTGAATAGCATTTAATACTGAAAATGTAACATTTATTGGAAGTGTATTACTGCAATATATAAAAAGCACTTATCTTCCTTCAGGTAAATAATACTCCAGATCCATGTAGAAATAAGGATTATTGGAATACATTCAACCATAATCAATTCACCACAAACTTATTGTCACAGAAATTTGGCCATTTTTTTCCGTGTAGAATCTTTGCTACCAGACTTCTATTTGCAATAGTTATTCTCAAAGCCCACACAGAGAACAAAGTATTGCTGGCATAACAAAGAGTTCTGTTACTATAGCGCCTACAAAAAACATTAGTTAAAAGAGCAAGAAAAATGATTGACACAACTACATTTTTTTGCCGACATAAACCAATTTGTTAACAGAACTAACGTCCTAGCTGCTGGAGTGAATATTTTTGCAAGGCCAACAAATCTCTTTGTAGGCGCTATAGTAGCAAACCAGTTTTCGAAAGCATGCAAAATAAGATATCGACAGTCTATCGAAAGTCCTCGAAATTGTATATATTTTTCCGCGTTAGGCCCGATCCATTACTCTCGCGGTACACGTTCCATTACAATGTGGTAAGACGAATGGATCTCGTTACGATTACGAGATGTGAAAAGAAAAATTGAGAAAGAGAAAAAGAAAGTTGCAGAAGAACAGGGAGGAGGCAGAAAGTGAGGAAAAGAAAGAGAAGAATAGTCGTCGTTGACGCAGCAACAGCAGCAGCGCGGCAACAGAATAGGCGACGAACGTCGTGTCGTTGTCGTCGTCGTCGTCGTCGTCGTAACCAATGTTATTTTTTTCTCCTTTCGTCTTGTAAAGCGCGATGGATAGGAGAAAAGGACCAAAAGAGGAGGTGGAGGGCGGAGGCGAAGTAAGGGGAGGCGATACGGGGAAATAATTTAAAAGCTGAATTGAATTTTTCGTCCTCGGAGTCTTTCGTTCGGGCATTGGGAAGCGGACAATGGCTCAATGGCGATGTATCAAGGAAAGTCGACTCGCGGGAGAGGCTAGCATTGTATCGGCCTTTCCTCGTGCACCACCACCGCCCCCCTCTCTTCTCTCTTTTTCTCTTCGTCTTCCACATAAGCACAACAAGCGCGCGCATAAAAGTACACGTCCGTTTAGAGATTTATATACATATGAATACATACTTATATTGAGAAAACACAGAGGAATGGAAAAGAAATATGAGAAAGTTGACTGTATCGATATCGAAGATTGTTCAGGAAGATGAACGTAACTGCCCAACGTAATCATTGACATACGTTTTCAAATATTCCTAAAATCTGAAAAAACATCAAACAATACGTCTTCGTTGAAATGTTGACAAATTTCCAGCCACTCTTGCAATGGATGAAATTGAATCATACAACTTTGGTAACGATTGTCAAGAATAAGACTCATGAATAAGAATATCACCTTGTTAGGATAGGTCGAGCTTCGTATTACAATAGAAGTCCTAAATCAGATAGAAATGCATATACTTGGGACACTTTTCACAACCTCTGCTGGTGCATGTATGCAGAGTCGGGTGCTACCAACACAACCTCCGCTGCACGTGGCACGTTTCTGTTATCTTTCTTGAGCACTTGACAGGGTGATTCATAGAATGAAAGAAACAACCTGATCTCGTTTGTAATAGAATACAAAAGGAATTGAGAATAGCATTGCGCTCTCAATATATTATATGCGATTGAATAATAATTATTAAATTTACACTCAACGCAATTAGATCCATTATTTACGTCAAAAACAAACTTATTGTTCGTAAAACTTCGAATATACAAATGTTTTCCTGATCCAGGCGGAGAAGAAATTTATATAAATTTCTCAAGCTGAATGTGTGTCTGACCATATCAGTATAATATCTACTGATTTGAGCGAATTGTACCTTTCATATTATGCTCCTGTGAAACAATGTAAGTTCTTCGAGAACAACAGACTTCTCAAATTTTGTTGATTGTGTTGCATAAGAATTTAAAGAGGAATAAAGGACAAGAGAATTATTGATCCTAGAACTCGTTTTGAAACGGAAGAGAACATTTCTGTGAGTAGAAAAAAAAAATTCTCATTACACCCAAAGCGAATGAACAAAAAAAGGAATCAAAATATTGATAAAATAAAAAATATTTCATCCTCTTCAATCTCCAACACAGTATGTATTATTCCTCAGTTCAAAAGAGTCACAAGAGTAGAACCTTTTATCTGTCTATCCTATTTTTTGTTTCCATTTGCTGACGATTGTAGCGAGAATGATGATACCAGTGTTTTTAATCATGGATGCGTTAATAAAACTCACTTCATTCCATTTTTCCGATATAAAAGAACCTCTCTTGTGTCCTTTCTTTCATCATCTGTCTGTTTCAAACAAGCCCCACTCATCACTCATTCTATCTCACTCCTCCACGTCCTTCTCTCTTGCTCTTTCCAACTATCGTTCGTAGCCTTCTCTCCTTCTCTCTTATTATCACTGTTCTTGGTGGGTCCTGCTGGGCGCCCTGCTCCATTATGACATTATGTTCGTGGCATTGTCTACCGCTGAATGCTCTGAACGTTGGCTACATTGTCGCGGCACATTGAAGCCAGGCATACACATTGACAACGCTAACTCGTTATCGGACCGATAGCAACACGAAGCTTTCCTGTCTCTTTCTGGTTTTCTCCTGAATCCCCTTCTCTCTTTTGTACTAAAACACGCAATCATACCAATCACGGCTTATAAGGTAGTTCTGGGTCCATTCTTTGAATTCCTTTGAACTATGTTTCACTCCAATTTCAATCTAAAAATTCTCCATGCATCACAATAATTTGCTTTTATGAGGTTATCAACCACATTTTTTGGAACCGAAGAGTGACATTTTCGAGAGCGAATTTGAATTTCGTTGAATATAGCGATGTTCACACTCGGAGAGTCGCTCTTGATTTTTTTGTAAGTACGATACAAAGGCGGAAAGAAGAAGAGCTCGATCGATAAAAGCGTTAATTTCATCCCACGACTTTCAACAAGAGTAACAAAGTTCCCATTATAACCGTTCTTGTGTTATTTTGTTTTCTTAATTTATTTAACCAACTTCTCCAAATCAAATTGTAATTTATTCAATGTACGACAATGAAGGAAAGAATGGAAATGTTTCCATTAACAGAACGTACATACGTTTCTCAAAGGAACGTGAATAGAAGAAAAACAAGGAGAATGAAACAAGAAACAGCTCAAAGAGAAAAGACAAAGACGGCTTGTTACCCGAGACAGGAGGACCAGTCGCTAGGGCTTTGTTTTCACGCCTTATCGTGCGACAATGTTGCGACAATGGAGAACAATGACGGCATTACAGCAGCTACACCGACCAACGACGTAGAGGAATGATCCTCTCTTTCTCTTCCTCTACCGTCTCTTTGGTTGAAGGATGATGAGGAGAGAAGGAGCGGAAGTTAGGGAAAAGGGATAGAGAGATAAAGAACGTCGAGTAAAAAATGGCGGACACAATGGATTTATAATTAGTGGTCTGTCTCGCGCTTTTGTCTTTGTTCTCCGTCTTTTCTGGTCTCAAAGAAGAATACGGAGTTAGCTCCTCAAGTCGATTTGAACAAAATTTCACCGTCGGAATTTCTTTTCTTATCCCCTCCTTTCACCATTTTCATTCTTCAAAACCATTCTCCGGAGCAAAATGATCAAGACTCTGCATGGATTAAAATGTATTGTTAATGGTCTAAGAATGATCATTATTCATTCGACTCATTAATATTTAGTTTCCTGAATAAATCGAACTCGAATGATGTGCGTATGGGAATAAATTGTGTGTTTATTGAATGGCAATTCTCTCCTTTCAACTGAGAAACACTTCATTCCAGATCCAAGAGGAGCTTGGCTAAAGCCTCAAATGATAGCAGCGTTCCTGACGAAGGATTGCCAACCCTGGAGCGAGCTTCAACTTTTGCTGTAAAATCAATGTTGATTCAAGCCTGAATCGATGCTGGCACAGACAGCTTGCGCCACACGGTTCCAATAGAGTTCATCTGGATACTAATCGAGTTCTAAAATTTTTCCACTCAGCTACAACAACAGACCAGAGATGGATAGCCTCAATTACTTTTTGTACTTAGAATACTTTTTCTTGTCAAGTACTTTCGAATTTGATGTTTGAAGTCTCTATTTTATGGAAACAAAACAAAGTACGAGAAATAATGAAGGCTGCCTACTTCTGCGTGGAAAAGAATGATGTGGTTGATATTTTTTAGCTGTGGCAGCAACAGTTATTGCTATAGGAGTTAAGATCTAGCTTTTACAGCAATTTTTTTCGCCATTCAAATATCAAATACATAAAATAGCTACCACAGCTGATTCCTAGCTAGTATAGGGAATCATTTTTTCCCGTGTAGAACAAACATGATGACACTTTTACTCTCTCCATCTACCGAGCTTTACCCAAACGAATTTTAGAATAAGAGATATACAAGTGAAATTTTCCTAATTCAAATTCGTATTCTTGAAAAGTCTGAAAAATATATATAACTCTTCGCAAAAAAGGACGAATAATTCACCATGAAAAATAAGAAATTTGTTCACATTCCGAGACACGTAATGTCGACTTCACGAAAAATCAGAACAGATAACTGACAGTCCAGGCCACGATACTGGGTATCATAGAAGATTAGTGTGGTGTGGGAAGGAAGAAAGGGAAACCAGGTACAGAGTTCCAATGTAAAAAGGAATCGAACCATCGACGACGACGACGACGACGACGAGGACGACGACGACGTCGACGGTGGCAGCGTAGACGACGGCGGAGTAACACATTGTGCTCAGTACAATAGCTGTTTACTGTCTCCGCTCGGCAACCAACAATAGCTGGTCGTTCCGCCGTCAGTTTTTGTCGATTGTTGTCTATCGGTCATATATACTGCGTGGATAGGGAATGAGACAGGGTAGGCAAAAGGGAGGGAAAAGAGAGTTGTTCGAAGCAAGGGGGCTTAGCCGAAATGCTTCCGCATAATTTATCACGTTTGTTTAATCGATCGTCCGAAAGACGAACTTTTATCATATCAACGCGATTCGAGGCGTCGCTGTTGAAGAATGAACATTGAACTTCTCATTTTTCACCTACAATTTCATCAAATAATTTACAAGAATAATGTTCAACTGACATATTCAATTCATAAAAGTTAAATTCAATGAAATGTGGATTACAAATAACACTTTGAAATATAATTCTGAAGTATTTCAATATCGCTGGATATATCCGGTCAAAGAAATTAGAAAATCTTCTAAAGAATTGTGCCAACCAAATGTCTCCCTTGGGTTCGAATACAGCTCAAAGCGTTCGAAACACCAGACATCAGCGACAGCAAGCAAGCCAGCAAGCAAGCAAGCATATGGAACCATCGTGTTTTTGTTCTTTTCCTCCTTTTTCTTCTTCTTTTCGTTACGTTCTTGCCCCCATTGTTGTAAAGAAAGTAAAAAGTCAATCCCAACGATGACATGCAACTTTTCAACGATTGATTTCTTCTCTTCTTGCGTGCGTTTAGCATAAGGCGCCTCACACAGCCAACGATGGGCGACAATGGCGACTCGTCAGGATGCTCAGTGGCCCATTCATCCTCGTCGTCATCGTTGTTGTTGTCGTTGTCGTCGTCGTAGGAACGACCCCTTTTTTCTCTCCGACATTACTCTATGCTTAGTAAACTTCTGTCGTTTTGTAACAGAATGAAGCAATAGTTACGTTAGGTTGAGCAAAAAAGAGAGGAGAAAAGGCTATGAAGAATCATAGAATCAAAACATTGAGCATTAATCTAATATTTCTGGTAACCATCAGGAATAACCAACAGTTCTAGTGGAAGGAACAAAGCGTAAGCATACTCACACGCGTACAAGCAGAAACGCACAGGGATCACGAAAGACCATTCGTCATAGGGAACAATGGATTACACAATGGTCACTGGTTTTGCACGTTTATGATGTATTATGGGAGAAAAACGGAAACGTATGTTTTACCCCAGTTTCCCCCGTTTAGTGGCATTTAGTTCGCTTCACCGATTCGTATTTATTTTTCTCAACGCCATGATTTCTGTACTCGTCTCTTCTATACTAATTTATATGGAAATCCAACACGACGGGACAACATTTTTCTACATCGCAAACCCTGTATTTTATAGTATTATTCGTCATTCGAACTCCATCGTCATCATTTCATGTACTGACGATCGTCTTTTTTTGTACTTCGTACGTCCATTCTTTTTATTCATCGGGGACAAAGTTTGAATGAAAACTTCAAACTACTCGGGCACGTGGCGGCAAAAGACTTTTGGCCCTATTAGCGGGAAATATGCGTATAAGTTTAAAAACGTGGCACATCGTTGTACGCCAGCCTACAAAAAAAAATATGTATATATATAATGCTGGCAAATATGCTGTCATCCGTGAAACGCCGTCGCCGGATCTCTCTATCTCTCTTCTACTGTTGAACTTTCTCCTTGTGGTGAGTGGTTAGTGACGCGATACGAGTGGGCGAGGGTGAGCCGAGTGTTCTGTAATGGATGACGATGAGGGCGAGCGGAAGGGTGGATGAGCAATATGCTTCGACCTGTCAGCGAGCTTGTAACCTCGTCAAGTAATAAAGAATTATGTCGATCGACGTCCGACTACAGTCGAAAAATCACTCGTTCTCGGTCAGAGAGGGAAAAGAAAAAATTCATATGTTCTCGGTTCGTATATTCTAAAAGGATTGTACGAAAATTAACATGGATTAAGATTATCGACGACCCCTGGTAGAAAGATTTAACCTCTGTTACAAATAATCTATAGAATCTCATTGAAGAATTCGAAAATGAATAGATTTCAATGAAATTCAATCCCATGCAGGTATTGTCAAGACTGAGAGAAAACCCAAGTTTGTCCCAAGGTTGGCACATGTGTCAGAAACAAACCTCCCTCAAGAACAATTGGCCCAATATTGTTCCATGATTGTCCCGTTGTTCCCAATCGATAGTCAGTGATGGTACATCTGTTAATATTTTTGAAATGGTCACTACATTTGGTACAAGCTTAGCACAAGTGTAAAAATCGAGCACTCGTTGAGAACAATTGTGCCAATATTGCCCACATGAGTGGCACAATGTTTATAAATATTGACTGAATTTTGAATTTACAATGGCTGAAGACTTAGGGATAACCATCGGGCCAGGGCTGGCCCGATCTTCCTGCCACAATTAATCCTACACACTAATTTTACACACCAAGCTAGATTTCATTCATCTAAGTATGGATAGAACTTCACTTAATGATAATAGGATACTTTCACCCTTGTGTGCATAACTATTGAAGCAAGCTTGGGCGAAGGCTGCCCACTCTGGGGCAGGCTCGGGTCAGGCCTGGACCGATAATTATGCTCACTAGGGATGATATACACGTGAAGATAAACCATCAGTTTTTCGGGTGACTCGGGGGATTCTAATGTTGGATTCCGTACGGGATCAGATCATTATAAGATTTATATTATGGTATTTCAATAAGATCTTATTAGTTTAGTTTGAGCAGAATTCAACAATAGAATCAAAATTGATTGAAATATCAAAGAACGCAAATTTTCCAATGATCATACAAGCTTGTCCCCCCAGTCTTGTCATATCTTTTCTATCGTTTTAAGATCATTCATGTACAGTATTCTGAGGGAGAAAGAATAGAAAGTCATGAACTGAAATATAAATCAATCACTTTTTCCGTCCATATCTGCGATCAAGGGAGAATTGGTTGATGCTTGGTAAATGAATTAGACCGGGCCTGGTAAAACCACTGGCCCAAGCTTGTCATGATCTTATCATTCCCAAGCCTATGCCAAGTTTGGTAAATTGTTCAAGGCAATTCTCGGCAAGTCTTGTGCCAGGCTTGGTCCATCATTGGGCCATTGATCCATACACACATGGAATGATATTCAATCAGAAATTTTGCCATCTGTAGTGTTCCGTTCTCGTCTCAGCTCACCGAGACTGAGCCGGTGTCGATCTCGGAATTTATAATCTCGTCTCGGTCTCGAATCGAGATTCTCGCCATTCTCGGTTTCGACAATGCATTCTATACGTTCCGGTATCGTCTCGATCTCGAAGAGTAATTGTTCGTCACGTCTCGTATCGGTCTCGGGGTCGATACCGAGACCAGTCACCTTGGGCGTGATCAGCCACAAAACAAATTTTAAATTGCTTGTTATTCCTGGCTTGTAAAAATACACCATTTTCTCATCTATGTATCAAGAATAGTTCCACATATATTATGCTGTAGTGAGGTCCTTTTTAATTTGATTGATAATAAATGTTTGCATTACGTGCATGTTCTTATACCTCGAATATGTGGCATGTGGCAACACCAGTATTTGTTCAGGCACCCAAATGACAAACAGAACTCGGTATACGGTCGAGCTACTGCTGCTCTGTGCACATCGTAGCATCGCATATTCTGCGGTTTTGTCACTCGTTTATGTGTACACATACTTTATTTTATTCTTTGTGTACTCTTTCGCGTACATCAGGAGTGATGCAAGAATCTTCTCCTTCGAAAAAAGGGTAGATGGATGCTGATAGCGATGCACGCACAACATCTAAGGGTCTCGATAATACGCGCCGAGAAAGTGAATTTTATTGTTCAATTAGATAAAACCTATATGTCTCCTATATAATCCATATATGAGCCTGTATCAAAACCATTTGATATGTTTGAGGAATTTTTCCATATATGAACCATATATGATTTATATAGGTGTATGTATGATTCATTTTCCCCGGAATTAAAAATCTTCGAAAATGATCATGTAGCAATGTTTTTCTGGTTCGTTCTGATGAAATATTTTCATTTGTAATTTTTTTCAGATCTTTTTACTTTTTCCAAGTGTTTCGAACAAATGTTGTTGAAATATTTTGTTCGACCCGAAGAGAAAATATTATTTCATCGAATGAATCATTTCCCTGGACGCGTGTAGTTTCTCTCGCTCTTCAAAAGGAGAAACATTGTATTGAAAAATATTCTAAAGTCAAATATTACATCAAATCATTCTTCGATTCCTGGTCTCTCGGTATTTGTAGAACACATAAAATACATTCCGTTGGCGATACAGAGAATGTTTATTGAGAACTTTTCAATGCGGATGGATAACATCCATTTATATTCAATACGATTTCCATATTCATATCGACACATTCGGAACACAACAATGACACGGAGAAAAAAAACAACAAACGGAGTACAATGAACAGTTTACACGATGTCACAACTTGAAAGGAATATTGAGTCAATAATGACGAATGCGTTGTGCATCAAGTGAGTATAAAACAGAAAGACGACACTCTATTCACTGAAATTAGAAGTACGCCAGTGTTCATCTGAAAGCGAATGGCACTCGAACCAGCTTCTCTTTTCACCTTTTTTTTGATAAACAATAAAAATGTTAAGCTAACAGAGCTGCAATTGACACAAGTGCCATCCCACGACTCGTTCTCTTTACATCTGGAGATGGAAAACCGTTTTCAAAACTTGTTTCCCTTTTTAGCATTTGTACTACACATTTTCCACCCCTATGATATCACTTGCGCATTCCATTCTCTCTCTTTCTCTGTCTCTCTCCATTTGTATAATGTAACACTTGAACGTTCGAATTTTAATATGAGAAGTATCAAAACCATAAGTTGAGGTCGATGAACCTTTGAAAAGTCATTGTCGCAGGCCTGTTATGTCAGGTGTAATAAATTCATGTTATCGTTGTTCTGGTGGAAGAACAACACGGTAATTTCCTGTTCGATCACTATCGTCATCACGTCAATGATATTTTTCTTTCAAATATTATCATTATCGAACGTGAATATAAATACCTGCATATATATAATTGAAGAAAAGAAAAACATAAGGGCATACGAGGAGATCCTTTATATTTTCAAGTATCGATATTGATGAAAATTACAGCGCAAGAATAGCGTTTTTCCATTACATATTCTACGTAAATCTTGAAGTCGAATGATAAACTTCCAATGCCTATAGCCTCACTTCAGATATCTTGTCAATTGTATCTGTGCTTGATGCATTTCCGACATCGCGAGGGTGTCGTATTACATAGACGATGCCGTCTTTTCTACCAACTTTTTCCCCCTGCACGTCCATAGTTGCATCCGATAAAGGGAAAATGGATTCTCACGTATCAAATCCGGTGTCGGATACCTTTCAACAATCTATTTTTGAGTCCTTATTGTCAGGACTGTATACATCTCTCGTTGCACTTCGATCAACTCCCTTACAATATTTTATGCTTCATCACTGTATCGGAGTCATGCATTTTGCGTACCTTCGAATGAATATCTTTACATTGATCTCAGAATTACTATTGATTTAAATGGATTATAAAAAAGCGATATAGAGCCACATATGAATCACGTAAACACTTCTGCATAAGATTTCAAGCTACCCCTCATTTCAAGGATCTTACGTAATTTGCGTTTGCAGACATTACATGAATGATCAGATTCTCGTTTCTCAAGACAACTAAGACACTATTGGAAGAACAGTTTGAATTTAATCTGAAAAAACAGCAGTATTGTACTCTTACCACGACCATTATCCATTACCATTACCATCCCTGCAACCCCAACTCACAAGCCGTTCTTGTCTTCTTCTTTACTCTCTCTCTCTCTCCTCTCCCCCTCCTCTATCTCTTCGACATGCGTACAGTGAAATTGCACTACTTTGGATATGCCTTCGTTTCCTTTTGTCGTTTTCATAATACCTAACCTTCGCTCATCTCCCAACAACTCCCTTCTCACTAACTTCTCTTGCACCGAGATTTCATCCCTATTTACTTTTTTTCCACAGGACAAACTTTTCTCGTGAGACGACACGATTCTGTTACATAAATATTGGCTCAATTTCGGTGATACACCTTTTCACTCTTTTCTTAGGACTACAGGGGGACTCTTCTCTCACTTGAAACGCAAAATAAGATTCATATATAAACTTCATTCAAACGTGTACCGTATCCGACACAAAACACGAAAAAAGCAACAAACTCGATTCTAAGCCACACACGATAATATTACGTAGATATAAAATTTTTGTAAATTTTTATAACCGTTTTTCAAATAGATTTCGAATGTAGGTTTGAAGAATCGGTTACTTGGCGTGAGAATTAAAATCTTACATGATCACAATGTATCGTGATATATATTAGGTACCAGTTGTCGACCTAAATATCTATATATATATTATAAGTTTGCTGGAGATAGAGACCTCAATGTCACAAAAAACATATATAATGTATATACGTGTAAGAAAAATACACCCCAGGGGCGGGGGTAGAAAGGCATGAGCCGAGAAAATCAGGTCGTAAATCCGCACGAGCATAATAGTGAAGTAGCTGCGACCTGCGTTATGTCGTGCGCCAATCGAATTATTCTTTTTGCATGTATCTCGAGGATGATGTAGGGTTACACAAAATCGGGCCCATTTTCACCCCGTTCTCTACAAGACTACAGACATCTTTATGATCTAAATTTATAACAGAATACCGTTTGTTGCCTCGGTCTTCCTCCTCTCCTTACGCTTTGTTACACGCTATTTATGATTTTATAACCGTTTTGACGTCGAGCTAGAAGAGAGACGGGGTTTGAGGGATGCCATAGGTTCAAAATACTTTTTGATCGCATCAATTATCGGGCGATACATTTTCGTTTATGCAAACTGAAAGGAACTTATGGGGACTGATAGAAGAGTTTTGTCATTACCATGGTTTTCTTCGTTTCTTCATGAACTATGTAATTCGTGACAATTATTGTTTGTAGATATTTCAAAAGTTGGCATTCGAACGATACGAAGCCTCGAGTGGACCCTTTGAATATACTCACAAATATGTTATGTACGTATCTGCTGGTGATACAAGTGCCGTTCGAATCCCTGGAATGTAGGCACTCTCGAGATTCCGGTATGAAAGCAGATCCGTGGGTAAGCCGCTTTGTAGCCCTCAATCGCAGTCACTCAAGAGGGTGGAAGTGTATTACAGCTAATATTACGGATGAATGGTGGTCATCGTGAGAAACGGTCACGTTCGGTGATGATCTCATTACTTGCGATCTACTTTATCCTTTCTTATAAATCGTCATGTTTTGTTATTCGTATGAATGTAGAAAAAAATGATGTTATTGATATTTGGATAGCTATTTAACTAAAATTTATTGATGTGATACCTACACGCAGAAAACAGATGTGTTGAAAAGTCCCACAATTTATTGAGGATCAGCGCCAGTCTCTGACAGATAGAGTTTTCACTTGAATATACTTTTGAAAAGTTCCATAATTAGACGTATTTCTACCAGAAATTATGGTACTTTTGAAGCTATATTCAGGTAAATAATTTCATTCATCACAGACTAGCGCTGATCCTCAATAAATTATGGGAATTTTGAAAATATATTTTTCTGCGTGTAATATTCAACTGCGACAGCAATATTTTTGGTTATCCAAATATCAAACACGTGAAATAGCAACCACAGTTGATTTCTAGCTTCCGAAGGTAATTCTTTTTTCTTTCTTTCGTGTGAAAACCCAGGCGGAAAATGAAATGGTGTTTGTTGAATTTCGATGAAATTTTTCTTGAAAAAGATAGCACAAATTTGAGCGAAAATAAAATTCGATGAAATCAATTCCCCTGCTGTTGAATCATGAATTTTCATTCCAAATTGTGACTTTCAATGAGAATATGAATACCCTGGTAGAAATCGTACGTACTAGATAGGACCCACATAGGAGCAACCGGATAACACATTGCAGTCAATTTGACTTTATTGCCCAAACATTTAGTTGGTTTACGTAGATTTTTCATGCGTCAACTGATCATTGATAGTCCATCAACACGGTCAGAGGAATAAAAGAAAGCCCCAAAGCTTCAATTTGTCATTCGGGATTATTTTATGGAAATACATTCGAAAGCAACGTTCTTCACTGAAGATTACATGTCAAAATACATTGTTACCTTATTCATAGCTGTGATTTTACAGAAAACACATGATTTCACATTTCTAATTACCAATTTGAACAATATTCTAGCAATTCCCTGGGACATCTGGATGGGCACAGGCTAGAAAGTGTGTTACAAAAATAGCTAGAAACCAACCCAACATCTGGGAAAACTAGCTGCAGCCCATTCAATTCCCAATCATAATTTCTACCAGGGTGCTTCGGTAAATTTGGTCGAATTTCTAGGCCTGGACTCGAGACTCTCGAGTAAATCCAACGAAACTTAACTTTATCAGTTCTAATGCAAGAATCGTTGGGTCAATTTACAAATATTTGAAGCATAAAATGGGAGAACATTTTTTTGAATATTTTGTTGGATTTTGAATACTAAGGTTCATTCAAAACTATTGCACTCTCGAAAAAAGTCTTGGTGTTGAGTGGAGAAAAATTGCTTTATGTCCTGGATGCAATCAATTTTATCATCTCAACCAACAATTACATGCCCACACTTGACTTGGTGTAGAAATTTGTCTTCGAAGATCGTGAAATTGAATCATATCAACTATTTTTGAATTTCGCTTAAGAGTCTCGAGTTCACCTCTAGAAATTTCGTAGATATACATGTTTTTTTCCTGATTCTTCTGGGTCTTCTGCCTTGTGGAGAACATTTGTTGAAATATTGTTGAGAGAATTAATTGAAATCTTACAAAAATAATTCTCATTCCATGAAGTTCAAGGTTTTCTATCAGAATTTAATGTACTTCCAAAAGAATTTATTATTTTTCATGATAATTTCTTGATCTTCATTGTTGCGGAATTAAGAAATTTAATGAATTCTGATGAATTCCGAAGAAAACCGTTCAAGTCCATTGATTTTTATTAAAATTGCTGTTGAAACTTGTTTAGAATATGATGAATAATGTTGGAGAGAAATTTTCAATTTTATTGAAAATAAATATATTGAATGTCAGTGAATGTCATTTGTGGAAAAATGTTGAACAGAATCAATAAATTGTAGTGAAAATATGTAATTGATGGGCTTACATGACAATATTGAATTACATCGAAACATGATTTATATTGTTGGAATTCAATATATTTTGTTGAAAGTTGTTCAATTTCAATAAGATTCCATGGATCCGACTATTTAGCATCTGAAATAGCGTTGGAATGTACTGAATTTTGTTGCATTTCTATGAAATTTGTCAAAGAATATGTAAATGCATTGATGACTTTTAGCGAGAATAATTGATGGCAACGTTGGAACTTGATTGAAATTTAATGAACGTCGTTGAATTTCGATGAGGAAGATTCATTGAAGAAATAAAATACAAATGTAGATAAAAATAGTGAACTTACATTAATTACATAATTTTCCATAACATTTCCCTCATTTTTTTCTACATTGCGCTGAAAACAATGTTTCGTTGTGTTAACACAATTTTCGTTATTTTAAAAAAAGGTTTCTATTGAAATGTGATCAACAAAGTTGCTCTCGTGATAACAACCAAAGTTTTGTTCAGTCAACAAAAATTTGGTTGTCATAACAAAATATTTATAACAAAATATTAGTTTAGCATGAATGATGTTAAAATTTATTGAAGACTTTTGTTGAATTACGTGTGCCAAAACTGAACAACATTCAACCCGGTTTAGCATCAGTTTCAACAAAATTCAATTAAAAAATCATAATATTCAATTTCAATCATAATTTCAATAAAACTTAGCATTGATGAAACCTCTGAACACCAATTTATAATGTTGGGAATCGATAAAATTTCTGGAACATTATGCACGGAGAAAAATGCAGCTCGGAAGGATAGTAATCTGCAATAGAAAATTGGAGAATATTTCTTAAAATCTAAGAATTTTTCTTAAGTTCGTAATAAACATAAAACGGTTCAGATTTCTCTTGAATATTACTCGAAAAATAATGAAAAATCATAGAAACAAATATGAATTTTTCAAATGTCGCGCATGAAATTCTACAAAGTAAATAACGAAATTTTGAAATCTTATTTTCAAATTACAGAATTTTGTTATTCACTTTGTAATATTTCATGCCCGACTTTTGGAAACTTCATATTTGTTTTTATGATTTGTCAAGTATTGATAATTTTTCATTGTTTTTCGAGCAATATTCAAGAGAAATCTGAACCGTTTTATGTTTATTACGAACTTGAGAGAAATTCTTAGATTTTAAGAAATATTCTCCAATTTTCTAATAAAGATTACTATCCTTTCGAGCTGCTTTTTTCTCCGTGTGGTTGAATTTCATGGAATATTTTATCGAGCCTCGTTGAAAACACTGTTCAGAATCGTACCAGAATGCAATAGATTATTGTAACGAATCTCCATTGAATTCCACAATTTTTGCAATGATTTTCAACGGAATTATTCCATCAGGGAACTCACACAACACCTAATATATAATACAATATTGCAGCGATATTGCACGAGTATCTGCAATATCCTACCACTATTAAAAAATCACAGAAATATCAAGACATTTTCGTGAATTTTACCGTGATAAATATATCACAATTAAATTCTATGAGAGTGCTCAGGTAATTTTTATCAACTCATGGGTTTTTCGATGATGAAACTAATAGAATTGTTGTTCGTTTTAGATGAATTTTCTATCAACTGAGAACACTGTGGATATTCATTTTCAGTTAAATAATAAGGAAATTCGTAAAGTATTGTACTAAAATCTTATAGTTACAATTCATCATGAATCCCTTGAACGTAATAACACAGTTTTACGATCCAACGTGGGATTTGTATCGATTTGCTCAACACTACATTGTATAGTGTTGAAAACAAATAGTTTTGTCCCATTATTCGTACAAGATACCGTTCAGATTGAACTCTGGAGAGGGAACCCAAATATTGACCCACTTTAATCTGTCCATAGAAAATCAAACTGAATTCGCAATGGTGAGGCAGATAACTCAATAAGGACAACATCTTGCGAATGATGGAAACTTGTGATTTCGATGAAAATCGTAGCATTGTTTTTTCATGTATATTAAACACAAATTATTCATCATTCCTCTCAAGTCAAAATACGATGGGAAGAGGGGATGAGACGTATAACATGCACAAATCAACGTTCATTTGAAATGAAAACAGAGGATATCCTGAATCCTTGGGAATAATAATAAGGGGTTCGATATACACAAGGGACGAATTCGAGAAAAATCGTCCACCGTGTCTAAAAGCCTGCACCACCTACCATCGATTTATTTTCCGTTGATGAGGGGAAAAAAGAAAAAGAGAGGGGTAAGAGATGGCTGTCGCGTGCTGTCGAGAACCACCGCTTCGTAATGTGTATATTATGTTAACAAATAAGTGGTCGCGGTAATAAAAGTTGTACCAGCATCCCTTCTCTTTTCTTTCTCTCTTTCTCTCATCTTGAATCCTATAATGTATGCGCGATGTCTTGAACAATATTCCAACGAGTCGGCCTGATATATAATGCCACGTATAAATAATAACGTCTGCCGCTTTACCCTCTCTCATTCCCTTCGATACCTCTCTACACGGTGTTCTTTCTTCCCCCTTTACTCGTTTCAACGTGCCTCTGGAGGGTAACTGTGACTCGAGACAAGCGCCAAAATAAAATAGAGAAAGAGATAGAAGTAGAGATAGAGATAGAGTGAGGGTGGTGGAAGGTGGTTGTGGGATGGCCCACGGTTACTTGAAATATGTAGAAACTTGCGGCTTCTTGTTATGAGCAGTAATAAATCATACTTGCAAGGAAGTGCAACAAAGAGGGTGTAATGTTCCATTATAAATACCTCGAATATGTATACTTATATGAATAACCTTCATAGATTCTTCTTCCTCCCTCTAGCTGCTTTGATATATGAAAAGATTACACTTATAAAGGAAGATAAAATTCAAACAAATATACATACATGCTTCAAAGATCTTCGATAATACGATTTCAGGTTTCGGAATATGACGTTCGCATTTTTAAAAATACATTTCGATGAAATGACGGGGGTCGCATAGAACTTGAAGGAATTTTCAGTATACGACGAGAGATATAAACAACTGTGAATCATTGTGATCCACGATCATTAATCAACCAATGTTCAAAATTGTTCTTTCCTTCTCTTTCGGTACGCTTTCTTATATGATTTGGATTGAAAACCATGAATGTGTTTCGATTTCTCGTAAGTATCCATAATGACACAAACGTAACGTTAAGAAACTCTACAGTCCGACAGTCGAATGACCAAGCAAAACTGTCCCTGAATGATCAAATTAAAGAAAAAAGATGAGACGATGAAACGTTAATTTGATTAAAAATCATTTTAGATTACCCAATCATCTACAGAGATTCTAATTATGAGTTCTCGAATGATTCAATAAGTTTGAATAAACAAGAAAAATTGACAAAATAATCGAGGAAACTTTCAAGGAAGAAATCAAAATGAAGAGATTATATACAGAAATTGTGATCTTTCGTTCGTGAGAGAAAGATTATGTCGATGTGAAAAACGAATGGATGCGTCGTTTCGAACAAGGAGTTCCGAATCCATCGATTTGTATCGATAGGTACGTAACTCCCGAGCTAGAGTCTGACTAGTCAGGTATCGAGCAATGAATTGAGCTAATGACTGTCGGAGACAAGGGATGACACGGGCGTTCTAAACCCCATCTGTTTCGTTTACTGCATCTTCCCATGGACGGAATATATTGCAAGTTTATATAACCATTTACCATCGCCGGGACCCCTGCTTCGAGTTTCGTTTCATCATCGTTTCACTTGAGCAAAAAATTCTAAAATGAGTGACGTATAGTTCCTTATTCTTTTTCAGTACATCATTAAACGAGAGCACAACAGTTGTACTACATACGGACACGGTTTAATGTATTGCCGAATAAAATTATTCAAGAACCACGAAACGAATTGCAAAATTCGAGACGGTCATAATTTTTTCATTTTTCATTGAAGATCATCATTAAAATTGAAAGAATTAAAATTATCTGCCTCTCGGAGGAATTGGTAGGGAATGGTGAAAATTTACATTGAGTTTACGAATAAATTACAGTAATGATGTGTGTTTTAATTGTATAAACAGCTTTTATTGATTACCAACACATTTGTGCAGATCAAACGAATTAATTGGTTTCCATGGTCTTTGAGCTTGTCATAATCATCCTTTGCATCAGCAGAGGTCACACTCCGAGAACGAAGAAAAGAGAAAAGAGAAAGAGAGGTATCTTCAATCCCCGGACAACGAAGAACGTAATAAGAATAGATGAGTTCCTTCGATTTCTGAATGGCCGACTATTAGCGAGCAACCGTATGGGCGACAATGAGCCTCGACAAACTGATAAATTATGCTAGAACTATCCAAATGTATGTGTATGCATATATGTTCACTCATATAGTGCACCGGCTACATGTAAATAGAATTAATCACGCTATAGAAAGCTGTTTACTTGCCCGCTTGCTCGCTCGATGCGGCTCTCGACAACGATGAGGAATATCAGAACTAGCTGACTAGATATCTGGTTGCGTTACTAAACAGCCAATATAACAACGTGACTACACATTTCCACGTGACGCGTTTTCTGTTCTTCTATTCTACGAACGGTCCCTTCATTTGGTTTCTATTCTTAAATACCCAGATCTTGATTATGATTCTTCTCATTCATCAACAGTTTTATTCAAAACGAGAATTCGGTAACATAGTGAATTCTTCGCTCTAATAGCTGGATTCTGTGTTATTCGACATTGCTATTCATTCTCCCTGAAACGGTATTGGATAAATCACATTATTCCTAAAATAAAAACTTCATTGAAAATTCATATTACGAATCCACACAGAGAAGAGCGATTTGGGGGTTCAGTAAATAGTATTATATTTGATCGATAAATCTGAATATTACTGAACTTTCAGCGATGTTTCACGAAATTTCAAGAAACATTACTGAAATTTTGCTTTACATTACTCAGTGTTCTACAATCGTTTTTATAGAATACAATATTCATGACCAAATTTGCTGTGTAACACTCAATTACTAGACGTTTAGGAATTGAGTGACACACAGCGAAATTGGTCATGAATATTGTATTATATAATAACGATTGTGGAACACTGAGTAATGTAAAGCAAAATTTCAATAATGTTTCTTGAAATTTCGTGAAACGTTGCTGAAAGTTCAGTAATATTCAGATTTATCGATCAAATATAATACTATTTACTGAACCTCCAAATCGCTCTTCTCTCAGTGCAACTCAATCAATGAACTTCACTGAAAATACGTTACCCGTGAATCAATGTGACGAGATGACGTATCAGTTGGAGTTCTTTTTCTCTCTTATAGTTTTTGCTCGGAAGGTAGAATGAAATCATGAATAGAAGACGACGACCAAGGATACCTTTGTAATGTCAAAACGGTTCAAAAAGGCCACAAATGAAAAACAATTTATTAACTATTGTGGGAACAATGTCAATTTGTTGAGGTCTCACAGTGATTGTCTTCCCCCTGAAGGTCTAAAACTCTGCGCACCCTCTTATTGACAGTCAGGTAGAAGCAGCGAAGAAAACACAAGTAAAAGTGAGAAAAACGATCAAGGTACTGAGGGGAGGTAGGGTGTAATTCACGATTCGTGCCTGCATTGGGACGGAATCGATCACTTTCGATTCGATTTCATGCGATTAGTTACGGTACACTGTCGTCATGTATACATTCAATGCCGAGAGGAGTAAAGAGGGGTCTTTTTACCGATACACACTGCTGATGGCAACTTTAGGATTCATGATACTTTTTTTCTCTCCTTTTCTGCTTCTGCTTCTCCTTCTACTTTTTCCTATCATCCGCTACGGAACTCATTCCATTTTCGTGCCCTGCGGATGAAAAGGAGTACAGAAGAAACGAACCAAAAGCAACTTTTTTTTTCTTATATTCATGCAACAACAACAACACCCGTACAACCATTCATCGAAAGAAAACCCATCAAGTTGAGCAGGATACTTGTAAAAAAATTTCTATTGCGTTAAAGATTATTTTATGTGATTATTCTATATTGATTATTTTGGCAACAGCGACGGTGAGAAAATTCAATTAGTGCTGGTTGATAAGATCAAACGTGGGATATAAAGATTCATACTTTCTAGCTTGGAACTTGATAGAAGATATTGTTATAGAGTCATGGAAAATCGTAGGGAATTCATATGACGATGACAGCATCAAGGACATTTCCTTCGATAATACATCAATTAAAGATCATTCATAATATTTACTCTATATGATCGCATGAAATGCTACTTATAAATGAAATATTTCATATTGATATTAATATTTGCTGTGAAGGCATAGACTGTGAGATGTTGAATATCAGCGAACGGTGGCATTTGAATGAGAAACTGAGAGATAAGTAAAAGAATATGAGAGAGAAAAAGACGGAGACAGTGAATGTGCATGAGTGGAGTAATAAGCCGCGCGCCGTGTTGCTTGTGACTTTATATTATGGATATCGTTGTTTACTCAGCCGGTGCTGGTACTGCTACTGCTGGTGCTGGTGCTGCTGCTGCTGCTGCTGCTGCTGCTGCTACCAACGTACCAATTGACAGTAGTGAACGGGCGAACGGAGAAGAGGCCATCGATGCATTTATGCATGACGTTGGATCGAGCAATAATATTTTCATTCTCCTTTTGCCTTTGGCGCAAGAAACACGTTATATATGTGTGTATCCGTATATACACAGATATACATACACCTACGGCTGTGCGTGATAAGTTTTCTGCACACAACATGCACGAGAAGTTTAAGGAGGATATAACAGTGAGGATGGAAGAAGTTGATTTTTGAAAGAAATGAATAAGGGAAGGAAGTTTGATGGGGTATACACACATACAGAACTGGGGGGGAAAGAGTGCAGGATGAAGATAGAGATAAAAAGAACAAAATAGCGGGTCGAGTCGGTGCCTTCTCGCAGGAAGACAAAACGAGACGAGAGAATTAAAAGTATCGTGGACAAAGCCGCGGGACAAGACGCAGGAGCTCATTTGGTGTCTACCGTTGAATGGGCGTTCATTATGATGCCTCCTGGACTAACAATCGGGTTCATTTTGTCTCTCCTGCTCGTGGCAACAATGGAATGGGTTGGTGGAGTGGGTGGATAGAAGATGAAGAGGAGTAAGAGAAGAAGAAGCAGAAGGAGCAAGAGAATGACGACGACGACGACGACGACGACGACGACATCCAAAGGAGGGATAGAAGAAGATTGGTGCCGTTGCTGCTGCTACTGCCAGTTGCTGCTTCTGCTTCGAGTCCCTCCGCCATCTTGACTCTGCCGCGATGTTCTTTTGTCGCCTTATAAAGCATTCCCCGGGAAGAAAAAGACGGTGACTCTGGAGGCTGAAAAAGGGAAGAAAGATTCGGAAGAGGTGGAGAAAGAAGGAAAAGAGGTGGAAGACAAGGAGGAGGAGGAGGAGATAAAATGTCGAGAGTAACTAAAAGAAGGGGAGAAAAAGGATGGAAGGAAACAGAGAATGAAGATGATAAGAAAAGAGATAAAAGCCAACAAAGAAAAAGGCATCCCACTCTTAGGAATCGCCAGGTTTAAATCAAGGGGACTTTTAAAGAATGCATGAATGAGTTAGCGAGGGGATATCCAGAGAAAATGGAAGAAAGGATGTTTGCGTCATTGTCTTGGTTACCCCGATCTCAATTGTTTCTAAAAATACCGAACACGAGGATCCAAACTGAACTCGTGTCACACTTCATAATCAAAAGCAGCAACGAAACTTTCATACTCAACAACGTTTCATTATGTGGAAAAGAATAATTATTACGAACAAAGTCGGAGTAACCACTTGACGCTGAATCCTCCAACTCTCTAAAATAATGATTTTTCTCGTTGGGAGTGGTTAAAAAAATTCAAAACCCTCCATACGTGTTCCACGATTGCAACCAAGATAAATTCCGAAATTAATGAAATCGATGCAACAATGGAGTTTTGAACTATAGCCTATCATTTTATTGGGATCATATTTGGAATTCGGATCTCGAATGAATGCAAAACATTGAACGATTGTTGATAAAATAATCAAAGAATATCGTGTGCGAATGGCAACTACTTGGGCAATTACTGCCGTGTTACCTTGTATGAGCAAACTGAACTTTCATGCAATTTGGACTATCGAGTGATGTTTTTGTAACGACAGACTGATGAACAAACACGATACGTTAATGCAGTCGAGCGTAGGAAATGCACATACAATTCGTTCGATCTCGTTCACTGAATAAACCATTGTTTATACAATGGATAATGAAGTTCAATTAATATAACGATCCAATTAAACACATCGACGTGTTGACAATGTGTACTAACGAATGAAATCTTTTCATTTTCGACATATCAATAATCCTTTTGATTCATGCCTCTTTAATTTCTCCTCGTGTAAATACAGGATGAATTACTATATATAACTGACATGAACATTGATCATCATTGTTTGATTGACAGTGGAATATTGTGAAAATTCGATCCATATCGATGTAAAATTTATTTCATATTTTATTTATTTTACAGGAAAACAAAAGGATCCTCGTTTTATGGGGATCATTCAATTAAGGCTGAAGAGTTTTTCAATTTTCTCAGATAGATACAACGAAGAGGGTCAATTGATTCCTCGAATAATAATGCAACATTACAATACTATTATCGTGAATTTTTCTTGAAATTTCAACTCTCGTGTTTTATCAGATTGAACAAGTTTTGTTGTTGGTATTTAAAGACGATTCAAGAGCATACAGAGTCTAGTTTTGGAACATGAAAGCAGTATATAAATATTCGTCTAAAACTGTTTGACAAGATAATTGGATTAATTTTGATGATGTGTCTTGATACTGAGGGGAGATTTTAATTCTATTCAAAACAAAAACATGAGTTCCTGATTTGTTTGGAAATAAAATTCATTGCGATACTCTTCAACGGTCGATGGAGCTTTCTCTGAAAGAAATGGATCTCGATTGCATCGAAGTATTTATTTCTCCGGAAATGAACTGTTCTCTGGATGCATAGTGCATCAAAAACGTATCTCTCCATGTTGATTTTCAAACACTGAAAGCAAAGGGAACGTAAAGATTACAATCTTTGTTAACAGATTACACGGAGAGAAAAAATTTGCTGACGCAGCAAATCGAGGTATTATGTATATAGAATAGCAAAATTTTTCGCTGACCTAGCTAAAAATTTGCTATCACAGCAATCGTGTTAGCTACGACAGCAATTCTTTAGCTGTGGCAGCAAAGAATGTTTGCTCCGTCAGCAAATTTTCAGTATTATATACAGAATAGCAAACAAATTTTGCTGGGATGGCAAACGTTTTTTGCTGCCACAGCTAAAAATTCGCTGTCGCAGCTAACAAGATTGCTGGAACAGCAAATAGTTTGCTGCCACAGCAAAAAATTTGCTGCTCTGGCAAAAGGAACCCAGCAAAAGTAGATTTCGCTGCCACAGCGAATTCCTTTTTCTCCGTGTAGAAACTTCGCGTATGATAGGAGATAATCGCACCAGATTAGTTCAATAAATTACTATCCAAATAGTAATTTTGTTCCTTTGAATAGTGATTGATTGAACTAGAAATTCATGTATAATTTGTATACAATTTCTATAGATTTGTTATGAATTTTGAAAACATTATTCTTCAATACAGGATTCTGTAAAGTTTCCATAAAGTTGACATAAAAATCCTCTACATCGAATTTCACGCGCGGGGATGTTTTTTGAATGGAGAACTTTTCAATGAGGCTTCGTGCAGTTTTTGCTCGCTTTTTGAGAGACTCAACCCCCAAAAGGGGGGATAATTGTATAGAGTGGGGAAAAAATCCCTTATTTCGATAAAACAATTTCCTCGCGATCCGGCGACGGAATCCAAAATTTTTACGGGGTTCATGTACGGAGAAAAACGGAGAAAAAACTAAAAACTATAATAATTTTCATAAAAATCTGAGAATTTTTCTTGGTTTCTTAAAAAGTTATAAACGATAAACTGGATTTTTATTCCAAAATATAAAAGATTATGAATACTAAGTGAAAAGTAATCAATATTCTATAAAGAGTCAAATTTTACTGTACGCTTCATAAAATTGAACGTCCAGTGTTTGGAATCTTTTCAATTGTACCTTTGATTTATTGTAAATTATTGATAGATTCTCGTATTTGCATGTAAATATTAGTTTCTGATATATTTAAAAACTAAGAAAAGTCCCAGATTTTCATGAAGAGTTGATATTTTTGAGTTTAATTTTTCTCCGTGAACGTAGATTTTTTCTTACAATCTAAAAACCCAAAAAATAAACAGAATATTGTTAATAACATCAAAAATTCTTGTAAAAATACGGATTTTCCAATACTTTTATCAAAAAAATGCGATAAATTTACTGAATATTAAGAGACCTTCACCCACTGTGATCGAGTCAAGCGCTCCTCGACAAATTTCGGTGAAAAATCATTTCAAAAATCACTTGTTTTTCAGATTTTTAATTTGAAACTCAATTGTAATGTCCAATTATAACTTATAATGGTGGAAAACTAAATACCATTCTGAGACTTGAAGGAGGAAGAATAAATACATTTATATATAAAAATGTAAGAAAAATATATCAGCTGAATGGAAAAATTTTCAACATTATATTTGATTTATGCACAAATTATATATAAACTATATTAAATTTATATATAATTTTCAAAATTTTGTCCATTCGAGTCTTTACTGGGATTTATTTTCACAGCGTAATGCTATCATGAATTTTTAATCAAGGGATTGTATTATACGAATAAAAAGAGCAGCTGGGAAAATTTTATAGCAAAAAAAAATTCTTTCGACACAGAAAAATTGCCAATAGCTGCTATCGTTGGTTTGGTTCGTTTGGATCAAATTTCGTTTCCCGTGAACAAGGAACGCTCTCTGCAAGCCAAAATTTGAAGTATCAAAGAAAAATCCTATCCTCTTTCTGTTATTCAACTATTACAATGAATCGTTCATCAAAAGAACAAGGAAAATCCACAATCGTTTTAAGATGATAACAATAATAATTTTATATCACAAACATAAGTTTATAAATATTTATTTTTTTTTGTAACAAAACGAAGATTAGCTACAGTGAGTAAAATTTTAACCCCTTTCGACATCCTTAACCGACGGTTGATGATACTGGAGTATCGATAACGTAGATTTCTGTATCAATTCAGAATACTCTACCTACGGATTCCTTGCTTCTCCGTGTCAGATATACTGGGAAAAACGAACGGTAACGTTATAAAGAAGACACATAATGTTACCTTCAATGAATACTCGATCGGAGGGTTGACAAAACTTATTGATTTCACTTGACGAAAATAGCAATTTTGGACATTAATGTGAAATAAAAAAACCTACACTACAATCATCGACTGGCTAGAGATCCTCGTGTAGAATTGTATAGTATATATTTGAAAATAAGCTCTCAATATAAGAGGCTACGAAAAGAACGAAGGACTAACCGTGTTTTGAAAGGACGATAAGGTAGCCCGAGGGCTGGACAATAGACGCAAACAGGATTTAAGGATCTCGATAGTACGCCTACTGTAAATCCGAATTGGATCGTATTAGCCACAAAAGCACAAAGAAGAAAGCTTCTCTTTATCCTTATAATCGAGAATAACCTACTTCTATATGTATATCTGAATAAGGCTTTGTGTCCTTTATCACCAGTAAATGTGAATTATTTTTCGAGATCCACTCCCCAAGTGCCAACATATTGGGACTTTTTATACACGCGTAATCAAAGATCCAATAAAACATGATGAATTATTATTAAAATCCCTGTATGAGATTTTCTTCATACAGCTGATGATCATTAAATGAAGACCGCAAGGAATCTAATATGAAAAATCATGAGCTATTATCATAACTTGAGGTATCGCAAGGATAACGAAAATGGGGCTGTCGTCGTTCGGTTACGCTGCACGCAGTTTCGCATTTGAACGATAATGAGGTTCTCGTACACTTAGTAGCAGCTAATCGAGTTCTATTTGAACGCTTGAAATCTCATCTTCCAGGTGGATGGATTATCGTTAATATATACCAGCGGAAAAATTATAAGACACAATCATGGGTTCTTGATTCACTCTTCTCCGAGATCTCTCGGAACAATGGGTAATTCAATAATCCTCGATTCAAGATGAGAATCTCGAGAATTGTCTTTCGAGGATTATTGAATTACCTTTTCTTTTTTTCCTTCGAGTCGCGTAATAATACAGATAATAATATAATATGAAATTGCGGCTTTCTTCACGGTGGAAAAGAAAGTTCTTGCCGATAAGGTCGGCGCCGGCTTATCGCAATGCAAAGGGACGCGTACGTTCGAGGAAGAAGAGAACGGAATAGGGCAGGCACTCTTCCCAGTCGGAATCGCCTAAGAAGATTTGCCGAGTTGGGTCGTCCTATCAAAGCACATAAAATAATGGAAAAATTGTGGGATTAGAGTTTGAAAGTTTGGAAAGGCCAATTTCCTTTCTTCTTTTCTTCTCTCAGATAAGAATGATAGGGTTGAATTGGATCTTATCGTTCCAACTTTATCAGTCGATGAAGCCAAGATATAATCGCGTATGAAAGTAAACTAAAGTTATCAACACATCCGGATTTTAATCAGCAATCCACGGAAGAATGGAAAAATGAATCGTTCTATTCAAATACTAAAACGTGGTAGGATAAAACAAATAATTGTCATTCAAAAATTTATGAAGAATTTATTTTTATTCAAGTTCTTATTAGAGATAGATTTGAAAAAATCATGATAACGAATTTCATGGAATAAAATTACTTCGATTGAACGCGCCACATTCTCCTACCTTTTGGGTAGGATCTTGAATTCTTACAACACGATAACAAAGCACAAGCTGTTAGATCGTTTATCTTCCTCGCAGATGGACGTACACAATGATAAAACCTCCACGTATCGATACTTCCGCAAACCTCTTACACAAATTTAACAAGAAAAGAACATCAAGGGATGAAAGAAAAAGAAATAATCAAATAAATTGTTAACCAGAAATGATACAAGTGAAAATAAACATTCGAGTACTAGGTATTATTTTTAACAATCTCTTTCCTAAACGAAAAGAAATTCTCATTCGTATGCGAATGATGAGACTCAGCTTAATACTCTCGAGTCACTCATTGTAATAGAAATTAATTTTGATTTTTCATTACAATTTTAACAAAACACTTACACAGTTTAGAAAAATTTGTGTATTTTTAATACACGTGCACTCGAAATTTGTGTCAAACAACGACACGAAAGATGTGAGAAATTAACACAATAGTGTTGAATTGAAATTGAAAATTTATCAATTTTACACTGACATGTTTTGATTTTCAATACGAATTTTGAATGGACCGTTTCTAACACAAAACTTTTTACCGTGTACAAACCATGAACGCATGTACAGGAGAGAAAAAATACACAAAGTACAAATGACATTTAGAATATGAATTTTTTCCCCCGACACGTGAAAAAAGGTCAAATATAAAAGAACGGATCGATCGAATCGATGATTGAATGGGAAAAAAGGGTCCTCGTGTATCGTAGTCGACCAGTCACAGGTATAGATTCCATTTATTCATATAAACGTACATATACACTCGGTCACTTTGATAAAAGGCTCATTTACTTCACCTTTCTATTCTCGCGTAGCACAAGCTAGCAATTTATACGAGACAATAAACGTGTTTGTCAAGGGAAAAATATGGTGGAAAAATGAATTTTATTGTATCAACAGAGAGAATGATCTTGTCTATCCGATGCCATACATATTGATTTTTATGAATCGTAAGCTCTTCATTCGCTAACAAACAATCAAGTGACCGAAACTAATTTATTTCTTAAACCGAGGTATCAATAATCTATCTATATAAATTGACAGCGGAGTCAGAATCAATAAGAGTCATTGTTAACATTGATCGATATAAAATCAAGTATCTGGTTTGTTTGCAAATATATGCATTTGAAGCTACCGCGAATGCAGATAATTTCAATTCTTCTGTCATTATTCTTTTCGGAATTGAATTCGAAAACTTGGACAAATGATTTCATTCGGCATCCATTTTCCCACACTCGCGCACATTCATTCCCTGCACAGAAAACGATTTTCAAGGTTCTTTTTCTGCGAGTAGCAAACCAACGAATAAACAATAAAAAGAAAGAGACCAAGATCCTTTTTCTTCGAATACATTGAAGGGACGAAAAACGGTGGGGGCAGTGGGGTTGGTAGGTAGGATTCGATATTGCCGCTTGTATACCCGAGGCCAAAAGACTCATATCGAGCTACGACAATGTGTCTTATAAAACTGACAGTCCACCATTGTCCACTGTTACCACAAGAAGCATTTATATTTCTCTTTCAATAGCCATGAATATATATACATATACACGTCAAAGCATATTATTTTGTGGATCGCGTGCACAGAGCATACAACTTTATTTATCTGCACAAGATAACTTTTATAAGGACGCTGTAATATCTGTACGTCGAGAAGAAAAGAGAAACCAGAAGAAGACATATTCACCCGGTACGAAACCAGGACATGTGAATTGTTTATCCAATTCTTCAGCTGAAATCTACATTTTAATTCTCCCATCATCGAGGAGTAAAATTTAGACAAAGTATAAAAAATTGGGCTCAAAATGATTTTTGTGCAAAGTTGAGAATGGATTGCAAAAAGATTGAGAATCTTTGACCCGCAGTTTGAATATAATACAAATTCTTACGATTTATTAATGAAATGATTATGATTTCAAACGAGACGTGACGGTGAAAGCGTAGAAAACTAGCTGTCATCTCATTGATCGAAGTTGCTCTTCACCGCGAGTTTGGTCACTATTATACGATAATACATTATTATCAGTTGGAACCGGTGTATACAAATGTCGGACGAGTATCGTTTGTGTCTGCGTCGAATCACTACGATCGGCATACAACCGACCACCAATGCGCGAGACCATTCCTCACAATTAGTGTCGATTCAGGAGTTATACAGTCACGTCCGTATAGTACCTATCATCTGCGTACGCATCGGTCATTCGGTTCATTCATTTCGTCTTCGGAACCTCGCGCGCTCGACTTGGATAATTATTTTCCGATTATGATTGATCATCCCACCGTACATAACGTACGATACATAATACGCATTACTCTTTACCTCTACACGTACATTCCTGCTATTCAGTTCTTAGATTTTTCCTTTGTTGTTACCTTTGGGTATTATTTGTAATACCAGATGTTGGGGCTCGCGAATTTCAAACATTCTTCGTTTGATTACCTCTTCATCCGACACGAGACCACAAAGGAAGCGATGATACTTCGATATCTAATTACCCATGTGGAAATTCCCAGAGTTGTCAAAAAGCACGGTACTGGCAAGATTGTATTCGCCGGAATTCGGCGAATTTCTTAACTAGCACCAGCCGTTGAACGGATTTCAAAAGATATTGGGTCCCGTGGACAGACAATATTGCGCCAGTTCTCGATCTCTACCGCTATGCAAAGATCCAAGTTTGAGGAAAATGTAACTGTGCCAGTATCAAACCAGAGTTGGTAAAGGTGTGGGATAATATAAAAATACAATATCGAGTGTACGAAATCGGTCGTGAATCGGAATTCAAATCAACTTCGGCGCAACACCATTATTTTAAGAAACCCAGAATATGCCAGTACTGAACCAGAGTAAATTCTTATACTCCAACAGCAATATAGAGTAGGTGGGGATCAAGATTCAAATTAGCTTTGTAATAGTACAGCTGTTCTAATAAGACGACACTGGGCCAGTAGTGAGCCAGAACTGATAACACTGCGGAATACATGAAAAGAGAACATCTACCAGTATCGATGAAACGTTATATTACCACGGAATCAATGGTAAATTTGAATTAAAATCAAGTTCGTAACAACAAATTTCTTTTATTGGAGCAAAACAGTGCCAATACCGAACCAGAGTTGATAGCAGTGTAGGCCGCTAAGGAGATACCAGACTGTACCAGTATTGGTACAACTTTGTCTCACTACAGAATCGATGGAGAAGCGGAGTTCTAATCAATGGTCTGAGGATACGGCTGGTTTAATGAGACAGAGATGTGCCAGCACTAAAGTACCAGTACCAGACTCCATAAAAACGTAGAATACCATATAGAACCGACACTGTGCCAGTATAGATAGACCTTTGTTTCACTATGGCATTTATGATGAATCGTAGGACTTCAACGAAATTATTACAATAAATGGCAATTTGACTGATCCATCGTCAACTCGGAGATTAGCTGATGTGATATAGACTCAGTTTCTCACTCGCATAACCCCGGGTTTGGATCAATAGTTACTCGATAAACTTTCAAGGAATCACTTTCAAAGTGTCTTCCTTTGATAACGATAATAAGAATAATGTATTTGTACGATTTTGGATTTTAAATTCGATGTAGTTTTTATTCATTACTTCAAATATGATAACACGGATAGCTTCGGTTACCGGTACTGTGCCAGTATTGGGTCGGGTTTGAATTTCCACACAGAGCGTTTTTATTCAGACTCCTTCCCATCCGTCAATCAGCTCTGGCAAAACTGGTTCTTTTGAAACGCCAGAGATGCCTCATGACAGTCCCCCATAAAACACCAGTACCGACACAGTGGTGAATTTCATACTGGCCCTTGAGGGGACGTTCCAATCTGAACGTCGAAATAAAAACAGATTTTGAAGATTTTTTCGCTCAGGAACTATTGACAATAATCGAACAAACTTTTTTCCCCTCAAAGGTATGATCAAGGAGAGTTGAAAAGAGTTTTTTTTGGTCGTGAAAAGTATTTATTTATGTACTTGAAATATAAAATACGAGGGAAAAATAAAATTTTCCGGCTGCGGGGATGATTCCAGCCCTCCTAATGATCTGAAACAGAAAATCCAACAAGTTTCTTGATCTATATTGTGACCTCTATCGTCTGTACCCTACAAATAATGATTACTGGCGTTTCAATGGGCCGCTGATGGTTCACCAATGCCATTGAAGAGCCGTCACTAGTCCTTTGAAACACCAGCAGTCGTGTTTGCTGGGTACCTCGACTATTTTATTTTACCAAAAATTAACGAAATAGCGGCGGTTCTTGTAAAAGTGTAAAAAACAAACGCCTTTTTTACCCCATAAATCAGGTGAAAATATGAGTTTGAGATACGGACGATAGCCATTTTAGTACTGAATACACCGTGTTGAAATTTGAAGTCGATACGATGGGTCGTTTTCGAGAAATCATCGCTGCAACGTAATTCGTAAAACTTTTCCAAAACTCGAACGTGCTCCGTTGGAGCCTCTTTTTTGAAGCGTTACAAGACAGAAAATACTTCAACCGAGTGTGGGATATCAATTTTATGCACGGAGAAAAAATGGTTCGCTACTATAGCGCGTACGAAGAAATTTGTTGTCCTTGCACAAATATTCACTCCAGCAGCTAAGACGTTAGTTCTGTTAACAAATTTGTTTATGTCAGCAAGAAAATGTAGCTGTCTCAATCATTTTTCTTGCTCTTTCAACTAGTTTTCTTTGTAGGTGCTACACGGAGAAAAATTTGGGATAGCAGATACAGCAATTGTGATAAATTTGACAAAATCCACATGTAAATAAAGGGATAGCATTTCTGCAGTGGAATTCTTGCTGTAAATTGAAAACGTCGCAATTTTACCGCAATCTGATGTAATTTTAACATACGCATTTCATAACTATTACATATATCAAATGTGAATTCTATTGTCGTAATGAATGAAATATAATCAGTATGACAAGCGATATTTACTTGAAACTTATGAAATTTTTAAATCAGTCTGATGTAAAATACATGTTAGGATTTTTGAATAAAATTTCAATCGTTCATTTATATATTTTATGCATACGCGAGAACTACGATAATAACTACAACAATTTTTGTTAATTTTTCAAAAGCCACGAAGATGGGGATAAAATTTGAGTGATTAGAATTTTACATTATTTGCGCCACATTTTTTTGAATTGTCACTGACACTTGAAAGAAAAAAAATGGTGTCTTCCCAATTAATTCTTGCTGTTGCGTTTTTTGTTGAATTTTCAATGAGACAATGTATACAAATGCGTTTTTGAGCAGTGAAATGAACTCTAATCACTCAACTTGAATTTATTAACTTAACATACATCTTACATATTACATATTACAATAAGATACAATACAATGTTATGTCACTTTATTCTATCATCATCACTAGCCGTAGGCTATGAGTGGAGATTCAAGTTTTTAATATATATCAAATGTAGGAACAAACTGATACTCGCGGAAAACTGTTGAAACTGTTTGCGCCATCTTTGTGACGCGATTCCAATCATTTTGAACTAAAAGGAGTGTTACTACGCTTCTCAGTAATATTACCAACACAGGCGAGTAGTTTTTGCAGAAACAATTGTTGAATACCCTGGTAAAAAAGCCGGATAGGAACCCGGACTGAATCCGGATAGGATTCTCGGGTCTTCATCCGGGTGTATCCGAATGCGTATACGGATTTTGCGGTGGTTCTTAATTCGGTTCTATCCGGATCCTATCCGGATTTCAGTATTGAATATTTTCGGAAATCCCCCATGAAATTTGGATAGAATTCATTCGGCTGTTTGTTCGAGTCTCATTTCGGATTTCGAAAAATATCTGTTGCAAAAACCCGGATAGGATCCAGATGGAGCCGGATAAAGAATCACCGCAAAATCCGTATACGCACCCGGATACACCCGGATGGAATCCCAGAAGTTCCGTACGGGTTTGTTCCGGATTCTCATCCGGGTTTTATCCGGATTTCATCCGGTTATTCTACCAGGAGACACATTAGATTGCAGTAACTATATATTTGAGAATGAGAATAAATTTCCTGGGAAATAAATCAGATTATCATTCAAAAAAGTATAGGTAACATTAACAACTGTACTTGTTGAATGTACATTAGATTGCTGCAGAAATGAATGAGTGGAAATGTGGTTGAGCATGCCTCATGGCATCATGTCCGTGAAAAGTAGATTCAGTGGAGTTTAATGGAGAATTTACATTGTTCGTGGTCAATAATATCATAATAAATATATTTTTGGATTGGCGTAATGTTTACAATCTTCCAAAGCAATGATCATGTATGTATCATGTGAGTTTCATCAAAATTAATGTAAAAATTACATTTAAAGTTTTATCTATGTACTGATGTTAAATTTACATTATAACCCTAACAGCAAAGTGCTGAGCAAATATACGGCAAATTGCTGAAAAAACTCAGCAGCAGTTTAAAGCAATTTGAAGGGACGTTGCGTCGCCAAATGCACAACAATATGCTGTGAATCTGGGATTTTGGGTTGAGTTGAACCGGATAGGAAACCGGATGAAACCCGGATGATAATCCTGATGGTAATCCGAATGATAATCCGACTCAAACCTGGATGAAATTTCCGGGATTCCATCCGGGTTTGTCCGGGCGCGTATACGGGTTTTGCGGTGATTGTTTATCCGGTTCCATCTGGATCCTATCCGGGTTTTGGGACAAAATATTTTTTGGAATCCCAAATAAAACCCGAACAAGCAGACGAATAAATACTATCCAAATTCCGTGTAGAGTTTCGAAAAATATTCAGTATTAAAATACGGATAGGGTCCGGATGAAGAATCACCGCAAAAACCGTATACGCGCCCGGATACACCCGGATTGAATCCCGGAAATTTCATCCGGGTCTAAGTCGGGTTCCCATCCGGGTTTGAGCCGGGTTCCTATCCGGTTTTTTTACCAGGGTAGCAAATTACCAGCAACTCCGCGTAAATTTAAGAAACAACATAAGAGCAATGGTTGCACAGCAACTTTTGTTGTATGGGAATTTTTCTCCGTGTATAGTAACAGACCTGCTTGTTATGCCAACAATACTTTTTTCTCCGTGTCAGAAAAAAAATTCAAATTTTCCAACCATTCACATTGGAATGTCCTCTTAAGTTAAATTACAGGTTAGTTGAAAAGTTCCTGCGCTCACCAAGAGATAGCACTGCTAACTCAAAACTTTTTTTTCTCAAGTTGGTATATCTGTCCTGAGAACACATGCAAAGTTACAAGTCATTCTGTCAATTCATTCTTTGTTGACAAGCCATTTGAAGTTGACGTGTCATTGATTTTTCTTAATATGGAAAAAATTGAATATCGTGCAGTCATTAGATTCTTTGTTTTGAAGGGTTTAAAAGCAAAGGAAATTTATGAACAATTGTTAGAAGTGTATAAGGAGTCCTCACCTTCAAAACGCACCGTTGAATTTTGGGCTGGTGAATTTAAACGTGGTCGTACTAGCCTTGAAGACGATCCACGCGAAGGACGACCAAAAACTGCAACCACAGCAGAAATCATTGAGCATGTACATAATATGGTTAGTGAAGATCCAAGTTTGACTAAGCGTGAAATTGCTAATGCCATAGGCATCTCAGACGAACGAGTACTCCATATTTTACATGAAGAATTACGTATGAAAAAACTGTTTGGAAAGTTAGTGCCGCACACGTTAACAATTCAACAAAAACTGGATCGAAAACAAATTTCTCAGCGTAATTTGGAGCGTTTTAAGCAGAATAAAACCGACTTCTTGCGTCGTTTTATAACTATGGATGAGACTTGGATCTACCACCATGATCCTAAATTGAAACAAGAACGTTTACAGTGGACTGAAGCTGGTTGTTCAGCTCCAAAGCAGGTGAAGTCACAACGATCAGCAAAGAAGGTTATGGCATCAGTTTTTTGAGATGCAAAAGGAATTTTGTTCATTGATTATCTTCAGAAAGGTAAAACAATCAACTCCGAATATTACTGCAGCCTTTTGGATCAGCTGGATGAAAAAATTCGTGAGAAAAGACCTGGTTTAAAGAAGAAAAAAATCATTTTTCATCAAGATAATGCACCTGCTCACAAAAGTGTTGAGACGATGGCTAAATTCAAAGAACTCAAGTACGAATTGCTTGAACATCCACCGTATTCGACAGATTTGGCTCCTAGCGACTACTATCTCTTCAGAAATCTCAAACAATTCCTTCGTGGAAAGCATTTTTCGTCGAATGAAGAGGCCATAGCAGCCGTAGACGGTTATTTTGCAGAGCTTCCGGAAAACCATTATAAGGATGGGATAAAATTATTGGAAGATCATTGGAACAAGTGTATTGAGCTTCTAGGAGATTATATTGAATAAAAAAATATATTTCGTAACAAAAACAGTATTCTTTCATTTCGAGCGCAGAAAATTTTCAACCAACCTGTATGTTATCATTTCGACTCCTCACGGAGAAAAAAATATCGCTGTCATAATGATACTGGATAGTTGTGATGACTATCCAAAGTTTAGTGGTATCAGTAGCGTTCCTATGATCATACAAATCATCCGAGGAACGATATAGATCGCTAGCATAGCCATCTGTATCGTCACCATAGCGATACAGTATTGTCACTACAGCTATCTCTTCTTAACCATCCTTCAGATCGTTATAATAGCCATACTTTTTTTCCGTGCGGATCAGTACCGTCAATTGAACTGGTTCTGCAATGGTAAGTATGGATTTGCCAGTACTGACAACTCTGGCAACAATACTCACCGAGTATCGGCCCGTGTTTCCGTTTCCACATGGGTAGTAAGAATAAACAAAGTGAATAAATTAATGCATCTCTGTTTTATACTGGCACGATTTAGAAGGAAATATTTTCCTTCTCGATAACTATTTGTTGAGAGTAAAAACAAATAGTGGATTCCTCAATGTATCGTCAGCCGAATCCAGAGTGTTGGGACAATAGAAAGCAATGATAATTTGAAGAATTTATTTAAAAATAATCATAAAGCAGGATACATGAATATTCTGACACCCTAGGATCACGTTCGAGTTGAGAAATGAAAGATACATAGTTCGGATGTCTCAGTTGATCTATATATGATGAAGGTATATATGTATATGTATATGATATAGGCACACGCTGATTCTGATATATTCGAGTCACATACGTGTACCCCCTCCTAAAAGACTTCGACGTATTCATCGGATGTAACCCGAACGGGACTGTATAAAATACTCTCTCTCTCTCTCTCTTCTCACTCCTTTGCCATTTTGTTCGGCCGAATAACTTATTGTCACCAGGCGTTCTATATTTTGATATATATACACCCCCCCTTTTCCTCCCTCCGTCGACAAAGCGTCCGTAGAGTGGCTGACTGACTGGCCGTACGAACGAACCGTTCTGGCAGTGAATACGCTCTGAATACCGAATACCGCGTATTCGGTCCAAACAAAGTAAAATTGGATTTTGCGCGATGAAAGAACGCACGCGCTCATTGCCAAAGTGAGCTACGCGCGAGAAACGTACAATGAGTCTCGTTTACGAACGACACGTTTGTGGCATTCTCTTCTCTTTTCAAATCTGGTACTCGTCATTCTTCTTACATATTGTATTCAATTACTGTACAATTGATACGGTATTTGAAAATCAATGACAAATATCATGATTTCGTACAAAAGGTTTCAACTTGTTCGATCTTTCAATTCACTTCATATTTGGTGGGGAATTTCATCATGTCGTGTACGCATGATACACGTGAGATTTGCTCTAATTACTCATTTTTCAAAATTCATACGAGTTATACTCAGGTTTATGCACCGAGCAAAATAGCAATTTTGATCAAAATCTCAGAACTTTTTCTTGGTTTTTTAATGGACTGGAAACGAAGAGATTCGGAAGACAGATTTTTACGTCAAAATATAAAACATTAGGAATACAAAGTGAAAATTAATAAAAAAAAACACGAGTGAAATTTAAAATGCTGAAGAGCCGAATTTTCCTATGCGTTTTATAAAATTCAACTTTCAGTGTTTTAAATTTCAATCGTACTTGTTTACTTCTTCCAAAGTATTCGTAATTTTCCGTATTTTCATTGGAAAATTCATTTTCCAAACCTTACCGTTTCTAGTCTTTTAAAAAATATATTTTCGAGTAAGTTTTCATATTTAGCAGTCTACACTGTAAAAAAAATTGGAAATTTACTGTGCACCCAGGAAAAAATCATTAGATCTATTCACATCTAAATAGATCTGAGTAGATCTGATTTTTGGTGAGATCTGGTTCAAAAGATCAGATTAGATCTGTTCAGATCTCAGTAGATTTGATCAGATCTTGGCACATCTGGTTAGATCTGAGTAGATCTCGTTAGATCTGAATTGACTATTAGATTAAATCTTAATGAGCAATTGGTGGTTCAATTGTCAGAAATTTTGTGATATCTGTCTGTCTATGAATTTGATTTCGCACATATATTGTGACAAACACAAGCCAAAATCGCAGTTTTTCAGATCTTAATAGATCTGTTTAGATCTGACCAAAATTTAGATCTGGTCAGATCTGATCATTTTTTCCCGGGCAGCTGGACTGGAAATTTCCAGTGCTAGTACTGGAATATGGATATCCCAGAAAATGTATAGAGATTTTGTTGGTACGGTACTGAAAATCTACGAGGCATAACTGAAAATTCAGTCCTTGTACTGGAAATTTTGCCATGATTTCACTGGCTCGTACTACAATTTTACAGTTCTTGTGCAACAAAAAAAAAGTATCCCCTCAATAAGGACTTGAAAAAAATTTCGAATTTAGAAAAAAAAACCTAATTGTTGATATACTGCAATTTTCAGGTTGTGTGATGGAATTTTCCAGTTGCTATGCAATTGAATGATACAAGTTTCGAACTGCAATTTTTAGGTCGTGTGATGGAATTTTCCAGTTATGGTGGAATTTAATCACCCTTGCACTAAAATTTTCCACTTTTATTGGACTTCGTCATTTCTGGCAGGAAAAATTTCAAGTCCTGATATTAAAAATTGCCTGATTGAGATATTGAATAATAATTGTGATTGTAGCAAATAAAATTGATATATGAGGTTTTTCGAAGACTTCTAGATATGAAGCATATGTAGCAACCCAAACTGGCCTTCCAACATGTCGCGCTATAGCTCATCGGATAGGGGAAGGAGGACAAAAGTTCCAAAAAATAGTTCCAAAAGTTCTTGGTTCCAAAAACAAAAGGTTCCAACACTTCCCAAAACTTTCTTTCCATGCCATTCCAGTAAACACACGCACGTTTTAAAAACGTCAAAAACAGTCAATAACCACACGTTGTGAATTAGTAATATTCTTGCGTTGATTCAACGTAAAAATGTCGCGGCAGATCACGTTTTTTTCAACCATAAAATAACGTCATATCAACGGTTTGAACATCGTTTAAAAGACGTTAAATATTGATGTGTCCTAATGATGGTTCTAAAACATGAATTGAATCCAACAAATTATTTTGAAAACTTCTCATTCAATATCAAGAACAATAGTATTTTTGAGTATGACAGAATTTGGAAAGTATGCCACACTATTTACTATCTTGCTCTTTGTTGAAATTTTAACCATTGTTCGGGTTCGTTCGACATTTTTAGCAGAATATCCTCAGACAGCACAACTAGTTCTCAAACAATTCTTAGAGAATACCATTTGAATCCCACGCTTTTTGAGAGAATTCTTTGAGAATACGCACAATTATTCATTTGAATCCAAAAATAATTCCACAAGTATGCCCGTTATGTCAGTAGAAATGAAAACATATAGAAGTTCAGAAAGAACACGTAATCTGCCCAAAAGAATTCACAATGCATTCACATCTGAATTCATTAAGTAGAAATAAATCACATCACAAAACAGGCGTTTTGAACTTTCTCATAATTCAATGAACCTTTGTAATTGAATATCGAGTCTTTTACCAATTTTCTATCGACAAAGATAGAGATCAAAGTGTTTTTTCGTCGCTTTCTATAATATATATAATTCTCCACACTCGATAGAATCAATTGATTCTTCCATACACAAAAGATCGTTCGTATGAATGCATTTTTAAGTCAATATTCACATGTTTTGAGTTAATAAATAATTTACTTTATTATCCCCGAACAATTCATGAATTTTCACACACTTCTCTTCTTCAGAATTACATCATTTTGTGGTATACGAAACTTTAACCTTAAAATTACATGATATGTCATTTATTCTCACATCTTATATATTTCTTGCACCGAAATCAATCACTCACTAATTATTACATTGCATAATTCACTTCACTTTATTGAGCACTCTCAAAATCTCGTAGACGCACCTATTCAATCAATTTATGAGAGAAAATATACTACTGATTGTATCTTGGACATCACTTTTATTCAAAGACGTTTACAAATTTAGGAAGACTCTGATTGGATTCTTGTTGATCAAAGCTCATGGTATTCGTTATAAATTCTTTTGGGCAAAATAGGGCTACATTTTGAACTTCTGAAAAGATTCATATTCACTGTCATAACGGGTAGTCTTTACGAATACTTCATGCATTTTCTATGTGTATTTCAAGAACCCCCACATGTATTCATCAAGAACTCTTGAAGAATTCTTTTGATACTCTATGTGTTCATTTAGAATACTCCATGAATTCATGGAAATGAATTCCGTAGGTATTCTTTACTCTAAATTCTCTGCGAACTCAAAAGGAACTTGTGTGCTGTCTGGGTCTTCAATTGAAGTTCAAACACAAGGTGTTATAAACACATTTTCAACGCGTGGTTCGAACCCGTTGAAAACACGTTTTTTGAGGACGTCGTTTGATGGTTATTTTTGAATATTAGTTTAAATTACACGTCATCAAAACGTCATTCCTGGTCTTCTATTTCCCTATCAAATTTCAACTAAAAATCAACGTTATGAAACCAACGACTGACGTCCGTTTGACAGTCTAACGTTCTTTCAACGTTGAAATAACGTGTGTGTGTTTATTGGGTATTATTCACAATATAGCTTCACTTTTGTTTACTACATACTGTGAACAAACTTATGTCAAAGGGATTCCGGCCCGGGGGAGGCGAAGAGCTGAGTTACCGAGGTATCCACCTACCCTATCACCATCGAACAAATAATTCATCCGTAGGTGAGTAGTTCGAACCTAATATTGATTACAATGTCATCATGAACTTCGGTTCGTAGGGTGGCACAATCGGTTCCAGATCGTTGTTGGACGTTGTCATCCCAATCTTTACACATCCCTCACGGAAATTCAAAAAGAACAGAACACAACTAAAGGTATGTTGAAAGAACTCACCCTAGGACAAAAAGTTTTCGTCCGTCTAGTCGACAATAAGCTGAAGATAGATTGGCAAATATTGTCAGGAAATATTATGAATACGCCGAAAATGATGACGTTAATATAACATATTTAAGAAATAGGTATCGATCATAACCTACGTATATAATTTATCAATTTACAATCCATTCGAGTATTTTTGGAATATATTTGGAATATTTTGGTATTTATCTGATTTGGACCTGTTTCATATTGGAACTTTTTTCTTGGTACATTTCAATTGGCACTATTTTTTTGGAGCTTTTGTCGTATAATCCGGTTAGGTTTTTGGTTTCAGTTGGTAGGCAGGTAGAAAAGTGTACGTTCAAATCCCATTGGGTAGACATAACTTTTTGTCCATCCACACGAACAATCAAGTTTCTCAATCGTCTTGAAACACAACGACCGTGCAAAATCACTTTGTGTGAGCAATTGTTCTTTTAATTTTCATCAATATTTTCAGCATTAATTTTCCAGTACTTGTTCTGGAAAAGTCCAGTTCGTGTACTGAAAATTCCCAGTCTTGATGCTGAAATTCCATAACATTTGTCCTGGATTGTTGCAGTAGAAATGTGCTAAGATTTTCCGATACCCCACATAGCACTGAAAGTTCTCTAAACGTTGTCAGAACCTTTAGAGAACTTTAAACGTTTTAGAAACGTTCTCAGAATGTTCTCAAAACTTTCATGCTATGTGGGACATGCACAGATTAATAACTTCCAGTACATTTACTGGAATTTTTCGATAAACCTTTTTTACAGTGTATACCAATGGAATTTTTCCACTTCCTAGCGGATCCGGATGAATCGACAAGCGACCAAAAATTTCGGTTACAATTTGGTAAAAAATCTTGGTTTCGGTAACTCGTTGGTCGTTTGGGACATTTTTTCAATAAAAATTGACCAGAATTCAACCAATCTCAATTTTTGTGATTTACCGGTTGCTTAGTGGTAATTTTCTGGGTTTTTACTTCAAAAATAACAAAAAGACTGTAAAAATGGACCACATTTTTTGGTTACCTTTTGGTGGCAGATTTCTCCTAAGCAACCATTAGTTTTCGGTCACAAATAGGTTATTATATGGTAAAAACCATCTAGATATAACCATTTTCTGATCAAATTTTCACCAAACCAAAAAATAACCTGAAGTGAACTATAAAAATTGGTCACTTTGGAATCGCTAGGGCTAATTCGTATATGAAGCTCAAACTAGCCACCGTACACGGGGAGAAAAGTAAAGCTGAAATTACTGTGATAGATCCCTATCCACGGACCTGACTGGAATTGACAAGAAAAATTATGGTATTTTCATCTAATTCTAGAAAACTCCACAGCAATTTATAATGTCCAGTACAATATTTACTGAATAAGGAATTCTCCTGAAAATCCATGAACTTCTGAATTTCATTACAAGAATTTTTACTGTGTGAAATGGAAAATGTACATACAATCCTTTTCGGGAACTATTTTACTATGTTGGAAATATAAATCTTCATGAAAATCAAAACTCTGTCTGGCGTTGATATGAAGCACAGTGAAGAATTTTGTATTTTACATGAAAAAGTAATGGATTATTCTCTCCGGGTGGAGCTAGCAATCGATTGTTGTAACTTTTGATTAAACGTTGTTGAAGCTTTTTTCCCGCTAGATGTTTCAGATGCTGAAATCCTCAATAAAAATTTGGAGTCAAAAGTTATAAGAATCGGCTGCTAGCTCCACGGCTGCCAGTTTCAGCTTCATACAAATGATTAGGGGTTGAACTGCGTGTAAAGTGATTTTCATTGTTGTCACAATTTTTTTGCATCGTGAACTTGGAGACAAATTTCTAATCGTGGAAAAACATACAGCGGATAATTTTCATGTACCAAGGTATAGGTGCATGTATACGCAAAATGAAATGTATATCGTATTTGGTGTAGGCAAAACAACGACGAGTCTCGTGTAAAAGGACGACAAAGCGTCACGAGCCGTCGCGATTAACGGAAACAACTGAGCCGACAATGGAGCAATCAGCAAGCTTTTCGACGACTCGGGCGGGCATAGCATTTCACGTACTGACTGTTGACGCTTCAGTATACGCTTGCACGATATGATGCCTCGTCACACTGTCACGAAGCATTGTTTCGACGTTACACATTGTCAACCAGCGAAGATCTATTTTACTGTCGTCCATTTATGTATACATACACACGAGAACGGGACATAGGATGTTGTGATGTCTCATTTTCACTACCATATATATATACATATCACGTATTCTATAAGCCGAACATGGAGAACTATGAACGAAATCCTTATCCCGTTCTACCGATTAATTGAGAAATGCTGTAATTACGCGTAGAGAATTTCTATGGTAATTGACAAATGCATTGAGGTAATTTGCCAAATGACGATAGTAAAATATGAAAGAAAAACCAAATTCAGCGATCACAGTATATGGAGATTCGTTACGATACTCTACCGAATATTTTATTTGGTTCCGCGATGGAAGAATTTTTAGAATTATTTTTAATTTTAGAAGCAAGATTTCTTGTTAATTAATGTGAATAGATTAATTCTGCAAAATTAATGAATTTTCAAGTATCTTGATGAATCCTTTGCGAAAAATCGAGACAAAAACTGCGTGTAATAGCATATTTTCTACGATCATCAAACTAAGGAGCCGCGAGAACCAAGAATGCCGAAAAGCTGAATTGTTTCATTGATGAGCAAGCATTCATGGTATCTGTTGGCCATCATCCACATACAAATATAAAATCAGTTAAATATATATATATATATATACGTGCACACAAATATTGCATATTGGCAAGGCGTGGTACTGTGGCGTTTACGAGTCCGCTTGCACCCTCTTTTCGACCGCGCTGTTGCGATGAATGGTATAATCAGCGGTCGCGTGGCACCCCATCGCTCAAAAGAGAGAAAGCCTTACTATGCGCCTACTTTTGGACAAGGGAGATAAAGAAAGAGAAGGAAGAGGGGTGACTTCCTCTTCTATCTATATACACGTCTCTCCTATCATACAAATCAGAAGGAAAGATCGTGAAAAAAGTCACTTATAGATAGAGGCACACCCTTCTCAGCGTAAATTGTTCTGTCTTGTTGGTGTGTCGTGAGATCGTGCCATGTGTATAGATCATCTCTCTACTGTCATCACTGTCTACGTCCATCTCTAAGAATGCAATGTATTCAAATTTTAAAAATCTCCAGAAATTTTCTCCAATCCCGATATCTTGCGCGATTTTCCACGGAAAATACCGATATGCTTGATATTTGGATAGCGAAAAATTAACTGTGGCAACAAAAGTTATTCATTCCAAATACACAGCTAATTCCTAGCTCCCAAAGTAATGATTTTATGATAAATCTGAGCACATTTTCGCTGGAATACTTTTTGTACGGAACAAAACATCTGCTCGTGCTACATATAAAATGAGTAGAGAAAGAAAGAGTCACTTCATCCACGATATTTGACACTTCGCTTGATTTATCTTTTATGAATGGTCTACCTGAACCCCCACACTTACACAACACTTTTTGTCTCCGTTTTGTACTTTTTCTCCTTATCGTCTTATCATTGGAGACGCCCTCAGCCCAAAGAACACCTCTTCCCCTACTTTTCTTCGATTTCTCGACGCTTCCCTACGTTTCTTTTTCAAATAACAAGAGACTGCTCTGACTGATAACATTTATTACAAGACTTTGCTACGGCCGTTTCATAAATACATATATATGTATATATTCAAAACGATACAAAATACGAAGAGAAAATATTTAACGACTTCATAAAATTCGCAGAGAGAATAGGGCCGTTGTATCTGTCTTTGAAGGCTCAATGATGTGAGAAACTGAACAATGTTTGACTAGAATATCAATGATCTTTCCGTTTTCAAATACAAAGAGAAAAATAGTATATTCTGGTTGAAATAATACTCGTCAACCTTCATTTTCATTCTCAAGATTTAGACCCTGATTCCAAGTGATTATGATGTATTGAATACAAAAATAATGTCAGATTTCTTGAATTTGTTTGATTGTTATAATATTTTATGAATAGAATATATTAATTATGTACAGAGAAAAAAGATCCCACTGTTCTGAGAGGATACCAGCGTACTTTCAGGGTATAATACTTGATACTTCACAAATTGCGGTACACATTGCGGTCCGAACTTCAAATTTTGAGAGAGAAGTTCTTTTGAAATTTTAAATTCGGGCCATGTACCGCAATTTATAAAGCATCAAAGATTATACCTTGAAAATTCCAGATTGTTTCGTGAGTTCAGTTTGGAGAAATCTTGCAGACAGATCCTTTATTCGGATGGTACAATGGTATCTCCTCAACAAATTCGTCTTCGCTAAATGCATTGACTCTGATTCAACAATGACAATTCACCGTGTTAACCCTTGAGATGCAAACAGTTTTTCAACACCCTAATCCTGCAAACCAGGGTCTTCAAAGTTCTGTCGTCCTTTTCACCTTGTTAAACCATTTCAAAAAATCTGAAAAAATGTATGACATCTTTTCAAACATTCTATTTGAAATATCAATACACGGGAAAAATTGGTGATCCAAATTTTCGTTGACTAGTATGTCACTTTTGGACGAGGCACAAATCCGAGAAGAATTCATACAATGGATTTTAATAATTCGTTGACTTTGTCCATGATTTTGATGGTCGAAATAATGAAAAGAGTCAACGAATTATTAAAACTCCAGTGTACGAATTCTTCTGGAATTTGTACTCCGTCCCAGAGTGACATACTAGTCAACGAAAATTTGGATCACTGATTTTTTCCGTGTAGCGATGTTACCCGAACAATAATTTTTTGATATTCATTTTTGTAAATAAATCTGGACAGTTACTAACGAAAAGGATTTTCGCTCGGACACGAAAAGCCCTGGTTTGCAGGGTGAGGGTTAACAAACCAATTCGTTATAATCATCAGTTCTTTGCTAGTATTGCAAAGCTTGATCCGCTGGAACAATCAATTGTTGTTCATTTTAGCAAACTTGCTTGTTGTCCATATAAAAGTGAACGAATTTTTTTTCCCGCGTGTAGATTATATATAATAATTGTGCATAAAAAATCATAAAAATTGAGCCAATCCAAGAAATCTTACATCGTTTTCATCCTTGAAACACCAAAACATTCCAAATCAGTTCAAAAACCTCGTGAACCAGGAGAAATGTTGTTGTGATTGTCCTGTGTAATCGAATGTCAGACAAATTTATCCTAACCATGGAATTATGGAGATGTATTCTCCGAGAATGATTGTCTTGTTTGAATTTGTTATTGAATACAATTGGACCTGTTTGCCGTTTGGTTGAGAAAAAATTTTAGTCTTCTTTCCCGAGAAAAATCATTAGATCTATTCAAGTTTTGTCAGATTTCAGTGGATCTGATTTTTGGCTCAAAAGATCAAACTAGGTACATTTATATCTCCGTTCGATATTAATGAGCAATTGGTTGTTCAATTATCAAGAAGAATGGAAAGAAATTTTTAGCTGTGTCAGCGAAATTTTATGAATTCTACAACGAAATATCTTAGCACCCATAGAACAGCTAATTTTCTAGCAAAAACATCAGCTGAAAAATGGCTGTCCTTCTCATAGCTAATTCATGTTTTTTCCTTGCAGTTTTGTAGAACTTGATAGATCTCTTTAGATCTGTTCATATCTGATCAGTTTTTTCTCGGTTTAACCAATGATTGTCACACAGACAAAACAGATTGGTTGAAATAACTATTCAACGTGTAAGCGCATATGGAGTGACTTTTTCTTCGTTAGAATAAGAAATTTGTCCAATCCCTTGTGGAAATAATTCTCTGAAAAACTCTTTAAAAGTCTTCAGAACTCTGAATAAGACTTCCTGGAAGTTTAAATATCCCTAACTATGTCAAGAAAGGCGTTAATAAGTCTTGGTAACTCTTCGAAACTCTTGAAAAGTCTTATTTTCCCTAAAATTTCGGACTTTCCGCAAGAATTATTAAGAGTGAATAAGACTTATTCAGAGTTTTACAAAAAAAAAAATATAAGCGAGAAAGATGACTTCATAAGACTTTTGAAGGTTTACAGAGACTCATAAAGTATTAATAGTTGAATTTGTAAGGAATGCATAGATAACAAATTCGATTTTTATTATAAAGCAGAATATTTTTCTGGAACAGAAGATATTATTTTTACTTACATGTATAAATTGATGATCTGTACGAATAATTTCGATGTGTTGTTTAAACATCAATTTATTTTCAAGTTATACTCCGTTCCAGAAAAATATTCTGCTTCATAATAATAATCAAATTTGTTATTTAAGCATTTCTTACAAATTTAACTATTATAATTTATGAGTCCTCTTAATCCTTCAAAACTATCATGAAGTTATCTTCCTTGCTCATTTTTTTTTCTGTAAAACTCTAAATAGGTCTTATTAACTCTTAATAACTTTTGCGGAAAGTTCGAAATTTCAGGGAAAATAAGACTCTTCAAGAGTTTTACAGAGTTACCAAGACTCATTACCGCTTTTCTTGACATATTTAGGGATATTAAAACTTTCAGAGTTCTGAAAACTTTTGAAGAGTTTTTCAGAGAATTCTTTCCACAGAGGTTTTGTGATTTAACCAATTGAAAATAAATTGCTAAAGAAATGAGTTGAATCAACGAAAACAAGTTGAACAGTTATTTCAACTAATCTTTTTTTTCCGCACATGATAAGAAAATTGTTGCAAACCATCCCATCAAAAATTACAGTAATTATTTCTAGATATTCAATTGAAATTTGTTTCCAGAGTTCTTCCCAGATAAATTACCCTCACAAAACGATCCATCTGGAAGAGGTACTGCGCGCTATACAAAAAATTCCTTCTGAAAATTCAGAAAATGTCCCTGTAATTTTTTACTGCCACTTTCTACTGAATTTTCAGATAAATTTCACTGAATTTCAAGGAACTTCAACGAAATCCCGAAACATACACTGAAGATTTGATCAAGTTTCTCAAGATTCGGCACAATCAACTGTGATACAATCTAGAAAACCACATAAGCACAGATAACAAAAGAATTTCTATTGAAGAACTACCCTGTTTCATCACAGAATCTACATCTCCTTGGAATTTTCAGTGAGAAGATGTGTAGGAAAGTAGAACAGAAAATTTACAAATAAGAACAAATTGATTAAATTCTTGTTCTTCCCATTTCAGAAAGTATTGTCTCCCTAAATGTACAGAAGAAAACTGTTGGAGATGATTTTCAAGATTGATATTTAAAGGTTAAAAAGGTGGTTGTGGTTTATACGATAATCTGTGTGTCTGCAAACACGAAAACAACTTGGAGACAAAGAGAGGGAAGAAGGCAGAGAAGAGTTTAAGAAGAACGAAGACCAGGGATAGGGAAAAGAGAAAGGACAGGCACAGTTTCACCTGTTGCACATGCTATATCCAAGATCCGCCATGTCAATGTGGCAACCAATGGTGAATGTCCATTAGCTCTGCAAGGTAGTGGGAGCATTAGAACTGTCCTGGTTGGCCCGCGAGGATACCCCGCGTCCCTCAGGAGCAATCGTGAAATTCCCAACATCGACGTCGCTCCGGTGGTGGTTCTCCCGTGGATTCCACAAAACACGAAACTCGGACACTATTCTCAGCAAAGTTCTGTGATTGATCCGGTTCGCTGCTTGGTGTGATTTTCTAGGTTCTTAGTTGATCATGACAATATTCCAAGTTTCATGATAATAACTTTGTAATCCTCTTGAGAATCCAATAATGATAAATTATGAAACGTCGCGAGTGCGGGAAGAGATTTTATACCAACAACGAGGAGTGGAATGGTTATAAATTTTTTGTTACAAATGGTGTGTGAATTTTTCAAACGAATATTCGGTGATAAAAATACATGGATCATCGACCGGCGAACATAGAAATCATTCGAATTTGAAAAATGACACTTCTTAACCACGTGTATCGAATAGTGCATGCATTCGAGTGAAGATGTTCAGTTTTTTTATAGTCAAATATTGTTGGTGAACTTGGAAAATTAACGAACACGATTACGGTGAACCGAAGGTTTGAAAAAATTCAAAAAATGTCGTCGAAAACACTGCAGAATGAGCATATCAAGCGACCGATGAACGCGTTTATGGTCTGGTCACGTGGTCAGCGGCGAAAAATGGCACAGGAAAATCCAAAGATGCATAATTCAGAAATTTCTAAAAGACTGGGTGCTGAATGGAAATTGCTGAGTGACAGCGAGAAACGACCCTTCATCGATGAAGCTAAAAGATTAAGGTACAACTTTGTTTCAAATTCTATGGATATTTTTTTGTTTTTTATTCAATGGGGTTGGGATTGCGAAAATGTTATTTGAATCTGTGGGATACCAATATATTTTCAACAGCAGCTGAAGCACTGAGAGAAAAATCTGGTGTTCATTCTTAGTAAAAGGAAACGATAGAAACCAATTGGAAGAGTAAAATAACCGCATAGCAAACAATTTAACCCTTTTATTATCTGTCTCTATAGGATTTTCAATTCGTTCAATCGGTTTCTATCATTATCTTTTCCAGGGATTACCACAATACATGACCATTCCGTTTGGTTTTGAGCATTTTATGTTATCGCTAAAATCAGATTCTGTCGAATCAAATGGCTTTTTTTGAACAGGAAGGAATATGAATTTCGAAATTCACCTTTACTTTTTCTCACAACTGGCACTCTGCATTCTTAAATCAATCTATCCTGAAATCATACATTGAACAGGCCAAGTCGAGTAATAAGTGATGGTTTAATGCTAGTAGATCTGCTGTAACTTCGATCTGAAACTAGCAGCTGTAAAACTAGCATCTGATTGTTATAACTTTCGATTCGAAGTTGTTGAAACTTTGTTCACATCAGAAATTGATGAGGTAGCGTTCCACTGAACATTTCAGATGCTTAAATCCTTGATAAACATTTTGTGTGAAAAGTTATAACAATCAGCTGCTAGTTTGACGGCTGTCAGTTTCAGCTTCATCTGTTACTCATTGCACGGGAAACAATTCATATAATTTTACTCTATCTACAAATTGTTGGGCGTTATAATGATGAACCATATTCCCTGTCTGGACCATTTTTTTTCTCAGTGTATCAAATTTTCAACTCACATTTGTTGAGATTTTAAGGACAATCAGATATAAAATTATTCACTAAATGGTCTCCTCTAAATTACTAAAGTTGGTTGAGAATGAAAAGTATTTTACAAGAATTGAAAAAATAATGAAAAAAATATCGATGAAGCTATTAACAGTTTGTTATCCACGGATGTTATCGTGAAACCAATGGTCGGAAATTTATTTCCTCCACATAAATTCAAAATATCTTAAATAGATGCATGTGAATTTTGAAAAGTATGAGAAGATTCCGAATTGTTTCAGGAATTTCCGCAAGTATTACATGCAATGAGGGGAAGACAGCTATCTATTTCAAATAAATTTTAGTCAGCGTAAATACAAATCTAGTTGTCTGAAATATGAAAGAAACATGTTATTTTTGAAAATTACAAAATTTCGCTGTGAAAAAGATAAATTTCCTAGCTGTCCGATATTGTTTTTCCCTCAGGGTGGAAAAATTCTGACAAATTTACAAAAACTTTTCAGCACATGTGTAGTTACATTACACACTAAGAGAAAAAATTGCCAGACAAAATGAAATATTTAATTGAATAATCGTGACAAAATACTAAATTGAATCAAATACAGTGTTATTGAATCAATTGAATATTTATGTTCATTGAAAAAATAATTGATAGCATATCAAATATTTTGTTTGAATGAATGTTCAACTGAATCAATAACAGTGCATCCAAATCAATCGAGTATATTGCTCCAACTATTTGATTTTGAGTATTTCATTGTTCTCGGAAATGTTTTCTCTGAATTTTGAAAATTCTTCAAGAATTCAACATTTGATCAATCAAGCAGGGGAATTTTCAGTGATAGATTCAAAGAATGCTTAGACCTCATGAAATTTGTAATTTGTATACATTCTATCCGGATGAACAAAATTTCCAAAATTATATATAATTCATATATAGTTCAATGGAGTTCATATATAATGTATGGATAATTCTATATAAGTTGTATATTACAATTCAGAAAAATTTGTCCACTGTTTGAAGACAATCGACAAGCCTTTGTTTGCTGTTTCAAATTTTACAAGACAAGAAAAGTATTCGAAAACAATTAACTGTACCAGAAGTGGATTCACACTTTTTCCTGATATCGAAGAGATTACTAGCGGCATAGCAGCAACCAAATCGTTTATGACAAACGCTTTAGTATACTCAAAATATCGCTCCGTACAGCACTCCTCTGATTCAAATAAAAGTGTTGTACAAAGCGATGTTTTGATCAAATTGAAGCATTCGATAGTAGTTTGTCATGAACATTTGGGTTGCTGTTTCACTGCTAGAGTCACCTAAAAACGAGAAAATATTTCAAATTGTTGCAGTATAGTTCCATAAACGGTATGACTTCATACTCCGAAGAAACATATTACTGTCAATGAAATATACCATTCCAGCGAAAGATGTAGCAGCCGGCGGAAAATGTATAATTGCAACAGCAGTGTTAGTTTCCTAACGCAATATGAACTCTAACATTAGTGGCCACAACGACCTCTTTTTTATAGAAAACGGTTCTACAAAATTTTATTCCATGTTTTCATAAAAGTTATTGCACAACTGTAATGTCATCAAAATCCTCTGGGAGAGAGATTGAAGAGATTGTACTTTATTCAAACGAAGCCAAATACAATTCGACATGATGTGAAAATTACATCGAATTTCATAAAGAATGATTCTATAAAATTGATGGAAAATTTTTAGCGAGTTGTTACACAAAATGTACATAAGCGTCGTTTAATAGTACTGTTGAGTTCAACTTCATTGAAATTCGATAAAATTTGTCTGAAACATTCACAAGAAAGTGGCTGTGAAAAAATTACAGTCATATTTTCTGAATTTTCAAAATGAATTTCTTACAATCGATTTCGTTCACTCACAGGACAGTTAACTTCTTAGCAACATTAGCTAAAGTTCAACGGATGAAACTAAAAATTCTGCTGCAGCAGCTAAAATTTGGCTGTTGGGGTTCTTCTCACAGCTAATCACTTCTTTCCGTTTACTGAATCAGTATTGTTCTTTCAATTGCAATCAAACCCTAATTACTTGGGAGAAAAAGTTGAGAAACTGATAGCTGGTAATTTTTCTTAACAATCAATTTCGACTCATTACAGTTCCTAAATGAATGCATCATGAACTTAAAATTCAATTTATTAAATGTTTCATCACAAATTAATAATTCTCAAATCTTGAAGTATGGTTAGAGTTTCAGAAATTAAATCAAGTGCATTCAACAAGAACGTCGGACGATAATTCAAGGATGAAAAATACATCCCAAAGGAAATTCAAATTTTTACACTGAGAAAATAGATATCTTGGAAAATACCATAATTTATGGATTTTCAGCGCTGGTCTGACCCGAGTCGGAACATTCACTTGCATGAATCTCTAAAAGTACCATAATTTCTCGGACTTTTTGAAATAAGTATGGTACCTTCCGTATAAAAGTCCAAGACATTATGATACTTTTAGAGGTTTTTTCAGGTAAATATTTAGACTCGGTCAGACCAGCGCAGAAAATCCATAAATTATGGTACTTTTTAAGATACCTTTTTCTCTGTGTATGAATAGAAAAAATGTCCTATTTTTATGAATTTTGACACAGTACTGTTAGAAATTCAATATATTCTTCATAACAACCGAAACAAAACGCAGATTTGTTCCTACAATTGAAAACATTTGTAACATACAGACGATGATAGCTTGTATTTAAGAATATAGAGGGTAGCATCCACTATAATTCTCTAAGTAAATTATTCTTGGATATTACAATTTTTCAGATTTTCTCCGAAATGATTGGAAAGAATTAAATACTACAGCAAACTACCCGCTGTAGATTTTAATTTAAATTGATTGTGTTTCTTCATCTTAATACAGTGTTAATTTTCGATCAATATAACCATTGAATATAACAGTTCTTTTCTCCATCGGAGAGACTAATTGCCCTTTAGTCACGAACACTCGACTATCGACAGAATCATACTAGCGTCAAGGCGTATCTACGGGGTACATGGGGAATGAACGGAGTTGTAGAGGATGGGACGGACTCTCCACTCTCGTAGTTCATAATACGGTACATTGTTACTTAAGCTAAGGGCGCGAGCTACGCTAAGCCAGAGATGAAACCGTGGAAGTAACGGGGTGGTGTGTATAGGGGGAAGAAAGAGAGAAGGACCTCTTTATTACCGACCCTGAATATTTAATCCCCGTTATGAGTTTATTTAGTTCATGGGTACTTGAATAACACAAAGAATGAATCTCACAAAATATATCATATCATTTTTAAATTCTAGTCGACAGATTTTTTTCATTCACAAGTACAAGAATTTGACATGTGATGGATTATTTTTTTATTTTCTTACAAAACACTTGATTTTTATTTTCCATAGAATTTTACTAAATTCATTGGACAATCTTTCAAATTCAATATTCTAATAATACAAAAAAATGCTAACTCACAGTCGGATAACTTTATGTTTTCAACTCCTTTTCCCAAAATTCACACTCGTTTTTCTCGAGTTTCAATGAATCTGGTTTCTTCGTGTAAAATCAAAAGTAAGTCACATTGATTAACTAATGGTATGCAGAAGAAAGTAATTTATTTCATAGTAAAGTCAACTTATAACGTTTGAAGTCAATACAACGTGCATTGTCTATGTGCAATAAAAATGATTTTCATCTCTTATGTTGAGAATTAAATTTGATAAAATATGTGAGTTATCCGTTCAACTACATGGAAGAAAAGAATAGTTGCAGCAACTACTTAAATAGTCGATTTTTGAGCTTTTTACTTGTCCTGACTACTAAGTAGCTGCAGCAACTACTTAAATAGAGGTCGAAAATCGACTATTCAAGTAGTTGCTGCAACTATTTATTCTTTTCCGTGTATCCGATTATCACTTATTTCCCTCAAATGAGGGAAATGCATTCGTTGTATTTGAAAAATATATCACATCGTGCGGCTTAAAAATTGTCAAAATTATCAGAACACTGTCGATGTTTTGCGTTAACTAAAATCTCCGGAGGAAAAAGGCGAAACAAGAGACAGATAAGTAGTTTGTGAGGAAGGAAGAGAAAGCAATGTGGATTCAAGTGAAATTTCGAGGGAAGCTTGACGGTGAATCCGCTTTTCTGGCGGACGGCAGAATTGGCGGCTACGCGGTGGTGCCAGTGATGACAGTCGTAAAATAAAGAAACGAGAAACAGTAGGAGAGAGAAAAACAGAGATAGAAGAAGAGAGAAGTCACGATGTGATAGAGTCATTCTCTCAGAACCAAGAAAACCATGGCCCTAGTTCCCTCATAGCGCGATGTGCCGTCACTGGCCCGACGTAATCTGTCCGTTCGTTCACGGCGACTCACAATGTGGCCCCCGAGATAACAAATAAAGCCCCATTGTCGCAATTGTGTGGATTTAAAAGGATTTGCCCACCCTCTTCTCGCCTCTATACCTCGTGTCTTCTCGTCTCCTTCCTTTTCCCTGTGATCGTCGTCATCGTCGTCGTCGTCGTAGTCGTAGTAGTAATAGTAGTAGTCCTCATCACCACGCTGCTGCCCGTTCAACAATTCTCTCTCTTCCTCTCTCTTTCTCTTCCTCCGTATCTCACCTTTTCCTTCAACACGTCTCTCCTCGTTCTCCGTCATCTCGTCAACTTCAACTCTCGTTCGCTTTTGCTACGGATATGTTATTGCATTTCCGCATAAAGAAAAACAACACGCGAAAATTGTTACAAGAATATTACAACAACGAAATAATTTAACTACACAGAGAAAACTAAAATTTCCAAATTGGCAAGATACGAGAAAATACTATTATTAGGTTCCACAGTGTACCTATATAGAAATTTACAATTGGCGCTAGCATGGTGCAACGTAGATAAAGTATAGCCGAGGCTTGACAACCAAGCATGGCGCAAACCATACCATCATTGGCAAACAATTTGAAATTTTGTTTGTCAATGCTGCGCCAATGATCAAAGTAAAAAATATTTAACTCAGAAATATATAAAAAGTATGCGCATTTCGCAATCTCTGACATATATTGTTTGAAGTCTTATTGTTTTCTCCACATTTGTTTGTGAAACAACTCGGCGTCTTTTGGTGATAAATTTTGCCATGAGAAGTAGACACAATGTATGTTAGCTCAGCGGTAGGAACCTTCTAGTGTAACTCATAGTGAAGAGCGATTGATTGATGAAAATATCATACAGGTTGCCAATATTGAGCCATGCTATTACCAATGATGGGCGCTACATTGAAAGCTGATTTCTACCGAAACTAGGCCGAAGTTTGGGGCAATATTGAACCACATTCTCAATGATCCTGGTGTTGAATGGAATCTATCGTTTGGTCAATGTTGGGTCAAGGATGAGCCAAGCTTGGCGCAATTGTGCCACAATAATAGGCTGACAAACGAAATCCGTCGAACACCGACATCGGTACAACATTTTATTTATCGTTAATCAGCATAGAAGATTTATAAATTGCCAAGCCTTGTCCGTCAACATTGCGCCAAGCTATATTTTATTGTCAGCATTGGCGAAGCCCAAAAATTTTTGTACGGGTAGTAAAAATGTGTATTCGATTATGTGTTAAGTTACACGCTCCTGCTCAAGAATATCAGACAAATGTTCATTCTTACTACACTGTCCAACAATAACAGTGGTATTTAGTAGAAATGTAGTAATTTTTAAAACTTTTCATTCCCTCTCACGTTACTCGGTAGATTCTTAACGTAAAATACTCATTATATAAAATAATGTTATCTATCATCACCGATGAATGTGATTAAGGTGGGAGATTCTCTGTAATCTATTTAAAATCCTATTCACAGATAATTCTATTTCAAATTTTCAATCGAAGACGCATAAACGTACCATAGCAAATACTGAATTTTTTGTCACTTATCCACTTGCGGACGTTGGTTCCATCTCAAAGATGATTTGGCACAGAGAGTGCATAATTGATATCACCTAGAAATGATATAACGCACTGTTCTGCTGTGTTTATCGCTCTTCGCGTTCACTTGAGCTGCGTACGCGGGAAGCGAGCACGATCGCCAGGGAGAGGTGGCATACCGAATTCTAAAGATTACGCCCGATGTTTATGCATTTATGCTGAATTATTGTCGGCGGGGCTTTACCGATGTTTATGCTGATTTACGCTTTGTGCACTATCTGCCGGGACACATTGTCCCGGAATTATTGTTCCGCTCTCGCAATTCTCTCTCCTACTTCATTTTCTCGCACGACCTAACTCTCCTCTTTTCTCCCTATTCACCCCTTTCCCGGTACAACTAGCATCAACGGCTTTTCTATATTTCGCTTTCCATTCAATATTGAGATATTTTCAATCCAGATCGTGGCCAGAATAATTAATATAATCACTTCAATACGTGCGCACCTTTCTCGTTTCATAGAATGTTTCGTCGTGTTTTCAACGTTATTGCCGTATGCAAGAAGAAATGTCAACGCGTGAACAAACTCAAATTAGAAATCCACAATTGCATTGCCATTATACGAGTGTTGTGATTTCGTTAGCGAGTAATTAATATCAATTGAGAGTTCGGATTTGAAAAACGAGGGGAGTTTATACGATGGATTCTGCTATTCTTAATATATGAACTTAATTAATCAAAATATTATAATCATTCGAACGATTTAGTTAAAATAATTTGAATATCAATCAATTATCATATACAATCCGTTAAATGAGGATTGATGAAATCGTCAATTCAGGTTTCGTAGAATTTTGTTGATTTTATCATTGATTCCCGTTTTACATCGAATATATTGAAATTAGCTTACTATATTGAAAAAAATCTTCTCATCTGTTATAAGATACGATAATATTCAACAATCACTGCCCACGAAGCTCGTGCGCAACTATACGTGAAAAGGATAAAAAAAAAATAAAGAAATGCTTCTCTTGATGCGAACAGGACTATCTTTCTCGCTTTCTTTTATCTCCGCGAGGCGAAGCATAAATAAGAAAGGCGTTTGTGCGCGCGGCGCTTGGGTACATAATGGAGTATTATGTGAAGAAGATACCACAAAACGTTCCTCTTTCTCACCCCGCCAGTTACCCCGAAACACGCATAGGAATTGTGTGTAGAAGTGTACGTGTATGTACAAGATATTTACTACAAATACCTATGGTGTCCCGTGTATCGTTTCGAGGTACGATGATAATACGTCCTTTTGTACGGATATCACAGAGGGGCTTCGAAGAGCAATATTTACAAAATTATAAGAGTTTTCTTGATTATTCAAATAGTTTCTTTCACACGAGAAAAATACTGTTATCGTTGCACGAGTATGTACACAATATGTCACCTCTATTTAAAAAAAAGGAATCAGATTATGTTTTATATTTTATGAAGAATTATCGAATTATTCAAATACTAGCTGTTTCTCCTGAATCCTCTTTCATTTTATTTACAAAGAAAATTTTTTGGAAGAGAATGAGATATTTGTATATCTCAAACGGTTTCGGTGAAAAAATCAATTTCAGATAAATTCGTTATTGAAATTTGTAACTCAATCGACCTTCTGTTTTCTTTGTTTGTTCCAGAGCGTTACACATGAAGGAGCACCCAGACTACAAATACCGTCCGCGTCGTAAGCCAAAAACATTGGTGAAAAAAGAAAACAAATTTGGTTTCTCGATATCGCCTCTCATGTCACCGGGTGAGACTTTAGGCAGTATATCTCGTGGCCTATTGCCGCCAATGGCACCTCCCTCGCATCACCCATTGATGGGTCCGACGCACGAGGATCTCAAGATACCACGTTTCTTTCCACCCTTTCCTTACCCCCTCTATCCGATTCAACATAAACTCGGTGAAGATTTCAACGGTGGAAAATTAGCAGCTGACTTGGCTTTTCAAGCTCTCTACGGTGGTGGCACCTTTTACAATCATCATCATCATCACCAACCAGCTTCCTGGCCGACGGTACTACAATCCAGTTTGACATCAAGCACTTGTCTTCAACCGAACTGTGGTTGTTGCAACAGTCCACCGGCCAAAGATCTCAAAAGAATACCTTACGCCCCGACGTTAACGGCGTCGAAATACGAAGAGCAATCTTTTCCAAGTCCAGAAAGAAAACCGGAAGAGGATAACTTCATGACGGACAGGGATTCGGTTAGAGAAGAGTCTCGATATAAAAAATTCGAGAACACGTTACAGAGGCATCAAGAGGACAAATCTCATCACGATCGTTTCTCTTCCCCCTCCCTATCATCGTCATCTTCATCCTCTTCTTCGTCCTCGCCGTCGTCCTCTTTCTTGTCTTTGCCCATAGAATCCGCTGAAAAACTGTCACCGTCGACAGCGGTAACCGTAACCACAATGGAAACAATAACAACGAGCACGGTAACACCGACGATAACAACTTCCTCGACAGCAACGACAACCGCCACAACCACCAAAGTCGATAGCGTATTTTCCGTACAAAATTTAACATCGAATTCCAATAATTCTTCGAGTCATGTTATATGAAGACCGCTTCCGGTTCTTCCGGATCTCAACTTCCGGGGGAACCTAGTCCCACCTGGTTGGCCAACCAACGATTGGTGGAGAATACCTCCCATGTTATCCCCCATTCCCCAATCCACAATTTCAAATTTGAATACATCCGCGAGTCTTTCTTCGAAAGACGACGAGATGAGACTTCATCTTCACGAGGAACAACGAAGGAATTCAGCGATCAACAGCAGGACGAAAAATAGTTTTCACATTGCGAACACTTTGCAATGAAACCTTCATTGCCCAGCGAAAGGACATCTCAACAACAATGTTCCTTCGATGATTCACGAAGACCCAACAGCTTTGCAATAAAAATTCACATTCCGACACACACGATGAGAACAGGTATCTTCAATTTGGGCTGTGGATTGAAATATTTAACTCAAGTTTCAATCATATTCCATTTTCCAAGAGGAATTCAAAGTACCATGACACGAATGTATATTATACATATCTTTTAAGCGAGATCTCATCATCGTTAGACTTCACTTTAATCCCCAGATCGCGCGCCTTTTTCGGAATTCTCGTTCCGCGAGGGAAACAGAGCTCCTCGAGCATATTGTGTACGCGCACGAAGGTCACGAATTTGAGAAATATAACGGTTGTATGGAATATCTACGTATATAATGTCCCGTAAATCGAATTGATATAAGCAAAGGACGAGAGACCGACATCGCAATATACAGTTGAAATCCTACAAAGAGTGGCTTCGATTATTCGTCTCTCTTTTTCCCTCTTCGCTCTAAGCGGTCGCTCGACAAGTGAAGTCCGAATTTGATGAGATAACCAACTCTCTCTCCTTTCCATGGCCACATATTAGCAACGCGCGAACCCCCTATGCGGATTTCATGGGACTCAGATTTATATATAAATAGAAGGTATGAGGGAGATAGAACGAGAGATGGATAAATGAATAGGGCGGATGGGGGAGGGGCCGGGGGTGGAGGGGTAGATTGGAAGGAGGAACAAATAGGAAGAAAAAACCTCTTTCAGTGGAGGCAAATCTCTTCTTTAGTATGTAGCCATGCGAAATAAGCCAAACGTTCTGAATGCTAACGTAGATGCAACAGCAACGGACCCATCATCGTATGTACATGCTCAGGCTGATTTTACCTACACATTCACGTACATGCACACGTGGCTTTAGAGTATTGAGGCGACAGTATCGATATTTCAACATCGTTTAAGAAAACATGGGAAGTTCTGTTATTTTTTCCATATGCTATGAACATTGTTATCGAAGCCAAGTAGACAATTTCAGTACGTTGCTTGTAAAGTCATACGCCTCGAAGATTTTTACGTAACCCAAGTAGCACAAGAACATTTCAAACGTTCTGCGTTAATTTCGTGATCATGCATAGAATGTGCAGATCAGACTGTTTTGAATACATTCTGAGAATGTGCATAGAATATACTTCAGAACTTCCAAGAACCTTCTTAGCATTGATAACCTGTTGTGCTACTTGGAAATTTGCAGAGAATTTGCAGTTCAATGGATTAAAGTTCAACTAGAAATTACGTTAAAAGAACTTGTTGATCATGAAATCGATATCGGAAATATCGATACACGAGTTAGATTATTCAGATTTTTGTTCCAAGCCTAACACTTTTAATCCTGGAGTTGCAAATAAGTCATTAATAATGAGCAAAATCTATCCTGGTCTTATATTTATAATTAATATGAGTTGATGTTTGTACGTGTTAAACGTTTATTTTTCTGTTCAATGAGTTGACCTCAAAAAAAGTTTCCTTCATTAAATTGTTAAAGTACTGTTAAGAAAATCAACTTAAACTTTGCAACACGGTTTTATAGTACAGAAATTCTTATTTTCATGATATATTCAGAAAACTGATCATTTATCCTCAAATTTCAATGGTTTGTCATTATTCTTGATAATCATAGAATTCAATATTATTTTTATGTTAAATCTAAATCAAAGTTCTGTGTTGTCACAGTTAAGTTTATTTTGAAAATTTAGAAAAAATCAGTTCAATCTGGAGAACATTAACGTGTGATGATTGTATAAAATCAACTACACTGAGAAAAAGAGTCCAGTTGAATATTAGAAAATGTCACTGTATTTTTTTTCAGTCACTTTCTTCTGAATTTTCAGAATACGCTCCGAAATTCAGTTGCAGTTTTTTAGAATTCAGTAGAATTTTCAGAAGGCGTGTAGCGTTGAATGAACTGTTTTATCAACGTTTCAAACTACTAGACTTCTATTCACGCCAGCTAGAATCTAGTGGGTGTAAATAAAAATCTAGTTAGGAGAACTAAACATAGTTGCAGCAGCTAAGTACCTTTTTCTCAGCGTATGTCCCGCATTTAGTGATAAATAAAGTGATGATCCTGGTGTGGGAAAAATTCTCTCAAAATGTCAAAGGTTTTCAGTCAAAAGTATTGAGGAGGAATTCAAAGCTGTTCATAGTTTTTCAGAGATATTCAGTGTTTTTCAGATAGATTCAGAGAGAAATTTCCAGTGAAAAAACGTGGCCAATAAGCAAGGAATTTTTTGGGGATTTTTTCAGAAATATTCGAAGTTTTTCAGTGAAATTCAGAGAAATTTTGTTCACCAGTGGAATCGGTAGTAGTTGATTCAACTTTGTTACTCTCTTCTATAAATGAAAACACTTTTCACGTGGAATATTGTTTTTCTCTATAACGATAATACCGATAAGTGATCGCTGTATATAACTAGCTGTCGTATAATAGAATTACGAAAACCTTGCGCTATTGAAAAGCGTAGAAGCATAATGTACATATCAAACGTAGATTGCGAAAGAATTTTCTTGAGGAAAATTCTGATGCTGACCCATCAATAAATATTGTAAAATTAGTTTCGAGTACGATTAATCCTTCGTAAATATAACAAACACCTTTGTTCTGATTCAATTGCACGCATAGAACCGATATTAACTCAATGCATACTTGATAATATAAAAAATCGGAAGATATTTTGAAAATGATGATTCTAGATGAATGTATAAATATTTTTAAAATATGTCTACAATATCCCCATGGTCATGGGAAAACTCAACACTCTCAGAATCGATAGAATATTTATAATTAACCCTCTAAATGTGCCGGATATTATTGACTTCAATCCACAGAGCAACAATCTATTGCCAATAATCCACATCGGTTCTCAAAGTTTTTATGATAAAAAAAATGCGTTAATTTGTTAAGACGAATTCAATGTATGTTGTACATAATATATCAAAGTAGTAACAATCCTTGTTAATAATATAATTACTGTAATATAAAATCACATTTGTAAATAAACATGAATGAACTCGAAATTGATATTGTATTTTATTTTATCCAGTCCATTGTATGCTTCAAAATAACAAAGAGTAAATTTAAAATACCTCTAGAAAATCTAACATATTGTTAAGAGAGATTGTTTAGCTGATACAGTTAAAATGAAATCCTTTGAAACGATGAAATATAAGAATCTTCCATTATTCTAATAACTATTCTTGCAAATAAATTGAAAGTATCGGACATTGAATCTCTGATAAGCTTATTTTTATGAAAGATAGATTGTATCTAAGCGAGATACGAATTCCGCATTTTCAGAAAGAAAATGACACCTATTCGAGGACATATATCTACACAAATACGTGAAAAATACAACTATTAAACGAATAACGGCGTATGAATAAATCACTGGTATTATTCGTGTACGTGGTATACGTACGTATCCGCTTTGAAATTCAGAAATTTTTGCTATACTTAATCTGAACGAAGGGGAACGGTGAAAGATTGGTAGCAGGAAGAATCCTGAAGAAAAGCAAAAGAAAGATGTGGGAGAGAAGGGTGGTCGGTACTTCCTTCTTCGTTTCCCTTCCTCTGATGCGACGTGTTTTATTTCTGATAGCGACACCTCTACACCCCGATTTTACCACCACCAACCCACAACACGTCTTCTATTCCCACAACATCGACCAACCACTAGCGTCGCGAGGCCATTATCGCGACCGCGAAGGACCCTTTCTTCCCCCATAAAAGCAATCACGCTTTCTTCGTAGCGAGATAACGGTGAAATGGAGAGCAACGCTGTTCTCTCTTTCTCACATTCACCACTTTGACTTGTTTCTGTTGTATCGCCATTGTTAAGATCATTGTTTATGTTTCGCATTCAAACGAAACTGAATATACTTGAAACGCTTCAACCATTATTTACGATATTTTTCAACTTTGCACAATACTGAAAATTTATCTAAAAAGAGATAAAATATAAATAGTCATCAAGAGAGAAATACTTGATAATTACAAAATTGAGAGTATTCGTAATTTGATTCTTTTCGTGTGACAAAAAAAATATTTTTCTGCTCGTCGAAATCAATGTTCAATTGTTCACCACCCCAATAATAATGGATCATGATAAGGATGTACGTAACTTGAAGTGCTGATTGGCCAGATGAGGAAAGTAGAAGAAAGAGAAGAGAAGTAGTACGTAGCAGTACCAGTACCAGTAGGTGGGTACCTTCACCGTTCTTCATTAGTATTCACGGAAGTGCTTCCAGCTCGATTGTGGAATGTATTGTCAATGAAGAATGTCCTCGTTGTCGACTCTCTGCACTAACCAGAAGGGTGCGGACTATATTCCTGTCGAATCAGACGACTCGTACACTCACATCCGTTGGCGGTAAGGATAGGATATATGCGGAATCAATCAAATATCCTAGATGCAAGTTTAAAGTGACTGAGGGTGTCAAATTTTCCAGACTTGGAGATTACCGATAATATCACTTCCAAGTGGTAGAGTAATTGTACTTGCGTAATTGAGAAACTTCAAAACTTACAAATTTTTCAAGCAATTTTTGCACTGGATTTTGAGATGTGACTTTTGTTCGCTATAGTTCTCACGATTATGAATGTTCTTGATGAATCATCGGTGTTTATATTCTCGAATTAACTGTTTTTGGAACTGGAAGCATCGTTTAAAGAATGTACCGCAAAATTTTGGGTTTTTACACTGGAAAAAATAAATTTGTCCTCTCTTCATAAAAGATTTATTTGTAGAATTCAAATATTCAATTAGATGCAAAAACTGATGCCACTTGTGGCGCATAAATTATAGATTAAATATTTCATTAAATCTAAGAAATATTTTATGGAGAGAGGACAAATAAACTATTTATTTGGTTGGAAGAAATTTTTTTTCCAGTGTAACAACAGAGTATTTCGTTATTTAATTCCCAATTCGTTTCGATAAACGATTCCAACTTCAGCAACATGATTGTGAAGAGTTCTTTCACTTTCAAATGAATTCTCATCGAACCGATGAGAATCTCCAATAAAATCAATGTTTAAATTTGGTATAGCGTCGAAAATGTATGCGACTTTTCAATCATCATCATGAAGTAATCAGTCTTACGACTGGTTTGATGAAACCCTCCACCCCTGTCTATTATCCGCCAAACGTTTAATTTCTACATATCTACTACATCCCTTGTCTTGTACGATTTGCTTCATATAACTTGCTCTAGGTCTACCTTCACCAGTTTTACCATTCATTTTCCCTTCCAATATTGTTTTCAAGAAACTCTCATGCCGTAATGTGTGTCCTATAAGATTGCTTCTCCTTTTCACGATGTGTTTCAAAAGATTTCTTTCTTCATTTATCTGCTCGAGTACTTCTTCATTTTTGACTTTGTCTATCCATTTTATTCTGAGCATCCTCCTATAACACCACATTTCAAAAGCTTCAAGTCTTCGTTGATCAGTTTTCCCCATTGTCCAAGTTTCGCAACCATATAATGCTGTGCTCCAAACGTAACTTTTCAAGAATTTCTTCCTTACTTCCAAGCTTATATTTTTTGAGCATAATAACTGTCTCTTTTGATAAAAAGCCTGTTTCCCTTGTGCTATTCTTGCTCTTATATCTCTTTCGCTTTTGCCGTTCTCTGTAATTATGCTTCCTAGATATTTGAATTCTTTCACCTGTTCAATTGTCTCGGTATCTATTTTGATTCTCGTTCTTCTAGCTGTTTTCGCTGCTGTACACATCATGAATTTTGTTTTGTCTTTATTTATATTCATACAATAGTTTTCCAATAATATTGTTCTCATAGTGTTGAGAATATTTTCTAACTCAGTACTACTCGTGGCCAATATAGCTATGTCATCCGCGAATCTCAACATACTTATATTTTCTCCCTGAATCTGTAATTTCGATTGAATTTCCTCCTTCACTTCGTTCATTGCTTCTTCTATATATAAATTGAAAATCAGTGGCGATAATGAGCATCCTTGTCTCACCCCTCTTCTTATTTGTGCTTCCCCTTCCTGACCCTCTATGTCTATTATTGCACTTTGATTCTTATATAATTCGTATATTATTCTTCTATCTTTATAATTTATTCCCACCTTCTTCAGGATCGCAAACATCTTCTCCCAGTCCACATCATCGAAAGCCTTTTGTATATCTACAAAACCTATGTACACAGATTTCTTCAGCGCTATCCTTTTCTCTATTACTGCCCTGAGTGCTAAGATTGCTTCTCGCGTTCCCCTATTTTTCCTAAAACCAAACTGATCTTCAATGAAATCTAAGATTCGATGTACGTAAGTTGACTTAATTTCAAATTTTCTTCATCAGAAAACGAGACACACGAATTCGAGACTCACTTACTCGAAGATCGTATTTTTCATTTTTTTTTTTATTAACAAGAGATGGATATCTTCGAGTACAACATACCCTTCCCATTTATCGCACGCCATTGTTGTTTATTCTCGAACATTCCCCTTTTCATCGAGTTCACAAGAAACCCAAAAGATATATATCTAAAAATGTAAGATCGTTTCTCGATTCGTATTTCACCACGTGAACGTTTTTCCCTCTTGCTCTCGATCAACGAAAGATCCCGGTCCACGTGACCGGAAGCCCGTCACGAATTCACAAGAGATGACCAAATCACCAACCATCCTTTTGGCAACTTCTCGACTCGTTTTGTACGGTTTTTCAATCTCCAAGTAATGTCTTGGCGTGGTCTATCGGTGGCTCGGTAAAACCTCACCCACGATAAGATAGCCACAACGAAACGCGGGAGAATTTACGCTGGGCATAAGTTTGCCTTATATATGACCGTCCACGGGAAATGCGACGATCTTATCGACCTCGACAACGGTCCACGCCGATCCGTCCATGAAATGTTGCCTCGCTAGTATTTTACTAGTTTTTGAGGGAAATCACCATTCGCGAAAGGTAGAAGACGTAGGGCCACTATAAAAGATATCTTAAAGGAATCCGTTCGAAAAGAAGAAGGAAAAGTACTCAATGCTCATACTTTTCTCCCAAAACGAATGAATTTTTCAATTTACATGTTTTCTTTATACGTAAGATTTAGAATCGAGAAAAAAAGATTTTCTACTTTTGTACACAGCTCGAAACAATAATAACACCCCATTCAACCCCAGTGGTATTTGATGATAGGGTCGAGAACAATGAAATAATCAGACCCTGCGGTAACACAACTAGAGACATCCACAAGGCCTAGCCGGATGTCAACACCATTGGACAATGGTACAACGTCTGACTGTCGTTACTAATTAACCCAAGAGTTCATGAACTTCCTTCAACTAAGTTCTCGAATGATTTAAGGTCGTCAGTCTGGTTTCCCTGTACCGTAACTCCCCTACCTCCTCGCTGAATGTTCCGATTATTTTTCTTAAGAACTCAAATGCTTAATGCGTTCTATTGTATTTCAGCACTCTCCCAGAAATTCCAATATATTCGAATAAAATTTACAACGCTTTAAATTTACATGCAGTATAATTTAAATTTATTCATCGTTTACCCAAATAGTTGTTCTCGTATTGTTATCTTCAAAGTTTTATGTGGCATGAATTATACATCTGATAGTGATAATTATCATTATCGTAGTAAGAATTTTCTATTATCCTCCCCTAGGCTTCTTTGGTTTTCATGCTTTTTTATCAGTCGCTCATAATCGGATATGAAGCGACGATACAGCACCCGGTGATTTCGGGTTTGTCTACGGTAATACAGTTGTCGCTTGACAATGCCGAAGCTTGAATGCCTCATTGTCTGCAGGACCGACGCCCACTCAAAACTTCCACTCGCGTCACGAGCTCACCAATGTGCCACGGCGATACAAAACGCTAGTAGAACAGACGGTGTTACAGTCTGACGCCCGTCATTTTCCGCAATCAAACGATCACCGTGAATGTTCACCAGTCAAACCAACATCATATTCTATGTATATGCAAGCAAGAATATACATCGACGTACGTACGGATGAAAGTGAGAACCGATCTATAGAGCCCCAATCCCGCAGAAATATGCACCGGGGGAAGAATTTATTTGTGTGCAAATAAATCTTCATTTGAATATGGCAAAGAATATTTATTTCATCAAGATTTAATTTCAAAATTGTATAAAACAGTTTTTAACAATGATTAATTGTTGGGTTTGAGTGGCGTCTTCGTCTGTTGCCAATGAAATTTCTTTCTTCTGACAGTAGAAAATTCATTACAAATGTCACTCTCCAAATTTAGAGGCTGATTTCCAGCTGGCTAAAGAGTGGAATCTCATTCAATTAAATTCTTCTCTCAATTCCGCATCTTGGAATAATGTTGCTGAAGTTTGAATCGGTCAATTGAGACGAATAAGGAAATATTCAGCTGTTGAAGATCCGAAATCTTGTAATTCATCCTTCAAAGAATGTGACCAGTTTCAACGAATTAATTCGAGAAGTTAAACACCAATGATTTAACAGATTTTATGAGTTTGAATTTTCGTTTCGTTTCTATAAACGATTCAAACGTCAACACTGTATAAAAAGTGTGGCTAAATGTGGCTGCATCTTATTCGAAAAATCTACTGAAACCTGGTTTTTTCTATTCTGTCGGCATTTGTTTTTGGTGCTTCGTTTCAGATAGAACAGGGCTAGTTTTAGCTGCATCTTAAAATAAGCTTCCCATGCAGGTATTGCCAAGACTGAAACAAACCCAAGCTTGTCCCAAGGTTGGCACATGTGTCAGAAACAAACCTCCCTCAAGAACAATTGGCCCAATATTGTTCCATGATTGTCCCGTTGTTCCCAATCGATAGTCAGTCATGATACATTTGTTAATATTTTTGAAATGGTCACTACATTTGATACAAGCTTGGCACAAGGGTAAAAATCGAGCATTCGTTGAGAACAATTGTGCCAATATTGCCCACATGAGTGGCACAATGTTGATAAATATTGACTGAATTTTGAATTTACAATGACTGAAGACTTGAGGATCACCATCGAGCCAGGGCTGGCCCGATCTTCCTCCCATAATCAATCCTACACACTAGTTTTACACACCAAGCTGGATTTGATTGATCTAAGTAAGGATAGAACTTCACTCAATGGTGGTAATAGGATACTTTTAAATGTAATCATACACGGAGATCAGCTGATTTTGAAAAATGTTCTTCGATAATTCATGTTTTAAGACAATTCATGTACGGTATTCTGAGGGAGAAAGTCATGGACTGAAATATGAATCAATTACTTTTTTCATCCATATCTGCGATCGATGGAGCATTGGTTGATGCTTGGTAAATGACTTGGACCGGGCCTGGCAAAACCACTGGCCCAACCCATACAGAGTTCATCAATTGGTCCAATAATGGCACGTTACTGGACAACAGACGGCGTTCTTCGCCCGTTAATGGCTAATCAATGGTTAATTGCTGGATGATAACGTGGGTTCAGTAATGGCAATAAATAATCGGCCATATATAAAATGATTGATTGGCCCAGTGATAGAGCTAAATGATCCCGATTTATGGCCAGAAATTTCGGGATAATGTTTGAATGTCAGCCATCAATGGCAAATTACTGGGGCATAATAATAATGATATCCAATGGTGATATTACTGCGTTTCAGTATTAGTTCAAATGAGTGGTTAAGTGTGACCCAAAACACTTCTTTGTTTTTGTTTTAGGAAAATTTCTCATTCTAGTTTTCACAAGATCAGAAATGGATGTTTTTTTTTTCTAAATAGATTTGCATGCCCGATATTTCCACAATCTCAAATATAAAATTACACGATTCAAAAGCACTCTCGATAAATCAGTTGAATTCAGTTGCTCATTCCTTCAAATTTTTGTTATTTACATGAGAAAATAATTGATTATCTATATAAATAAGAATTCATTTGAAACATGTAAAACGTATTTGATGGATGTGAATTATTTATTTAGCGTAATAGAAATAAGGCCAAAACAAACTTTTTTCATGGGTGATTACGAATACAACAATACATTCAACTTGGAAATCCATTTCACTTAGTAATAAACCATATTTCAGCCAGTAACGGGGAATCAATTGTTGGCCGCTTACCATAGCCATACATCGGCTGATTATCGGTTGTTTTCATTGCTGGCCTTTCTTATCAGCCAGTGGTGGGCCACACTTGTGCCAATGATGTGAATCCATTGTTGGCCATTTAATGGTAGCCATACATGGGCCGATTATTGGCTGTGTTTACATTATCGGGGTTTTCTTGTATGGGGAGCTTGTCCTGATCTTATCATTCCCAAGCCTGGGCCGAATTTGGTGAATTGTTCGAGACAAGTCTCGGCAGGTCTTGTGCCAAGCTTGTTCCATCATTGGGCCATTGGGCCATGACACATATGGGTTATATTCAGGTTGGAAGTGAGTGTTACTTTTTACTGTGATCATAAAGATCATAAAAAAAATAGGGAACGTGAATTATTTCTATCGTTTTGTATCGAATCTATGGTATTTTATAAGATTTTATCGTGAAATCCCTGTGAAAAGCATACCACTTATTATTAGGGGTGTGCGAACCTTGAATTTTTCAGTCGAACCGAACTCGAACCGAACTTCAAATATATTTTCCAAATCGAACCGAACTCGAACCGAACTTCGAATATATATTTTTCAATTCGAACCGAACCGAACCGAACTTTGAAAAGTCGAACCGAACTCGAACCGAACTCCAAATGTATTTTTCAAGTCGAACCGAACCCGAACCGAACTTTGAAAAGTCGAACCGAACTCGAACCGAACTCCAAATTTTCCCAGTCGAACCGAACCGAACTGCAAATATATTTTTCAAGTTGAACGGAACTTTGTAATTTCGAACCTACTTCCAACTTCCAAAACGTCTAATCGCAAAGCCAAAACTAAATTAGAAATACATTTATGAAAACAGAATCCATCATGAATTCATTTTTTAAAGTGACGTTTCATATGCATCATGTTGCAGTAATAAAACAGTCTACCCTAGTAGCACCAAAAGTACGTAAAACATTTTGAGAATGTTCATTAAACGTTTGGGTAATTTAGAAACGTTCGGGGAATATTCTATGGGTCAATTTAAAATTGAGTGCAGATAAATTTTTCTCTGTTTCCGAATGTTCAATTCCAGCGACTAGTATTTAAATATTGATAAAATGGTCGCAAATTTGAGGCAAGTAACGAAGAACACTTCAATTCTTCAATAAATCACAGAAAAGTGTCCATAGTGTAATCTAGTGTTGATTTATTACCATATTTCTGGAATAACAGGGTTGTCCCTCTTGGCAACAGAGTGGTTTTTTTATGTAAGTTTAACATATCCCACGTATCTAGATGAATTTGAAATTGGGTGCAGAACACTTTTATCATAAATTTCAATAATCACAAAGTAAAATTTCCTCCTAATATAATTATTTATATCCTCATGCAATATTTGGAACATGATAACTCACATTAGAAACCACTCTGTTACCAAGAATGATTACTCTACTATTAAAAAAAAATGGTGATGAATCAACACTATTTTGAGGTTTGTGGTAGCGTTGATTATAAACCTCTTTGCATAAAAGACAAGGACACTCACCTCACTGCATTTTTCTCTCTTTCTTTTGTTTGCAGCTGTCTCTTTTTATTTGTGTAAACCCCATGTTTACTGACTCGTCCTCCTAGTATAATATCTTTATAGTCTAATCAAGCAGAACTTATGGGTTCATTATATATATCCCGCGCATCTGAGGAGGCAAAATAATGAGGCTGCGAATAGAATTCATTATGAATATATTTAATTTCATCTAATCCGCAGTATTGTCAACTTGCGTCTATCAAGTACCCAATATCATGTCAATTCGACTTGGAAACAAGTTGTTTCTGCGTGTTTACAAGCAAAAACAACATGGGAACGCCTGTATGTGTGTTCTCCATCACTTGAACTTGGCATCGATATCAGATCTACTTGATGATAGGTCGATTCAACATCGTCTTTTTTTTCCAGCGTAGTCGAATTTTTTCGGGTTTTGAGTCTAAAGTTCGAAGCAAACCGTGACAAATCGAATCTCGAGCTGAACGTTTTCAATGAATACAGTTCGAAATTTGAACCGAACCGAACTGTTTCTGTTATCCAAGTTCGAAATTCGAACCGAACCGAACTTTTTGTACTATCCAAGTTCGAAATTCGAACCGAACCGAACTTTTTCTGCTAATCAAGTTCGAAGTTCGAACCGAACCGAACAGTAGGAGTTCGGTTCGGTTCGGTTCGAGATTCGAACGGTTCGCACACCCCTACTTATTATCAAAATGATTATAATCGTATGTGCTGGGGTCTTTTCCATGAAAATTTCATGACAAAATTCTATAAAACACGATGGATACGATAAGAAACAAGAATAAAGTTTCGATTGTCCAATCACCATACAACGTCGGAAAGTTGGGATTTCAGAAGCCTTATAAATACTATTGAAATAACCTATGGTTTGCAACTGTTTCCGATAGGTAACTTTTCTTATGCTCTTCAATTATAGAATCAATGCGTGATAGTTTCATTTCCATCGAGAGTCTCGTCCAGTATTTCAAACTTATTTTTAATTTTTCGCGATAAAATCAATTTAAAAGTCCACGGATTGAAATAAAAGGGACTCGAAAGGAGAAGAATTGACCAGTGAAGCCGGAAAAAGAAGAAAAGCGGCGAAAAGCGTGACAACATATACGTTAACAGTATATCATGATTTAGCCCTATAAAAGTCGAATGAGGCCCGATGGTCATGATGCTGCGACACCTTTTCTCATGGATTGGAAACAAAATGTCGTAAAGTCTATCGGCCAATGCACACTCACGCGCACAAATACACATATGAAGTTAAAAAAACACTTCATCTTTCCTCTTTCCTTCTCTTTCTCTTTCTAGAAAAAATTCTATTTATCCACTTTTCTCGCTCCTTTCATACGTATATACATCACGAACTACGACGACGAAGGGGTTACCACTAGCGTGAAGATACGGTAAATATAAATAAAAATGGAAAGCTGGCCATAATGGCCAGTGGAAAGCATGACGCATACCTATAACCGTAGCTGTTTCAAATTGATATTTCGAAAGTACTTCCAGCTTCTTTTCCCTTCTCCTCTGCTCGTCCGCTATCCTACACCGTCGACTCTCACCTTCCCATATACTTTTCTCTTTTCTTCTTCTCTTTAGTCGATTCTTGGCATCGCGCTACCACTTTTCTTCTCTTCCTCTCGCGCATTTCCCCCATTTCTACAAGCAGGTGATGACCGAGCTTGGAATTGATTTTATTTCCTCTCGCCGATTTCTGCCAGTTCTGCCCTGGCTTATCGGGATACCATGGGACCGGATGGTCAATTTCTTTTCGATACTCACAGAAAAATCGGTCCAATGTTTGGAATGGGGAAAAGCCTGATTCAAGATATTTGTGTAAATTGGAATCCTTCTTCTTCATTCTCTTTGCATGCGGTTTTGTTTTTTCTTACCACTGGAATTTTGTATTAAAAAAACGCAAATAAGCCATAAAAACAAAAAAATGTTGCTCAAGTGTGAATCGTTCAGAGAAAATTCGAACCCACAAAATCTGATGAATGATCATCGTTTAACCCTCAACGGCCACATGGGGTAACTCATTACCCCACGCTGAAAAATCCGATCGGACGAGATGTATAGATGCTTTGAGACTTTTAACCAATTGTGTCATGTTCGTTAACTAGTTCTTCAATATTTCTAATGGTTTAACTTGGTGAATTTATAGATGGCGTTCTAAAAACTGGTCCTATAAGTCAAAATTCAGGAAAAATTGTAAAAAAATTCACTACTCCGCCATTTTACAATATCAACGACTAAAACTCCAGAGTCGTCCGTACAATATATACCACTACCACAAAAAAATAAAAGTATCCATCCAAAAAGTATATTCATTTTGCACAATTACTGGAAAGAAAAATGAAAAAAATTACAAATCATGAAATTGGCGTTTTTTGCGTTTTATTAGGTTTTAAATACACTGTAGAAAGTTTATATTAGAGATTACCATAATTATATTGTATTTTTGGGATATACTTGATTATGTCGTTCTGAACCACAAGTATTCGAGCGTTTGCTATACTCTCTCGCGAGGGAAACAATAAATCTGTTATCATTTGAAATAAATATGATTCAGAGCCTCATAATAAAGTATATCCCAGGAGTACCATAAAAATATGGTAATCCTTAATATAAACTTTTCTCTGTGTACATATTCATGATTAGGAACGTGAAAATACTATGTAGGGTTACTATGTACTGAAGTGACACCTCACACATGTCTGTCACCGACAGATGCTGTTTGTTGTATATATTTGGAAGGTTTGAGACCTCTAATTCCACTTGTTTCAAGCCTGGGGTAACTACCCAAATAGACAATCCGATTTCTATTAGATATCTGAAAGATGTCTGAAAATTTTGTAAGATATCTTAAAATTTCTCCCGAAAGAGATCTTTGAGATATCATAAAGATATCGGACGCAACACTATTATATATCTTTAAGATATCTGAAAAGAGATCTTTCAGGAGCTTCTTTAAGATATCTTAATGAGGTCTTATGGGAGAGCAAAATTAGAAATCCGAAAAATGATATATTTCAGAAGTCATACAAAAACCCTGGTGGTAATGTTTATCATAATTGTCCATAATTCTCATGAAAGTCATGAATCTTTATATTTCCTCATTTGGTACAAGTTCAAGGAGAAAATATTAGATCTTTCTTACCGAATTTGTAATTTATGAGGAAATATGAAAAATTGTCACTTTTATGAGAAATTATGAGAAATTATGAGATCTACCTTCGCCAAGGAATCGATACATGAATTCGATGAAGATGTTTCGAGAAGAACACAGCCCGCTGCAAATTCATACATTCAGGTTCATAAATTCATTATTGTAATAGTTCAAGATATTCAAGAAGTGCAATTGCGCCTATGAATAGGATAAGATGTCATCAAGTAAGTGCATGATATTTTTTTTGCATAATATATATATGTAAACGACGGTAAAGAGCAAGGTTAGGAATGCCGGTAATGTTTACTAATGCTGATTTTGAAAAAGTATACAATGACATCCAACGAATATACGAATAAAATATCATACACTTACTTGGTGAGTTTTTATCCCATGAACAGGTCAATTGCACCTTTGCATCCCTTGAATTCTAATATATAACATTTTTATATATAAGATTCAACATTTGACACGTACTGCACGCGAGAGAATGAGGCAGAAAAGTGATGCAAAAGGCAAAGTCGGTAGACGCCATCTTTTCAGAAATGAAGTTCTGAAAGATGTCTTATAGATGATATTTTAAGAACTCTGATGCAATCGATTTTTCAGATATATTTCAGATATTCTATACAGGCATCTGTAAGATATCTTTTTGAAGATTTCTGATATACATCTATAAAACATCTTTTAGACACATCTTAAAGGTTTCTTTCATCGGATATCTTATATTCATCTTTAAGAACTCAGGGTTTACTGGGTAGTCACCTCGTATGGCCCTTAAGGGTTAACTTTTCAAATCAACTCTTCGGGACTGCGAACATCGCTTTAAAAAAGTACTAATTCGTTTCAATAAACGATTCAGACTTCAGCTACATAAAAAAGGCTACCACCAGAGTCTATACACGGTAAAAAGTCTGACTGAATATGGTTGCATCTTACTTGAAAACATGACTGACATTCAGTCTTTTCCATTGTGTCGGCATTTGTTTTCGGCGCTGACTTTCACTAAAACAAGGCTAGTTTTGGTTGCATCTTGAAATCAGCTAATTTTCAGGATGGAAGTAAGTTTTACTTTTCACCGTGTATTTTTGCCGCCCCTCTGAGCTTGTCGCCCCAGGCAACCCCGCGGCCTGCCTTGCCCTGCCCTGACACTGGCCCTATTAATATGTGAGACAATGTAAAAAACATTCGAAATTCAATTACGTGTAAATCAATCACTAAAAATGGAAAATTTTACTTAAAAATGGAGGGGGCTGGATCGAATAATCGCTCGTGCGTTTGACCTTTCGTCTAGTACACCCGAAGGCATGCAACCGCCACTAATCCTGTTGGAGGACTTTCATCATAGAATAAAGTGAAAAACTCATGACATTAAAAAAACGTTGGATGGGAAAGTTGTTATAAATATATTCAACAACAATTTAACAAATTTTTTCAGACACTTCCCAACTAACATTCAGATATCTTAAAGATATCTTTAAGAAGTCTTAAAAAACTTTCTAAAAGATACCGAAACGAATTCTAAAAGATGTCTTATGAAACACATATGGAATTCGAAAAGATATCTTGAAGAGTTCTTAAAGATGTTTTGAAGAATTCATAAAAATGTCTTGGAAGACTCTTGAATTTGTTCACAAAAAAAATTCATCACCTTTTCTTTTTCCTTCTCCCCTTGTTTCTTTCCACACAGCACCCAATGTCTCGCTCAAAACATTCTGTGTGAAATGTTTATACAAGATACTGTAGATATTGCAGATACATTATTTTGTTCAAAATGTTCTGAGAATCTTCCAATTGGAACATTGAACATATAACGATCTGTAATGTTCTGGAAATCTACGATGGAGAATATGCTGCATTTGTCGCAAATGAAATATTCCAAGAATATGACAGTAGCAATATTTTATTAAACAAGATGAATTTTTATACAACTGACCCAGGAATGGGAAAATTTACAATTCAAGATCGAAAGAAACACCTCTCCTATGACCTATTCACTTTTCATTTTAAAAGATTCTGAATCGATCAGTCGATATCCCACGGCAACGAATTTTCGAAGTTTTTCCATCTATCTTACTCAGCACTTTCCCAAACAGCACCGAAAGTTCTCAAAACGTTTTAAAAACGTGTCCAAAGTCCCACAGATGTTGGTTTCCAAAAGCAGATTTTTCAAACATCTTATGAACATTCATTCAATGTGTTGAGGAGCACGTTTTGGGGACATTGTTTACACATGCTATGGTACGTTTTCAGAACGTTTTCGAGACTTTATATGAAAACCAAGTATTTTATCTCTAACCTATACACATGTATATTCATAGTTTTACTAGGGAAAAAAGTACCAAACAACCATAAAAATATGTTTTATATTGAATATTTGGAAAGATTCCTTTCCAGAAGTTCAAAACTATTGGCAGAATGTAAGTTATCAAGAATTAAGTCAATATATTAAGTTTCACATAACCTCAAAATTGCCCGTATGGAAATATTTCGCTGAAAAATGTCTGTAAAAGTATGAAAAATCTCTGAAAAAAAATGAAAAAATTCTGAGAAACTCTGACAAACTCTGAGAATCTCTGAAATTTTGATGAGAAATCTAATATTTTTGGGACATTCTTTACAGACTTTTTTCAGACTTTTTTCAGAGTTTCTCAGAGTTTTTTCATTCTTTTTCAGAGAAATAGTAACGAAATTGCACTCTGAAAAAACTCTGACAAAATAAAGCGTGCATTTGGAGCGTCACATAGGAGTGTTATTACCGTCACATGAGAGTGTATTAAGAGTCAATTGGCGCAGTTGAGCGTGGATCGAGCGTGAAGAAAAGCGCTCATGCACGCTGTACTCACGCTTATATTGAAGTAAGCGTGCATTGAACGTATATTGGCCAGAGTCACGTTATTGGTACGCTGTTTGAACTTTATGTGCACGCCGTTTTTTCGCCAGGGTTGCTAACATTTTTCTGACTTTTAGAAAAAAATTAAAACATTTTCAAACACTTTTTCACACATGATATTTGAATACGGCATATGAATGTATTTATTGAATTTCAGGATTTTTCAATAATCAGAAAAATGTCAACAATTTATGAGAGTTTTGTCAGAGTTTTTTCAGAGTGCAATTTCGTTACTATTTCTCTGAAAAAGTATGAAAAAACTCTGAGAAACTCTGAAAAAAGTCTGTAAAGAATGTCCCAAAAATATTAGATTTCTCATCAAAATTTCAAAGATTCTCAGAGTTTCTCAGAGTTTCTCAGAGTTTTTTCATTTTTTTTCAGAGATTTTTCATAATTTTGCAGACATTTTTCAGCGAAATATTTCCATACGGGTGACGCGAAACAAAATTTCACTATCTGCAATGTATTAAAGAGACCCAAATGTAATCTATCAAATCTATCGATACAGGCTTCACCGCAGTTCATTTGCATCTCCTCGAAATGGAGAATATTCAAAGATTTGGCAACAGTTTGATCTTTAACAAATTCTCATTTCCCTGGCGAAAAAACGGCGTGCACATAAAGTTCAAACAGCGTACCAATAACGTGATTCTGGCCAATATACGTTCAATGCACGCTTACTTCAATATAAGCGTGAGTACAGCGTGCATGAACGCTTTTCTTCACGCTCGATCCACGCAACTGCGCCAATTGACTCTTAATACACTCTCATGTGACGGTAATAACACTCTTATGCGACGCTCCAAATGCACGCTTTATTCTCACCAGGGTTAACATGTTTGATAAACGTTCCATGGAAAACGAAATAAGACTATACCGTACATTTGTACATCCCTAGAATATCTATGCAACCTTTTTAAAACGTCCTGGAACATTTTTTGAACGTTCTTCTTGTAACCAAGTACGTTTTCTGAACGTCCGAAGAACGTCTCAGTGCTGTCTGGGTTGTAAAATTTCAAAGTCGAGATCGAAAAAAACCTCCCTCCCACGACCTACTCATTTTTTGTGTCGGAAGATTCTAAATCGATTGGTCTATATTTCACCGAACCAAATTCTTCAAACTCCCATCAGGATGATTACAATACATGGCACTTTGAGAGTGGTGTCGTCATTTCGGAGATTCGCTGATGTGATAGAAGCCTCAACTCTCACTCGCCGAACCCGCGTTCAATCCCCACTGGCGGAACTTTCTAATAATAATTGACTTCGAAGCAGTTTTTCTTACACTCAAAGTGATTCTGACCAAGCTCATTCAACATTTGTAGAAGTAAACTCTGAAGAAATTTCTTTTCAACCCAAAGTGACATTTTGTAAGTTTTTTAATATATGTGATTGTTACATTTTTTATAGAATACCGCTGAAATGATCACAGCAATATTTCAGCATATCTCCAGAATGTTACCTCAATGATCTCAGCAATGTTTCAGAATATCTCCAGCACGTTACAAAGATAGTGACATGAGACATCCTGCAAACATTCTGACAATCTTCTTGAGATGTTTTCCAGAATATTACACATTCCAAATTCATGCTCTCGCGTTCCGATGAGGTTTACTTGATTTCGAACCTTGTTACGGGAATCGAACCTGTTCATTTCGCGGCGTATTTACGCTTCAGTCGCCTGAGCCATACGTACAATATGTTGCACGGAGAAAAAAGTATTGCTGGCATAACAAGCAGGTCTGTTATTATAGCGCCTACAAACAAAACTAGTTGGAAGAGCAAGAAAAATGATTGACACAACTAAACTTATTTGCTGACATAAAAAGATTTGTTGACAGAACTAACGTCTTGGCTGCTGGAGTGAATATTTTTGCAAGGACAACAAATTTCTTTGTAGGCGCTATAGTAGCAAACCATTTTTTCTCCGTGTGGAGATGCCCATAATTGTCAATATGACATAATGGGATATAATGTCAGCGGTGTATAGTTCCAAAGTGAAAATGATCTTTTGAACAAACTGTTATTACATGAATAAATATCAAAAGAGTTGAATGTACTTACAAATAGGAAAAATGAATAAATTTAGTGAAACATATTTAGAAATGAATTCTGTGTTCTAGTGGTCGTTAATGTTTCGTGAACACCACAGATTCTTTCTAAAGTATTTCTGAAAAATTATTGTGAAGTGGATATTCGGTAATTTTAATGTGCACATCATAAGGCGACAAAACCGTACTTTTTACTAACTTTTAAATCTCTTTGTATCTCTATGGTCGATTCAAGCTTTCAATTCATGGATGAATTGACCTCATTTGCAATACGATTGTAATCACGGGTACATTCAAAGTTTTATTCTGTGTTATTCCACAAGGGCTGTTACAAGTCTTTATCAAGATGTCTTTCCAACACTTCTAAAAAATATCTTTAAGAACTCTCAGGGCATAATTTAAGGGTCAGTTCTAACCAAAAAGTTAGTTCTACAAGAAAACGATCAGTTCTAGAACGTTAAAACGGTTAGTATGATATCAAATTCCCAATATAACCCATATATACATTATATTGGATTATATACACTGTAAAAAATTTTTGTATGAAATTTAATAGAAAAGTATGTGAAGCAATTAACACATAAGGTGACCGGCCCCATTAATGAACACCTTAACCCCCATTAGCGAACAATCGTTTATTTATTATATCTTTCCTATGGCATATTATTCTGAATTTATTCACATAACAGCGGTTGATTTAGTATCCAGTCAGTCATGCTTGGATGAAATTAAAGTACTAAATGAAAAGTACTATGAATCAAAAACCAAAACGTTCATTAAAGGGGTCACGTTCATAAATGGGGTCATCTATCTTACATTTGGTTGTGAATTTTCAAAGAAACAATTGATTAAAATTCAAGAAGAGGTTTTGAGAATGTGTGAATCATTTCATGTTAGTATGAAATTTCAAAACAATTGTTGAATTTTCAATGAAATCCCTTTGAAAATTAATTATGAATAGGTATCAAAATTTCAAATGATTATCGTAAATTTTATAACCTATCAATTGAACTTTCATATACTGGGAAGTATGAAAAATCAAAATACTAATTTTCATATTCAGTATTGATTTTTTGACTATCGTATTTTCGATACAATTCGCATATCTGTATTATAGATATGTAAGATTATTTCTAAATTAAGGAATAAACTTCCGGAATTCTGGGATTGTGGAATCTCGATTCGAGCTTCCTTCATATTATAGTACATCTTTCTTATATATATTTATATATTTATATATAAGAAAGATACAAAGATCATATTGAAAACATTGTAGTTCAAAAGTTAATATTGAAGATGAAATTCAGTTTATGGTTCTCATGTGGATATACATCAATATATCAATTCAAAACTTTATAATTGAATTCTGAAAAATATTTAGCATCTTAGTGAACTTAATCATCATCAAAACAGATGATTTTCAATTAACAAATTATCACCACGTGATTTATCAATTTTGTCGAAGAACGTTTTGTCATTTTGCAGGTACGATTATGAAGCGTGGATCTGCAGAAGACATGCGCAGTGACTTCGGCGCACAGTGAATTCATACACTTGTGTATGTTTTTTCAACAAAACTATTGAAATTTCATAAATAAAATTTTGAATATTCAAAATGTATTCGAAATTTCACAAAAATGATTTGAATTTTTCACATTCATTCAGAATTTTCATATGGTTGTTATTGAAATTTTATACTACAATGCAAAATTCAACCATGTAAAAGAAAATTCAAATTGTAGAACTGAATCTTACAAAGCATGTTGGAATTTTAATTTTAATAAAGAATTTTAATACAAAATATTTTGAATTATAATAATACTGATCAAAATTCAAATACGTTTGTGAACATTAAAATGGTAACATGAAATATTAGTGCTATTTTATATTAAATACGATTCAACTTGCATTTATTTGGAATTTCATAACCAATTTTATATTAGAATTCAAACCTTTTTTTACAGTGTATGAATTATATATAATTTTGGAAACTTTTTCTCTTGGATTTTTTCTTTGTTTTTAAAAATTGAGTATCCAATGTTTCGGTTAGTTCTAGATTTTACTTAAATTATGCCCTGAGAACTCTCCAAGAACGTTCTCGAAGATCTCTCAATTGAGTGTTCTTTTAGATATCTTTGAGAACTGAAATGTTAGTTGGGATTCCATATTGTGGGTTAGAAATTATCGCAGATTTAATGGAAAAAAGTCATACGCATCGATCAAATCGGTTCATTTTGCATTCACTCTGTGATCATTTCTAATCTACAATACGAAATTGTCTCAAAATTTGTCAGACTGTTATTGAATGTATTTGCAAGGACTTTTCCATTGGAAGTTTTGTTAGTATCGCAAATTTCTTACTTCATTTTATCATAAAAGTCCTTCAACGGGATAGCGGCGATTGCTTACTTTCAAGTGCACTAGACGAAAGATCAAGCTCACAACCGATTATTCGATCCAATCCTTCACAATGTACTTGGAAAATATATGAAATTCAAAGAAATTTTTAACAGTGTATAGTCGGTGTAAAATGTCCGTTAACAGTTCTGACGGAAAAATCTTTCAATACGTCGTCATTGACGAATTTCAAATATTTTTGTCTGATCGCATACCATCATACATGACAGCAATAACATATCATGTAAGGATATTTCCGTTAGAACTGTTAACGGACCACTTACAGCGACTATACATGCAGAAACGACAGACAGACAAGTAGACACAGGACCGAAATCGACCCTCGAGTTTGAAGGAAAATTTTAGTGTAAGAAAATAAAAAATGTCCGTTCTTTCGTAGAGGAAAAGCAATAGCTCTTAGAACTAATTTTCAGTTATTCAAATATTAACAAATTATTTTTTCCGTGGAAGAAGATGGTAAAATTTATGAATAAATTTCGCTGAAAAACTCTTGCTTATTGGACGCGTTTTTTCACTGAAAATTTCCTTAAATATCTATGGATATCTTAGAAAAATTCTGAATTTGTCTGAAAAACACTGCAACTAAACTATGACCACCTATAAAATTCTCTGAAAAACTCTGCACTGAAAATTTTTTAAATTTCAAGAGTTTTTCGAAGAATCTTTTCAATACCAAGGATGTCCAATTCATGTGGAACGATTTGATCGAATTGATAAAAAAAAATACAAAACATTGAATGAGTTCAACAAATTCTTTTGAGAGAATCTTCAAATTTACAACGACGCAAGTTTCATATAAAAGAACAATACGATTGACGTATGAACGGTATGAAAGAGAATTACTCGACAATACAATAATCCACGCCTGAATATCGATATTGGCATCATATTGCTGTTATTTCTACAACAATGCGTACGTCAATTGACACGTGTATGTATGTAAATGATTTTTCACGTAACAACGAAATTGTGATACAAGCTTAGGAATCCATGCACCAATGGATGTGCAGCCGAAGCAAATATAATAGACCTGACTTCCTCTCTCGTTCTCTTTCTTTCTCCCTTCCTCATGTACATACATCACTTCAAAACTTAACAAAAGAAGGATTTGTCGCGAGGCGACGCAAGACTTCACAGCTACTATCAACAGAAGCCCCTGTTTCTCTACTCTTCCATCTTCTATCCGTATACTATGATACATACCTAGCAAAAGCCAAAGCTTTGAGACCATTATAGATGTAAGCTCATATCTCAACTTACAATTCAAATCTTCATTGGCATAATTTCGATGTTAACACACCCCTCCCCGTGTTTCAAGAATTTAAATAGAATATAAAACTTTTCATTTCCTTTCTCAATTCAACTGTTACGGAAATTTGACTTTTTCTTCAAAACTTGAAGGACAAACTATAAATTTTCTATACTCCCTAATTTCCTCTTTGATTTCTTTAATAATAAATAAAAAAGAAGATGGAATGTACCACTGACAATAGAAGGGAAATTCTACCTCTATACTACACCTCTCAAGCTTCGACGTAACACGCTAATGAAAGAGAGCCGGTGTCGGCATTAATGTGATTTCCGTCAATTAATATCCTTGTAAGCGGCAGAGTATTTTCATTTTCGCTGATGCCTCTTCTTTTCCCTTTTCGTAATTCAGAAACTCGGGAGAATAATAATCTATCTTAAATAAGCCGCAGGGTGCAAGGTTGTATCTGTAGCGGTTCTGACTCGGCCCTACACAAGTACACCTTGCTCAAGGCAATCGCCGAAGAAGCATCGACGCTCCGGTATCGCCACCTCGTTGACTAAGTATGTACGTATATATACGTAGAAAGCTAAAACGGTAGCGAAGGCTGAAGTAATCTCTAGGCAAAGATTCAATTACCAAGCGTGAGCTAAGGCTCAAGATTTAAAAACAGAAATTATCTTCACCTTTTACTTGACACCATTTATCCTTTGGAAAAGAGAATCAACGGTTGCGCCAGTTGTTGCATCCTTTGTCATTTTTTATACTTCCACATTCGACTCATGCGTTCAACCACCAAGATAATTTCCAAAAAATTTTATCACATCACAAATGTTTCATCAAAAAGATGAAAATTGTGAAAAGAGCATTTCTTTGATTTTGGTCAATCGGAAAAATCAGAATTGTTCGAATTTGCGATTGAAAGATCGAGCACGCTAAAGTAAGCCCACGAGCATCGATGATGAATACAAATGGAGATGGTTACAAAAGAAGTCCAATAGAAATGTTCTTTCTTGAACGTATATAGGTAAAAATGAGGGATAAAACCAAACGAAAAGAAAGGGGAGCCGAAGAGAAAAGGGTGACTGTAAGCCACACGCAAAGGCATGGAAGAGAAGGGAGTTTGGCAAACCTTTGAAGAGCTTATCCGCACGTCTGCCTTCGAAAAGCAGGATCGCAATCGAAACCACCAAATCGGCGGCTTGTCATCTCTTATGATAGATAACATCAAACAAACGGGGCAAATAAACGGATGATACAAGATTGCTAGACGTTTATTCGAATCCATTTAAATCCTCGCTATTAGAAAAGCTCTTCAAGTTCATAGGAAAATATATGTAATATAATCCATCCTGTTATCTGATTAATCAGATGATTGATCTGTAGAATCCATTGAATATTTTTAGGAAATGTATAGAAGACAAGGCCGGGTGTAGATTTTGTGGCACCCTGTGGGAAAAAATGTACATGAATAATAACATTCCTTTGAATCGGGAAACTAAAACTACGATCCAAGTGGACAAATACATCAGATTCAAAGGACAAGTGGTGAACTCCGTAACATACAGATTTGGAAAAAAACAGCGTAATAAAGGAGCACAGGATTGAGTTTCCACATCTATTTTCAATTCCCAGCGGATGATCGTGAAATTTCCAAACTGTACAGAGTGTAAACAATATATATCGGTACGTACATATTATGTACTCATTATATCCTGAATCCATGAACCTTGAAGAGCAGAGAGACTGTTATTGTGGGCGCTGGCGCGCGTCATTTGATCGCACGCACTACAGTACGAGAGGAGCAATAGCAACAGCAGTCAAACCAAGGTTGAGTGTGCACCATTTCCCAGCTACCCTCCGGTAGTAGTCAGTCCCCACCTTCGTATCCCTTTAAATCATCCTTGTTACTCTCCTTCTATTACCTCTCGTCTCTCTCTCCCTCCCTCGGTAGTTCGTGCAACCAGGGGCGTCGAAGTTGCGCAACGCGCAACAACCCTTCAACACTGCCAGAGAGGGGATAGAGCGCAGGGAAGAGGAGGGACGAAAAGTGGAATTTACCCCGCAGGCCGACCAACCTAATGGAAACAAGAAATTGCGGCAAACAGCATTACCCACGCCTCGACGCCTCGCAAATATCTTTCTTGAACGAGAACGAATACACAAACCTGGATGACACTACAGTAAGAGACGAGAGCAGAAGAAATAAAAGGAAAAAGATGACAGAGGAATGAATTCTCATATTGTAATACTTTGGGTGACATCCGAACCAGTTGTTGAAGAAACGATTATAAGGAATGTTGTCTGTTTTAGCTTTGGCGATATCAAAAAGAACTTTTAATCGAGACTCATTGTTCAGTTCATTTGATGACATTTAATGATCCAATTGTTGAACATATGATTGGGATATCATTTCCAAAATTTGGAGTTCTGTCAAAATAGTTGTTGTATTTTGTCAGAATTTTTCATGTGTAAAACTACTGGATGTGGAATAACATTCCTTATTTGTATCACAGGTAGGAGAGGGAAGATATCTCCTCATCCGTGAGAAATACTATACATCTAATATTTTCTTGTTTATTTTCAATTCTTACGTCAAGAGACTTTTGCATTGATTTTCAGAAAATTTTGATTCAAGTAAAAATAAACATAATACATCACAACTGATTGTATTTGAATCAAATAAACAATACCTATAATGAAATAATAAACATTCTTAATCCTTCGGAAATAGGAAACTCGAGTTAATATTGAAATATGATGTAACTCAACAGAAATATAAGCAAACTCCTCGTTTATCAGTGACCAAGCTCTTCTATCCTTTAGCAACAAAAGTCACCATGTACTGCTATGAACATTTCAACTCGAAACCACTCAACTTTGAGTTACAGAAAAGCAGATCGTATTTATCTAGGTCTTCAATAATTGAGTTTTCATACTCCGAACGTTGCTTTCTTTCCATTTGATTCGGCATAACGGTAAGTGTTATCGACTACAATCCTCCATGAAATCGATCAACCCCAAATGCAATTTATTCTAGAAACTTTTGGCTACAAACCTTTATATCCACAACACTTGTAAACGACTATTCAAACATAAATATATGTTTATACATTACATTGACTTTTATTTTTCAAAATTTTTGTGGGTTCATTCTAATACATCTTCAACGAGAATGTAAGTCACGAAAATTTGTGTAAATCGAAACAACAATGATTTTAATTGTCCTTTCGTTTATACAGTCGAATGAATCGATTTTGATAACAACATCGGTTACCAGTGATCCCAATAATAAAAGCAAGAAGAGGGAGAAGGGGCATCGAATCTGGTCTTTGGATAAAGAGAAAAAGCAGAAAGCAAGGGAAGCGTTGAATGTCGAGTTTTCAATCTACCATTCTATCATTGACAATTTTGCGCAAATGGGATCGCGGTGCAAGGGCATCGAGGCGTGATCTCGGCTCACATTGGCGTTAAATAAGAGTAACCCACCGCCCGCGCTACTCCGCTATGTCAAAGCTACGAGAACGAGCAAACACCAACAGCAACAGCAACAGCTCTTCCTGGCCCACCCGGCATACCTCGCTGACATAATTGCCTGTGAAATCACTAGATGGATTTTGCTTCCTTGTTTTGCTCTCCTGTCTTTTCTTCATCTTTTTTTTCGTTTCTTTCCCTCCACTCTACACCCTAGACTGTCCTTTTATTTCAACAAAACATGGCAACAAAATTTCAACACATCAATGAATTCGTTGATCTGCCTTCAAGGACAGGACACTGATTTACTTTTGATAATTGAATTTTCATAAATTGAATTACCTGAAAATTGTACAGATAAATCAAAATCAGTAATACAAAATTTGTATTTGAGGTGTAATCAATTGCTCTCCGTGGTGAAAAACTTTCGTTGAATTTTGTTAAATTCCGTTCACTTTTAGGACATCCGGTTTTCATGGAACATTAGCAAAATTTCGATAAAATTCAATAACTCAGGGCATAATGTAAGGAATTTTAAGAACTAACCGAAACGGTGGACACTCAATTTCTAAAAGAAACAAAAGGTACTGTATCGTCTTTATGAATTAATAAAACGTTATATGATAATTGATGAACTTAATATCTATTTATGCATTCAATAAATGATATATCTATCTCATTACATTTTATTTAATCAAGGTTCCTTTTTTATAAACTATGCTGTGAGAACATCAGCTGAAAAAAAAAATAAATAGTCTCTCATTTTCGAGAGAAAACCCTTCCAATATGAAGTGAGAAATTTGTGTGACAAGTATTTCTTGAATTATTTGATGCTTCATTGATTTTATCTTTGGCATCAAGATTTATTTTTTTAGAATGAATATCACTACTGAATTGATGATATCCCTCGATATGAGGTGAGAGGCTTATTTTGTAACAGGGCAGTATTGGATACTCGATTTGAAAAAATAAAAATAAAAAGGAAAACATTTAACTGAAAATTGGATAATTTTTCAAGAACTAACCGTTTGTACGTTTTAGAACTGATCCGCTTCTTTTAGAACTAACTTTTTGGTAAGGACTGACCCTTATATTATGCCCTGCAATAACTTTCAGTGGAATTTGTTGACTTTCATTGAGGGTTGAGGATTTTTATTGAAATATTGCTGTTCCAAAGGTGAACAAAATTCAACAAAATTTTTCCGCCAGGGCTGGTGATATTGTCCTGAGAATATTCTCAGAATATTCTTGCAATATCTCGTGTCACATTTTGATGATATTGATGCAATGTCTACAGGGGATACAATCGATGTTATGATAGGAGACATCACAAAGGTGTTTTGACAATATCCGCGAAACGTTTGGACAAATTTATGTTATCCCGTGTGGAAATTTTTCTGGGCATCCTGTATTGAATATAGGCCCCGTAGGGGCTTATATTGGGTATCGAAACTTCAGGGACACCCATATAAAGTAGTGTTGCCGCGATCTTCGAGCCGATCTCAATAATTTTAAACGATCCGATCTTCGAGCAGAGCTGGAAAAATTTCAGTCGATCCGAGTTTCGAGCTAAACCAGAACTATGAGATCGACGAGCCAGATCGTTACTGAGAAAATTTCCTATCAGACGAAGGACCCTGGTTGAGAAAAACCATTGCACCTCGCCAAATCTCACTGAATCTCGCAAAATGTCATTGAATCTTGGATTATGAAACAATAAGCAGAGTCGATATTAAGAAAATATGTTTATAAAATGGATTTTTCTTCATCGCCAATCCTCTGAAGATAAATTTAATGATATATTTATCTATTTATTCATTGGAAGATGCATTCATGGAGTTTTTATAACTAACATTTATGAAATTTGATTCGCCGAGTCATGAAAATTTTGAGAAAACGTTGTTTTATACTCAAACTTCAAGAGTTTTAGAAATACAGTACAGGCCAAAAGTTTGAATACACCCAAAGGAAAAACAATTTTTTCAGTTGATGTGTTTGTTTCAGGAAATCAACTTACATCATTTACATAAGTTCATTGTGTTTTATATTGTTCAGACATTTTTTTATTATTATTTACGTAGTTTATATGAATTGAATCAATTTCGAACAGCGAAGATGTAAAAATGTTAAATGTCTTTAGGTTGATTCAAACTTATGGCCTGTACCGTATGCTCTATTCCAAGGAGCCCCTGGATGCAAGAATTTTTTATTCGCGTTTGTTTTGAACGAAGTAGGATCGTGAGATCTTCGATCTAGCTCGACGATCTCCGAGCCAATCCGAGCTTCGATCCGATCTGCGAGCCGAGCCTATTTCTCAAAAATAAGAGCCAAGCCGAGCTCATGCTCAAAACTCGAATTAGCTCGGATCGCGGCAACACTAATATAAAGCCCATATGGGGCCACGCTGCATTACCAATTTTTTCTCCGGTTTTGAAAATCTAGGCACACCAACTACAGCCTGCATAAGGCCTTGCCTTTATATTAATTCCTTTTTTGAATATGAACCTACTTTAAAAAGCAAATTTTCTGGAATCGTATTGGTAATTTCGACTTTTTGTGGTGTATGCCCCCAAAAAAATATTTCATCCATGATTACTGTGTTCATACTATCGGTGAACAATGTCAAAAAATCGGAAAAACATCACTGTATGGTTAATTCCAAGATTTGAATGAGGTTGTTCTGTTTTTTGATACAGTCCGATAATGTATGAACGAAGTAATGTTGGGTGAAATACCTGAATAGAAATTGGAATCGGCTCATTCCAGGCCCTGTCTGGACTCAAGTCGAAGTAGTTTGGGTACAGATAAGGCCTTGGATATCCCAATTTTCAATCGAGGAAGTTTCCTCCTTGCAATATTTATTCAATTTCATGATATTCGCAACAATTTATTATCCTTTTCAAGGTCCTAGTTTCATCGCCTACATTAGTTTCATCATGGGTGTCCTACATAGGCCCGAGTTGGGAATACTATGCAGGCCCTGAAGATGAGTGCGTGACAATCCTGTCTAAGCCCTATAAGGGTAACCAAAATAGGGCCTTAAATAAAACGAGGACGCCTAGATTGGCCCAAGAAACTGCCGCCAAGAATTACCGTTCCCAAGAAGAACAATTTTCCAAATCATACACTGAGAAAAAAGATCGTGGAGTCAACTATATGATGGGGTTGGATATGGCGAACGACGGGATGTAGTTGAGTCAACAGAATATTCAGTAGACTCAACTATACTTTATTCACTTCAACAATACTTCCTTGAGTCAATCGAATATTCTGTTGACTCAACTACATCCCGTCGTTCGCCGTATCCAAACCCCATCATGTAGTTGGCTCCACAATCTTTTTTCTCAGTGTATATAATGTACGCATAAACTGCATTCGATTATCTATGAATTATATATAATTTCGAAAATATTTTCTATATAGGGTTGTTTGAAGTCTTGATTTCATAATTTAAAGTTCAATACAATTAATAAATTTCCTGCTCAAAATGCCAAGCAGAATCGGACAGAAAATTGTTGTCGGACTTTGAATGGTTTCTTTCCCAGCTAATCCAGGAGAAAACCGACTAATTTTTCACCCGAATTGGGCCGGAATTATGAAATTAGAATATCCTGTGAAAAACTGACGGCAATTTTTTGAAAAGGCTCTGTTTGAAATTCACAGACTGCGATATCCAGTCAAAAACTGACAAAAATTTTCCTGGTACGTTTTGACAGGATATTACAATTTGATGATTCCGGACAAAACCGGGTAGAAAGTTTGTCAGTTTTTGCCTAGATTACCTGGGAGAGAAATCATTCAAAGTCTGATAACAATTTCCTATCCGGTTCTGCCTGGCATTTTTAGCAGGATATAACAATCACTTCATTTGAACATTTATTTGCGTCAAATGAGCACTCATCCACACTTGAGCTTTCAATCATGATAGTCAAAATCACTCTGAAAACTGAAATTCAATCATCCTAACCACACTGATTTTGCCTTAAAAGTAATCACTAATGAAAGAATTGAATATTTTGAAGAAAACATTTTTCGAGCATTTCTTCAAACCAATAATTCCATGAAAAAAATTGTCCTTTGATTAGGAGAAAAATATGAATCAAATAACAATTCTTTCTGTTTTTCAAGTTAACTCAATATATCTTTTTAGAAAGAATATCTTCATTTTGGTGCAAACAAAAAAAAAGCAGTTTTTCCGTCTGAACAATCATGAGGCTTTTTAATTGAAAATCTATCGATATGGATTGCATATAAAATTAATATCGAGCGTATGGAAATTCGATAAAATTGATTTTTGCGACATGATTTAATATTATCTTCACATTTTTGTTCTAACTGAGAGTGCCAAACAATAAACATTTTTTAAATCTTGATTGAATTATTGTAAATTATTCTACAAAATAAGAATTTAAGAAAATCATGATTAGCTCACCGAATAATTGATGTACTGTCGGGAGCTCTTCCATTCCCTCCAGAACGTTTTCCATATAAGAATTATTCATATCTTGATTGATCCCAACAGCATTTTAATTTCGCTTTTCTTGTCACACCCTAGTAGAAATATCACAAGTTCTTCCTCATGACTCATGAGCTATTCGCAGGGAACAACTTATTGAAATAAAACTAGTGAGCGACTAATGAATCACTTGTAAATCTTATCTGACTAGTGATGTTTGGATAAAACTTGTGAATTTCTTGCAAGGTTAATCCAAACATTACTCAGATTAGATTTATACATTATTAACTAAAATCATGAATAAGCAGTTTTATTTATTAAATCAATATTATTCATTAGATTCGCCAAATATTGTTGATTCATATTTGAATGAATTAATTTTTCTGGATGCATGTACACCAAAAAAAAATAAGTCATCAAATTGAAAACATGTCTCTTGATTCTGAAAATAGAATCCTCTCCAAACAGCGTTATTTTTATACAAGACAACAATGTTATTACCAGATAACAAAATTCTCGAATGAAAAAATTTTCTGAGTTGAAGCAAATTTGTTCAAACTAAGAACATATCTGAATCAATTATAAATTCAATAATAAGTTTATATATTTATCCTAATTATTCTCACAAGTGCCATGTTAGTTTCTAATAAGTTCCTCGTTAGATAACGATGACTGTTGTACTAGTTTTGATAAATGGAATCTAGTTAGTTGAAGTGTTACATTCTAGTGAGTAGAAAAGATAAACTCGTAAGTACCTCATTATTCACTAGCGAAAATTTCTACCAGGCGCATTTGCGTAAAAGAAGAAAAAATATGTGCAACAATTTATTGAACTAATCAAGTCCATTGCACGTCAGCACTGAAAGTTTTGAAAAATTCTAAAAAGCCCCACAAAGCACTTTGAATCTTCAAGATATTCTGATAAGATAAAAATTCAAGATAAAAAATTATTTCAACAAATTACAGAAACAATTATTCCACGTAGAAACTGATACCGCCATTCGATTGTCTGGGAGAAATGGTCCTGAGAACATGTATATAACATTGTCATATTGTACCCTGAGTTTGTTTAAGGGAAATAATAAACAATTGTTAGACATGGATTACATCTGTTCCACTCCATCGCCGAACCAGTTGGGATGTAAAACAGTTTGCATATGGATTCATGTGATGCTGGATAGTGCCCAAGTTTGCAATGAGGGAACCTTGACAAACAATTGTTTATAAAAAAATTATTTGAACAAAATACAGAAAAAATCATTCCAAGTAAAAACTGATACCGCCATTCGAGTCTACGGAGAAAATTGTCCTGAAAACATGCATAACATTATCATATTGAACCCTGTGTTTGTTTAAGAAAAATAAAACAATTGTTAGATACGGATTCCCCCCTTCCAGCCCATCGCCAACCCACCAGGGATATGAAAGAGTTTACATATGGATTCATGGGATGCTGAGGAGTGTACAGATTTGCAATAAGAAAACCTTGAGAAAAAATTGTTTATAAAAAAATTATTTGAACAAATTACAAAAAAAATTATTCTAAGTAAAAACTGATAACGCCATCCGATTTTTCAGGACAATTTTTTCCATAGAATCGAATAGCGGTATCAGTTTTTACGTGGAATAATTCTTGCTGTAATTTGTTTGAATGATTTTTTTATAAACACTTTTCTTCAAGGTTGTCTCATTGCAAATTTGTACACCCCTCAGCATCCCATGAAAGAAGGGGTAGATCACCACCAAAGGTGAATCTCTTACGAGTATTTTGAGCTCAAGTTCATCGTGATATCTTCGAAATTGTGCTTGGCAGCGAATGTTGTCCAAAAAGTCCGAAATGCCACATGGTAGGTCGTTTTTCAAACTGGCAGTGAAATCGGAATATAAAACTCGATTGAGCGTCCTCTAAATATGAAGCTAGAGACCTCAGGTTTGAGGAAGTTCAGTTTGGGGTCGGAATAAAGAGTTGAAGCCCCTTTAATCAAGGACAAATTTTTTTTCACACACCTTAATATATATATTTCAATCGATAATGCAGCACTGCTTCAGCGCTCTCGATATTATCAGGAAGTGCTACCGAGTAGTGCTCCTAGAAAAACGCTACTGAGTTGCTCGCATTTGAACACATAAATCAAGCCATATATGTACAAGGACCTTTTGAATGCATAAGTGAATGGTTGTATCGCTGCCAGAAGTGCTGCTGCCTTGATTTTGTTGGCTGGGAACCCACACAGCGACAGCACCGCAGTCCCAAAAGAATTCATAGAGAATTCTTATTGAACTGATTATGTTCTTTATGAATTCTTCAAGAATTCTTCTGGGACTGTGGTACTGTGTGAGAATACATAAATAGTATTCATTCAATTATCAAATTCTTTGTCTATCTTAATTCTGTATTTCTTTTTAATTTGGCGAAACATTGATATTTTGAATAGAAAAAAAAGTTGAAAAATGTTTAAGCTATGATCAATCATCATTTTTCCAAATGTGTGTTCATGTTAAACAAAAATATCCCGGTAAAAATGAAATCATTGAATTAATCGATCGTCCCAATCTCCAGTTGAGAATGATTAAAACTTATTTAAAATCATTCATCGCTCGAACAGCCATTTGAACAGCCAATGCACATTTCTCATTGGGAACATTTTATTTTAAAAAGCACCAACAATGCTTCTTTTTTACGAAGATGGTAATTAACCGGTGAAGAGTAGAAATATTTCCGCAAATCTCTGAAAATTTTAGAATTTTTCAGAGGATTTCAGAAGTATTCATAGTTTTTCAGGAAGTTCCACTGTTTTCAAACAAATTCAGAGTTTTTCAGAGATATTCATCGACGGAAGGAGTGTCCAATAAGCAGAAGTTTTTCAGAGTTCTGAGAAATGTTCATAGATTTCACGCAAAAAAATGAAGTAGCTATGGCACCCTTTTTTCACTACTATAGCTGAAATAATGGTAGCTGTAACTATTTTTTGGCTATCACAGTAGAAAATCGTAGCTGTGACAGCACAGGTTTTCTGGTTGATATTTGGACGAACAAATAATTTGGCTGTTGAATTTTCGCTGCGGTAGCTACATTTCTTGCTGGTGAATACCAAGTTAATAGTCGTGACAGCTGAAAAATACCTCCCGTAGCTAATTTCTAGCTATTCAAATAATGGCTAATTATTTTTTTCCACGTTTCTGAATTTTACAGATTTTTTTAGAGTTTCTTAGTCAGACTCAGAAATTTTCAATGATTTTCACAGAAATTTTTTTCCATTAGAATAGTATTGAATTATTACGAGTATATTTCATGAAACGCTTTGATAACTCAATAACTGAATTAAACAATAACTTATTGGTTGAAAAATTGTTCTTGCTCTGCTCGGAACAATTATCGGGAGCATCCGAAAAATCAGGAAGGAGCAAACCGCTCTGATTGTCTAGAACTGTTTTCACAAACTGACCGCAAATTTGTGGAGGCTTCCACGTCCCTGGTAAAGAAAAATGAAATTCAATGCAAATTTTGTAACGGTTCACCGTCACTATAGTGACTCTCGCTTCTAAATACACGTAAATATATTAGCTATTTCGGATAGACTAATTCCATATAATGAATCCGTATGCTACATAGACGAGTATATTATAGAACCCCTGGTGGAAAAAATGTATCTGAAAATCTGAAATTTTTTTTGAATTTAACTGAAAAACTCTGAAAATCTTTGAAAAATTCTACAACTCTTTTTTATTGGACACTTTGTTTCGTTGAAAATTTGTCTGAATACCTGTGAATAGCTTTGAAAAACTCTTTGAGTTTGTTCGAAAAACTATGACCACTTCTGAAATCCTTTGATAAACTCTTCACTGAAAACTTTTGAAATTTTCAAAGATTTCCAGTGAAATTTTTCCACCAAGGACATATTTTTTAAACCATCCAAATTTCAGAATATAGTACCCAACGTCAACACCCCAATCTTTTATCACAATTCTATAATTAAAAAATTGTGATTCAATTTGAAAATTCTTCCATTTCACAAAGGAAGCCACAATAGAGGAAGATGAATCAAGTGAAAAGATTCGAAAAGAAGAAGAAGAAAAAGAGGTTGGGAACGAGCTGAAAGAATAGCGAGGTTGCTTAGCATAAAAATACTCAATTATCCGTCTAACAAGCCAACGTGGAATCACTCCGCCGGGAGAAGAATGAAGTACCGAAACCCCCGAATGATGGCTAACACCGTCATAACACGTGCGCTCGACGTCCGCGCGTCAGAAAGCTTTCTGAAAGAGATTAGTTAGCGTAAATGCCGCCGGTTGTCGCATTTTTATTCCTGATTACCGTTTCTCGCCAACTTAATCCCATTACCTGGCATCGAAAAGTTGACTCTTCCTCTTCCGAGTCGCATAAGTTTTCTTCTTCCTGGAGCAACGCGTGGCACAACGGCGACGTACCAAAGATTTCAAGAGAGTAGCGTCGTACTCCTGCAACGCAATGAGGAATACAGAGGAAAAAAAGAATAAGAAAAGAAACACAGTATTCGCGAAGTAGTGCTCACAATGTGCGCGTGATTTTCTGGAATGTTGAATGAGAACTGAATGCTGTCCTGATTCTTTCACAAAATAATGTACCGGAGTTTGTTTCCGCATCTGTAATCTCGAAAAAGTACGAAGTACGCGTATACTTGAAATGCGCATTTGTCAATAAAAATGCATTCGTCTATTCACGTAAATAGATTCGAGTTGAATTATGAACAAAAAAAAGGTGAATAAACACAATATGTTGCAGAATTATTGATCAATTCGTATTTAGTATTCGTAAACAACATAGCAACTAAATACGTCTTTAACGCATCTCTGAAGTGTGCCTGCCCTGTGTTGTCTGAGATTGCTATTCAACGTTTAGGAACGATGAAATCGCATCAGCTAATTGGATTCAACGCCGTGATTATTACAGCCGGTTGTGTTAGCTTGTGCATCGCTCTAATCCCCTTACTGAGAACATGTGTTGCTATTAGACTGCAAGTATGAACGACGTAAACGCGTGGATAGATATATCTACATATCTGTAAGGTATATTATCGTGTCTGTACGTTTATACTTACATTAGTCGGTTGCAAACTTCATAAGGGAATGAGGATAATGGTGGGTGGGGAAAAGGTGGAGAAACATGTAAGGATAAGGGTGGTAAGAGAGCAGCCGAAAGCGAGGCGGATGTCGCGCCGGGGCAAAGTTAAATTAAATCACAGCGAAGGCAGCTAATATTGTAGTTTATCTGGCGGGACATTAGCGAGATGAAATATGTCCTCCTTCGCCTCGAACTTAAAATCAAGATCCTTGAAGTTCAGCGGCAGCAGCTTCAGCCTGTTCCTTGGCTCACTAGTTCCTTCTTACTGTACTCGTTCATTCGCCTGCTCGCTCGCTCGCTTTGCATCCTTCCTGCTAAGTCGCCCGTGAAAATACTAATTATTATACCGATTATTAATACGAAAAGTTTGCGATACCATACTCGGTGTTTACTGTTAAACTCTACTCCACAGCCCAGCTCATAGTTTTACCTCAAGAAACAGAAACAAACGTTTAAAGCATTGTCGGATTATATACTTATATATATAAAGTACTTGCTTTTCTCACTCCAGATATATGCAACTTGAAATATACTTGAAGCACGAGATTGGGATATTATGAGTATACTAAACTTTATTTTATATTAATATCTTAGATACGTACTGCACAAAAAAGGAAATTGAATCAAGAATTTATTATGATTTACCAGTTGTGTTGCCACCTCAAATGTTTGGATTATCCTGAAATTTTTGAAATAACTTATACTGTAATTTCATTCCTAAGTCTTCTAAGCATTGCTTTCCCAGGTGGACAAATTTTTACACTCGGCTGGCTCACCGTTTTAATTCATTGAACAGGAAGAATATCCAAACTAAACCATACCAACACGATAGATTTGGAGATGTCGCGTTATTTTGAATATCACCCAAAAGATCCGAATTCTTGATCATTAGTCGGAATTTGGCAACACTAATTTGCACTATTCATCGAATGAAAATGAATCACATAAATTTACAATCTGAAATTTCATGTATTCATAAAGTATCATTTACAAATGTAATAAAATATGTTGATATAAAAATTCATTCATTTATGTTGCTGAAGTTTGAATCGTTTATAGGAACTCAACGAAAATTCAATCTCACAAAATCTAATAAATGATCGTTATTTTACTTTTCAAGTTAACTGTTTGAAACTGAAAATATTGGTTTTCGAGCAATAATTTTACAAAATTTGAGGTTTTTAACAGGTGCGTGTTTGGTTATTCGATTACTGATTTGTTTCAATAAACGATTCAAACATCAGCAACATATTTTGTTCTCACTAATAGTTTGGAGAAGAAGATAACTCAATAACAATATTTCTGTCTTCTTCTATTGGATCGATAGACGATTGTATCTACATTTATGCCAAGGTAGATTTTTGATTTTTAAGTATATCTTCCGTGAACGTATCTGCCTTTGAAAACCTAGCGTAACTGAAACCAAAGTGAAATATTGAAAGAAAACATTCAATCCCCTATTCGGTTACTACATTAGACTTACATCCTGCTGTATTTTTGTTTCTCTGCTGTAGTTAATGACGGATTGGTAGACTTTACGGATTCCAAGAGATGCATTTGCGTTACTCGGATAAAATTTCCTCCAGTTTCACCATTCTGAAATTAATTGGATATTTATATTCATTATTCAAGAGATTTCAAGATTCAAAAATAAAATTTCAAAATATGAATGATTCTGTCAAATATTTCGATCAATCGAACAGTGAAATTCGTGGTTTTAAAAATCTCCTAGATCTTTGTACAAATTATGTGCTAAATAATTGTTCTAAAACTGTGACAAAGTCCTCGCATGCAACGCAACATGCAATGTTCAATGAAATCCCTCATATATTTATGATATCTCTTATCAGCTAAAGGAACTTCACCACTTACTGCATCTCTCCTTCTCTAAATGCATCTTACGCTCGGGAAATAGCTCACTAATTAGACAAGTAGTTTGAATATATCCGTTTTGCTGTTTCGAGAGGTGAAGGGTACCAACTTTGTTTTCTCCAAAGGAAGTAAATTGTTATTTATGGTTTCCTCAACTATCCATTCATGTATTAATTTCTCAACTCTATAACTATGACAGAATTAATGGCAAGTTCACGTATGAATAAAACATCCAAGTACCGAAATGCAATTACTACCTCCCTGTGATATATTTTCTACTTTTTATGCTTGCCGCAAATGTATCTATCACCCAGGGTTGCGAGTAAATTGTATATAAGCCATGTATCATTATAACGCATAAGATAATAAACCCCCTCAATGTTCATTGAAGCATAGAAGCCCAGCAGCTTCAAAGTAGGACGAGATAGGAAGACGAAGACAGTGACGACGTCGACGACAACGACGACAACGACGACGACGACGACGACAGTGTCGGGTGCTCTCACAGGCATGTGCTAATAGACTGGTTACGTTTCCATAGTTATATCGTAGTTTCTATATATACTATCATCCACCCATCCGACTACCTTTCCACCCATTTTCAACATATAAGATTTGTACCTAACGATATTATCGTTATTACGCACCCTCTTCCTTCGGAGAATTTTCCACATTTACCAGTAAACGGGGAGGTCAATAATTAATATTCCTTCATCATTTGAAAATTCTCCTCATTCTTAAGGCAAATTAATCATATACTCACCGGAATAGTTTCCATGATTTCTTCAAAAGCTGCTAATTTAGCTTGCGTAATGATCGCATAGAGATCAGCTCCCGTAAATCCTAGAGTTGAATCTACGATTTCATTCAAATCAAGATTTTCAACAGATATACTTTGAGATCGACAGAGAGCATTTAATATCTCTCGTCTATCCATCTGAAATCAAATGAAATTAAATCACAAGGAGAAGTATTGCTAAAATCGAAAATATTATTTGAATAACTTTTTTAGTGCTGTAGCATTATATACAGTGACATATTAGGTTCGTTAGGCATCATGTTACTGAAGAAAAGGCATGAATCCATACTTCGTTTGGTAATGGACAGTGTAAAGCCTTGTCCAAGCGACCAGGTCTTAAAAGAGCGGGATCCAATAGGTCTGGTCTTGAAGACGCTGCAATTACCGCAACACCTTCTCGATCTTCGACCCCATCTAATTGTGTTAACAATTGATTGACTACTCTATCGGTCACGCCGGTACTGTCATGTCCACGCCTATAAACAACAAGAAAACAATGTAATTTCTCATTTTCATTTTTTATTATACTGAAATTCATTTTTTACCTCGGAGCAAGACTTTCAAACTCGTCAAAAAATAAAACGCATGGTTTAGCTCGCCTTGCTCTGTAAAAATGAAACAAAGGTGTTTTATGTTAAACAAGAGAAAAGCAATTTTCTTTTGCGATCGAATAATAAAATATTTTATGACCAAAGGAGTACAACATATATATATATATATATCTTTCAATATTTGATTCTCATCTCACGAGTCGTATCTTCACCCTGGATATTTCTTCGATTTATGCGGCACGATATCGAAATATTTTTATTATGCTTTGACCTATTTGAATCAATATTCAAAATCGAAAACTATGATTGATTTAAAAATGCATTCTATTTCAATCTGAACAACAACATCAATGGTGATTGAATTCTCTTTTACGAATCAAAATTAACATTGATTTGGAATTTTTGTTGTATTTTTTCTCCTTCATCATTATATTTCTTTGAACACAAAAGTGTGGAATTCTTATTCAAAGATTCATCATGAATTACTCTTATAAGAAAAAAAATCCAATTTCTACTTACTTTTCAAATACATTTCTCACTGATTCTTCGCTAACGCCGATATATTTCGACAATAATTCTGGACCCTAAAAAAGTGAATACGAATTTTAAAGAAAACATATTTTCAAGATAGTTGAAATATTGTTACACTTTTCCCTGAGATACCTTGACACTGATTAAATTCACGTCGCATTCTTTGGCAATGGCTTTGGCGAGCATTGTTTTACCAGTACCTGGCATCCCGTACAGTAAAACTCCACTCTGTAATTTGATTGGAGCATTTTTAAACACCTGTGGATACTTCAAAGGCCATTGTAAAATTTCGACCAAAGATTTCTTCACGTCAGTCAAGCCTCCAATGTCCGACCATGAAAGCGTAGGACCTTTATACAATTGTACGCCTTGTAAAGACATAGGTGTGCATTGTTCAAAAGCGTTCGATAAATCCTCTGCATCGACTACCACTTCAGATGCTTTCGAGTCCTTTCCAACTTGAAATAATATAATACAAACTTATTTTAGTGTGGGATGTTCAAATGTTGAGTTGAATCAAAGAATTCATATTATGTAATTTTCATCACAATCGATACTATATACGAGAACTCATGTTGAAAATGTACTGAAAAATATGATTTCTATTTCTTACAAGGAGAATGAATTCATCGATAATCATTTATTTTGATTAAATTATATACCATGACGTTTCCAAGCGTTAAATATTGTCTTCTCTGCCATATCTACTAAATCTTGAGGTACCCATCCTTCGGTTTTATTTCCATAAATACTCCAGTCTAGTTTTTCTTGTACATATGTTTCCTTCTCGATAATTAGTTTCAAAATATCAATCCTATCCTCCTGAAATGTAAAATTTATGTTATATGTTTTAGGCAGTGAATGGATTTCCACTCATTTTCATCTTTACCATTCTCACCTTATCAAGATTTGGTGTAGCGATGATGGTACTGAAGAAATGATTCCCTCTGGAAGGTCTGAGTTTATGACTGATTTTACTGATACTCGAACACGTGGCGACGATTGAAACATAATGTACCGCTTGACACTGAGTTATTACGTTTATCAGCATATCAGTTATTCTAAGTACAACGTGTAGATAAATTAAATATTCCGGACAATGAAAATAATCCTTCCACGCAAAAAAATAATTTCGCTGTGACAGCTAAAAATTAGCTGCCATAGCTAATTTTCGTGGTTGATATTTGGATAGCTGTACTAGCTTGGAAGAATCGCTAAAAGAACAACCAACCGAGTGAAAAAAAAATTCATTGGATATAGGGGGGGGTCGATTCCGCAATCTTTCGGTTACTAACTCAAGCTGCTAGCGCTTGAGCCACTCTACCGATTGAATTTTTCTTGTTCTAATAATACATATAGCTCCAGTGGAATGTTTCAAATTTAATTTCGCAAAACTTCATGTAAACAAATAATTATTCTAGAGGTTAAATATTTCGTTATTAGGGTTGTTGAGCATTTTTTGAACCTCAAAATGTCTATGCATTTGTCAAATGTTCATTGAATCAGGGCATATTCTAAGGAAATTTAAAAACTAACCGAAACGGTGGACACTCGATTTCTAAAAAAGAAAATATCTGTGTGACCAGTGTTCTTTAAATCATTTGATCCCACACAGCACTACAGTCCCAGAAGAATTCTTGAAGAATTCTTATTGAATTGATTGAGTTCTTTATGAAGTCTTCGAGAATTCTTCTAAGACTGTGGTGCTGTGAAAGATACTTCCTTAATTTTACTTTCGGCATGAAGTCTTATTTTTTCAAAATGAATATCACTACTGAACTTACTACACTGTAAAAAATTTCTCTGTGAAATTCCAAATAAAGTTTGGCAGTTTTTTACACAAACTTTTTTTGTAAATTACCGAACAAAAGTTTGTAAATATTCAAAAAAATTTGTAATTTTACGAAGATTTTCGAAAATTTACAAACTTTTGTTTGTAAATTCACAAAAAAGTTCGAAAATCATTTTTCCAAAACTAATTTGTAAATTTTCGAACATTTTTGTTCGGAATTAAACAAATTTTTTTTACAGTGTACGAGGGTGGATTGATAAGTTTCCGGCCTGACCAAGAAAAACAACGTTTTTAAGAATTTTTTTTTTTTTATTTCTCAACATAATCTCCTCCAAGGCTGATACATTTCTCATAGCGGTGTTCTAGTCTAGTAATGCCATCTCTATAGACTGATTCGTCAAGCTCCTCAAAATACCCATTTACAGCTTCGATTACTTCTTCATTGTCCGCAAATCTCTTACCGCCAAACCATTTTTTGAGGTTAGGAAACAGATAATAGTCACTCGGGGCTAGGTCTGGAGAGTAGAGAGGGTGCGACATTATATCAAACTTCAGATCGTTGATTTTAGCCATCGCAACGATTGACGTGTGCGCTGGTGCGTTATCGTGATGAAACAAGATTTTTTTCTTCGCCAGATGAGGTCGTTTAATTTTCACTTCGTGGCTCAAATGTTGCAATAAGTCTGCGTAGTATTGACCAGTGATAGTTTTACCCTTTTCAAGGTAATCAATGTATATAATACCTCTTGCATCCCAAAAAACAGTAGCCATAACCTTGTTCGCCGAAAAAATTGTTTTTGCCTTCTTTGGAGTTGGTTCCCCTGGTCCAATCCACTGTTTAGACTGTTCTTTGGTTTCAGGAGTGTAGTGGTGGGCCCAAGTTTCGTCAACGGTTACGAATCGACGCAAAAATTCGCTTGGATTACGCTTATACAACGCCAAATTGGCGGTAGAAATGTTCTTTCGAATCAATTTTTGGTCGACTGTTAGCAAACGCGGCACCCATCTTGCACAGAGCTTTTCCATATACAAATGTTGGTGCAAAATATTTTGTACACGTTCATATGACATCTTACAGGTCTCAGCTATCTCACGAACTTTTAATCTGCGATCTTTCAGCACTATTTGATGGATTTTTTCGATCATATCTGGAGTTGTGACCTCAATGGGGCGTCCTGAGCGAGGCTCATCAGAGGTGCTCACACGACCCTTTTTAAACTCGGAAACCCACTGCTTAACGGTTGAATATGATGGGGAGGATGTCCCCAGTGTTGAGTCCATCTCTTCTTTAATTTCCTTCGGCGTTCACCCCTTCAAATAAAAGTATTTGATTACAGCACGATTTTCCAGCTTTCCCATTTTTACGAAAAACACAGCGGCGTCTTGGTCAGCGTGCTCTCAAAACTAAACTAACATGGCGATCGGACTGAAACTATAGCTACAAGCTATCTAAGGATGGTACTATAGAACGCCACCTCAAGGTAGGCCTAGTGGCGCCATCTCTTGGTCAGGCCGGAAACTTATCAATCAACCCTCGTATGTTGTGGAAGTCTGAAGCGTTTATCGAAACGAATTATTAATCGAATAACAAAATACTCTACTGTTAAAGACCCAAAATTCTAAGGAGTTCACTCGAGAAGATCAACATCAATAATTATTCAAGAGATTTTGTGAATTTGAATTTTTGTTTCGTTTTATAAACGATTCGAACTTCAAGTACAAGCCTCCAAGGCTTCAAGAACATATAACCCTTGATATGAGGCGGGAGGCTCATTCTGTAACAGGGCAATATTGGACACTCGATTTAAAAAAAGAGAAAGGAAACCATTTCAGTAAAATTTGGGTAATTTTTTAAGAACTAACCGTTTTGACGTTTTAGAACTGATCGTTTTCTTTTAGAACTAACTTTTTGATAAGAACTGACCCTTATAATATGCCCTGCATTGAATTCACATTCAATGTTTAGCGGCCATCTTATTCTCTCTCATGTAACACAGAATATTCTGAGAATATTCTCACGACATCCGTGAAATGTACTTGATCGAATATTCTCACAAAGAGCGTAGAAGATTCGTAAATATTCTCAGAAGATTCTTAGAACATTTGAATGAGACTGTTTCGAATATCCTAGGAACGTTCGTACAATATGCGTACAAAGTTTGTAGGGAGATTGATGAACAGCGCATGCGCAAGTTTCGTGATGACCTGAATTCATTAATGGCGGATAATGTTGTTGACAGGCTACAGACCCTTGGACAATATATTATTTTAATTTGTGTTTTGGGAATGATAAATCTATGAAAGGTGCATTTTAATATCGCAAATGTTCCCTGAGAGTGCCATGTGTGAAAAATAATCCTCAAAAGTGTAATGAAATATTGAGAAATACCGTATGTTTTATGATTGCCTGTTGCGATCATAAGTATCTCATCCATCTATGTGAATTCATAATATCGCTAACCATTCATGATTACAGATGTCTAGTGATAAAAACATTGATTGTGAAGTAGTTTTCGGTGACATGCAGAAGCTTATATTGACGGGAATTCTTATTTTAACAGCATTTTTTCCTAATATTCCCACAATATCCGTGGCATCATATTCTGAGAATATTTGAAACAGTCCCATTCAAACATTCTGAGAATGTGCGTAGAATATATTCGCACGTAATGAGAATCTCCATAGAATATTCGAATATCCTCAACGTATATTCTCAGAACATTCTCAGAACGTGCGTGTGCTACCTGGGCTTTGGGTATGTACTACAGCTACAAAAATCACTGCACTAGCAACATTTCTTCTGCGATCATTTTTTGTCGGTGCACAAAAGCTATGATAGCTGCAGCAGCGCAATGCACTCAGCACACAAGTTTTTGCTGTCACTGCGAATTCATTTTTTTTCCGTGTTGACTCACCTGGCAGCATTAATTGCGTCTGGGGTGTTTTCTTCATCGCTAGAAGATACACTTGTTATGCTTTCAATGTCTTCCAAAAATAAGACAGATGGCTGATGATACAAGCAATCGGATATGGCATTTGTAATAACTTTGTACAGAACTTCCGCTTTTTTTCCTTTTATGTGAAATTCAAAAAATAACTACTTATATGATTTCTCTCTCATCGATGAAATACTAAATCCCTTACCTTTCAGTGATCTGCAATCCATTACATCAACATGCACAAAGTACGGCGCTCCTTGTAATCCATCGATCAACAATTTACAAATTGTACTCTTTCCTGACCCAACTTGACCATGAATCAAAACATTTTCCCGATCATACGCAAATTCATAACGATCGTGTAAGCCAAGACTCAAATTTAAAGTGAATTTACATTCTAAGATGAGGTTTTCCAAATATCTATAAACCACAATAATTCACAAATGTATTTTTAAACAAATTTCTCGAATACCTACTTTGAATATCTATTTCAAATTACCTCAGAACGATTTTATCCAAATCATCATTTTTTTTCTCCACATTTTCAGAGACTGGTAATTCGCTCTGGCTAGGAATAGATTTAACATAAATAGGTATATCATTGATCGTTTCTTCATCGATTAACACTATCTTGTGTTCTTTGGATGATAATCGAACAGTACACTTGTTATCATATTCTTCATTACCCTCATTTTCAATCACAATCGTAGCACACGAATTGAGCAATAATTTATCATACCTTGCACATTGTTTCACATAATTTTGAAAACTATTCAAAGTTACTTTATCACTCCATGGGAATATTTCTATAAACGCTGGGGTGGAAAATTTCAAATCATCCGTGGGTTGAAGGATTATCTTACTATTGGATTTTAATTTTAAATTCAATATCAAGCTATTTGAAACGTAAACATTCTTATGAACGCAATTCGAAATAAAATATTCTTTATCGATGAAATCACTACCACATCTATTTAAAATATCTTCCAAAACGAATACTTTGACAATCAATTCTGAAGATATAATTGGAAAATTGTTATTATCCTTTTTTATGAGGAATGAAGTTTTCGTTGTTGAATTGACTTGTTGTCGACTTCCCATAACTTTTTTAATTCTACAAAAACATCCATTCTCAAACCCCGAATCTTTCGGTAAATATATCTTTGGTATAAAAACGTGAAACGGACACCGCATGGTCGTTTCAAAACAATTCGATTTTTCGATTTTTGATTGTAATTTTGGCAATTTAAGAACTCGAAAAGTACAAGTCTCGAATTTGTGACGAAAATTCAACAACGATGAAGAGGTTTCGTCTGTAAGATGATCGGGAAACGAGCTCTTTGGCGTTTGTTCTTGTAACGTCATGGATAATAATTTTCTGAAAATGTTTTTATAATTAATCCGATTTGAATCTTCTTCGGTATCGGTTTTTTCTTTTAAAGGGCTTTGTTTTTTTATGATCTCAGGAATTTCATCAGATATATGAACTTCTGTAAACTGTTCTAGTTTTCCAAATAGAAAATTTGGTTCTAAGGATTCTGAAATGAAAAATGATAATACTGAATATTATTGAAAGACTTGTGTATTGATAATTATAATTTATATTAGAATGTTACGTAGAGTGTTCTAAAGCTAAATTTTAATAACAACCTGTATTCAGTGTGACATGGGAATGTTTGGAAACCCAAATTACAATCGGTTGCGCTACCCTTACTATTCTGTTTTGTAGCAAGAAAATAGATTGGACTTTATTCGCCTGAAGTTCCTGGAAAAATAGAGATTATAAAATTGCGACATTGATAGAAAGACACTCGACTATGGAAACTGAAATTTAATTGTCCCAGATGAATTTTATGTTACTCGAAGAGAACATGAAGCTTCGGCGAACGTTCAGATTAGATCTGTATAAATCGGATTGAAGACTCATTAGAGCTAACTTTTAGATTCGCAAACGTTTGTCAAAGGTACTACTAAGGTTCAGGAAACATAGACGGAACGTTCATTGAAGGTTCATCGAAGGTTTGAGGAAGCTTCACAAAAATATCTATACTAAGTATATATATTTTTGTGAAGCTTCGTCAAACCTTCGATGAACCTTCAGCGAACGTTCCATCTTTGTTCCCTAAACTTATTTCGAGGCGGACATTTCAACGTCCGTAGAACCTTTTTGAAACGTTTGTGAATCTAAAAGTTAGATCTGATGAACCTTCGGCCCGATCTATACACATCTGATCTGAACGTTCGCTGAAGCTTCATGTTCTCTTCGGGTTCGCTAGCTTGAAAGAAAGTTTGGGTACGTTTGTGATCATAATGAACCAATTTATTCGATAAAATTTAATTGTAAGTAAGAAAATCGTGATTTTTCGGTTCGACCGAACCATTTTTATGAACCGATATGCATTAACAAAAACCAAAAATCATGCTTCTGAGATTAATTGTCATTCTCAGTTCAGATCAATTGAATTTTACTTTTCATGAATTAACAATAGGAATAGAACTCAAATTATTCTTGAAAATTTAGATGGCATATCACCAATTTCAATCAATTTTTCATAACCACAGTCCACTGAAATAATTATACTTGGAAAATTACCGTGAAATTTCATTAATCAAAGAACAAATGGGAATTCTTCAAAAAATTACTGTGCAATCTGTAAATTTTGTAACAAATATCTCTCTACACTGTTTAAAAATTCACTCATATTCACAAGTTGCACAGTAATTTTGTGAAGAATTTCCAATTGTCTTCCGGTTGCTAAAGCTTCACAGTAGTTTTGACGAGGAACTTTTTTCGGTGTAGGATTTTCGTGAATGAAAATCATAATCCTCCAATGTTTATTTATTTTTTTCCCCCCGAGGGTTGGGAAAGCTCTCAATTTAAGAATCTGATCATTCAGTCAAGCAGAATTTCAAATTTCCTTTACAAGTGTATTGGAAAAATGGATAAAACTTGGAGAAATTTTTGACAGTTTATATACTTTTGTGAATAGAACTCATAAACTCACATTTTTTACCTAAAATATAGTATGCAGTAGTTCAAACAATATGTAGTTATCTCAAATGGAACTTACTAAAATTTCTCGATCCTGTGTGTTTGTGGGAACGACTGTGATTTTACTCAGAGTGGGTATATCATCTGTTATCAAACTGACAAATACTGAACTGCCCTCGTTTATGTTTAATTTTTTAGCGAAAGTCGCACTCAAACAAATTTTATCCTCCGCATTGCTTGGACTTGTCGTACAAGATAGATAATACTTGTTATTTTCATGTACAATTTCAATCACATTTTCCTGTAATCAAAGGCACAAATATGAGCATATCAATTATGACGGTCGTTCAATACAATGTTAGTCATACAAATAATCTTCAATTATTCGACCTGGATAAATAGAAACAAATTAAAGAAGGTCAGGAACATTTTTATCAGAAAACCATCACAGTTCATGTCCATCATTTGCGTATTGTGCACGACACTTGGAGACAAATTAATTCTCATTTCAGTAGAAAAAGATCTCTGTTTGCTCCCCGTGCAGAAATATTTCGCTGAAAATCTCTGTGAAATCTCCAAAAAACTCTTATTTTCATCTGCCAAAGTCTGATAAAGTCTGAGAAACTCTGTGATTTCGATGGAAAGTGTCATATTTTTGGAACATTGTTCTCAAAATTTTCTCAGAGCTTATCAGACTATGTTCGGAATTTATCAGAGGTGTTTCATTGAAACTTCAGATAGATTATTAGGAGTTTATTCTTGATAAAACTCTGAAAAAAGTATGATACACTGGAAAAAATATTCATTTGTCCTCTCTCCATAAAATATTTGTTTGTAGAAATGAAATGTTCAATTAAATACAAAAACTGATTACTTGTGGCGAATAAATTATTTATTTAGAAGACTAATTTATTCGGGGCAAGCATTCCATTATTTGATTCGATTAAATATTTTATGGAGGGAGGACAAATAAACTATTTATTTGATTGGAAGAAATTTTTTTTCCGTGTAAATGTCCGTGTTTTTTCCAAGAACTATAATAAAACCATGGAATATGAGTAATTGTCAGGGTTTTTTCGGATCTCTTCCGGCTTTATCAGAGATTTTTCATCGAAATTTCAGATAGATGATTATGAATTTATTCCTGATAAAATTCTGAAAAAGTATGATAAATGTCCGTGTTTCCTCCGAGAAGTATAAAAAAACCATGAAACATGAGTGACATTTGGCGTAATTTAATATAGAGTCAGAACAATCGTCTGCTAGACTTACGGCTGCTAGTTTCAACTCAGAAATTACGAAAAAAGTTCGAAGCATTCCTTGCTATTGATCATTTTTATTTACCTGTGCAGGGAAAAAGAGATTCATCACATTTTTTCAGAGGTTGGTGAGGAATACATTCACAATCATCGATCTGAACTTTCGATAAAAAATCTCTGATAAACTCGGTAAAAGATCCGAGGAAATTCTGACAATTACTCATATTTCCTGTTTTTTCATAGCCCTCGGAGAAAACCCCGGCATTTATCATACTTTTTTCAGAGTTCTATCAGGAATAAATTCATAATTATTGATCTGAAGTTATAATGGAAAATCTCTGATAAATTACGAAAAAAGTCTGACAAACTCTGAGAACTATGTCCCAAAATATCAGACTTTTCATCAAAATCTCAGAATTTCTCAGACTTTTGCACAGGAAAATTAGGATTTTTCAGAAATTTTTCAGCAAAATATTTCCATACGGGTCCTATTTTCCGAATTTCATCTGCTGATATTTTTCGGAAGAAGACTTGTGAATAGAGACTCTGATAACACATGAAGAATCCTGAATTGAGAATTGAGTACTCAAACAATACTTACAGCATTCTCAAAGAACTCGTTAATGTCCTTGGTAGAAATTTGCCCAGTTTAGCTGGCCACTGGCCAGCTACTAGTCGGTAACTAGCCAGTGACCGACCAGAAACACCCAGTTTCTGGCTACTAACCAGAAGCTGACCAGAAACCATGTAACGCTTTCCACCAGGGCTCCCAAATAGTGAAGTTCTCCAGAGTTCTTTATAAATTTATTAGTTCGAAGAGAATTCTTGAAGAATCTCATTCTTATTTTTGAAAACGAATTCTTTGTTTGTTATCAGGGGAGAAAGAAGTTGCTATTAGCAGCTATCTCTACGTGATGGAACCTTCGAAACTTTACTCTTCCAACGACGTTGAAGAGTATGTTGATCAATTCGTTCGATCAATTTGATTCTCTTATCACTAAAATCGTGAAGGCCTGATGGCTGTTATGGGGGACAATGAACTGAAACCAAAGATGCAACAACAACGGGGGTTTCAAGGGTGCCAGGGCACCTCCTCAATTCTGATAACCGAATGTAAAAATTTTTTAAATTATACAGGGTGTTTCAGAATTCATCATTCAGATTTCTGTGATGTATTCTGAAAACAAAATGCAATAATTTCCCATTTGAAAAAAATTTTTTGGAGGCTTAGTTTTTGAGCTATGAGCATTTTTAGATTTCTTCTTTCAAATCCAAATAACTCGAAAACATTGTGTTCTACATTCTTGAGCCCAACACCATTCTCTGAGTTGGAAAACGCCGGATCTCTGGAAAAAAATTCCAATAATCCTATCATTCTTTGTTTCGGAGCTAGAGTAATTTAACGTTGCTGAATTCTGATTGGCTAGAAGCCACAAAATTTCAAATCGCTGTAGCTCCGAAACAAAGAATTTTTTCCCAGAGATCCGGCATTTTCCAACTTGGAGAATGGTGTTAGGCTCAAGAATGTAGAACACAATGCTGTTGAGTTATTTAGATTTGAAGAAAAAATCTAAAAATGCTCATAGCTCAAAAACGAAGTCTCCAAAAAATTTGTTCAAACAAAAGATTATTGCATTTTGTCTACAGAATACACCACCGAATTCCGAATGATGAATTCTGAAACACCCTGTATATAATTCATACAGAATTATATATAAATTATATACAAATTATATTGCATTACATATAAATTATACATAATTCTGAAAATTTGTACACTCGGGTGGTCACCTCCAACAAAGGTCCACGTTGCAATTTATTTAACAGAAAAAATATCCAAACGAGCTCAACTATAAACCTGGTAAAAAACCTTTTTGAATCTTTCCATACACTGACAAAAAAACGACCTGGTTGAAACATTCGTGGTCTCAATAACTTGAAATCTGATACGATTCACTAGGAAATGTGATTATGACATCCAGCAGAAGTGGTTGAAGCAAAAATTAACTACGTATTCTGGTTATCAGACCAAGATAAACATCTGGTTTTTCTAACCCGGGAAATGTAGGTAATTTTGGCTTCAACCACTTTTTCTGGACATGACAACCACATTTCCTGGTAAATCGAACCAGATTCTAAGTTATTGCGACCACGAATGTTCCAACTAGGTCATTTTTCTGTCAGTGTATTTTGAGACATTTTTCTGAAAAATTCAAAGTGATTTCAGAGTAATTCAGAGGAAGTTAGAGACTTTAAAGATAGCGAAGCATTCTGAATCTCTTCAACTTTCTTTAAATCTCTCTGAATTTCTCTGATTGAGATTTCCAAATGTTTCGGAATCTTTCTGAACTTCTCTAAATTCTTCAGAATTTCATGTACTTGAAGTTCCAAACTTTCTCTGAATTTCGGTGGATCTCTAAATCTCTCTGAATCCATCAGAATTTTCTTTATTTAGATTTCAAAGCTTCCACTGAGTTTGTCTGCATCTCTCTGAATCCCCCTGAATTTCTCTGATCCCGCCTCAATCCTTCAGAACTTCATTTATTTAGATCTCAAAGCTGGCTCTAAATTTGTCTGAATCTCTCTGGATTCCTCTGAATTTTCTGGAATCTCTTTAAATCTTTCTGAATTCTCCATAATTTAATTCATTTAGATTTCAAAGCTTCCTCTGAATTTGTCTGGATCTCTCTGAATTTCCCTGAATCTGTCTGGATCTCAGAATTTCATGTATTTAGATTCCAAAGATTTCTCCGGATTGGTCCGAACCTCTCTGAATTTTTCTGAATTTTTTTGAATCCCTCTAAATCGCCATTAAGTTGTTGTCTGTACTATTCCATATAAAAGCTTGGATAATTGATCAATAATTTTGTAATTTTTTCTTCACGTGAATGTTCCTGAATTGTTCCGAATGTATTTGAATCCCGCATTACAGTTCAACTCCCAATTTTCCTCAATTCACCGTGATCTGAATTTCTCTCAAATCTCTTCGAAACTTCCTGAATCCCTGTGAAATTTTGGACTAGGAACATTTTCCAATTTAGTTCCCTCTGAATCTTCCTGAATTCTTCTGAAGCCATCTGGAAGGTTCAATGCACAATTTTTGCTAATTCATTGCTTTTTGAATCTGTCAGACACTCCCTGAAAACCTCTGAAATCTTAGACCAGACATTTCTCTCAAATTACTTCTCTCTGAATCTCTCAGAATTCTTCTGAATCCTTCTGAAAATTCCAACGCACAATTTTTCCTACTTTACCTGTCTCGGAATCTGTTTGAAACTCCCGGGATGCCTCAAAAAATTTTACTCAAATCATTCCTCTGCACCTTCCTGAAAAATTCAGCGCACAACTTTTCCGAATTGATTGGTCTTTAAAAACCCGAGACCCCTTGAATGCCATCAAAATTTTGAGTTGAAAATTTCATTCGTTGTATTTTTCTTTGAATTTTCCTAAATTCCTCTGAATCTTTTTGAGAATTTCAACGCACAGTTTTTCTTGGTTCATCGGTCTGTGAATCTCTCTGAAACTTTATGAATGCTTTTGAAATCTTGGACCAAAATTTTTATTGAATTCATTTATCCCTTGAATCCCTCTGCCAACACAGTGAAAAGTAAAACTCACTTCCAACCTTGATATCGGCTTATTTTAAGATGCAGCCAAAACTAGCCCTGTTTCAGCTGAAAGTAAGCATCCAAAACAAATGCCGACACAATGGAAAAGACTGAATTCCAGTCAAGTTTTCAAGTAAGATGCAGCCACTTCCAGTCAGACTTTTTATAGTGAACTTCAACGCGCAATTTTTCTCAATCCACCTGTCTCTGAATCTCTCCCCGAAGAGAACATGAAGCTTCAGCGAACGTTCATATTAGATCTGTATAGATCGGATCGAAGGTTCATGAGAGCTAACTTTTAGATTCACAAACGTTTGTCAAAGGTACTACGAACGTTGAAATGTCCGCCTCAAAATACTTTCAGGAAACATAAATGGAACGTTCATTGAAGGTTCATCGAAGGTTTGAGGAAGCTTCACAAAAATATCTATACTTCGATTAATTTATAATAATTTGTGTTTATTAATTAATTTATTTTTCATATAAATTGATCAAAATTAATATAAGTATAGATATTGTTGCGAAGCTCCGTCAAACCTTCAATGAACCTTCAGCGAACGTTTCATCTATGTTTCCTGGACGTATTTCGAGGGGGACATTTCAACGTCCGTAGAACACCTTTGTCAAACGTTTGTGAATCTAAAAGTTAGCTAGCTCTGATGAACCTTCGGCCCGATCTATACACATCTGATCTGAACGTTCGCTGAAGCTTCATGTTCTCTTCGGTTCTCTTCAGATCTGAAACGCCCGAAATGCCTCTGAAATTTTTTACCAAAATTTCACTAATTTTACTGCTGTCTAAATTGTCCTGAATCCCTTTGATTCCTCTGAGTCCTGCTGAAAAGTTCAACGCACAATTTTTCCCAATCAACACGTCTCAGAATTCTCCTTGATCTTCTCGAATTACGCTAAATTTCCCTGACTTCCACTAAATGTTCCTGAATCTCTCTGAACTTTTCCGACACATAAAATTTCAGAGAAATTCAAAGATGTTGTTTCACCAGGGTCCCAGACAGCACAGAAAGTTCTTCGAACGTTTTGAAAACGTGCTCTTGGTCTTGCGTGTTTTGGTCCCGCTGAAGCAAGTTTTACAAACGTTTAGAGTACCTTCCCATTTGATATCCTTGAATACGTTCTAAGCACGTTCCTTTGATCTACTACCAGACGTTTTCATCATGTCTTCTAAACGTACTTTCATGAAAACTAACCTTGAAAAATCACAAAGTCACACGGGGACATGAATAGAACTAACCGAGACATTTGCATGTCCCTGGGACATACATGCGACGTTTTTAGAACATCCTGAGACGTTATTTGCACGTTCTCTGTGAAATCAAGCACGTCTTCTGAACGTTCAGGAAACCTCCCGGTGCTGTATGAGGTAGGTTGTTGCGCTCGAATTATATTTTGAATGATCCATGTATTTACTCGATAAGACGTAAATTTGACAAGTTCTTTTTTCTTAGACTGAAAGATCAAGAACATCGCCCTTTGGAGTTCTTATATTTTCACACTCGTCGTGCTACGCGTTGCAGCCACAGGAATAATTGAAAACTAAAGGTTGAGTTACCGATACGAAACGCCTATTCCTTTTTGTTGAAAAATTGAAGGTATCTACGTTCCATGTGAAATTAACTTTACCGACTGCTGTTAATTTTCGGTAAATAAAAGTTGGTTACCTGTAGTACTTCTAGAAAATCATTTGTCAGCATAAAACAGCTGATCGCAGAGACTGTAAACTTTGTATTTACAATACATGATTGTCAGCACAGTGTATCACGTTATTTTTTTGTAATCAACACGTATTTCATTATTTTACAGTATATCACCTGAATTGTTGTCACACCGTAACGTTAGTTCACGAACATTATGAACTATAATATGAAGTATAGATATGAAAATGACTAACCTTGTATTCCATTTTACGTAGCCAGGTGTACGGTAAATAGGCAAAACAATGTTGTACCGAAACGTATTTAACTATCAAATGTTCTTTCTGCATTTTCAAAAATCGGCTGATTCTTTCAGTGTCTATAAATTAATATTCCATCTGGGGATAAATTGTGAACTTCCTAGACTTACTCCAAATTTGTCATATAAGTTGAAATAATTGATTACAAACCACCAAACAACATGTTTTATCACTGAAATTATTGAATTTGTAATATAAAAACGTGTTCTTGAGGTCATTGGCGGCGCTTGGTGCAACTAAAACACACCGATATAGGCTTGAAATTAACCAATCAAAGAGTACTAACTTTAGTCATAGCGTGCTTGTGTGATGGTGAAGTGCTCCATGGAAGGGGTAATTCTGTATTATCCCTAGATATCTGACATTACTGCTTATCACTAGAGTGAACGAGACAAATGTCCCGACTCGACGATATCCTAAAAGATTTTCATTGGACTATTCTGACTAATTTCTTGTAGATTCTCACAGACAAACCAATAATGAGTTTTTGAGGAATTGAACTTTCGGGATATTGTCGTCTGGAAACATTGAGGCTCAGTGGTGGCTCAGTCATCCATTCCTTTGAGTGTGTAAGAAATAAACGCGCTTGGCTGTCAAGCGCGATTCTCGCGCCATCAAATATTTTTCTTATAATTAACAATATTCCTTATTAAATCATTGTTCTTTCCCAATTTTCTTGTCAACTCCAAGCAGGAGGTTCATTCTCTTCGGGGGAGCGTTATTGAAAATTTTCAATTTTGAATTGATAAAATGAGGTGAGTCAATTCACTGAAAGTCCGCATATTTTTTTCTCAAACCCTACCAACTGTGTATACATGTTTCATCTCAATATTTGTCTTCATTCTCAATTTCCATAATGAAATCTTATGGTAAAACTACTGAAATATCTATTCCTGTCTTCAAACGATAATAATTGAAACAACAAAGTGGTCCAAAGAATCAGTCATTGTTGATAACATGACAGTGAAGTGCTGTTGAATGTCTTTGCTGTCATAGCAGGAAGCCATCTTTTCTAATTCTTCTTTGACGTTTCGATTGTTATTTTGATTATGAGATAAAAAAAAATGAAGGATCGGGAATATTTATTTTCTTATCCTCAGTATTATATCGAATCGTCATAGGTGTACGTATATTTTTTGCAATAAAAATTCATTACTCGGGTATCTTGCAGTCGATAAATATATTTTTTTTTTCTTTTGTTAGTACGACAAATATTGTAGAAGTAAATTAATCCATGAATACGTGGATGTATAGATTCCACTCCACGCTGTACAAGCGCGTTCTAAATTTATTCTCCCATTATCACAGTTTCGGTAAAGTTCATAATGAATTTTCAAGAATCACTTTTAAAAATTTTAATTGATAAATAATTCATTCTTAACTTTTATAATGGAAGGATGTCTTTAAGAACTTTACAATAAATTCATAAAGAATTCTTCATGAATACGTGATAACTAGAATTGTGAATAAAAATTTGCCACATGACTTTTTTCATTGACTTTGTCTAGAGACACTGTGAATATACATTAAGAATATACTATGAGTGTACCGTCGATGTATTAATTCATTTGATTGTTTTGGGTTGTCCGATAGCGGTAGATCCCAAATGACGGCAATGAATGGAAAGCGACCATCCTCTTTGTCGATGAGGCATCAGCCAGAAACTTTGGCACAACATTTTGATCTGATCAAATATATTTACGAATGTGAGCTTTGGAATATGATTTTGAGAATTAATTTCTCTTCTTCACAGTCGTATTAATACTTTATGTATCAATTTTATTGGTTATAGCTTGGAATTCTGTATCCAGAGAATTAGATATGTGTCACAATCAATCGCACAGTAATTCGAATTTTAGAAGTGGCGCGACTGCTACGTATTATCAAGAACGTGAACCTAATCCACAACTCAAAGGTATTTAATTGCACATTGTATAATTTAACATCATAATATTACAACACCAAAATACTTTTGCAAGTGATTTATTATTATAAATCTGTACAGATTTTGAGCCATTCAATCTGGAAGCTTGGTGGGGACAGCGCGTAGTGCAGAGCATAACCAGGAACGCGAGTTCCTAGTGCCAGGCTTCTCACGTCGATTACAATCGGACGTTCTCCAATAGACATAAGAAACAAAAGAGATAAACGACGATGTGGCCCTGTTGAATGAAATCCTCCCTTTTGTTCACTCGAATAATCGCTTAATGATTAAACGCAAGATGACGATATATGCAATTATGACCTTAGATGATCATTTGATTCGAACGTGTCTTCGTAAGAATGACAAAAACAATTGTTAAATAAATCGAGCATATAGTTACAAAGAAGATTAAAAGGAGCTCAAATAATTATCATGTAACATTCCGTTATTAACCGATCGTCTTTTTGGTATTCTAAAAATTCCATTATTAAATGGTTAAACATTTTTGAATTGAATTATTCATACAATTGATAATATTTAGAAAATTCTAGTACATAATTTATTATTGACTTCTTCGAGTCTTTTTCGTATGTATAATATACTCAAAACGTATGTCTTCTACCTACACCCTGGCAACAAAATAAGAAAAAAAAAAACATGAAGATAGAGTAGAATTATAGAAGCTTTAATTGGAGATGAAATCAGTAACGTAATTTTGAGCATTCATCTTGTCAGAGAATCGTTGACAAAAAGCACGTGCACTTTTTTACATAATTGCATTTCATATTTTTATCAAATTCTCAATTTTCATACTTGTAAAAATAAAAACAAAAAAAAAACATACAAATTTTTTCACCATAAACAATTACGAGTGTTTACAATTTTTCACTATAATCCCACTAGTATATTATGAATAATGTAGCGCACTATATACATCGCTTGAAACTTGAAATATGATATTGTAGTAGAAATCAACCCTGGTAATCATGATTGACTATCTGAGAATATAAATTAATATATAATTATGTAAACACATACGTACATGCACATGTTTTGTGTGTTGTGCATCTGTATGTATGTGTATATTTTCAACTGTATAGATTGTATCTTGTAAGAATAAGCATATTATATATATATATATAAACATGTATACATATATATAATGTTTCTAAGGACAAAGAATTATATTCTTTCTTATCCCTCAATCCAGTTGTATTACACTTTTGCTTTTCACTCTTCTGTTTCCTTCAGGAAAACCCTTTTCTCAAATCGAATTGATAAAATTTGAAAAGTAAAAACGTTTTAATGAATGAAAAAATGATTTTCAACAATGAACCATAAATAGACGATAGACTATTTTTCTAGGATCTTTCTAATACGATTGAATGCAATATCGATATTTTAAGGATATCCTGTAACTTTTTCCATTTGAAATATCCAAAGGTAACTTAAATCAAAGCGAAAGATACAAATTTTGAAAACAATTTGCAGGTAATAGAGGTAAAATAGAAAAATACACAGTTAAGATTTGAGGATTTATTTTTGCATCATTTTTTCAAAAATTATTGAAGATGTAATTAAATATAGTTGATTAACTATACAATTCATTTTCTTAGCCAGAGTTTATATTTGCAAGATATAAATTTGAAAAACAATAAGAAATTTATATTTTTGGATCGTTTTCTCTTTTTTCTTCTATTTAAATTGGAAATAAATATAAATTATTCAGTCATGAACTCGATATTTTCATCGAGGTCTTTGCTGGATTCTTTATTCTTAAAATTAATTGCACAATAATAAATTAAGGGAACTATTCTTTTACCACTCAATTCCAGCTTGTATGTACCAAACGGAAAGAAAGTGTCCAACCGATTGCAGTATTGACTTTCAGCAATGGGCAGAGTATTTCGCGAATTGTTTTCTATTATCGTATAACAGTAGGCCAATTGGTAAGTTTTCGTAATATCGGCAAATCTATATACAATGTGAGGTTCACACATTTTTAAAGGATTCAGTTTGCATGTTACGATCTTATCCAAATTTAGTTCATGGAGAAATAAAATATCTGCAAGCAAAAACAAAATTTAATATTTTCATAATAAGGGAATAGAATAATAATCTTTTGCATAAATTACCTTCTTTCGAATTAATGAAGTCCTTATACCTTGAGATTATCAAGAGAAATAAAGCTTGACAAACTGTATAAAATACCCAGTGTTCTCCTTTCTCGTTATCCGTGTTTGTTAAAATATAATTGTGTATCCATAACGACATGTTGAATAAAACGGTTTTTATTAGTCTGAAAATAAAGTAATTGAAATATTCAACGATGTTGTACTATAATTTGTCGATATAAATGAATGGTAAGAATGATACCTTGGCTGAACGTACGAAGCTGACGCGAGAAAACTTCCTACGTAACATACAGCCGATTGTCTTATAACGGATGGCATGTTTAGATCCGTCGTCTTTCGCCACAGCCAATCTATAAAAGCTTCTACAAGAGCGGTTTTGAAACTACAAATGTAGAAAACTATATACTGTACAAATTGAATAGCGTGTGTCGGTAATATTACTGTTTCAAACAGTTTGAGTATATCGAAATAAAGACTTCTCAAAGATTCCATATCTACAGCCTCATTTTTGAAACAACATTCGTGTAGATAAGTGAGAATTTGTTCCATACACGTATCCAAAGTATCAGTTATTAATTCTATGTTAGAACTAATCTTGTGTGTGTTGTTATTATTTGTGGTTGCTATTTCATCGCATCCCCTATCATCTTCCATTTCTTCTTCCTCCTCTTCCTGTTCTTCGTTCTCGTGTTTTGGTCGAGGAATATGCACATCTAATATCATCAATCTATAATAAATTCCACAGATTTTATGAATTTTGTACCGATTTTTCAGTCATTTGTCAGGAACAAGAATAATTTACCCACCTGCTAATGATAAGACATAATATTTCGGATCTCAATTCAGGAGCGTAATTCAATATTTGAAGTAGACTGGATGTGTAAACTTCGTACATATGTACTCCAAGTGTCATGTATGGAAATTTTGCTCTAATCGAATTCAATACAAGTTGTTTTGACCTAGTATCACAAAAAATCACACTTATACGAATGATAATTATTTTAAATTTTAGGAAATTGGTTCTACTCACATTGGAACAACTTTTAAAATTTTCCTCAGAACATCATGGATGTGGTTCAATTTCAACAAATCTTGTTCCTTAGATTTGCTATCTATCCATTTTACCTTGTCATCTAGAGCTGTAAAAAATAATGATTCCTGAATAAGTGATTTCACGTTCATAGGTTTGTCAAATCTCCCAGTACAACTCACCAGGTTTGAATTGATCCACTAAACTGTCAATTATGCATTTGATGTGATAAATCTGCATACAAATTAGATCTTCTAAAAATGCTTTGTATGCAAATACAGTCTCCTTCGACCTGTTGGTCCACCTTATTTGTAGAATTGCTTCGATGAGCAATTTATGATTAGAGCCGAGTGACGAGATACATTGTCTAACATTAACTAAGAACTCTAATAAATCATTATCCTATAAATGGAAAAATATGAATTTTATAACTATGGTAATAGTTTTCTCATTGCTTAGGGAGCAACCTACTTACCTCTATGTTACACTCTTTTAATAAATAAATTAATTCATCGTACTCCTTCCTCCCATTACCACTTTCGAAATTGAAAATGATATCTTTAAGATTTTCAGGTATTTTAAAAGAGACCCTTGATCTTCTCGCGAACTGTGATCTAATGCCAGAAGTTTTTAGGATGGAAGATACGCTGCTTACTCTCGACGACACAACAGACATCTGTCAAGGATCAATTCAACAATTTAAGTTTGACAGATTATCAAAGCAAATAGAACATTATGAAATCATGCAAATGCGTGTGTGTTGATGTTCCAAGGCAATGCTTTGAGAAATGAATTTAAAAAAAAAACCAGGTTAGAGATTTTTTGAGATCAGATTCTTACTTACTTTTTTGATTGTTTATTAAAGTTTCGGTTTGAATTGAATGATGACCAAACAATTGATCATTATAAATTACATTATAGCAGCAATAATCGATAATACACTTTCTAAAGATAGTAACATGTGTTCACTTCTTTCACATATAAAACTCGTTGAATTCAGGTATCCACATGTCGTGCAATTTAAAGAGAAAGACAGGAAGCGAAAGAGCGGCTGAAGAGAGGGGGAAGATTTAAGGTATGTAAAGGAGCCATTTCATGGAGCGTTCAAATTTAAAGTGGCTCCTCATGGACTGTAATCCGAAGAGCCAATTGGTGTATGAATAGGAACTTCTTAGAATTCCCCACAAACCTCCTAAAAATTCCGATTCATGGGAAAGTACCTTGAACAGTAAATGTATATAGTTGTAAGAGGTGTGGTTGGTTTTAGTCATATATATCCCGAATTTTTATACACAATAACACAGGAAATATCTTGTTTTTTTTTTATGTTAATTTAAAAGCTTCAATAATTATTTTCAAAACTTTTCATATATTAACATTCCATACTCATTACTTCAAAATTATTTAACATCTAAACATCCTCGTATTAATTTAGTTATACAAGCAAATATATTTATTCTCTTTTTTATACATATTTTACATATTTTAAAGTTTCAAATACAAATATTTTTGAAATTCTGAGACAATAAACTTCAGTCGACAGTTTGTTATTTCACTTAGTGTATTGAAACCAAATAACACAGAATAAAAATCATTTTATTCATTCCCTTTTTTACTTTGTTCTGAGGATAAAAGTTGCATTTAGTTGCTAACTCATTCTTATTCCATTTCAATATGTTTTAATATACCTATACAGGTATATATATATATATATATATTGAATCATGTGAGTTGCAAATAAACTATCCGTTCATCATTCCATAGAGTATCGTACAATGAGAACAATATGTTTCAACTTGAATGGAATCAACGTGATTAAAATATTCATGAAAACTAGCTTCCGTCGATGATTAAAATTTTTCCTCTTAGGAGAAAATTCCCTGGTTTGAGTTTAATGGAAAATTCCATATGATTTGTTATAGTTTGTCGAGCTACAGAAAAATGTATACTTCTATGGGAGAGGGGTGATAACTGGCGTTCAAGTGATTTCTCAATTAAACATGAATTTGAAATTGATACAATATTGGAATGTTATTGCGATGATTGATTTCCAATAATTGACATTTGCAATAATTCAATCTAGACATTATTAAGCATTTCTCTCATGATTTATGTATGATCTTCGAAAGCAGTGATTCAACAGTTATCCAACTTTCAGAATATCGTTAGAAATCATTTTGAATGTTTGAGAATATACTGTTTCAACATTCTAAACAGCTATCACTCTAACATAAGTGAACACATCTTATCATCTTTCATGAATGTTTCACGATATTGTAATTAACAATTTATAATGTTGAGGATTCTTCAAATTGGAAATGTCATGGGAAGTCAAAATCCTTCAAGTACAATTTCTAGGATTACTTGAATCCTTTCACTATAAATTGTAGATCCCAACCAATTCCATTGATATAATACATCACGAGTACTTAGTTTATTTACCATCGATTAGAACGATTATCTGAAAATTCAAACGGTAAATCAAAGGTATATACTCAATGTATACGGTACCTATATCTTATCAAATATTATTTTGTCATTCGAAATTTTCATCTTAATTTCAGTCAGAAGATAGAATGAAATCATCAACTAATATGTAAACATCCGTTTTTCGTGGTTTTTTTTTTTATTCAAGATGTTCATACATAAATTGAACCTGGTTTTATCATTTCACATTTCTTATTATTTAGACCTGTGTTCGTTTACAACATCAGATATTAATGCATAACGTTTAATGGGTTTTGGCTAATATTTAATTTATAGAATGATATAACGAGGTATAATAGATTACTGTGGACCAAACTAAATCAATCCATTTAATCGCTTTCTTTTTTTGTTCAATCACATGCTATATCTGGCAGATGAACTTTTACTTGAAATTTCCTATATTGATTTTCTAATTTTTGTTATAAATTACAATCTTTTTCATTGATGAATTTATCAATTCAACATCATTAGTATTTGTTATTACTTTAAATTCAAATTTAATCATTTTTCTGGCAGAGTTATGTTCCCAGATTGATTCTTTCAACAAATGACGAAAGGAGGAACATTTCTTTGTGGAAATATAAATTATACTTGTGCAACAGAAAAAAAATTCAACTATTTTTCCATTCTCATCGTGTAAACGTACACATCTTCAATAAGCATTTATTGAAGTGATTCAAAAGAAATCATCCACCGCAAAACCTGTGAGAGAAGGGAGAGTATCTTTGCGATAAAAATATACAGAGGACGGATTTCAATTATAAGCTTTTTTTTGTATATTTTACATTCATCAGGAACTTCCACTCAAAATATTGCTTTTGGATAAATCTACGCTGATCAATTCATTTTCGATAAACCCTTCATCAAATTCAGACAAGAAACAAGAAAAATAGTGTTAAAATTTCTTCATTATTCTTTTTTCCATTCAAAAAAAAATTTCTTACATTTCTTCTTTTACAACTTCAAAGTTTACCAATAAATTATTTGCGTTAAGATTAAAATTTTGTTCCTATATATATATATATATATATATAAAAAAAAAAAATGAACAATAGTACTAGCTTCAAACTAACAACATTTATTTAACTCTAGATATCACTTAAATAAATAACATATGATCTACACAAGTATGAATATATTTGATATAGAAGTAAAATATAAATGCCAATTACTGATTCATTTCTCAAAGATACTCGGTCCAACCCAATAATAATATACCAACGATAAAAAAAATGTAATTATACTCTTTAGAAGTGTAAAGTCCGGATATTTAATACGCTCATTGTCGGTGATACTCGTTCCCTCACAGATGTGTGTCAAATCATTTTGAACTGTGTTAAAAAATGGAAACAAAATGAAAAACGGTTTCCAAAATCACCTGAGAAATATATACTGTTTTAAAATGCAATAATCGATAATCCATTTGTCAGTCAATAAGGTCTGGGCAATTTATACTTTTCTTATACTTTTCCTTTCATCAGAATTGTGATAGAAACATCTTGCCCTTCGTATAAGAAATTGAAATTGACAATTTTCATCAAAATCGAATTCTCTCATCTTCGATAAATTGAATTTTCCAATTGAAAAGTTGCATTAGTGTTCCTTACCCACGACTCCAACAACGAGAACTAGAATAAATTCGCCTACGAATTCTAGCATTATGAGAGCGGCTGTAATTGGAACACTTAGAAAAATGTTTTGATGGGTCAGTTCGATGGTAATGACCCCAATGTGGTTCTGTATTATATGAACGACTGAGATACTGATTCGAGCGATCATTCGGATGTCGGTGTTTTATTTTTTTCATTCTTCCTCTATCCATTCCCTCGTCGTCCAAGTTGAAACGACGCTTCCTCTGTTCTCGCCTTTCGTTATCCACTTCGCGATCTAAATGAGTTTTATTACCATTCCAATTTGTAACTGTGAAAACAAAATAAGCATATTAAATATTTTCATTCGTTCGAAATTTGAGAGGTCAATCATTGCCAAATAAATACCTGATCCACTACCATATCCTCTGTGTGACATTTTTTCTAACAATGAAAATGTGTCAGAACGATTTGTTCCATTGAAATTTCTCATTTCTGCCACACTCGGAGTTGTGTTATTTTGATGATTCGAAGACTTACTATTATCTTCCCTGAGAATAAAAATATCGATGTTTTGAATTCAATAACAAATGATTGAGAAATGATTCTTGTCATTTAAACAAAACTCACTTTGTATCAGTTACGGACCAACCGTTTGGCGTTGCTGCGGATGTAGGTGAAGGTACATCTTTTGAAACTACTTCCCAATTCATATTACTACTGCTAGCTTTTGTCAATACTTTATCTTCTTGTTTGAGTTTTGTTCTAACAAGGTTCCACTTTTCTTTATTCTCTATTTTGTTATGCGATTCCGATTTTCCATTTTGTTTGATAGAACTCGTAACGTTATTCCCGTTTGAGTTATTTTGAGGTGGTTTTGTACTTAGAAGAATACTGCTTTGATGTTGCAGAAGTAAACCGTTACTACCGTTGCTGTTTAATTTAGTTGGGGACTTTTGTAAATCGTTAGTCGTGATCGATTTAGCCGGCGAGTCTTTGATCGGTGAAGTTTTTCGGATTTCACCGTTACTCGTGGGCGTTGAGTTTAAATTTGGTTTAGGTGCGAGAGAATTCGATGGTGAATGATGATTCGTCGTTTCTGACGCACTACAGTCTTCGTCGTCGCTGGAACCATAAGGTACGAGACGAGTTCCATTCATTTTTTCATGCTTATGATGCCCCACTGATTTCGTTTGAGATTTATCCAATAATACCTTTTGTGGTAATTGTGGGCCAATGAAATTGGAAGTAGTTTTTTGTACAGGAAATTCAACTTCTTTCGACTCCTTCGATGGCATATTCACATTTCCACTATCTACTTTATTTTTATTATTCCCAGAACCGTTGATCACTCCATTCAATGGAAATATGCCAGAAGTGGAAGCTTTGGGAATCAAAGGTTTAGTCAGCAAGGTAGTTGGAGAGGAAGATAGATTTTTCGTTGCCGACAGACCGTTTAATTTCATTGCCTGTGGATTTTGTTTTGGAGTTTGGACTGGTTGTTCCATTTCAAATATCATTATATAAGCGTTAGTGGTTAATACATTATTCAGACTTATCGGACGAACCTAAAACACAAAAAGGAAGATATTTGTTTTACAGGAAAATATTGAATATGAAATACATAGTGCTGAGAGAGAAAATTTATCTCACTTACAAAAGAATCGTCAAAAGAATAGTACTGTCCACTCGAGACCTGAGCAACCGCCGTGTAGTGCCCGCAATTAGGCGAAGGCCCCATATGCGTGACCATTGACATAAGTTTATAAGTGAGTTGGCGCGGTGCTTCTCCAGGCTCCCTCCAAAGATAAGGCCCCATATCTACGGTTTGTTTGAATCCTATGTGACGAGAGATTTTACCTCCCACGACACTAAAACGTTTCAATTGAATACAAAGCACTTTAGGAGCCCGCTCCAGGCTGAATTGTTTAGTGGCAGGAACTCTTCTTTTACAGGCTTCACATTTATAATCATTATTATCTAACTGTTCCCGACTGAAATAACTGCTTAGAGCTTCGTCCACTGTACTTGCTTTGCGGATATCCAAAAGAAGATCCTATCAAAATTGGATATATTTTACATACATATTCATTTTTTTGAATCACGTGAATTTTAAACTCAAATGTATTACCTGAAAATGCTGAAATGTGGTGGAAACATGCTGACACTGCAGGCACTTGACTTCCGTACGAATATAACCACCAAATATTTGATTGATGGGCGTTGTCTCTTTGGAATAATTATCCAATTTATTAGCCTTGGCCCTAGTTAAATACGCTTTCTCCATTCCTTCTAGAAGATATCTTAAAAATTCATGTGCATCTTCTTGTTGCCCAGGAACCATAGTGCGACATATCACTGTAAACAATGATCAATGAATAATCCCAACCTAAGTGTTATATTACAAATATTGATACATACGTTTTAATTTATTATAAATGTAACACGGTTTGATGGTGCAACCAGATTTTTGATGGCTGGATTGTAAAGTTTTGGCAACCGCACACGTAAGGCACTCTCCACCGCCATCTAAAATGAATCTATTATCAAACCACTGTATACGACAACAAAAAATATTACACTTCAAAAACTTATAAACAAGAATCTGTGATATTAATGTAGAGAATGAAGTATTCAACTGCAGTGTCTCACCACTTTGTTCACACTTTGACATATGATGCGAGTCTGAGAGCAGCCAATTGACAAGAGCTGGAACATGGAACAGCGCTTGCAGCGTACTATTCAAGTAACATGTGTTTCCAACATTATACATTCCAGCTCCCACTGGATGTTGGGTTCCTTTCCATCCAAGAACAACTTTACTCGGAGGATATAACGTGGTAGTAGGTGACGGCAAACTTGGCCTTGCCTTCATTTTTGGTTCACTCTTCTTCATATAATTTGAATCATCTTTGTAATTACTTGTGTGTATATTGTCCGTTGTGGGTAGGCTGAGTTTAATGTACTTTGCTTGAAGAGGTTCCAGAATCGTGGATTTGAAATTATCCACTTCCTCGTATTGAATTTCGGACTGAAGAATTTGCGAGGCATTGCCAACAAGAGAAGTGGATAAATCATCAGACATTTTATGTTGACTGCTCTCCAATGACTTGCGGAGAGCAATCGAAGCAGGATCGCATACACTTACTGCAGGCATATTACTATTCTATGTTTCCCGTAACTAAGTTTTCCATAAAAAGGTGTTCCTGAGGAAAAGAAATGTTGATATTGTAGTTACAAAGAATAATCCAAGAAATCAGAATAATTTTTTTTTTGTTATATAATTACAGTTTCAATGATAAACACAGAAATATAGCAAATTTGAATGAATGTTGTTGGAATTGAATGAAAAAAAAAAAATCAGACACTGGATGTTTTCATGTATTCCCTGATAAAAAAAAAAGTGCTGTTTTGGAATTTAGTTGTTGGAAAGAAGTCGGATGGTACATACAGACACATACTTGAGCATGTTTTTCTGTATTAGAATATACATACATCGAAACAACGAAGCTTAGAAGACAGTTATTAAACAGGAATTAACCTTCAATGTGTCAATTAATCGAATCGCACGAACACCTTGAGACCATGGGGTTGGAAATGTTGCATGGATTTCGGGAAACGTAAATTTTTTTTTGTCCATATTATATCAACTGAAACGTTAAACAGGAAGAATCGTGCATAAAAGCACGCGGCATGCGGCGATTAACGCGCCAATAAATTCTTTGTTTACCTTATCTCGATGATTAATAACGTTGTTCGATGTGAAATAAACACTTGATCTCAGTCCGATAGAACATTCTTCACAATAAACAATAATGATGAATAATATGTATTTGAAACTGTCGGTACTATTGATTGACTAGAAATTCCACGCGGTCACTTGGCTGCAAATCGGTTACCGGATAAGCAAACTGAGGGCGCGTGTATTCGGTACCGTAGGGTGTCTTTCCCGCGTACTTTACACAGCACTTTCAACTTTTATTGACGATATAATAATATATCCGTATAAAGTTATTCCAATATCCTATTCGGAATTACGTTACAGACCCCACGTGTCAATATAATCCGACATTTTCACGACACTGCAAGTTCTTGATGCACGAAAATGAAATCCATCCTATTGAATCCGTGTATGAGCTAATACCAATTTTCATCAACTAAGGCTGTGTCGGCATTCACAAGCTTGGTTCACAAAAGAATGGAAATTGGGTAAACACCCTTTGGAACGAAAGCCCGTCAGGCTGGCCTCCCATGGACCGGAATTCGTTCCGGCGGAATGAAAATTGAACCAATGCACAATTTTTTATAGATTTCTGATAGAACGCTCTAAAAGAAATTGTGAAAGCGATTGGTTTCAAGTCATTCCGCCGGAACGAATTCCGGTCCATGGGAGAGTAGCCTTAGGCTGAAACACCGTTGGACTGAAATTTGTTTTACCCAATGACAATAATCCGAAATGTTACTATACATTACTAGTCGTGTGCGAATAAGACAGAATGTCACCAAGACTTTTTCGGATTATTGTCATTCGGTAAAATAAATTTCGGCCCAACGGGTGTTTACCGGAAATTGATGAAGCTTCAATGTTTCCACCAGAGATGAGTTGAAGAGATTGCTAACAAGATATGAAAACCATAGTCCAATTCCTGATTGGCAGTATCACGTTTTCCGTTTATCCCTTCATGCTGGTTGGCTTATAAGAAAAATTTAACCAATCATATGTTTTTCTTCAAAGGAAAAAAACGTGATACGGACCATGATTTTAACATTGTGTTAGCAATCTCTGCTATTCATCTCTGGTTTCCATCAATGAATGAACAGTGGGTGTAATAAATCCGTAGCAACACATCTTTGATTTGTTGCGGAAACCTACGTCATAATTTACAAAGTCTTGTTAAAAATTGAAATTCAACCACCTGAACATTTGGAGAACAATCTACGTTGATCGACGATATGGTTTAAAAGTTTTTTAAATGCTATGATTACAATCGAAATTTATTTGTGGGTGTTCTGAAGGGGATACCATCGTCTATTCGGACCTCTCTTTCTTTCATATAGGCGTGTCCTTTGCTAACTAACATGTTCTGATGGTGACGCTCAGTAGGGGGTCTTTTTGCCGAAAAAGTTTTTCGCCGAATACACTGTAATTTGGCAATCGATAGTCACCTCTACAATTCACTAGGAGATTCCGTAGTGATCTCTAGAAATGACCAACGATTGTCGAATTAAGTTTATTCCAGGCAGCGATGCCATTATGCCCTAGAAAAATCCGTAGCACCTGATAATCGGTCATTTCTTGCACAACCAGCCAATCATGCCTTCAATTTGGAAAGAAATGACTAATCACGGAAAATCTACGGATTTTTCTAGGGAATAATGGCATCGCTGATTCCAGGGGGCATAATCTCGAATAGAAAATTTTCAAACGGATTTCAGCGCTGCCATACGGTAGTACAGTGAACTATTTTACATGTATACACTAACACTAATTCGAAAATCGGTATGATTTGTTCATTGTTTGTGTTAGTTGTATCTATGGCGAATAATTCACAGTACTACCGTACGGCAGCGCTGAAATCCGTTTGAGAATGTTGCATTTGAGATTATGCCCCCTGGTTTATTCGGCGAAAAACTTTTTCGGCAAAAAGACTCCCTACCGTAACGCTCGTATCCACTCCGTGTGTCATCTGGGGTAGCTCTGTCGGTATTATGCAAAAAGCCCACCGACAATAAGCCCGGATGCACTATTATTGGTTGCTCGCTAAAAATGTTTAGGGATTTCACTATAAATCACCAGGTTTTAGTCAATGACAAACCGTCGGGCGTAATACCAGACGGGCTTCTTGCAGACTACCACCATTGAGCTCAATACATTCTGGAGTGAACGCGCGGCAATACAATCGCGTGGACAAAGAGGGAGGTGCGATTGTGTGTGCCTGAGTCCTTGTCTATTCCATCAAAATGGCGAGAAAAACCGCTGCTCTACCGGACTTGAAACAGAACTGGAATAGAATTGGACCACAGGAAATGACCACTCAACAGACGAGTACATTTTTTGCAAGAGAATGCTTGAATCGTAACTGAAGATAATTCCATTTCAATCCTGTTTTATTTACGCCTGGTGGAAACATAGTGAATGAGAATTGATTGTGGGTGTGCTTCTATATTCGTTCAATAAATAGCGTTGTCTTTTTCTAATATTCTCCCCCTTTGTCTCTCTCTCTCTCTCTCTCTGGACACGAGATTTCATTCCCTTTCCGTGTGTATTGAGCTCAATGACTACCGCTTTGCCTTTCATATCATCGATGGTAAGGTAGCTAGTGCTCGAAAAGCCATTTATCCGAAAGCGGTAAGATCTGTGGCTATTTGAGGAAATCATTGTCTTTCAGGTAAATGCAATTTCGGCCACGTGCTACCTTACCAGCGATGCCATTATTCCCTAGAAAAATCCGTAGATTTTTCGTGATTGGTCATTTCTTTCCAAATTGAAGGCATGATTGGCTGGTTGTGCAAGAAATGACCAATCATCAGGTGCTACGGATTTTTCTAGGGCATAATGGCATCGCTGTACCTTACCATCATGAATCAACGTGAATCATTTCTCAAATATTTAGGTGGTTGGATTTCAATTTTGATCAAGAATTCGTGAATCATAACATAGTTCTTCACAACTCAGCAAAGATGGGAGGGAACTAGTGTTTACACGTTATCTTGTTTTTGGAGGGAATTGGCCAATCATGAATCTTTGGTAAAGAGAGGGTCCAATCGAGTGAAGAGAGAAGTCCTATGGTAGAAAAACTAGAAGGAATCTATCGAATCCACCATCTGTAGGGTAGTGTGCAGGTTTGGCACGTAATATACTTCTAAGTATTCTTCAGAGTTCACGACACGTAAGAACCCGAGTATCTTACGCATAAAATCAACCCCTTGCCTTTGGGGGGACAGGAGGGTCCAAGTATCTTACATATATTACGTGTCAGAAGCCAAATATGATACGTAAGAAATTGAAAAATCACGTAATAAACCTAACCCTGGTAGTGTGCAAGAAACTGGACTGCTCATCCTTGGCTGAAAACTGGTGATTTCTAATGAAATCACCACACATCCCCAGCGATCAACCAATGCTAGTGGAGTCGGGGTTCTTGCATACTACCGGCAGTGCACTCTATAATATACTGAAATGTGCACCTTTTCAATTTCCCATAGTATGGCCCGGTCGTCAGAAGACAATCTAAAATAGAGTGAGAGAGAGATCCGAAAAATTGAGACAAGGTATCTCTTTTCAACACATACTTTTTAGGGAGGGGAAGAAAAAAAAATTGAGTTTCACTTTCTCTTGCTCATGCCACAGATGAATAGCAGAGATTGCTAACACAATGTTAGAATCATGGTCCGTATCACGTTTTTTTCTTTTGAAGAAAAATATATGGTTGGTTGAATTTTTCTTCTAAGCCAACCAGCATGAAGAGAAAAACGGAAAACGTGATACTGCCAATCAGAAATTGGACTATGGTTTTCATATGTCGTTAGCAATCTCTTCAACTCATCTCTGCTCATGCAATCAACTATATCACTCTAACCACGCGGATCTAGAGAGAACTCATCCCAGTATGTTATAGAGTTCACTGATGACCGCAGATAGACCTGGGGTACGTTCCCTTAGGCTACTCTCCCATGGACCGGAATTCGTTCCGGCGGAATGACTTTGAACCAATCGCTTTCACAATTTCTTTTAGAGCGTTCTATCAGAAATCTATAAAAAATTGTGCATTGATTCAATTTTCATTCCGCCGGAACGAATTCCGGTCCATGGGAGGCCAGCCTTATCTTTACTCGGGTAATGCAGGGGGCATAATCTCAAATGCAACATTCTCAAACGGATTTCAGCGCTGCCGTACGGTAGTACAGTGAATTATTCGCCATAGATACAACTAACACAAACAATGAACAAATCACACCGATTTTCGAATTAGTGTTAGTGTACATGTAAAATAGTTCACTGTACTACCATATGGCGGCGCTGTAATCCGTTTGAAAATTTTCTATTCGAGATTATGCTCCCTGGGATAATGTAGTGAAATCCAGTGTTATTGGATCATCGATACAGAAAGGACATATTAGCTTCGTTCGTTCTAAGCTGTTCTGAGCTGCCCCAACGTGCTCCAGATATTTTTGATTGGCTCTTCTAGTTATACAAATGGATTCGTTGGTTTGGTGCAAGTTGGGGCAGCTTAGAACACCGTAGAACGAACGAAGCTATTATATAATGGAATAGTTCACAACTTCACTATGGAGCCTTCCGAAGTGTGTGACCCGGGGCGTCAGGGGCGTGGAATGAACCAATCGGAATCCGTAGTTCACGCCCCAGACGTCCCGGGTCAAACACTTCGGACGGCTCCACAATCAGCGTTGCCAGTATTCCCTAGAAAAATCTTCAGCATCTGATGATTGGTTATTTCTTGTATAACCGGCCAATCATATTTTCAATTTAGAAAGAAATGATCAATGCCAAAAAATCTGAAGATTTTTCTAGGGAATACTGGCATCACTGTTCATAATATTCTTCTCTCCACAGATGCCCTAATGAAAATGAATTCCACTACATTCACCGGGTAAAGAGGTTGTATGCATGGTGATAAGCCCGACTGCGCTTCCATTGATAGACCGCTAGGAATATTTAGTGATTTCACTAGAAATTACCAGCTTCTAGCCAATGGAAAGTGGTCGGGCTTATTACCGGTCGAGCTACACGCATACTACCGATGAAGATGAAGGAACGTATCCCTGTTTTATATTAGGGATCCTACAATGAGGGAGAAGACAATCAGCTTTTTTCTCGCCGCCAATAATGGGATAGGGGTTAGTTTGCACGTCATTCAATGAATAAAATTGAATAGTCGATTAAAAACATGACGAAACAATGGGATATATATTATATTTTCAATGGATTACCCAGTTTTATTCATTAGATCATGCATAAATTAGGTATGCATTTTTTGGTTATCCCATTAATGGCGCCCGTTGTTTTATCCTTCATTGGAGGGATTGTTCCAACATTTCTTATCTCGAAGAGTTATATTCCGAAAGTTCGTTATTCCGAAAAATTGTATTCGTTCGTCTGTTGGAATCCATAAGAAATCAGTGATATCATTGGTGGACACCAGTAAATCCGCCACACAAATGGCCCGAAGCAGAGACGAGTTGAAGAGATTGCTAACGACATATGAAAACCATAGTCCAGTTCCTGATTGGCAGTATCACGTTTTCCGTTTATCTCTTCATGCTGGTTGGCTTAGAAGAAAAATTCAACCAATCATATATTTTTCTTCAGAAGAAAAAAACGTGATACGGACCATGATTTTAACATTGTATTAGCAATCTCTGCTATTCATCTCTGGCAGAACCATCAGAATTGACGCTTGCGCAATATATTCAAGCGAACTAAATTGAGAGCGAGTAAGGGGTTGCTGTATCATCAGTACCGTAATTTGTGATTCCCATTGAATTCTATATACTCACTGGACTGAGCGCAGCATTACAACCACTTGTACAAAGAGAGAGGTGCGAACGGGTGTGAATGTGTCCTTATCTATTTAATCATAATGACGAGAAACTCGAACGGGTATGAATCTATGTTCGTTCATCTATGTCGTCTTCTTCTTATACCCCCTCTGTCCGTATACGCGGTTGTATTGCTTTGCGCTCACTCCAGTATGCGTATAGAGCTCAATGGTGATCACCGACGGAAGCCTCGCTGGCAATATAGAGGTATTACATATATATGCTCATCACCTGGCAACTCCGCTGCAGGCTCACAGGAATCCGGTTTTACAACACTTCATCTTTTACAGTTTGTAACCGACGTTACCGATTAAACAAACATGTTGCTTTAGTATGTCCCCTAGAGCAAGAGGAGACACAGCCTCCTCTTTCACATCCCAGATGTCGATAGTGTGAAGATTTAAGAGAATGGAGGTGAGTGGGCCGAAAACGTGTACAACCGTTACACGTTTCAAAAGACAGAGGAATAGAGGAGTTCTGTGACAACTTCGCTGATTGGCTGGCCAAAGAACTCGTGTATTGCTCTCTCTTTTATCCGACGTTACTTCTCCACTCCCAGATTTCGCCTGACTTCCTTCCTTTATTCTTATATCTCTATGGAAATATGACATCCTTCCCAGTGAACACAAATGAGGGAAGCTTCTTTTCAGAACTTAGAGCTATCCAGAATCCAATCAAAAGACATCTTCAAACTTCCTCTCATCTCGAAGACCACTTTGAAACAGAGTTTTTCCTGGCATCACTGTTTACACATGCTATGGTAGGTTTTCAGAACGTTCTCGAGACGTTATATAAAAACCAAGTGTTGTATCTCTAACCTATACAAATGTATATTCATAGTTTTACTAGGGAAAAAAAGTGCCAAACAACCACCCAGATAGAAAACCATGCTCTAAATATTTTGTAACATAATGTGCCGTAAACATATTATCATAAACTTCGCTCAGATTGCAACGATGCATAAAATGTAAACATTATGTCTTCATTATCCAGACGAATAGATCAGAGATAGAGAGACTGAACTCGTGGAGCTTCGTTGGAAAGAAAGTTTAGTTCGTCCGACGTTCGACGAAGGTGAATGAACGCTTGAAAGCTTGAATGAAGGTTCATAGAACGTTTATTAAAGATTCTACGAATTCATTCATTCTTCAGTTTTTTTTTTTTTATGTTTTTTACGGAATTACAATTAGAGTTAGAAAAGCCTTCAATTTTTTATTTTTTTAAAAAAAAATAAAAAAAAAAAAAAAAAAAAAAAAAAAATTGCTCGAACGAAAACGAGTAAACGTTCGATGAAAACGAACGTTTTATGAACGTTCATATTTCATTTGGACATTTCAACGTTCATTCATCATTCCTTCGTCGAACGTCACACGAATAAAACTTGGCTCCAACAGCTTTCAGTCAGTCTGATCATATGATCTCTATTTCACATTGTCGGAGCTTCATGTTCCCTTCGGGTATGGTACCATCACCTCGTTTTGCTACCAATAACAATGCTTTATGTGGAAACACCGGATGGGGGCCAAATTAACGAAAAGTTGGTTGAAAAGAGCGATACGTCACACTCTCTCTTTTCAAACACTGATTTCGTTGATTTGGCCCCCATCCGGAACACCTTGGTACCATGATGCAAACATTTCTTGGCGTGCATGTCACCATTATGATGGCATTATTGAGACATTTTTCTATCTGGGCATAAAAATATGTTTTGTATTGAATATTTGTTAATATTCCATTCCAGAAGTTCAAAACTATTGGCAGAATGTAAGTTATCAAGAATTAAGTCAATATATTAGTTTCACATAACCTCAAAATTGACGTGAAACAAAATTTCACTACACGCAATGTATTAAAGAGATGCAAATGTAATTTATCAAATCTATCGATACAGGCTTTACCGCACTTCATTTGCATCTCCTTGAAATGAAGAATATTAAAAGATTTGGCACAAGTTTGATGATTAACAAATTCTCATTTTACATGTTTCATGAACGTTCCATGTAGTGATGCGAGGAATTTTGAGATCCAAAGTCCTACATCCAATCACATACTTCAGTTGATCGGAATGACCAATGTATTGCGGTCTTGGCGCTCTTGTTCCTTTGTTTCTGGCAACACAGGTTCCATGGAATCCTAAATAAGACTATGCCGGGCATTTGTACATCCCTGGTATATACATGCGATGTTTTCTAAACACCAATGTTTCAGAAGACATTCCAAGGATGTTGATGTTACCCCCCGGTGCTGTATGGGATAGTGTGAGAGAACGCACCGTATGGTTATTTAGTGGCTTATTATCACTATCACTCATGGTCATAACGTTATGCAACTGATACAATTTTCGTTTTCGTAAAACTTCTCAAAATATATTTCATGAAAAGATCTGGAATTTTCGAGGAATGAGTCCAGTATTTCATCTAATACGGTATAAAAACCAAATTTCAGAAAAGAATTTTCTCCAAAATTTTCTTATGGAAAATATCTTGACTTCATAACTTTGAAATATTCAAAATGAATCTTTGAGATATATCCATAGAGATATAAGAATAGAGGAGGTGAGTGGGCCGAAAACGTGTATCACCGTGTAAAAAGAGAGAAGAATAGAGGAGTTCTGTGACAATATCGTTGATTGGCTAGCCAGAGAACTCCTATATTGCTCTCCCATGTAACACAGAATATTCTGAGAATATTCTCACAACATCCGTAAAAGTTACTGTATCGAATATTCTTACAAAGAGCGTAGAAGCTTCGTAAATATTCATAGAAGATTCTGAGAACATTTGAATGGGACTGTTTCGAATATTCTAGGAACGTTCGTACAATATGCGTACAAAGTTTGTAGGGAGATTGATAAGCAGCGCATGCGCGAGCATCTTAATGACATGAATTCAGTAATGACGGATAATGTTGTTGACAGGCTACAGACCCTTGGATAATATATTATTTTAATTTGTATTTGGGGAATGAGAAATTCATGAATGTGCATTTTAATATCCCGAATGTTTTGAGAGCGTCATGCATGAAAAATAATCTTCAAAAGTGTAATAAAATTTGAAGAAATATCGTATATATTATGATTGCTTGTTGTGATCATAAGTATCTCACCCATCCATGTGAATCCATGATATTGCTAAGAATCCATGATGACAGATGTTTATTGATTGAAAGAATTGATTGTGAATTAGTTTTCGGTTACATGCAGAAGTTATATTGGCAGGAATTTCTATTTTAACAGCATTTTTTTATAATATTCCCACAATATTCGTGGCATAATATTCTGAGAATATTTGAAACAGTCTCATTCAAACATTCTGAAAATGTGCGTAGAATATATTCGCACGTAGTAAGAATCTCCTCAGAATATTCGAATATCCTCAACGTATATTCTTAGAACATTCTCAGAACGTGCTTGTGCTACCTGGGCTCTCTTTTATCCGATGTCACTTCTCCACTCACAGATTTTGCCTGACTTCCCTCCCCATTCTTATATCTCTATGGATATATCCCAAAGATATATGAATTGAGATGTTTTTAAGAGGACGCCAGCGATCCCCGTTGATGCAACCCACCATACAAGCGTACCGACTAAGTGAACATTTTCTCGGCAAGAATACTCTGAACTGAAATCACGAAGAAGTATGAAATTTTCAGGAATCAATGTTCAATCCTTTATCCACTGCTGTTCATCGCCCGAATTTCGAATTTCGAAAAAAAAGTTTGTGTTACCGACTGAGGAAAGAATAGTTTTTCGAAATTCAAAATTCGGGTGATGTACAGCAGTAGATAAAGGATTGAACATTGATTCCTGAAAAATTCATACTTCTTCATGAATTCAGTTCAGAGTATTCTTGCCGAGAAAATGTTTAATCAGTCGGTATGCTTGTACGGTGGGTTGCATCAGCGGGGATCGCTGGTATCCTCTGAAGACACGCTGTATCCATCTCCAATTCTCAAAGTTATCCTCAAGATATCCTTCTCATACAGGATAGTCGCCAAAGAATTACGTCGCATCTCCGTAGAATTGAGGGAGAAGAAAGGGAGCGGTGGATATAACGTGGTACGATGGAGAAGGAACGTTGAGGCGACGGAGAAATTTCCGGGCTGTTTTTTCTGGTGGACATTTCTTCGTTGCCTCTACGCTGCTTCTCCGTCGTACCACACTGTATCCAGTGGTACGTACATAGTAAGTGGGTACCCTAACAGCACAATGTGTCTCCGGGACGTTTTCTGAACGTTCAGAAAACCTCTCCTACGTTCTATAAACCTTCCATAAACGTTCCAGTGGCACGTTGTGCTGTCTGGGTAGTAACTCACCACTTACTATCCTTTATTATCCCGCATATGCGAATGGACGAAGAGAAAGACAGAGAAAAACGTTTCGCCGGCCCTGACTGTATCCACCGATCTGTTTTTTCTTCCTAAATTCCACGGAGAGGCCACGTAGCCTCGGTGAGAACCCGTACAGCACGCGGACATTTCTCCGTCGCCTCCACGTCGCTTCTCCGTTCTTTCCACCTTGTATCCACGTCTCCCTTTCTTCCACCTCGCCTTCACGGAGATGCAACGTGCCCTGGTTTAAAAAAACCATTGATTCTCGCCAAATCTCACTAAATTACAGTTGAACTTGGACAATGTTCTGGCCGAATCTCATCCAGCAAATGTCAATGAGATTTGGTCAGAAAGAACAGTCGATTCTCGCCAAATCTCACTGAATCTGGCCAAATCTCATTGATTCTCGGACAATGTTCTGGCCAAATCTCATTTAATTTCATTTGTCAGATGTAATGGAATCTTTTAACCAGGGTGGACATCGGTGGATGTGCTGTGTGGGAATTTCCGCTCGCTGGAAAAGGAAATTGAGACGAATGAAGCGTAAAATGTTTCAATTTCCGCTTTTTCCGCGCTTGGATGCTGGTCCGTTTCCTCTTCCACGTCACTTTATACCCTTCTTACGCTCCCATTTTCACTAGGGACGTGTCCTCTGTGGGTTGGGATACATCTTGAAGATACAATTGTGAAGATATGGAACCGCTGCATCTTTCAGGTACTTCGCGGAAGATATCTTAATTTCATAACTTCAAGGAATCTAAAACAAATCCTTGAAATGTATCACAAAGATACTTCAATTAACGAATTGCGCTGGTCAATTTTTCCCCTAGAAATCTACTAGATCGTTTCAACCGTTTTTCGTCATTAATATTCAATTAATTACACCAAACTTTGGATTAAAGGGTCTTTTTGGTGAAGATTTTCAAAAAAAAATTTTTTTTTCAAACATTTTTTTTCTTATAGAAGAAATTGAGGTACCGTTTTGAAAATTTGTAGGTATGTTTATTAGACCTTAAATATTTAAAAAACATTTTTCTCAGATTTGAACATATTTTTTTCTCGTTACCCTGCTTGAAGAGTCTCATTGAACTGATTGATTCTCATTGATTGTGATGCAGAAAACTGATTGAAACCCATTGCGAATCAATTTTGCATGGGTTTGAATCGGTTTTCTACATTGGAATCAATCAGAAACAATCGGTTCAATGAGATTCTTTAAGCAGGGTATACTAATTTAAACAACAAAAAACACTGAAAAATGACGGTGAGAGTGATTTGAGATGACCGGATGATCTGAAAAAAATTCCAAAAAAGTGGCAAATTATTACTTGTTGAAGTGGCTCTTGCATGAACTACGATCTTTTTGATTGGTCAAGAATTGTCCGATTTGCATCCGATTTTTGAATTTAAAAAATCGATTTTTTCGGGAAGTGGCCGTCATTTTGTTATTTTTTGATGAACAAAAATAGGCTCTGTCTAGAGACACACTAACCTGTCTCCAAGTTTTAAATTCGAGACACGTGAAATTCTCAAATTATCGTGGATATAGTCAATCTTCAAGGGATTATCTACAGACAGGCGAAATTTCCCGTGTATAGAATTTTTTACAATCGATACACGTGAAATTTCTCGCCTGGCTCGAATTTTCAACTCGATACACGGGAAATTTCGCCTGTCTGTAGTTAATCCCTCAAGGATTCACTATATCCACGAGAATTTGAGAATTCACATGTCTTGAATTTGAAAGTTAAAGACAGGTTAGCGTGTCTCTAGACAGAGCCAAAAAAATATTCTAGTTCACGCGATAGGCACTTCAACAAGGAATAATTTGCCATTTTTTTTTAGATCATCCGATCGCCTCAGATCACTCCCTTCGTCATTTTTTAGTGGTTTTTGTGTAAATGAGTATAACAAAAAGAAAAAAAATTTTATCAATCTGAAAAAATTTTTTTTCCAGTATTTAATGTTCAATAAACATACTTACGAATTTTCTATGAGAAAACAATGTTTGAAAAACAAATTCCTCTTGAAACTCTTAACCAGAAAGACTCCCTAAAAGGTTCAGAAGCAATCAAACAATCCGGGTCTAGTCTGTTGTTTAACTAAATCATTTTAATGAATTAAAACGAGAATTCGTTATTAGCCAATCAAAAACCTCTATTCAGTTTTTTTATATCATAACATATATAACCCGTGTACAATTATTTTGAGACCAGAGCCGGCTTCTCTGATTTATTCTGAATCTTTCGATCTGAAGATCATTGTAATTAATTGAATAATAATGATTCAAAACGGTTGAACCGATCTTGTATTTTTCTGGGGAAAAAATCGACCAGGGGGCACCCTTAAGATGTTTTCAATACATCTTGTATCCATCTCAAATTCGGCATCCTGATTCCATTCCTGGGAGATATCTTAAAGATATTTTTGTGAAGACATGGAATCGCTGCATCTTCGACATCCTAATTTAATTTCTTCAAATTATCTTTAAGATACCTTTATGATACATCTTTAAGATATCTTTTCGCAGATATCTTGAATGTATCTTCGAGACACTTATGTTGATTGGAATATCTCTTCATTCCTGTCACATTTTGGACAATTACAAAGATGCGCAGAAGCGCAAAGATTTATTTTTATTGCACTGAAAACAATATTCATTTGTCCTCCCTCCATAAAATATGTATTTGTAGAAATTGAATATTCGATTGAATGCAAATTGTTATGGAGAGAACACAAATGAGGTATTTATCTGGTGGGGAGGGGGAGGGGATGTTTTTTTTCAGTATAGGGTAACGCTATGAATGGACGTCCGAAGCGTCTAACTAGCAGGGACTAAAAAAAATGAACTTGAGCGCATTTCGCGGCTGTGGTTCAGCTTGTTTGAATGTTTTTTCTCTTTTGTGGAAAAATTTTCGAAATTATACATAATTTGATATAGTTTATATACAATTTATGTATAATTGGATGGAGTTTGTATACAATTTATATATAATTCTACATAAATTAAATATAATTTTGAACATTTTTCCACTCGGGCATCACAATCGAGAGGGTGCACTGGCATTCTTGTATCCCACGTTGTTGTGCCTCTGCATATTGGCATTTAAACGATGCAAAAGATGCTAAATACAAGCGTCTTAAAATGTGGGTGGCCCCGAGTGGAAAAATTTCCAAAACTGTATAAAATTTATATCGAATTATATCTGAATTATATATAAATTATGTTGAATTATATGAAAATTAAATATAATTTTGAAAATTTTTCCACTCGGGGCGTTGATGGAAACTCTTTCAAGATTGATCTAAAACTGTTTGATATGCATATACTTTCTAGTTGCTAGTATTAAGATTTATAAAAACCACGAATTGTTGAAATGAGAGTGATTTAGTTCCATGGAAACTCTCTCTTATTGCTTCCTTATTTTCACACCTCCCAGCCCAGGTTGAAAAATCCAATTCGGTTCCAATCGGAATTGTGCATTTTTAATTAGAATGAATAAGATTTTTTAATACAAAAACTACAGATTCATTTTGAAAGCTTTTAATAAAAATGGGAGTCATTAAGAAAAACTTGGTGTTCCTCGTATTGTATATGTTCCTAATCTTCCCAATTTTTGAGCGATAAACTGACCATATTCGAATGGATATGAAATTCACAAAACCACAATACGTACATACATACAAAAGATTCAACGATTTTCATAAAAAGTTCCAATCAAAATTCAACAAAATTCAGAGACACGTTGCTGGCCGGTAAAGATCGTCGACCAGGGGACAACGGTAACGCAAATGGACCTTTACGATCGGTCGACACGTTGCTCCTCGTTAAGAAGGTGTAATTTATACACAAAATGGAGAAAGGAGTTGAAAACGAAGCAGCCCAGCAGCAGTCTTCGCCACCCGTGGACTTTGATGATTCGCAGCTTCTCACTCGTACCTTCGTGGGATACGCGTTATAATACAACAACTGCTTTTACCCACCTAAAAATAAAAGATAAAATAAATTCAAATAAAAAGGAAGAGAAATAAGCGGAATATCAAGACAGAAGTAGTAGACGATCCCAGTGATCATCGGCGAGATAAGAGAAGACAGAACTCGAACTATAATACGCGAATCTACAGAATATAAATATACGATAATCTAAGTTGACGTTTGTTATATCTCCCTTTCTTCATCAACCCCGAGAGTCTTTTTATTTTTGCCCCCTACGGCGTGTCTCTCTACATCTTTAATTAATAATCTTTTAATTTCTGCCGAGTCGTACCCACTACCGGGAGCTTCTGTCTTCGAAAATTAAATACAATTCTCCTTTTTTTGTATTCCACGATAATTTTGGTATTTTGTAATCGGTACGCAGGAAAAAATACATCGATGTACCTACGAACTCAACCTACCTTCGTCGTCGAATGTGACGCGCAGTTTAATTTTTTAAATTAATTTCATTTCTTCGATGGCTCCACATAATAATAAGAGTTCTTTTTTCCGAATACCAAGTCTCGAGGTATTCATATCCTCATTCAAGGATTCCCGTTTATAAACTGAAAATGTTTTATTTTCCTTTTTTCGGCGCATTATCGAGCAGTCTTACTTTTACGGCGGCATATATCAGTCGATGCCCTTTAGGAGGAACAAGTTGAGCAACGGTCGGGGCCAAGACCACATCGGAAGAGAGGGGGACCTCGCGACAATGCTATGGAAGGCATAAAAACTTGCGTAAAGCTGTCCCACTTACGGGCGGGACCGGCCTTCTGGCCCTTTCCCGACTGATTTCGTCTCGCTCGACAACACCGCGTGCAATAACCTTTTTATTTATCGCAGGTTTGGTTTATTATACAACACAAGAGTGTTGAAACGATGAAATTGAAACGACATAGCAGTAACAACATCAAGAGCAGTATCAACATCGACGCACACAAGTCCTCCCGATATGAGGAACAGGAGGGGAGGGGGGGGGGTGGTGACAAGTCTCGGTAAGAAGTAAAACATGATCAATGGGATTCGAAATCGTTGAATTCGATTTACAGCCTGTTGGTTATTTCTGTCAAACTTTTTCGATCGATTTATATGTAGTTTTATTATGAATCGATGGAATGTGTGATGTCACACTTTTTCTTCTTATTTTTCCAGACGAAATCACAACTATAATTATTGGTTAATTCATTTGAAACAGATTTTATACGTTGTTCTCCTTCAGGAGAACTTCTAGTTTAGGGAGGTTCATACGTTCATCCGTTCATGCCTGACCAGCTATTATGTCCTTAAACGGCGAAAGAAGAGTTGCGTCAATCTGTTATTTGTCATTAGAATTACAAATATCGATCTCTCGGAATAAACGGCACGCGCCAGAAAGCTCAATTACCAAATCTAATGTCAGATATTTGACTGAAAAATTCAAAGAAAGCAGGATGGTTACGAAATGTAAAATCAAATTTATTCATTCAACTGCTATTAAACTATTCCACTTCCTTTATTGGATTTTACTTGAAAAATAAATATTTTTCCGTGATATCGATATTTTATTCTCATTTCAAAAGAATCATCGTGTATCTGTACTTCTCTCACGAGTTGGCATCGATTCCACGTTGCTCTGATATAAAATGAAAAGGCAAGGAGATATTACTATATCTTTTTCTCTTATGAATGCGCATATTTGTATATCAGTTTAAACGTTGACGATATAAAACGCACACATGACGTATTTGCAATTCTCACGCCCTCGTGTTTGATACTCACATAAGCAAATTTTTTCCCGCTATTTCCTTATCTTTCTCAATCTTATTTCGTTCCTGTTTCTTCTTATTTTCTCTCTTCGCTGTCACTTTTGCGAAGGAGTTTTATCGTTCTGTATAGAGAAGTGTGCTTTTTTAAGAACTCAGATTATGTAAACGGATGACCAAACGCTTAGCATGTTTTTATTTTTATTCCGCGTGGGGAAAAGTCGCTATTCGTGTTCGATGTACTTGAAAAGATACCCGAAGAACTTGTTTCTAACTTTTGATTTTTTTGTTTGAAATTCCCAGATCCTGTGATGAACCGACATTGGAAAAAATTCATTGAAAAGAAAGTGACGGAGTTTAATTACTCTCACTCTTCTCACATTTATTCGTTATTGCGTTGAAAAACAATTGTACACGACTGTATTGCCGTTCGATTGCAATAAAAAACGTTCATCAGGTTTGTATCTATCTCTCATCAGTGATCGTAGTAGAATATTATATGAAATCAAAGAGAACCATAAAACAGGATCTTTTAATTATATTGTTTGAAGTATACATAATTCAAGACAACAAAGATGTACACTGGATGTACAGGGAGTAGGGAGGGCCGATTATTGACTCGCGATAAGATATCTAAAAAAGTTGGAATGCTATTCTGCTTCCTGAAATGACCTTGAAAAGATTACCATTTTGCTCGAGCAATCAGTGCCTTCGTTGTCGTTGGCCAGCAAAAGGAACAAACGAATCTGGCTAAGACTTAATTAGCTACCAAGCTCTCGCGGTGCGGTGCCCCGCGTCGTTACGACAAAATCATTCCTGACCCCTCTTCGACGGATCCTACCAGTGCGTTCGATTGGTCTCGACGCGACGATTTAATTACATAGGCGTTTGATTATATTCTTCCTTTTTTTTTCTTTTGTGTGTGCATCAGATTCGTGCACAAAAGGAGGGGAAGGAAGAGATGAACAAAAAAACAGAAAGAAAGGAAGGAGGAAGAAAAGAGACCCTATCTGGTTGACTCTCCGTTTTCTCTCTGAGTTTCTCCAACGGCGCCGGTGGTACGTGGGCCACGATAATTAATCGATCGCTTAATTGATTAATCGATTAATGACCAGACTCCCTGGCCGATCGACCGACCGACCAAACACTAGCAGATATAAATCGTCTGATCGCTCGGCTGTCACGGATCTACCTTTGTACATTTTTTCTTTTCCTTCTGTTTTCTCTCATTCACTTCATAATACTTTGTAAATGGGGTCGTTGGTTGTCATCGTCTTGTACTTTCCGAATACGTTATCAATGCTCTCTGTTGTTGAAATTGAAATAAAATTTGTCTCCGGTCGATTGGTATCGGTATCTTTTGATATTTCTTTTTCTCCTTCCATACGATACGAGATACTTTTACAAAACAATAACATGATTTTCTGTAGTCTAATATCTCACGAAACTGCACGACAACGTGGCCTTTAATTAAAGGATAGTTTGTATACGTCAGTTACACTTCTGTACCTCTGTCGTCGACGTGCGAAGTTTCTAGAAATTCGAATTCGAGAATTAGATTACATCGTGGATGATTCATCTCTCCGGTGGTTGTAACTAGTTTCACAGTTAGTTTGTGATCAATACGAAATAAAGTACTGCGAGGAGTTTGTTGAATCTCCATTACGTTCAACTCAAATAGACTTTGGTCCAACGAACTATACTTACTATAATGTATTTGAGTTTTCTTCTTCCATTCCTATTTCATTCGTAAATAAGCTCTTGTTCGGGAAATAATTGAATTGCCATGATATTTCTAGCATGAGTTTTAAAATTCCATTTAATAAAACACGAAAGTAAATTCTCAAAAGAAGGTAAATTGTATATCGAAGGTATTGTGAATGCCGCATAAATAGTTGTCGTCGGCGACGCAGAAGACGTTCGATCGGTGGGTAACATGCTGGCTTCTTGCCACGGTAGATTGTTGGTTGTGATTGCAATTAGCAAGACGACGGGGCCCCTCTGTGTTTCGCATTTTTCCTTCCCCTTGAAGAAGCTAATACATTAGACTGCCTGCCGCCCTTTTTCCAACTCATTCCGCCCCCAAGTACATTGAGTCGACGTTGTGGCGCGTACAGCGAATACAACCAACGAAACGAGCAGTCAAGTTGCGGACAGGGACAAGCATGACCCTAATGGACATTTGTTAGAGTAAAAGAGAAAAAGAGGAGTCTCGAGATCGAATTCTTTCGTGTTGCTTCCATGGGAGACGTTCCACCCAACGGCAGTTATACGCGCAACCAGAGCTCCACCAGCAGGAGACATCAAGATACCAAATCTAGTCGCGTAATTACCTGGCAGCAAGTCTCCGTATCGTCTCGAGGTATCCAGAACGGTGTATAACGTCGCTCACGCAGGGCGATCCCACTTTGTAGATTCGGTTGAACGAATTTTTTTATCATTATTATTATCATTTGAAACGTAAAATAGCGTAATATAAATAAACAGAGGATATATCGAAATTCATTTATATATGTGTATATTATTTGCGATGATCATTTCTGTACAGTTAAAAATCTTACCACCGCTCGTAAGGTATACGATGCATATTTGTGAAAGAAGTACACGTACATGTATACGGCGTAGGCAGAGCATCCTGGTAACGAACAATCAGCGGCGCCCGTTACAACCGTGATTTTATGTTCCAATTTGCAAACGCGACGTTAAAAGCCCCATGGATGCCGGCATTCGCCACCAATACTCGTCCGTACAAGTCGCCATGGTAGTCATCATCATCATCATCATCATCATCGTCGTCGTCGTCGTCGTCGTCGTCGTCGTCGTCATTTGCCGACCTTCGTATGTCTGCGTATGTCTACGTACGTCTGAGTATGTCTTTAGAGTTCTTCAGCCCTGAAGATGGAATCGCATCGCGTGGGGACGGTAGTAGTTTGGTAGGCGGCACTGGTTTTAACGCAAAACTGGTTATACTGTGAGAAATTCCACGCTAATTAGAAAAAAAATCGTGACGCCCCTGTGCACCGTCGGTACGAATGAATTTAGAATAATTGAGTTCGAATAGGAGTATCGATAATTTTCATTGATCGTTTATTTTTTGTTGATCAGCGTCTAAAAGGAGATTGGAAACCGTCCTTGATGAGTTATTTCCGTTGATTCTCTTATCCTCGCCAGTACCACAGAGATTTCTTTTAAAAATTCATAATTCCTCGGACCAGGGTTGCTGTTTGTTTTCTTTCAGATGAGAAGAGGAATCGATCGATTCACGCGTGTAGACCATACGCGATACCGAATTGTTTCCAAACTAATTTCTAGGCTGAGACGAGAGGAAACCCAATGGTGGGACGAGGGGAACTATAGTTACACCGTCGTAACCAGATCCGGAGTGGAAATGGGATTAGTTTGGTTGCTTGTTACAATCGTATCAACTTCTGTTTGCTATATAGTCTTGTTATTCACTCGGGAATTCGATCTCTGCGTGGACAGCGGATAGATGAGGAGGAAGTTTGTTGATTTTGGAAAAAGTTTCATTGATGGGATGTTCAATAGCTCAAAGTTGGAATTAGTTGAGATAACTTTTTGGTGAAGTCAAAAAAAAAAAGATAATGATGATATTTGAAAAGAAGTGAAATTTAGCTCCAAATTTTCATGATGACTGTAGAATAGAATCTTGGATACGATGCATCACGCATGCGTTTGTGCGGTGACGAATGTGCATAAAGGGTAAAGTGAAGTGTGTACGCTGGTAATAAGATTGACCAGATAGTTTACCTTCGTATCGGCTAATGGGGGAATTCGCAATACCGATACTAATTGGGTAGATCGTCGTTCCTCGATATTGCTTTCGTGTACGGCGAGTGTGCCGACTTGAAGAAACCAATGGAATCTTTCTCTATCGACGAAGAACAACTGACGTTAGCGACTTTTGTGGGCTCGACGACGATTTTTGCCATGGAGAAAAATATATCTCTATATATACATATATAATGGACTTCAGCGGCCCCTCTGTACATTGACACATAGATTTCACGACACAAATCTAATCGTAAAAGGATTTATTTAGAAATCGTTGGACTAACCTTTGGAAACGATATTTTTTTCCACATAAGTCACGAAGAATAATTGATTCCCAATGTGAATTCTACGACTTGGCAATTAAATTTTGAAAAGAGTCGAGTCTCATTGAATTTGAATTATTTCTTATTCTAATCCATAGACAAAACGACCGCTGATCGAACAATTCGCGTAGGTACTAATTTCATTTGAAATTATGATTGACTCTAAATATAAATCATGGATCGGTAAACAGATATTTACGTACACACACATACACACAACCTGGTAATATTAAGTTCATTATATGCAGCGGACCACACAACGGTCATCCGCACGTAGCTAGAGACCAAGACGTCCTTGTAAGTCTTGGCGAACGGCCTCGAGAGACCTTTTCTCCTCGGCTTCGTTTCCGGGCTGCTGGTTATGCTCGGACCAGGAGAGGCTATGTGTACCACACCAGACACTCTCGCACGCCTAGGAATTCCTGACCCTGCCCACCTTGACTGTCTACCCACGACCACGACAACGATGTTTAGTTCGTTGTATGCACAGCTAACAAACACTCTGCAAATATCGTATCAAGCTTCATATTGCTTACGGTACTTCAACTTTAGGGGAAAACTGGGATCAGATTCTCGAATCACAGGAGAACTTCGTAGGAGAGTTTTATAAAACTACAAATGAATTTACACGGAAGAAAAGAAATAGTTGCTGCAGCTACTTAGTACACGGAAAAAAAAGTATGGCTATTATAACGATCTGAAGTATGGTTAAGAAGAGATAGCTGTAGTGACAATACTGTATCGCTATGGTAACGATACAGATGGCTATGCTGGATGATTTGTATGATGATAGCAACGATACTGATACCACTAAACTTTGGATAGTCATCACAACTATCCAGTATCGTTATGACAGCGATATTTTTCTCTCCGTGTAGGCAGGACAAGAAGTAACACGTCAGCTGCCTCAATTACTGACTAACGTAAATACCTGAGGTATTTTGAGTCAGTTGAGGCAACTAACGCGTTACTGGTCCAACTATTTAAGTATAGTTGCTGCAACTATTCCTTTTTCTTGCGTGTAATAAATTCTTTGAAAATGATTGAATTAGTACACGAAGATCCCTTTGAGCTATTCATGGAAGTACTTTCATATTGTACTCGAAAGACGTGTGGCGTACAAAAGTTAATAAAGGTAGAAGGTAAGTCCTCTTATACGCACATACACCGATCGTGCAGAGAGATTTGATACAATATACCCATATGAATGCAAATGCGTGTTTGTATACAAACAAGTATAGTATATGGATGGGGTCTTAGTTAAAACGTATGCACACGCGTAACTTTCTCGGCGTTGTTAAACTACAACACCACTCTGTGGGCACGGCACAGCCGTGCTATGGCAATTCTTTGTTGCACCTACTCTACACCTAGACGGGACGATCGGTATAGTTATATTGGTATAATCTCTTCATACCTTGGCGTACGAGTGTTGTACATATCTATTAATCTACAGAATATAATGCAACTCGTGCACCCGAGTATACATTGGATTTTCACCAAGAATCCTTGAAAATGCTTCTGCATAAATTTGATCTTCAGAAGAATCATTCGTCATATACACAAGGTAGATACAACTCCATCAGTTGTAAAAAAAATGAAATAACGAAACAATTACTCGAAGGTATATTCCACGATAGGGAATAATTAACATTCGAGTATCTCAGATGCTATGTAATCAAGCATCTTTCCTGCACGCACGTTACAGAATCGTATTTACATACGCGTACACTACACGTATAGAAAGATTTCTTATTCTCTCGAGAAGGCAGCTTCGCTACATTCGATATCTGTATACGTGTTCCTCGTGTTACTGCGATTATACGTTCTCGTTAAGGGATTATTTTATTGTAATCATTCAAAAGATAAGGGTAAATGAAGCGGTGAGTTACAATTCGATACCCTATAACTATCGACTCGATAATTTCACTAGGTAAAAATTTGCAAAACCCTGAGTTCTCATCAGGACAGAAATTGTACAAAGAGCGAGAAGAACGTTAGGAGACAAACACGTGGGACGACCATCACCGTAAAAGAACCAACGTGGGGAATAGACTTTCACTGACATTCTCTTCCCCGGTTCGTGGCAGCGGCAACCTCCCACACCCGTGTCCGTGTCCGTGGTGCGCGTATGTGTAAGTACCGGTGATTAGCAACGAATTACGACTCGTCGTTCCCATCGGCGGTATATCTGTCGCGATAAATAATACCAACCAACGTGGGTTTCGCGCCTCAACGAGTACCGTACGCGTGCCTTTACTCCGCTCCCGCTTTGATACATTCAAATATTTCTTCGACATTTTTAAAATGATCATACATATACTGAGAATCAATGATAGGAACAACGATAATTAATAACGCGCTTTAAACAAAACTTTTTTCAAAACAAAACAGTTATTCGCGTACCAGCGAGTATTTACGATATCGAACCAGTTCAAGATAATAACATCGAGTTATGCGCTCTTATCTGCACATTACCATCGCGCAGCACCACAATAAACTAGGATTAAAGGAGCAACAATATGCGAAATATTTCAGGAGTGGTGAAATCAATAAAATTTCTCGATTCAAAAAGAGTAGAAGAAAAGAAGTTGCGAGGGAGCAAACGTGTTTGGCAAGTAGAAACAAATTAAACACACCACACAGTTGACCACCTGGAGAGCTTCCAATGTGTTCCCTGGATAAAACTCTTGGCACGTATATACGGTGTGTTATTTATAGCAATGTACGAGGACCGATTAGAAATCGATCAATCAGAATTAGACTCGACGGAGTAGCCGGAGTAGTCAACTTTCACCGCCATTCTTGGTCTCCTACGCTCTCCAGGAAATTCATTCTTTTGTGCTGTTCAATAGATATTCTGAAATGTTCATCGATAAGAATTTCAAACTCGCCATTTTTTCTCCTTTTGCAATTTAGTCTCAACAACCGATTGTGAGTTGGTACATAATCATGCGACCGCAGTTGTGCAGCCGTTGAAGCAGCGGGTCAGTGGACGTGTATTATTAACCACAAAACTCTCGAGGTTCGTTGAGCATCGCCACGAAGAGTCAGCTCATCGACATTTTGTGGTGGTCATGGAAAAGAATCGTAGACATAGAAGAAGGAGAAGAAAAAGAAGATAGATGCCTTCGGCGGTGTCCATCCTGTTTGAAATTTACTTCTCGGGAGACAAAAATACAGATGTCGGGATTATATGAATTTCATCCACAATTGACACCTGAAAATGGAATTCTGTGAATTCCAATCCTCAGAATTCAAGTGAATAAAATTTGAATTTATGTCCAATTAAACGATCATCGATTCAACGAATTTTCATTCGAGGATGAAGATTCTAGGATTGAAAGTATAATCAACGCTAGATCGTAAACTCAGTTGAACATAAATGCACATCTATCTCAAATCGAAGAGCCATAAACATGGAATGAACTTGTCTAAGCATGCGAGTTCAAAGCATGCGACCAAACTCAACGGTTTCTGTTTTTATTATTATTATTATTATTATTATTATTCTTTTACATTACACATACCAAACGAATAGTCGTTTGTTTTCGTTCATTTTTATGTTCACAACTTGGATTTATTGTTACTGGTGTAAAAAACAGTTTGGGTGATTCTCGTATTCTTGGTTATCAATTTCACAATGAATTCGATCGTTCGTGAAAAGATTTCCTCATTAGCGGTGCTGCTGCTACTGCTGCTGCTCCCGGGTGTACAAAAGGAGAGGAATGCACGATCGAATCTGGAATCCAGTTTTTTGTTATTCATTTTATTTTCACTCATTGAATCGTGTAGAGTTCTATACATATGTATCTCACATGACCCAACCGGTTAATGTAAGTTTAAATGAATCTACCTTGGTGCGTTTATAGATTTATGCGGGCGCACAGGTAGAAATTATTTATACATAAGCACAGGGTTAAGTACCTCTGTATGAGTGGAATAAGGAATAATATATAAATGCAGGGATATACCGTCGGATCTTGTGGAAGAAACGCAAGAAACCGATTTATTAATTGCTCGTTAAGTCGTTAAATTTTTCAACCGCCGTTACAATCGCATGCTTTTTTTCCCTCCCCCCTTCCTTCGTCCTTCGCCATACGAGAAGATGATCGACTGGTCACTCCTGTCGTTTCTTTGCCAACGTTTGGTGTTACAACATGGAATAACTAATAACAAACGTGAAATTCCTTTTCAAAGAAAACACGTTCGAACGTGAACAAAGGAATTCATTAGTTTTTTTTTTCCTAAGAAATTCTTGATTCATAAAATTAAAAATATACCAGAAGGGAGACAGAGTCTGTTCTAAGTTTTCAAAGCTTCGGAACGTTAATTAGCGAGGGAAAGTAAAAAAGTTGTTGATCGCTTGATGTATGGAACTGGGCGGGAACAGGAGGGCTCGGAACTTGGAGTCCTTTCGTGTCCTCGTTCCGTGTGGATTGTTTTTGAATCATGAGAGAAAGAACCAATGGATATTTGGTACCTTTGGTTCTCGGAACACTGTCAAAGAGAGAAGAGAATCGGAAGAGGATTACACGCTAAGAGCAAAGAAACAAATAAAGACTGTTGGAACCATCGAAAAAAGAGTCGTGAGCGTCGAGAAGATCGATCGACGATCCTCCGTGTCTCACGTCCTTCTTTTCTCTCTTCCTCTTCTCTTTAGGGGACTCTTGACCGATCTCAACCAGAGAAACGAGATACGCGGGGGGTGCTTTGCAATTAGCGAGTTACAGCGTACGAGCATCGTTAATTAAATTGAAACCGATATAGCTGATGTTGATGTTACGTACGGGAATCAAACGAGAAGGAATGGGTTGACGACGACGTTGACGCGCGCTCTTTATTACTCGCACCTATGCAAACTTCGATCGAGCACTCGAATTACTTTTCGATTTTTTTATTTTTATCGCAAATAAAATGCTTGCCAAATCAGCAAATTTTCCGACAGTTTGGACTGCTGAGTCGACAATTAAGCGCTTACTAAAAGAACAAGATCTTACAAAATTACACTGAGAAAAAAAAAGAGAGGAATTCATATGAAATTGCACATGTTTTACATTTTTCTATCATTCTAAGGGAATTTTCGGCATGGTGCGAAAAAAATTGTAAATTTTATATTCCGAAGAAAATTCAAAGACCACACCGTAAACATTGCATCTTCGAGAGACAACGCAGGAAATTGAATGCAGCCACAATAAATATTAAATTCTCAGTATGCAGCATAGAAAATTCAACGTAGATCCAAGACAGTTTACATTTTTCGCAGACATTACTTTGTTCAATGCGAGTAGCAGGGAAAATGTACTCTTTGCTTCGTCAGAATGTAAACTTTACATTTTTCTGTAAGGGACAATGCATCGAGAATTTGGCAATCAATGCTTCCATGAATGATATAAATTAAAACTATTTTCTGAATACATTCTGCTAAAAATTCCCAATACAGAAAGATTCAAAACGATAAACTTTCTCTGTAGTTCATTTTGAATACGGAATTTACAATTTTTTATCATTCTTGAACGATAGAACTCTATCTTTCCTCATCGTATTCTATACAATTTATCATAAAACGTAAGTGGTGTTATCGTAAAATTTTTACAGAAAAAGTACTACTTATTATTACTACTAATGAAAAGCTTCTCCCTTTGATTATCTTGTGAAATGCTTAATTTGGTGCTGACTTCAGTTACCCTTACAGCAAAAATTTTGCTTTGTCTAAAAGATTCGTACTGCAATATATAATATATTATGCAGCAGTTTTGGCTGTCTTTAATAAGATGTCTCAATTTCAAAAGTCTGAAAGCTGTCTTCAGATTTCTTTCAGATCTCTCCTCCAAATTCCTGAAACGAAGACGTATGCAGTGAAGACTGTCGCATGAAAAAAATCAAAATCCGTGTTCTAGTTGAGATCATAAACTAGAATTTGAACGAAGGAAAAAAAAAGAACAAGTGAAAATTGGATTCTTGCCAGACGTTTTTACAAAAAAAAAAAAATGAAAATCACAGTGACATTTACACTACAGTTTCAAGAGAAAAAAATTTTTCTAATTAAGAAAAGAAGAAATCCTTCGTCCAAGTCCTTGAGAATTGTATTTCGAAGACCCGTGTAAAATTTCATCAAGATTGTTCGAGTAGTTCTCGAGAAATCTTGACCACCGTTTTTTCCGAACTGTCTCCGAAAAATGCTTATAACCGGCTCAATTCTCACAATTTTATCGTTCGAATTTGGCAAAATATAGTTCAAAGGTTACTGTGTATGTACTCAAAAATTCAAGGAGCAACTTGCATTCCTTACCCTAGTAGAAATATAATCAGTTTTCCCTATTACTGATGAGGCACTCATGAGGAAACGCTAATCAGGAAAAACTGATCATTTACTTATTGGGAACTGATTTGTCTAATATGATTATTAAAATTCATATGAAACTGATCAAATTCTGACAAGTTATTGCCTTTATTCGCAAGAAATATTGATAGCGTAAATGTTCATAAAAAATAATCGGTTTAAAAAACATATTGATTGTTATTAAAGTGATATATTGCAATTGTAAAATTACACATATTTCCGATATGTCTTAACCAAAATTTGAAGTATCTCAAAGAAATTGAATCGAATTGGTTCAGATTATTTGATCCTGGGTTTGCTGTATCAAATCGATGAAACCTAACCTCAATAATTATAAAGAGTATATGCACATAACAAAGCTACCTTGGAAATTGTTAGATTTTGTAAGGTTGTGGTATAAAAGGAGATGAGGTGTAATATGTATACTTATATTCTTCCTTGTTGTGAAATAATATAGTTTTGTTATTTATTATGATTCAGTATAGTAGTAACTTGAATATTATCTCATGATATCTCATAATTGAGGTGGAAACACCATACATATCCCTAACAGCAAAATGCTAAGCAAATGTGCGGCAAATTGTTGAGAACACTCAACAACAGTTTGAAGCAATTTGCTTGACCGTTGCGTCGCCAAATGCACAACAATATGCTGACAATCTAGGATTTTAGCTGCAGTTGTTCTCATGTTGCTAAGAAGTTGCTCGCTTTCATGGAACTCTCAATCACATGCGTAGCAAATTCCCAGCAACTTCGCGTCAACTTGAGAAGCAAAGCAAGAGCAACAGTTGCACAGCAACTTTTGTTGTCTGGGATGGTTTGATATATTTTGTGTCCTTGACCAAAACTCCTACATTTTATCCAAGAAAAAGTCTAGCCAAATTTTTCCTACGGGTTTTGCTGAAAATTTACTTTTTAATCCTTGGAAACATCTTAAACAAAAACATAAATTATTATTTGAGTGAAGAATCATCAATTTAGTGTTATAATTTCATATCTTCATCGACATGACCTGCATTTTTGTGGGTGATAAATGCTTCGTTAGTTACTCGCAAATAACTCATCAACTACCGATTAGTCCTTCATCAGTTACTCGCTCGTTTCTGCTCAGTTTCTTCAATCAGTTTCTGATTAGTCAGAGCGTTACACCCCTTGTCGGAAACTTGTAAGTTTCCTGATCAGTCCCTGATCAGTGCCTCATCATTTACTAGAGAAAATTTCTACTAGGGTATATGCAAAAAAAAATCGAGAAAATGAGCGTTGGTTTTTTGCCTATGAAACCCATGTAACCTCCTGATCAAATCAAAAAATCAATCATAGATGCTAAATACATAAACTACGACCCATTGAATTGTCTTTGATATAAATAAATACTTGTTTATGTTGTTATGACAAATGAAGGCAAATATCGGTCGATTATCGAAATTATGTACTTTGAATAGAAAACAAACACCTCCCTGGTTAAAAGAATCCATTACTTCTGACAAATGAAATTAAATGAGATTTGGCCAGAACATTGTCCGAGAATCAATGAGATTTGGCCAGATTCAGTGAGATTTGGCGAGAATCGACTGTTCTTTCTGACCAAACCTCATTGACATTTGCTGGATGAGATTCGGCCAGAACATTGTCCAAGTTCAACTGTAATTTAGTGAGATTTGGCGAGAATCAATGGTTTTTTTAAACCAGGGCTTGAAAGCACTCGCGATTCAATTTTCGTGTGTTATCATATACCCGTTCGTTGTTCACTGGTCACTCTATTCTATGTGTAAGCGTTTATATTTTCAAACAGCCGTTAACGACCAGAAAATGTAATTTTGACAACGTCGCAATGGAATCTGTCGGTAACAACCAAACACCGTAAGATTCACCCACAAAGCTGAATACATTACAAAAGAAAAATGTAATGTTTAAAGAGTCTTTACCCAGATAGCATTGAAAGTCCTCTGGACGTTTTAGAAACATAACCTTAGTTCTGCGCGCTTCGTCTCCGGAGAGTAGGTTTAAGTACGTTCAGAGGACGTTCATTTTTAATGCACCTGAATACGTTCCCAGTACGTATTTTTCATTTACCACGGGACGTTCTCGTCACGTTTCCCAAACGTACTTTCATGGAAACTAACCTTTACAAACACATGTGTAGTATCGCAGAACGTCATTGACACCTTTATTGAACACATCCCCAAAACGTCGCTTGGTGAAGATAAATAGAACATTACGGAACATTTGTATGTCCCTGGGACGTACATGCGACGTTCTTAGAACGTCCTGGGATCTCATTTGAACGTTCTCTGCGTGAGCAAGTACGTTTTGTGAATGTTTAGAAAACCTCCCGATGCTATCCGGGTTAGCATCGACAGCAAAAATGTAAACTTTACAGTAAGAACATACGCTATTCATATTATCGTGTTCATAACGCAATATTTACATTTTTTGGATTGCTATTATTATCGTGGTAACTCTGAATCTTTCAATATGAAACTGACTATTGGAAGTAGAGAATTTGTTCGGTGACATTTCCTGAAAGGGAATGTAATTTTTCAAAATAAATACTTTACTTCTATTATTACATCTTATGATATAAAACATTACAGATTTCTCTGCTGTATTTGCAAGAGATTTGGTATAGAGCCAAAAATTACCCAAATAGACAATCCGATTTCTATTAGATATCTAAAAGATGTCTGAAAATTTTGTAAGATATCTTAAAATTTCTCCCGAAAGAGATCTTTGAGATATCATAAAGATATCGGACGCAACACTATTATATATCTTTAAGATATCTGAAAAGAGATCTTTCAGGAGCTTCTTTAAGATATCTCAATGAGGTCTTATGGGAGAGCAAAATTAGAAATCCGAAAAATGATATATTTCAGAAGTCATACAAAAACCCTGGTGGTAATGTTTATCATAATTATCCATAATTCTCATGAAAGTCATGAATCTTCATATTTCCTCATTTGGTACAAGTTCAAGGAGAAAATATTAGATCTTTCTTACCGAATTTGTAATTTATGAGGAAATATGAAAAATTGTCACTTTTATGAGAAATTATGAAAAATTATGAGATCTACCTTCGCCAAGGAATCGATACATGAATTCGATGAAGATGTTTCGAGAAGAAGACAGCCCGCTGCAAATTCATACATTCAGGTTCATAAATTCATTATTGTAATAGTTCAAGATATTCGAGAAGTGCAATTGCGCCTATAAATAGGATAAGATGTCATCAAGTAAGTGCATGATATTTTTTTTGCATAATATATATATGTAAACGGCGGTAAAGAGCAAGGTTAGGAATGCCGGTAATGTTTACTAATGCTGATTTTGAAAAAGTATACAATGACATCCAACCAATATACGAATAAAATATCATACACTTACTTGGTGAGTTTTTATCCCATGAACAGGTCAATTGCACCTTTGAATCCCTTGAATTCTAATACATAACATTTTTATATATAAGATTCAACATTTGACACGTACTGCACGCGAGAGAATGAGGCAGAAAAGTGATGCAAAAGGCAAAGTCAGTAGACGCCATCTTTTCAGAAATGAAGTTCTGAAAGATGTCTTATAGATGATATTTTAAGAACTCTGATGCAATCGATTTTTCAGATATATTTCAGATATCTTATACAGGCATCTGTAAGATATCTTTTTGAAGATTTCTGATATACATCTATAAGACATCTTTTAGACACATCTTAAAGGTTTCTTTCATCGGATATCTTATATTCATCTTTGAGAACTCAGGGTTTACTGGGTACAGAACAAACTGTAATTTCTCTCTTTTTTTTTCTCAGTGTATGATTCCACTCGAACAGACAACATCATAATCCGTACAATAATTAATACTAATTTCTGCAATGCATGTAAACAAAAAAAAACAAGTGTATTCATACTTGAAAGACATCTTCGAGTACAGTTCACATTCTCTCCCTTGGATATCGATACACGGTGTATCGTGAATCACGAGTACGCGATCGCACTTATACAAGACCAAGGCTGAGCTTTAAAATATAGTTCATATCAGAATCGATATGATTTAAAAACATTGCAAATTGTAAGATGCAATAGTCTTCAGAAACAACTCAAAGAGCGTGGATGATTGGTACGCGAATTAAAAATACTCTATATACATTGTCAGGATATAACTTGTATGTACATAGATTTGCGAATACCTCATATTTCAATTTCTCCCATACGATACGATACGTACATTCGCGAGTGAGTATAATCGTAATACGTTCGCGTGAATACCAAGACGACGACAACGATGACCAATGAGACAAGGAAGATCTTGGCAGCGACCTCGAAGGCCGGCTGCAGTGCGCAAGGTGTTGTACCTTGTGCGTATTATCCACAAGTTATAACTCGTTCAGTTTCAAGTCAGCAAGCAAGCAAACGAGTGAGCAAGCGAGCGAGCTATGAGTTACACACATATGTAGTAGCGGAACTGTATAATAGTGGCATGCAATAGAGGATGCGGCTTAGAGATATAAATTATTCTTGTAAACCATATACTAAACCCGATACATAAGATGTTTTCATAGATCGGATAAAATTTCTCTTTCCCTATAAATTATTCCAAAAAACAAAAGCAAAGATTAAACAAATGAAGGAGCAAGATTTACAAATGGTCGTCATCGATTGGGTCCGTGGCTGTCGAACGGGGCGGTCGTTTTTCATGAATTTTATTCGTATTTCACAGAAAGACTGAAGACAGTTTTTTTTCTGTGAATTCTCAAGAGCAACAACGTTGAAATATGGTACAATACATGATTTACGACTACATTTACAATCTTTATACTTGACTCAATTATAAAAATCCTCGAATCAACTATGAAAAAATGATTCTCCATCTTATAGGAAAATAGAGACCACGTAAGCTCGTTCACAGATCGAAATCCGTTACTTTGATCGATGATATCTCCTTGATTTATTAATATTTAACGAAGTAGGCTCGTGCTGGTTCTTTCATTTATTTTCACACCTTCGAAGAAGATTCTTTTTTTTGCCCCCTCCCCCTTCCCTGCCTCCCTCATAGTTGCCAATATATCTGTCACAAAGGCGAAGAAAATATTCATCAACTCTCCTCTCTCTAGGAAGGAAAAAAGTGCATAATTATTCATTTCTCCCATTCGAACTGTTCTTTATTCCTTTCTTTCCTCTTTTATAACTCTCACAGTGATTTACGGAAGAACATTACACCTTCGTAACGATTCATGACATTAAAGTTTCAAAAGTCCGAAGATCCATTGGAAGTAGAGATTCTAGGATTTCCTTTTCTGTCTCTTTGTGGTTGTCCAGTGTCCTCGGTGAGCCTACTGTTCTGTCGTTTGCCGGAGGATTGGCGTGGTATATAGGCAACGCCCGTTTTGCATTCCAACATTCATTGAGAGAGAAGATGTCCATAAGATTTCTTAGCTATTCTGTTCTGTTCCTCTTCTTCTTGTTCTCTTCCTGCTATTGTAATAGGAATCGTTATGTGACATATTCTCGTGGATATTATTTTTGGTTTATCAGCATGTTGCACTGTTTTCATGATTTCATGAAATTTTATCGATTTTTGAATGTTATATCCGCGTAGAGGATGAAAATAGCGCGGTTCTCTTCGCTCTCAGGGCATTTAATGACCGTGGCGTGAGAAATGGCGACATAACCTTACATGGCTTTGAGTCGTTAACGTGGTGTCGACGCGGGTTTTCTGCCTTGACAGTTCCTCTCTATTGTTGTTGGCGCCTACCTGCCTGGATTCCACGACAGTGGTTACACGTAACACGAGCAACCTCACCCTTAACTTCCGCCCTAATAAGGTACGTTGTTTTACGCTTCAGACCAGTCATTTCAATTGCTCATAATTTCAATCAGAGGATCAGAATAGAATTCAATCGAGTGAACGAGGTGATGGAATTCACACTTTCAGGATTAATACCGTGCTGTGATTTGTAAATTTTTCGAGATACTGGAATTGTATAATAACCGTGTGGGTGTTGAGATTTGAGTGTGTGTCTATTTCAACATTTTACAACATTTATCAGCCACGGGTGAAAACGAGAATGCGACGGTTGGAGTACTTATTATAATTTCAATAGAATACATATCGAAGTCGTGGTTGGCGTCGAGCTGACCCAAGAAGACTCGTACCTCGTTCATACATTAACCTAAGTCCTCACGTTCTTCCGGGTATGAATCTCGATTCAATATGAACGAATCCAACGGTTGCGCGAGAAGAAACACAAATCGAAGAATCCGTATTTATTAAATCAAGGAAGCGTAAATGCTTTGAAGAGAATTCATAAAGAATCCTCTATATTTCAGGAAGGCAATAATTAAACACGTTTCATATTAATTCTCTGCAAATTTTACAAATTTATTCAATTAGATGGGAAATGTACACTCAGCAGCACGTGAGGAATTACGATACAGATAGTATACTATGGATATATGTTCAGGAAATGATCAGTCGTATCTGCAGATTCCAAGCCTGCTCATATAAAATCTAAAATATTCGTGTCCTGCGTTAAAATGTTGTAATCGGTAGTTATTTGATCGTAAAGACGAATATAAATAGTTAAAATCGCTCCGAAGTGGGCAGCAGAGGTGTCAAATTTCGACTGCACTATTCGGTACAAAATTAGTCAAAATCTAGAATACAAGTCAACTGATTTAGCTTTGGAGTATTTAATATAGTGATATAAAGACATCTCAAGATTTTTGTTAGATAAGTTTCAGTCAGAGTATTTATATAAAAAAAAAAACACGATTCTCACGACCTCAGTATTTTTTTTACATCCGAATGTTTGAACCATCATGCTTCTTTTGAGCAAAGTGAAACTTGAGGGATAATTAAGCGTACAAAGAAATGATCATCCTCAAATCGATTTATCATAAATTCAAAGACATATCGGGACAAGCTCAATCAAGGAAGAACACAGTAATTAACCTTCACCGATTAGTTTCATTGTAACCGAACAAGAATAATATTATACGTATGGTAATCGTGTCCAGGTGCTGCGATTTTGTACGATGACAACAACGACGACGAGATGCGAATGAATTTACTCGAGTGAGAGTTTTATCTGAAAGAAGGACGAACCGCAGGGGTTCCGCTACGCGGTAACTTCAGCTTACAATTGGCAAGGATCGAAAGAAGAAAGAATGAGGATACAAAATTCCCATCATACCCGATATGAGATTTTTGCATATTTTTCAAAATAGAATATCGAGTTTCAGAGAGAGTGGACAGAACTTTAATTGATACAGGAATTTTCATGAATTTCCTTTTTTTCTCTTTCAGTACGATTTGTGTGTAACATGTGTGATTTTATCAACATTTGTTCTATGAGAAAATGAGAAAATTAATCACTTATTTTAGTGTAATAAACCGAAGGAGAAATTTTAGTCGTCGAGCAGGAGTGAAATAATTGATTTCCCAAAGTTTCGTGCAGGTTTTGTAAATTGGTTAATGAAATTCATATGATTGGGCTGTAGAAAAATTGGATTCAATAAAAAATATCGTTTCCTGAAAATCTTTTTTCCCTCCATTCAAAAATATTGAATCTTGTTAATTTTTTTTTAGCAATCATTCAACAGACTATACACGCCGTATAATATTATTTACACGATACCAAGGCGAGTCGCGACTTCCAAATTAGTCTTTTGGTAATGTTACACGTGTAACATCGTTGTAGAAGAATGCAGTCACAGAGTCAAAATGTCCTTGTGTGCCATGGATGGAATATTCGTACGGTGTAACATTCGCATTCACTCGCACCAGAATCGTGTTCCTCTTCAGGTGTAACAAGGGATACACGTATGCTCATGGGGAACCATAAATTCTGGGTTCAACTCCATCGTGCATTTCTCCTGGCGTTCTGCGTTGTCCACCGTGCTTTGCCACACAGGTTGTGTTAGTATCTCATTACCGTTTCAAACATATATATATATATATGTATATACATGTACCGTTAGCAATAATGATTTGTATCGAATTGCTCGCTTTTTGTATTACACGTAACGATATCGTGCATTTTCCATTTTCTCAAAATGTTGTTGAAAAATTTTGCTTATGATTTATAATATTGAACAGACTGATACGCACATCGTATCGAGATTAAAGTTTTTCTAATCGAATACAAAAAGAAATACTGACGCCTCCATCCCTAGCAGAAATCACTCTGATAAGTCTCTTGGCTATTACGAGATCTTACCAGGCCTTGTAAGTCACTCCCAAGGGAGCCTGTCTTGGCGGAGAAAGTTTGTTGGATGTCGATGAAATTGGGAAAAATTTCCGCGGAACCAATACATCAAATTCCACAATTTTCAACGAAATTTTTCCCCCGAGATGGTAAATTCTTGCGAAACTCAGAGAATGAGTGGAGTGGTTTCTACTGGAGACCCAAGTAAGAATTTTCTCCAGCAAATGATGAGGCCCTGATCAGTTTTCCATTTCACTGATCAGGGACTGATCAGCAAACTTGCGAGTTTCCAACAAGGGATGGAACGCTTTGACTAATGAGAAACTGATTAAAAGAACTGAGCAGATATGAGCGAGTAACTGATGAGGTACTGATCAGTACCCACACACGCAGAGAAAAAAAGTTGCTGAAACAGCAAACCTCGAAAATTTGCTTTGCTAATATGGTAAAACTTGTTGCTGAATTAGCAAAGAATTTGCTATTACAGCAAAAATTTTGCTCTTTCGACAAGCACTTGCCATTCAGCAATCCGGAATTGTAGATATACAGACGGCTAGAAAATTTTGCTGGATTAGCAAATATCTTGCTAAAATAGCAATATTTTTGCTGTAACAGCAACCGTTTTGCTAATTTAGCAAAGCAGATTTTTCGAAATCGCTTTTTCAGCAAGAATTCTTCTCTGTGTGCATAGACAAAAAGATATCATTTCGAAATCTAAAAGATGTCTTATGCGACAGTTTTAGGCATCCAAAACATATCTTGAGTAACCCCAGTAGAAATTTGACAAGGAATTCCCTATTAGAAGCATGGCCCTCGTAAGGCTGCAATAGGGAACTCCTAATTGAGGAACACTTTTAATTACCTTATCAGGTCTTGACATGGCATCCTGTTTAGGACCTTACAACAATGTAACGCAAGGTTGTTGACAGGTCCCAGTCAGATTTTCCCTTTCAGTAACTCAGACATGGTATTCCTATCAGAACCTGATCAGGATTGCCTTACCTCATCCGTATTTCAATCATGTGATAACCGACAAGACAGCCGAATCAGGACCTGATCAATTCAGAACGATGAATGTATCAAACTATTCAAAATTTCCACAGGACTCATTAGAAATTGACCTGTCTTTTTTAAATGTTCAACTGAAGTCTATTTGGATCATCAGTAGAATTTCTTCTGTTGGGGGAGTTTCAAAAAATTTTATGAAAAGTGAATTCCATGAAAATTAAATTGAATGGCAGAATATAGCTTAGATGAAGTCGTGATTGGGAATTCCTCTACCACCCGGATCAGGTCCTGATTGGGAATTCAATTACTACCCTGATCAGATCCTGATTGGGCAACGTCTGGTTTTCCTGATCAGGACCTTGTCTTTTCCCTGCGTTACATTTTTTTCAGGGCCTTATTGGATACTCAAGTCAGGCCCTGAACGGGAATCAGGCATGCCTGATCTGGACCTGATGTTTTCCCCATCAAAATTTCTACTAGGGAAGACATCTTTTAGAACTCTTACTGGATATCTGGAAGATATCTTTTAGACTTCTTCAAGACGAGTTTTAGATATAATGCAAATTTTTCTTAGGACCTCTTCCCTGATTGATAAAAAACCCATTTATTCCTATTAAACGTGCAGAATTCGAATTTCAATGTGAATTTATTACATTCAATAGGAATGAATAGGTTTTATTAACCACGGTTGAAGCACACTTTCAGATGATCTGAAAATGTCTTGCGAATTATATATTCCATCCCTGTAACTTCCCCAAGACACAGATCTTTTAGGTGAAATTCACGTTCATTATACGTACATTTATATTCAAGGAATGTTCGGACCATCCAATGTCCGGACGTTCAATGCACCTACACTGAATATTCTTTGGACCTTCGTGATTTTTTGGAATTACAAACTATGACCGTAGAATTTTCTTGTACGCCTGTTCAAAATATCTCATTGAACCCACTGATTCCGATGCAGATTTTATTGGTTAAATAAAATTCTTTGAGCAGGAGTACTTGAACGAATGAAGTTTTCAATCCGTGCAACATCAATTGTGGTCCGACGTGATCCAATTTGGTCAGTAGAAACAATGCACACTATGAGATTATAAAAATTTTTACAATGAAAGTTGCCAATTATTTGATTTTATATCAAAATTGATATTTTTTTTAATTTAGGTCTATAATCATTATCGGTATATTATTATATTATTAATATTGTGATTTTGATTTTCAAGATATCTAAAAGATGTCTTTTATTAAATCTTTAAAGACATCTTTGAAATAAAATCTATTAGACATCTTTAAGATAACTTCAAGACACTTCTTAGAAATGTCTCCAGTGAGACATCTAAAAGAAGTCTATAAGTTGTCTTTTAGAAATGTCGAAAAGATGTCCTTAAGATTTGTATGTTTATTGGGTAGTTGATGAGGTATTTGTGAGTAACTAACGAAGCATTTATCACCCACAAAAATGCAGGGTATGTCGGTGAAGATGTGAAATTATGATAATAAATTGATGATTTTTCACTCGAATAATAATTAATGTTTTTGTTCCACATGTTTCTAAGGATGAAAAAATAAATTTTCAGCAAAACTCGTAGGAAAAATTTTCCTAGACTTTTTCTTAGATGAAATGTAGGAGTTTTTGCCAAGGACAAGAAATATATCAAACCTTTATGTATGGCGTTTCCACCTCAATCATGAGATATCATGAGATAATATTACTATACTCACTTATAATAAATACCAAAACTATATCATTTCACAACAAGAAAGATTATATATATATATCAGACCTCATCTCCTTTTATATAACATAATCTTACAAAATCTAATCATTTCCAAGATAGCTCTGTTATGTGCATATACTTTTTATAATTATTGAAGTTAGGTTCCATCGATTTGATACAGCGAACCCAGGATTAAATAATTCGAACCAATTCGATTCACTTTCTTTGAGATACTTCGAATTTTGGTTAAGATATATATCCAAAATAAATGTACTTTTGCAATTGCAATATATCACTTCAATAACAATCAATATGTTCTTTAAATCGAATATTTTTCATTAAAATTCACACTATCAATGTTTCTTGTGAATAAAGGCAATAACTTGTCAGAATTTGATCAGTTTCATATGAATTTTAATAATCATATTAGACAAATCAGTTATATTTGTCAGTTTATCAACCAGATAAATCAGTTTATTAACCAGAAAACTGGTTATATTTTTACTAGGGGATATTTTTATCGATTCAAACGATTCCAATCCCAACAATATCAACTCTATATACTTTTGTTCTCCACATGGCCCTAGTTTGTCTCTTCTCCGTAGTAAGATTCCCATAAAACTGATTTTGTGGATACGTTTGGAAAATAGGATGTGTGCGATTTTATCTGGATTGATCAGGGTTTCGCAACAAGGTATCCAATTCTCTTCTTATCTTATCTTATCAATTGAACAATGAAACCAAAGCTCTTATTACGTGAACGTCAAACCTTTTTAAAACAGTATAATCAAATCGTTGGAGAGAATTTGTGTCCCTCGAATGTTTCAACGACACATTATTTCAACAAGTACATTTCACCGGACATTTGATATTCGACTCGTGATATGTATATGCAAGAACGGACATATACATATATACAATAAAGATGTCTCATACCTAAGGTTTTATATCGCTCTATCCATTCTACGAGCCGAGAGATTTTACGACGACGTTTACGCATTATAACGTCGCAACCGTCTACCGTAAGCTCGACTCAAAGAAATTGTATCCGGATTTTAACACCTCGTAAAATTATGACCGATCAGCGCTAATGGTGACAAAATATTACGAACCAGACATCTCGCGAATCCCTTCGACGATAAATATTTAAATTTCCCAAAAATTTTAATGCACACGATCATCGTATTATTATCTCTGTGGGAATACTGTGATTTTTTAATATTAATAAGAATCAATAATCCCGTATTGAATATCTCACGTTTACAAATATGTGATAAAATCTGTCCTTTCTTTTCAAAATAAATTTATATCCTTTGATTAAAAATTATTATCATTGGGTTAAAATTTATTTCAATTTGTGTATACGATCCGCATTTTTAATCAACATACCGGGGACATGACATCGGCATTTTTATTATTCGGATCTCATATACATATACGAGACGTATTTATCTTTGATTTTCTTTTTTGCTAAAACCTCTGAACTCGGTAGCCTTCCGGATATGAAAATAAAAATGTATCAAATGTTCCAAAGAAAGAATAGTCAAGGAAGGGGGTGCACAGCTCGCGGCAACAAGTACGAAAGGTTCATCTTTCGCTGATAATCTTACGTGAGACGCCGACCTCTCGAGGTGCCTTTTACTTCGCTTTGCATCATTACCTACCAGATAGCTGGCGAATAACTATCCTTTATTGAGCTACTCTCCACTTTATCTTCACTTGCTTACGTATCAATTTACTTATCCGTAGATCAATCTATTGGTCCATCGGATCTCATTCCTATACGTTGGGCTCTATATCTTACTCCTCGGAATGGCGCGTATCAACAACAAGTACCACCCAATAGAGGGAAAGAAAGTCAATACGCGTATACTCGAGTTCGATGATGACCCGAGGTTATGTTACTTCGAAATTTACATGCGAGGATGAATGATTCAATTGAATCTTTATCCTCCTTTTTACTTGAATTTGAAAAATTAAATCGCGTGGGGAGGTGTAATTTCTTTTCACGTCTCTGAAGAGAAGACACTACCCGAAGAGAACATGAAGCTTCAGTGAACATTCAGATCAGATGTGTATAGATCGAGCCGAAGGTTCATTAGAGCTAACTTTTAGATTCACAAACGTTTGACAAAGTTTCTACGGACGTTGAAATGTCCGCCTCGAAATACGTTCAGGAAACATAGATGGAACGTTCGTTGAAGGTTCATCGAAGGTCTGACGAAGCTTCACAAAAATATCTATACTCAAATTAATTTATAATAATTTATGTTGATTAATTCATTTATTTTTCATATAAATTGATCAAAATTAATATACGTACAGATATTTTTGTGAAGCTTCGTCAAACCTTCGATGAACCTTCAGCGAACGTTCCATCTATGTTTCCTGAACGTATTTCGAGGTGCACATTTCAACGTCCGTAGAACCTTTGTCAAACGTTCGTGAATCTAAAAGTTAGCTCTAATGAACCCTCGGCCTGATCTATACACATCTGATCTGAACGTGCGCTGAAGCTTCATGTTCTCTTCGGGTAAAGATCCCCATACAGCACAAAAGTCCCCGCAAAGAGCTCCCGTTATGACAGTAAACATGAATTCATCATGAGTAGTTTGAATTCAAAACGAACTCTTGATGAATAACTTAATCTTCAGAAAGAATTCATTAAGAACTATTCAGGCATTCAACATGTATGCATTTTGAATTCATTGAGTTCATATTAAATCCATTTTTACTGTCATAACGGGGACTGTTCAAGAAGTTCTTTCAGAAGTTTTTTGTGAATTCAAAATGATCATTCGTGCTGTCTAATAAGGAGTCTTTTGAATTTTCTCTTCTTTCTTAGCAACTTAAAAGATTGGAGAAGGTAAAAGTGCGTTTTCCATCAAGTGGCAGACCACAAAGCATGCACGTAAGATACGTGTGTTGTACGCTCAACAGAGGAGGTAGTTTGTGCGTTGGCGAGATTCTATGGTCCATAAATATATTCATATTCATACGTGTATATGTATTCATATCAATTTACGAATTTATAGTCCGAGTATGGGAGTGTTAAATATACATTGTGTCACCATCAAAATTCAACTGTGTTTCCATATGAAGTGAAACGTATGATTTTGCAGTTGTACTGAATTTCTCTTTATAATTTATATATTCTTTTTCTAATGTTGACAAATATACGACTGTGCATATGTATATCGGCTATTCAAATTTTACAATTTTCTATTAACACAGGGGAATCGTATCTCTTAGGTTTCGCGTGTGATTGTGAAGATTTGCACATAAACGGGTGCGGATATACGACACTATTCTACATACAAAGTGGTAAAGTGGGATATGATGGAGAATTGTATTGTATTCTATAGGGAGATTTCTTTATATCGTAATTGGTTTCATAGAAATGGAGTTAATAATATTAATAGCAGGCCCACACATTCTGTGGTCTTCAGAATATTACTGAAACGCTTATTCTCTAGGATGAGTATCAAGGATGAAATTGATATGATGTTAAAATTATCTAAATTCGGATGCACTCTATTTTGAAACCCTAAACTGTAACTTGAATGTAGAGGACCGATCGTTGCACCTGTCGGCAGAAAGAATAAAATATGTTGAGACGAAAATTACATTGTACGAGAATTGAAAAATAGGGATGAGAAATGTTTTCGTATCTTAACTTGTACATTTATGCAAAATTACTGCTTATTTAAAATTTGGTTAGGACAGAGCAAGAGTGCTTATTACACACCATCCTGACGTGCCGTAGTACCCGCTCGTGTTCGACATCCACGTTGAGTCCACGAAAGAGAAAAGGAGAAGCCGAGACAACCCTCGAGCATTAATTTTGGAGGAAAATAAGTCACGAATACCATCGCTCCAGTTATCTCCTGCTTTCTTCCTTTGGGACAAAAATGTAAAGAATCAAGCCTCGCAATGAGATATAAAAACTTCCGAGAAATTACAATCGCATGTAAGTTTTATTTGACATTACTTTACTTCGAGCAACGATTGCGTGTACTTACGCGAGTGCGTGAGTGAATTTCCATTTTTCTCATCCTCCGCTGCTGCCATTTTTCCATTTTCTCTGTCTCCTCCCTCTGCTCTTCATTCGTGGAATGTGTACGGCGGCTAGCTTGACGATTTATCCAGTTTTTTGCTCCAAACAATTCTCTCCGTCACTCGAGTTCTTGTTACTGTTGTTTTTTCCTTCAACATGAACATGTGACAATTCGAGCTAGATTTTTACATGCTAACTGAAAACGATGATAACAAAATTTCACATTAAATATTTCATGAGTCGATTCTCGGTTGAGTTATTTCTCCCCCCGAGTACTTGTGGTCAGACAATAGCGCGATAACTCATAATAGCGTCGGAGACATTATACATCTATTGATAGGATTTGCGGGGACTACATATCCCATGAATGTCAATGAGAAAGTATCGAGACGAGAACAATGGATGGCGTAGGTAATGTTACTTCTCTTATTCTTCCACCTTGATCCGCGATACATTATTTGTTTTATCGGTTTAAGTTGAGAGTAAAATCATACGAGGGTATTAAAATACGTATCGGGATATTTAAGTTTTGATAATAATCCTCTCTTTCCTTCGATTAGTCGAAAGAGGAATTTTCTTGGGGTTATTCGAATAACGCAGCTGCCGCTTCTCGTTTTATATTTAGTTGATCTTTCGATCCATGTCGGTATACGAGAGATCCGCGAATGAAACAGACTGAATTCTTCTTTTTATCCTTTCAAAGACAGATAGATAGGTGAAGGAGAGGGCAGCGAGGGAGAGGAGTGCCTCGCGCCACTGTTATTTTCGCCCTCGCCATCGGCACGTTTCTAGCACGCTTAGAAACGAAAGAGGGATGCGAGAAAACACGACGAGAGGAGGAGAATAAGCAACAAGGCATGCATGAAAAAAACTGAATAAAAAAAATGTAATATAAAGACAAAGCAGAACAAAGAGGAAAGGGGAAGAGATAGAATGTAGAAGAAGGAGAATCAAAGAACACCGAGAGCTCCTACGCTCTGCCGGTTCTCCCCTTCTCTTATTGTGATGGTTTTATACCTTCCTTTTATTTCTTCTTCTTCTCCTTCTTCTTCTCCCGATGTTCCTTTTTTTGCGTGAATTTCAGCCACCGACCGACAGCTCGTGGACCCTCTTTCTCGTACAAATCAGACCAAAGATTTTTCTTCATCGGAAAATTTGAAAGAAAATAAAAACGTTTTGAAGAACAATTCTTAAGATCGTATCACGACTGAAAACAATGGGACAAATTTCAAACTTTTCACAGTGTGATTTTGAAAGATCGTCTCCCCCTTGTTGAATTCCTGAGCAAAATTGGAAATTCTTTTACCGTAATCGGTATGTTTTCCTTTTTCTTTCGGTAACGAGTCAATGCACTCGATTTCGTTTCACGTGAAAAGATTTGAGAGACAAAAGTAGGATGACCCAGAGTTGAGAATAAAATGAAGAGGAAGAAAAAGGGATTCCAGCGAACGACAGGATGCGATGCATCACTGTCGTGAATCGACCACGCATACGGGTTAAGGTTCATGGAATCGGGATGACATTTCTTCTTGGCGCGTTCTTCAGTCTGCCTTCCCCTCTGTCGTTTCACTCTCCTCTTGGCTTTCCACCGCACATTTTTATATGCTTGTTGCAAATGAGAATATTTAGAACAAATACATACACAGCCAACAGGAGAAGTAGAATTTCTTCTATAATATGATATAATATTATCTCGGTCGGTTAATACGGTTAACGTAACAGACGCATTATTACGAAGATTGAATATATTTGATAAATAAGTCGAATTATCGTTTTCCTGCCCACGTCGGAAACGGTGTTGCAAAGGCATTCATTTTGATTTTTTGAGATGTTAATCCTGGAGCAAGTGTACGCGCGTTTTCTCGCCTACGCATAATAATATAAGCACGGACGGCAACGTATGAAGGAAAAGTAGGATCGACTACTACTCTAATACCAGTACATATAAGAAATTGGTTTACCGCGAAACATGGATAGTGTTGAAATCAGATCAAATCATCGGATAATATTTTCCCGCTCAAGACGAGGTACTTGGAATCGATATATTATGCGCTGACGTAATTATGGAGTGGTATGAAATATTCGTTTCTCGTTACTCGAAAGTTCGTAGCCCAATAATGGGCGATCTTGGACTATACAATGAAAACGTCATTTCAGAGTTCGCCAATCTTTCTTGATGGCATAAAACCAACTGTTTAAATTTCAAAGAGTGAAAAATGATCATGCGTTTCACTCCACTGAATCTCAGAAGTAAGCCAGTCCCCAGACAGCACAACGTGCCACTAGAACGTTTAGGAAAGGTTTATAGAACGTAGGAGAGGTTTTCTGAACATTCAGAAAACGTCCTAGAGACAACCTGCTTCAATCAGTTTGAATCAGATTTTCCTATTCGATCTCATTCAAATATAATCGGTATGAATAGGAAATTTCTACTCAATGAGATATAATCAGTAAATTCAAATGTACATGATACGAATTTCCTGATTATATCTCATTGAGTGAAAATTCCCCATTCGAACAAAATCAAATAGGAAAATTCCTGGACAAAAATCTGATTCATAATGATTGATCAGGTCATAGGTTTGAATCGGATCCTTTAAGCAGGGATGTGGCAGTGTCCTCAGATTTGACTCGCAAACGTTACACACAAATGCGACTGTGCGTCCGTGTGAAAGAAGGGAGGGTACGATTGCGCGCGCAACCTAGCATGCTTCCTCTATTGCTCATAGAATATTTTATGGGAGAACGAAGGAGAAAGCATGCTAGGATGCGCGCGCAACCATACCCTCTCTTTTTTCACACGGATGTACAGTCGCATCTGTGTGTTTAACGTTTGCGAGTCAAATCTGAGGACACTGGGACGTTGTGCTGTTAGGGTCCGCTTTGAGTGAGCTCTCGCTTTTTTAGAGCAAACAAATTCACTCTAGATCTGAAGCGACTGTGAGTTGATAATAGATTTCTGGTTGAGTAAAGAGTGAAATCTTACTTTCCAAGTTTTGGCCTCATGCTTGGAACAAGACTGATGATCGTATAACATAGATATTGCAAATACTATAGAAGTAAAGTCAATACATTTTGTTCAGTCTGTAGGGGCCCAAGGATTGGCGATAGCTTGGGAATCGAGCTATATCGTCGGAAAGCGGTGAAGTTGTACACGAGTAGAATTTATTTCAAGCGTTTTAAAATCGTCAAGATAAACAAGGAATTGTTTCATATAAAATTTTTCCCGTGCACATCGTTGAATTTTTACCGAGACGCACTCACGTAGACTTCTCACGAGTCGACCCTTGCTCTGGCTTTCTACGTTATCAACGAGATAATACAGTACGTGATATACTGTAACGGGAAGCATACCGCTAAACGATCTGAAGATTAACTCACGCGTATCCGGAAAGAGTAGGTACATATAAACGAAGAGGAAAAATTAACTGTGAGCTGGAACGAGAATAAGCAAGCGTTGTATGAGTATTTATATTTACCAGATGTACATGCGAAGACTCGTTGTTCGGTACCTCCTCCTTCTCTCATCATTGAGGGAGCCTTATGGGAAGAGAACATGGACAAGCAACACGAAGGAACAGGTAGTGGCTCGGGGCAGTATCGCTGCCCCTTTGTCATTGTCAATATTCCAGGGAGGCACCAGATTATCTGGTGACTGATGGTCCATTCGAGTACACCATTCGATCTATAGTACATCCATCCTTTCTCTCCTTAACTCCTCCTTTTCCCTTTTTACATCTGCATTCGCATCTCTCTCTCCCTCTCTCTTGGCCTTCAACATCTTTCCTACCTTCAATCGCCACTGTATTGTTTCAAGATTAGAGATAACGAGATGTCTCTCAAGCTCAAAGCCTCCACGAGTTATGGTGATTGTTCGATGTAATGCGCTCTCGGTAAATCGTCTTCTTTGCTCCTTATTTCTCAAATAAACTAAGAAGAGAGCAGAGGTCTGACGAAAATAGTGTTCTCAATATCATTTGAAGGGAAAACACGTATAGATATAACGTATTATATAACGTGTAACATAGAGGATCCTCAGACCTGAAACATCTCCCTCTGTAATTGAATTCCCACCTCGTGAACGGAACCCGATTATATTTTTTTCCACTTTGTCCTAGCGAGAATACCAAAAGAAGTATAACTCGGTATGATCGAAAACTCATCTCTGAAGTCTTGTTAAAATATATATATATATATATATACATACTTATTCTCAATAAGAATTCAAAATTGACGAGAGTTATTCGAGAGAATCGAGTCGACGTTAATATCGTCACGTAGGAGTTCTGCTCTTGATCGGACCTCAATGAGGAGCGGCCTATTCAATCCAGATAGGTCCAATCGTAAAAGATGTTATGTATATCGAAATCGAGCGACGATTTGCCTCGTTCTCAGATATAAAGAAGAAGAAGAAGAAGAAGTTGCGGCATGGGATCGTGACCCCCTTCGATTTCACAACTTGCTGCCGATGTTCTTCTACCACCACCGGCGTTCGGTTGGTGGAATACGGAATGAGAAATGAATCTGCGTTCCACCCTTATCAAGATATTGGAAAAAAGAAAAAACAGTCCATCGTTTGAAAACGTGCAAGACGCAACCTTAGAACTTTCATAACGATGATGCTTCCCAGAAGAGGTTATAGGAGAAAAAAGAACAATAACAAGATCGAAACACGCGTTGTATTATTACAATATTTCTTGTATTCGATATCCTAAAATCAAACGATGAAGTTGTACCGTTATTATACTCTCTTTGTAAAGTTCCAAAAGAACTGCATGGAATTTATGTGGTTTTTTTTTTATTCACAAATATATTTATCCAGACTGACGGATCCTCGTCAATTAAAGATCAACTCTTTGGATCTCAAATGGTACCGTTATACTTTACGTACTCGAAAATCCTCAAGTCTCAATCGTCTGTCCGCAACCCGGGAGAGCGGTGAATAAATTCAATTAGAGAGATGCACGAGTAACGTGGTTTGAAAAATCATTGACAACCAAATTGAGTATTGTATTAGTGGTATGATTGATCGCATCTTATTCTTGATTGATACACCTTCTTTAATTAAGATCCTCGTATCGTTAATCAAGATTCGCGAAAATAAATATATCACAGGTCGTACAACGCGTATATCTATGTAATATCGTCGCAACGCCTACACTTGCTTCATTTTCCGGGTACAATATGATCAATGACGATCGATCTTCAACGGTCGTAGATCAAGTGACCCGATCTTACGCTCTGAGCTCATACGTACCCTTGATCGTAGATGGGCTACATTAATCACAAGCTCCCTTGATTAAGATGTCGTTTTTACAAGGATGATGATGAACTCCGGTGTACAACACACTCTGTGTGAGCTTGATAAATACAGTCGAAGATATTAAAGATCGTAACTTTGTGGGATATCGAGGCTCTTCTTTGTTCCACTCTTTCTCTTATAATTCCAGGGTGATCGAGTATGGACATTTTAATTGATTATTTCTTTTTCATCGGTACATATTGATATATTTGGTTCCTCGTGAAATGGGGGGGGGGGGGGCAAATATATGTTTTTTTTGTTATACTAATCGGAAGGAATGCTACACGGAGAAAAGTATACGGTAACGGTTACTATGAAGAATAGTAATTTGGTGACAGATATTTCTTCTCACTCAGATTCGGAGTAAGTACTATAAACTGTTCACGTTGCCATGGAAATGATAGGTTCCTATTCTAAAATCGCGATGAAAACTAGGGCGAATGGTAATCAGTGCCATATCTTTTTCTCCGTGTAGAAATGTGAAAACGCCTGGTCAAAAAATTCAAAGAGACCCAGGTAAAAATTGACCATGGGCGCTAGGTTGCCGCAAGGCTCACCAAGATGGGCCGAGCCTAGGCTACCAGGCATACATCATTAACATCATTTCAGCCTCAGCCCATTTGTTTCCACAATCAAGACCCAACACTGGAAACAGGGTTGTAATAGCATATGCCGTCAATGGCAGACCATACAAAAATTTGTTCGCCAAGGATGAGCCAACGCTGTAGCAATCTTGCGGCAGGGTTGCGCCCATCTCATGCCAATGGTCACTTTTATTTTTTATTGTAATTGAAAATAAAATAAAAAATCCATTCTATCATTTCGATTGAACGAAATGAATGTCGGAGAATTTCAACATGTAATTTTTCTGATTAGTTTAAACTGATGAATGACGTAAATCCGGTGGTCCTGGCGTAGAAGTAGGCGGGTCTGGAAACAGATGAAGAATTATTTCTGTCATGGAATCTTCAAAGGAGACTTATATATTGATTGAATGCTTGGTTCGCCACTCGCAGGAAACAAGCATCACTCTGGTGAGAGTTATCGTAATTTGCTGTTTGAGAAGGAAGTTTCACTCGTAGCCAAGCTATTACTCAAGTCGAGTCAAGCTAACGCCTAAACTGAGCGAGGCCATCGCCCAAGCTGAGCCAAGCTATTGCCCAAGCTGGATCAAGCTACGACCCATGCTTGGTGCAACATGAGAATCCATTGTCATTCAGAGTTGCCTAATGCTTGGAGCAGTGTCCCGCCAAGCCCTAAAGAGCCTCTGTTGAAAGCATGCGTTTTCCTTCAAGCAATATTGGTTGAAGGATGGGCCAAGCGTGGCGCAGCCAATGATCAGTGATGGATCAACGAAGTCGATTTATGACTTCACATATTGGTACAATGTTTAGACCATTGTCAACCATCCTTGTCCCTACATAGATTGCCCAGCTTTGGCTGGCAGCCTTGCGTCTAGCTATATTCCGTCGTCAGCATTGGCGAAGCCTGAAGATTTTTATATGAGGATTCAGGAAAATTCAGAGGAATTCAGGGAGATTCAGAAGAATTCAGAGACTGCCCATGTAAAAATTTACCAGTGGGACAAGTACTTTGACCCAGCTCTGACGAGCATTGGCGAAGCCTTGGGAGAAAGCCTGGCTGAGAACTGAAATGATAACATCGTTTCAGCAATTAACGAGCCTCAATTTTGACGTCTGGGGCAACGAAGGTGAAAGGTCGTCAATGTTGGTTCAGTATTGTAGGCTGGTAGAAACTTGCGTCAACACTGTTCTATCACTTTTCATCTTTGTATTGTCGACGCAGGTACAACATTACTTCTATTGTCCATCACCGTTGGCCCAACATAAATCCCCTACGCTTGGTTGTCACACCTGGCCTAAGTTATTGCCCGTAGTCAACATAGGCGGAATCGCGAAATTTCCACATGGGTGATGCATTGGGGAAATTTGTGTGTTGACCTTTTCAGAAGGATTCAGATCAATTCAGAGGAAAATAAATTGAGTGCTGGTTCAAAAGTTCAAAGGCATACTCAAGAAATTTCAGGTAAACGAGGGAAACCTGTGCACAGTTGAACATTCATGGAGCCTTGGGATAACATCGTTCCAGCAATCAATCAGTCTCCATTTTGACCTTTCGTCTCCTTTCTCCAAATTGCATCATCTAAGGCACTAACTTGGCCGAGATCACGCCAATTTGGTCCAAGGCAGGGCCTGAGATGCCGAAGTGTTACATTTTCAGCTGGGTTGCTGTCATTCTTGGCCCAAGCAATTGCCCGTCCTCACGAACGAAAGAATTTTGCACGGGAAGATTCTTGATTTTAGAAATTGTGTTCATAAAATATTTGTATAAAGGATATCAATTTGGATATTTCAACTGTTATATATTTGATAAACCAAGTAAATTCTCATTTGTAAAGATACTTGAATAGAAACACGAATTAAGAATGAATAATATACATTATCTCATATTTATGGCTATCATCGATTTTGACATTAACACTTAACATCGATACAAGCTTTGTACATACGTATCTCCATATGACAGGATCTATCGTATCCAACTTGTAGTACAACAACATTTAGTATTGGATGATCTAGGCAGGTGTATATTGTACTATCTTGCGAGGAGATCGACCATCTAAGACATCTCAGTTGGTTTCCAAGTCGCTTTCTTGTTGGATGCTGCTTCGATAAAATTATTTACTGATTCACGATACAAAGATGATTAATCGTACTGACGATAGGTCGTTGATATTCTAACTTATCCATAAAAGTTTCACAACGGAAAACTTCTCATGGATTTATTAGATACATTGTAGAAGATGATAATTTATCTGTTGCGTAGAAATAACTCGAAGATTCATTCGTGTATATTTTTTTTTTTCAAGAAAATCAAATACTGAATCATACAACATGTGATATCTTTTTTTTCCCGCAGAACATCGATGGTTGATAACACATCGATGATTTAAAAATACAACCCGCGAATTATATTATCATCTTTATTGCACGATGTTTGGAATTGCGATAATTGGTTTTCGTAATGAAGAAACTCACGTACACTGATGTACATTGATGTACATTGATCATGAAATTGAACCAGAGAGGAAGTAGAAGCAAGTTGTTCAAATACCCAGCACCGCCGCGTTGGATTCGTAGAATAATTTAGTTTTACAGATTTCTTAGAATGAGATATCACTTTAATTACAATCAGGATGGAATTAACTTCACATCAGCGTGAAGTTTCACGCTTGAAGATGAAGAACAGGAAGAGGGTGTAATGAGGAGACACATGGAAACGTTTGAGTCAGTTCATTCGTCAGCAAATCTTTCTGTGCGTTAATCATCTCACACGTTATAGAAGTTTATATATATATTCTTGATCATAATTGTGTACCACACTTGTATCGTATGCGTATACACTTTCGCGTGAGCCGGTCAGATGCAAGGCGCTGAATTTATCACCTCTTAGTGCCCGAGCGGCCGATTACTACCATAAGTAATGTCTTCAGCAAGATGCTGCTACGCCAGCGGGTCTTCCGTACCCATACATAGTCTTGATATCAAGTACAGTATGGGGTCTCGTGAGCCTTCTTCTTCGTGCAACCTCAGGGGTTCCCGAGGTAACATTCTTTGTGATATTTGTGCTATCTCCAACATTTGTATGGAACATTTCCTCGGTTGTATCTTTAAATAGGCTACATCGATTGTTCATCATATCGACACGAACCTTCCCCTCAAAAATAAGTTTTTAGGTATTAGTTATAACTCTCCAGAACGAGATCATGAGTTAGAAAATGATGTATCATTCCCGATAAGGTTCTCCAAGTACGTAAATGTCGTGATGAATGTTACATTTGCAGGGCAAATATATTCTACAAATCGTACAATATGTATCTTCGGGTATAATAAATAGTGAATCCAGTATCCTATTTGCAATCATCTCTTAGTAATCTGTGTTGTTTTTTTTCATTCGATTCATTTAGAGTGAAGATATAGTACTGATATCACTGTAATATATCTCACGTTATGCACCATTAAGAAGAGTTAGAAGAGAGAAAATTTCTCGCAACATTGTGCAGACCTCGGGCCATTTAGCTTCAATTATAATAACATATATAGCGAAAGAAAGTTTCTTTTTGATAACCAGATGCATCTAATCTTGGAACCGGATGGGTGGGGTTTGAACAATGAACATCGTATACTCATCGATATTTAAAAAATAATTAATATTTGAATTGAAATTATAATTCGTTCTAATTCAAGCGGATAGAACAGGAGAAGAAGAAGAAGAAGAGGAGGAGGAAGAAGAAGAAAGGGTATAATTCTGCCTTTCGTAGCGCTCAGGGCAAGGCTGTTGCTGTGGCTTCGACCAACGGGTCAGCGATACCGTCTCACTTAAACAGGATGAAAAGCTTTCAGAATAGAGTTCGCGATGCAGAACAAACGATTCTTCCTTCCTCGTGCCTTCCTTGCCCGAGAACACTGTTCAGGGGCGATTAGAGGAACAGTAAGTGCAAGGATAAGTCCCATAATTACTATGAGGGCGTTGCAGCGGAGAAGGTTGCTTTACTTTACGACCAAAGATTTTGTTTCTCTTCACCTTCTTGCCTTCATTATTTTTCTTTCTTTTGTATTTTACTGCTCCGTCACTTTTTCTTTTTCAACTATTTCCTCCACTCCAGAGGACAATCAATGTTGAAAACATGCAATATTTTCTATAAATTATTTCAACTCAAGGACAGAAGGATGGTATGTTTATATTTCAAAAATGTACCCTGCAAACATTACCTTATACAATATGTGGAAGATACTATGCCTTTCAAGATTTCACGGTAAATTTCAAGGAATCTCTTGAGAACATTTTCAGAGCGCAGGCTATCCTTCAAGGAAATTTTTTTACTATGTCTCTGTTTTTTTTCTTCCAGTACTTTCGATGAAAACTTTCTTCATTCAGAAGAGTGAATTTCTGTCCTCGGACGCTTTTGAAAAATATGTACTGAGGATACAAATAACGAACGAGTACAATTTTCGAAGCTGCCGCACGTCTCAGAAACAAAACGATCATTCGATAAAGATAAATTGAGAGATAAACGAGACTGATAGTCGAATGGCGTAATCAAAAGTGATTTTTCGTATTACTCGATGCATACTGTTGTCATTAAAAATGATCATCTTTTCTGGTTGCACGTCTGTACGTGTACAGACGCACAGCATATATATGGATGATCTGGAATAGCGATCATCGTCCAGTTGATTGGTGCGTGCTGTTGCTGTCATCGAGAGAAGCAGGTTTCCCTTCGGGGAAAGAGTAGTTGGCAAGTGCGTAGGATGGTCGTGGCGAGAATAGCCAGAGTCGTGGCCCACTCTACGGAGAGAGAAAGAGAGATATGGAAGAGAAAGAGAGAATTACACATTACGAACAGGGGGAGACAGGGGGAGGGGCCCATTACGAGCGCGCTACCTCGTCGTTGGCGATATTACCGCAAATTGCCACCCTCAAAAGAGGAACGAACGGTCCTGCCTGGTTGCCTGAGTTTGCACGGAGATGACGATGACGACAAAGACGAAGCCTCCAACGTTCCAGAGTTGCCCGGTTGCTTGGTTGCCTGGTTGCTTGGTGCTCACATCACATACGTTGATTCGGTCCTGTAAAGTAGCTTTCACAACTGGAGCATCCTTTTCCCTCCCTCTCGCAACCGCCATTACTTTTTTTCCTTCTCTTTACTTTTCGCTCTTTATTTCTTCTCTCTTGTCTGCGGCGTGTAATACTGTAATCGGGCAATTTTGGTTCTTCCATACAACGTTCGAATAAATCCATGGTTAATGTTCCGAGTGTCTTCTTCTCTTGTTCGAACCAGGTGCGTCCCTTCCTCTTTCAGCAACGGTGGATCTTTTGGACAGAATCGTGGCCCGCGGCACTGCGAAGAGGTGTAGAAGAGAGTGAAGAGTCTTGAGCTCTTGGCTGCTACCTTTGCTATCCGTGAGTTCGCGTGCGGCTAAGTGGGGCCCCCGAGAGAAGAAGAAGACGAAGGTGGAGGGACGGGATTGCGAAGCAACACCATCCTCTCTTTTACCCTTCTTCTATATACGCATAAATGTGTACACGAACACACAAACACACACACACACACATCCACACCACATCATATGTGAGAGAGAAAGAGAGCAAGGGAGATGAACTTTTGCCTCACCCACCTGTCTGCCGGCAATCTTCTAGTAGCCTTGGGCTACTACTCCACGTCAGCTACCAGAGGGGCTACTCTTCGGCTACCAACCTATACGTCCGGTTTTCTGTTTTCCTCCGTATCTTCTTCTCTCTTTCACCCAACCAACGTACCTCATATAAAAGCGTAACTCGCTCATCAAGAATTCTCTATACCTCTATGTATGAATCTATGTATTTATACACTTAATATTTATCGTTTGCGAGGGTATATCATTTTCTAACGTCTCTCCTTGACGATATCGGTTTGAAATAGATTGTACGCATCATTGAACTCAAGTTAAATACAGGGAATATCGTGATGAACTGTATTATGGAATATCATATTCATCGTACATACCCCAACGCCTTATTCATCAACATTTATTTTGTACTGAGGTACACTCGATCTGCCCTCGGGTCAAAAATGCGGTAAAAACAATCCTCTTTCATTCATACGTATTTGAAATAGAATCATCAGAAAGTTCTGAAATAAACGAAAACTTTGGTTTTCCAAGCGAAACGTGTTGCGTATCATCGAATGACGCACGACCTGCACGCGCGTATTAAATGCCATACTTATGCTCGGTTAACATACCTGTGGCACCCCGCTGTTCACAGCAAATTAATTCGACCGACTACGTCGATGTAATTAATAATTATTAGTCGGATGCTTAATTAGAACGCACGCATACCAGCCAATTAGATCGGGGCGAGATTAAAACTTAAAGGAATTCGTCGTGCATGCACGCGGGAAGAAAAGTGGGAACTGTCAAGAAAAACTTTTGACCATTCAATTCCATATACGTCGATTTAATTTGTAACATTTAAATCATTGTGACACATACCTAATAAGGAGGAGGGAAAAGTCATCCATGGGCCAACGAGTTGTACATAATAAGTTCTTTTTTCTATGAATTTTACCGATGACAGTCCTCGTTCCAAGATAATTTCTCAAAAATTTGCCAACTTACGTATTTCTGGTTTCAACGTAACCCACAGGTATAACGAACAAACTTGACGCTAAAATGACAATTTATAGTCGAACGTTGAGGAATAATCGACACGAACAGAGGAGGCCGAGTTGAATTACAATCGGTATATGAAATATGCTAATAAAGAATTGATTTAATATTCTCTCGTATAATTCGTACGAGTCGTATAATACGTTGGAATTGGCAATAAAACATCTTGAACTATGAGCCATGGTCAATTGCGATTAAAGAAAATAGTCAAAATATTGATCTCCTAGAAGATTCTCTCAGGATCGAACGATACAAGATACAAGCATTGCCATGATCATCATAATCATCATCATCATCGTCGTCGTCGTCGTGATCGCGTGTAGGTATCATCGAAGGAAATCAAAGAAGATGGATCGATCTGCCATACCTCGCCTTCTCATCAATCAAATCCGTCAAAAAGTGACGAAATCAAAGGATATATATGCTGTTTATATAGGTATGCTGCAAATTGATTTCTCTAAAATTCACCTTCTTTTATTCGAATTTTGTCGGAGATGGAAGCAACGCCGGACCATAAAATTGAAATACATTTTTTTATCCATTGTTGTAATTTATTGACAAAACTTTCTCTTTTTTTTCCCCCGTATAATCGAGGATGCTTTATCCAGGCGTCGTTCATTTATCTCTTCCACTCAAACTCATTTCCTCGTTGCAAAAAGTTGAGAAGAACAAATGACAGCACTGGGCGTCACCCATAGTCAATAACGTAATTTACGACCAGATACCCTTTCTTCGTAATTTACATAGGCTACAAAAAGTACCGATACACAAAGATGAATCTTCGCGATATAACAGTCGAGAGAAAGAATCATGGAAAAAAGGAACGAGGGAATAGAAATGACGTGTTCGAGGAGGTTAGTACTGGGTGTCCCAGAAATCATTCTGTCCTCCAGCAAAACATTTTGTTTGGGGAATATGATTTTTCAGGGAATTCAAGCATCGAAAAGAGTGATTTTTTTCATAACATCCTGTAGACGCGTGTATGCTTGTTTACAAGTGTGATAAAATGCGATAGGACGAGGAACGCAGTTGAGAGGAAAGCAAAGAAGCGACGAATGTAAAAGGATGAATCGATTACAAAATGTAAATTACGATGAAGGAGGACGTTTGATCGATGTACGATATATCAAAGGATTTTTATTCGAATTTTGGATTTGAAGCAACGACAATTAATTACACTCCTCGGGCAGGGTGTCGCTATCAAACTTACTATGTATGTGCGTGAAGTTGAGTAGAGAGAAAAACAAGCGAATGGTAGACTAAGGGAATCGAAGGAGGAAAAAGATTCAAGAGAAGATGAAGGTGGAGGAAAGGATGTGCGTGCATGCCGCTCACGTAGCGTGCCAGCTTCAGCTTTAGAGAAGAAGCTGAGTATGGAGTGCTCTTCTCTACCTTGCTCCTGCTTCTTTTTCTCCTTCTTATCTTCATTCCTCTTCCTTTTCTCGCAACGTGCATTCAAGAAGATTATAAGATTGTTTTGCTTCCTCTTTGACTAACCTCTCCTTCTCTTACGCTTTCTCTCTTCGGGAGGAAGAAGCTGTACTACTATACGGTGTGGCTTGGTCTTGGACCTCAGACGAGAGGAAACTATCTTCCTCTTTTTGTATTAAACTGCAGCAACAGCAGGAATAACCTGGTACCTTGAGAACGTACTCTCGTCCCACCCACGGTCCCAACTGCGATACCATACGATAAGATACGATGAGATAAGCGTGGACGTGCAACAGGTGAGAGCGAAAGATAAAATCAACCCTCGTCAGAGATTTAACAAATTTTATAATTATCAACAAATTATACCAAGTTCAGATTCTCCAGAATAATTGTGATAAAAGTTGTTCAGAATTTGCAAAGTTTTAATTTCATTCCTCGACGGAACTCTCGACTTCCTCGATTCATAAAAATATCAAAAACTAATAACACTTTGGGATACAATTGTTTGGGATAAGACGAATCTTACCAAACTCGATCGTCGTCGTTCTTAATCGTGGTTCACTCGTTGCGTGCATTTATGAGTGCGTGTTCGCGTGCGTGAGCGAAATACCGAAAAGTTTGGCCTACCCCTGCCTCCCTTCCCCTATATTCGTTCATATTCTTCGTATTCTTCTTCTTCTGTTGGCTCTCTTTTCCTCCTCCTCCTCCTTTTATTTTTCGCTAACAGCGCGAGACCCATCATCGCCGGAAGCGAAAGAAACTCGAAAAAAGTCCTGCTGTGATTAACCTTTTCAGGGATGAATTATCTCGCTCGTCAGGTCATCGGACCGTTTTACACGAGTGATCAGGCAAATTTTAAGGAATCGTATAATTTTGTAATCATTCGGTGACGATTATCTTTCATAAATGAATTAGAACGATTTGGATGGTGTGTTTATTCCTCAATTATCCTCTTCCGTCATCGATTGCGGTACCTCATCCTTTTGACGCAAGACCGAAAATACTCCTTTTGCACTTCCACCTCATCGTTTTTTCAACACTCTTTTCAACAATTTCCAGAATTGCAGAAATCTTTGAAATTAGTTTCAAAGTAGTCACATTGTGGGACGAGAAGTTTCATTTTCTGATCAAAAGATGATGCATCGAATTAAGGTCTAAATAACGCTCCTCGATCCATCAGTAGCATGGGTGGTGTAGAGATGAGCTGGACGGATCGTTAAAGTCTACGACGAAACGTGATTCAATTTATAAAAGCTTCATCAAGCGCAAGTGGAAATTAACATGACGCAGAACTTGTATACTTTGAATCCATTTTTTGTTATACTATAATAGAACTTTTACAAGCCACTACATATTCCCTACAATTTTCAGTCTATCACAGAGAGAAAAAATTTGTTAACGCAGTAAATCGAGGTTTTATAATATACGGGATAGTCAATTTTGCTGGTCTAGCTATCGATTCGAGGTTGCAGTTAACTGGATTTGTCGAGGGAGCAACATAATTAACTGAAGTAGAAAATTTTTCGCTGGATCAGTGGAAAACATTTTTTGCCACCACAGCTATGGAATAGCAGTCGTAACGAACATAATAGTTTGCTATCACAACGAATTTCTTTTCTCTCCGTGTAATGTACCCCTCAATGACTTTCCAGTAAAAATTTTGTGCAGTATATCGTACATGCTTTTATATAAATCATAAAATTTGAACTTATTTTATCGAGATCGTTCCTTATATTCTTGTATAAAGTACAGATGTTGTACTTTGATCAACGACGCGCTTCTGTTTTCAATACAAAAATTCATACTATCGCATCCATACTCTCATTATAAATGTGAAATATGAATCCCACCGAGGAATAGAATTTTTAAATTGATATTCAGAGATTCCCCTCGATACGAAGAGGAAGAAGAAAAATCCCAGCGTGTCTGATAAATTCATGATTCTAAATGTAAAAGTATAATATAAGACATCGGTATCCAGACGCGGTGTAGGTGCTGATACGGGTGCGCGTACATGCGTGAGGATTCGCAATTTATTTCAAGCAGCCTCGATGATACATCGATGTTTTTATTATTTATATCCTCGAACTGGAGGAGTGTCGTGCGCGTATTCCAAGTTGAATACGAATTGAATGTAATCGATTTATAAGCATTCTTATGTCAATAAATTTGGTTGAACGAATTTATTCGTTATTATTATTCATCATTCTGATCTTATCGTAGACCCGAAAGAATCAAATCGTAAGAATTTTTCATCGTCATCATCATTTTGACAAACATATCGAATCCGCATTTACCATTTTTTTTTATTGTATTATCATTTTTATGGGTTTTTAAATCAATTGCCAGGGTTTTCTCTCGCAATTTCAATGAGAATTTTTATAATTATCAGACTCAGAAGTTATCATGGATGAATGCAAGAACACGGTTAGGAAAACCAGAGTGGTGGAGTGTAATGTGTATCATCGATACCATGCCAAGTTCAACTTTTTTCATCCTTTAGCTTCGTTAGGTCGAGCCTTTCAAAGTAAAAGACGTTACGATTCTTCGACTAGCGACATGCGGTATGCAATAATCAATACAGACAGGGCGGATTAATTGAGAATGAGTGGGACATTAATTGAAAGGAAAGAAGTACGAGGCACGCGCAAGTTTCCTTAAGGAGCACGCTTGCTCGTGTGATCACGCCTTAAGGGGGGACGGGACATACACGCGGATGCAGGAAAAATAGACAATTTTGATGAGGTTTTTTTTTTTAGAAAAGGACCAAACGTTTTGTGGCTACTGAATATTGAATATTCAGACTATTTGCATAAACTTTTTCATAAACAAAGTATTCAGTCAGGATAAAAATATACTTGATACATCATACATTATTTATTGATCATCTATAAGAGTTGGGGATCATGCATCTCATGCAAATTCATAGAGCAAGTATGAACCTGCATAATTCTAGAATATCAAGTGGCGGGATGGTTGAATTGAGAAAATCTATTTTTGATCTCAATACAAAATAGCTTCAATACCGCTTTATAGTTTTTCATCGAGCGAATGAAAAATACAGGACCAAAACTGGTTAAATTCCTTTTGTACTTTACATTGAATTAAGGCCTCATGAGCCACAGCATGAATTATAGGTTGAAGAAAGAGTGAAATTTGTCAACTTACGGCGCCGGATTACGTGTAATTGCCACCCAGAAAAAGAGAGAAATTATCAGTCAAGGGGAAGTACTCTCGGTTATCATAAACTTGAATTTATGTTGTCAGGCTTTTTGCCCCACGGACCACAATTTCATAGCGGATTGTCAAAATTTCAAAGAAAAGCGATCGATCAATCCTCCCACGAAATTATTATAAATGTTCCAAAATGATGAAACATGATACCTATTCACGGTCGAAAATAACGTACGTGGATCATGGAAGGTTCTTTTCTACAATAAAAAAGTATACAAAAGTTTCTTATTATTCAATGAAAAACCATTTGTTCTTATGTATTATAATACGTATATATATATATATACGTCAATCAAGAAATCAGGGTCCACATAAAAGTCAAGGAAGAATCTTACAACGTTTGACGGATCCTCCACAAGGAGTAGTCGAGAAATCAATGATGATCGAGTTGTATCGCGGCGTATCGCGTCGAGTAAAGCGATGCCGAGGCTTTGTTTAATTCCGTATGTGGCTAGGGAGTCTAATCGAGAACTATCCAACGTCTACTTGATGTATCCATCATGATCTATCCATCGGACGACGGTTCATCCGTCAGGAATCCATTCATCTCGATCCGATGAATTCGAATACCGTAAACAGTGAACCTGAACCTATTCATCTACCGGCTTCAACTCTAATGAAGAGAATTATTGAACTCGGTTTACGAGCGTACGAGGAGTATAATTCATAATCAATTTAACGCACGAACGGAGATGAATTTTTTCACATGTCACGTACAATTCAAAACAATTTCTTACGATTTATGTGAAATTTATCATACGAATCTACAACAGTTCTCTACACGAAGATAAAGAACAACACTTCCTCGGCGATTCTCGAAAGGGAAAAAACTTGTTGCTCGACTGCGATACTTGGTTCTCCTACTATCGTTCCATTCCGTTCATCTTCAACTTCATCCAGACTCACACCCTCGATATAATGGCGCTGCTGCTCTTAACTCTGCTCTTCTCAAACGAAGAGAAAAAGGAGTCTTCTTTTCAACTGCTGTGCGTGGATTTCTTTTTTCTTACTTTATTTTCTTTTATTTTTAATCCTCCTCCTCCTCCTCCTCTTCTTCTTGTTCTTTCCACGTTCTCTCCTACTCTCAATTTTGCTTTCTCTTCAACTCTTCCGAGGGTGGATCACCTCATGCGCGCGGTTACCAATAAAAGTGGTTTCGTTAATGAGTGGTTACGCGAAGAGCGGGAGCTACACGTTTTCAGGCACTCACGACCCTGAGGGAACCTTTCTGCAGGGCGCACTTCAGGGAGCAACATGATTTCCGGTTCTGAAAAGTAAAATCTTTACAATGGTTGCACGCGAAATTCACGTACGTTGCGATGGTAATACCAAAGCTTTCTCACGCGAATTTCAAATATCCAGGATTTGATGAATCTCTTGGGCGAGAGCTCTTGGGCCTCTTTTCGAGATATTTACAATGTTCTTTTTATCTCCTTTTTTATTTCTATCCGTGTATTCCTACATAAAATTTCAAGCCTTATTCATAATGGCTAATAATTGTCCCTACTGTTCTACATCGTGAAAAAAAATTTACTCTCCCAAGGAGATCTTATATATAGAATAGCAAATCTTTTTGCTAACCTAGCTAAAAATACGCTGCAACGACTGACCGGGATTGCTGAGAGAGCAACGCAATTGACGTTGTAAACGTAGTAAAGTGTTTTTATATCACAGCAAAAAAATCGATGTGATAGCAAAGAGATTGCGTGTCATAGTGAAAAAATTGCTGCTCCAGCAGAAGGTACTCAGCGAAATCAGATTTCACTGTCACAGCGAATTCTTTTTTCTCCGTCTACCTTTCCTACGTCAAAAGAAAAGGAATGAAAATAAGGTGAATGAAATTTATTATGTTGTAACGAGGAGAATAATCGATAATCAATCATTTGGAGGAAATAAAAACCTAGAATATTAAAATATCGGTGAATTGCCGATAATTATATGATAACAGCAATGTTTGATTCTTCATTGACACAACAATACACGAGTTGGCGCTTATACGAACAAATTTCTCAAGAAATCGATTCTAAGAAGGTAAGGTATCCTATTTGATAATATCCTACTGAATCACTAATTACTATAAGCTATGTAAAGAAGGCGGAAGAGTGGTCTGTGTGGTAACAACGATCCGTTAGAATTCAATGAGCCAATAAAGTAACTCTGACAGTTTATAGAATTTAACGAGATGCGTAGGTAAGTCCCATGTTCTAATCTGTACACAAGTTTCTCTTTTATGCCAAGGCATCGAACAATGAAGGTGGTTTAGAAATTATTTTTCAATCGTCGATATTTTATGCATTTTCATGTCTTTTATATTGGAATTATATTCAAATTTTCTAATATATTTTATCAAGTTTCACCCACAACGTTTGTCAATTTATTTTAAAAGATTCAAAGAAATTTGGATGCTCTTTTTTGAAGTACATTCTTACTCTCTTAAATTCCACAGGGTTTGATTCGAAGAATGCTCAAAGTGAGGGTCTCAAGAAATTGGTAATTCGAGAACCGCAAGGTGCTTCGTCGATGTCATGAGATTGACCACGGATATCGATTATTCGATACCCTCTCTGTATGCGAGGGAGGTGAACACTTTGCTCCGTTTCACAACGCTACGTCATATCTTTGGTCCCTTTTTTTTCAGTACACACTCGATTCCTCCAACATGTTTTTCTCGAATAATCCCGATGAGCTCGGATTACCTTGTGTACAATGACAACGTAACATGCCTTCTCTGACCCAGAGAAAAACGACCAAAATTCGAATCGTTTCTCCTTGTTTCTCTTTCGTTGATAGGAAGTACGTGGCGAGGAGGTATCCCATTGACGAGGATGTAAAATAGCCGCTGGGATCTTTCGACTCATATGAATGAGATTTCAAGAAGCCCCAGGGTCACCAAAGAAACTATCGTCCTTCGCGTGCACGATGTGCATCTCTCAGGTCGGATCTTGAAGTACTATGGGGAAGCCCCGATATTGTGTGCTGTGCCTGTGTTGCATTTACATCATATTATAGTTTTAACGGTGAAGATCCCCTTTCTCTCTTCCTCTCGACTTCATAAGGTCACGATTGATCCAGATGACGCGTTCCTTCTTCCTCTTGTTGAACGAATACACCACTCGTTCAAACGAATCAAGAAAAAGATTTTCTAATTCATATTATAGGCAAATAAATAAAGTAATAAATCTTTTTTGAGGATCGAAAATTTCTGACATGCGAATTTCCATACGAATAAACGAATGATTTGAACGACGGTGACACTCGATTGTTACATTCTCTCGAGATAGTTAAACGCGTTTGAATCATCATGTTGCAAAGATTTATCGAAGATCCTTCGAGGGAACGAAGCGCATACGCTGGAACGCTTCTGTCTTGCCGTCTCCGACTAGTTGAATCCAAAGAGCTGTGTATAATGTCCTCTTCAACTTCAATGGTCGCGCCAACGGGGAAGAGAAAAAGATCTTGGACACAATACCGAGGCTTCCCGGAAGAGGAAGAGCTCCACGCTCTACGTAGGTTTTGCCAAGATACTCGTAAAGGAAAGTATTAGAAAAACAAAAAAAATGCCAAACATTGTTGTGACCGATCATTGAGCCTTCTGGGAATGCGTGTCTCGCAAATTACGTTTCTCCGCTCGTTCGTATCCATCGATGAAGGAAGGAAATTTGTCAGGGATGGAGGAAAAGTGTTTACTTCTAACATCGTAGTTGGAACAACAAAAACGAAAATGCAGTTCAGCGAAAAAGAAGAGAAAGAAAAAAGACCGAACCCAATTTCTTTCTCGTATCGACAACAACGCTCATCGATTGGCACAATCGTAAATCGAACACGAGGAAAATGTCGCTTCGCGTCTTCGTCGTCTTTTCAGCCAATCAACAGGAGACGAGAACTCTTCTCGGTCTATATACATAAGCTCATAAATCTTGAGTTTCGTTCCGTGGTGGAACACGCGTGTTCCTCGAGTGTTTCTGCAATTAGTGTCACCCCCGTCCTGATCGATCGTTCCCCGCGCGCAAATTCCAAGGTAGAGTAGAGGAGTAGAGTAGACAACTACTCTTCGAGCCTTCCTTCTTACAAAGGGACACATACGCGTTGGCATCTGCCGACCCCCACACGCTGCGTGATGTCATCCTGACGACTCTGTTCCGCGAAAACAATTTGGGATTAGTAATTCGCTGACGCGAAACTTATTACATCGTTCTGAGACCAACAGTTGAAAAATTCAACCTGTATTTCAAAACCCACGATTTCTCTTTGTACGTTATTTTCATTCATTGTTTTTCTCTCGATATAAATAAGAAGAGAAAGAAATTCGATCGGTAAGTACGATCGTACGATTCGAATCTGATTAAGTTTTTTACTTTACCGGGGACTAAAAGTATCTTGATTATCATAAAACACACGTTAAACCTGTTGTCTTTGAACGAAAGTCATATGCCAAGATTGTTTTTTCTGGACAGCAGTGTTCATTCTTTCATTCATTTTTTGCCGATTAAATTAAAAGAGCCGGAGCAAGAGCAAACAAGAACCGGAAACGCTCATCGGCGGACCCAATTTCTTCGCCTCCGACGCAAGGCACGTATCGGTACCGTTATTACGAGGGACAACGAGAAAGCGTTGTACCATGACTCTCAGCATCAACGACCACCCCGAATCAAATTGCCCTCGCTGCTGCCGCCGCCGCCATCGCCGCCGCCGCTGCCGCCAGTTCTCGTGAACGCGTCACATTCGTGCGACTTGGAGAACACTCTTTCCTCGAACGCCTTTATGTACCGCTCTGCTCGTTTTCCATCCTCTATCAAACAAATCAACCCACAACAATGTAACCAAAATATATTTTTCGCTCTCTAATAGTCTTTAGCATCATTTTGTTGTTTCTCATTTGAATTTTCCTTTCATCGATATTGAACTACTCGATCTATTCTTGTAAGAATTTCATACGTCAGGGAAAATGCATCATAGTTTTCTCGAATGAGAAATATATAAAAAGAAGATTGTGGATCGAGTTTGAATGAAATTTGAGGTTTTTAAATCCAAATGAAATCTTTCAGAGCCCTGGAGATGGGAGTATTTGAGGGAACTCGAGGGAATTAATAAGAATTCAGAAATGCAGAACCGAGCACTCCCGGCAAGTCGCTTTTACGTCGGATTAAATGAGATTGCGAACGAGAGAGTTCAGAAGAGGATATATCGGTATTTCCGGGCTGTTCTCGACCTCCTCATTCATTCAAATTCCTGCACGTTGCTACGGATGTCCACAGTTGGACGGCATCTTTCTCCTCTTCTTCTTCTGCTTCTTCTTCCTTTCTTACACCTTTATTTCTCTTGACCACTCGTGTTATGTCCCTTCTTTTCGTATCTTCGAAAAGCGGTTTCTCCGTCACGTGATTCTGTCTGTTGGTTCACTTGTCACACACACGTTAGTCCAGAATTTCAGACAAACATGGCATGATCTTGGATTCTGACTCGATTTTCGTTCCCACACATTTGTATCGTTCGAACCGAATAGAATCTTTCGTTTGATTTTGACGTACTTTCAATCCGGTTTTCACCTTTCTCTTTTTGTAACTCTGATGATCATTGAATGAACGACAAGTTGTGGAATTCATCCCTGTTAATAATCATTTTAATACCTCCCATCAGATCAAATCCCTCACATCCATTTGTTCATGGAACTTAGAAAATCAAAATTCTATAGAACACGTATGATCTCCCTATTCAATATGTTAGAACGACATCGTCGCACTTTCATTCGCATCCTTCCGAAATTTTCAATAGGGCTGAATCAGTAAATTTTTTCCTCAGTGTAAAAGATTTCTATTGGATGTTCTCAAAACAATGACTTTTCACTGTTCCTAAGACGTATGCTTTCTCCAAAAAATCTAAAATGCATTTTCCTGCTGAAAAATCTCTTTGAATCCCTCTGGAAAATTTCATGTCTTCGACGAATTTAGAAAAATTTAGCAAGATTCGAAGAAATTCAGAAAAATCAAGACACAATTCGCAACACACAATTTGTGCGTTAAACTTTTCGAAGAGGTTTTCAAAATTGTCTTTGAATTTTCCGAAATATTTCTAAATCCTTGAGAACATCCCCCAGAATTCAACTAATTTGTAATTTATTATGATATTTCCATCCAAAGTTGAATTAAATGTGAATTACAAAATCAAAAATTATTCGGAATTCTGAGAGATTCAAAGAGATTAAGAGATATTCCGAGAAATTCAAGGGAATTTCAGTAAATACCAGTTTTCAACTACACTTTCTAAGTTTTTCTGAATTCTCAGGAAAATTTTGCCGCATTTTAAGGAATTTGACTGAATTTTCAGAATTTGTTCCGAAAGTTAATTCACCCTAGTAGAAATTATGATTGGGAATTAAATGGGCCCCAGCTAGTTTCCCCAGATGTTAGATTGGTTTCTAGCTAGTTCTGTAACGCACTTTCTAGCCTATACCCATCCAGATGTCCCAGGGAATTGCTAGAATGTTGTTCAAATTGGTAATTAGAAATGCGGAATCATGTGTTTTCTGTAAAATCACACCTATGAACCCCCCCAAGCGTGTATTGCCTATAATGACAATGGTCCCCAGGCTGGGTTCATCCTCTTTCACCCAGCATGGGGGATAACGATGGGGCCCATGTTGGCTTAATCTTGGACCTGTTGTGTTTTCCCATACAATTATGGTTGGTAGAAAATGGGAACAATGAATCTTAGTGCGGGCAAATTTGAACTTGGCCCCAATTTGGCCCAGTGTTAGGCTGAGATAGGGGTGGATTCATATCCCGAGCTTATGTGTACAATGCTCAGCGTGTATGAATTTTGGTCCCACTTTGTTCCAGTCTTGGGCCCATATAGGCACGATGGGGCTCAACACTAGGCCCAAGACTGGGACAAAGTGGGACTGAAATTCATGCCCGCTGGGGTAGAATTCAAAGCAATTTTCCAGTTTCAGAAAAAAAGGAAGGGACAGTGTTGATTGCCTAGTCTGGGTTCATGCTAGGCCCATACCCTAGCGATTTTGAGGTTACCAAAAAGTTACCAAAAAATTTCGGTACGTTTGTGACTTTTTCTTACCACAAAATAACCAACGACCGCATCTTCAGTGCTACTCATCAGTCACGATTCGGTATCTTTTTTTGGAACGAAACCATTTGTTTACCAGATCACAGAAATGGTGTTTTTGGTCATTTCTTGGTCGCTTCGTGGTTAAGAACCGAAAATTTACCGAATGTTGAGAATCCTGCATTGGTTGCAATTTGGTTCCGTTTTGGAAAAAAAGGCCTAAGACTACCGCGAATAGGAGGAGCCAAATTGGTCAGTTTTAGGTAAATTTCCGGTTTACAACCATGAAATTACCGGATATCCAGTGCTACTCATCGGTCACGATTCGGTACCTTCTTAGAACCAAGCCACTTATTTTACCAGATTACAGGGATGGTCTTCTTGGTCATTTCTTGGTTGCTTCGTGGTTCAAAACCGAACACTTTCCGAATGTTGAGAATCCTGCATTGGTTACAATTTTCGGTTCCTTCCATCTGCGGTAATTTCAGGCATATTTTTTCCGAAAAGGAACCAAATTTTTACAAATAAGTGGCACTGAAGTTTTGGTGATTCTATGGTTGTGAACAGGAAATTTTCCGAAGACTTACCGTTTATGTTCCTTCCATCTGCGTTAATTCCAGGTATACTCTTTCCAAGAAGGAATCAAATTGTTCCCAATGAGTAGCACTGAAGATTCGGTAATTTTATGGTGATGAACTGGAAATGAACCAAAAACTGACCGGTTTGGGTCCTTCTATCTGCCGTGATTTCAGGCATATTATTTGAATTATATGAAGTTTTGGTAATTCTATGGTTGTGAACCGGGTATTATCCAAAAACTGACCAATTTGGTTCCTTCAATCTGCGGTAATTTCAGGAATATTTTTTCCGAAAAGCAACTAAATTTTTACAAATCAGTGGCACTGAACTTTTGATTGTTATATGGTTGTGAACCGGAATTACTGTTCCACCAATTATGTTCTTTTCATTCGCGGTCATTACAGGTATACTCTTTCCAAAAAGGAACCAAATTGTTACCAATGAGTAGCACTGAAGATTCGGTAATTTTATGGCGATGAACTGGAAATGAACCAAGAACTGCCCAATTTGGTTTCTTCCATCTGGGGTAATTTCAGGCATATTTTTTCCGAAAAGAAACCAAATTTTCCCCAATCAGTGACACTGAAGTTTTGGTAATTCTATGGTTGCGAACCGGGTATCATCCAACAACTGACCAATTTGGTTCCTTCCATCTGCGGTAATTTCAGGCTTTTTTTCCAAAAAGGAACCAATTTGTTGCCAATCAGTCGCACTCAAGTTTTGGTAATTCTATGGTTGTGAACTCGAAATTATCCAAAAACTTACCAATTTTGTTCCTGCTATTTGCGATAATGTCAGGCATATTTTTTCCAAAGAGGAACCGAATTGTACATCCTGTTGATTCCGTCATTCTTTACCACAATTTGTCCAAAACTTCTCCCATAAAAATACCGATTGTGTAGTAATTTGTTGGTAATTATGTGGTACGAAAAAGTCACAAACGGTACGACCATCTGACCACAATATAACCAATTTCCAACCACAATATTACCAAACCACAAAATTACCAATTTCTTACCAAAAATTTCGGTAAAAACGAAATCGCTAGGGTAGTGTTACCAATCCTCGGGCAAAGCAATACAGCCAAGCGGGGAACGATGTTATCTTCTCAAGGTTGGCCCCATTTGTCTGCCCAGCTTGACCCTTCGTTGGGCAGCATGGGGACCCACCCTGGGTTTAGATTGGGCCCGCCGTTAATATACACTTGGGTAAGGTAAAAATGTATTTTGACTTGTAATCTCCACTCAAGAACGTTGCTTTTGAATTCATTCCCATTAAATAATCCCGAGTGACAAATTGAAACGTTGGGGCTTCTTTTCATTCTTCTGACCGTGTTGATGGACTATCAATGTTACTGTACGATCAGTTGACGCATGAAAAATCTACGTAAACCAAATTAAATGTTTGGGCACTCAAGTCAAATTGGCTGAAATGTGTTATCCAGTTGCCCCCACGTGGGTCCCATCTAGTACGTGGATGATAGATGAGACGCCCAGACAAATTTCTACCAGGGTGAAGTTTCTTCAAATTCAGAGAAATTCGCCTGAAAATTCAAGACGAAGTGGCTGTAAAAAATTACAGTCATATCATCTAATTTTGCAATAGGATTTTTTTTTGCAGTGTACTTCAGAGAAATTCAGACAAATTGAGAGAAAGCTTTGAAATCTAAAATAAAAAAAAAAACCTTTGAATAATCGAATTTTTGAGAGATCCAAAGAGATTCAGGTAAAATCAGGCGAAGTTTTTGAATCGGAATAAATGAAATTCTGAGAAAGTCAGAGCACTGCGACCACATTCTGTGAAACTTATATAAAATCAGAGAGATTTGAAGAAACTTTGTAATTCAAAACATTCAAATCCCTCACGATTTAAAAAGATTTGAAGAAAATTATTAAATCTTCACAATCAAATTCCTGAGGAAATTCAGAAACATTTACAAAGGTTTTGAGGAGTCCCTAAAACGTTTTTCAAATCTCAAGCAGGAAAATTCTGAGAGATTCAGAGAAAGTTGGAGAAAGTCAGAGAGATTTGGAAAATATTTTTTTATATTTCTTAACCGAAGACATTTAATAAAAATCTTTTGGACGAAGCAAAATTTGTGCTGTCTGAGAAGAAAGTTATCGTGCCCTGTGGGAAAAATTGATATCACTTTCATCGTGTCATTTCATTCATTTTGCATTTTCATTCTGGAGATGCTCTGTGAAATTTCATTTGACCTAAGGTAGAAAGAGATACGATCGTTGAACGGATGGAGCGATTGATCGATCGGTATGATCATCAAACAATACGAAGAGCCACACAGCGAATCTTCAAGACTGAGAATGCGTCTGAAGATTTTTCTCTCTCGAATTCGAGCGGTGAAATATTTTTACCATGATCAATGACCAACCATTGGGAATTTTATCTTCTGGTTTTGATTAAGGCGAGCAGATTTGAATTTTATTTTAAATTTTGATTCAATTTGTTGGAATGAATCATCAATATTTGCACATATTTAGACTCTTCTTAATACCTTTTATGAACTACAAAACTCGGAGAAAAGTGTGTAGAATTGTGAATTATTTATTATAGATCTAACCGCAATTTCGTAGAAGAGTTTATCAGTGTCAATTTGGCGGATTTGGTGATCCTTACTATGTCAACTCATCGTTAAAAAATTATTATCCTTTCTTGTGATCGTTCTCTTATACTTTTATACTTTATCAACATGTGTATTCGATTGATTTTTAAAGGTCAAAAGTGTTTCACTTGACGGTATAAGCTTACTTAACAAATCTTTTGACTCTTCAATTATTTTCCTTGATCATCAGGGTGCGTTCTTTTCCACTTACTCTTCAACGTGTACATTTCAACGTGTCTAAGATAAGAAAGACACGCCCGTCGTGTTCCTTACACCGAACTGATGACGATGAAATACTTTGCCTGGCAGGTGCACGCCGAAAAGTATCTGGAGAAAAAAAAAGGAGGAGCTGAGGACCTATAAAGTAAAAAATAAAAGAATAACAAGTTCTTTCTCAGGACGAAAGAACACAGGATTTCTAATGTTCTAATTTCCACGATCAATTTACTTAGATGCATATTATTTTTCACATGCATGAATCTTGGAAAAAAACAGTCCATATATATATGTGTGTATATATAGTGTATACAACACACCTGTACAAATGAACTGTAGGAGGAGTTTCATTCTGTGCCCTTGTCAAGATCAGGTATTCCAACAACCGGCTGAATACAACGACCAAACGGAGCGGCAAAAAGTTAATGAAATAATATCAATGCGGAACGCGTATCACAGGGTTACAAGCGAGGGGCCAACCAGGGTCTGTGAGAGTTCCTTCTTCTCTTCTTCATGTTCTCGATAAGTTTCCTCCTTCTTTTCTTGGCGCACCTTCGGGGGATTGATCTAAAGGGCCCTCCGGGCCCAGGATACTTCGTGATTGCCATTGGAATCCAATTCTACCGTTGTTAAATCTTACGTTCATTTAGACGGAATTTTGCTTTGCTCCGTAAACGTGATGCATATTGATGTGACAGCTGTTGGTGTGATTTTTCTCGAAACTGCTTCCTCTTTCTCTGTTGATTACAAAACATGATGCTATTTGAATTATCGATCAAGTACTTCTATATATCTAATAAAATATTCTCGATTCTTGATGCATTTGGAGTGGAGGAAAGGAAAGAGACCGGTCTCCGATCTTCGGTTCAACGTATATAATTTCGTCTCACACGAAGCAAGTCACCTGGAAGAATAAAAGGATTAATCATTCATCTTTGCCTCGTACGTTTCCATACGCGAAAGATCGACGCTTTGATCTTCTTTCCATTGAACCTGAAACCCTAACCCTAACTGAAAATTTCCGCATGCGGGTCACCGCGCACACGTTTCCTGGTTTCTCCCTTCGTGTATCGTATCTAAAAGAAGGAACAGAGAGAACTCGATTGGATGAGGCTTTATTAAACGAGGGCGTTCCTTAATAACGCGTGCGTGGCCGGTCTCGCTACGTCTTACGATAAGAACAAAAAGGAGAGGAAGGAAGATTGGAAAAAAGATGGAGGGATAAAGTGCGTATTGCTCATCTCTCCTGGGTCAAAGGAACCGTACGATGCGTCGTCTTTTATCGACCGATCTCTTTTTTCTGTTCCTCTCTTCTTTCTCTACCTTCTCATCCTTTCCAATACAATCGGTATTCGGATGATTTTGGTACGAGTGATGCGGAAGAAAACAACGAGAGTTCGCTCGTATATACGGTATCGAGGAGGACGGAGAACGGAGAACGGAATAGGGTATGAAAAATTATTGAATAAAATTTATATTTCTTCATATCGTATGTTTTTAAATATTTCTTTTACTCCTTTTTTTCTCTCAAACCTTTGCGAAACCCGATTCTCGAAAGTATTCTGCCTGATACGTGACTCAAAAGAGAACGGAATATCAGAGCTCAATAACTGCGTGAGAATTAATCAATCGATGCAATCGAAGATGACGGATAAATGGAGGATGAAATTTTTTATTCGTTTGGTAATAATTGTTGATTATCTGATATCTTCTTCTGCTTTATAATTTATATAAAAAATTAGCCCTCGATGAACCAAGAGTGGTTTGTTTCCAATATTTTGAAAAATACACATATCTTTTTTATGATGGGGAATTTTTTTTATTTCAAGAGATTAAACCAACATTATAAACATCTCGCTCAAGTGAATCGTTTCTTTTTTACTGAGTATCTTCTTATCATGAGTGATCTTCAATGATTATACTATACATCTATCATTTGCATTTGAAATTGCGCCTGTTATTAGGCCTTGATGCGAATGATGTATCGATCAAACGAAATTGATATTTATTACATTAAGTCAGGGTGGTGTGTAATCAAGATATTGGATGAAATCCTCTATAAAGACCTAGCAATGAATGTTATGTTTTTCGCTGTCACAGATGGTAGTTTTCTTGAAAAATGCTAAGAATGCATCCTCGTTTGCTCTTTGTAATACTCAATCCGTCGAGTGTGCGAAGATGTTGATAATGTCAATAAATAATCAAACATCCTATTAGATTCGTTATTATAATTAAGAAAATATTCGCTGCAAATTGTGATTGAAATGGGAATTTAATTGTGCAATTTACTCACCGATTACATAGTATGTTACGAAAGATTAACAAAGAATTATGGAAAATTAATTGAAAAAAGAAAGATTCTTTTTACCGACAATAGTTCGAAGTTCAAGATTTTTTTACGGAAAAAATCAAAACACGCGAAGATCTACGAGAATCGAGAAAATTAGTTTTCGCTGTTTATGACTTTTCCTCTCCTTCCTTTTTCATATCTTCTTCATTTTCCCTCCGGCTTCATCCTCTTCTTCCTTGATTTCTCCGCTCTCCTTTCAACCATTACGACCTCGACCCTTGCTTTTATAAACAGAGCGGACGTAATAAATCGACCGACCGCTAATTCGTGGCCGCTCCTCCGCCTTCTCCTCCTCCTTTTGCTTTTTCTTGTCCTTCATTTTCTGCATCGTTGTTGACGGTGTCGTCATAACGGATTCCCTCTGGCTCATCGACCCTAAAACATTAAGAATAGCAGCAAGAAATTAGGAATAATTAATTCTGCTTTGAAGATTAATGTTTGATTGGATATACAAACGAAATAAGCGAGATCTTTTCAAGTCTCATTTATTTTTCCTAAATAATTCCTCGGGATGTTAATCAATCTGGAATAACGAATGAATGTATCAGAAATGCACAAAGGTATATAAAGCTACTTGTTCAATCAGACTCGAAATGAGTGAATAATTGTACAATAAACTTCAGCGTCGTGCCTCGCACGTGTAATAATTCCGACCCGCCGCACGGCAACCGAATAACATTCAAATACAACGATTCAATGCAAATAACGATGATCCACGCACAACATTGCTCGTAAAAGAAACCTCGATGTTTGATTCAAGGAATTACAATCTATCGCTCCTATATCAATTGTACCCCATCATCATCAGTCGTATGATCCACCTTATGATACATATACCTCGCCGATAGAACCTCGGCTTCTCATTTGTGCAATTGCCACTACCGCAGTGGTGGCTTTCATTAATTCCACCTCTCAAGGGAGATCCAATGAATCAAATGGTTAATTAATCAATGTTTATATTATTGTGGACGTAGGCTGGGATAGCCAGAAGCAATAGTAGCAGTAGCAGCACGTTCGCTACTGTATTACCGACTATATACCAAGAACGACCACGTCGAATCGAGATTACTTACGCTGGTTTTAATATTCCACTCGGGTACGCCCTCGTAATACCAGCACGATCGTCTTATCCGTCTTACAGGTACGCACAGGTATATTTTCTGCGTATTCTTTTTTTTTCTTCCTGTTCCTCTTCTTCTTCTTTATCTCCTTTCTTCTGCTTTTATTTTCCTCGTCCTTCCTTTCGTTCATAAAAGAAACGATGAATCGAGGGGAAAGAGATCCTTTTCCTCATTCGTCCAAGCTGCGTTATAATTTTTTCATAATCGCATAAGTTTAGATCTCATCCCTGCAAATATTTCGTATTTCCCGATCAACTGTCCCTTTCTAAAATCATTGGATAATATAGAAAACAAATGATTTCCAGATACATGAGTTTCAATCTTCCTCTTTTAACTGCACTGGACTCGAGGATTGCTTTCTTAGGGCTAATAAACCTTGTTCTTCAGTATTGAAAATACAGTTCCAAACAGGACAAAGACGAAGATGTCTTTTAGCCATTCATCTTCTGTCGGAACAGACGGATTGTTCTTGCCTTCTTATGGCGAAACCTTATGTCTCTTACAACACCGATAAAAAGTGGAAAATCGTTGAACGTAAGCAGCAGTTGTCACCGACTTTGTCGCCAAAGTGTACGCGGCGATCCCTACAACGCGCATTCTAAATGAACGTTTAGATCGTTTATGGGCACACGACGCGAATCTTGTTCCGAAGTTCGATAAACACATTCGTATGAAGTCGATCAAGAATTGATCAAATTTATTAAACTCCGTTGTCGTATTCATTTTCAAGAAAAGTTGTATAAGGAGAACATACAACATGTTTTTTCGATGAATATAGAATGAGATCGGATAATACCATCTCATCGTTTGAATTCTTGTTATGTGCGAATAGCTTTCACCACAATATGCGCGTGAGAATCGGAATGAAGTTCCACTTGAAAGTTCAATTCTTCTCAACGATTTGTATAATACGCTTCTCGTATAAGCTTCTTACCTCACGTCGGGTTCTTTCAACTTCAATCGAAGGTAACGCTAAGAACTGCATAATAAAGATGTGGAGTCTCCACACGTACGATGTTTCTTTCCTCCTGTATCTCCTTTTCGTCCTCTTTTCCAGCCATATACACGTTCCTCGTCCTAACGTCTTCTCGACAAATATGGATTTCAAATTATCGGTAAAAGGAAATGTTTACCGACTTATTTGGATAGAACAATGATTTTATCATTTTACCGGGTGTTGGATGCATATTCGATGGGAGGGATTATTTCTTCACTTTGATCTATTTTCAAATAATTACCTGTCCTTTGCAACGTCTTGTCCGGTTTATGAGAACTGTCTTTTGAACTCCACGAAGCAAAAGTTATACAAAGTTATATGATTCTCATTGCTTCGAGTCTCTCCAACGTACTCGATGAAATCATTCAAATTCATTTCGTTTGATGGTTGTCGTCGTAATGAGCCGAGGATGATTTTATATAAAACTCGGTACAAGACGGGAAGATGTACAACCGAACGACAAGAAGATTGAAGAGACAGTCTTGACGGTAACGTAGAAAGATTCAAGATGATTATTGTCATTTCGCGTTGTATATAATATAATACGGACCTTGATTAATTAACGGGCTTTGATAGATTGCCCTCGGGTCATACGATGCGCAGGATAATGAATCTTGCATATTAAATAGGAAGATGAAGATGGATTATAACTAGAAGGAAGAGAAGAGGTAGAAAAGGAAAACGGAGAAAAAAGAAGACGAACCTGATGACGATACCGATGAAAGTACAGGATAAGAATCCTCAGAGAAAGAAATACGCAATCATTTCGTCATACGGCAATCAATTTCAATTCAATTAGCGAGAACGTCGACGTAACGACTGATACCACTATTACCGAAGAAATATTATTGAGAATTGTAAAATTTACTCATTTCTAAACTATGATATAGGATAATTAGGATGTTTAGCATTCGAAACGCGGGATTATAATGCCACGAAAGATGTTTACAGATCTCAGTCACGATCAATCCACGCAATCACGGGGTTAACCTACATTATTCATACGTGCATTGAAGTTGTCAACGAAGTTGTTTGAGCGAGGATCGGTAATGTTCGTGGAAGTTGTAATCTCGTCGTCCAAGCGATTCGGTTAACCTCGCGGGTCATCAACCAATTCTCTCGAGACATGGGATAACCAAAGAGGCAGCATACGTAGTCATCTGCACGACTAATGACGGACATTACGTGCGCGCATAGATGAACTTGGACGGCTAAGAAAAGAGTCTTTAACATAAAGAGACAATGGACTTCGACTAACAGCGCTGCTGCTTTTCCCTATAATGATCCGTCGACACGGTAGACGGATTTAACACGTGATACTAAACACGTCCGAGTGTGAAGTATTGAGTTCAAGCTCACGCTTGAAAGAAGAAACGTATACCCCGTGTATACTAAACCCGTAATTTGTACGTAAACAGATGATTATCCTTTGTAAATGTAAAATTAGATTCTCATTGACTGATTGTTTCGAGCAAACATAATTGATGACCGATAGTTCATCATGCGAAAGTCAAACGTGGGATTTTCTCTATGATGTATGATGAGAAAATGAAATCTCAATTCCATCGTGACAGTACCGAGAGATCGGAGATAAAAAAAAGGTACGAGAAATGGCAAATTCCGCATGGAACTGTAAACGTTAATGGTATAATATCATTACACCGACCTATCATTATGCGTAATACAGACGTGTTATGCGTTGACGTGGAAGCAATTCGTTGGCATATAAAGGGAACAGTTTAGAACGAACGTTAGAATTTTACGAACGTTAGGGAAAAAATCAGAAAACAAGAGGAAAATATGTGGAGAAAGGAAAATACTGAACTCGATGCTGTAACCAGGATGAATAGTTGGAAAGTCGAGGATAGAATTTTATGCGACGCTAAGCGTTTATTTCACAGTTCGCCAAGTATTTTCAAAGGCACGAAGAATGCGGGTAAGAGAAAAGTACCTTGCGTTATAGAAACAATAATGTTGAGTAGGAATAAGAAAATTTTCAAAACCCTCTATCAATTCTCAAAACTCATTTATACGATCTCTCGAATCGAGGGTTACAGGAGAGGAGGATTATAACGAAGAAACAGAAGAAGGGAAGGGAATCATATATCGTTGATGTAGCGCTTCAGGCAAGTAATCAAGAAACTTGTTCGGATTATCCATTTGCACCTATCTCGTGAGTGTGTTTTTCTTTTTGTTTGGGATTAGAAAAACAAAGAGCAAGCCAATGCAAATTGAAAGTCACAGTATACTGTAAAAATTGTATATACAAAAACTTCATCATTGGATATTGTTGCCAATGATTAACTACCAGACGTTTTTCTTGAGTTGGCAAGAAATAAAAGATACTTGCCAAGTTGCGTCTAAAGACTTTCTTCCCATGAATGTGAATATCCGAGACATGAGAATAAAATTCAAAAAAACAATGATTCAGAAATTATCTAACGGTGCACGATCATCGGGGTTTTAGTATTCTCTAAGCGTCTATTTATCAAAATTATATTTTAGCGGTACTCCTCAGAGAAACATTGACTCGAATAAGATGGAATAATTAATATATGGAAAACTAACGGGATGTAAAAGATTGCGACCGACCTTGGCGAGCGATCTTGAATGGTTTATGTATTCAAAGTGGAAGGCAAGAATCGTGGCAGAAATTTATCTTTCTGCCTTGGGTGTCGATAATTCTATTTAATTCTTACCGTGCCAAGTATACAAAGTATGCATTTCCATACACATTTTTTGTCTTGGATGATCATTCGAAAGAAGAATAAGGAAAAGAAAAGAGGAGCTTTCAATTGCGTAATGACTGTGTTCTTTGCTCTTGCCAACGATTCGTGAAAGAGTGGATTGTTCAGGGAGAGGAAGCGGCTCTTTCTGTGTTTGCTACAGTTACGGATGGTAATGATCGTGGTAATGGTAACAACAATATAACCATTCTTGGAATCATCTAACTCTCGCAGAAACACCTTTCGAATTTTCCCTCCTTTCCAGCGTCGCACGCGTTTCCTGCCCATTCGTAACGCGTTACTATTACCAGACCTAAGAATCCAACGTGTTTTTCCATCTCCTTTTATTATATCTTATTTTACTCCAACACTTTTCTATTTTTTCTTCAATATTCCCCACATGGAAATTACAAGAATTGCGACGATGATGGTAGAATACTGTAACGTACGCATCATATATGCAGATAAACGATAGATTCTTTTACCACATAAATTGTATGTATTCATAACGTGTAATGACCTCTACTAACCTTTACCTTGCTGTACACTAGCACACTCTGTACCTCATGAAGAAATGGCGCCATCAAATCTACTGTTTAAGCAGGGTTGATCGCCGTTTGATAAATTTACGACTCCGTCACTCATATGCACAAGAGATTCGCGTTTATAACTCCTGTGTTCAATTTTTTAAATTCACCTCAAATGTTGTGAATTTATCTCGGTTGACCTCGGCTATAAATTCTTTATTCGAAACTCGAATTTCAATATTCAAGTATCTTATGCATCTCATTGTAACTATTTCAATATCAAACGAATTTTATAAATCGAATGATTAGCGGAGAAAGGGAGAGGGATTGGATCAATTGGAACTACTTATGTTCAACAATTGTTAGTTGGAACACGAAAAAGGAAAAAGAGGTAAAGAAGATAGAGCCTCTGTGAAAGAACGGAATCGATTATTCAAAGAAATTGCAGTTGAATGGAGCTGAGAGGAGAATTCTTGGAAGAGACTTCTCTCTCCTCGATACTCCTCAATGTAGTCATTTTTTATTCTTCATTCTACGTGCATCCTGGCCTTCTGGTTTTACGAACACTGACAGACAGGTCCTCCTCCCCTGCCATCCCGCCGCGTAGATTGCGTGTGCACGAGTCGATTGCACGAGAAGTGAAAGATCCAGGCGAAGGAAATGAAACAGAGGGGCGGAGGATGTCGGCGGTAGCGGGTGTTACCTCCCATATCCGGTCAACCTGAGGCTATTTACCAATGTATGGTTATCGATCGTATTCCTTTACTAATTAATTTTATCTCAAATTCATATGAAAGTGTATATTTTATGCTCCGTTCATTTCCATTTCCTCTTGGTCTCATTGAGAATTCGAAAATTCATCCAACAACTCAACGATAAAGGATCCTTGGTGAAAACAATTTTTCTGAAAATCACTGAAATTTTTCCACCAGGGATATCCATTATTGGTTCAACTAAAACGTACCTTGAAAATTTTTGACGAGAAAGCAGCGTAACGGCCTGAACCTTGTGTACTTTTTGTCATTCCGGAAACATCAAATCCATTCCTTCCGCCAAAAACCGTAGTGAGAGAATTTTAATGAATATTTGTATCCAATCGATATATTTTTTCATCCGATAACAAATCATTATATTTTCTCACGGATTCTTTTGATTGCAGCAAAATTGAGATTCACTTCCTCGGTATCTGTATATATTACGATATTGAAAACGTGAGAACGAATTTCGACAAGTTCGATGAATGTGATTCGCCAGGAAATCAATTTTCGCAACTTTCGAATTATATCGAGCGAGTGCACAATCCGGTAATGATGAGAATAATAAACCTTGTAAGTTGAAATGTCTATAAAATTCAAAACGAAATGTAACGACGAGATACGAAATATTCTCAATATCTTGAACGTTGTATGTCCGGCGGGAATGCTCGGTAACGGTTTTGAGTAGAGGAATTTTGATGAAAAAGAATTCAATTAATTTATTATATGGAGAAAGAGGAGGAGGAGGAGGAGGAGAGAAAGAGAGAAGGAGAAGAAGCAGCATCATTCACGCGCGTTCATGAAACATGCTACTACTAATGTACGTACGAGCTCACTCTTTCGCGCCAAAACGCTCTCGCGTAGGCAGATAATTGCTAATTGGTAGCCGCACGGGGGATGCAATAGTAAGTAATCCCTTTGATTCTCTCGTGGGAACGTATCCTTTTCCGTTCAGCAACTTTACATACGTTTGTGAGTACATATGTACGCGTGTACTCATGTCCCTGGCCTTGAGACTTTCTTTCTATCTCTTTTTCTCTCGTGGATAATACGTAAAAGGCCCATCAGCAGCCACAGCCGCTAAGAGAAGCGCCCAAGAGTCTCCTTCTTATCACTACTCACGATTGCCTACAGCCCACGGTAGCTGCCGTTTGTGCGTAACATTCGCTTCTCCTTTCAAGCTTTTTCTCTTGGAACAAATATACGTTTTTCGATTACGGTAAGATTAAAACGTCTTACGTACTTCACTGAACCAACAGCAATTAAGGTCGATTCGAATAGAAGTTCATGTGACATTCGCGTATACGCAATGCTCTTCGGATTCTTCCTTCGAGATAGTATTTGTATCCTTTCGAGGAGAGAATTTTCACATACGTGAAAGAAAGAAAGCGAGGACGCATTTGTCACATTTTATGACATTGCTATCTAAATACGTGTTATCCCCTCATTGAATTACATACTCTCACAACACTGCGGGTGATGGTATTTAGGTTTTAATTGCTTCGAGCGGATATTAACATTCGATACCTTCGCGTGTCTATACGCATATAATCTCGCGTAAGGGTATGCGTATCTCGGTGATCAAGTTTTCGTTTTCTCGTACACATATCAAAAGGAGAGCGATGTTGTCGGGGAATTAATGATCCAGTTCAGGTACGCCCAATGTCCTGAAGCGAATAGTCTCATAAGAAATTCGAAATGATATCTTGCATATATGAATAAACAAATTACTCTAGCGTATGAAATAATAATTAAGACGAGCTCACCCTTCTGGAAATGGAAGAGGGGACAGGTTCGTTCCCACATAGGTGGGCGAGATGTGGGTTCGATTCTCATCGGTTCTTCGGCATCGTATCTTTGTTCTTCTTGTCTTGTCGTTTCCGTCCGTCCGCTTGGAACGGTCCGGTTATCGACGAATAGGATACCTCTCAAGCTCGTCTCTGGTCTCACCGAGGTGTGGACAGAACTGGTCTACATGAAAATACCACCATGGGGCGCCCCCATAACGAGTGACCGTGTATAGACGCCCACGCCACCTGATCGGTATCCTCGCACATGTATGTTGTACGTGTATACGCGTCTTCGCATATGAAACGAGTCATATGCGTTACCCTACACCACTCTCTTTTAACCGAGTATATGATGATGAAGAGGACAAGTCGAACAGGGTTATAACGCTGGTATAGAAAGAAGATCAATTCTATAACGAACACACCTCCAATCCTGGATTTATGTTGTCGTTTATCAAATCTATATACGATGAAAACGTAAGCCAGTCAAGTAGCCAAGGACCTTGGGAACGCACACTTTAAACGTATAAAACTCGCGTTTAATGCATGAAAAACTCGTTGCACGCGTCTTCTTTGAGGTCTCTCTGGTCAACGGGGGGATGATACAGGTAACGTATCTCTAATGTAAGGAAAGAAACTGAGAGTCGTTTTACGAGTTTATATCACTACGACTGATGTCACGGTAATTACATCTAATTAAGGTTTCCTACATCACTCATTCTTGCGAGCACCTACACGGAGAAAAAAGAATTCGCTATGACAGCGAAACCTTATTTTGCTCGGTACCTTCTACCGGAGCAGCGAATTCTTCGCTCTGACGGCAATTTTGTTAGCTACGACAGCGATTTTTTAACTGTGGCAGCAAAAAATGTTTGCTCCCCCAACAAAGTTTGTCTGTTATCCTGTATATAATACTGAAAATTTTGCTACTTTAGTTAATCATGTAGAAATCATCTCTCAGCAATCCAGTTGGCTGTGGCAGCAAAATCAAAACAATTATAGATTATTTACAGATATTCATAGTCCTGTAAACACAAATCTACAAATTAATCAATAAAAATATGAACAACACATAATGATATGAAAATTATTTCCTTGAAAAAGTTTTTAACGAGACGTCTAAGGTTGATGTTCTTTAAGGAGTATGAACGTCGTCAGCGGCTACGTATTGTTTGAAGTTCTCCACTTGCAGCGACGAAGGAGAAAGACTTAACAAGTCATTCCACGATTTTACGTCGTTTGGATCTATTACAACGATGAGTCCCACTGTAATGCCTATAGTAATATTACGTAATTACATCTCTTACGAAAGATACCAACAACAACAATGGGGCTTTGCATTTAAATACCATTTACAATTGATAAAAATGATGAAGAGTTCTCTAATGTTTCTTGATTATCATTAGGGGTTTTCTCTTACCAAAGGAACAGATGAAAAATCTCTTCGAGGTTCGTTTGGGGTAATATTTTGCAAACGAGAGAATAGCGCAACTTGAAAGTCATTCAATCTCAGTTGATTGTCAAGCGAAGAAGGAAACAATCACATATTATTGTCGTATTATACCTAATCAAAGTGTAATTTCTCTTCGACCCACAAATAAGGAGATAATCATTGAAATTACACATACGCGGACAGTTGAAGTGACATCTGGTTTTGATCCGTTACTTTGTAACATTTTTATCAATTTTACATTTCCGATCATTCAAATTTCAAACTGAAATTTTAATTACAAAAATAGAATATGAAACAGTTGTTTCTTGCCACTTTGTGCCAATTTTTGATCCGATTTCTCTCAATAAAGAAGGAAATGAGTGAAATATTCAGTTGCAGTAGCTGAAATTCAACTTGTGCCGCTGAAAGTGTACTATATAGTATAAATTCGTTGAAAACTTCATATTCTGGGAAAAAAATGATTGAGATCTACGTAGACCTGAAAAATGGAAAACGTAGATCTATTTAGATCTAAAAATATAGATGGAGTTAGATCTATGTAGATCTAAATCAACAAAAATTTCCCGTTGATTCATTGCAATTTGGGTGCATTAACTGCCTATTTCCTTCAAATTCAAATCGTTTTCACGAATTGAGTATTTTTTGGAAAAATAATTAGATCCGCATAGATCTAAGTGGATCTAAATCGACTTGGATTCTTCCATTTTTCCATTGGATTGAAATTAACTTTTCCCGGGTCCTTATACTTTTTCTTCACATATTTGAATTTTCCGGTAATAAAAAGAAACTGTTTCAATTAAAACATAGGAATTTCGATTCAATTTTTCGATTTCCTACGAATGATATTTATTAGGCTCAAGACCAAATGTGTCTTATAAATTCAAAGCGCGACGCGCAACGCGTGGGACGATTTACTATCGACAAATTCAGTTTGGACTGAAGTATCTGGGATACACCCATATATATCCACATCACCTATCTGTAAGATTTTTATGTGGGGATTACAAATACCTCAACTCTGTTGTTTTTACATTCTTATTACGTTCGCTATCTTCTTATTCGCAGTGTCCCTCGAACCTTTTTATCTGTGCGTGAAAAGCGGCACTGCTCTTGCATCGTGAAACTCATAAACAACCAAAGCGTAAAGGCTTCGATTCGTCTTAAGAAATATAAAGCTTTAGCTCAAGTCGTACAACCATTCCTCCCCCGCGATCTATTCGAGTTCCATGTCTTGCTTTGCTCGAAAGAGAATTTTTATCTTTCTCCAAGACATTTTAACACGGAATTTTAGTCCATTCCTTCTTGAAACCCTCACTGTAAAGAATTTCTAGGAGAAAATCCACATACATTTTACGAAGTAATTAACGAATCCATGTGTTAGGAATTTTCCGTATTCTACCGAAAATTTAACGCAAAATTAAGTGAAAATTTATGGTCAATTTTACAAACGTGTACTGAGAATCGATTTTCTATCTCATGATCGGAATTTTCCAGTTGCTTCGTATAGCAGAATTCCGATTATTCTTTATAGTACAAAAAAAACAATTGCGATACAATGTTTCTGTAGGGAAGTGATAAGTGAATTTGAACAAAAACCCTGGTAAAAAAATCTCTCTGAATCTCTCTGAAAATTTCACGTTTCAGAGAGGTTCAGAAAGAATCAGAGACATTCAGAGCAATTCAGCGTGGCTCAAAGGATTTCAGAGACTAGTGGATTGAGAGAACTTGTGCTTTGAATTTTTCAGAAGGATTCAGAAAAATTCAGAGGAACTCAGAGAGATTCATAGGAATTCAGAGAAATACAGAGAGGAATTAATTTAGTAAAATTTTTGGTTCAGGATTTCAGAAGTATTCAGGGAATGTCAGAGACTCACAGAGACAGGTGGATTAGGGAAAATATGTGCGTAGAGCTTTTCAGGAATACCCAGAGGAATTTGGAAAGGTTCAGCATAATTCAAAGAAATTCACAGAGAAATTAATTCAGCTAAATTTTTAGTTCAGGATTCCAGAGGTATTCAGGGAGTGTCAGAGACTCACAGAGACAAGTGAATTAGGAAAAATTGTGCGTGGGATTTTTCAGAAGAATTCAGAGAGATGCAGAGGAATTTAGAGAGATCCGGGGGGGGGAGGGTCTGGGAAATTCAGAGAGGAATGAATTCAGTCCAATTTTTGGTCCTGCATTGCAAAGGTTTTCTGGAAATTTCAGAGACTTCCAGAGGAAGATAAATTAAGGAAAATTATGCGTGGAATTTCTTAGAAATATTCAGAGGAATTCAGAGAGATTCAGAGAGATTCAGAGAAATTCAGAGAAATGCAGAGGAAGCTTTGAAATCTAAATACATTAAATTTCGGGATATTTAGAGGAATTCAGAGAGATTCAGGGAACATCAGAGAGATTCAGAGGAATTCAGAGGAAGCTTTGAAATCTGAATACATTAAATTCCCAGAGATTTAGAGGAATTTAGAGAGATTCAGAGAAATTCAGAGGGAGCTTTGAAATTTAAATATATAAAATTCTGAGGGATTCAGTGATATGCGGAGAGATTCAGAGAAAGTTGAAGAATTCAGAACGTTTCACTATCGGAAAAGTCTCTAACTTCCTCTGAATTACTCTGAATCTCTCTGAAATTTGTCCCAAAATATAGAGAGATTCAGAGAAATTCAGAGAGATCATTTTTACCAGGGAAGGAAATTAAAAAAATGGAACAACCGCCATTTCTTCTCGAGAAAGTCACATTTCTTTCTGTTTTGATATTTCTTATCTCTTTCCACACAGAGAATAATGCAGGTCAAAAATATAGTAATCTTTAATAAAAATTTGAGAATATTCCTTAAAATCCTAGAGTTTTCCTTAAATGCCTAATAAGAATAAAACAGTCCATTTTTTGGTGAAATTGTATTCGAAAAACAATGAAACATTATCAATACTTGATAAAAGATAGAAAAACATATGAACTTTCCAATAGTCGCGTATGAAATTTTACAATGTGAATCATGGGGTATTGAAATTTTGTTATTGTCTTTGTAAAATTTCACGCGCGACTTTTGGAAACTTCATATGTTTCTCTATTTCTCATTGAGTATTGATAATTTTTCATTGTTTTCCTAATACAATTCCAGAAAAATGTTAACTGTTTTATCTTTATTATACATTTGAGAAATATTCTCCAATTTTTACCAAAGATCACTATATTTTCGACCTGCATTTTTCTCCGTGCAACAACAGCAAATAATAATCAAATAGCCATCCGTGGAGTTATTTTCAGATTCATTATGATGACCATGGATAAAATCTGTGGACCGACCGCTCATTTGTCGGGAGATAAAATGTTTATGCGTTTGTACATAAAAGGGTCGCGGCGTAATGAACTCATTGATTGTACGCTGAAAAAATTTGAGCATTTTATTGCGTTCATTAAAGCTTGCAACCTGTGATCAAGTATTGATTTAATATTTTTTAATGCTATGAGCGTTTCATATTCTCAACTTGGAGAAGTTTCTTTTTTTATAATTATAATTTTATTCTGCAGAAAAAATGATTTCCATCTAATTTTAATGACAAAAAACTAATCTTTAAACATTAAAAAATCATTCTGGATTCCCCTATCGCACCCTTCAATCAAACTAACTTTACTAAACACTTCACTAATACGGTTAATATATATATGTATATATATATACACGAACGTGAAGCTTCCTCGCATAATCAATCACCTTTTCCCGATGAATTGACGTACCGTTAGAATACCATTGCCTGCGGGATACGACGATCTTCTAATAAATACCGTGCATACAACCATTCCAGAGTTGTTTTCAAACAGACCCCAATTGATCATAGAAAAGGGAAACTCGTTTTTCCCTGCGTTATTAATAGAATTGAAAAATTTGTATTCACCGAATAAGATTGAATGATCGATGTTCGAAATGAATTACGTTGTTCGAGTTGTGATTAAAATATTCGTTTGAGTTTTCTCTTCACACCCGTCACATTATTTCAACTTTACCGTTCAATTTACTTGAGTGTATGATGATTATAATTCAGAATTCCCAACGATCGTACATTTTCAAGCCTTTGGCGAGGTAAGATCTTCCAAGATCCATCTTTGACCGCACTTGAGAGGGAATGATACAACCAATTACCCTTTACCATGCTCTTTTTAATTATTATAATCATCAAAACCGTCACCGCTGGCACATTATATCGTAAAACGTACCATATGGATTTACTACGATTATCCTCGACGTTTTGAAATGACATTAAACCTCTTATACTCGCAAAATCAAGAGCGTAGGGCGTTATGCGAAATAAAGAAATTAAATGGGAGTGTAATGAAACAAGCAAGACGCAATGCAAAACGTCGGACGTCGGTTTCTTTCGGTTCTTCGCACAAGAGCGTCGTGTTCGTATATAACGCTCACGTCTCTCGTTCGTAAACCACGGTGTTTTATGAATACGTGAATTTACTGCTTAATCAAACGAGAAAGAACGAAAGAGAGCGAGAGAGATAGAGAGAAGAGAGGGAGGTTCGAGAGTATGGTCGTATGCAATTAAAACGCCATTAAGCGGACCCATAAAAATTCCCTTGCAAAATTTTGGCGATATCGAGTTACCGAGGTTCCTCTTTCACCTTGTAACCAGGCAGGTATCATCAAAATTGCTTCGCCTTGAAGTACTTTCATGAAAAGAGGCTTCAGCGTAATCCGAATTAAACGATTCTAGGAAGTTATGGTAATGGCAGGTAAAAATCACATGACATTATATCGTTCTACATAATTTTGTTCAAACATAATAGTTGAGAGAAGACTGACAGTAAGAACTGATCGAAGTGAATGAAAAGGATTATTTACCCTCCGAACTCATCTTGTTCTAACTTTCTTCTTTCTATTCCAAAATAATGTTGATGTATATTGATGGTACCATTTTGAAGCACGACACGCTCCATCATCTGAAACAACCTCATCATCGTTCATTGTTTGCTACAAAAGTATACAACATATACATTTCATTACTTCGAGCAGAGGTCGCATCTTTGGTGCCCAATTCTCATCTTTTTCAACACGTCGACGAAATCTTTTGGTCGCTTCTTCATCTTTGGGATTAATTTCTCTGGGCCAACCACCCTCGAAATGAAACATTCCCGTACTCTTTTTGGTGACTCGCTCAGTTTGAACCTGGACAAGATGAAATTCATGGAATTGAAATCCAACCTTGAGAAGAAATTCGAAACAGACCTCGTGCGATGCAAATTGTTTAGACTTTTGTGCTCCGGCGTGACAATGACTTCTCACGATATAATTTTTCATTTGACTTGGTTCAGGCAAAAGTTCTTTATCCACATCTGGACCAAAAGTATCAAACACACATTGTTTGCCAAATTCCGCACGTTTTTTCATATACACGTATTCGATGTCCATGTTTTTGAAATGCTAAAAAACTGTACTTCATAACAATCGGATAGAGTCTGATAGAATAATATTTGTATTCAGGTTATTTTTCTGTAAATAAAACAGTATTTCCTAACGTTCGTTGCAGTTACCTTCAGTTCAGAGGCATGTGCAGCTTCATTTGGACCAGAGTTGACACGTAATATACCCCAAAATAATTCACATTTGTATCGTTGAGGTTGGAATGGGTTGGAACAGTATACTTGGTGGAAAATCCAAAGTATTATAGAAGTTGATATTTATTCAGAAAAAAATCACAGTGTAAAAACCATAACAACAAAGAATCTGACATTTGATGATGAAAATAGAAGTTCAGTGAGCAGAGGAAAGAAAAATAAAGTATCATAACCTCTGGAATGTTGAAATGATGCTCAATTTCTGGTAATTAATGGTTGCTGGGTTCTGGTGTTCTAAATGATTATTCCTTCTATTGTGATATTCGCTATGGACTATTAGGGGGTGATTATTTATCGATACATTTACTTTCCATTCATTTCTCCATACTTGTTTGACGATAAATCAACTTGCCACCGTTCTTGGATAGCCTCCTCGCAACATTTTTAATAATATCGTACAAGCGATTTGTAATTACATCAAGATTAGAATACATTGTACGTGAGTGGGAACATTTATAAAGCACATCTCGATACACTTGTTATACTATATCTATTCATTGTTTCTTGATAAATGATATCCTCGAAGTAAACTTACTCGTCACCGTATATCCTCCGTATCTTATGATTATTCTCTTGTCTGTGGTGTAACGACGTTCACCTCATCAGCCATGTCTTGGGGTATATTAACAATTTTCTTTCTCCCTCCCTCTTGGCATGAGAGAAGAAGAATTAACCGGACACATGAGCGCGGTTGTTCCTCCTGATCGTCATGGCAGAAGCACATATAGATAGGATGGAGCTTGTTAAAACTTGAGTTAATCACGGCATGGACATCGGTCACAGCTTGTCCATGCTTAATTCGCAATGTGCTGCTGCATATACATGTATACACGTGTGGTTCTTTCTTTCCACTCTCTATACGCCTCTTCCCTCGTCCTTGGAAGCCGAGAGAAAGAGAGAGATAGAGAGGAAAAGAAGAAAAAAAGAGTTACATCTTCGCAGTCACTTTATCTATCTCCTCTGTTCTTTCTCTCCCTTGTTCTTTATCATCCTCGAGTCCCTTTCTCTCCAACTCTTTCTTCTTCTTTCGTTCTTTTTCTACAACATCCCACATAGATGTATCTCTTGGTATCGCAGGGCTGAAAACTCAATTACAGCTTAATGAATTGGCACGGATGGTTGAGCAGCAAAAGCTAAAGAAAGGAGAGAAAGAGAAAGACTGAGGGAGAAGATGGGACTCTCCTCGAGGGACACACACCAACTGGCTCGCTCGTTCGGTTATCCATACCTCGGTCGAGTCTGGACCACAGTAACGAGCTCGACAGGCCGGCCCAGGGAGATCACTCTTCTCTCTTGTGGAGCAACAGCGTTGCAGCGGATCAAAGATACGAGATACCACGAGAGATCATCTCGATAGAATCGATTCGCGGCAGTGTATCAGTCGAAGCTCACTTGTTAGGTAGTTACCTTGATTTCATAGCAATATCGGAAGTGATAGTGGTGGTTGATTCAATCGACCGCCAGGTAACTTTGCATTGGAATCTATATACCGATTCGTGAAGGATCTTCCCTTTCTTTTCTCGTTGCATCGAATTGATTGTTTCTTCACGGACACCTTCCAGAATTATCGAAGAACTTCCTTTCATCCTGTTCTTTCGTACCATCGTTGCTCTCATTCATGGTACCCATATGCGCGTGCGTAGGCGTATGTGAGGCAACTCGAATCCAAAAGCGTAACACGATGTACGAGAGAAGAAAACACGGTCGAGAATAGGTTTCGGAGGAAGTAAATGGGAAGCGAAATACAGGCGGCGGTCAGTTATTTTCAGGTAATGAGGCTTAGACCGCGTGGGTGGTGGCAGAATAAGGTCGGTTGCAGCTGAATGACCAAGGCCGGTCCAAGACTCGTACACTTGGCCGGACGATACGGCTCATTCGTGCGGTCTGTAATTCGAGCCTATCGGTCAGGTGCACCGCCCCCTCGGCTCTCGACTCGATTACCTTAATTCTCTTCATTCGTTCTACCCTCGATTTACCTGCACAGCATAACTGCGCAAGAGAGTCAACGTATTTATCATCGATCTTTGTTTCATCAAACACAAAAGAAATATGCGAATGACGATACTTGTTTGAATTCTGAAATCCGCTGAAACTGAAACGCACCTGCGATAACGTGTGAAAAAATGTTGTCCGAACTGAGAACCTTGATCTCGATACAAAAATTCAGCGGAGAGGATTGGATAGAAACCATCTTGAGATATCTTGAAATACCGTAATTTCGACCTGTCTTACAACGTCATTCGGAAGAAGAATTTCAAAAATATTCCAATACTTTTGGACTACTTCTTTTGTCGGTATAATCACGTAATTGGAGAAAATTAAACGAAAGTCTCGATAATACCTATAATAATCATACCGGGTTACCCAAATATCAAGCAAAAAGTGCTTCCTTGAACTATTACCGCCGCTACGTGTCCTTGGCATTCGTAGAATCGCACTCTGTCTCAAGTCGAAAACAATAATTTCCAATTTACCAAGGACGTGCCGAAATGTGTGTCGTAAATGTATACGTATCGCAAGGTATTCGAAGTAAACAGAAGTTCAAGTCCTGTGGGAAATGTTATTATGCCAAGAAAGATAAGCCAAACGAAATTGGTATTTTGAATCGAGTTGATCGGTTCTTGGCCTCGAAATGTCTGATCCCGACAAAAAGGTAATGAACCTTTTATGAATTTTAATTTCAAATTAAAGCTATACTCCAAGCGCGGGGGAGGTGCCCGCAATATATACTTCGTCGAAGAGTGGTTTTGCAAGTAGCCAGGTACCGGACACACCCCCAATTTTGTTATGCTGCTGCTCTTCATCTTCATCCTTTTTTTCTTTTCTCCTCTACATTCTTCGATGAGGATTCTTATACGTTGCCACATATGAACTACGAATTCTTTTTATCTTTGTTACAATAGGTTATCGACTTCACAAGGATGCAAAGAGCCCCAAAAAATTGATGAATTAACAACATGTTTTCTGATTTATTCTTTCATTCATTGAGGAGTGTTTTATATTCTAGATTCTTTGGACGCAAAGGAGGTATTATTCTGAGAGAAACGACACAAAACATTGCTCTTGGTTAGGATCTAACACAAAATCCTACCCACGGAACTTCAGTCATCCAGATAAATCTGAAATGCGTTTAAACGCAATAAAAGCATGTATCCAGTGATATCTATCGAAACGAGTCTCAAGTATTTGAGATCGGAATCTTTGCAAATGCGTATTTGGATCAGATTTCGCGTGATATCCTTGTGACGCGTTGGTATAAACGTGAACAACAAGGTGAGAGGATACGATAGTAGTGCTCGCAAGAGATTGGCTACGTGTGTGTTCACTTTAACGACGTTACGTTACCGATGTAAGTGGTAATAGAGGAGTGCAATTATGAGGGGGAGAAAAAAAAGAGAGTGCACGGACACTCCAAGTATTTGCGTACACACTTTGGCACCAAGTTCATGAAATAACGTTTACGTTAATCGACGAGGAATATAAAATTCAACGTATGCCTTGTGTAAGATGTGCGTTGCTCGTGTAATTTTACGGTTACGCTCGACAACCAGGTTTTCCATGGACAAATGGAAGACTTGTTCAAATTATATATAATGTTCCGAGTTTCTGAGATACGATGTCATGGAAATTGATGACTAGCGGGGTTTCGAACTCGAGTCGAAATTCAATCTATAAGAATTATACTACAAAAAATAATTGTGGGATCTTCCTCAAACAAATGGGTACAGCGTTGTTCCTTCATGCGATTGAAAGTTTTCATTATAATTTAATGAATTTTTCCTTCACTTGTGGAGGATTGTGGAGGATTTCCGTTCCTTGTCGCGCATAGTTTTATCCCGAAACTACGCGAAATTACAGCAGCGAAGCGGAAGTACGTATTTAGGCGTAGAAACGAAAATAACCCACGTAGAAATTGACGAATGGCAGAGTACCGGGTCGATACAGGCTGCCGGTGTACAACCGTAGGCAGCCAACGTTGGTCGAACTGCGGAATGATAACGCAAAATAACTCCGATCTGGTACCAACCACCAACCGTCGCTATAACCACCAGTTACCGACATCAATTCAATATTTGCAACCGATGTTGTTTCAAAATTTAGGGTCTTCTTGTGTACATTCGTATAAACTCAAATATTCAGGCATTCACGTAATATATAGATCCTGACGCGAGAACTATTATATCGAGTTGCATAGGATACATTTCTCCACTAAAAAAGAATTCTTTTGAACTTCAATGCATTTGTAAGTCCTTAGTGCGTCGAGGATCAATCGATGCTCACACGGAGAGAAAAAATTTGCTGACGCAGCAAATCGAGGTATTATATATAGGATAGCAAAACTTTTTGCTGACCTAGCTAAAAATTTGCTATAACAGCAATCGTGTTAGCTACGACAGCAATTTTTTAGCTGTGGCAGCAAAAAATGTTTGCTCCGCCAGCAAATTTTCAGTATTATATACAGAATAGCAAACAAATTTTGCTGGGATAGCAAACATTTTTTGCTGACACAGCTAAAAATTCGCTGTAGCAGCTAACAAGATTGCTGGAACAGCAAATAGTTTGCTGTCACAGGGAAAAATTTGCTGCTCTGGCAAAAGGAACCCAGCAAAAGTACACGGAGAGAAATTTATTTGGAAAGATTACTATTTTATTCGTAAACTAGAACTATTCGGAAAAATCAGACAATAATTTATAGCATAACTCCTAATCATTGCCAGCTGTGATGGTAAAAATCCAAATTAATCTCGATTTTTACCATCACGACTGGCAATGATTAGGAGTTATACTATAAATTATTGTCTAGTTTTGCCGAATAATTCTAGTTTACGACTAAAATGGTAATTTTTTCAAATACATTTCTCTCCGTGTAGATTTCGCTGCCACAGCGAATCCCTTTTTCTCCGTGCATGGACTCATGGTGATACCGAACGAAAAACGTACACGCAGAGAAAAAAAGTTGCTGAAACAGCAAACCTCGAAAATTTGCTTTGCTAATATGATAAAACTTGTTGCTGAATTAGCAAAGAATTTGCTATTACAGCAAAAATTATGCTCTCTCGACAAGCGCTTGCCATTCAGCAATCCGGAATTGTAGATATACAGACGGCTAGAAAATTTTACTGGATTAGCAAATATCTTGCTAAAATAGCAATATTTTTGCTGTAACAGCAACCGTTTTGCTAATTTAGCAAAGCAGATTTTTCGAAATCGCTTTTTCAGCAAGAATTTTTCTCTGCGTGTACGGAAGATTGTCAGCTACTCACGTAGTTCATAATTCTGTCAATAATAATCTTTTCTATGAAATTATTTCATTCCATATCCAATATTTTTCGGAGTTCAACCATGCATCGAACAATATAGGATTAACACATTGTGCAAATCAACAGTGTTATATGATAAAATTTCTAAAAATCATCAAGCCTTTCGTCTAAGTGCACTACCCAATCAGAATTTAACAACTGGCGCAGTACTGCAGCAGTACTGGCATTTGTCCGAAATGATAACGCTTTTCCGTACTGGGTACTTGGCACTGGCACAGTACTGGTAATCGGTAATGGTATTCAGTACCGGCACAATAGGCCCAATCAGAATTTCACAACTAGCGCTGTACTGCGCCAGTACCGGCTAAGACTGGCGGGATACTGGTGGTCTGTAGTGCAGCAGTACTGGCATTTGTCCGAAATGATAACGCTTTTCCATACTGGGTACGTGCTAGCCGACTCTTGGGGGCCCAATACTGGCACTGTACTCCGCCTGTTGTCAACATTGGCATACTTCGGTTTTTTCTGATTGGGTGATTTCCTATTATTTGCAATCACGGCAGTGCCTGTATTGTATCAGTACTTGATCGACATCAAGCTTTCAGTACTGGTGTATCAGTACTGGCATAGTACTGTATCAATACTTGGTCGAAATCAAACTTTCAGTACTGGTGTATCAGTACTGGCATAGTACTGTATCAGTACTTGGTCGACATCAAGCTTTCAGTACTGGTGTATTAGTACTGGCATAGTACTGTATCAATACTTGGTCGAAATCAAACTTTCAGTACTGGTGTATCAGTACTGGTATAGTACTGTATTTCTATGTATCCAGTACTAAATCCGTATGTGCTAGCCGACTCTTGGTGGCCCAATACTGGCACTGTACTCCGCCTGTTGTCAACATTGGCATACTTCGGTTTTTTCTGATTGGGTACATATTTGTTCACCTTGGTTTGGGATCGATCCAGGGTTGGAGACCAACGCTTGCTCATTAAAATTGTGTCGTTGTTGCTTCAACATTGGTAGGAAATTGGTCAACAACGGTCAGTTTAATCATCAAACCAGTACCGATTGGAACATGAAATTACGTCGTTCCAGTACCGACTCTGAATCGGCAGACAACCGTTGTTAGCCAATACCATCTCAATATATTGACGCGTTCGTCACCGTCGTCTCAAAACTGGCATTTCTACCTGGGAATATTTTCTGGGACACCCTGTATATTCATAACAGAAATATCATTTACGAGGTGCAACGCTTTTTGAGTCACAAGAGTTGCCTGTACGCGAGTAATTTACTCGTGAGTACCGAGTACAAGAAGAAACCACGCGCAAATGCTTCGGATATGGCATCCGTGCAACGCAACATAACGCGATGCCCTGGTAAAGTTGAATTTTTTATATACCACAGCTGAATTATATCATTGCACGGTAGTTTTCGAACCTTTCCTCCGTGGCGTCGGCCACCGTAGATGCATCCAGCTGACTCTCGTTACCCGTTCAACTCGGGTAGGACATAAAATTTAATTTCACTTCGCCGAAAAATGAATCCAACGCTGAGGAAGAATAATGCTGCTTGGCAGGAATAAAACAGCGGAAAGAAGCGCTAATGATTCAATCGTCGTTACGTTGCCCTTTGTTCGACCAAAGTTTTATGATTTACCCAAATTCAGGGGATCTGTGAGAACCAGAGGAGGTACGACGAGATGTTTCTTACGCACGCATTCAAGTTCCTTGGGAAATAGCTTTCACATTGCTCCATTGAAATCACCAACATTGTTTTCTAAAATATTAATAATTTGTGTGGAATTTCGAAGATGTATGGATTTGTTTCTCTTCTTCTCCATACGAACCTCGTCCTCGGTCAATTACCATAGATCGTTAGAGGAAGATAACATTGATTTAGACTGAAATATTTCAAGCATCCCCGACAGATGCAACGGTACGTACCTACTTAATCCATGTCAAACGCATATCAGTGAAGTATAATAAGTCAAAGACAATGTATGGGCAAGAGACTTTTGTACGTGGGATGTATCGGTTGATCTCATATTCGTTGCGAGAGAAATTCCATAGCTATCGTGTAGTTACTACCTCTTCTCGAGTACCTATATTTGCATTGTCAGCGTCCGTGATTTCTCGGATATTTGATTGATCGATCATTCTAGGGGAAAATATTTTGGTATTTGAGTTACAATTTCTCCCATCGTTATTACCTCTGTATCTTGAGCAACTTCAAGATGCTCTGAGAGAACACAACAATTATTATACTATGATTGGTTGTCAAAAAAAAAAATAGAAATAAAAGTATATACGTTTGTTCGAAAAAGATTAGAAATTTATTGAAACGAGGATGAAACATTTCTTTGTTCTTTTTAATGTCATGCTCGGTACACGACGAGCAACACGAGTCGTTGATGTAATGTGAAAAGGCGGTAAACTCGGCGAGCGCGACCAAGATTCTCTTTGAAAATTTAGTCACGCAGAAAAGAGAGATAAAAAAGGTTGAAAGCATTCGAAAGATTATGCACGCCTATCTAGTATACTCCTACACTTCTGGGAACGTAGTTAAAGCAGATCAATTGTGCACTTTGTATCGAGGTATGTATACGCTTACGTGTATGAATATGCAATACGAGTCCATAAGTTATACAATGGTGATTCTCTAACACGTGTGGTCCGGTGACGAATGTATGCAGGTACATCTCTTCCAAGTAATGTATGTAAGGCAGAGCCTGTGCCAAAGGGTGAGACATACGTGGGTGATTTTCTTTATGCGCATCTTTCTTTTACTCTCCACATACCACCCACGTAATTGCTCTTTGGCATCACTGTCAACCGCATCCTTTATCCGTTATAGATATTGAAATATTACACTTCCATTCGGCACTCGGTCTTCAAATTATATTTTGTACCGTACAAATAAAGTTGTAGGCTGTGTTTATGTATTAAATTATAACGTTGCATGAATAATTTTATGTAAATTTTCTGGCATCGCGAGGTACGTATGTAAGTACATTTGGTATTTGGTATTTGTATAGGACGGTATACGGTGTGCTCAACAACGTTTCTTCGAGAATCAATTTGTTTTCCCTCGATTCACTTTCCATAATATTCCGCATTTCTTTTCTGTCTATACTTCTGATATTTCTAATTCGACTAGTATATGAAGAGACTTATTTTCCTAAAAAAAAGTTTGCCAAAAGAATCCAAGCAATTTGCGTTTTGAATCTTCTCATATATTCAACGCGTACCCAAGTGAATACAAGATAAATCATCTCATACGTTCTGAATGCGTCTTGGTATCACCTTTACGTGCTCGTGTCTTCATAAAACTTCCAAATTTATTTATATTTCCTGACTCGTGCGCGATCACATTTTTATATCATACGTAATTAAGTGTAAATTATGGTAGAACGGGTCGTACCATGCAGGGACAGTTTACTCCTCCGTAAGACAAATCTATAGGCAACCCGCTTCACCGCGGTGCTCCCTGGACGTCTGTGTACTCGCGCGAATCTCGAAAAATCTCATCACGAGAAACGCAAAGTCTGGGTAATTTGTAAATTGAATAACTTCGTGTTAAACAGTTTCGGTCTGACTACATTTTATCATAATTTATATCAACATTTTCAATTAACAAATATTTTTACAAAACAGTATTTAGTGCAAATGAGGTTCCATACACGAAAAGAGATTCAATATTTTTTATGGAAAGAATAATAATTATCACAGGAGGTTATTAACATACATATTCCGAGTTCTTTCGATATCTGTGCTAAAGATAAGGGACATCGGAGAGACTTGGTCACCGCTACCGTGATCATTATCGCTTCTGTATATACACAAGTATACACGCGAGGAGTATACAAAAACCTTCGACTCTCCGACTTTGAAGTACTTTGTCGATATTAAAATTACATTTTAATGTAAATTTAAGTGCGCGTGCAAAATTTAGCGATTCGTATGCAAATCCTTATCACCGTCAGCTTTCTACTTGTTTTTCATTCGTCGAAGAAACTTCGGTTCTCGAATATTATTCTCTTCTTTCTACGTTGTGCCTTATTTTTTTTTCTCTTCTCATCCTTTCTTGGCGGACGTAGCGAATCGCGCTTTACCGGACTTTAAAATGTTTCTTCGTGAAATACACTCTAGTCTCATTAAAACTGAAATGAGATTCAGAGACATACACCCACGAATATCATTATTTAACGGTCTATAAAATAGTGCAAAAGTATCAAGAGTTTCAGTATAAGCTTTCATCGAATTTTTTCAAGATCTTTCCGAAGCAGGTGGGTAGAAATTAATTGTTTTACGAGAGCGTCAAGGATTTTTCGCGGTCTACTTCGAAGAGGATTTCGAGGTATATGATCCTATTAACATTCGACTCTTCGAGGTCGATGGTGAAACCGACCCTTCTCCCTGGTTCCTCCCACGTGCGTGCGTGCGTGCGTGCGTGCGTGCTCACGCGCGCGAAAGGTATAGGTGAGTAACCGAAGGGAAATAAAAAATATGAGAGAAGGAAGGATCCGAGGGGGAAAAGCAATAAAAACAAAAGGACCAACAAGCACGAAGGTAATCGAAAAAGTCGAGCAGCCACGAAGTTTGTATCATCTCCTGCACATCCCAACGCGTATGAACGTTGTGGAAACCCTATAGCCGGACGCCCACGCTCGTTCTTTCGCAAACTTCTGTTCTAACGAACATCATTTTGTATACTTCTTTCAATGCCTCGTGATTTTTTACCCACGATTTTTGTTTGAAAAATTCCGAAACACTCCTGGGTTCGATTCAAAGGAACTTTTCACAAAAAGTCTGATTCCCGCACGGAGAGAATATTATATTGAAAATTACTGTAAAAACATACCAATGGTCCCTCACCAGTCTGGCCACATCAGATGAAATCGTATGATCTCAGTTTAATTCTACTGTGAACAATTTTGAAACCAGCATCAATCTTAGCACTAACGAACATGATCACGGTATGTCATAGGTAACTTTACGTTTCTTTACATCTTTATAGGGTGTATGGTCTTTCGTTACAACTTTTTCACAATAATTTGTTGAATAATATTATATATTCGGTTTCGATACAATGGAAAAAGAACACAAGAACAAACATTGTTAAATTGATTGATAAAAGAACAAGTAACTATTGAGCATCGATCGATTACTTTAATCGACACTGCCAACCGATGGACCTATCTAGTGGAGACTTACAACACGAACTTTATGCGAACAAGAAAATCGCCAACGCAAAACACATAAAAGAGCATGAACATGAACATGGCATGAGCCATTCCTCGTTCCGATACGTGCACGGTATAAATTCAGAATGTGATTTAAGTAATAGAATAACGAACTATGTTACGTTACGCGAAGTGAAATTATTAGAACAAACCAACTATGTAAGTTTCTAAACGAAATCGAAAGAGATTTTGGAAATTACAAAATTTCTACCATGAGGATGATTACCCCGGTGAAAATGACCTATCTCAATTTCACTAGGAAAATTTGAAAAAATCTGAACAATTCTGAATTCCTTGGAAAAACTTTTCACTGCAAACCTCTGGAACTTTCAGTGAATTTTAGAGAATTTTTTCCACCAGGGATACTGTTTAAAATCGAATCCATGCTAGTTTTAGATGGATATTGACGTAATATTGATGCATGTTTGGGAAATAATACAGTCTACAAAACACAGAATCATCAAGAAGAAAAATCTCCAACTCATTCTGATATTACATTGAGGAAGAAGATTGTGAAATGATGACTACTAGGAATGACAGTACCACTCTGATGATGCTTCTCATTTTAGTATATTACAAAAGGATATACTCGTCTCTATTAGAAACTGTGCACAGAAATCCGTAGTTGTCCGCAGCAATTCAATTTCCAATAATTATGCAATATTTTAAGAAAATCTTTCCTCTCGGTTTCGTGTATAAAGATGCGTATCACTCTTTAAAAGGAAGAATAAAGGTTCAGGTGTTTGATAAAGGGGAAAAATGATTATACAGGACAACCTTCCATAGGGAGAAAGACAACAGAGCCTAAAGGCGAATTGAGACAAAACGTTGAAACTAGTAAATTATATCCTTCAAGCGGAGTATCGCTGACATTTCGTAACACAAAAGATCGAAATTCTTGAAACTTGGAATAAAAATGAAACAACAACGTGGAAATAAACAACCAATGATGCGTTTAAGGATTTTGGACCACCTTTATTTGATAAAGTACTGCTGCTTTTCTACTGGTCTTCCTCCCCTTCCAGTTCAGGTTGAACCATTATTAAACACAGATATACGTGACTAGGTTCTTGCAAGGCCAGCAGGAGGATTATCTGCCGTCGAAGGGAGATGTCGAAGAGAATAGCGCACCACCATTGCTTCGTCTCACCTTAGGGGTGATTTTCTTTCGTATGAGAGAGGAGACAGACTCTTCCTTCCTTCCTTCCTTCCTTCCTGTTCTCAGCTGTCCGCGTTTCCCACAGTATTCTTCCTCTCGAAGGGGTGACCCTTGTTGTTTTGGATAAGAACGACAGCGCCTAAAATTCACCACCCTCCACACCCCGTGCTTTTCTCTTTCAACTTTGCCGAGTACCAAAGAAAGTGCCAGCCTGTCTCCCTGCCTTCGTCCCTTCAACTTCTCCTTTTCATACGGTACATGTCGAAACTTTAGTCGGCGTTTACAAGACCGAAATTTATCGACGACTATGAGTCGTAAAATCTTGCTGAGACTCGAAATGTTTGCGTCCAGTATTTCAAACGACCGGTCTTCTTCTCTGCGTAAGTCCTGGATAGGGGGGAAAGCACGAAGAAAAGGGTGAGCAACGATCAGCTGCATTCATGGTATTTAATGAACGTTTGAAAAACACAACACCCCTTCGACATCCCTCAACCGACACAGGTTCAAGGGCATCCTGAGTATCTTCTACGGTCACATGATTATCATCATAATCATCATCGTCACGATGATGAGTCGGCACGCAGTCATTTGGAGTCCTGTCGTCAAGCTGGTTCGAATGGGACCTCATCTTCTATACTCTTTAAACTCTATGAGAAAGAAGAAAAGAATATAAATCAGGTTGATTTTTCTTGCGTGAGAACCTTGAAAGATGTCAATAGAAAACACTGATGGATCGATCGATAATCTAGGGCAAGTAGAAGAGAGTTTTGTTTTCAACATCGATTCTTTATTTTTAGGTCCCGAAGAGTTTTTTGACTTACTATTAAGAGGGAGTTTTTGTTACAGCGTTGTATAGTATCGGAAGAAGATAACAAAACATGTCACGTGTTGCGAATGATTTTTGTTGAACGGAATCAAGAGAGAAAGTCTGGGACCACCCCGTACACGTGACGATATCAACAGGTGTTGGTTTATGATGCCGCGGCGCAAATCCGTGGGCACCAACATCGATTCCGATGCAATTTAGATAACCGAAAGTGATTCGACAACCCTGAAAAACCTGAACGCGTCGTGGCAAGATGATAAAACCAACGACGACAGTCAACCATCGAATATATATCGCGAACGCGTATGAATTCAACGCCCCCTCTTTTGGTACTTACTTTCACTCGCGGATAGTGGTCTAAGATAATACGATTTGTTGCAACAATATCCATTCTTGGATAGCTTTATGTACATACTTGATGCAAGTTCACGCTGAACTTTGTGAACTATGTTTTCACAGTCTCATTGTCGGGTACGTACATTTCCAAGAATTTCAAATCATTGGGATTTTTTTGTAGCATTAATTACCGGATAGTAATTACATGGACTGGAGTACATCAAATCTTGGATATCCCTACTGTAAACCAAGCGAACATAAGTACGCACAAATACACATTCATATATATATATCAAAATGATTTATCGTTGTAATTTCCTACACGTCTTTCTAATTAAGCTCAAGAAAATATTTCTGTCTATCTGTCGATCTGTCATTATTTCTTTGCACCTTATCTAGCAATAAAATGCCGAGAGAGAAGAAATAAAGTGAAATACTTCTACGACAAGTTCTGTCTTTGAGCTTCCGTTTACAAAGAACAGAGGAGAGAGAACGGCACCGGAGATTGTCACCGATCTTTCGAGCTGAACGCACATCGATCGTGATGCCCGAAAGAAATCAAGACACAAGTTACTGCACGTTCAAGCGCTCGTACGAAAGGGAATGTCGTTTTAAAGAAGCGCCGAGCACCATCAAAGGAATAATTGGAAAATAGAGGAGAGAAAAGTTGTTTTATTATGATATATACATGTTTCTTGAAAGAACATTCATCATATTAGGTATGAACATCTTAGATGAAGTGACCAGATATATATATATATATATATTTCTTCATTTAATAATATCGGAGGATGAATTCTCTTTCAATTAATCTTTTTGTTGTCGACTAACACGGTGTTGCATTCGACTTGGGTGGAATGAAATATAGGGAACGATCGAGAGTGTAAATATTATTCTCTTGAGACTGTATTTATTGAGTTAAGAAATCTGTGTGTAAATAAGTAGGTGTGAACAAGGGTTATGCTAAGAAATTCACACCCATTTTTAGGAATGAGACGACACGTCTTTTTTAGAATCTTCACAAAATCTAGATCTTCGACTGAATCGTTTTTATGTCGAACAATGTTCACAATGTGCAAAGAGAAAAGAAAGCTTCGCGTAACAATAGACTAGCTTTGCATAATTCGCGTCACGATGAGTAATATAGACGTAGTCTTCATTGATATACATTTCGCACGATGATAGACTGCCCGAGAAAATAAGATGTGGGTAATGAAAGAGATGGATGTTAATGATTACATTACAATCGAAGGTATAAACACGGAACAACGATAGGGTGGGAGAGGCTTAATATCATCGTCTCGTGGAAGATATATCGCGTGAATCATCCTCGATATGTAGGCGGATATGAATCTGATACTAAGGTCTATATACATATGCATGGGAAGTGTATATTGTACTTGTACCGACGCGAGGATTCATTTTACAGAGTTGTCGTTTGTAAGGAACAACTATTAGCCAACCTGATGTCGCATTATGTTTCATGTGCAGACACATTAACGAGCTCCTGGTTCATGATATGCGACATCTACGTGTCGTATCATGTGCAAACACCCACTTCTTTTTTTCTTCAATTATCACGAACCTCATCTGCTGATTTTAAAGGTTAGAATTTTTAATATCTAGATACAGCATAAGTTTGTGTACTTGGCGTCGAGACATTACCGATCTTTTGATCATTTTCATATAATTTTTATATTTTATTTTCATAATTTATATGATCCATTATATAAAAGCCCAAGTGAAAAAGAAGAAATGGGCTGATACTGGCAAACCAAAGCTACTGAAACTGGCAAGGAATCAAACTGATCACATGATTTCACGTAACGGATAGTATAACATTTTCAACTGTGTGGATATGGCGTGGAACTCCGGCATTCAAACTTCGTTCAAACAATACAAAAATTAAACTCGCAAATATAATAATTTTTATAAAAATCTGTTACCTTTTCTTTCTTCTTTTTTAATGGATTAGAAGCGATGAGGTTTAGAAATCGGATTTTCACTCCCAAATATGAAAGATTATGAATACAAATTGAAAAGTCAGAAATTAAAATTCAAAATACTGATCAGCTTTGAACAATTTAACGTTTAGAATTTTAAATTTCAATGATACCCATTATTTTTCATTCAGTATTCGTAATCTCCTGTATTTTCATGTAAAAATTCATTTTCTAAATCTTATCGTTTCCAGTCTATTTAAAACCCAAGGAAAAATCTCAGATTTTTGTAAAAAATTTTCAAGTTCCAATTTTCTCCATGTATTGATTCAATACTGGCCCAAGATTGATGGTCCACGTAATCCAATGGCAGAACAAGAACTCTATTTTTTATTTCTCTATTCTCATATAACTCTATTCTTTTATATATAAAACAAAAAACATCTATATTTAATCAATATTGAGAGGAATAGAGATTTGTGAGAATGGAGATTTGTAAGAATAGATATATTTAGAATTAATCATATTTGGGAATAGACTTATTTAAGAATACAGATATTTAGGAATAGAGTTATTCGAGAATAGAGAAATAAAGAATAGAGTTGTTGTTCTGACAAACCAATTCCCGTTTGAAATCCGTCGAACAATCAATGCCAGTCGGAAAATAATAAGTTTTTGCTGGGGTCCCGCGAAGCTTTAGTCAAATTTTCTTAATTGTGCTTTGTCTGGAAGAAAAAAAAACCCAGATAATCGAGACGCAATCTATTCTTCTTGTGTCACTCAAATCGATCGTACGCCCCCTTGCTTCAAAGGCTTCAATTCGCATTTATTTTTACCTTGCTCCACATCTGATGTTTTTTGTCGTGTGAACTGCATTACATATTCAACGTGCGGTTCCTGCATTATTCCAATGTTTCAGACGTTCGTTGAACTTCTCCGAGTTGAGTTTGAGAACGTTTCAGTTGAAGAAACAAGTGGCAAGATATCCGCATTGGAAATTTATTTGAAATTTCAACTTATTGGAAATAATGCGAGATGATTAAAAAAATATTGCGTCGTCAACAATAGTTTTCAAGTTGTTGATTATTCGATTTGTATTGTAATTTCTTTTGCTGAATACTTTGGGAATCATTTTTTTTTCTTTCATTTTTTCCTCTGCTGTAGCTCAAATAATTGTGGTTGTAGCTATTTATCAGCTACCACAGTAGAAAATCGTAGCTATCATTGGAGAAGTCTTATAATTGTTATTTGGATAGCCAGAAAATTTGACTGTTGAATTTCCACTGCAATAGCTACATTCCTTGCTGCTACTGCTAAGTGAGTACGAGGAAAGACCGGGTCTGTTAATATTTAGAAAAATGCCTGTCAATTTAGGGAAAACGAGGATTGCTGAAAAATATTCGTAGTAAGTCTACTAAAAGTTCGTAGTCGATGTATTAACAATAAACCTATGAACTGTTAGTATTTTGACTATAAATTTTTGGTAGACTCACTACGAACATTTTTCAGTGATCCTCTTTTTCCCTAAATTGACAGTCACTTTTCCAAACGTTGATAAATTCTTTCTAAATATTAATAGACCCGGTCTTTCCGTGCAGTTGTGACAGCTCAAAAATAGCTCCCGTAGCTAATTTTTAGCTACCTTTGCAGAAATGTTACACCGTGTAAACACTGTGATTTTTGAGTGTAGTTGTGAATTTTTTACACCCTATTTTACACCCAAAGTACACCGAGAGCAGTCTCACCCAATTTACACCAAGAAACAACCTCCAGCATTCTATGGTTGTGTACCGATACACCGAGTTCCCACCGAATTGACACTCTATTTTCACTGAGGTCTTTGGAGTGAAAATTGAGTGTTAATTCGGTGGAAAATCGGTGTATCGGTACCCGTCTACAAAATACTGGAGGTTGTTTGTCGGTGTAAATTAGGTGAGATGGCTCTCGGCGTACTGTGGGTGTAAATTCGGTGTGAATCCGGTAGAAATTCGGTGCAATCGAATGCCGACTGGGGATTCGTTGGGTGGTTTTTCGGCGTACCCCGAGTTAGACGGGTTCAGGCGTTTTTCTTTCAGTAAAAATTGAATGTTATTTGATGGAAAGCCGGTGTATCGGTTCCAATCCAGTGGACACTCGATGTTCCGGTATCCGACCACAAAATACTGGAAGTTGTTTCTTGGTGTGAATCGGGTGAGATAGCTCTCGGTATACTGTGAGTGTAAATTCGGTGTGAATTCGGTGACCTATGTTTCGATTCACATCAAGTACAGATGTTTTCCGGTGTAAACAAAGTGGAATTATGGTGTATACTCTTTATTTTTCCGATTTCTTGTTGATGTACGATGAGTTGATATTGAGTGCGGATTGGGTGTTGATTCAGTGGGATTTCGGTGTACCTGTGTTTTGATTAAAATCATCTGCACAGATCTTTTGTCGTGAACCAGGTGAAATTGGGTGGATATTTCCTACTTTCCGAATCTTCTGTTTGGTGTTCGCTCAGTGGAGATTCAGTGTAAAATGGGTGCGAATTCAGTGGGAATTCGGTGTACCTATGTTCCGATTGACATCAAGTACGGATGTTTCTCGGTGTAAACAAGGTGAAATTATGGTGTATACTCTTCATTTCTTGGATTTCTTGTTGGTGTACGATGGGTAAAAATTGAGTGTGGATTTGGTGTAACTGTGGGGTGTAAAAAATTCACAAGTCCACCGTGTTTTCAGGGTGTAAATTCGCCAAAATACCGAAATACCACCGACTTTACACTCAATTTACACTTACCCCCACACCCCAAAAAAAAAAAAAAAACGTTTCCGCCAGTTAACCCAAAATATAAGTTGATCATTGTTCTTGTTGTTGAGTAAAAAAAATTCTGCTCTCGCTCAAGGAGATCCGAATGTCTGCACATTACTCTACACGCGGATTTCTTATGAAATTTAAAATGTAGTTTCTCTTGGAGAAATTTTGATCTCAGCCTGAACGTTTTGGATCATTCTTACTGTCTAAAATGTTCAGAGTGAGATTTCATTTTTTTGCCAGCCCGAACTGAGCTTGTTAAATTTTCGAGTAAAATTCCCACTATTTTGGATTGGTAATCTAAAGTTCAAGGATAGAAACTAACAAACACTTCAATTCTTATTCTTCACTCTGAAAGAATGAGAGGCTACTTGAAACGAGTGAAAATCACTCACTCGGACCTGACTAGTTCACTTCTCAGTCGAGTTCGCACACTTAGTGGAGTAAAACGAGTGATTTTTCACTGTTCCGGATTCAAAGAGTGTACACCACTTCATAATTGAAATCTCATGTCATACTCAGCTGAAGAAAATATAATAATCAATCATTGAAATTCACCTAATGCTGAGTTTAATTCGTGATCAGGTTTCTTCAAGTGGTTTTATATGAAAAAACCCAATGCGTTAAATCGAGTTGGTTTTTTTCGAACCAACCCTGAGTTCACGAGGATCGCTGATATCTAGTCAAATATAAAAATTGACATTTTATCGGGTACGATCTATTTCCCAACCAACACTAATTCGAATGATGCAATATAATGATACATAAACGTAATTTCTCGTTGGATCTTCGAACATGTTCCAGAAATGGACGAAGAACTCGTATCCCTTAGTTCGGACTCGCGTTGAAACGACTATGATAATTGTTGTGCTTGTCTCAGTTACAAGAGATCTTTAGTTACCAATAATTTCCTCTTGGAACCAGTTTAACTTGCGAGTCGTAACGAGCACCACGAACGTGTTACCCCATCTGTACGTCCGAAGTAATGACAGCTTTTACTAGAACAATGGTGTTGTTGGTTAACGCGACACACGCACGATCTAAACCGGGACGCAAAGAAGAGGCTTATTCTCGTAGGCCAAGATTTTTCTGTCCTCGCTTTAAGCGTGAACGGAAACTTTGTGAAAGGGAGAAATGTAGGAGACATCGATACATTAACTGTACGTTCATCTATTGTGATTTGCAGTCACGTACCCACCCACGTCATACCGATGATGCATCCGAGGGATTCTTTAGTTTTCGCACACTCGCTTGTATTTTTATTACTGTGGGAAGTGAAATTTGTAAATTATCGAAGATGACCTCATCGATCCCTATTCTTTCATTCTGTCTTTTTTTTTCCTCCTCTCGGGGAAAGAAAAATCCAGGTGCTTCTCACCTGGTTGTCTTCTTCCACGCATTAAAACACAATCTCTGTTACGGATGGTGAATGCGATGGTGAAGAGCGAGCAAACTTATATAATCCAGCTTGCGAATTTCCCACCGTAGATACCCTCATTTTCCCTCTTCATCGAGTTGGGGTGATGAATGATGTCACGGATGAGATGGAAGAAAATGATGGTGTCATCCAAAGACACCTTGAATTCTTTTAATTCCTACACTCCCCTCTTAAATTCCCACGCATCGATTCAATACAAAATCACAAATACCGTGGTACAGGTACAGGTGTTTGTAGTATCGATACTTTCCAAACAATTCTTTCGAAACTACACCGTAAGATCGAAAAAGATTTATCATGTGAAACATTGGTACATTATTTCCAGATCGTTAATTCTGGTATCCGCACTGAGAGAATGGAATCCAAATTCTCGACAAGTATATATATATATATTTTCACTACCTCAGCTGTAAATACCTTAACGATTTTATATTTATCGAATTTCGCGTACGCAAAGAGCTCCCACGTTGAGGTTGTTAAATAAGTTCCAGGTGGTTCAAGTAGCTAAACTCTCCTTTGATACCCCCCTTGCTAGTCGGGGGTAGTCAGCACGGTAGTCCCCTTCTTATTTCGTATCTTGGAGAATCAAATACTACGTAAAGTTTGAGGCTCGACAAGCATTGTGACGAGGGAGTTATTAACGTTAGAAGAGGGGAAATTCAGAGATGTCGAAAGAAGGTATACAACAGCTTCGTGTACTCGTGACATCGTGTGGGAACGGTGCGAATATATTTTGCAACTAAAATCAATCTCAAGTTCAATTCAACAATAAATATACAAAAATCTGTTTCAGACGTATTTTTTGAAATGAAAATTCTTCTTCTTCTTGATTTAATGGAAATCTTTTTTTTTTAGAAAGAGTTGAAAAACCAGTTATTACACTTCGGAATAACGAGTTAGGTTTTCTCATTGCGGGTGGAGAACACTCTACATTTGTTACCTGAAAGTTATCGATATGCGGTAGAACATTCGCGCAAAGAAATGATACTTGCGTGAGTATCTATACGGCGCTCTGGTTACCGGCTTTTGCGAAAAGTTTTGACTTGCAGATAATCGAGACCACGATCGACGAGGATGATAATCCTTCGCCTCTTAGACATGCAGTGACTTATCGTTGAGTCGTAGAGTACTCGAAAAAGATTATTCTCCTGTGTACTGGGTAAAAACAGATCAGAATTTTTCTGTTTGTCGGGGTATATTTTTGTTATAATTTATAGATTCGTTTCAATTGTTGTTCTCGTAATGTCATTCATTCGATATGAATTCATCCGATTTCAGATTACAGGGTAAGATCTTAGAAATACAATTCCTTCTTCAAATACATTGTTCTCTCCGTTCATTGTGAAGAAAATATTGTATAATTAATAACTAATATAATAATCGTATGTAATTTTTCGTCCCTCCTCATCTTTCAAACAACGATATATCAATAGTGTGGTCGTGGGAAACAGTCGAATTATATGTACATATACACATAGACACTTCTTTTCTTTTTTCCCCATTCTTTTCTCCTAGCGTTTGAAGTTACGTGAAGCAGAGTATTTTAAAGCTTTCTTCCTCCCTTTCTTTCCTTCTTCAGGGTCAACCCTTTACCTCCCTTGCTTGCACCTTGTGCCAGTAATTTGCATGTACGGGGTACAAGAGAAGTAATACCACCACCACACTACACTCTTTTGCCCAACCATATACATATGATCGGGTTCTCCTGTCGCACGTGTTTTCCTCCTCCCCCTCGTCCACCTTCTTCGCTGCTGTGGAACATATAAAAACTATTAAACCACTGGGGCAGATTCAATGACGTGTGGGTATGTATGAGACGTGTGGTATGACGTCACATGGACACATCCATACCAACGAGACGCGTACGGGGCAGCAAGTAAGTTGGAACAGCTGCTTGTTGCTTTACCCTACCTCGCCTTCTTCCCTTCTCTCTTCTTATGTGCCTGGCAAAGATTTCTCACGCGTCCAAAAGCCACTGGCAAGAGCAAGACAATTGAACTTGATTCCGCACGGAGTTCGTGGGGTTCTTTGGCGTCAACTTCTCTTTTGGTTCAGAAAGCTCGTGCGTGTACGAGAATCCCCCGTATATGGTTATAAACATTCTCTATTTTTTTTTTGTTATCCTGTATCCAGAATTGTTCTGATTTATATGCAAATATCGAGTTTTGCGGAATTGAGGAATCTATCAAAATATTCCTCCAATTCAAAACGGGTTTTCATTCAACGAATGATGTTAATTTTTACCCAGACAATGTGGTAAGATATTTAACATGAAAATTTTTCATTATGAATCGAAGAACAAGGAATTTACATATAAAACACATATGATGATATGATATCATGATCGAATATTACTCAAATTACATCGCATGAATTTTTATCCTCCAGAGTAATTAAACTTCAACTTGGCAGTCGGTGTATGATATTACGACCAAAATCGATATTACATTTGCGAATGAAGGATTACGTGTAACTTGAATTAAATGAAATTTCATATTCATTGGAGAAAACTTAAATTGCCTTTTCGATGTATATACGTACGTCATCGCAATAGATTCACACTCAAACTTGAATTATTCGAGGCAACATTCGAAAAATTGATCAATATCACTCGAAGGAGTACTAAAAAAAAAGCATGTAAGATTGTAACAGGATGATATAATTTCTAGAGAAAGTTACACTGAATAATAATTCGAAATAAAAAAAGGTGAGTGTACGATATATATTGTCTCTAGAGAAGGCAAATAACAAAGAAAAAACAATTCACCAGGTTTTTTTTATCGACGTCTAACAATCTCCAGACGATTCTACGATTTAACCTCATATTCAGAGCGAGCGGTCCTCGACTCGAGAGGTCCTTGCATCCTGATTCTTTGACTCTCCGCTAGATATCCTGGGGTACAGGGTAATATGCATTCGGTAGCAGGCACCCATGAATTATGCAGACAACTCTCGAGGATTCGATTTGCGTGGCCTCTCTTCTGTTTTGGCGCCTCTCTTTTTTTTATTTTTTCTTGTATTCTCCTTTCGCCTTGCTTTCCCGTTCGCTCCTGTTGACCTAAAACTGGTAGATAAAACGCTACGTAACTTACGATAAGCTCCGCCAATCACATTCAGTTCCCGACCAACAACATTTGGTGATATATTTTTATTCAATCTATCTATTTATTCAATTTGAACGATCCAAACGAGAATTAAATTCAAAAAGACAATTCATTAGGGGGCATGAATATTTTTGCAATCACGATTCTATTCCTCATTTCAATCGTGCCTTGTGTATTCTAAGACAGTTTATTTATACCACCCATGTCCTTTATGTAGAAACTGCACTCACCGTACAGCCTTATTACGTTGTCTCAAAATTCATTTATTCGTTCACGCCACGAGACGTGGGTCGATTTCCGCAAGCAATGCTAATGGCTTGTCTACGGTAACACAAACTTTGAAATTACCTCCCACTTTATAACAAAGCATTACGTATCGTTGACAATATCACCCGGTGGAAACGATTCTTTCTTCTCATCTTGGATCATTTTGAATGTCATCGGATATTGAATAATGTTGCGATTTGTTTTTTCTTTGTAATCGATTTTTCAATTGATTCATGAATTCTGTGCAGAATATTGTAATTTTTATTGGCACTCGGGAATAAATGATCAGCTGTGACAGCTAATTTGTGTATTTGATATTCGGATAACTTGAGGGGAGGTTCTCATCTAGCGACCCGAAAATAAGGTGATTTTCTCGAATTGTTTCTTCATGGAAGGAAGTAAATAAAGAACTCGGGGGGGTTTCCACACTTGTTAATTGAGTCTTTAAGTACATAAAACAATTTTTTTCAGCACAAAATAATGCCATGGGAATTGTTGATACGCGTTGAAACATAACCACCAAAAAAATATAGTGATCAATCGGGCGCCACTATCCAAAATCCAAAAATTTTTATGACACCATATTATACTTGTTTGAGGTTGTATCAATAAAACGAATCAAAAAAGCGTTGTTTTTAACCTTTTCTTCGCTCTTTCAAGTGCTATAATGAGAAAAGAAGGAAAATGTCATCTCTATTTTTAGGTTCATCCTCCAATGAATTGCTTCAAAATGCAAAAAAAAGAGCGATCCGTTCAGTAGTTTTGAGATATCGTGGAGCAAAACTTGAAGAACATGGTTTCGAGAAAAACGCCTCCAAAGTTTCGGGATACGAATTCTTGGACTTGAGAAAATTTTTTTCATGTACTTTGAGATCCATTTAATGAGTTTCAAATAACTCGAGTTCTTAATTTATTTCCTTCTCAAGAAAAGAAATTCAACAAAATTTCGGAATTCGCTTGATGAAAAAATCTTCTTAAAATATTGCTGTCAAAACTAAATTTTAGTTACTATAAGCAATGACTTTTGTCAACAGAGCTGAAAAATGGCTACCACAGCTAATTTTTAGCTATCCAAATATCAAAATTTTGCGTGACATTGAATACAGTTTCTGTTGAAATATCTCAAAGTCTTGGAGCTATCATATTCTATGTTTTCTTATTTATAGTTTTTGCATCACCGTCTCAGGGAGACTGATAGACCAGACGGAACGACAGCAGCCGAGCAGTCAGCCAGACAACAACCTACTTTGACTGGTAAATTCGTTTAGCCGTAGGATTCTTTATCGAGAATTCATTCGTAAAACCTTCGAAACATCTGGTATTCCAGACAACCGTAATTCGTTATCGGTCTAGCGTGAAAAGTTTGCGCCAATTCATATCTTCGTATCATTGGAATATTATACTCCTTATATGCACATGCATGTGTAGAAAGAATTTCCAATTTTTCAAATTTCCGCTCTTCCATATGATTTTCATTCCCCGATTTTATTTATAAATTCCCCGCTCGAGACTTTGCGAAAGTCTTGAATCGTGACATTGAAGCACCGTTTGAGAAACTTTTGGTAAAAAATATGTTTGTTCTCAACAACAACAAAAATATAACAACGGAAATTGAAGAAAAATTGTATCTACCTACGCGCTTTGATCGACTAAATCCGAGTGTCTCTCGTTGAGTCTTTGATTTTCAGGGCTCGTAATTCTTGCGAGTTGACTCGATTGGTTTTATGTGTATAAACCTACACGCGTACAGATACATCTCGAGCATCTCTTTCCTTCACCCTGGATCCAATGAGAGAAACTCAGGACATGCATATAACTAAGGGTCGAGCAACTTTAAATCCGATAATAAATGTAATCAGTGAAAATAACATGGAATCTACACTGGTCTTGGTTGAACCGAGGTCGTGATCCAGGTATATTTTCTCTGACCACAGCGTGACTAATAATTATACTCGAGAAGAAGAGGAGGGGACTCTTCTTCTTTTTATATGCTCTAAAAGTGCGAGAGAAGAACAAATGAAAGAATTTAGTCGCAAAAAGTATGTGTACTTGTATATATACATATATATATATATAAGGATACATAATACAATTTTCTTAATGTAGAGTACATATTCCTTTGCAAACGTATTCACTTCGACGACACGTTGCCGGGCAACTTATAGCGCGCTATAGGTACTAACGGTAGTCTTAATTGAATTATTGTTTTAGTTAACGTCAACATTTATCATAGAAGTACATGGTCGGCCGGAGAATGAAGAGAAAAAAAGGAGGAATTGTGAAGAAAAAAGGAGGGAGAGTGTGTGTCGGCTGTTCGGACAGACGAAGAAACATGTCTCTCGCCCAAGGAGCAAAAGCCTGCGGTGAATTCCCTCTGTGTACAAGGTACGGTGCATTCATCTTCCGTCGTTGTTGCAACTCGCATCAGCAGCAACAGGATACTACAATCCCACCTTCGTGTTATTAGCTTTTCTGGTGGGAGAACGGCGTGTGTCATTCGAAACATGTAAAAATAATGTTAGGAATTCATACATGAACATTCTCGTGACGAAAAATGTAAGCTGTTATCTGGAGATGTAAATCTCGGGGAGGGGCGAGGGTAGAAAAATAATACCATCGTATGCTTCAATGTCAAAAAAAGTGCTTTCTAAAATTCAGTGTATTTCCTCTGTTACAGCGCAGAGAGAAGAGAAAGGAATTCGCTTGTGACAGTAATCTATTCGCTATCGCAGCAATCTTGTTAGCTATGACAGCAAATTTTTTTAGCTGCGGTGGCAAATAATGTCCACTCCGCCAGCAAAATTTTTTGCTATTGCTGTTTTAGTTAACCCTCCCCCTTACAGTTCGAAATTATCACAGATCCGTACAGTTCGGGCTTCAGAGGCCCGGATAGTAGAATACGAAATTGGAAATTCGTCAACTTTTCATACTTTGATTTTATAAATTCATTCTTAAACTATTTCTCTTGTTCGAATTTTTCTCCTAGTCATTTTTCCCCCAGAGGAAAAGATGTGAGAAGAAATGATCGGTCTGCAATCAGTCTTCTTCAGCTTTTTGAGCAGGCGAAAAGTTCTTTATTATATAACGATTGCAGTGTGTTTTCGAATTTGTTCGGAGTTGTAAACAACGAAATGATGACTCCTCGGTGTGTTTCCCTGGACATCTGTTTTTCGTGGCCGGACAAATAACTCCTGCAGATTTCAAGACACAATCATAAACCGAAAGAATTTCGATTGAATATGATATTAGGCACAGCTGTACGTAGGTTTTTTTACAATTGATTCGTGCCAAAATCGCATGTTTCCGAGAAAAAACGAAATTCGCTGGAAAATCGTAATAAAAATTGAACTATGCATTATAAAAAAAAATCTTACGTCCTGTTGTAGCTAATATGATATGAAATATTAATTTGTTTGGCTTATATTTGTATCTTTAAATTTGCAGGAATTATTTGTCCGGCCACGGGAAAAACACTGAGGTGCCGTCATTTTGTTGTTTACAGCTTCGAAAAAATTTAAAAACACACTCCAATATTTATATAATATGGAACTTTATAGCAAATTTCGATATGTTCAGTTTATTTTGGAAAAAATTGCCGAAATTTTCTTTTCTCCCGACCTCTAGAGTGTTTCATCCCTTAACTTACAATTATGTTGAAAACATGGACAAATCTTGAATTGAATCAACTATTTTCATCTAATTCAATGAAAATGTGTAAAATATCGAAGGCCCCAAGCGTGGTATAATATTTCTCTGGTTTGAATTATTCACGCAGAGAAAAATTCTTGATGAAAAAGCGATTCCGAAAATTCTGCTTTGCTAAATTAGCAAAACGGTTGCCGTTACAGCAAAAATATTGCTATTTTAGCAAGATATTTGCTAATTCAGCATAATTTTCTAGCCGTCTGTATATCTACAATTCCGGATTGCTGAATGGCAAGCGCTTGTTAAAAGAGCAGGATATTCGCTGTAATAGCAAATTTTTTGCTAATTCGGCAACAAGCTTTGCCATATCAGCAAAGCGAATTTTCGAAGTTTGCTGTTTCAGCAACTTTTTTTCTCTGAGTGATTCATATAACTTTGTAATCACTTGGGCCTCGGAGATCCGAACAATATGTTTATGTCGCTTTGTTTCTTATTCCAACTTCTGCTGCACCCGCACGTTGGAACAACAGCTGTAATAAGTTTTTCCTAACGCCTTATAAGCAAGGATGAATGTCACGAACAATCAGTCGATAATAATGAGTATAAATCGATATTGAGACCGCATATGTAATTCCCGAAGGGCCTGGAAAACCCGATCGGTACAGATCAGGGGTAATGATGTTACTCTCTCAGCGATCCAACAGGGCATATTTTAAGGGGCAGTTGTAACCAAAAAATTCGTTCTACAAGAAAACGGTTAGTTCTAGAACGTGAAAAGGATCCATGTATACTGTGAAATAATCATTTTACTGATCGTTCTTACCTTTTGGAACCAATCGTTTCCTTGTAAAACTAAATCGTTAGTTACAACCGCCCTCTTAGATTATGGCCTGCGATCAAATTGAGATGTTGCAACGAACTTTGACCTGGATTAGCAAAAAAAAAAGTTGCTGCTCACTGTGAAAAATTTCTTCTGGAAATTTAGAAAATGTGGCTATAATTTTTTCCAATTTTTCAGATAAATTTTACTGAATTTCAAAACATATGACGTAATTTTCAGAATACGCTTTGAAATTCGGTTGAATTTTCTTAGAATTCACTCAAAATCATCTGAAAATTGAGAAAAAAGTGACTGTAATGAATTACAGTCAGATTTTCTGAATTTTTGGAAGGAAAGTTTTTTACAGCGTTTTGAATATGATAGTTCGAGATTTCGGATTTGTTTGGTTCTTCTCCATATGATTATTGAAGAGGATTTTTCGGACATAATTTTATCTTGAATTTCCTTGATTAATCCCAAGTGTATATCGCCGATATTGACAATGGGCCCAAGCAGGGTCCATTTGCTTGAATCCAGTATTGGGAAATGACAATGGGACCCATCTTGGACTAATCTTGGCCCTATTGATGGTTCCCATACAATTATAGTTCGTAGAAAATGGAGATATTAAACTTTGGTGCGGGCCTGGCCCTAAGTTGAGCCAAGATCGGCTAGTCCTCGGGCAAACCAATACAGCCAGGCTGGAAACGATGTTATCATCCCAGAGTTGGTCCCACGTTTGATAGCATGGGCACCCACTTTGGGCCCTCATTGGACCCGTAGTAAATACACGCTTGGGATTTGATAATGCATTATCTGGTTTGCTGGAACCATTAACCCTCATCTTCCACACCTCATTCACGCAACCACTACCTCCACACGAGTGCGAATTTGGCTTTTCAATTTTCATCCTGTGTAATTTCGTGAAAATAAACCAGGATGAAAGTGAAAATTACATGAATTCGGGGTGAAATTTTCCGAGAAATCCATTGATGGTGATAGATAAAAGAGAAGGTAATGTATTCTGTGTCAAAATTCAATGTGAAAGCAATGTATTATGTAATAAGTTATTGGTTATTGAATTCTTGGTGATGCGAATTCGCACTCGTGTGGAGGCTGAGGGTCAATGAAACTGTTCAATTATTGATCAAGGTACATCAATATTTACAAAAGTGAGATGAGTATGAAAATTACAAGTTGTGGAATTGTATGAACATTTAAATCAACAAATATTACCTGTGCCTGAAGAACAATAAACATTCGTGTGTTTGAGAATATCTCTTTAATCTATGATTCCTTCGCTTAAGAAAAAATCTGGATTGCCTATTACTTTTCTTTGTCCACATTCTAATGAATCTTTTTTTCAATGGAGAAAAATTCAGTTGACCGGAAAAAGTTTTCATCAGATTGAAACGAAAAATTCTTAAATCGAGACAGAAATATATTCTTCCTTAAAGTCGAAGAATGTGATTTCAATCCGACTAAAAATTTCTCCATCGAAATGCATTATTTTTTTTCCATCGGAAACAAGATTCATCAAAATGAAGGCAAAGAAATTTTCTTCAACTTTAAGAAATTGGGTTCTCAGTATAGTTCTTCAATGTGTCTTCTATGTAAAAATTGAGCACTGAAAATCACTTCCTAATATTTTCAATGTTTTGTTTTTCCAAATTCACTATACAAAGATTCAGCGAGAGCACGTAAATCCATCGCTTCAAAATTGGATGAGAGATCTTGTACGATATTCTTTCGATTTTACGAGATAACAAACATGCTACACTGTTCGAAATTTCTGCATGAAATTTCAATCACATGTGCTTGAATTCCCAAATCAATCACCAAGAATTGGAAATTTCATTTACAAGTATAGTTGAAAAATGAATGAAATTTCAAGAAATTTTCAATAGTGTAGCGACGCGAGCAGTATACAAAACAAGTGCCATAGTATGAGGATACAAACTTTTATTCCTTCAAGGGATCTAGTGCCGTGAGATCAATTAATTTTCCCTGTAAGATTTTTCACAGCAGGAAAATACAACCCTAATAGCATTTTGCACGCAAATGTGTAAGCGATTTACGTGTGAATCGAGCCACAGGATCGCCAGCAAATTTGAATCCAAGAACATCGTTTCCTGTTGACAGAACTGCAAGCGTGAGTGTGATTGCCAATTCCGTGCAGATGGCGTGAGTCGTAGTATTATTCACAAGCAAAATATCGGCTTCTGAGATTCAAACTTCGCGCGTCCAGAATGAATAAATACTTAAAAGTAAAGTAAAATTGTTATCTTTTGGCAGCAAAATCCGAAACCGTTTTCAGCCCTCCCTCAAAACTCAAACACGATCCTTCGACCGTGCATCAACGAGCTCATAACAAGAACCTGAATATTACGATTCAATCATCCGTAATAGATTAACTTGAAACTCGAAACGATGTACAACGTTCTGAGGTTATCAATGGAAGAAACGAGATAACACTAACAAGATATCTCGAAATAAATCAGAATAGCAGAGCTTTACGCATGGCAATGAACAATTGCATTGACCGTGACGATCAGATCAATTGCGGCCAATTGTCGGTTGTGCTCGTTCGATCGATTGAATTCTCAGTGGGTGGTTAACCTAGGAAAACAAATGGTAATGAAAGAAATGAGCGATGATTAAGTACAATAAATCATCGACGACGTAAGCGAAAAATTCTGTTGTCGTGTCGTAAGCCAATCGATCGATCGAATATTACATTGAATCGACAGAATTCTTAAACAGAAGAGGCTTCAAATTCATTTCTCATACATTCTTTTCCCCAATCGAGAGACAGTCGAATCATAAAATTCGAACAAAGTGAAACAAATTGTGATATACCATTTGAGGAATCGCGGTTCAAGAGTCAAACGATTCATAAATAAATTGTGATAAGAAAGCGATTATCGCTGTATTTACGTAACCTATAGTGTGGGCGTTTGGACGTTGCGTACGTTGCGTTCGTTGCTCACGCCACATGTCTCGAAATCAAGTCGATACGGTGATTGTTTTGAAACGTCTGTAGTGATGTTCGTTGAAATTTTATTACACAAACCGTGGAATGACAAGTAAAATCAGTAATGTTATTGCAATTATTCTCGGTGGGATTATAATTTGAAAGTTTTGAAATGTGAAGTGTTACGAATAAAAACAATGAAGATCATCGTATTTGAAATTAGAATGGAAAATTTGTGGATGAAGCAACAGGGTGTAATAAAATACCAATACAGCGTAGTTGTTGGGGTACCATTCAGGTAGTTGCGTACGTTCTCACAGGGTGAATGCCAGGGGGAAAAAGAACACATTCTAAATCAATTCTTCCCTCTCCTCGCATCGAAGAGGGTGGTTCGGCGAGGGTAAGAAGTAAGAGCGAGGGAGAACAGGGAGGAGTCTTCGTTGTTTCTGGTCCTGTGACGTGCGGGGCAGTTTATTTTTATCGAAGGGAGGAGTTGATCGAGACAAGTAGAAATCTTGGAAAAAGATAAGAGGGTGGGATGGCTGTTCTTTCAATCGCAGCAATACCCAACGATTATTCCTGTACTTTTTCCTTGCGGCAATTCCTGATTTTCTATGTCATATGTTTTCATCTTTGATGCAATTTCACGCGAATAATAAACCATCACACAAAATTAATTACAACACTCGAGAATAGCACTCGAATAGCTGTTTTATAAATTGAAGTAGTTGATCAAAATCTTCAATTGTGAATATATAATTATATTTGGACGTAAAATGAATTGTGAAGAAATGTGCAGTAAGTATGAATTCAAGTACATGTTTGATTTAAGAAAAAAGATTCGTAGGGTTCACAGGGGTTTCGAACGGAGGGCTGAAATTGAGAGTAGGGGAGAGTAGGGGAGAGTAGAATCGGTTGTTTCTGTTTACAGGCACCACGCGTTTATTTTAGCAGGAAGGAACAAGAAGAAGAGAAGGAGGAGGAGGAGGAGGACGACGACGACGACGATGAAGAATAGGAGGTGGTGGTGACGGAGTAGCATCTCACCACGTCGCCGTCCATAGTCGTGGCGTGGGAACCAGGAGGGATCGTTTGCCACCCCTCTCTATTAGAACACCCTTCAAAGGGGATAAGTTTTGGTATGTGGAAAAGGAGAGCTACCTAGTGGTTCGTACCAACAAAAATTGCAGTCAGTCGCATATGTGACGTAGTCTTTTTCAACGAGTACCAGCGATGACACGTGTGTTTACATATATCCATATCCTTTTGTTTTAATCAACGTTGAGAATATGAACTGAGGAACAAATCATGAACTTTACTGTGGTTTTATTCCAAGTTTTTAATTATCGAACGCAAAAAGCTAAATAACAAGTGTACATGAGATGACAAGTGTTGGAGTGAAATTCTTGATTTAGAATACAACAGTTCCATTTGATTAAAAATATTGATTTAAATTTATACTGTGATTGACTTGGAAACAGTAAAAACATTAATCGTATGAACGTCGTAAACGAATATCGATTAATTTCGTTTATTGTGCGCAATAAGGTTATTCTCGCTTCAGAACTGTATACCTTATTGTATTGCGCGAGTTGGATTGCATCCTCGCAGTGGATTATTCTGCATAAAAATAAATTTTCCGAACTCCCGATTCCCATCATCGCTGAAACATATTTACGGTTTCCAGAAGAAGAAGTTGAGCGGAGGATGTGTTGAGTGGTATCACTGTTGATTAAATCGTCCAATTAACGGTTCAAAAGTGGGGAAATTAAGGAGACGCTTTAAAGTGGTAAGTGATTGAATCTTTCGAATCAATTCTCACCGCGGTGAATAAATTCCTTGGTCAACTTTTTATTCATTTGCGTAATGTGCGAGATGAGGTTCCTTTTTCTCCACCACCGATCGGTAAAACTAAATGAATCCAGGCAATTTTAAGTCATTTGATAATCTTTGTGGACAAGCAGAGTCACCCCAAGCTGCCCGAATTCTGTCACAGGATTTGTTGATTTTCATCCGAATTCGTCTGGTATTTTCCGAAGGGATGTGTGGAATACAATTTGTTAGAGCAGTTGTCGACGGAGTTGGTATCTTAACCCTCGATGGCTAAACAGTAAACCTTTTTGCAAAACATTCTGTGGGTTTTCAATTTTTGATAATTTATACTGAAAACGAATATTCTAAACCTATTTTTCGAGAAAAATAATAATTGTTTATGGAGGAAGAACACTCGAACTTGTCTCATAAATTAAAACAAATTTTCCAACGAGTTTTGTTTGTAGCTAAAATAGCCAAGACAAAATCCACTTTTGTGTAGTCAAATAGCATGCCAAAGAACACCTTAAACTTTGAAGTTTAAATGCCGTAACGTTGGCACAGCAAAATTGCCGAACTCTTCGAACTCCTGATCATTGTGGCCACTTTGGTGGCGGACATTTCCATTGTGAAAAATTGCTTCCCGAATTTCATACGAATTTCTGTGAAGCAATTACCACATAAATTTTGTATGAATTTTTCAATTTTTCAAGTGCATTTTTATACGAATTTTAATACATTTTGCAGTAAATTTAATCAATTCATGATGATTCAATTGGATTTCTATGATAAGTTTTAGGATTCTCATGTTCATTCGATACAGGGAATTCCAGACTATTTTTTTACAGTGTGTATAATCTGTCGATCTGACCAGTGGAGGGGTATTTTTGAAGAGTTCTGAAATTTCAGGATTCAAAAGTGTAAGTGATCGATTTCATTAGATCATTTTGTATTTTGCGCAGGTTTTCTATAAGTTTTTAGCTTATCAACAGTATCTCTTCATGTATTGAATTGAATGACTGTAAAATCAATTCCAGACAACACAACGTGCCACTGGGACGTTTATGGAATGTTTTAAAAACGTCAGGAAGGTTTTCTGAATGTTCTGAAAACGTACCATGGACACATTATGTTGTTGAAGACGAGGTATATTTTGAGAAAAAATCAGTACTTCGAAATTCCAGCAGGAGTTTGGTCAAGAAATTTGAAGATAGCATTTTGATGAGAAGTGAGAGTTGGAATATCTCAGGGAGATTTGAGTAGTTTCAGAGAATCCCCAAGAGATTCACAATGATTGACAAAACATTGATTTGAAGCAAAAAAGAACGCTTTTATGATCTTTTGAATGAGTCTAACATGTTTTTCACAGTTCCTGGGAAAATGAAGGGAATTTGTAAAGAAAAATCTGATATTCTGGAAGTATCGTTTGGAACCTCAACTAAAAATTGAGTCCAATTTACAACAAATGTAATCCCTAATAGCAAAATGTGTCTTCGGAACGTTATTTGCGCTTTGAAAAAACCTACTTTACATTTTATAAACGTTTTATGAGCGTTTCAGTGACAAGTTATGCTGTCCGGATCTCTAAATTCCAGGGAGTAAAAATACTGCCAGTTCAACAAGGGTGAGATTCCATTCTAAAAGAGTGAATTTTCACTCCACACTCTTGTTCTCTTGTCCCTCTATTAGAGTGGGAATCCATCCTTTTATAAAAACCACTGTAGAAAAATAATCGAAATTTTCCCATACACGGCAACCGGAAAATTCCGGTCATGGGACAGGAAATCAATTTCAGATAAATGCATATGGGATTTTCCATAAATTTCACTGGAAATTCAAAACTTTATAGGATTTTTACTATCATTTTGCAATAAATTTCCGGTAAGATACAGGAAATTCCTAAAGCATGTATGCTCTCTAAAATTTTCAGAGTGAGATTTCACTCTTTAGGCAGTCAGAAGTGAGCTTGTCGAAATTTCGAGTGAAATTCCCACTCTTTTAGAGTGGAAGTCTAAGGTTTGAGGTTAAAAACTCACAGCCACTCCAATTTTAGAGTGAATTTTCCACTCTAAAAGAGTAAGAGTTCACTCCAAACGACTGAGAATTCCACTCTGAGCGGACTGGCTCACTTTTGAGACTTAGCAGAGTGAGACGCGTGATTTTTCACTCTTCCAGATGTACATGGAAAGACCGGGTTTATTGATATTCAGAAAGAATTTATCAACGTTTAGAAAAATGACTGTTAGTTTAGGGAAAAAGAGAATCGCTGAAAAATATTCGTAGTGAGTCTACCAAAAATTCGTAGTAAAAATATCAACAGTTGATGGTTTCATTGGTATTTTTCACAGTGGAACTATCAATTGTTAATACATCGCCTACGAATTTTTAGTAGACTCACTGCGAATATTTCTCAGTGAACCTTGTTTTCCCTAAATTTACAGTCATTTTTCTGAATATTAATGGATCCGGTCTTCCCGTGTAGATAGTGTATTAATTACTTCCGAACATTTATGTGAATGTTCCCGTGGAAATTTTGTACAGTGCTTGAAAAATTCACTCCTACTGGATTTGCAGTATTTGCACTCTTTAAGGGTGGATTTTCACCTGAGAAATTCATAACGTGGGGTACATATCACTCGACACTCTATTTCTCTACATTCGTTAATAAATCCTGGCAAAATTTATTTCCCTGCAATTTTAATGACACCATCGCATTCCAAAACTCCATTCATTCTTCATCTCTGTTCCACCACGATTAATTTGAATTCCGAATATCTTTAATGGTATTTAGAAAGTATGGAAGACTGCATAAGATAGAGAATTTTTGCAGAACGAGAAATATCTCATGTTCACTCGAGAGTTATTTTTTTTTGCAATTTAAACATAGGAATATAAACAAAAGTACAAACGAAGAGCAGAGAAGCGGTGTTGGAGAGAAGGACAAGGGAATCAAGGAGAAAGAATATAATCCCCTCCACGGACGATTCCTCTCCCCCCACTATAAAAGCGTGTCGCGTGTCCCACCTCCCACTCCTCCTACCGTCCGGATTCTGATACATACCTGCACACGTACGACTTACACATTGGCAAGTAGTTGCAGTCGGTCGAGTATCACGAAACGTTCAGGCAACGAGGGGAAGGGAAAAGAAGAGAGAGAGAGGAAGAGAGAAAAAGAATCGTACGTGTACGATACGAGAGTACGCGTGAGGTGCACGCACTCACGCGTGCAGATTATCGTGGCGGTGGGAGTGGGATGGATAGACAGGTATGGGAGAAGAATAGAGATGAAGAAGAGAGTGGATGAGAGAAGAGAGAGAAGTGGCTCTCCTCAGGGCCTTAGTTGCCGAGTGTCCGCTACTACGTGCGGTGTTACACCATCATCGACGACGACGTCGCGACGTCGTCCTTTCTCCTTACTTCCTCCTTTTTATTTCATTTTATTCTCTTCTCTCTCGTATCTCGCTTCCTCCACTCACCTGTTGCAATCTGTTTTTTTTTATATTTCATTTCTTCTCCGAACGATATTATTCTCCTTCGCCCCGGAAGAAAAAGGAAACAAATAAAACAACACCAACAATCAAGCCGAAATGAGTTCGATCACCTTCGTCACTATGTCGTTGCGGTGATAATAATATGTTGCGGACCTACAGTGTGGACACGAAATACTTCAATTTATAATCAGTCTTTCAATGATAAAATTCAATGTTACTTGAAATGAAAGGAATCTTTACTAGTAGTCCAGTGTGAATTGTGATGTGATGGCAGCGAGTGATAATAAACTGTACGTAATTGAAGTAAGTTGAATCTTGGACATTCCAGTTGCAAGAGGTAGTGAACTTTCAAAGATATTCTTGGGATTCTTTCGGTTAGAGCTTTGTCTAGTTTCTCATCCCCGAGAAGGAGTGAATTTCACAATCCTGTTCGTCACAATTGAAGGATCGTCGTCTATAAACAGACTTGGGCTGCCATCTGTGTCCAAGGTGAGAGAATCCTACGATTATGGGAATTTTAATCATGTTTTGTTGAAACAACTGTTTTCAGGGGGGAGGAAAATCAGACTGATAATGAGCCGTCAACAATGGTACAAGTTCGTTGGCATTAGTTGTGCTTTGATATTCGTATTACATGAAAACCAGGCATGTTACGTGAACATGCCTTCTACTTTTACAGAGCTTGTTTCAGGGATAGGCTAATTTTTCCTGATTCCCAAAAAATTTCCGCTTGTACAACTTTTTCCACTATTACGAAATAAATGTTCTCTTTCTCCGAATAGCAATGAAATTTCCAGGTGAATTTTCTTTTTGAACAGATACATTCAAGTAAAAATAATACATCCACATTATTTGAGTTGCATATGAACTGTATATAAATTTATATAAAACTATGCAATGTCACTTCCCTAGTGGGAGAATTAAGAAAATTATATATAATTTATATATAATTCCGAAAATTCTCCTACTCGGGTTTTGAATAGGGTTAGGGCTATAATCTTATTCCATGCGATTTTATGTAAAATTTGTACCAAGTTTTTAAACAAATTTATAGAAACTTGATGCAAATTCTATATAAAATCACATTCAATCAGATTATAGTTCCAGCCTTAATTGTGAGTTCAGGAAGTACTTTTTTTTTTGCAATTCTCCAAAAATTACATGAAACGAATTCGAATCAAAACGAATTAATCAAATGCTAAATTAAAACATCTGTCGTCTCTGCTTCAAACAGTCCTTGGCGATATTCAAAGTAGAGGTGCACAATATTGAACGATATCGATCTTCTATATACAATTTTTATAAAGTTTTTATCGAGATTTCATACAATTAAATACAAACTCGACAAAGTTTCTATAAAGAAATATCGATCCCGTGAAATATCGTACATCTCTAATCCAAAATGAATAACGATAGCATCAAGAAAGAGTTCGTGAATCCGTTTACATAACATCATAATCTCGATCACAAAATTTGGAACGAATACAATATTTTCTTTTTTCCAAATCCTTATATGAATTGTTTTAGGTGGATGTAACGGGAATAATTTTGTTCCTCCACATGAGTTCATTTCCTTCATGTGAAGAATTTTTCCCTTTGAAAATTGATTGAAATTTAATAATTGGAACAAATACAATCAGTTTCTCAAAATATCATTAGAAGTAGTTGTGACTCCACTCATTTCAGGTTTCAAGAAAAAATAGTAATTTTACTTCTAACCAGAGCTACTCAATCTTCCTTCCAGCAAGGAAATAATTTATCTCCCACGTTTACTTTGGATGGGAAATTGGCAAAGTATGATGGAATCGAATGAGTTAACTTGTGGGGCTTTCATTCAATTTGTAATTGTGAAAAGATAATCCTAATATCCGGAAATTGCTGTATCGTAGGTTTTCGAGCCATCAGATTCTTCGCTGCTACACCTAATGCGTTTAGACTTGATTTTACATCGATAATATAAATATACAGCTCGTCCCTTCTCAAAATTTTGAAATTCCTGAAAAGTGAGCCAACTGATTATAATTCATTTAACGAAACACGGGGGCGAAACGTCGTATCTTGTCGTAACGAGTCTAAAGACTAAGTCATTAGTAAGAGAAATGTTTGGTCGTTTGGCTTATCATTGATCGTTAGACTTCACGTGTATGCTCGGTATCTTGTCTGTTTCGTTTGTTATATCTCACTTTCTCGATCACGGTATTTATATTAACGTTTTCTTCTTAATTCAACAATGAAATCGCTCTTTGTTATATCGCAGATCGTTTTTGAACTCCACCACACATACAAGACTATGTTAAACGGCCGTAAAACTGTCAAGCAAGATAAGTGTAAACTAACTCAAAGGCATTTCAGTACAGCACCTCTCTTTCACATATGGCAAGCATTCATACATTTTGTGACAATTACATTAAAACAAAAAAACACAGCGAATCTCTCGAGAAATTCTTAAGTAATTTACATAGCGATTGATCCGAAGGAAAACCCGTCAGAATTTTGAAAGTTTTAGATCAAAAGCCGTGGCAATTTCACTGCAGTATAGTCACAAGCTTCTTCAATTTCTTGAATTGGAAAAGGTTTTAGTCAGGAACGAATAGTAGTCTCAATTATTTTTTATTTCAATCATTCCTCGAACAATCGATCAAACTTTCGAAGCGAAACAAGGCAGTAATTTCTCAAACGGTAACATCGAGAAAGACATTCGCAGCAAAGTTAAGAATGTACTCGCATTGCGAGAAACGGTTAGCATTTTAATCACCGCAAGAAGATTCTAGGCTGACGTAAAGCGGTAATATATAACATTGTAACCTCTCCGTTAGTATTCCATCGGCATTGAAACTGTGTAGAAACCTTAGATGTCAACTATTTCTATAAAGTAGGGGTGATGGAAACAACAATATATTCATTTGTATCTTCATCATCGGACTCACAAGAAAAAATAAATTGAATTTCGGTTTTCGAGACATTCCTGCTTTCGCAAATACTCGAGAATTGAAAAAAACTCAAGCATTTTCTAGTAACGAAGTTGAGAAAAAACTATCTTAACGTTCGATGTTCAATCGATGTAGAGTTATACTTTTATTTATACCTTAATAATTTTAGATACACGTGGCGGTGTGTTCCAGCGAAAAATCGATACGATATTTTCTAAAGTAAAAAAAAGATTTGTTCTGTACTAAAATTTTACAAGGTGCTTCCCTTTTGAGTCACGCAATCATGAATATTCAGAGTTATGAGTAATTATCAACCTTCAAATGCATCTCAAATATTTCTTTTAGAAAAACTTCGATAAAAATTCAATAAAATTTTCAATGGTATTTTAATTTGTATCTAATTAATCTTGTATGAATAATATATATTCATGAACGTTATTTTCTATATTTTTTCAACACTTACCGCTTTTATTTCTCATATTTATTGATTGGTTGGATATCTTATATTTGTATTGACAAACGTTACAGTATTGAATCAAACAAAACGTTCGAGTAGAAACTAGAATAACACGAGCTACTGTCACAAGAAAATTCTAACTTGGCATTCAAGTGTGTTAAATTATGACACGGGTGCGGTAACGAACTTTGATTGTCTCAGGTATTGATAAATTACCTCAAGGCATTGATAACTGAATGTATTATGTACTTAGTTGACAAACTTATCGATCTAATTTGAATACATTGAGAAACATTGATGGTGAGAACAATTTAGCATGGCTAATTTCATTATCATACAGAGAATATTTTGTCATTCGAAAGATAATTTGTTGAAAATTTGGTTGAAAAGTAGTAGTCCGAGTCGAATAAATATAAACAAAGGTCTTACATTGAAACTTCCCGAGGATTTATATAAAAATTCTGCAATAAAGGGCGAGGTATCAGAACTTTGGATATTCATTCTGTCAGGAAGTAAAATTGAATATTATAATTTCGATAAAAGCACATCAATTTTCCACCCCATTCGCACAGTATGCTCGAACGATTATACAAATTTGTGACGTTCATAAACATTTCCTATATCGTTTATCACGCATCCGACACACCTTGTCCAACGATTCTTTAATGAAAGACAATTAACTGAGCTGTCTTGATGGCATGGCCAAAGGCGTAAGAGGAGAGGACTCTGAGCGAGTCTTGCGCTTGCACACCAGTGGTGAGATAAAAAGGAACAGAACGATGGAAAAAGAGTAAAACTTATTCGCGTGTCGGAAGGCAAATGCGTGCGCACTACGCATCTGTCTCGAGGGGGCTGCAAGTCTTGCTGTAGGTGCATTTATACGTGCATTCATATCAGCGTACACGAGTGTGTATGCATCTTTACTAGCACGCTTAGAAAGGTAGGAAGGATGCGCGTGTACGTCGGTAGGCAGATAAAGTACGTGAATGTGTACACGCGTGTTTAGATGAATAAGTTCGGGCACGTGAAAGAGATTATGATACAAGTTGATACAGGATGTTCCAGACTCACTGATTCAAAAGGGTATTGGGATAGATTTCTGTTATGCGTTATGAATTTATTACGAAATATGTATACATGCACCTTGAAAAACGTGTAAGAAATCGTTTACGAATAGAGCACGTGTGGGACACGGTGAAATAAAACAGAATTGCAAATTCAATCTTGAATTAGAACGGCAGCTGTTTTGTTGTTGACGGATAGTAGGACGATTACAAAAAAAAAGAAAGAAAGAACCATCGAAGAAGAGTTCCCTAGACACGTCTACCGCTATTGCCGTTGTCGTTGATGCTACTGCTGCTGCTACTACTACTATGCTGATTCTTTGCCTCAAAATCTTCCCTAGCAGCGCTAAGAGACGATTCATTCGGAATGGATAGACATACAAATACACGGGAGAGAAAGAAAAAAGAGAAGAAGATTGTGTGGCATACAAGCCCCAGACGTAGACAGAAGGTTTGTACAGGAGAAAAGATTACGACGGTGGTAGCACGTGCCCCATTCACACCGTATACGAGCGTACCGCGTAAGACGACGATCGCCTTCTTCTCTCCACCCTCGTAACTCAACCTCACCTAATCCAGCTTCCCTTATAACCGAGATGCAAGAGAGACTATTCAGTCCATGACGAGGCAACTCGAGCTCCCAAGTTCCCTTTGTCACTGTGAAGCAATTCAATTTAAGAACGTCGACTGGTGACTCTCTTCAGGGTTCCTCTCTTTCTCGTTTTTTTACATATTATAATCCACATGCAGTTAACGTTTGTCACCTTAAATATGTTAAAACCACACCACCTTGACTTTTGTTTCTCATTTTGGAGAGTGATCAGAGATTAAGAATTCCTTTTCATATGTCAGCTGGTTGCACAAATTTTATCATAGTCCAATAGAAATAATCATCCGAAGGATTTCTAATGGCGAAGGATGGTGATAAGTTGACAATTTGACAGTACACAAAGTGAATTGGATTGTTCACTTGTTTTCACCTTGCATAGTTGAAAGTTCGTTGGAATTGAAAAACATTTCATGGTTTTCTAAAATTGACGTATATTATAAATGACGATTCTTTTGCATGAATATAATATATCGGAAATTGTATTCAATTCCGAACAGATTCAACACGAGAATCATTGCGAGTGGAAGTTTGATTAGGCATGCCGTGTAAGGGAAAAGCGTAACAAATCCAGTTACTATGCTCAAACTGGGGCGTGAGTTGAGTCTTCCTAGACTTTGTATACGCTGCTTTTTAAACTAGAAGTGCATGTCTATAATTATGTATCGACTGTGAAAATCCGTTACGTATTAAATTACATGCTGGTTAAGACTCATTATCAGTTCTCATTGTAAAAAATCATCAAAGTTGTTTTTCAAATGAATTTCCTATAAACGATATCATCCATTTCATTTTTCATTCCTTTTCTCTTACAAAGGAGAGCGAAAGGAAGTATAAAATCATCTGAACAGCTTTATGGTTTCTCGAACTGGACAATGGTCAGGGTAATCGACCCGTGGTTGACGTTGTGAGTGCAATTTTCAAGGCACGTTACCGCCGCTATACAATATACAACTACTAAAATATAGCCACTAAAACTCTGTTCTTAAATGGGCTAAACATCGAAGGCGGGTGGTCCTGTTTAGTACAAAAGAGTACACGAGAGTCGTTTCGGTATCCTTTTTCACACCTACCCACCATCAGCACCGTTAAGGAAAAGTCAATGCAGGTATAAAATGTTGTCGTATGTTTTCCAGTTACGTATAGTCGTCGATTGTCGTAGGAGCAAACGAGAGGACACAAGAGCTCGAGACCGATGGCACGTGGTTGTTGGAAAAATGAGTAGCGGGAGCGAGTGTCGTAATGGCAATGGTAGAAAATCACCGGCACAATGTGCAAAGAATAAGCGTACAAAAGAAGTTCGGTGGGGTTTTTGAAGGGCGTGCAAACCGTTTGGTCTCTGATTTATGTGACAGTGTGGGCGGTTTCGTTCGAGTCTACCAAATGTTGATGACAAATTTGATACCTAATGGGACACTTTGTTGGAGTATTTATGTATTATTTATACATTATTGAATATCCATCCGATATGTCTGTTTTTTGAAATTAACAAAATTGTAACAGTTGAAATTTTATGATAGAAGACAAAATATGGAACTTTGAAGGAAATCAAAGAAATGATTTGAGAAGAAATATTATACATACAATACATTATAGGAAGTTCCATGGGGTCTTTTTCCGTAGCCACCTTTTGTCGGTGGGCGTGTGCCAACGGGGACCAACGTGTTCATATTTTCTAACGCTTTGTATACGTGAATACTAAAGCCATTATCATTCCACATTCACGTTCATCATAAAATAAACGAGACATACATTTATCATATTTATAATAATATCCTTGAATAAAATTTCCAACAATACGTACCTAATAGGATTTTTGTTACCTTACCGTTAACGCGCGTTAGTTAACGCATCATAACCCATCTCTTTTCTTACACCATACGCGTCTTTCTTCGCGTTTGTGTCGGCGTACCGATGACTCAGAGGATAATAAGAGCCCCTCATTAGTTCTGAGAACACTAAATCCGTCCGTCTGCTCATCTAATTACATATCAGCTGAGTCGTCGCTGAGTTCTGCTCTAAAACGACTGCGCTTACGAACAAGCACTTAGCATGTACCAAACACTTGATTTTATCTCGCTTATCGTCATATTTTCACCTTCCACGTACGTTCTTTCATTCCTTCGTTCGTTCATGTGAACGTATATCACGATGCTGGAGGGCTTCTTGTATTTTATACGGCTACTCTACGTGTACGAATTGTAAAATTATGAAGAGCGTTATAAGAAAAGAATTATGAATTCCCTTTATTGGATGAAAGAATCCTTCCAGGGTGTCTTCCTATACCTTCTAATTAGTTAGAGAATGAAGTTTGAGAGAGGTTTTTTTTTCTAAAAGGTAGGTCAGAGTATTAAAGAAGAAGACCAAGCAGAGGAACGAAATATATATATATATATATATATATATACTTCTCTTGTCGTGTGAAACTTGAGAGTCGATATTGCTGCAGGCTATCATTAATAATAAGGAGTTTATCATTATATACCTTTGAAGTACAGCGTGCAATTACGTATCACCTCTGTTAACGTACTACGTCACGCCGTTGGAGACTTTTGTGTCGATGTAGATCAAAAATATATTCTGAAGTATTTCATTGGTACTAGGTTCAGCTATCCATGTTTTCCTGTAGCATGAGGTACCATTGATTAGTAGTGTGAGTTCACAGTTTCATACTCTGAGGATGGAGAAAATTAAGCTGGCTGTTGGAAGGTAGCACTTAGTCCTACAATTACTCTCAATTTTGAACTTCTGGAGTTTATTTTCACACATCGCAAAACACTTGAAAGAAAACGTTCTCTTTTGTTCAAATTTGTAGGAAAAAAACAGAAGAACAAAAAAAAGGCAGAAGTCCAAGAATGATCTAATGCAAGGAAGTTCTGCATTCCCGAGCCGCAACGATATTCATATTTCCTGATGAAACATCACATCACATTTATACTACACCGAACCTGCGCGGATCGCTGGGGGATCTATTCCATTTCGCGTCATAACGGTTGTGAACTCCGAGGTTATAACTTGCTCACCAAGAATAAACAACGTGTTTCAACCGACCAAAGTTATGCTATTATGCATTCCACGTGTTTATTTTTTAAACTATTGTTCCAACTTGAAAAAGTCCATTAAATATCAAATATTCGCGATGGCGGGGCAACGGCACGGTACGCGCGCGTGTACATACACGTAAGTGATGCGTTCTTAATAATTCCTCGCCATGTTTCATTCAGTTTTTGTTTACATACGTCCGAGTACTTGTTCTGTCGTTTCCTCGACGAGGAAACGCCACGGGATACCAACTGTTCGCATCTTAGGAGTATGGAGCAACAGGTGGCAAGGAGGAAAAATGAGGATTGAATGTAAGCACGTCAGTATCGGAGAGAAAAATTCTTTGTAATTGAACTGTTTGAATTACTCGAAAGTTCTTTGTAACAAAAACTTGGATAAAAATCATCTAACTCGTTGTAGATGCATCTTCAGTCTCATTGCTCTTATCTCTGTTTTAAGCTCAAATATTTACCGTAAAGTACTTCGAAATGGAATTCTACCTTATGCTGGTATTGATTCATCAATAATATTCTCGTATTAACCTCATTTCCTCAACGCTAAGTCATTTCCATACCGGAATGTGCTCATTATAGAATACAAATGTTTTAATCTGAATTGATGTATTTTAAATGAAATTCCTCAAAATGTATAGGGTGTATCGGAATTTCGACCTGGAAATTGGACCCTAAACGCAAATTTCAATGCACGGGGAAAAAAAATTCGCTGTGACAGCGGGATCTGATTCTGTTGGGTACCTTTTGCTGGGGTAGCAAATTTTGTTTGTTACTCTATATGTAATGGCCAAATTTGCTGGGGCAGCAAATATTATTTGCTGCCACAGTTGAAAAAATCGCTGTCGCAGCCAATAAGATTGTTGTGATGAGAAATAGTTTACTGTCGAAGCGAAGAATTTGCTGCTCCAACAAAAATGACCCAGCAAAGTTAGATGTCGCTGTGACGGAAAATTTCTTGTTTCTCCGTGTGAAAATTTTAATTGTATATTCAACGTGTTCAATTACACAATCATCCGATGCGCAGAGTTTTCATCCTGCATTTTTTATTAGGAGATAATAAAAGATCCCTCAACAAACCATTAAAGACGAATACAGCCGGATTTTCAACTCATGGTCATCAAAAAGATAGCGAGAGGAACAATTCTGAGCAGAATTTGTTCGATTCCGGTTATAAATTCATGCACATGATTTAGCAAATAACGATATGGATGATCATAACAGATAGAATAGTGAAATCCTATGTTGCGTGTATCGGGCGGTTAAGGTGGGGTGGTTAAATCCATCTAACGAGTAGATTCCCTTCCCTTTTATCAATCGCTACCACTACTCTTTTCCGCTACTACAATTTACTACGACACACACTTGCATAAGCCGAGCTATTCGTGCGCTTATATTAGCTGACGAGCCCGCAAAGTAAATGAGCAGGTGCCTCTGGTATGTGCCCCGCCTACGCTCTTGTCCACTTGCTTTCGTCCTTCACGCATGGTGCGAGGTTATGCGTGTTTCTTCTTAGATTTTTTTTTCCTCTTCCTCTCTTTATTCTTGATTCCCTACCTATCCCTTGACTTCGAGTTTCTTCGTGTTTTGTCTTTCTTTTCATTTTGTTTTCTATCTACTAGAAGAGATGGCATACATAAAAAGAAGAGGAAAAAATAATTTATAGAGTCGTTAGTAAGCGATGGGATTTTCGATTAAATCCCACTAATTATACCTGAATATCTGTTATTTTCTTCGTTCCTCTTTTGCCTCTTCATTCTGCTTCTCCTTTGGTCTTCACTTGGAATTAGAATTGATCGATCAAATGGGAATGTATCATCAAAAGATTTTTAGATTTATTTTTGTGAAGAAGCGTGAATTCAATCACGGAGGAAAACATTCACCGTGACAGCGAAATCGGGACCTTTTGCTGGAGCAGCAAATGTTTTGCTTTGACAGCAAACCATTTGCTATTACAGTAACTTTTTTCGCTATGGCAGCAAAAAATCTTCGCTTTTCCAGCAAAATTTGTTTGATATGGAAATATGCTGAAGGAGCGAATATCCTTGCTATACGGAAAAAAGTCCCATGTGAATTCTACATTGATTGTTGTTGATTTAACATAACTACTCACATGAATGCAATTGGAGTGAAATTTACATTGGAATCAATGCTATATTCACACTGTTACCGAAGTAAATGGGGAGAAGCGTTCCTTTGAAGTATGACAACAATGTAACAGGATCCAACAGGACTGTGTAGTAAATTTTACACGAGATGCACCCTGTAATCGTTACCCCACTTTTCATGTAATTTTTACATGGTTATTTTTTTCCGTGTGCCACAGTTAAAAAATCGCTGTCGTAGCCAACAAGATTGCTGTAATAGCAAATCGTTCACTGTCACAGCAAAAAATTTGCTGCTCCAGCAAAAGGAACCCATCAAAATTTCGCTTTTACAGCGAATGTCTTTCAATTCGTTTTACTCGATTACAGATGGACAGCTTGGAAATAATCTTGTACTCCAGGCAGATTCTCGCTAAGGGGTACACTGTGAAAAAATCTGTAAATTTACCGAGCGATTCCTCGGCAGCAGCGGTTAACCCGAAGAAAAACTTGGGAAAATTACCAACAATTTCGATTTTCCGATATTTCAAAACATATTGGAAATATACCTATTCTTCCGTATTTCCACCGAAAAACGCAATAAATTTATCACATATTTAGGGTTTTTTTTATCCATTGTGATCGGGTGAATTGTTTCTCGAAGAATGTCGGTAAGTCTGCTGAAAAAATTTTTCTTTTACTGTGGCTTTTTGTTAACCTCATATGAAGATATATTTACATAAGATAAAAAGCACTCCCCGGCAGAGTCAACCGCATTTTAAACTCCACCTTGGCTTTTGCCGGGAATTTCTGCTACAACTGTACTTCAGGCGATATATATTTCAATCGATGAGATTCCGAAAACCTAGAATCAATACTCGAACATAAAATTTCCCAATGAAAACAAAAACACACGTATCTTTATCTTTCTCCATTTTCTGTAAACATTTGTTCCTCGAATTATTAGCACGTGAGTGGCCTAGCCACACTTTAGACACGTGTCCTCTCTCAGTGAAGAAACTCGCTAAGTAGCTGCTTGATCGTTTGAAGTTTTTCAAGACGTTCGTACCCTCATCTTCCTTCCTTTTTCTTTTCTTGGTAAGTTGAGAATCGAATGAAGAACCGTAAAGAGCAGAGTACACGAAAGAGTAGTACGTACTCGATCTAATGCGTTAAAAGTTCCGTAGATGCTATTTCGGAGAGTTAAACGAAGGAACACTCGAACCTCTTTTCTTCGAGTCCCTTTTTTTTCAATAATATCTATTTTTTTCCTTCATGAATCTCCCGTCGGTATAATTGATACACGAAATAGATATACGTACACCACGCACATCTTCCAGACACATTATTTGGTAAGTGCGTATCATTTTTTTCCAGACAAAAACAGATGAGGAAAAAAGAGATGAGAAGCTCTTTCATTACAATTATAACAAATTGATAGGTTCGGCACTCTAGCGCTAAGTGACCCATCGATTATTCGAATAATTGCGCGATTCACGTCATTAGCCTTAATGAGCCCCAAGATCCACTCGTATAGAAGCTTACTATATAAGAGTATTCTATATAAGAGTTAACTATTGCACTTTCGAAACGATTCTTCTGCGGGTAACAAGCACTCTTTTACATTGCCCACGCTTTTAGTCATTGTCGGCCCATACGTAAAATCTAGCATAATTATAGGTTAGTAACGTACCACGTTTATACACCTTAACGCACCTACAGACAACAACACATCATTGTTCCTGAATCTTTGCTTCCTCAATTTTTTTCCTCTCCCTTATTTCGTTCCATCCAATCATTTATCCTGTGAATTGATGTGATTTATTATCTTGTGTAATTTTTTGTTAATCTGACTAGGAATACCTACGTCGTCCCTGAAATATCAAGTATCGAATATCAAATCGATATCCAAAGGTGAGAAACTTTTTAAGACAGAAATGTCGTGCTCCTTTTTTTCCTTCCTTCACGAAACCGCACCAACACGTAAACGGATGATGAAATGGTATTGTCGTACCCGGAGTGTGTACGCCTTCCAAGGTTTCTCCCAGTTTGCACCTGGGTCTTTCCTCGTTCATCGTCGTCGTCGTTCTGAAATATCCACATACGTACAAACGCGTGTACACCTTTTTCCGCAAGAAAGAGATCCTTATACCTAAAGAAACGTACGCGTGCACGCACGAGATGATCCAGCTGTTTGATCTTTGCCACGAGGAGTGAGATCCCTTTTTACGTATACATATATACCCCCTAGAAGGGGGTGGTGGATGACGCAAACGTACAGACAAGGACAACGTGATGGACAAGGGGGTGGAGATATATCTCGTGTTGTATATATTATATCCATAAATCCTGACATCTGCGGTACAAGATTTTTCAGGCGATTGTGAGCACAGATTTGCGAATAATCATAATCATATAAGAATTCGAGGCATAATAAAGACGCGAATCGTATAAGTCGCCGATAAATCAATGAAATCATCGTTTTGTCCCGTAGAAATTCTTACACGCGGTATTACAGATCTTGGTATCAACGCGTTTGAAAATCTTGATACAATAACCTGAGTTAGCGGGAAGAAAACATCGTTGAGAGATAGAAAGAGGGAGTAAAAAAACGCAAGGTTCGCGCAGAAAATCCCAAAATAAATGTCATCGTGTATCATCGTGGTAACGTAATCCCCAGTTTGCGAAGACAAATGGCAGCAGAATACGATACGTTGCGCCGCGGTCGGTCGGATGCTCCAGTCGCTCGCTCCTTCCTCTGCTTTTTCTTCTTCTTCTTTCTCCCCGCAGTTACCTCTGTCTCATATTTTCACGTATACCGTAATGAGCGAACAACCACCAGAAACGGGTTTTTTTCTTCCCAAGAATTTGGAGTTGTTTTGAATATTGAACTATGTTTCCGACTCGATTCTTAACATAGAAAATGAGGGAATATGAATTTCATGAAATCATCGTTGGAAGATACATGGACTGCATAAGGATCGAATTCAATCGTCCTCGACCAAGCGAGGAAGGATAAAAAGAAGGTAAAGATGAAGAAGAAGGAGAAGAAGAAGAAATAAAATGTTACGCGGTCATGCGTCAAGATTTTAAGCAAACACAGGGCCCTCGTGTATACGCACATGCACGCACTCTTTATATATTGGAAATATATAAAGAGACGTATGTGAATAACACGCTAAAAAGCCGGTAGGTTTGCTCTTTCTCCTTCCATTTCAAAAGAAAGAAAAGATCTATTTGCCGGCACATATCTATATATATATCCTAGAAGAGTCCAACTCCAAGAACTCTTGTCTTTCCCGATTTAGCCATCTCTCGTATGTTTGTTAGCCTCACGTCAACTCACCTTGAGAAGGTCTCCTTTCAAGAGGTTCGCGAGGTCTAATGACCGGTCACCGTCATGCGATAAAAGGATCGACAAAAATCCCTGTGGCCGCATCGATACCAGTGGTGATGGAATTATCATCAATTATTACCTTGAACAGTATATATTTCATATTCCCTGCATATTATGCGCTGGTGACTTCACACCTACGAGATAATTTATCATATAAACAAGCAGCTAACACTTCTTATTATCTGTTTATGAATACTCATATCTATACATACACATATGCAACTCAGATATCCAGACAGCACAGCAGTTCCTGATGTATTCATTGAGAATCCTTCATGATTCTTCAAGTATTCTTTATGAACTCATCCTGAACCGTCGTCCTTTCTGGGTACTGTACCTTCATTGAAATTTCATATTGTGAAGAAATAAATGAGCACTTCAGAAAGAAGGGAAAAAAACGTGAACAAAAAACAAAAAAAACAGAGATGCGAAGATAAAAAAGATATGTTGTGATACATTGAAATACGATCTCGACCTGAAATTGTTAATTATATACAATAGGTGAATGTGGAGATAAATCATGGATCAAGACCTTCGTTTTTATTGATGCGTCCAGCGTCTATTCCTTGCTTGGTTTATTACTGTAATCGCTGTTTCCAACGTACTTTGAGATTAAAATGAACGATATATGAAATTTTAATGGATAAGATTCTTGGGAAGCGATGAATCGAGAATCAGATATTGTTTGAATCTTCTTGTTGAGGAAAATCGGTAATCGATCCAACGACGGGTTTGTTCGTGTGCATGTGGTTCAAAGAGAGGGTTTCAATCACTGAATGAATATCCTCGAAACATAGGTAATCAAATTCAACAAGTTTGTCTACCCATGTGTGTATGGACCAATGGCCCAATGATGGACCAAGCCTGGCACAAGACCTGCCGAGACTCGTCTTGAACAATTTACTGAACTTGGCCCAGGCTTGGGAATGATAAGATCAGGACAAGCTTGGGCCAGTGGTTTTGCCAGGCCCGGTCTAATTCATTTACGCAGATATGGATGAAAAAAGTAATTGATTCATATTTCAGTGCACGACTTTCTCCCTCAGAATACCGTACATGAATTATCTCAAAACGATAGAACAAATGTGACAAGACTGGGACAAGCTTGTATGATCATTGGAAAATTTGCGTTCTTTGATATTTCAATCAGTTTTGATTCTATTGTTGGATTATAATTTTGATCAAAATTCAGTCAATATTTACAAACATTGTGCCGCTCATGTGGGCAATATTGGCACAATTGTTCTCAACGAATGCTCGATTTTTACACTTGTGCCCAGCTTGTACCAAATGTAGTGACCATTTCAAAAATATGAACAAATGTACCATGACTGGCTATCGATTGGGAACAACGGGACAATCATAGAACAATATGACACATGTACCAACCTTGGGACAAGCTTGGGTTTTTTTCAGTCTTGGCAATACCTGCATGGGGAATATCACGGAAGGACGTATTTCCATATCACCATCAAAGTTGATTCGATTCATCCATGACTCAACAAAAGGGATACTTTGAAGAAACAGTATTTCTCCTTTAATTCATTCCACTCTGTACGCTGAAGGATTACACGCAGAGAAAAATTCTTGCTGAAAAATTTGCTGTGCTACATTAGCAAAACGGTTACTGTTACAGCAAAAATATTGCTATTTCAGCAAGATATTTGCAAATTCAGCAAAATTTTCTAGCCGTCTGTATATGTATCATACTGGATTGCTGAAGAGCCAGTGCTCGTTCAGAGAGCAAGATTTTAGCTGTAATAACAAATTTTTTGCCAATTGAGTGACAAGTTTTGCCATGTCGGCAAAGCAAATTTTCGAGGTTTGCTGTTTCAGCAACTTTTTTTTCTCTGAGTGTAGGACGTTGAATGAATTAATCTCTATTTTATGAATACATATTACACGAGCGTTAAAGTATCTTGTCTGTTCCATTCCTCTGTTGTCGTGAATCCTCCTTCAAACAAGGATTGCAAATATTTGGAAATCGAGGACGTGCAAATATTTGTTCGGTGGTACAGGCTCATCTCTGACAAGGTCAAACCTTTCACAAAGAGCTAATAATAAATTATAATTTTTATATCAAAAACAAAAATTATGCAGGGAAATCGTAGGATACATTTTTGAATGTAATGCAGTCGATGACAAAACAAGGTGTATCGTGGATTGAGGAACGTTGAGATCATCGCAATTTGATATTTATCCAACTTGGAAAAATTTGATTATCGCCAGTATGGATTAGATTATTGCTTTAAGAATGGTCTATGGTGAATATTTTCATTTAAATTTTGTTCGAATTTAGAATTGTATCGAGTGACAAGAATTTTTTAGGATGAGTAATGTATTGAAATTAAAAAATATTTTCTCAATCGCTGAGATTAGTTAGATAATAGAGGGATCATTAATACGCAACTGCTAAGATTCCGCAGTGTGTAAACAAACTTCGTTGATGATCGTGAGTAGCCCAATAAAAACAGAAAGAAACAATGTTCTTTTCGTTTTTTCGTTGTCATCATGTTGATTATAATCATGAGTACGATGATGATCATAATGATGATGGAGATGATGATGATAATGATGCTTGGTTACCTTGCCCGCGAGAGGATAAAAATTATATGCAAAAATGAGAAAAACCACATGCGTGAGCATGGTGGAGAAATAACGATTAAAATTAAACTGGTGAACAGTATATAATGGCAAAAGTATCAGTAATAGTACTAGTAGCAGTAGTAGTAGTAGTAATAGTAATAGTAATAGTAATAGAAGTAGTAGTGGTGTCGAAGTAGTAGTCTTCCGTTGTCGTTATCCTCATCGTCGCGTGCACAAGGTAGTAGGGGTAGAAATAGGCGTGGTTCCGAAGCACATGAACGTGTTGGTTGTATGAGTATCACCACCTCGCGCCAAGTACAACACCATCGCATTATTGGCGCTACTATATTACTACTTTACCAATACCACTAACATCATTCGATCCCTACACAATTGCAGCTTCTGTTGCCGTTGCTATTGCTACTCGCATATACTAATACTATCACTGTTGAAGAATTACTGAGAGAGGAAAAGAGAATACATGAGGTGAGTACGTCACAAAGTGGGACGTGTCTGTCGAGACCGGCAGAGGAAGTGTATAGCTGTTTGGTAGGGAGAACGTGTGGCACGTTGGGAGAAGGAGTTCACTGCAAGAGAAAAAGAGAGATGCCCGTTGAAACCAGACGAACGATAAAATTTCAACGGATTCGATCAGGGAGTTATTGAAAAATATGAAGCACTTTGTCGAAAACTATTACTTTTTCCTATGATTTCAAGTATACTACACAGGTCAACGAAAAAACTGTTTTCTCTGGTGTCCGAAGTTTGGTAATTGATCCGGAGTGCTTTTGGTGTGTTCAATACGAGACGAATACCAGATTTCTTGAATCAGCTCACTTTCTATTATCTTTCATACAAAATTTTCATATATAATCTATATAATTGATGAATTTTATATATATACAAATATCAAAAACGAGCTGATCAAACAAATCTGATGTTGTTTTCGTATTCAGTGTCCTAAAACTACTCCGGAACAGTTCTCAAACCTCAGGCAACCTCGAGTTGGCTGTTGACCAGTGTTTTTGTACAGAGTAGGATAAATTAATGATTTTGAAAACTTGCAAACTGATTTGCAAACTGTGAAAAACAATGTAAACGATTTTGTATCGATTGCTGAATAATGCGGAGAAAAACCGAACTTTTCCAAGATTGTAGTCCGTACGTTTCATCAATCACTTTGTTGCAGGGATGGGTCATACTCGACAGTATCGATACTTTTTATATAAAATTTTTCGAATTGACATTAAACTTGATAAAATATCGATCAAAATTGGATAGAAGTTTGACAAAAAATATCCATACTGTCAAGCATCGTCCCTAATTTTTTTGGAGGAGAAATTTAAACTAAAATCTCGAAGACGTCCTATTTTTGTCCACATTATTCAACAATCAAATTTCAAGATTCAAGCTGTTCAAATTTGTTGACCCGGGAACAGTGTTATTGATGGATTGTTAGTAAATCATTATACCAGAATTGAAGTTTTTAAAATCACGAGAAAACATATTCCCGCGTGATATTCTGATTCGTGAATATTGGAATGCATAAAGAAATATCCCTCCCGTAATCTCGTAAATAAAACACATGAAATATTGTATTTCGAATATATTCCTGGTATACCAGGGAGGTATTGACACGAAGATTATCGAATTTCAATGCTTGTAAATATATAGAATTTTCTTAGTATACGTATAGGGAAGGTCCCATAAATTACGTGACAACGCACTTTACTGGAAGGGGATGTAGAAAAACGTTACAGAGCGTGTACAACGAACAGAGAGGGAGCTGACGCAACACGCGTTGCTGAGATTTAGTGAATTTGAAGAATAACAGTGAGAAGTACAAACAATGTCAGGACTAAATTGAGATTCCTTCAGTATAAGCTGACGTTCGATATATCTAGCTGCCGTAATGAAGAAGAATTTGTCAACGAATTCAAACTTTGTAACGGTAAATCCTTATTCAATCTCATATACCCCAAAAGGATTCTTCAAGATTAGCTACATTTGCAATGATCGTTATTTTTTAGTATTTGGATACAACAGGGGAGTAGCGACTACCTAAATTTCACAATAGGTTAGAAATCTTGAGAATGATTTTGAAACTTCCAAATGAAACTTTTTTGAATAAATCAGGTCCGATGCAATGAATTTTGCTGCTTGGAGGATTGCTGATTAAGTGAATAAAAAACAAAACACTTTGCCTTAATTTTGAAATTCGAGAGGCGGGACATACTTTCTAAATTTGAAACAGTGAAATTTCACTGATTGCAATGGAAGGTTGGCTACTGCGAATTACTGCGTATGCAGTGCACAATGAGTGAATATTAACTGATTCTTGCAGTGGAATGCCATTGATTCAATCAGAAAGGAGGACTTCCAACTAGGGCTGAGGCTATAATCTGATCGAAAGTGATTCTATATAAAATTTGTATGAAGTTCTTATAAATTTGTATAAAACCTTGATACAAATTTAATAAAATCACATTGAATTGGATTATAGTTCCAGCCTTACTCCCAACTGCATAACCAGTGACTAGTCACTGATTTGAATTTAGGGACTCAGTGAAATCTAGAACTAACCGAAATATCGGATACTCAATTTCTAAAAAAATTATAAATTATATATGATTTATACATAAATTCAATATAATTTATATATAATTTGGTATTCTTATTATACTAATTCGTCTTTACGTTTTAAAACTAACTGATTGCTTGTCGAACCCACTTTTTGGTTAGAGCTAACCCTTAAAATATGTCTTTTATTGTTCCGTACAGACTCATCATAGATCATTTGGAAACTCATTTATTTTTCTGTAAATTTAGAAACAAATTGTAGTGATTTTTCAAAAAATATTTGGTAATCGACAAAATTTGTTTGGAAACTTAATGGGTTCCAACTTACGTTTGGGAATTTACTAGATTTACTTTGATTCTTTGACTTTTTGCGGTGAACTTTGAGGTATTCGAAAAGTTTTTCTCACGTTCGGGTACAATGTAGAATAAAACGATTTTATTTCTAAAGCAAGAGTCTTCTCTGCGTGTATGCGGCTTAATAATCTCATCCGAGCCACTTTTTAGCTGTAACAAAACAAAATGTTCACTATTCTGTATTTGTTACTGAAGATTCTGCTGGTCCAGCGAAAAGTTTGCTATGTTAGTTCATCACGTTACTCTCTCAGCAATTCAGTTAGCTGTGACAGCGAATTTTCAGCAGGGTTAGCAAAAAAATTTGCTTTTCTATATCTAATACCTCGATTCCCTGCGACAGCAAAGTTTTTTTCCGTGTATTGACGAAAGATTACCCGAAGTTGTTAAATGGGGACATAGTGACATTTCGGCAAGGTTTGAAATCCCTGCTGAAAACGCCAGGCCAATTTGGATGAATCCTAGCAATTCCCAGGACAAAAACCGAACAGAACCTGGCAGGAACTTGTCCGGATCTGCCCGATTCTGCTCAGTTTTTGTCCCAGAAACTGCTAGGATTCAGTTAATTTCGTTCAATTTGAATGAAAATTCACTATGTCCCCGTTTCACTTAACTTTGAGTAATTTTGTGTCAATACATTTTCTCCGTGTACGTGAATACCTAGACGACATAAAAAATCCTTCTCAATTCACAAACACTTCTCAAAGAAATTTTCAACAGCTCCACTTATGATAGTAGAAATAACTTCAATATGAATTCAAAATGCGTACATCGCGAATGCCCAAATAATGATCTCTGAAGTCGCAGTACAAATTCTTTCTAAACATTGAGTTGTTGATCGAGGGTTCATTTTAGGTTCAATCCTTTGCCGCTTCAATAGCATGGAACAGCTCGTTCCTAGTTTACCCTAGTTTACCCTAGTTCAAGAAACTCATTGATTGTCGCTAAATTTCATGTGAATCGAGCAAAGATCTGATTGATCAATCAGACCTTCGTCCAATTTCAATGCACTGAGAAAAAAAAAACAACATGGCTACAGAAACAATGCTCGCATGGTAAAGGATTTATGGTTATACACGGAGAGAAAAAATTTGCTGACGCAGCAAATCGAGGTATTATATATAGAATAGCAAAATTTTTTACTGACCTAGCTAAAAATTTGCTATAACAGCAATCGTGTTAGCTATGACAGCAATTTTTTAGCTGTGGCAGCGAAAAATGTTTGCTCCGCCAGCAAATTTTCAGTATTATATACAGAATAGCAAACAAATTTTGCTGGGATAGCAAACACTTTTTGCCGCCACAGCTAAAAATTTGCTGCTCTGGCAAAAGGAACCCAGCGAAAGTAGATTTCGCTGCCACAGCGAATTCCTTTTTCTCCGTGTAGTGACTTGGAATTTGATTATGAAAACCAAGAAAACAAAACAAAATCGCATAAATCTGGTTTTGAAGACTACACGACATGGTCAAAGTCAAAAACATGGTTATGGGAACTAAAATTTTCTCTCAATGTAAGATTTGGCGAGAATCATTGAGTTTCTTATTCAACCAGGAGTTCTTCCATCTCGTACAGCACAACCACCGATCCTGCACCTAAGACTTCGGTGGACCAGAGGTGGAGAATTGGTGGAGAAATGGGAGCCGTGGAAATAAGGGAGAAATAAGGGAGAGTCTCCGCTGAGGCAACGGAGAAGCGACGGAGAAATGTCCGCCCCCTGTATTTTCAGTAAAACTTAAATTCGTGAATTCATACATTCAGATTTGGTTACGTAAATGCACCAATAAGAATTATATCGAAAATACACGGGGCGGACATTTCTCCATCGCCTCTCCGTTGCTTCAACGGAGACTCTCCCTTATTTCTCCCTTATTTCCACGGCTCCCATTTCTCCACCAATTCTCCACCTCCGGTCCACCGAAGTCCTAGGTGGAGGATCGATGGTTGTGCTGTACGGGATATGAAAAGTAAATGGCGAGGAAAATTTGCAGCGCCGACGGGTTGAAGTACTCATAATGAATTCATCTTTATCGTCATAATGGCATCTCTTGGCAGGGACACTTGCGTTGTATGGATAACTTCAGCGGATCTTTCACCCACTCTCTAAAAGTGAGATTTCACTCTTCAACCAGCCAAAAGTGAGGCTGTCGAAATTTTTAGTAAAACTTCCACTCTTTCAGAGTGATATTTTGAGGTTTAAGGTTAGAAACTCACAGCCATTCAAATTCTAGAGTCAATTTTTCACTCGAAAAAAGTGAGGCTTCACTCGAAGCGGACTGGCTCACTTCTGAGACTTAGTGGTGCACGGAGAGAAATGTATGGTAATATTTACCATGCTAACATAGTATTCGTTCTTATTTTATTGAAAATCGTACATGTTACTATGTGAGAATAGAATCCTTCGCCATTTTTCTGGTAATGATTACTATACTACATAGAAATCGGACAAATAGAACTCAAAGCAATGTAAAATGGTACTGATTACCATGTTACAATAGCTGTCATTCCATGTAATGAAAATATGCACGCCGGGGCAATATCGACACGACGTGTATAGACATACATATCACTGCAAAAACTGATATCTTATTCTAAGATACTTTTGTAGTGACTTTTAAAATATTTCAAAATGTTACTGTAATCATATTGAAAACACGAAACTACGTTTTCATTCAAAACATGACGTGTTTGATTGGCAAACAAAAATGTTTGAAAGCTGTATGTAGGAACATAACCTCGGATTACTATCACGTCAACGTCAAAGTGGAGAACAGGAACAATGTATACGAAATGTATATTGTGCCATTTTGAAACAAAACTACACGAGATTCTAATCAACTGTATTATGAAAAATCATCAATTCAATCCATTTTTTCATTTCAAATGTCATAAATCACACTTCTATGATCTGCTTTGAAAACAAACATATATAAACGTCAGTGTCGCGAAATAAGATACTGATGTTTCCAGTTAAAACAGTCAATTGTTTGATTTTAATTATCAACCACATCATATCTTATTTTGAGACACATCTTCGACGGCAATTTTTGCAATGATATTATACGTATTATTACGGTAGTCAGCCCACTATTGATAATCAAGTAAAAACACAGCTATTATTTAGACTGATATAATTTGTTTCTGACTGTGTGCTCCCTTTTCTTTCTATTAACCATTTCATAACCTAATTTATTTATTCATAACCTCATTCACTGAAAAGCCTTGTGTGTATATACATGTCAATAGTTTAATTTAGGTTATAATTAATGAAAAAATCATGGTCAATATTACTTTATAGCATTGGATTCATGTTTAGTTGCATAGTACTGTCTCCAATGTAACATGGTAATCATTACTATGTTAACAGGGCTAATGTTACCACATAAAATCGGTAGCATCACTATGTCAAGTGACTCGCACCATCTAAAAATTTTCGTCACCATGTAACATAGTAATCATTCCCATGCTACATTGAGAATATAACTATTCTTTTCTCTCCGTGATGTGAAACACGTGATTTCTCACTCTTTTAGATTTAGAGAGCACATAGCACACATCTTCTGATCACATTCTCAAGGCAACCTGGACACATTGGAATCCCAGTAAACAATCTTTCAGTCAACATTGAAAACTGTCGTAATGTTGACTGAAAGATGTCGAAATGATCTCTGCCACCTTTTTGGTGTCTCCTAATAGAGTTCTAACCCATACAGCACCGGTTACAGCAAGGTTTTCTAAACGTTCCGAAAACGTGCTTGGTGACACAGAGAATGTGCAAATAACGTCTCATGATGTTCTAAAAACGTCGCATGTATGTCGCAGGAACATGCAAATGTCCCGTTTAGTTCTATTCATATCTTCTTGCAATGTTCTTGGGACGTATTCAAGGAAAGGTTTTCACAACGTTCCACGGCGTTGTACATATGTTTTTAAGAGGTTAGTTTTCATGGAAGCACGTTTAGAAAACGCGGAAAGAACGTCCCGTGGTATATGAAAAGAACGTGCTCGGTACATATTCATGTGCATCAAAAGCGAAGATACTCTAAACATTTGGAAAATATGTGCCTTGGGCACCAACACACGCGGGACCAAGATTATGGTTATAGAACATCCAAAGAACTTTCTGTGCTGTCTGGGAAATGCTATCTGAACCCTATTAGAAATTTTGAACGGGAAAATACGAGGGTCTGATGAGGCATGCTTGATTTCCTATCAGGTTCTCATCAGGTTTCGTTACGGTTTGCCCTTTTCTGCTCGATTTTATGGGAATCTTACTCGAATCCCATTCCCAGTAAAAAGAAAAACTTGATTTCAGTTAAAATATAAGCTGAATTTAAGATGCAGCCGAAAGAAGACTCATCAGACTCAAAGTCAGCTACTGGAAAACCTTCTCAAACTCAAACAAGAATACAGCTTACATTGATCCCTATTGAACTGAAATTAAAACTGAATTTGAACTGAAATTCAAAGCGAATTGTTCCTGATAAATGGGTTCGTCTATTGTTTTTTGTTTTGTTCTTCTCAACATAGCGTTACCTATCGACGATGAGGAAGTTGTTTGTGTTTATTCGGAGAATGCAAAATGAAAGTTCCCTGTTGTGTGAATTTATTCACTTCACTTGTTGACTATTCAATTATATCATGATCGTAGTTTTTGAAGATTGAACATCTTTAACCCTCATCGGGAGATTCGAACCTACATTGTTGCTGGAATAACCTGTCCTAGTCCTTTGCGTTTAATCACTTCGCCACGGTACCGTTTCGATCGACGCATGTGATAAATAATTTCATAATAGTATAATTTGATGGTATGTGTAGTGTGGAGTCGAAGATAAATTTGGAAAACATTTCACGGGAACTGACAATCAGTGAAAATGTGAATATCTCCGGAAGTTTGAATTAATTCCAATTTGTGTTGTAATGTTGAAGTGAAAGTGTCGACATAAAAAATCCATTGACAGTGCGGAAAATCCAATAACAAGCTTTTACGAAAGTGATATTACAAACTGCTACCGAATTTGTTAGACACCTTGAATAATAAATAAAAAACCTGAAATAATTTGACTGAATTGAAACTGTCATTAATTACAAGCAAATATATATGTGTACGTATAAACAATTGTAACACTGAAAATGAAAGAATTCTAATCTTATTTTCAGATATTTTTTACTGAATTATCCATCAAACTCTACATGGCTGCCTATAAGATATGCATTGCTGATAATCAGCATATTATCCGGTTTTATTGAATTTAATAGGGCCATAACTGTTTTTCATCCCATATTACGGCTGAAATCGTAACATTGCTGATTTTCAGCCTCATCTGAAAATCAGTCGATCATGGAATTAAGATTTACTTTTTACTGTGTTGTACCCTTGCGTTACAACCCTATCAGAGAAATCAGGTGAGGCCCTGGTAAGGGTCTCATAAGATTTTCCGAATTCTAACTCGACCAGGACCTCATTGAAATTAGGGAATGCCTGATCAAATTCATACTAAGGAAAAGTTATCCGTGATATCTTGTAGATAGCATTTAGAACTTTTGAGAAAGACATCAAAAAGATCGCAGAAATCGAGATCATTTCGACATCTATGGTATCACATTATGAAGGTTTCCAATGAATATTCACTGGGACGTCCCCAGAATCTCCTATCATAACAAAATATATCTCTTAAACATGCAGAAATTCACCTGTTATCACAGAAAACTTTTTTGATTATCACAAGACTGATCGGACACGTTCTCCATATCCAATTCACGTCTCATCATCCCCGAACTGCAAACAAAAAAACAACGAAGACATCTTTGGTGAGAAAAGCAGGCGTTGAGAGGTCCGTTGTATCAAAACTACAGGATCGTATTAAACAAATACATTTAACAGAAAAAAAATATACAATGAGACAGTGGAATAATAAGGAGAGAAGAAAAACACGTTTCTCATTCGTGCATCCACGCGAAAACAAGAGTGTGGCGGGAGAGAAACGCGGCCGGTGCACGTGGAAAGAGAGAGGGTGTACGTGTACGTACGTGTACACGTAACCGTGTGTGAAGAGTAATCTGCGATATGGAAAGACTGACAGTCGGCGCGAGAGGGGATGATGATTGTCACAAGAGAGGAGAGAGGGAACAAAAAATCTCTGATGTGAAAAAGAGAGAAAGACCGAGAGGGGGTAGCGGTACAGAGCGAGAGAGAAAAGAGGAGGTACGAGCCGTGTTCGAGGGAAAGAAAGATAATGCATCGTGTAGTGGGATCGAGAGAGAAAGTAGATTCACGTAGGCGGAAAAGAGAAGAACGTAGAGAACCGAGCACATCCGAAGGTGAAACTTCGCGAGCCGATGTAGTCTCGCAGTCGGCGCGGAACCGCGCTACTGGAAGGGTGGTCGGTATAGCCATATTAACCATATTAAATAATAATAATCCACAACAACAACAAAAAATATCGTGTGCGTACTCTCTCTCATTCTCTTTCTATTTTTCTCTAATCTTCGTTCATCGCAATAATACATCATTCCAACTTACTTCTCGTCTCGAATATTCTTATTTTTTCACGAGACTTAGAAAAAAAAGGGACACGCAAATTTACGGGAAAATCATCAAAAATTCTTCCCACCTTCATTTCGAAAAGATATATCGTATCTTTTACCGTTGGAAGGAAAACGTTTGATTTTTTCCAATATAAACATTCATCAGTGCGCGGGGTATCCGTTCGTCTGTCATTTGAATCAAGTGTCGTTGTGTCACCCTAATTTCGCTATTCATACGAAATTTCATGAGAACTGAAACAGTTGAGTGGTGAGACAAGAGAGGAAGAGGAAAAAACAAAGTCTGTGATTTCGATGTGCCTCGTTGGTGATTGTTATTCTAATATAATAATTGTTGTTTCGTTTGTTTTTTAAATCCTCTTCCCCCCCCCCCCTTTTGTATATTCAAGTGGCACAAAGTGTGACTTTTAAATAAAAGAGCAAGTGATATATAAATGTAAATCAATCTTTCTCGAATGGAACGGCGGAAGTCAATGTGATAAAAGAATCTCGAAATCATCATCTTCATCGACCATTGAGAAAAAACCTCATACGCAACAAGTAGTATTCTATTCACCGTTACGAGATTCTTCATATTTATTAGAGATTGAAGAAGAGACGAACATATCTTTCACATGTATACATGGTTTCCAACTCAGTGATGATTTTATTACGTATACTATGAAATATCGAAATAGTGTTCGAGACATGAAGAAATCATTCAAGTGATAACCGAAGAATGATATTGTACAGTGCCGATGGGAAGATTCATCGTATTTGTTATTATATTTTGTTGTTTCCATTGTGAAAATCCATTGGATGTATCTTGACATCTCGTTGATAAGAAGAGAGAATAAGTTTGCGACGGGTGAAGAGGAACGATCATTATTTTATCATCATCGATATCAGTGGTTTTTGTTTTTGGTTTTTCCTTCATTTGTGGTGACTTAACGTTCCTTCCGTTCGAAATAACGGAACGAATACAGAAGAAATAATTGAATAAATACAAATATTGTGAGGAAACACGTTGCGAATCGCTAGGAAATTTTCCATGGAACCGCTGTCATAGAGGTGGAGCGATCCATCAAAATTCTTTGGTAAGAGCTTGTGAAAACTTTTGTAATTATCAATAGTTTATGTAGGGTACGGTTGTGATACGAGTTCAATAAATGCGCAAGCGTATTGATACCACTTGACCTTCACTGTTTACAAATAATACGCCGATAATTGATACCAATCAAAACATTATCTTGAAACGATGATGCGTGTTGGTTTTATGCGAGCGATTGCTCGAAAATTCAATGATTCATTGCGAAGGAACTGAATTTTTCTTCCTTTTCATTCGTTTTTGTCTAAATTGAAAATTATTTCAATGCAAATTTCATTCGCATTCGAATCATGTTATGACTGAATCTCAGACACAGCCCAAAGAGTAGCCTATTTTGAGTGTAAAGTGAGCTAAACAACGTTTCATTCAGTTTGAAAATTAAAACACTACCTAATGTTTCCCAGTGCACTATTTCGTAGAGAATAGAAATTTAGTAATTTTATTCGTCAAAGTTGGAACTTGAGATTTCATGAGCAGTGAAATTCCATGCTAGAAAATTGAGATACTTTTGCATTGGTGAAAAAAAAACACAAGTTATTTAATTTAATAATTTTTGTAGAGGATTTAAAAATCAAAAATATCTTCTGAATCTTCTACAAAAATTTCACTATTGAAAGACACATCAATCTGAATGTTGCTGAAGTGTGAATCGTTTATTGAAACGAATTGGTAATCGAATAACAAAATTTCTTCAAACGATTTCTTGTTTTGTTGCAAAAAGCTCATCCGAGGAGATAAACACCAATGATTTATCACATTTTGTGGAATTTTAGTTTGAATCTTCAGGCAGATCCGTCTGGAAAAGAAGAAGAATGAGTTTCATAAACTTTGAGTTTTAAACACCTGAGATATGTTCATTATTGCCATCTCCTTTTATATTCTCCTTCCTGAGAATGAGAGGAAGAAAAAGTGAAAATTCCTGTTTCTTTCGATAGTATAGATTTGTCGCAAGCCTCTGGAATAACGTTTTCTATCACCACATTCTCATGAAGTTACAATACATATAATTTTAAAATCACAGAAAAATCAATCCGAATGGAATCTGTGATTTCCGATGGAATTTCATTTGCTGAAGATCAGATGATTTAAAAAAAAATTCAAATCAAATTGAGTTCAAAATTTGAAGTAAATTCAGAAAAAACGAGTTGCAGCTTACAGGATTTTGTAGTAATAAGTGTTAAAGACATCGCAAAGTTGGAATGTTCTGACATTTTACCATGAATATTGACATGGAAACAATCAAAATTGATGTAATATTCGGAGCACATTAACGAAGAATTACAATTTACCATTTGTGATGAGGTAATTTCATTATAGTAGGATATTCTCTAAAATTTTTAGAGTAATATTTCACTCTTAAGTCAGCTAGGAGAGAGTTTCTCAAATTTTCGAGGGAAATTTCTTCTAATCTAAGGTTTGAATTTGAAAATCCACGATCCCTCCAATCCTGGAGTGAATTTTTTACTTTGAGAGTTTACTCAAAACGAATCAAAATATCACTCGGATTGGGCAAGCTGATTTCTGAGATTCAAAGTAGTGAAATGAGAGCATAGGAAAATGCAGCTCGAAAATATTTACATTCACAGTTAATCCATTAACTATACAGCAAAAATTCAGCTGTGGAAGGTAACTTCATGAATGGAGCTAAAATTAGTAGCCTAGTTTTTATAACTTTTGATGAAACGTTTTTGGAAGCTTTGTTCACACCAGCAATTCATCAAGTAGCGTCCCATTGAACATTTCAGATCCTTAAATCTTCAATAAACGTTGAATATCAAAAATTATGACAATCGACTGCTAACTTTACGGCTGCCAGTTTCAGCTCCATACTTCATGACTATTCACGTCTGCATGTGATAAAAGATAGCCACTTGTTTGCTGCAGTTACATTACTTTTTCCTGGAATTCTTTAATGAACCAAAAACTGTGAGGTTTGAAAAATGGATGTTTACACGAAAACACAAAATATTAAGAATACTTTTTACGATTAAAATTGAAAACGCTGAACGTTTTGTGTCTTGCGACATTTTTGAGACAGGTTTTAGAAGACTTGAACCACGTTTTTAGATAAGTTTGAGACCAATTACTATCTAAAATTCATCGAAAAGTTATCTTTAACAACACATCTTACATCTAAAAGATGTCTTGAAAACAAGTTTTAGATACAAGCCTTGTTAAAGATATTTTTCAGATGAGTTTTAGACGAGGACTCGTTTCAAACACTTCTGAAAGTTTTGTGTAAAACATCTCAAACCTACTTAAAAGATATTTCAAGACACAAAATGTTCATTGGGTAGTGAATATGGCTGATTAACATTCGGAATTTTAACCGTGTTTCTTACTTTTTAATTCGTATTCATGATCTCTCATATTCTGGAGTCAAAAGCCATTTTTCAAACCTTTACCGTTGCTGGTTTATTGAAAAATTAAAAAAAAAGTTTCCGATTGTTATGAAGATTATTATAATGTTCTTGAAGGTTGGATCGTTTATAGAAACGGAACGAAAATTCAAACTCACAAAATCTGGCCAATTGTTGTTATTTATCTTTTCGGATTAACTCTTTGGAACTGGAAGATCATTTGAAGAATGTATTGCAAGATTTTGGGTCTTCCAAAGTTGAATATTTTGATATTCGGTTACTAAATCGTTTCAATAAACAATTCAAATCTCAGCAACACGATTATTTTATTTTTCTGTGATTTTTCACTGTTTCACATCTAAAAAGTATACGATACATTTTTTGGTAAAGAATTTATGTTTTACGAGGTGTCCACTCAACTGTCGCGATGGTACTTCCCTGTTAAAAAGGTGAAATGAAATTCAATGAAGTGTTATGGAACTATTCGTTCTCTCATTTTATGAATTTCCTGAATTTTAACGACATATTCTGAAATTTCATAATCATTTCTTGAATTTTGAAAATGTTTTTCAGTTTAATAGCCACTTATGAAATTCTATACAAAATTTCTCATCGAAATAAAGAAATTTTCTAATAATATTGAAACATCAGCCGACTAACGTAAACAATTTTTTTTACCAAGAGCTGGTCATAAAATTATAAGAAATTTTCCTCATCGCAAAATGATTAAGATCGTAGATAGACAACTGAACGATCGTTATGCGGTATTAATTTATGTTGCTGAAGTTTGAATTGTTTATTGAAATGAATCGGTAATCGAATAACGAAATATTCAGCTGTCAAAGGCTCAAACTCTTTGCACGACGATTTATCCAGTTCTGTGAGTTCGCATTTCCGTTTCAATTCTATCAACGATTCGAACTTTAAGAACAATATGAATTTGCGCACACGTCTTTCAATTGAATATGACAATTATAGTGATTTATGCTTTTCTCACTGGGAGAATTCTTTAATCGCAATAACCAACAATAATGTGAAATGAAAAATTTGAGTTCCCTGAATTATTCATACTTTCTTTCAACTGATAATTTTTTACACGGAGAGACCAAATTTATTATAATACTCAGAAAAATTACTGTGAACATAAGGGAAAAACATCAGTGAAGAATCTTTTCGGTGAATTCACAAAAAATTTGTAAAAAAAACCTTCATAATTTGCACGAAGAAAAACATATAAGACTTTTTCTTATTATTCTGACTTAACCAGAAACAGGAAGGTTTGTAGAATGAGCTTTCACATAAAAATACGGAGTTTTACTAACCGCTTTATAAAATTGAACGTTTAAAATTTCAATTTTATCTATCACTTTTTTTACAGGATTCTTATATTCCGTATTTTCATATGAAAATGAATTCCACAAACTTTCCTGTTTCTGATTGATTATAGAAAATAAGAAAAAATTTGGAATTTTACACATTTTTGACATTGCTCTGCGAGTGATAGTTTTGCAGCAAGAAATAACGATAACGACTCTCCACTTTTAGTGTTTTTTTTTCTATAAATTTTTGATAAACTCCCTACGAAGATTCTTCCATGATAGTTTTTTCCGTGAAATTTTATTGCGTATGTCCAATATTTCGAGCCTCGATTCTCTCAAATTCGTAACACACGATAACATATTCATAGTTGGAATTGTTTTCATCAGACCAATCTCTATTGGAATCGTGTATTGTAGAGATAAACACTTGGTAGAATCGTGTAATTAGAAAATAGTGACTGATTTTGTAGCTAGAGAATTCCTTCGTTCAATCGGAACCGTTCGAAATAGTTGAAATTTGTCAATTCCTTAGGATATATCCATGGCTCTCTCACAAAAACATTCCGTACAATTCACAGAGCATTGTAGACATTCTTATTTTTCATGGAATTTTATTAATATTCTAATGGATAAATTCCTCGAGGAAATTCTCAACATTCCAGGAGAATTTAGTGAACGTTCGTTCATCAGAGATATTTACAAATATTTCCAAGATAATAATTTGGTTAATTGTTAATAAAATCCATCGATACTCCCTCAATTGAAGGAATTTTATATAATCTGTGTGAAATAACGCGCTCTTTTCACGTTATTGGATTACGAATTTTGAACGGAACATCCCATCGTGCGTGAAATACGTGTTTAGACTTTATCCACATCTCTTTAAATCTTTATCACTTTATTTTATTTTTGAAATGATGTTATAATAAATGAATCCACGATTCAATTGATTATTCCGTGTATTTCATAAATATTTAATTCGTCAAGTGCAAAGAACTGTAGAAATTCCAAACGACCGAGTTTCAAGGAATAAAATTGTGTCCAAAGATTCGTAAGTGGTTTATAAAGCTCGTATCAGAGATATTTATATCTTTAACATTCGATAAGCCTGATTCATTATATCGAATCAGTTACTGTACAAAATGTATGTACATATTTGTTTTGAATCGCGGCAAGTGAACTGTGGAAGTTGCCTATTCATTTTGCTGATGCTGCTTTCAAGTAACATCAGAAGAAGGTGGTACGTTGCTGAAGTTTGAATCGTTCACTGAAACTAATTAACAATCGAATCATATAATATGAAATTATTAGAGCCCAAAAATCTTGCAGTACATTATTCAAAAGATGTTTCCAGTACACAGAAAAAAAAACATTCTTGTATCAAGACAATATTGTTTTCGTTATATATGAAACACGGATTGTCTCAGTTCAATGCAATTTGCTTTGAATCAAACACAGGAAAGAACAAAATTCTTGATTCAAAGCAAATTGCATTGAACTGAGACAATCCGTGTTTCGTATATAACGAAAACAATATTGTCTTGATACAAGAATGTTTTGATGAATGAGTTATCAGATTTTGTGAATTTTAATTTTCGTTTTGTTTCTACAAACTATTCAAACTTTGAGAACATGAGAAGGTTGATTCATTTTTCGTTTTATTATGTAATTTCCGTCAGGTGTGTATACTTTATGCATTATTTTCACGTACGTCCAACTCACGTTGAAGCGAATATATATAAAGTATGAAAAAGTTATATTGTATTTCTAGTGGAATCACCAATGACAATCATTATTTTTATACGAAAGTTGTTGCTTTGTTCCTGTTGTTTCGGATAGAGAGTTTGTTTCAAGGTTTGTATCCTGTTAAATCTAATTGGGTAATTGATTCTATACGGATTTTGAAGAACTTCGTCAAAAAATTATCTAGAAAACTTATTCTACGTTGTATCCTAATACGTGAGTGATGATTCAAGGATTATTTGTTTGTTCTGGCCCTTGAATGCCTCGTTTGCTCATTACAGAACACAACATTCAAAAAAACCCTCCCAAACTTGGATCAAATCCTCTCATTTAACTCGACTTGCGATGGATTAATTCTTTCAAGTGAGTGCAAAATCAGGGCAGGATTCGATCTCTTTGCTTATGAAATTAAGACAACGTTCTCTAAATCGTAAAATTTTATATGCCCATAATCAATCTGATAATAAAACTACGTTATTACCTTCCAACGATATACTCCTTCGGATATCAATGAATCAATAAATTTTGAATCTTTTATTTTCCCTTCCTCTTTCCAAGTAATATGACACATTTATATTCGCGTGACCATGTATTTTTTGTTCCCCCAACATCAGTCCTTATTATCATTATTATCACCGTCTTTCGAAGATGAAGGATTTCACGATCGTAATGTTTTTAATTGTAAATTCTTGGTTTTTGATTCGTGAATTGAGAATTTATGAATTGACATACGAAGAAGAAGGAAACGAGGATGACGATGATAATGATTATGATGTCATAGTTGTTTTGTGATTTTCACTGTCGAATTATTTTAAAACAAACAAGGTATATATGAAAAAAAAAGATGTATGATGTAGTTAGAAACGCAATACAGGGTGATGCTTTGAGATTCGAAGGTTGTGTCAAGGCAATTCCATTTTACGGTTTGACGAACAAGAGCAGATGATTATATTTTGCCAGTGCAGGTCAACCTGTCGTATGAGCACATCGTTGTAGGGTTTTGTGCTATGTCGTCACGTGTGCGAGGGCGGCCTTTTCTGTGTTCGATTAATGTCCACGCGCCGAGCTCATCGAAGCGTCGCTGCGCAGTGTTGAGCATCGGAAATAGAGCGAACAAGCATGTAGGTATATAATTTATACAGGTTGTTTCATTTTCCTTCACATTTTATCGAAGAAAAATATATAGGAATCGTGTGTACACGAGCAGAAGAAGGATCCTCAATGCTATCGTGATTTTAGTTGAAAGTAGTTGCTTCTTTTTTTTCTCGATTTATGTAAATAGTTTTTTACATGTACACAAAGTACATCGACGGAACCTGCCGAGAAAAGGATGTATCGTGGTTTCAAATGCGTGCTTCTTACACTTGACTTCTCTTTATTTCGAATTACCCTGGCCTCGTATATCTTCATTTATCGCACAGATAGACGTACAGATAAACGTTGATGTACATATACATGCGATGCCTATCCTAGAAATTGCTATTACACATGTTTTCTCTCGAAAATTCTCATGAGTTTCATAATCCTTGATACGATTTCATTTATAATTAATTGGCTTTGAAATATTTGATACACGAAAAGACATTTTTCTGAGACCCTTTATTTTCTGAGACTCACCTCTTTACGAATATTCAAATCAATGTACAGCACGTGAAACCCAATAAGTCGTGTTACACCAGATAGGAACTTAATAACACATGCACACGTACTTAAGAATTGTCAGAGAACGTCAGCCACGTAGAACGATCTTAGTTTACCGATCTCTCGTTTGCGCGTGTCCCTTCACGGCTCGTGGCTTCGACGCGTGCTAAGCGTGACGTGAGGCGATGCAAGATGCGACGCAAACGCTAACTCGTGCTAAATCCTTTGTGCCGGCGTGTATACTCGCTTCATGTACATTGCCACATGCGTATTTTCAATCAACAACGACGCCTCGTCATCATCGATCTATGACAAAAACTCTCAACGGCGTTACATAACGTTGTCCGTCAGATTGGTACATCGAAATACAATTGAAAAAGTGACGAAAAAAAAGATCCAAGCATCGAAGTACAGAGAAGAAAATATGAGAATCCTTTTCTCCAGGAATTTAGTAAATCACATCACAGCGGTACTAATGTGTCCGTAAAAACCAGTCTTCAAAGAATTTACCGAAGCCAGGTAGAAATTTGATGAAGCATGTTCCACGTCATGTTAGGTTTATGTGGGACATAGCCGACTATTCGTAATTGCCCAAACAGGTCGAAGTTAGGGCCTCTGTCTGCGATAGACTACTATGTACTCAAATCTTGGACTACCCTATATACCGGAGGAATATCATTATCTTGATGTTAATCGAGGAACATTTGCTATCGTTGGATTATTTTCCTTCGACTAAAAACGATTCATCATTCGTCCACAACACGGTGGAATTCTAGAATGAATTTTTCTCTTTGAAAAAGTGAGGGTTCACTCGAAACTTACTCTTGTGACTCGATTGAACATTATTCCCCACTCTTTTGGATCCAGAGAGGACAAATATGCAGCAAATTAGAAATAATGTATCGAAGAAATTGTTTCCAGTACGAAGACAATAGAGTTCAATCGATAGTTCGATTCACATAATCATGTGAACCGCTATCATGAAATTCTATTGTTTTAATCGATCCCTATCATCGTCCTATTACGCTATCGCCACATTGCATCCAACGTCCTTCGTAATTACGTAAGATTGGAAAAAGGAAAAAAAGAAGAAGAAAGACGTCGTACGTGTTGTAAGGTGTCAGGTGTCATGGCTGTCCAGTTGTGTTTTATTTTCAATCGAAGTCGAGAGGGACAAAATTATACATACGAATGCAAAGAAATAAATTCAATTCTTTCGATAGAAATATTAGGACACACGCGCTTCATGCATCGAATGTGTTTTTTCATCTCTTTGGATTATCCAATGCGGAGAGTGACGAACTTGTCATTGATCATTGTAGTTTTTCCTCAGCGAACGAGGATTTATCGTCCAAGTTACGACAATCTACCTGATGCACGTATTCCCGTCGCGTCGCGACGTCATGGCACCGATCGAGAGGCAGCTGCATCACAAGTCGGGTAAAAGCCTGCACTCATGCACTCTGTTGTCAAGCGCCTTATATATGTATATAATGATACATTGGCTGCTCTCTGCAGGACATGAAAAGTTATAAGCTTTAATTCAAGACTTGCGTTGGATCGCGCGCGCGCTCCCGCCCGCCCGAGCAACTTCTTTGCGCCGCTGCCTGCCAGGGACCGCAAGTCGAACGCCAGTCCACCAATTTGCTATGCAGATCGCGAAAGGGCTGACCGTCCAACCGCTATATGTATTATAAGTATATACGTCGATGCGCAACCTGCTGCCCTTATTGCTCTTCTTATTTATATCTTCTACCTTTTGCCTCCCATTCCCGTCCAACCCCCTCACATTTTTAAAATACTCACAGGTTTAAAATACTCCCCAAATTCCTATGGAGTTTCACGAGGATAGAAGAATCGATAATGAGTTTTCATAAAAGCAATTACGATTTCGAAGTTTTCAGAGAAAAATCTGAGAAGGAACAAATTTAGAAACAACAAATCTCTGTATCTCGAAAAGATTTCTGTCTATTTACCGTCACGGAATGATAGAACGTGAGAGCAATCTTCTCGAATAAATGTGTATCTACAAGCAATTAGGAAGTCCATTTGGCGTAATTGCGCGAACGTATGAACCGAACAAAATGAACAAAACCGTTCATTAGTTGGTGTAGTGGTAGAATTCAGTAGTCAGCCACGGTAGCAGCTGCTCCTTCTGTACTTAATCAAATGTATAAGTGTATACGTATATATACACGTACGCTTACGTATATATATATGTATATATTGGCGGGGCATCATAGGTAGTTGGTAGTCTATTTACCCTATCCTACCCATACATGACGGAGGAATAAATGATTCCTGTCACTTGGCATGTATCCCTCATTACTTTAAATCTTAAGTTCCACTTGTTTTCGTTTTTCACTTGGAACGATTGTTTTTCTCCCTTAAAATACGTCTCACTGTATACACATACATACATACATACATATATATTTATAAGTTTCTCGTTTAATAGATCGTTAAATTCAATTCATCATTATCATATAAGTATTAAAAATCCTTATATCGATTGATTCTGCTAACTCAAACTCGTTATATCGGATAATCGATTAGTCATTAAGATCATCAACTTTTTATCATCGGCATCTCTCTTCTCGTTTAATTGAAGAGAGTCACAATCCGCTATAATGTCTTCTATTATCGATTATGATGGTTATTGTGATGGGATTAGGGAAGTTTCTTACGAGAAGATGCATTACGTTATAATATTACTGCTCATTATCGCTCTTACGCTCAAGCAAGCTGCAAGTTACAAGTTAATTGAAAATTCGTTATGTCGGATATCCCGGATAAGAACGTGGGTATGAAAATTCTTTTCTGTTCCAATTTTCATTCGTAATGATCTCGTAATAATGACACGACCCGCTGTTATAGGAATCAAACTGAGTTTCGATATGTAATAATCAGGCATTATGTTGATTAGATTGTTGTTGCAAAGCGAAATTTCTCGGGTGATGATGATAGACGATTGTCACCTGTGAATGTACACGACCGCTCGTATGTGTCATGAATAAATACTAATATGTATCTCGCAAATTGTACCTTCGGTGTCAACTCTCTCGAACTACACTTATGTGATTACTATTTGAAAAGCAAAAATCATTTAAATGATTATTACTTTGTATTGTTAACAACTCGATAGGCTAAGATAATTGTTCCAGTCCCACGCAGGATGGTTATACGAACAATCCGTCATATTTAATCTCTTATGTCTCCTTTTCGATCCTAACCTTTCCTCAACTTTCTAGAACCGATACGATTTGAAATCTGTGTTAGAATCTCCAACTGACGTACGACAAGGAGACAAGATCGGATGATCCATCTTCTGCAGTTTCAATTGGAATCTTGCGCTCTTTGGATAATTTTCAATGACTCGAAAAATGAAAGATTGATCGTTAGAATTCATATATTGATATTTCTTATCCCCCCCTCCTCACACAAATATTCTTGTTGGAACAAAAAAATAGTATGAAAAGTTTGAACTCTTCCTTCGGTTTTAGATGAGAAGTCAAAGACAAAATGAGGGCAAGAACGATCGTACGAAACGTTTTATCGCGCCTGATGACCCCCGTTGTAAAAGTCGGCTGACCTTGCGTGAATTTTCGAATTGTAAGCGTAAAAACGTACGTCAGAGTATGATGATGATGATGAAGAACAAGACAGAGGCAAATCAAAACCTTGTATATATATATAAATATATACATATATATACATACGCGATGATGACGTACACTCGCATATATACGCATATATTTTGTCCATGTGAATCGAACGGACAGGGCCGTGTGAATCTCGCTCTTCTAATTAATTCTTCGAGACCCGCTATAATCGAGCTGGTTTTTCCACGGTGTCGTGTAGGTGGAATAATTTCAAAGAGCAAAAAGAAACGAGTCATTCGGTAAAAGCGCGATTTCACATACATACGCAACCGCCCTACGTAAGATCTAATATATACGCGAAGAAATCCTGGACAAGAGCCCAAACTCAATTCATTTATTATCTCTCCGCAATGGTGGATTGGAAAAAAATGTTCCTCGTGCGTATGTCAAACGCGAACACCGTTTTACACGTGCATGTTGTTTCGTTATCAGATCTATCTTAATCTTTACCTGAGTCTTTAAGGATAGATATGTTGTCTCGCGAGTTATTATGATTCAGATATGAAAATTGAAATAATATATTACTCTTGGGTTCATTAAGAGGAAGGAGGAGAATAAATTGTTGTGTACGCGGCTGTCGTATCATTTGGATCCTATTCTTTCAAATAAAAAGGTGCATAAATTTCGTGTGTGTCGGTATTTAGTTGCTCGACAACATTCCTCAACACCTACTGAATATCACTTATAATTTGACGACGCTTGCCTCAAATTGGAAAGGTACCAAGTGCCAAATCGAAAGTAATAATAGTAGTATGTCCCACATGTTAATGATTGATGTAATAATTATTATTGGAATTATACATTCGGGTGTTTTTCTGTAACTTTTATTCCATGAAAATAGATAATATGAGAGCTGATGTTGAGATTTACCTCTTTGTTAGATTTGTCCATACAATTTCTTGGGGATTTCTCAATGCGATCTCGGAAATTAGAACAATTATTATAATCAATATTCATCAAACCTGTTTCCATTCTCTTGGGATTGTGATATACGGGTGAAGAAATGATCACATCAATCAGGGCTTTGTTTTATGATTTTTGTATTGATTTTAATCGATAAATAATGATTTTCAAGGGACAAATATTAATTGATATAATTATTCAGACTCTTGGGTAAATTTTGTTCCTTGAACCTTGGTTATGGAGAACTGGTAATTGTTTTAATTATTTCGCATCGTTTATCGTGACACTTTTATAATCACTCTATACGTAACGATATCAGGGAGAGTGAATTGTTATTTGAAGCGTTATAATGTTTGGAAAGTGGGTGAAAATTATTCATGCACGTTACATACTTGGTGGTGTAGTAGTATCATGTACGAGATAATTGACGTCTCGTGAAAAGGGGTAGAATTAATAGTGTTAGTATTACGTCCTTGGCCATGAATTCACCCCTTTTACATCGGCTACGCTTTGTGCTTTTCAACCATGTCCCATAAATTATAGTAACACGTGTTACTCGCACGACCTAAAACTTTGCCATGGCGCAAGTTCTTCGATACTCAATCGCTCTTAAAAATTGCTTAAGAGATGAAAAATTGGATACTTCTACTCGTTTCGAATGCATATAATATCATTTTAATATTCTAATATAAAAATAAAAAATAAAACAGAAATATAAAGGGATATTTATCTCTGATTAAATCTCTGATGAAATGAAATACATATATCCGATGAAATGAACGGTACTAATATGTTCCCTTGTTATACAACGATTTCTTGAGAACACATCTCATGTAACACGTGTATATAAATGTTGGATGTGCGAGCGAAGCATCCTCATACCCATTAACCTCTCATCAGAAAATCAATATTGCTCCCTTGGGTAGTATACAGACATACCTGGTTATATCAGGTAGAGGCTGCAGTGCTCCCTGGCGAGCCTCTGACAGGACACAACAGTTTGACCTGAGATATAAACTTCGATACACGCGCGTCACTTCTCATCGATTCCGAAGAGTATAACGTGGCGCGGCGCTAATAACACCTTATTTGCCTCTTTTGTTTTTTTTTGTTCAAAGCCAGACCTGTAATAGAAAACTCGTTTTCCTTCAACACATTTTTGATAGAAAGTGGAATTTTGTGCTACATATTATGCCATGCTTTGAGAATCATTAGTACTCGATGCATCCACTTTCAACAAATTAATCAATCGAATGTCAATTTCGTCAAGATTTGTTCAGATCTATCTATCGTGGATTCTTTCCGAAATTGTGTAGTGTTTGGATCAGAATTTGAAGTGAGTTCTTTTCTTAGAGGTCAAATGAATTTTAATTAATCTGTAATCTTTTATCCTTAGAAGAGAAATCTTAAAAAAGAACTATCGGAAGTGAACCTCAAGAGCCTTATCGGTGTATCGGAGAATGGATTGATACCACTCGAATCCTATCCAAATTGCTTGGATATAAAAGTCGCATATCCCATTACTCCACTGAGTATTATTTTATTTTCTCTGATGCTTTTGACGAGTTCGTAAAAGTTTTTACTGCAGTACCAGCAATTCTTATCCGAAACGGGAAACTCTTGCATCGCTGCGCAAATCACAGAGTATCCTTTTATTTTTTATCGAGTGACAAAGCTCCGAACGATCTGTCGGGGAAAAAGAAACATACGTAAGCGTACGCACGTTTGATACACGAACCAAGATAGCGGCTCGAAAGTATCTGTCGACGTTGTTTTACGTTCACGTCGCACTTACACCCACTGACGCGGGCTGAATTTAACAGAGTAATTAACGCCCACATGTATGCGTTCAGCTGCCAAGCCCGATTGACTGACTGACTCTCCTTCGCTTCGGTGCTTACAACAGTACGTCACCACATTTGTTTCAACAAAAGCAATTGTGACGACGATATACTCGCGGTTCGCGTATTTCTACCGTGGCTGGAGGATTAAAGGTTACGAGAAATATCATAAATCATCTTTGTCTCTTTGATCATCGATTATCGAAGGATAACGAGACTCTAATATGTCCTCTTTATTATTCCTCTCTTCCTTCTCACACGTTTCCCGATGATACGTTGTTTATATGGGTCAGGAGAAGCGCGTGGTGTCTATCGACCGACCATGGAAGTTCGAGTTCAAGGTCACAAGCGCGCGCATATTTCGTCTCAGAGACTGCGCCAACGTATGGAATATTGTAGTACCGGAGGGTGCTTTCATCATTATACCATGTGGAAGTCTAAAACGAGGACGTTGGAGTATAACGTTGCTTCTTGGTCCCGCTGTATCGTTCATCTTTTCGAATTATCCTTACGTAATTCGACCACGAGGAATCCTCTCAGGACTGTTCTGAATAATATTCCCACAAGAATGATTGAATTATACAATGATCAATATTTAAAACTCGTTCAAAAAGCTATAAATCCCTCGAATGATTCATAATGTGGGATTAATGTTGATTTTTTCCAATGCTTTCCTCTTTCACCATTATCTATCCATCTTTCTTGTAACGCTCGAACGATAACCGGCGCTTGGGAAACGATCATTTTCTATGGTCGAGTAGGTAACTTTAACGAGGTTGGATAGTCAAGTAGGTGGTGTACCTACGGTAATCGTAGAGCCAAGTCACCAAAGAGCCTTTGGCTGCTACTGGAGTTGAAGAGTTTTCTCTCCCTCTTTCCACATTTGTTTTTATTGTGTCGTTGTCGTCGTGTCTTCTCTTGGCTCTTCCCTCCATGCTGGGAACAGGTATCTTTCTTGTGTGGGCAGAATCGATCGATAGTTTATATGAAAACTTTCTGTATTGTCATCGGTTACCCCTACGACGAACGTGTACATCGCCTGTCGCTTTGAAGATGAAACAAAAATTTTAAAGAAAGTAGATTTCTTCACACCCTCGTGGCATAATATTCACATTAATCCAGTTCACCTGTTACGAAAATTCAGTTTCATGTTTTAGGATTGATTTGAGTGTATAGACTCTCGATTGTCGTGTATTGTCATGTCAGAACTACGCCAACGAAAGTTTCCTACTGTATTTCATTATTATGTTTGTGAATAATGTATATACATGAAACTTATCGTTGATCGAATCTCGTCCTATCTGTTAACATACGAACGCAAGATATTGTAGAAAATGAGAGGAAGAAAGAGGTTTTGTAACAACTAGTTCCCGTATACCACATGTCCAATCTCGTCACAACTTGTCTTTTCTCACGGACTCGTTTTCGAATATTATAATACATGTATCCGGTAGAGGCGATAACTTTTTTTCCATCTTCAAACTTCGGTTTTATATGAATTTCAGATGATCTTTTATCGCGCTTTTTTCTAATATGTATACATTAGTTTTGGTTCTTGGATACAAGCTTTTCTTTCGTCTTTCAACATTTCTCACTCTCATTTGATTTCAAAAATCATTGTAACGCCTTGGAAGAGAGAGAGAGATTCATCTGTGAGAAATAATTATGCTGCTCGTATAAATCAGGTTCTTTAATTTCACTTGGAAAATTTCATTGGTATAAAAATATTGGAATTGAAAATGTTGTAGTGCAGAGAAAAACAAGATTGAATGAGTCTCAAGGAATATTCTCTTGTATCTTATTTGTTGCGGGTTCTTCCGCGATGCTCTTTCTCACCCCAACCCCCTTTCTCTTATTTGTACCACGAGCGTTGTTACCTTAACCATTTATACGCTGGGAGTTGTTACCGCGGCCCCAGAGCCGTTGTCTTTGGCGACTCTCAACGCCACGCCGTAATAAATTCTCCATGCTACCTCTACGTATTTCAGTTTCTTCCTTTCTTCCGTCTCATTTCCCCGTCTCTTTATTCTCTATATCTTGGACATTTATTCTTTGCCTTGCACACTCCATTTCACTCCATTCGATTCCACGCCCGTCGCCATCGCCATCGCCCCTGCCGCTGCATGCACAATTGTACTACGGAACTCCATTGTGTGTTACATCGTCTTTAAGGAGGTCGCCGACAACAGTACCGGGTGTTGGAGGATGATGACGACGACGACGGCGCTGGCCCACCGTGCGATCTCTTTTCAATCTCTTTGTTTTAATATAAAATAACACAAATGTACATCTCACGTGCGAATCGATTGATCCTACATTAAAAACATCTTCCGCGTCCTATTACGTACGTAGAATAATTTAGACCTCAATTATGCGCGACGTGTGCAATTATGAAATCGCATTACCAACGTGACTCGTAAATACGATTAGCGATACTCCCTCGAAATCACGATGATACATTATTACTTTCACTCTCATACGTTTTCGTGTGAAACTTTTCAAGTTCTCACGTGGGGAAGAATGAAGTATGTTCCTTGATCTGATTTAGGAATCATCTTAATTTCGGATGAACGTCTTTTGAATTATCTGGGGGAGAAAATCAACTCATCAAATACATCCAAACAGGTTATATCATCAAGAAATATACCTGTGATCGCATCCGACGAACCTTCAAAGGAGAAATGAGGAATGAGAGAAATACTGTTATAGAGAAAAAAGAAAAGGTAAAAAAAAGATTATGAAGATGGTCTTGGTCTTCAACCCTGGTCTTCAACGCGAACGTCAAACTAGGTCGACTTTTTCCTAAACAGTTGAAGATTCGGTGCCAGTCGATGTTCGATGTCGAGGGGGAATTCGAAATCCCAGTGGTTCTCACTTTTATCGATAAAAAGTTTCAATGAAATGTCTTTTTTATCTTTTTATAGACCACGTCCTTTCTCGATAACACTGCTGTATGTCAAATTCTATGCGGTATTTCCCAGTGAAAGGGAAGCGGCTAACCAATTACGGAAGTTGTTTCATGAAATATTTAACTGGTTGTACTTTGAATTCTTCCTCTCTCGTTGTAGAAACTTCTCGAATATTTCTTGATTGAAGAATGAATTCTTTTTCTGAAATATAATGACAAATTTGTACAAGTAATTTGTTACCGTGTTAGAGTGAAAATTGACGCATCTATACTGTTGAAAATTGATAATAAAATATCAGAAAGTTAGCTAGTTCTAGTTTCGTTTTTGTTCAAAAGTTGATTTCCCTGATAATATTGTACGTAATATCGGTTGAGGATCACTGACGAGGACGATACGACAACGCCGACGACGGCAACGACAACGTAGACGATGGTTCACCTGTCCCCTTGGAAACGGTGGCCGGTTAATTACGCGCACGACGAGGCCACTATACAACACAAGAGCAATAGTGATCCGCTATCGTCTGACCGACCGGTGGTTTAGCTTTTCAACGTTCTTTCAATTCCTATCTGGTCTCTGCCCCACCCCCTCTTCTTCTCGCCTTCTTTCTCTTGTCCTTCAAGAAACGATTCAACATCTTTACCTTCGAATTCCTGGATTCCTTCGTTTCTTCGCTTACGACGAAAGTCCATCTAGCTAACTCGTCGTAGAACTCGTCTCTTCTTTATTGGAAGATAAGATTCTCGGTGGTCCTCTCCTCCTCCTCCCACTCTTTCCTTGTTTTTCATCCGCTCGTATTTTCTTCCTCCCCTCTGTATTTCTTCTCTTAGGGTTTTCACTCCCAACATAACACAAATTCTGTAATATTTCAAAATTATAGTTGAATCGAGTACACCGAGAGAAAAAGCAAGCTCTCGATGCAAGTAAGCATCCCATGCTTTCTAAGCATGTTGCCATGCGTTAAAAGCACGTTATAACAACAGCGCGGGAAGCGTGAAGGGCTCCCTTGCGTTCGAGGCTTGCTTTTTTTCTCGGTGTAGAAAATTAGGGCGCATTTCCGATTCAATGTCTTACGAAAGATTCTCAACAGGTGGTTCTCTGTTTTCGAAGACACTTTATGTGGTGTGTCTGTCACGTTTTTCTAATTTCATTCGATGATGAAAGATAACGCGATACAAGGGTAGACGATATCGGCGGTGAAATCCTCTTAGTTCATCTTGGAATCGTAAACGTGCTCGTGGGAGTCGAAGCGACAAGTTCAAGGGGATTCTTCCTTCTTCTTTTTCAACTTTCTTGTTGTTTCACCTCTTTTCTTTTTTCGGTAGGGGAGAAACGGAACATCACAGAGAAAAGCCGCGCGTGGGACGCTCCACGGTTATCTCTCAAAATCTGGCAGCAGAAACCACAACGGTAGAGTGTCTTTCGGAGTTGAAAAACATTCGTGGACAAGTTTGTAGGGACTTGCGCGTTGGCGTATACGAGACACTTCTCGTCGACTCTTCTTTTTTTCTTTCTTTCATCGTCAAGTTGAAGATATTTCAAATTTGACAATTGATGTGGGGTCCGTCATGGGTGGATTTCAAACAACAATTATTCGGTACTTTGTTTGCACTTTGGTAATCTACCGAGGAAGTTGTGCATCTTCATCTATACTACCGCGGAGGCCGGTCTTCAGCCCTGCAGCGTATGCCACCTGTACATAAGTGAAGAATTGCGTGTCTCTTGCACGCTTACCTTGTACCTGTTTGCTGCTCTGTAATTCTGATGATTCCTTCTGTGCCAGTTCGAGCAAGTATTTTGTTTTTGCCCTCGCTTCCCTCGCAACTCCTCTTCATGCTCGTTTAAGATCGATCTTACCCACCTCGATTAAAATTAAACAAGATTCCAACCTCAAACGATCTCTTTCGACAAAACTTTACACCGAACTAATTTAATTTCACTTGAAATATAAGTTCACGAAAATAATAATTCTCTGTTTTTTTTTGTTCCAGGTACGTATTTGAGAAACAATCCTTAAGTACGTGGAAAATAAACTCGTAAGTAAACTGTAATCAATGATATACTAATGTGGACCTGAACTTTCAAGTCCAACATTAATTTCTTTCAACGTGGTATTGAATACTTGAAAGCTCCAACTCGTACTCGGAAGAAATAGCGACTTATCCTGTCGGATAAGTTTATAGGTTAGAACTGTAACGTAACTTATATCGAGTTCTTATATTCTTATACTCGAAGGTACATAGTTTACATTCTAAGTTCGCCGCGTGGTTATATGATACATATATTAATATCACATATCGTTCGAGTTGGCTCATAGCAAGAAATTTAATGAGGTACTTAGAGTTTAATTTGTTACACCGCGGTGCTTGGTTTTCATATAATATACAAAAAAGAACATCTCCTGCCGCATATGCTATTTGAATCCCTTTGGAATCTCTGCCGCCTAGATTCTGGATTCGAGGGATTCGATACTGCTACCTTTCAACGCGTAAGTTGAAAGTTATTCGACAAACTGAGATTTTTCCATCATTCATTGACTTTGAATTCCATTTGTCGGGTTTCAAAGTTTTTTCTAACTTGAAATATTGTGGGGGGATTGAAATCGATGAAGAAGAATGAAATGAAACCGGTAGGGGACAAGAGAGAAGACGAGTTCGTAATTAAAACACTTGAGTTGGCTCGACTTAATTAAATCGGACGCTCACGAAATCACCATGAACGAAAAACGTCTTCTGCGAGTATCCGTCCATTTTATCCATCGATGGTACCGACGTCCGACCGTATTCTTAATTACACACGCCCACGAGCGCTACATTTCTCATTACCATTATTTCTTCTTTGCTTCTTCTTCTTCTTCCTCCACTTTGTCATTTACATATGCAGTACCGATATAGCGTATCATACCTCGTCGAATAAAATGCCATCTTATTGAATTAACACTCGGATTTACTTTGATTTAACGTGAAGTGAAATTATTCCGTCTTTCCAGAGACCATCAAACTTATTCCTGTATAGATTCATTTATTTATTCATGTTTCTTTTATAACTTATTATCCTATCGTATATGCCCCGTGACCGATAGACAATCGCACATTGCGGCAAACGGCTTCGGGTTTGCAGCATCTACATCCAAGAGTTCCATTCCACTCCACTCCACTACGTATCAATGTATCCACAGAAGCACGCGGGTTAAGTTAAGCGATCCTTGACGGCGATCATTTACCTATCTCAAACGTATAATATAAAAAGAATATTAAAAAAAATGTGTATGTATTCATATAACTTGTAAATGCAGTAATTAAGTTGCATTTCCTCGTGCGGAAAACTCTCATCTATTGCCGTGAGTTGTGGTTGAAATCGATGAACCGAAGTTGGAATGGAATGAAAAATTCCTATTAAAACGTGAATCACTTTCCGTTATACGTTGCCTGTTGGTTGTTGCTACTTTTGCATGCAGAGTGCTATGGAATGTATATCATGACCCGCAATATCTCGGTCTTGTAATAGTTAAACTTTCGAGGAGCTCTACAATTTCATTGAAACGTACTTAACCTGGGCGTGGGCAGGGTAGAGATGATAGATCGATAACGATGGAACTATCGTTCCGCTATTCGCCGGATAATGCGTATCAATGAGGTTCCTACGTCTAACGGGTTCTATACCGAGTTATTAATAGATTCTGTATTAATTTTCCTATCAAATAATATTCAATCATCGCGGGGCCAAGACGTGCAGAGATAATGTAGCTTACGTTTCGATTCAACTATGATCTACGACGAACAAGTGTATCGAAACGATGCGAGTGAGGTCTTTAATGACTGGTTTCAATGTTTTCAAAGGGGAAAAAGAAGTATCGACTGTGTAACGAGGTGCAGGTTGAATAGAGCTAAAAGGCAAAGGACTGTTGTGGCATTTCTGGGCTGTGGTGTGGCACAGACTGGCAAACAGTCGCACGAAGGATTACTTAGCGCGGTAATGACGATCGGTCGGCAGATGGCAGCCACGATAAAAACTAGCCTCACCGCGATCGTAGCCGCCATATAATACCTTCTGCATCCGTCCAACCATCCTCGAATGTGTTGTGCCGTGCGTGTATACTTCTTTCCTTCTTTCCTCACATTTCTTCACTCTCCTACTGCACTCCTTTATGCCTAATCCTATACTCTCTTTCTTATACATGGAAAGACAGAGACAAAAGTTTTACCGTTTTCACACATACACATGATCCTCCGATCCTCCCATACACTTTTTCCCCCCAACTCTTCTGCCGCTCTTGTTTCATATAAGAAATTTCATTCGAAAAGAAAACTCGCGAGAAAAACCCTCATCATTCTCATTAATTTTTTCTGAGAATAGTTCCTTTTTTATATAACCGATGTATCGGAAAAATATCTTTTGTGAGGATTCGCTTGAACAGCGAACCAAAGTTCAATCTCTAAAGCTCTATGAGCTACAGCTACAGTGCAACCATCCAATTGCCAACTGTGCACGCATCAAATTCTAAGATCATCTTCGTGGATTGATTTACGGTCAATTACTTCCTCTCCTTTATCGATAATACGCAGAAACCATGAGGTTAAATTTTTCAAATCTTTTCTTTCCAACTTCGAGGCGAATGGAGGAGTAGGGTGGGTGATGGTCTGATATCTATCACAGGGCACGAAGAAATTACTGACGATGATGATAAGTGCGTGCGTGTGTGTTTGTGTATCGTATCGATACGATGGATCGACTGGAAATGTTATAAACAACTCTTGGCCGGTGATGATTACTTCCTTCGATCTTTCAGCAAGATTATTCGTACTCGAGGAGACGTGTGAATTTTGTAAAACTTGGAATTTGGGTAATGTAACAAGGAGCCGAGATTCGCATTGTTACATCCACACAGATAGGAAATAATAGTACAATTCTGGTATACAATTAGGTATAATAGCAAGTACATAATACCGCGCTCGCATAATGGCACACGATCGAGATGCGAGGATAGTATTGTAAGTACTATTATTAAGCTTAGTAAAACGTAGCTTCCGTTGCGGTATATCAAAGTTGAAAGATAACACGTGTATCAAAGTGCTGGTGATAAGACCAACCACCAAGTTACATACCTTTCCCGTGAAGATTAAAAGGACGAATCATTTGTAGGCTTGAAGATTGTTAATGATTTTTCATGTTTCTCTTCCTTGGATTTATCCTGCGCTTGGCAACAGCGGAACTTTGAAATCTCCTATCGAGATATCCCTCCGCACTAATATTATAATGGCATTTACGATCCTGACGAGGGATAGTATTGTGTATGTATGTATGTATGTATGTATGATATCATTGAACTGCTCTTGACTTTCGAGTTTTGTTTCGATTATTGAAAAACTCAATGATATCTCTTGAAAGAATAAAACTAAACGCGAACATACCATAGTCACATTATCGTGTCATCAATAATCTATATGAAAACCGAAAGAAATTATTCAAAATACATGACAGTATTCGAACGCTGTCTCTGTTATTGGAATAATCGATGATTCCACAATTCTACTTTTAGGCATATGCACGCAAAAATGCATAACAAAGGTAACGAGAGAAGGGAGAGGATGATGCGTGCGTGTCATCGAGTGTGTGCCATATTTCCAAAACACGCACACGCGTACGGTTATATCGTCGTTTGTAAAAATAAAATAAAAATATATCAATGCAAAATTTCAACATATCGAGTTGCCTTAGGCCTTGCAAACGCAGGTGGATTACGCCCGGTCGAAGGAAAAAAAAGGAGACAGTTTGCGCAATGGATTTTAATTTAATTGATGCAGCGAGAAAAAATAGATTGTATCGAAAATTGAAGTCGATTCGCGAGATGGTTGCGCGAAACTATGAAATTCATTATACTTTTTGCACGATGTTGAGAAAAAGACGAAATTTTTCGACGTACGCGTGACCTTTTTTATCCTGTCTTTATTTATCATTTCTCGACGTGAGATTGTGAAACGAGATCTACAATATGAGAATTATGTTTGGAAAACTTATTATTCATATACGTTTGTTTCGTAACAGGTTTGTCAAATGAAATTCGATTTAAAATATCCCGCAACTCGGCTGATGATAAAATGTATGAAATAGCGTGTAATAATTTTCATGAAGATTTCGGAGATATTGATTTGTGAACATAACGATTACTCGGCACTATATAATATGTGTACAAAATTATGAGAAGTCGAAGGCAAACGAACCAATACCAATCGCGCTATAATAGGTTGTCTACAGCACTTGATTATAATATTATCGGAGCAATGTCCGGTTAGCTTTTTCAATTTTATTCCTAGCACGTATGTATCGTGATTGCCAAGCAGTAGCGATTATTGGTTAGGTACTGGCACCTGCTTATGAAGAACTCGCGCGCAACGCGGCGTGTAAGTAACGTCTCATTATAATGATTGTAATGATCGACAGTACATGCTATCTTAAAGGAAATTTTTTAAATAAAAGAAGAGGAAAGCGAGGCGTGACCAGAATGTGTACGTACGATTTGCAGAATCCTTATTTCTCTAGACTCCCATATTTTTGGTCTTCTTCTTGCCCTCTACAAAGAAGGGAGAAAAATGACAAAAAATTATATATTAATAATCTTTCACGACGAAACAATGAAACCTTTTCAATTCATTGAATATTTAATGAAAAATATGGGAATATTATTATCATATTTATCACGTATTATGGAAATGAATGATCAATTTTACCGGGAGATCATAAAAAATTAGAGAGTAGATTTCATGATGATCAATTTAGTTGTCGGGTTTGAGATCGTAAATTCTCTTGTCTATTCGCTAATTCATTCATTTATTCTTCTTCTTCCATGCGTAAGGGTATTATTTATTCATTTCGTGCGGCTATCATTTCAATAGTTTTACGAATTATCATGTATGGAAAATAATTGATGGGAATTGAAACTGATGATTTGAATTTAATTTTGAAAATTTTAAACACAGAGTTTAAATTCTCATTTGAAACTCATTTCAGTTGAAAACGCGTTTATCGTTCCCCGATTAGAGATATGAAAATTCACTCTACGTGTTCGTAAAACAACACAAACAATTTTCAGACAACCTTTCTTACATCTCTTCCTTGTTGATACGTGCCATGTGATTGAAATCAATCATAACGCATGTATCGCGATAAGGATCTTGTTTGAATTCATTTCAATAACATTGTTCGAACGACGAATTCCATGGTTTTTACAAATAGAAACGTGCGGTGCAAGAAAAAACAACGCTAAAGAGAGAGAGAGAGAGTAGATTATCGTAATGAAACGGTTTCAACGATATACACGAGCATACGGCATTTTGCTAAAACTCAATGTATCTAAACTAAATTCGACAACTAACTAACTAAGCCAATAATCTTACTCGGTGTATACGTATACATACGATCTAGGTACCTGTCAAACTTGTTTCCGGTACAATCTCACTTCACTTGGAAATACACAACTACACACGTATACATTATAGACTTCGATTTCGATAACGAATCGAGTTACAATTTTACGATTCCTGTATGTAATTGACTCGCTTGTAACGATAAACATTCGTGTAAGTTAAAATGGGATCAATGGGCAATGAATTTGGTATACACCCTGAGAGGATAAATTCTTTATGAAGAAGAGGAATAAAGAGGGAAGAAATAAAAGAAAATTGTGAGTTATATATGGCGATAGGTAACCATCTCAAACGATTTTACACACCAACTATATACCGGGCCACGTCTACGTCTATATGTCGTCGACGTCGTCGACGTCGTTGGGGGTGTTTAATTTACGTGTCGGCTAATTTACGCCGACCACTCATCATCGCGAGTCCGCTTATTGCCGACTTTCTCCTATTCTCTTTCTTCTCTCCGGCTCTTGTTTGTCTTTCATGATCTCTCACACTGGTAGAGTAAACGAGCACAGGGGAGTCATCGTTCAGCGGCGCGGGTGGAGATACGTACAACATATTTTGAACTCGGCCTAGCAAGTCTTGCGAGACAAAGTCTTGCGAGTCTGAGGTTAATATATACCCGGTACGTGCATGAGTGCGTGTCTAATTCTCTTAGTCCCTCTCTATACATTTCTCTTTCTCCCTTTATCATCTTCTTAGTCATCTTAGTCTTAGTCTTAGTCTTAGTCTTAGTCGTCGTCGTCATCATCGTGGTTGTCGTTGTCGCAGCAGTTTCAAAAGAACATGTGTATATCAGACGGCGATTATGCCAGATGCTATGATAAATCGCGTCTCCTTCGTCGACGCGTGGTGGCGATTTCACGCCACCATGGTACTAGTTGCTATGACATACTCGTTGTCCAAATGATAGCACCAATGAATATGTATGTACGTATTTATGCGTGATACGGGACATATGTCTAAGAAGATCATCGTTCCGTACACGTGATATACGGTGAATGAAATAAATTGGTTCATCGTGCATGTTGATTCATCGATGTATATTTTATGAAAATGAATGCTTTACGCGATAGCGTGTAAACCATCTCTCGTACCGTCTCTCGAGGATTTGCATGAGACCGCTCGGGTACTCGTGTCTCTCCTCGTACAGGGAGTTCAATGTTTACGATATCCGCATAATGAGAACGTGGGTGTATCTATTAAACCTTTATGGCTGGCGGGCCACAAATTATCATTTTTTATTCACCTCCTCCCATTCGTTCCTCCGTTAAACCAAATTAAACCAAAAATTTGACAAAAATCTTTGATCGAGGGAACAAAAAATCTTGTGTAAACTGGTATTATTGTCATCCTTCATTTAACAAGAGCGAAGAGAGGAAGGAGAAGATATTAGTTTCTCGAAACGAGACAACGTCCTTCCATCATATTCTTAATCAAAACCACGTACTAAAAACAGAAGAGAAATATCTCGGTACCGCAGACGTTATCGTGTAATTGCGGGTTAATTCGATGCTAGAAGGCGACAGTGCGTACAAGGTTTACAAGGCGTGGGCGATTCCTTTAAGAAGCGCCTGTCTCGTTTTGTATGTTCGTCGCCCTCAGTAACGACGAAGAACGAGGCGTCGTTTTACACGCAACCGACGACAACGACGACAACGACGACGTCCAAATGCTCGGCATATGAACAGACACATTTGAGTAAAACAAAGATGTTCACTCGTAAGATATTCTCTTGGAATTTCTGTTCACGATTATGTTCCCCCTTTTCCTTCTTCTCTTTCGTGGCACTGGTTCGCGTGAGACTAATCACGGCCATGAAACAAGTATATAACGAATGTCAAAGAGTCTCTATAATATGTATGTCATTTTTTCTTCCTCAATATCTCATATAGTATAAATTGAAGAACAGTTTGACATAGTTTCTGAAATGTAACTTCTTTGTACCTTGCACCAGTAGTATCCTTACGTATTCTCATGCAGGTATATACTTTTTAATGCCTTACCGCATGGTAGGCAGTAAAGTCTCTTTACCCCACTGCGCAACTGGCTCATGACACTCACAAAGCCTGCTGTCCGCAGTCGATACTGCACTGCGGTTCCATGTTTCTTTCTATGCCAGGTGACATTCTTGTACCTATGTTACAAATTAGAAAAAAGTGTGTATATCTTGGGAGACATACTACAAGTAGAATTGTTTTATCGACGTCTCATTAAGCTTGGAGAGTAATAACTTGGGGGGTTCTTTCGTATTCGGTTGTCGCATCATTCTTGATCGATTAAGCCGATCGATGATTCGATGACGAGAAAGAACGACTTTGTGACGCAGCGTCATCATCATCATCATCGGCAAACTCTTCCCGCGATGGTAGATGGAGAAGCATGATTCAGCGGAATCTTTCGACCCTTCAACGGCGGACAATCGATTATACGCCAATCGGTTTGAAGGATCGCTCTAACTAGATCGTCGTTGATTTTTTTCACTTTTTTTCAGTCTTCCGTGAACAGAAAAATTTCCAATATTATTTCAAATAAAAATACTTGCTGGAAAGAAGTAACACAACCCTCATCGTGTAGCACGAGTGATGATATTCGAATCAATTTTCTGTAATACCCTATGGTATTACATTAAAAAGAACTGAATCACAGATACCTTCTTCTCGAGAGTTAAAGGTTAACGATTTTGCATCCTACCATTCTATCGCATCCACCCATGTATTAGAATTCCATCCTGATATCTGTTATATCCACCTTTCAGATGTTTCCTCTGTACTGTCTAAGATTCGATGGTATATTATTATCATTAGTCACGTTTTTTTTTTTTTATTCTTCAGGATAAAACATAAGACATGTTACATACGTTTCATTCTAAATTCAAACATCTGAATATCAATAATAAAACAGATTCGATATAGAATTAAAGCTCGCTTCAGTGATCTCTTCGTAAATCGACCGAGAGTACTCTCCTCGTCAAAGTGGTTACTCCAGTGGCTGATGATGGAAAAAACTGCTTGCCAAGACAACAACGACAACGTCGATGGTGGGTTTTTGTGGAAGAGGAATATCGCTCATAGCATCACGAACAACAACAAACAACAACGCGAGCGTTGTTTTGTTTCTTTCCCCTGCCAGGGCACAACACACGACGCACAGCTCACACCAAGTTTATATAAGCAGCTATCTTTAAAACAACCCTAGTTCTTACGTTTAAAACCTTTGAAACTCTATTCTTTCTTCTCCAATTCGTTCACGGATCGTAGTTGATTGCGCCAAGGTAAATTATCGTGCGCGTTTAATTATCTTCCAATATCGAATGAGAGTGATTAATCATTCTCAACTCGATGTAACCTATAATTTGGCAACGTGATAACATCTGTCGCGCGACGACAAGTTTTCTTTGGTATCGAGCGAGTGAGATACTACGTGATATCTTTTTGAAGATTCTTCGATGATAAAATGAGTTTAAAAGAAGAGAAAAGACAGCTCCAAGATACATTTTTGCGAAAATTACATTAACAGGTAGTTATAATTTATCGGCTCCTCGAAGAAGGATAGTTATTATATGGGTGCAATTTGGTTGTCAATACCATAAATTGTGTGTACAGTAGAAGTGAAGATCAGATTTCGCTCTTGGATTAACTCTTTTTCAATTTTTATTATCATTTCGTTTCATCGTCGTTGAGATTTTCATCGCATTGTTGGCCTTAAGATAATCTTTGGTGTATTTTTCATTTGCTGTTCTTATTTTTAATCTCGAAGAGTGAATAGTTTTTGTCTACTCTTTTGGTATCTCTCTGTGCGTGTATGTATGTGTGCGCGCACGTAAACCACCGAGAGTCGTGTCTTCGGTAGCTCGTCTGGTTTTTTGGTAGCAGTTTCGTGCTGGTGCAAGTGCATCGCGCAGATCCCGTTCACCCCGAGGCTATTCTTTCCTTCATCGAGAAAGAATGGTACGTGCATGCGAGGATAGATTCAAGTGAATGGACGAATTCTTGAATCGACTCGAACGATTTTTCTCCTTCGTTGACCGATGTTCCAGAAAAATTCAACATGTAGGATTGGAATGTCTGTCTTTATTCAAATATCATTAACATATATTTTTATTGTCAGAACATTGTTCCGAGGTACATCGAATTTCAATAAAATATTTTTAGTTCAACTCCGTTCCGCTTGGCGTGAACGTAAGAGAGCTCAGTCTGCCGATAGCTGGCTATACAACAGAGGCAGCGTTATTCATTGAATTGGAAACTAATGTTTTAACCATTGAGATTCAGTAGATTTTTTGCAAGACGAGGTTTACGTGCGCAGAGAAAAAAAATATACGATAAGCTTTATAACAGATTTTTTCATGAGAATTCAAATAAGAGCTATAAATAAGAGCTTGGTGAAATATTGAGATGATATTGTAAATAATTTTCACATTCGTGGATTGTTCAAGGGAATTGGTTTTGAGGGAAGTTCGCGAGTAGCTTATACCCGTTCCTACGAACGATCACCGTCATATATTTCATGTATATGTATAGACCGAAGTAAGAAATAAGTGGCGGGGGATATCGTGCGAGAGAGAGTAAGATCAAGCGTGTTCCACCCACGCCCATGTCTCAACCTGTTCTGTTTCTCCCGTCCGGCGTCCGTTCGTCCGAGCCACAGTTACAGGTGCCTCCCTGAGGGCATACCTGTTTGAATTCTTCAACGATGATCTTCCACTATGTTCTCCTCCTATATGGCTTCCTGCAAATTCTTCTTGTCTCCTTTGTATACGCGAACTCCTATCGACTCTCCTCTCGACTATCAACTTCGGTGATATTGTTATTCAATGCAATACGGTATCAATCCCCAAAGGCAAGAGAAAGAACAAAACTCACACTTTGGAATGCTGTATTTCACTTCAACGATCGTATCATTTTTAGATCGAATGAATATAGGTTATATAGCACTAGGTATAATATTGTTTTTAGATTTCTCAAATAAAATATATATTCCACGTCTATTAGTCTAACGACGAGACATTCTTGTTAATGAATCAACATAATCTTTAGATTGCTACGCCTGTAACGTGAAATGAGATTCTCTCTACCTACTTTTTTCCTCTTTATCATCGGCTATGCTTTTTTTGTTTCTTATTCTTTTTTCTCTATTTCTCTTGCCGGCGTTGCTTCGTCAACCGTAAGTATAAACACCTCTCTCCTTCACTTCGTAGGATGCTGGTAATAGCGTATGGTGAGTCGAAGAAATCTTTTCGAAGCTGTTAATCATTGGCTCGGCGGGCTTCTTTGATATCCCTGCCAGAAGAATCAAATTTATACTAAGAGCAGCGATAGAACGAAACCCATTGATTCCGTGAGCTCATTGAAGCAAACACGGAAATGAGATAACTTTCAGGGATTTTAATCAAAGGTATAATAGATGGAATGTCTTTATCGAAATTGGGTTAGGTTCTGAACGAACGATGTGAACTCTTCAGAAGAATTTTGAAGGATTTCGATGCAAAATGAATATTGAAGTATTGATGAATTTCATTTTTGGTATATTTTTTCAAACGAATTTCAGTGTGTATCGGTGGTGGTGGTGGTGGTGGTGGTGGTGATGGTGGCAAGCATCACCGAGGGGTAAAGAAAGAGGTATAGAGAGACGGGCGAGAAGGCAGCAAATACGCCCACGCTTTCTGATCGGGGACCTGTTCTCGGCTTTTACGTTCTGACATCTTTTCACTCCGTTTACGAGTCCCCTTTACGTTTTACGACCGATCATCGAGGCCCTCTCTCTACTATTCTTTTTTCTTCCTCCCAACATTTTTTTCATTTTTTTCCTCTTTCCTCTCGTTCCTTCCACGTCTCTTTGCGGCTGCGTGAGCGTGCGCTCGCGAAAGATCCATCGGAGACTGTAAAAGAAGGAATAAGGCCAAGACTGGAAAACAGAATAAAAAGATTCTTTGTCGCGGTAAAGCGGATGGGAGGGAATGAAAGAAAGCTGATACTATCTATACACACATATACATTTATCGTTTACATTATTATGATAAATATTATCATTATTATTATAATATCGTCCTTCCATAACGATCCTTTGCCATTGAAAAGTATTATTTATGTAACAACGTCTTGACAATTCAACATCCCTTCTCTCTCATCTCCGATATTACGGGATCTTGTCATTTTTTTTAATAACACATTATTCTCATCACGTGGCGTTTTGTCTTTTTGGGAGGAAGAGAAAAAGGTCTCCCACGAAATTATCATTTTTGAAGTTGAGCATTAAATATGCAAGCATATATATTATCGTAGCGACACTTGGAAATACAACATGATCACATTAACGAATAACGAGACGTGAGATACGACCGTGCCTGGTCCGTAACTGCCAACGCGAACGTTGTATTTCATTTTGCGGAGAATAAATTCTTAACGATCGGGGCAATGTAGGTACATTTTCTATAATTTTTGCTTAAATTCGTATCGATTCGATATACGGTTGGTGAATTTCATCCAAGTTTCACTCGCGTTACCCAGTTCTGATTGATTCGGCTATCGAATCGAGAACTCTATCAGACAAGCGGTAAAATAAACTTTCATCGAGACCAGCAGTTTTTGGAATACCGTGTGACGTCCATACTGAAATGAAGATTTCTAAACCGCGACTCGTGAAGTAGAATAGTTTGTCAGGATATACGGTTGTGATGAAAAAATAAAATTTGTATCTTTTAGTGTCATTGAAATGATTATAAAATATCTACGTTGTGTTTCACCTGCATCAAAATTATTATATTCCAGTGCAACTATTCTTTGGCGATCGAACTACAACAGAAATTTTCCATTTCAATGCGGGTTAATTGTAATATTTTAGAAGTAAACATAACGAAATAATGACAATAAGATACTTCGAATGAGGAATTACTAAGTTTATTTTTTTTTGTGTTGCAGGACGAGGTGGGAGGTAGTACGGTGGTAGCCGAGGGGGTAGTAGGCGGTATAAGGGGCCCAGGCGGCGGGTGCCGCGCATCCTCGATGACGATGGCCGAGAGCGCCGTGGAGGACGCCGCAGCCGCGCCCCCGGGTCCGGCCAAGCCGCCGCCGCCCTCCTGCACGAACAACAACACCCTAGCGGCTACGGCAAATCGTAATCATCGTAGTTTACGCAGAAGAAAGGGTCTGTCGCAGGTGTTGGAGAATTTACAAGCTCATCGTAGTTCCCCATCGGAAGGGGAGGTGCTACGATTGGAGGGAAACGGACCGACATCCGAAGAGGAAGAGGACGCTTTCGGTTCGTCCCCGAGATCGTCCTCGAGATCGGCTGGGGTCGAAAGTCCTGGAGCGGCTATGAATTTACTTCCTTGGAGACTGAAAGACGAGGACGAGATAGAGGAGGAGATTAGGAACGGGGCATTGACTCAAGTCCCGGAAGAGGACACGAAACTCTTCGATCAAGCGCATTATCATTATCCCTATTACAACAAGCATCGACAGCATCATTCTCGTCATCATCCACGCCCAAGCCCGTACGATCGTCATCCTCCTCAACGACCTCAACCACCCCCTCATAGTCAAAGCCAGAGTCAGCATAGAGCTTCCTCCGCCCTCAAGTACACTGGCTGTACTTGTTCCAATTGTACCATTACTCAATCGTCATTGTCATCGAGCGCCTCTATGATGTTACCATCGGCCACGTCACCTCTCACTCCCTTAACACCCCTGACCCCGCTTAGATTACCTCCGTTAACTCCCGGTTCGATTTCACCGTATAGCTTCGAGCGTTACATGAATACTAAGTACCTGCCCGATATTTTCCGTGGTCAAAGTCACTCGGAATCGGATCTCATGCCCAGTTGGGATCATCATCATCAGCATCTTCATCAGAGGATACAAATACTATCGTCCACACCTTCTATATCGACAACGTCGCCTATACCCCCAACGATAACCACGACGACGGCAACGACAACCACGATGATGACGCTCCCTCCGCGCAGCGATTCCCTCGACAGTGGCATCAACAGTCCCCAAGACTCACCTCTCGATCTTTCGATGAAGAATCTCAAGACCTGCCTCGTGTCCCCAACCTCCATGGTCTTGAACAACAATACCATGCCAGCCACAGCAGCCACGACGGTTGCAGCTGTCAATACATCAACGTCATCGACGAACACTCCAACCACATCCAATTCCAACAACAACAACAACAACAACAATAACAACGGAAGTGGGTCCGGCAGACCCTCCCCGGCGTTACAATTGTTACCCCCGGGTATCGTTACGCGCGGGGCAGTGAGTGTTCCGGTAGTGAGGGGCGACGTGGCTTCTCCCACGACGAAGGAGAGCGTTGCCGTTCGTTATAATCTCGAGGTATCTCCCGTGGTCGAGGAAATGCCTCCGGGCGCTGATGTGGCTTACGTTTGTCCCGTTTGCGGCCAAATGTTCAGTTTACACGATCGTCTCGCGAAACACATGGCATCGAGACATCGTCGTAGCGGACCACAGGACGCATCCGCTAAAGCTTATCACTGTGATGTATGTAAAAGAAGTTTCGCCAGATCGGATATGTTGACGAGGCACATGAGACTGCACACGGGCGTCAAACCGTACACCTGCGGAGTTTGTAATCAGGTATTCAGTAGATCGGATCACTTGAGTACTCATCAACGTACCCATACCGGAGAAAAACCTTACAAATGTCCGACGTGTCCTTACGCCGCCTGTCGGAGGGATATGATCACCAGGCACATGAGAACTCACGCCAGATTTCCAGAGACAAAAAGCGCCGTTGCCGCGGTTGCCGCGGCCGCTACCGCCGCCCCCAACAACACCGAAGAAGATTTGGCTAATCTGTTGACTGATAACGAACAAAGACAATATTTAACCACTTCGCCCGCCGTCGTCAAGGCCGAATGACGAAAACCTTACGCCGGATGATCTTGGTTGGGTATACGGTTTCCGTACCAAGGATACGCAGAATTACCTGCTACCGGAAAAGATAGAAATCGATTTGTGAGAAACTTTAGATGAGTAGAAGAGAAATCGATCCATCGACAAGTGTGTGTGTATATATACGTATGAGAAGCAATTCTTCTTTATTTTAGTATTACGTGTAATGTATTTAACATTCGTATCGTAAATACTTCGAATCGAATACTTGTTCAAGACAAAACAAATTTTGTGTTCATCTGTTTATATTATAAGATTTTTATCGGATCTTAGGGACGTTTTTTAATGGATATATATGAAGTTCTGTTACAGTTCTGTTTAAAACATGAATATCATTTCCCACAGTATTATTGTCAATTTCGTTTCATTCTTTTCAATTATTTTTCAAGAGAAAATTTATGAGTAGCGTTTATCGGATTTCATTTCTACGTTGATCGCATTTGCAAGTTCATATCGAGAAAAAAGGAATGATTATTGAGTTTTTTGCGGAAATGGCGGGCGGCAAATGTTGCGAATTTTCCATTCGTACCCTTAAATCACCGATTGTACATCGTAAGTGTCTCAATGTTTCCATCAATGTTGAACATTTGTAATTGAGATACATATCGAGAGGATATTCTTGTTCAAATTTATAGGTGTGATATATACGTATGTGTATGTAGATTTCTGTAAATAATTGAGTGAATAATAATTTGATGTGTCGATTGTTACTCTCTTTTAACGAACGGTTAGGTTTGTGACGAGAATTCAATTAGTTTCATCAAAATTCATCAAAGTCAAATTCGAACGCAGTGCCAAATTTGAATGCTCAATGTAGAATTATTATTTCTAATCTAAGCGAATAGATTTGAAGCATCACTCATCTTTGAATACTATTTGTTTGTTCGTTTGGTTTTTTTCGATTATGAAAATGAGATGGGTTGATTAGATAAACGTGTATATATTCATATGCGATGTTATTTCATTGAAATTTCTTGTAGAAAACATTCCTTTGGCAGATTGTTCAATGATTCTTATGAAGATGATAATATCGAGAATTGAATGAGAAGAGACAAACGATGGGGAGAAAAAAAAACATTTTTGTCAATATGCATGTGGGATACAGGGATGCATGGTCCTCAAATGTATTTTATCTTCTCCTGCACCTTGTTATTTTTGTTCAATCTTCTCCGTCTGTATTCAAGAGGGAATTTAGTTCAATCGATTCAAAGATGAGTTTGCAGAGTAAATAAAGTGAGATGAACAAAATATAGGGACAAAGAACAAAGGACTGAATAGAAATTCTTTCATTTTTCTACAATGAAATGCAGAGAATGATATAATGTTGTTATTCGTTGATTTTTGAAATGAACAATTCGGAAAATATTCTCGTTGAGTTTCTGAATATGATTATTATTGTATAATATTGTGGTTTGATTGATACAATCTTTGCGTTCTCTTTTAAAGAGAATCAGGCGATTAAAATCGATCAATGTCTTTTTCCGTACTTTGATTATCCAAAGTTCATGAATGTTAAGAATCAATCGAAATATTCAATTCTATGTCACAAGTTAGATTTAAAAATTGAATTTCAATTGTGGAATATCTACTTGGGCAAACGTCGATGTGAAGAAAATACTTTTAGACAATCTTTCACACGAGTTTTTCGACATTTTTATGAGAGAATATAGCTCAAAATAGATTAAGATCATTTATAAGATTATGCACTCGATGCGAAAGATCTGAAATTTTACACAGTGAACTAAATTTTGATTCAACTCGAATGAACGAAACTAATTCATTTGAATATCGATACGAGAAATGCAGAAGTGAATGATATCGATTTAATATTCTATCTCGGACAATTCCGTCCTGTAAAAATGTCGTCCTTCGAATATATATTTGGATGAATTGTTATACACTTGTTGTTTATTCCCACCGTTTTTTTTTCTTCATGGTGCTACGTAAATTCTTCAATAAACAGTTCCTGTTGCTTTCTATTCCACACCATCTCAATACAAATAAATTTTTCCAAGTCTCTCCGAATGGAAATTTTGAACCACCTCGTTTTAGTTTGGAATTTATGAAATTTTTTCGATTTTATATATCATATATAAAATTATCTACTCTAGGAATCGTAGAAATGGGATCAAAATATTTCGATTTGGATCCCTTCGATACAATAATTAATTCCGAATATTCGAGTTAACGTATTTGTATCCGATTATATACACATGAATAATGTAAGTATTTTTGTAAACGACAAATTCTTCTAATTACTTGATCCATCTCAATTTATACGATTAACCATTAGTTTAACCCGCAGAAGGAAAAAAAAAACGTTCAACAGCTCTCTGCTCATCCGCATCTACGAACTGTATATATAATAATGTTAATTTGATTCACAAAGATATGAGAAAAGGCTTTTTACATATCATTGTGTCACTCCTTGCAGAATAACAAGTATGGGGTTGATTATTACAGTATGACTCGTCATAGTATGGCTCTCATAATCACAGCAATCGATACTTACTTTCTTTCTCTCAAAAGAGATCATTTCGAGTGAATAGAACTTGTTTCTCAAGTAAAATCTTTATATATATATATGTATGAGTATAAAAAAGCGAACCGAAGCCACGAAAAAAGAAATATATATATGAATATAAATGTATGAATGGTAATTACTTATCATCCGCCATACACTTTTGACTAATTTTTATAATTACGTATATGTATATTTACACTGAGAGAAAAAATTTCCGGGAACAATAAAATATTCAGTTGAATAGTCGGCATAAAATACTTCATTGATTTGAATAAACTTTCATTGACTCGATTAAATATTTATTCAATCAAACAAATACTTAATATGCTATGAAATATTTCATCAATGGAAACAGTTATTTGATTGAGTCGATGAAAGTTTATTCAAATCAATTAAATATTTTATGGCGACTATTCAACTAAATATTTTATTGTTCCCGGAAATTTGTTCTCTCAGTGTATGTATCTTGCCACGATTGATTGGGGACCTGATGTATAATAATATTAATAATAAAAATTAACCCGTGGGTTTATATTCTTAAAAAGAAAGACAAAAATGCGTTTTTCGCCGTGCGCGATCAGAAGCCTTATCGTGAGAATGAATGAAATCTCTTTCAATTGAATTTCAATATACAGATGTATTATTACTGCGAGAGATGATAAAATAGGAAGGAATGAAGGAAGAAAGGTTTGTCTTCGGGCAATTAGAAACGACCACCGTGCTAAATAATTTGTTTTTGTAATTATTAACATACAGCCATTCGTATGATTATTTCTAATAATTATTTTAATTCATTATTATTATTATTATTAATAATATTATTATTATTATTAATATTATCGATATTATTTTATTATCATATTCATAATTATTCATTATTATTATTATTATTATTACTTTTCTTAGAGTTACGTTGTTAAGTGATGATTAATCATGTTTAATGCTTCTATTATTTATTTTGTTATCCCCGTTTTATGAATCAAAATTTTTGTTTTCCTTACTTTTTGTCTTCTCCTTCGATCTTTGCCGTATCTATGGAACAACCACTTAATTTTATCGGACAATTGAAAAACGCAGAAAAAGTGATTTGATCATAGGATGCATTTATCGTTAAATCTGACCTCGATGAAATTTATTTTCTTTTCTTGTCCTAGTTTATTTTTTCTTCGCGTTGTCTCGAATATTTCCTTTTATTATTTTTTTTTTTCACTATCCACGCTCCGAAGTGAGAAGTTTGGGGAGAAGATTTGTATAAATTATTCAGCTGAACGAACACGAACATACGAAATTTATGTTTTATGATTAGAAAAGATTGAAAACAAATTCCCATATCAGGGTGTATGTAAATTATTGATCGACAATGACATATAATGGAGATGATGGTGATGATGATTGTGTATGTTAATTTATAAATTATGTTGTGTTTAAAAATCGTGCCAGAATGGAAAAAAAATATAATTTTTCAACGAAAGTCTTGCGTATGTTTTTCTATTTGGAATCCTATAATTTTTATCCTTCCTTTTATCAGCGATAAGGGGAAATAATGAATTCCCATTCCATTCGCACCCAGGATTCCCTGCTTAAGAAATCTTATTCCAACCGATTTGCGAAATTTAATCGGGAATTTCTTATTCCAGGAACACTTTTTATTCAGATATTTCCGAACCAGTCTGATTTGTTCTTATTGATTCTTGTTCATCGTGAATAAGACATCTGAGGCGTCCGACTACTTCTCATTACCACCGATTTGTTTATCCGGAATTTGCATCGGAATCAAATCGATTTATATAGATTTTAATTAAACTCTTGAGGAGGCAGGGTTAAGTATTCAACTGTGGAAAAAGATTTGCTGCGTGACATGTGAAATATGACATAAAAAATACTTCGTATATAACCTGTTTTTAAAACATCTTGAAGAGTTGTTACAACCCGTATGGAAATTAATTCTTGGTGGCGATTTGGGCAGAACTAGGCGTTCTTATTTTATTCCAGGCCCTGTTTTGGCTAACCTTATAGGGCTTAGACAGGATTTTCACGCACTCATCTTCAGGGCCTGCATAGTATTCCCAACTTGGGCCTACGTAGGACACCCATGATGAAGCCAATACAGGCGCTGAAACTAGAACCTTCAAAAAGGATAATAAATTCTTGCGAATGTTATCAAATTGAATAAATATTGCAAGGAGAGAATCCCAGGTGGAAACTTCTTCGATTGAGAATTGGGCTATCCAAGTCCTATCTGTACCCAGACCACTTCGATTTGAGCCCGGACAGGACTTGGAATGGACCGATTTCAATTCCAACTCAGGTATTCCACCCAACATTAGGTTACTTTGTCCATACATTATCGGAATGTATCAAAAAACAGCCTCATCGTGTCTTCCCTACTCCGAATGTCCGACAGTTCCAGACAAAAAATTTTTTGTCAGGTTCCCAATCGGTTTTTGTCCCGTACAATTCCAGACGATACTGACAAAATATATTTCAGCTGCCTCTGACGGGCTCGGCACTTGCTTGATATGTCCGACAAATCCAGATAGAAAAATTTTTAATCAGGTTTTGTCAGGTTCTTAGTCGGTTTTTGTCCCGTACAATTCCAGACGATACTGACAAAATATTTTGTGATAGTTTTTCTCCGGTTTGACATGCTGTGTGAATCAAATAGAAACTGCATGGAATACCCGATGATTTTTTCGGGTGGATAGTGACTGGTTTTTCGGCCTGTGAAATCCGAGTGGAATCAATCAAAAAATATTTTGTCCGATTTTTACCGGTTTTCCATACTGTAAAATACCGCTTGGATGAAATATTCGAGGGTGGTTTCCGGTGGATTGTGACTGGTTTTTCGGCTTGTGAAATCCAAGTGAGACCAGGCAAAAAATATTTTGTCCGCTATTGACCGGTGTTCCATACTGTAAAATACATTCGGCCCGATCTATACACATCTGATCAAAACGTTCGCTGAAGCTTCATGTTCTCTTCGGGTAATTAGTGAAACAGGCACATAAGGAAATCACCAATATGATCTGGGTAAATTTGTTCCCACTAGGAAAAATAGCATACACGCAGAGAAAAGTTGCCTCAAAAATTACTACACTTTATAGTAAAATAGGGACAAAATCACATTTTGGGGTTATGTATTATATGTTGTCATTAAAATTACTATACTTTCTATCAATAAATAACAGGATTCCATCACTGCTTACTAGAAAGTATAGTAATTTGAATGACAACATATAATACATAACCCCAAAATGTGATTTTGTCCTTAGTTTACTATGAAGTGTAGTAATTTTTAAGGTAACTTTTCTCTGCGAGTAGAAACTTATACGTTGTATTAAAATCTGATGAAAGTGTCCAAATACCACTGTCGAACCTAATAAAATCGTATGAGGATATATGGGATTTTATAACGGTAGTTGGGTGCATTCAGATTTTTAAAACAGGGTAAAACGTTGAAAATGCAGTTTGGCCTTGCGTGGGTTGTGTACATGCTTAAATTAAGATCATCGGGAGAATACGGGCAGGCTGGCAAGGCCCTATGCAGGTTGTAGTTGGTGTGCCTGAATTTTCAAAACAAGGGGAAAAATTGGCAATGCATCTTGGCCCCATATGGGCCGTATATGTAATATCAGCAACCGAACTGGGACCCTCAGTGACTGAGTCTAGAACATCCCAAGTTGGGACACCCAATATAAGCCCATACGAGGCCTATATTCAATACAGGACGCCCGGAAAAATTCCCACACGGGAAGCATTTCCCACTTTTGAATTTCTACATCGAAAAGTGTTTTGTTCGAACAACGAAATGTTTTGTTACTTCAACAAAGTTTTTGTTGTCTTAACAGATCATTTTGCTACTAAATTCTCAATAGGAATATTTTTTACTCAACACCAAACGTTCCTGATACTCAAAACGTCTTCTACCGAGTGTTTGTCAAATTAGAGTCATAAAAGTAAAACTTGACAAGTGAAATACGTATCATAACCCAAGAATTCCTTGAAATACTGCAAGTAGGGGTCTAAATTTCTAGGAAAAATATTTTGGAAAATACCCACGGAAAAAAACATTCTAAATCAATTATATTGTCACGTTCTTTGTTGTGGTAGATTTTTCAAATTCGATCCTTGATCTTCAATAGATACTCGAGTCTACAAAAATCAGTATTTTTGAAATTCCGTCTGTATTCTTGTAGCTAAATTTATGTGGAGTGAGAGAATATTTTTCACTTTGTTCCAAAAGAAAACAAAAATTACACCATTTAGGTCGCGTGCCATGGAATCCACAAAAAAACAGAGGTTGAGGAGATGCCTGCTGGGTAGCCATTTTTCAATATTCTTCTATGGAAATTCCTTCTAAAGTACTCCAATAGATGAACAATGACATAATTGAAAAGTTTTTGGGTACTATCTTCCCTTCTATCCCAAAAAACATCGTGAAAAACATGTTCCCCAGCAACATCATCCATGGAACTGTCTAGGGCCTCGCGAGAATCTAGCCAAGGGCTAGAAAGAGTCTAGTGGCCAGCGGGGAGCTTGTAAGGGCCTAGCGAGTGCTGATATAACGCTTGCTCGGGTTACTGAAATTTGAATCATTTATTGAAACGAATTATTAATCGAATAACAACAAAATACTCGGTTGTTGAAGATCCAAAATCTCGCGGTGCATTGTTTCAACGATGTTTTTAGTTTCAAGAAGTTAATTTGAGAAGATAAATGAAGATGATTGATTCAACCCTACAAACAGTGATCACTGGCGTTTCGATGGGCCAATGATGGTCCTACAATGCCAATGAAGAACCGTTACTAACCCTTTAGTACAGTGCCCAGGTGGAAAAATTTCACTGAAAAGTACTGGAATTTTCAGATTTTTCCAGAGGATTCAGAGTTGTTCATTATTTCTCAGAGAGTTTCAGTGATTTTCAGAAAAATTCACAATTTTCCAGAGATAATCACAGACATTCAGAAAAATTGTTAGTGAAAAAATGTGCCCGGTAAGGGACAATTTTTCAGAGTTTTTCAACGAGATTGGGTGAGATTTTCAGAGCAATTTTTGGGTCGGTGCCGAATCAACGAAAAACCAAATCAACGAAAAAAAATTTACTAGCAGTATGAAGTTGTCATTTTGTTGCAGTATGAAATGAAATTAGTCAAAGATCATTGATTAAATTGAACGAAAATACTTTATGTTAACCTATTCACTGCACCCGTTTATTACAGTAGACACGTAATTCATCATTCTAATAAAATTATTAATGATCTTCCTAATCGATCGGTACAATCAAACTGTTTCAAACGTCTGTAGAGAACGAAAATCGGTTTGTTGTTATCATAAACATAACCATACCATAATCATAAACATAAGAGAGGGAAATTAAGTTTACCGTGGGGTTGTGTTAGCAAATCAATGTTTTTTACTTTTCGTTTAATTTAATCAATGATCTATGACTAATTTCATTTCATACTGCAACAAAATGACAACTTCATACTGCTAGTAAATTTTTTTTCGTTGATTTGGTTTTTCGTTGATTCGGCACCGACCCCAATTTTTTTCACCAGGGTAGCCCAATTCCCTAATTCATGGGGATTTATTTACTTGATTTTTTCGACTAGCACACCCTGTTCACACCTCACTCAAATGACAACACCGTCATGAAGAGTGATTAAAAATTTGTGAAGATGAGTGATTCGTATTTCCAGTCCACGTCGTTGATACGTTGATCGCGGTATCATTTTTCCAGATACGTCGTGAAGTGCGAGGATCTGATCTGTTTATCTCTCCGAGAACGTGATGATATCATGATACCAGAACCTATTCTCGGAGAGCATATCCTTGGGAGAGTGCTGATCTCGCAGGTCAACCAACCTCCGCGCTCCCTTATATCTACGGTTCTATATTTCTTGACAGACGAATCATAACGATCTGTACAATGAGAATAAACGAGAATGGACATTGAATAGCACAAACGAAGATTACTTCAAACGTCTTCTGTATATCATAAAATTCAGATTTTCCCGTCAAAGTTCACTCGAATTTTCAGTCGCTTCGGATCGTCAGATGAAATCATGTATTCGTTTATAATTATTCAAAACCGTTATCGTTACATGATATCATTGTGCCAGCAGCGAACACCGTGTTTAGAATAATTATTAGCAATAAGTTGAGAATATTACGACGAATCAAACGAAAGATATACTCTTATCCACATGACAGATCCACAACTCATATTCCTTGATTTTGTTTTTTCCTCAACATTATCTTGTCACTTCTGATCTTATAAAGAATTTCTAAACCGAACACGGACTTTCATTTTCACAGCACTCAGTTGTAATCGCTACAAACTCGTCCTATCTAGCATAACAGTCAATTTTTTCCTTTTTCTCTGACTCGAAGTTACGCCGACGCATGGGATGTCGCCGTTGAAGTAAATTATTATACGACGATGGACTTGAAACACGATATTACGATTAATATGTGAACAAGTGGTGTAGCAACTTGCTGCTCTGCTTTTTTTCAATTTTAATTCAATGAAAAATCTTACATCGAAACTTTGGTGAAAAGAATTTCTCTAAATTCTGTTACAAAACTTTGAATTCCACTGAAAATCACTTAAACTCTTTGATGAGCTATAAAAACATTTCTGAAATCTTTCAAAAAAGTGTAAACTAAAAATCTTTTTGACAATTTTAATGATTCTCAGTGAAATTTTCCACTCAGGGGATTCCTTCTTGTCTACACTATAAAAAAAAATCTTCGGGAAAATTCCAGTACCGTACTGGAAGCAACTAACTTTTACTAATTTATACTGAAAAATTACATTCAAATCATGAAAATGGTTGTATTTATACTGGAAAATTGAAGCAAAAAACATGAATTTTCCTGTGAAATATGGAATTTTCTTGTAAGTGAGCTAAAAAATTCGTCATGAACAGAAATTTTCCAGTTCCTGGGTACCGGAAAATTTCAGTTTTTTTTTAAACAGTGTATTTCTTCTTATTATTCCAATAATCTTAATTAACGCAGCTGTGACAGTCATTTATTTTCTGTTCTAGCAATCATGTTAGCTATGATGGGGATTTTACAGCTGTGGCAGCAGAAGATTTCCACCAGTTGAGCTATATAGTTGTTCGCTCTTATATCGCTGTGTCAGCAAAAATAAGGGAAACAGTCAAATCAAATTTTTCTACCCTAGAAATTGTCTTAGATCGTCCTCGACATTTGTGGTTGATAATTCAATTATGAAAAATATGGATTAACGATGAATGATGACATCCCATAAATGTAACACTTCGATATGTGAAAGATTTCAAAATATTGGATCGTGAATGATTTATTTCGAACGGGAACGAACTGTAATTAGAATCGTAGGAAAGAAGGAGGAATGTATTAGAAAAAGATTAGCATGTGACTAGCGATACGGCTTTCAACGTCCGGTAGTCGAATGTCTTTGGTTAGATGGTCGATCACGTCGAGTAATATATTGCCTTCGCCATACTTCGGTAGAAAGACTGACTACTTCTGATTCTCTGTGGTTCTTGTTCTCTTTCCGTTGCCTTTCTTAACGAATGCAAGGTTTCTCTCTTCGTTATATATATATGTATATATATATCTGGGTAGCAGCATGCAGGAGATATGCGCGCCACAGGTATCGTAGACATTCATCCTTCCTACCCTCGACATGTCATATGGTAGTGGAAGCCACAACGACATTACGCCACTATGACTTTACTTTTGTCCTCAGTTTGTCATGAAGGAGAATTTATTGCATCGCTCTTTTATACCGGCCTGTCTCTGAATTATGCCTAAGCGGAATTATACACCTCCTATATCACCGATCACCGCATGCGAGGGATCCTTCTTCCCGTGTATCCTTGTAAATGTGATATATTGAATTTATTTATAATGATTGACAGTTTCCGGAATATTCACGTGCTTCTTCGAATCCACAAAAATGAAGAAACTGCAAAATTCAACAATTCTTTCTAACAAGTTGAATTTCAAGTACCTTGTTGAACATAATATATACGAATGATAATCTTCCCATCAATTAATAACGTTGTTGCATATGTTTGATCAGAAAATTATTTCTTCTGCGTGTAGCGGTAGTCCCAGCCTTGGCTGTAACGTGTCCATGTGGCACCCTCCAGCGTTTAATATTTCTTTATTCAATACCGGATACGAGCGAGGTATGCTTAATTACAATACCCCATACTCGTGAGGCGATTTGCCAATCGGTTGCTGTACGAATGTATTTATCTTCGTTAATGATAGGCAATGGTCATTGGCGTTCGTAATAAGTGAGATAATTTAGACATCAGGTGTGATGTATCAAAGATTATGTAATCCAATGCAATTGTTGTATACCCATCCATCACTTCGAACGGTTATTGTAATAAAAATGTATATACCATGTTTCTTGATATAAGGACATCTTCCGAGGAGCAAATGTTCAAATGTTGGAGGAGAAGAAGGAACATCATCGACGAAGATAGCCCAAGCGTACGTAGCGTCTTGTTAGCGTGGGCGAATAGATATCATCGCGAATCAGTGGCAGCTACTCGTGTATAGTCGATTCCCTTCTTGCCGTAATGTTCATCTCCTCTTGACACCCTGGTGCTAAAGCGTCTGTAAAATCGTAACACGGTTACAGTGTTAGACTGGAAGATAGTTCTTCCACTGTCCACTGATATCTATATGCTCATTTTACCGCTATAGGAGTAAGATAAGACAAACAATCCACATCTGTTGGTAGGTTTATTTTCAGTTATGTCATAATAAGCAGTTGTTTTGTCGATGTTGTATAGATACGAAAGTTTTTCCTCCCAGAGAAAACATACTGAACACCATTCAAGGATTACCAAGAGCAACTATTATACTGACCCCATTGCAATATCTTCATTCAGGAAGTGTGCGAGTGAATTGAAAACATGGTGATCCTTAAAACCAGTTTTCCAACCAGTCAAAGAAAAAACGTGCATCATATACGCAACAACAAGGCGCAATATGACGATGCAAAAACGCAACTTAGGTCCCGGTCTAATCGTGTTCCGCGAAGGCGTGGGTTGTCACGATACGATCGAAAATTGACGGTATGTATATTTGTACTCGCGCATATATGCAACCTCCGTGACAGATTATTCAGAGGACAATCCGCGGTTGCGATAATAAGATGACGAACCTGAGAAATCTGTAGGGAAATTTCAATACGCGTCGAAGAAGAGATCATTTTCAATTAAAGGAACGATGGTAATCCGCTATCCGTTGAGCTTTGAAAAATATTATTGGAAACCATTACGACTTATCTATCGACAAGTAACTAGGCTTCTATATACTCATATATACTTATTCATTCCCTATCACAAATTGCAGTTATTATCTGAGCAAGATTTATCCGTCATGCGTACATTCCGACTCGTGGTATCGGCTCGATTTCATCGGTTGTTACTTGGACAACGGTCATCGCCACCCTAACAGAATTATTAAAGATTCTAACGAATGATAATCCTCTCTCCCAACACGTTTATATCGCCATTCCAGAGATACACAAAGCGGAGAAAAATAGAACGAACAAGCGAGTGCGCGTAATCGCGCTTCGCACTTGCATCGATAATAACCCTTTTTTTCCCTCCCTAGTAAATCGAGGAAATGCGTGAATGAAATCCAGACAGATTTCCAAGTATCTCTCCCTCTAATGGAGACGATAAGAAAACGATGATTATAATCGTTAAAAATTTAATCAATGAACGAATGGTATGAAATGAAGGAATCAAGGTTGAGAAGAGGAGAGAAAAGAACGACAAATCGGTTGGAGTGGATCGATTAAGTGGCTCGAACGATGTTTGTGATAGATAATTCAATTAAAGTCTCTTTTTGCACTTAGCAACATGTTATTGCTTTTCTTTTCTCGTATCACGATACCAGCGAATCATTGAAAAACTTGACAATAATAACACAACCACTTCTACTAAATTTTGCATAGTTTGTACATTTTTTTACAACTTTTGTCACGTCAATCACGTCATCCCAGTTATCTCACCGACTCATTATCATCTTTTAATTCATTCGGTGACAATATTTACAGATGGTTATAATCCTTCAAGCTAATTAATATCAATTGTACGAGAGAGTCGAGAAGAGAAACGATTATACGAAGATACGTATGTACACGTTCTTACGAGCATATTATATTCATATATATATAGAGAGTATCATGTATTAAAACACACTTCTCGAGCGACAGCCCGTGTCACTTTGAATGTCTCGCGAAGTCAGGTGAAATTATTATTACACGATGTGCGAGGACGTGTACGTGCACGCGTACGAGCTCTTACACACAATTGCTTCGCTCGTAATTATTCTTATATATCCTGCAGAGTCATTAGTCGCAAATATATCAAACGCTCGGTGACACGTGAAAACGTTTTACCGCTTTCGTTATCCCTCCACGTAAACGTACCTACTACGCACACTGTTCTACCGTTTTAACAGCTTTGCAGGTGAGCGGTGCGTTCGAGTAGGCACCACCAACCGACCGCGGATCGGATCGGATTGGATCGATACTTTTTGACGTTGAAATATTTATTTATCATCGTACAATCGTATAAGTTATCTATAAAATGCTCTCCTTTACAGTCGAGTTGCGCGCCTAGAGTCGCGGAAATCATTGGAAAATAAGTTGTACTTATTACGTTCATGTGCTAAAGTCTTTTTTTTTCATCTCGTTTCTTCGTTATCTTTCCACGTGTTTTACACGACAAATTATCCTCGATGGGCTCAACCCTACTGGAGATGCCAAGCAGGTCCCAGCAGATCCAGGCAGAAATCTACTCAGTTTGGCTTGGTTTTTGTCCCAGGAACTGTTAGGATATATCCGGATTTGTCTGGCACTTTCAATAGAGCACAGTTATTTCAAATGAGATGTCATCTTTTCTAAGAAATTATTTGAATATATTCTTGATAAGATATCCTTTAGATATCTTCGAGACATGCATCTTTAGTAGGCAATTATAAAACATCTGTATTTATTAATATAAAGATATGTCTTTTTATATTTGGGAATGAAGAGGTTCGAAAACATCGATAAAAAGAAGACAAGACGAGTTTCGAGAAGGTGGGGAATGAGATGAAAAGTTACAAGATAAAGGCGTCTATCTCATACATATATAGATATATATATATATTTAGGTAGGATATAAAGGGAGGAAGGAGAAAAGATATAAAGAGAAGAGAAAGCCCGGTGGTGAAGGACGTAAATTTCCGTTATGGGATGCTATCCTCCTAAAGGACCGGCGGCGCGGCGTCGGCGCGATAAAAAGGCCGGTTTTGCGCCAGGTTGCTGCCCCCGAGAGAGCGTATAGTATAAGATGACTGTGTACTTTTTTCAGTGGGTAAGTATCGCATCGGGAAAACTCAACTCGTGTGTAGTCGATTGTTGCTGCTGCTGTTGCTGTTGCTCTTGCTGCTGGCTGTGCTCGTCGGCGTCTCTTCTTCAAAAGCTCGTCGTCGTCGTCGTCGTCCTTGTCGTCCTCGTCGTTGTCCCCCTACCAAAGAACGTTGAAATTCGTGGGACACTCCGATCTTATAAGAAGGAGAAAGGAAAGAGACGAAAAATAAAACCCACAGTGGGGATCCGCTCGTTAAAGCGACATGCTTCGTTTATCGCGGATATCGTAATTGTCAACCCGCTAAGTTTTCAATCTCGAATTTAGAGGATCTATCGAAATTAATGGATCGATAATCAAACGTCTTCTAACACTTTAATGAGGTTTTTATCTAAGAATTATATGGATTTGAAACCCTTCGGTTACGAGCTTAACGCACCTTGATAGCCATTCAATGAGATTTTCCTCGAAATTGAATAGCATGTGTGTAGGTATATATAATTGGAATCAATCAAATCCGTTATCAACCGCTATGAAATGATATCAATTAGATTCATCTAAGTGAATAAATGGCACAATTAAACACTAATTGGATGATGTAAAAAATCGGCCCCTAGATTCAGGAAATAAAGTTTTTCCTCTCAAAGATAGTCATGTAAATCATCAAAGTATTCAGACCGGTATCGTTATTTCTCCTAATTTCTATTGGTTCTTGGAAAAGTGGATTTTTATGTGTGTGTGTTTTTTCTTCATTTTTATCGCTTTTATATGCGATCTTATGTTAATAACGGCAATTATTCGCCACCATACGCGTCATTTCTTGCATTTTCTTTTTCCACGATTGCAGCGATCGAGTATCTTATTTATGTTCGTTCATCGTCGTAAATTTTCTTATAATTCGCGAAAGTGATAATTAGCGCAAAGCAGGCTCTCAAATCGAATAGAAGGAAATCAAGAATCCGTACGATTGAGTTAGGATTTGTATGAACGAGAACGAACAAAAGTGATTATAATCTGTAACGATCGGATTTACGAACTTCTTCTTTTCTTTTCAATTACCGATGTGGTGACAGTCAACGACGCTTAATGTATGAATTCTCACCGGAATCGATAATATCAATTCTTTTTTGAAGTCACTGTTACTTTACTGTTACTATATAAAGTGTTTGAGAGTGTAATCCAATAACAGATGGTATTCCGACCTCCCGCATAAGCCACATAGAGAAGAACCACGTATGCATCAGAAACGCTCTAATGGTACTCTACAGATACAACTACAGCACCAGGTACAAGAACCGTAGGGACCGCCTACGTTGCTACTAGATTCTCTATTTGGCTATACGTTTCGATTAGGTTTACTTGCGATCGATCTTCTAAGGACACCCCAGGTTCTCTTTAACGTTCAACGCTATGCGTATGCTATACATTATCCATGTTCTTTTTGTGTTCTTATGTATTTATATACTTGCTCTAGAAACGCAAATACTTGGATTAAAAGAGATCATGTGTTGCAAATAAAAAGTGTTAACGTAATAAAGTGAAATCAGTTCGAAGCGGATGATTCAAAATATTTGTCGCATATCGAAGAATGAGATTACATAAAGTTCATTGAGAATATTCCTATCGTATACTTGGCGTCGAGATGCTGTCGCGTTTCTCGATTCCTCAACATTTGGTATAAAATTTGTTCTACAAAATATTACGAAATTCGTGCCGTACAACAGCGGTGCGATATTTTATGCTCGCGTCTTATACGTTGAACGGAATGGCACTGGCTTCGATGGAAAATTGTCGAGGGAATAACAAGATCAAGACCTACTACTGTCATAATTCGTGTTCACTTTCTGGTTTTTATTGACGGAGAGAAGTATTTACACAAGTATACAGAAAGAACTGCGCTATTTATTTATCCTTTTTTTTCCTCTACTAGCACGACAACAACGCCGTGTTAGGATCGTTCGTGTGTTCATGCGTTCGTAGAATAACGTAGTTGGAAACTCGCGATTCTTCCACGGATGGCAAGTCGAGCGAGGGCATCTCGCCTCCTCTCGGTGACCTTCGAATTCCTTGAAACACCTCCAACATTGATGTGAAATAAAAACTAATTGGTTCTGTCATGTCATCAGAGTTTCACAGTTGATCTTGATATCGATATAGGATATTCGTTCATCGTTCAGTTGATTAGGTTCTATACGTTATGGTATAATAAATTCATACATGCTTTCCGTGGTATTTTGTGGAAACAGAAAACAGACGCTTTGAATTAGTATTGCATCGAGTTGGCGATACGTAACAGAACTGAGACTGTATTTCTCTTGAGTGAGTTGAATTGAGGCTGAAAGACCACGATTCATAGCTATGCGATCGTCCTCCATCGGTGAAGGGAGGATTTATTCTTTACCGATTTACAATGCTTTATGGTGTCGGTCTCGCTGCTTCAACAAATAATTGCCAATTAAACGTTCCAGGCATTGATGTTCTTCTCTCATTGTCAATTGCACACGCGTACGTTTATACTGAAAATAAGAGAGAGACGCAAAGGTCTTTTTTTTTACATACACCAATACTCAATTGTATCACCATTTTTTTCCTTCGATCAATGTTGATTGTTCCCAGTGCATCCTTTAGTTTATATACAAGATTAGAATGCTTGGGTTTTTGTGTTCATGATACTTTTTGGCAAACAATTTCCAAGCTGAAGGTTCTGAACGAGAGCCACGAACGACCCCATTGATTTTTGCCAAGTCTCGTTGAATCCTATTCCATCATTTTCAATGAGCTATGATATAATCGGATGAATGTATTTTTTCAGTGTTATTCTGATTGAATTTTGCACAATGTTCCGACCAAATCCCGTGAAATTTCATTTCGTCGGATCCTATGGATTTTTTTTTCAACCAGGGGAATAAGATAAATCAGAGAAATTTTGAGGAAGATGTATCTATCCGTCGAACTTTCGCATTGGAAGGTAAGTATATAAAAAAAATAACGAAATTCGTCCGTAACGATAACGATCTTGACGTTCTGCTCACATAGCAGAACGAATAAGTCGATATAAAGTAATACTATAAGTATATCGGTATGTATAAGGGTATTACAGTATCTGTACCGGTTTCTCAAGCCTGGAGAAGAGAAGAAAGAAGAAAATAAAGAGAAGGGAGATCGCTCAAAATCGCATTTAACCGTAATGGTCAATGGCTGGCCGTGATTAGAGGGCATTACCAGGAGCGTCGACGTCGGGGCCACCCACCAACCTCAATCAACCTCGACCAGGAGCGTACAAGGCTTCTCTTTCTCTCTCTTTCTTTCGCTTCTCCACCTCCGCACCACCTTCCGCTCTCATCTTTATATCACAAGGATTGCTATAGTTCCTCTGTTCATCGTCCTTGTAAGAAGAAAGGGAACTGAAATCCCTCGTGGCAAGTATAGCAGAAACATCATATCGTTGTATTACCATCGGAAGTATACACGTATACGCATTATAATATACATGTATATATTGCTTGTATCTTCGAAGAGTTCACCGAGGTAATCACGGGGCGAGGCGCGAGCACCTCTGCTCTCTTCTTCTTCTTCTCCTTCTTCATCTTCTTCTGGTCGTACACGAAGGAGCTGTTGTTGCTGCCGCCGCTCCCGCTGTTGCTTGATGCCTCTCGTCTGGTCGTCGCAGGTGGTGAACTTGCGCGAAATTGAAATTGATTCCGCATCGGTAATAAGCAGCTCCCTACAACAGCAGCGGGAGCAGGAACGGGCACGTTGCTCTTGCCCTGCGGTTACCTACTCTCCGTGTAGGTATATATACTTCTCCCTGCTCCCGGGATCGCTTTATATTCTCCAACTTTGTATAGCTGATACATACGTGTATGGTACTCGCGTTAACGAGCCAATCTAGGAATTTGTTCGTACGATTTCTTCGATGGATTTGTTATCCCATGATGCCGTCATTAATCCTTTCACTTTTTCAAAGATGCGTTCGGAGGAGTACGTAGAATTGATCGTTAACTTCGAAATCTTCGATTTATGGTTGGTCTCAACTTTACGCGTACGAACAATGGCCGCCCACACTCGGCCTTTCCTCTCTCTCTCTCTCTCTCTCTCTGAGCACAACCACACGGCGTTCACTATCCGCAACTATACAGATATTATACATACACAGATCGATAGAAACTCAAAATCTCAATCTACAAATTTGAATTTTCAATATAATTCTTCGAGAACTCGAGTTCCTCTCGTTCTGTCGTTTCCTTTTTTCTCGTCTGCAGCGTTGAAACCTTGGAAATACGATCATCGGTTCTCAAGGCCTTGAACAATAAAGTATTGAAAATGTATATATACGATTAGGTACACGCTGGATCGTGGCAGAAATCCATCGGTGTCGGATTTTTTGTCGTGTACGAGCGAAACTCGTTCTCCACCTGCACCAAGACGACAATCTTTCCTCGAAGAAAAAGAGTATAGAAGGACTTAACCCCGTCGTCGTTGTCGTCTCTGCTTCTTTTTCACATGCTCGTTGCGTCGTTTCTGCCGTTGAAAATCGCTTACGCGTACGCGGACGAGGAGCTCGTTCCGATTTTTTGTAGGTGGCTCGTGGCCCATATATGCGGGTAGAACGCACCTACGTCAAATACATTTATTCATGCTCGAGGTGGGCTCAAAGTATTGTATTCCGTTGTATTTCGTTTGGATGACCCAGTGTAGACAATACACGAGGGCGGTTTCGATGCTCTCCCTCGGATCCTTCTTTCCATGCCATTCGAACAGCGTCACGATATTCTCTTGCCCTTCGTACATACATATATTCAATCGTACTTTCATGAAGTCTCCTCCATCGCAAAAGGTACAAAAAGTGTCAATTATAATGCCGACAAAGCTTCGAAGGAAGGAAGAAATCAATTTTAGCAAACTATGCCGTAACGTTGTAAAATTTTCAATTGAACGAAATGTGAAGTTACCGTGCAGTTAAAGGTGCTTCGATATTTCCATCTCGAGATTTGATAATCATAAAACATTTGTTACTTAATACTCTTATCTTCTCGTACATCGTTTACATCTTACCCTGGCTAATAGTTATATCAATTACACGCTCATGTACACCGAGGATATATACTTATGCGGGCAAGTGTGAGAAAGAACCGCAGCACGTGTACAAAAGGTTTAATTCATTTTTTTTCCCGTCATAATCTTCGCGGCTCGTTTCCGTAGTGCGAGCTCCAAGCAACATCGCTACCGAGTGATTTTATTTCACAGTAAGAACGATGCACGGTACATTAACCATACTAAGTATCAGATACAGATAACAAAGGTTGCTCCAACCATTCTCCGTATATGAGCAACAGTTTTGTCTCATCCGCTCACACTCTTATCACGTATCATCCCGGGTCTTGTGTTATAAACGATACGGTAAATACAAGTTGCAAGATCGTACAGATGCAACGATAATGTATATGAGATATAAATATATATCACTTGATACGCATCGGAAGTCTCGTTAGGTTCGTTTGAAGAGAATTTCGAAAACCACAAATCTCGTTGAGAATTCACGCGGTTGAGGTTGTTCAGGCTATTGGTTGTACTCGTGAAATCAATCGCGTATACACGACAGAATCGAATGTACAGAGTGACGATATTATTATGTATATCTAATATAAAATACAGTGACGCCTCATTGGCGACATTGATCGTCCGTTACCAACTAGTGCAATTTCTTCGATAATCCATGTCTCAAGGTAACAAGACAAAGTGTTCGTCGAGGCGGTTTCCAATATATTAATGGGAAGACATTTAAGAATACATAAGGTAACTCGGGCGTATCAATTTTATGTACCTTCTACTATGAAAGTACATGATTCCTTCTTCGATTCATTTTCTTCCTTGCCGTTGAAAAATATTATTATAATTTACAATCGTACGATGATAATAATTTTCCCTCGGAACTGTTCAATTTTAAACCTGGAATCTCTCCTCGGTGTAAGTACGAAACTCATAAAATCGTTGTATGAATTTCACGGTTGTATATAATATAGGTTTCCAATAAAGTATTTCGATTAATATTTCCTGCCACCAAGTGGAGATCGTTATAAGCGAGTCATAATATAACGTTAGAGATATTTCCTTCCAACTAATTTACGTTCAAAATCATCTCTCGCGCCAATGCTTGGAAATATTCGTAGTCTCCCGAGTATCTATTATATTCGATTATTCATCAACACTCAATCAAAATGATGCTGTATGTTTTCTTTTTTCTTGTTCGATGAAAATGATTTTTGTATAAAAATCGGTAATTGAATATGTTAACCTACATGTTCGATCCCATTCAGATGGATGATGTGGTTATATACTTATTCTGAGAAATTATTACACGAAAGAGAGAAAGAAGCGTTCAAGGAATAGATATTTTATAATATATTAATAATGTTTTGTGAAACTCTTGAGTTTTGAATGAAATGGTTTGAAACCATGCATCGATGATTGAAAAAAGAAAAACAACGTGTAGTTTCATTGCGGTGACAATAACTGTAAAACCCATCGGTTGCGGTATATATTTACATTCCATCGTCCACACCCGCGAGAGAGTTGGCGTTAAATAAAAAGAAGAGAAGAACAAAGAAGAAAAGGATGGAAATCAGCCAAAGTAATAAATACCCTTCAGCTCACTCCACCCTTCTTACTCAACTAGCTATTTCTCAACTTCTTCTTCTTCTTCTTCCAACAATTATACTTTTGTGTGAAGCTTTTGCGGTACCAAAGAGTTAAAATTACTCGCTCCATATGAATTACCGTGCAAAACCCCTATCAGATATTCTGGTCGGGTGTAGAAACTAATGACCGTCATAAAATCGCTAAATCTCGAGGAGATAATTTTATAAAGTGATATTACATACGTATTTGATACCGAACTATCGAATATTGCGTACAGAGGGGAAAAACAGACACGACAATTAGAAGAAAAACTAGCTACAACTACTAAGATAAAGTCTGAGTCGAGTTGTTTTCATCCAGCGTACTACTCCACGGTAGGCGCACGTCGAATCTAACCAACTACTATTGCTACACAGAGCTGTGTCGAGTCACGTCCTTGTAAGGCCACTTGCCTTCGTCTATGCAAGAACGTAAGACCAGACACGCCGAGAGAGAACTTGCGTGATTACATGTACTATTGTGTGGGTACACATCTTCCATGGGTGTACAGATTTTCCCTGTGTAATAATGATATGTTGTCTTTTGTCCATTCACGCGTGGAAGAGATAGCGCGAAGGAATAGCTGCTGTTTATACTTGTTTCTTAACGAAACAAGTTTCCTTCTCCACGATTCATACAAAATACGTCCCCGCCGGTCCGGTAGATGCACATTTCAACAAATTTTGAAGAGAGAATGCATGTTAGGGTTAGTTAGATTTTTCAGAGAACGCGATAGGTATCGAAGAATCAATTAAGGTCATAAAAAAGGGAAAAAAGTGCCTACTTGCTTCTCCCATTCCGACTTTACGCTCGTGTCCATTGAATTCATGAATATCATTAATTCTAAATTTCTTTCTTTCTTTCCCACCCTGTTACACGTCACGTCGGGGTTATTAAAACGACATATACATATCGCGCGATGTCATCTCCAACAAGAATCCCATATACATACTTGTCTACATTCAAAAGCTTCGTGTCGGACACGAGGGATGACACTTGGAAATCGAGAAAAAACGTAGAATTCTGATTTATCGTGAAAAATCTACTCAACGTTAAAAACCCAAGAAATTTTAAAGAGAAGGCGCATTAATCGTTCCTGCCTTTTTTCCCTCCCGCGAAATAATTATATTCTGTTATCCTACAGTAAAATGAGATGTATGTATATCATAAGTCATTTTATTATCTGAAATAATCTAACTGCGAAGTGCAGTTGTACGGTGGTTAAGTAATTTGCAGTAAATACATATTACAAAAGCTCTTTTCTCCTCTACTCTTTCATTCGAGGGAAAAAGGGACGAGGAAGAAGAAAAAATCCATCTACGCATACACGTTGGAAGAGAGAAAAAAACAAGGGGAAGAAGAAGTGGAAGAAAAGAAAAAAACAGCGAGACGCGAAGAAAGGGACTCTCAAGGAAGCAGTAAAAGAAGTTTTATTGGACGCCTTAATGACGTAATGACGCGGGTGCCCCTCACGTCGAAAGGCGCGAGTCAGACGTGCGCCTGTACCGTGTAAGTGGAGTGTTTTTTCTTCCTCCTGAGTTTTGTGAGCCGACGATGCCACGAGAACCGACAATTCGAAACCAACTGGGTTTTCAACTGGAAAATACGTAGGTATATGACGTGTATATATACGTGATAACGACGCGAACCATAAACTTATCCGAAAATCGTGAAATTCGTGCGAATCTCTCCCAAGAGGATGATTTTATATTCGCCGACGTGCGTACAAGAGCGTAAGAAGAGTTAGGTATCGAAAGTGAAAGGTAGTAGCCAACCGAGTATAAACCTCCACCCCAACCGCCGCGTGTCAATGGACTAAAGATTCAACGATGAACGAATGCACCAAAGAAAACAGAAACAGGCGTTTCGACAAATAACACAGCATAAGAATTGGAGTTTTCGAGCTGCAACTCTACCCCACCAGCTACAACAAAATCGTAATTTGTCGGTCCCGTACACCTACTACTTATCCCCTCTGATCAACCACATTTACTCAGACCAACCGATTCGTGAGAGGTGTATCGCTCCAGGCGAATCCCTTTGGCAATTCCTTTCTCGATCCTTTCGCGTTCTATTCCGTGCCTCAGCGGAATCGATTTACGAGCAAATGTGATTACACGAGTTGTACGTACGTGTGTACAACGAAGGTGTTACATTTGGGTACAAAATATTCGTACTCGTGCTTTCCCGGTTTTATCCGCTTCTTTATGAAAATATCCCCCCCCCCCCCCTATTTATTATATATTCAGATGTAAAGGAACACCTTCGTTGCACACACGATTAAAATCTCCCAATCGAAGGTATTTATTTATTTTTTCAAAGGCATTCGTTGGTTTCCACCTGCAATTCAAAGGGATAGTCAAATATTTCTCATTTAAAGTAATGTGAAATGATTATATACGAAACAATATAACAGATCGTTAGATTATGCGAAGTTTGATGGAAAGAAAATAAAGATAAATAGTTCGATTTGTGTACAAACGTCAGGTGGTAGGGATTTGAATTGCCTCGAGCTTCTGGTATAATGTCCGAGCGTGTGTATAAGAGAAATCGAAGTTGAAAGTATAACGTCTAATGATTGAACGGTTCTTTTGATCGGTCCATGTTTGACTTCTTTGAATATTCGTATTATTATGATATATTTCGTTCTCGAAATAGAACTGTATTCCCGTAAGATTTCTAAACTTCCGGTCAATGGTACCATAAATATTCGTCTTTATTCACTTGAAAATTTGTATGCAAAAACAAAATTTACGAACAAATATTGTGAACAAAACACACCCGGAAAACGAACAAACTTTATAGAAATTATATATAATTTCAAATAATTTATATACAATTTGCGTCAGGAAGTTATGGGTCTTTTTTAGATTCAATGAACTTCGAATTTGGATTCAGTGACTCCACAAATATATAATTAACATACTCTGATCTCCAGAATCGAAAATATTTTTTTGCGATTATGTTTTTATGTGCAATTGGAAAACCTATTCGACTGAGTTTCGTTTTGATGAAAAATCACACATATTAGACATAAATCTGAAGATTTATCGAATCGATAAATGGATTCAAAGGTGCCGTGGTGCAGAGAGTTTGTTGGACTTCGATGAAATCTTTGTCGGAAGGCGAAAAATCCGATATCGGAATTTAATAGTTGAATCATCAGTTGCATTAATACTATCCGTAATCTATCGTGTTGTTTCATTATCGTACAAGTCTTATAAAAATACGATATCTACGATAATTATCCAATGTGAACCCAATATAGATACCCAAGCGTGTATTGCCTTTAATGACAATGGGCCCCAGGCTGGGTCCATCCTCTCCAACCCAGTCTTGGGGAATGACGATGGGGCCCATGTTGGCTCAATCTTGGCCCTGTTGTGTTTTCCCATACAATTATGGTTGGTAGAAAATGGAAATAATGAATCTTAGTGCGGGCACATTTGAACTGGGCCCCAATTTGGCCCACCGTTCGGCCAAGATTGGGGCGAATTTATATCCCGAGCATGTGTATACAATCCTGTGCCCATATGGGCAGGATGGAGCTCAACACTGAGCCAAAGTGGGGCTGAAATTCATGCCCACTGGGGTAGAATTCAAAGCAATTTTCCAATTTCAAAACAAAAAGGAAGGGGCAGTATTGATTGCCTAGTCTGGGTTTATGCTGGGCCCGTAGTGTAACCAATTCTCGGGCAAAGCAATACGGCCGAGCTGGGAACGATGTTATCATCCCAGGGTTGGCCCCACGTTGGGTAACATGGGCACCCACCTTGGGCGTAGATGGGGCCCGCCGTTAATACACACTTGAGTATCTATCGGGAAATCATCGGGTTGCTGGTTCGGTTTTGTATCGAATAATTATCGTAGACATTGTATTTTTATCGGACTTGTCTGATAATGAAATCACACGATAGATTTCGGATACCATTAATACAAACCCAGTATGTATGTACCATGGGGCCCAGCATGGGCCCCAACCTGCCAATATGGGCCCAACACTGGGCCAGAGTGGGACCAGAGCAGGCCAGAGTTCATACACGCTAGGGAATTGATGATTGAACGATGAAATCCTGATATCGAGTTTTTTTCATAAGGGAAGAAACAAGAATAAATAAATTTCATCATTCAACACTGAAAAATATTTTGATTCAACATATTCCATCGAGATTTTGTTGAAAAATCCCGTTGAAAATTGAAGAATTTCAGTGCAACGTTTTTTTCTATTCTTCTCGTTTGAAAACATTGGATGTGATTGAAAATCACTGAGTTTTGATGAAATCTGTAGAATTATTGTGAAACTGTTGGAGGAATTTTGTAGAAATTATTTCAAAATTCATGACAGACGGTTTGTGCCATATTTTTAATTTCTAATGAGTTTCGTTGAAATGAATGTCAATGAAATTAATTGAAGAAATTTGTTAAATATTGTGCAGATTTGTTGAATAGTACTGAATTTTCATTCTCAATTTTTGGCAATTTTTCATGGAAAACTGTAGAAATATGTTGATAACAAGTAATGATTTCGGATCAAAATTGTTGCCGAACCCATTCATGTTGTTTATTGGAAATTGTTTATTTTCCACGAGTTGTGTCAAGATTGGATGGAGTTCAATGAAATTACACAGTAACAAATTTTTTGTCATTGTGTAAAGTGTTGAACTTTGTGTGTAGAATATTTAACATTCTAGAGTGTCGATTCAACACAATCGTTGTTAACGCGAACAAAAAAAAACACACTCTAGAATGTTAAATATTCTACACACAACTTTTAACACTTTGCACAATGACGAACAATTTTTGACTGTGTATCCGGAAAATTTTGCTAAATTTTGTGGAATTCACTTGAACCACGAACTTTTATTCTGAATAGTGAGTTCTTCCGATGAAGATTGTGGTATTTTTTGGGAAGCAAATGATGAATTTCAATAAACATTGTTTTAGAACTAATTCATGCGGTTTGTTCAAAATTGTGTATTTTTCGTTAGCTACGTTGAAATGGGGTTCGATGAAATTCATTGATAAACCATGTTCAATTTCATGGAATTCTGTTGAAATATGAAGTTTTTTCCGTGCTTTTTTAGATGTAGATAAAAATAATTAATTTAGATTATAATTTTCATCGAAATTTTTCGAAGATTGTCAACGAATTCAACAGATATTCAACGAGTTTCTTTATAATTTAACGCCTATAATTCCTTTTTGAAAGAAAAAAGGAAGTTGTAAAATTTACATCTTCATTTACCGCTGATGTAAATTTCACATTCCCCACTGAATTAACGCTCTTGAGCTTTATTCCCAAGTGTGTATTGACGTCGGGCCCCATCTACGCCCAGGGTGGGTGCCCATGCTACCCAACGTGGGGACAACCCTGGGATGATAACATCGTTCCCAGCTTGGCCGTATTGTTTTGCCCGAGAATTGGTAACACCACGGGCCCAGCATGAACCCAGACTAGGCAATCAATACTGCCCCTTCCTTTTTGCTTTGAAATATCCTGCTGATATGGGCCCAAGACTGGGCCAGAGTGGGACCAAAATTCCTCCACGCTGAGGATTGTACACACATGTTCGGGATATAAATTCACCCCAATCTTGGCCTAACGCTGGTCCAAATTGGGGCCAAGTTCAAATGTGCGCGCACTAAGATTCATTATCTCCATTTTTTTTCAACTATAATTGTATGGGAAAGCACAACAGGGCCAAGATTGAGCCAACATGGGCCCCATCGTCATTTCCCAAAGAGGATGGACCCATCCTGGGGCCCATTGTCATTATAGGCAATATACGCTTGGGTTGTTGGAATACTATAAAGTATGATGAATTGTGATGAATTTCAAAGGAATCCATTCAAGCACATTGATTTTTATTGGAGTTGTTGTTGAAACTTGTTAAAAATGTGACAAATAATGACGGATCATACGACGAAGAAATGTTTTCAATTGATTTCTGTGGAACATTCCTTCCGATTCAACTGATTTGAATGAAACTCGACACTCATGAGAACTTCAAACTCCAATCAATAATTCTTGAAAATTATTGTTGAAAAAATCGGTATGGAGAACCATACAGTACTTCCATGTTCCTGGAATCGGTATGGAGAACTCTGCGATTTTTCAAAGAGGCACTTTTCTGCGTGTAGTTGATGGCATCTGTTCCTATGGCTACGGGTCCGAAAAATCCCGAATGACCTGTACGAATGTTTTTGGAAGTGTGACATCAACGGCTTAAAAGATTAATAAAAGATAGTGCCTGATCCATCCATGGAAGGTTGGCTTCGGACTGCTTTTTTTGGCGTAGAAGATTCTGAATTCGCAGGAGTTGAATTTGAATTGTTCAAATGGGTGCCCAACGAAGAATAAGGATCCATACCTTTTTGTTAGCATACTTTGCTTATAAGGAAAAGTCTATCTTTCTTGAAGAGGTTCTTTTGAATTCAAGCAACTTGATCGTACACTGAGAAAAGTGTATGGGATTGATTACCATTCGCTCTAGTTCTCATCGCAACTTTAGGATAAGAATTGAGTGCTGACTCGCGATTTGGTGATCATTACGATGTTAACCTATCGTTCCCATGGTAACGTAAACATTTTATCGCACTCACTTCGATTTTGAATAGTACTTATTACAATTTTGGAATATCTGTCACCAAATTCCTATTCTTTCTAGTAATGGTCACCATATACTTCTCTCCGTGTACAAGGCAGCATTTTCCTTAAACGAGACATTTGCAATGAAAGAAGTTTTTTCAATTAAACATATAATTTTCTTGTATATCTATAAGAATTTCCATCCACATCATCATTCGCATTATTCGATTCATCGTATCAATTTGATTGCAGTCGGATAACCAGAACAGAATTACGAGCGGTCGCAAAATCACAATTTTTGAAAACATGTTTCCTTTCCCTTTTCCATTCTTCCGTGAAGATGGAGTTGAAACCGATGCAAGATACTGTACATAACTTGGGCTAAAAATTCATATTGATGAAACAACAGAAATGGAAAATATCCGCAAAATAGCGGCATTCATGAAACTTCGAAATTTTCTGTAGAAGTTCAGAGCTTATCCTTTTTTTCCTCCATTTCAATTTGCCTGAAACTTATATCGTATAATTAACACCTCGTGAATTGACTATGCTCAAAGTTTCGTGTCATTGGGATGATGCGAACATGAAAAAGGCATGGTTTGAAAATATTGCCAAATGATGCGAATCGCGAAATGGAAAAAATTTTCACAGTTGTCAACCTATTCGGATGAAACTTATATGAGACCATTATTGGGTCATAATTAGAACGTGGTATAAGCTTCATAGCAATCGGGTGACAGGAAGCGGAGATATGCGTGGTCGCAAAATCACAATTTTTCAAACCATAGTCCGCTACACGGAGAAAAAGGAATTCGCTGTGGCAGCGAAATCTACTTTCGCTGGGTTCCTTTTGCCAGAGCAGCAAATTTTTTGCTGTGACAGCAAACTATTTGCTGTTCCAGCAATCTTGTTAGCTGCGACAGCGAATTTTAAGCTGTGGCAGCAAAAAATGTTTGCTATTCTGTATATAATACTGGAAATTTGCTGGCGGAGCAAACATTTTTGGCTGCCACAGCTAAAAAATTGCTGTCGTAGCTAACACGATTGCTGTTATAGCAAATTTTTAGCTAGGTCAGCAAAAAATTTTGCTATTCTATATATAATACCTCGATTTGCTGCGTCAGCAAATTTTTTCTCTCCGTGATATATTTCCGAAATGCGCCATCCACGAATCCAAAATCATTCCGATCGGCGCATTCTGAGTAGAGTTATCATGCGCCAAAAAAATCGTGTGCACGCACTAGGGGTGTGCGGGTACCCGAGTCATCGGGTTTTTATCGGGTCGGGTCGGGTCGGGTACCCGTCGGGTCAGGTAGTGCGGGTACGAGAGTCATCGTTTTTTATCGGGTCGGGTCGGTCGGGTACCCGTCGGGTCGGGTTTTTCAATTACCCGAGTTTTCGTACCCGATTACATTCAGGTAATCGTACCCGATTATTACTGGGTAATTCAAATATAGCAAACGTTTTCCTCAGCAGGAAATATTGTGACAGGAACTCGATCAAGATTGCTGACAAAACATGCCTCCATTCAAATTGAAAAATATGAAAAAGAATGATATTTATAAGAAGAATATTTATTTTCATTGATATTCAAGATTCTATATTGTGGTTACTAAATAAGAAAATGGATAATATATTATTTATTTATGATATATGTGATTATATTTTTTTTTAATTAAAAAAAAAAATATATAACATCATGAAGCAATTTGGAGATTTCTTAATGCGCTGCATAATCAATTACATGGAGTAACAACCTAATAGACTTGTAGTGAATATGGCATTCTTCATAAAAAAAAAATTGAATTATAAAAAATTATATTCCTACAATCGCAAAGACAATTTGTCCTTAAAAAATCATGCAATGGCAACTTCGAAATAGAAGTTGAAAATATTAAATTCAAGCGATTTTATTATATTCGGGTACCCGACTTGGAAAACCCGATTTAATCGGTGACCCGACCCGAAAATACCAAAAATAAACCTGATAAAATAAAAAAACCTACCACACCTAGCTAGCACACACACACACACACACACACACACAGACATTTTTGGGAATCGAATTTTTTCGACGTTCTAAAGCGTTTGGCAAAGGCGAAATACCCCCTTCTGCATAGCGGATTTTTGATCCTATCACAATAATGCCATTCCCTTATATATAAGGAACATGGAAGTAAAATTCCCAAATTTCTTCAAATATTTCCAACAAAATTTGTCCATCAGGCTACCTCAAAGGCATTAAAAAGCATCACACGAGACATCCAAAACTTGTCTAAAAGATGTCTCAAAGGATGTCTTTTTCCCTAAGAAAATACCAAATCTTCTGTCTCGACTTCTCTTCCCCCTTTCTCTTCTCTACTGGATCATATTTCCTCGATTAATGTGTTCATATAGAACGTTAATATGTTTCTTCTGGCACTCATCACTAGTGCACATCTTTGTGCATGATCCAGAAGTATACCAAGCTAAGCGCACATAATATATATATACGTAAGCGTATATTTGTAGATTATGTCTTGTACGCGCCACGGCAATGTCACGTTTGACTCGGCAGACGATGCACCTGTGCAAACTAGTAGTGGTCAAATGAAAGCGTCGATTCATTCATTCGAGGAAGAAAAAATCATTCTTAACCAGGCGCGCGATGTGCAACCACCGTGAGCCATTCACCCCCCCCGCCCCCTACTCTTGCATAAGAATAAGAAGAAGAAATTTGTATGAAAATAGTTATTTACTTTCCTAACGTAATTAATGATATTACATACATCTCTTTATACAAATATCCCACGATCCGTGTGTGGGATGGAATAAACGGATCATCAGCTTTCAAGGTGTCGCGAGTGTATAGATATCTATATTCACATCCACACATATGAGAATACCTCATCGGAGATCATCATCGTCGGAAAAGGTAATTGATTATACATGCTGTGTACAGGGTGAATCGATAACGAACAGATCTTTCAGATACACAATAAGAGTTGTTGAAAAGAAATAGAAAGAAGAACATTTTACGCTTTAATTAGCGCGAAGGATTACATAATAGGTGAGTTTCAACGAAAGAAAAGACATAAACCATCGACTATGAGTACAACTATCTACCAGGGTGGTAAAAGAAATGAATGGTCCGTGCTCGTACTCTTGCTAGACCAACTAGCCGCAGATTTGCATACCAATTATTCACGAATTATCGTTGCATCGAGTTATACGTCTTTTATGATTTTATATAGGTACGTGTATATATATTTATATCGATAATTCGAATGTGAGAGCGCGTTCCTGAGGAAGGAATTAATTCATGTATAATTGCCAATGGGTTATTGTTGAAATATGTATAGCCTGTATGAATATAATTATACGCAGATGATATCTCTGATTCTTTAATGATTTTTATCTGCATTGAATATTCATTCTCCCTCTCTTGTCATATCCAATACGATCGCAGATGAGTTTTAGAGATAAAATCGTGTTTTCGATGTACCCAAAGTTTCAAATCCCATGGCATGTGATTCGAGAACAGTCCAATAACCAAACACTATTCCCTATTCGTACCTGAGATTTTAATCTTCAATTTAAATAGACTTTGGTATATAATGAGAAAAATTACAATTCACATACTTCGGATAGGCTGGAATTAATTTTCAATTTCATCTATAAATTAATAGATATGTTCGAGCTAGGGCCGAATGTTCTCCAACGAGTATTTCAATCTTCGAATTCTCCGCAGTCAAAATTAGCTTAACCTTTCTGCCTGTTGGAAGGTTTATCTACCGACAGGGGCATCACACATCGTGCACTCACAGCTCCTCGAAAAGACTGAACAAACGTATTTTCCTTCTGAAATGACAAGCATAAGGACTTTGGAAGGAATAATGGGTTTTCCTCACAACATTGTTCTCGATAAACAATCCTTGGAAAGATAAGTCAATAATGTCTCGAGGAATGATTTTTTATTATCCAATACCCACATTCTCTCCTCTCGAGTCCTGAATAGAATAGATGAATAGATTTCAATACGTTAGAGTGAATTTTACGATGCATTATGTTTAGCTCGGGGTCGATGACCCCGGTAACACCTGTCGAACGAATTGGCTGGACAGGTACGTACGTTTATGAAACTCTGTAGTGGTAAGTAGTAATATGCGAAAATAGATGATCTCGCGACATGTTGGTATCATTAACATATGTATATAAACATCTACGGGTAAAACCTATACCCGGCACTATAATGGCAGTCACACATGAGCGTATAGTGCGCATTTTGCACGCTATAAATAGAGTTTACAGTTTAAGAGCGTTTCTCGATGTGTAGGACTCGGTAGAGAGAAGAGTGAATTTCTGTATTCCTTCTTCTCTTATTATGCAGGCAATATACGTAGTCGCCGTGGTGCAGATAATGTGACACTATTATAAGGACAACCGCAAACCTGTCAACGGGGTCGATGTGTCGCCACGCGATACAACAAAAACAACATCAAAGACAGAGAAAAAAAATATCCACTCACTCTTCCTAAGTCGTAATAAAGTCGTAATCGTTGTCATTCTCAACTGCGAACCAACGAACGAACCAAGAGATGGATGGATCGAACTGTTTCCGGTATGGATGCTGTCTCTCGTTTCCCCACCTGTCGCGTCCTCTTTTTATCCTTCATTTTCAATCTTCATGTTTTGCATCTCGATCCTCAACACAAGCGACAATATGGAATATTTTGTAGATATTATTCCTCGAATATTTCTCACGATAGTTCAAAATTATGTACGAATATCGTTGAGGGGATGTATGAAAGCATAGGATAATCTAGAATGCTACTTAAATATGAGACCGGGCAACGATATATCAAGGAATATATATTCTCGTATTCGTATGCATATATAATTCTATCAAGAATTCAATGTGGATTTATTTCCAAATAAAGACAACGTCAATTCCTGCACAGCGAGTTCCCAATTAATACTAGAGGTATATATGCGTGTGTATATATGTATATCCGAATACATCCACATATATTTAAACCATGTTTCCAAAATTCACGGTGATAAATCTCTGCGACGCCGATCGATATTTATCGATTGCGTCTAATGAGCCGCACCTGCGACGCGTGTAACGTTTATCCAGTCACAGGTGTAATGTCGTCGAATCGTTAATGGAATCGTTGTCTCCTTTTATATATATTATACGTACATTACGTACATTATGTATATGAGCGCATGGTGTTCCCACGCTGTAGAGGATCGTCCATCGGACATCAATATAAATTTGTTTTTTTCTCCTCATCTTTTCTCGTTGTCGTCGTTATCGTCATCGTATTCGTTGCCCGCTTTTACGAATCCGCGATTTTTATGTGACGAAAATACAACGTTAAAACCCGTAATGTATATACGGTAGGTGCTCATTAGATTAATAGCTGGGTACTGCACCACCGTACGCCCATTTCCTATTGGATTCCCTATTATTCGAACGCGTACTATCCGCACTTTATAAACATCGATTATTATCATTGATTCTAGCTCATGCAACGATTATATAGGTACCGTTAAGATAAGTCAACATCGTATAACATCGAAATTCTAGGAAATTTTTGTGTATGAATAATTTTGAATACCAATTAATTATTGCAATGTAGTCTTGTCGGATAGGTATTATTTTTCTACACATACGTGTCTTCGGGTCGCATTATTCCTCGAAGATCGAAGTACAGTACAGTACTGTACTAGTCGAGCTATCGAATTTTTCGTTTTTCTCTTCATCGATTAACAGACAATACCGGTCGATTCGTTGCGCCGATCTTGCATCTGCCATCATTATTGTTCCATCGCGCCAAGCGCATATGCGAATGTTACGTACCAAGATTACTCTCTCTCACGTACCCTACCGAGACTGTATGATTTATAAGTTTTCATTCACATCCTCATCACTTGATTAGAAAATATAAATGCCATAATCATTCAAGGATCATAGATAAAATATTAAATTCTCCTTCGCTCCTCGAGTACAGATGAGTTTCGGTGAATCATCGTGATCATCATCATCATCATCATCAATTCTTTCCTCTCCTCGTTCTCGGTTACTCTAGAGTGCAATAAAAACCTTTGAAATTCTTATTCGTGTCTTCACTTCAGACACCTCGCATTTAAATCCCTAAATAACATATATAACACACTCCTTCCTCTGTACTCTTTTCACTTGTTCTTAATTTTTCATCGGTTTAAGTAGGCAAAGAGAAGAAAAAGGAATATTCTTGGAAGAGTACGACGTAACGTCCGAGCGTCTGGTATACGGTTCTTGAAAGTCAGCTTACGACCGAGATCACCATTGATAAGACAATGTTTTTCCACGAGGTATCAGAGAGCTTGAGTTGATTCATCTTCGTGATTCACGGTCCCTTGGGTTATGCGTTTGACGAAACACACAAACTTGGATAATATTCAATTGATTGCCTCTCTCGAAAGAAAGGTAATACATATTTTTTTCTGGGACCGAGTTCGCTTACCAGTTCACGTTCACCGGTTAACAAGACGCGAGACAAGACGCCTACCCAAGTTCTTCTTAAATGTATGTTTATATCCGTGCATTCAGAGATGAGAGTATATAAGGGTATACGTACATATAATACATAAACTGACCCTCTTTCTTTTTCTCTCTCACCGTTTTGTCGCCATCTCATAAAACGACGATGACGACGACATCCTATCTGCCGTCTCTCATCTGACCCCGACACGACCCCGCGGAGAATTAAACAATTACGAACCGTCCTGGACGCATAAAAGTCTTACGAAAATTTTCTCTCATTTCCAGGTATCGTATACCATCGTGCAGTACCCGAGGTGTCATAACGTATGCTCGTTTTTGTCAAGAATCTCTCTGTATCTTCCTTCCCCCTAATTGCTCTCCACACTCCCTTTTTAGGCACTCAGTGGTGTACATGGGATATGCCAAGCACGGAGTGGTGCCTATCGCATCCGCTGTCGTACTCTTTCACAATATCTTTTGATATATTTGAATAATTCTATTTCCCATTCCATTCTATCCTGATTCAAAATTCGTCGGATTGTCTGTATTCGGGATAAATCGTAGAACTTGATGACATGTTTCTGGTATAATTTGCTGAAATTTGGTTCGATTTCAAACAGTCTTTTCAACAAAAGTCGATAAAATATTCAATGAAATTCAACAATAATGTTCAAGAAATTTCAACGATTCTCAACATTATTAATTAGAGTTCAAAGTTTTCATCAATATTTTATTAGAACCAGTTAGGGATGCACGATATTGCGATACGATACCTTCATGCAATAAACCGATACGATATTCGAGATCAAGGTTTCGATATTCGAGAATATCGCCGATATTTTACTATTCAAATGCTGTTTGCGCAAGATAAAAATTGATTAGGTTTTGTTTTCAGTAACACATTCTAGAAAAAAATCGATATCAAAAGAACATTACATTTATAAATGCACAGTTTGTAATTGTATTTAATGGAATATTCAGTATCGAGAACAAAGGTTTCAAAAATCTACTTCACAAATTTCTGACTTAAGACTGGATCTGGCCCAACAATCTATACATAAAAGATTTCTCACCGTGTTACTTTTTAATTTATTTCTGTCTTTTCTAACTAGCAATGTTGCCCTTGAAAACATCCGTTCTACTGGTACGGAAGAAGCAAGTATACTCAGCACATCCCTTGCCATTCGCGACAATGTGGGAAATAACCCCGCATGTTGTTTCCACCAAACTAACATGTTGGTGTCCACCACCGCTCTCGGTGTACGGATGTAATCCACAATCTCTTTTCTCCATCCGATTTCGTGATCATTATTTTTAACGTAAATGGCATTAAAGTCTATGAAATCACTATCCGTTTCATTTGAATTTTCATCTCCATGAAATAAATGATCACGATTAGCGTGAAAATTTTCTACGTAGTAATTACGTTTATATAATTCTTCGAATTTGCTGATACTTGCCTCTTTCATACTTCGACTCCAATCCGTTGCTTCAAAGCTTTCAATTTTATGCCGCGGATCTAATATCAATGCAACGCAATAATAAGATTTTTATAATATTAGACTTGCAATAATCGTAGGATGTTGTATTTGAAACAACCGTGGGCACTGTTTTTACATTTCAAGTAAGGTGACAGGCCCCATTAATGAACACCTTAACCCCCATTAGCGAACAATCGTTTATCTATTATATCTTTCCTATGGCGTATTATTCTGAATTTATTTACATAACAGCGGTTGATTTAGTATCCAGTCAGTCATGCTTGGATGAAATCAAAGCACTAAATGAAAAGTACTATGAATCAAAAACCAAAACGTTCATTAAAGGGGTCGTGTTCATAAATGGGGTCATCTACCTTACTAGGATGTAACGGTCACACGGAGAAAAATGCCGCTCGAGAATAGAAGATATTCTCTTTTTCGTGAGTAAACCCAAAACAGAAAGGTTCGTGAAATGAATTTTCACATGAAAATACGCAAGATTACGAATGCTGCAGAACAAGTCACGCTCAGGATTCAAAATTTCAACACTGAATAGCCAAATTTTACACGCTTTTAAACGCTTTATAAAATTTGAATCCTACCCATTACTTCTTCTACCGTATTCGTAATCTTTCGTATTTTCTTCATATGTAAAAATTCATTTCACAAACTGTCCTGTTTTTGGTTTACTAAGAAAAATAAGAAAAAGACTTATATTATTGAGCGGCACTTTTCTCTGTGTATTCTTCTTCGTGCAAAGCGCAGGCATTGGAAAAAAATTAATACGCATACTGAAAAAGTACTATATATTCACTGATAAAATACAATTGGGTTTTAATCCATATTAAGATTTCACGTAGCACCAATGTTCTGGCAGAAGAAGCATTCTAAGAGATATCTTATGCAAAACAATCAGTACAATTTGAGAAGTCCGTTATCCTTGAAAAACAACGGAGTTCTTAAATTGTTCTGATTGTGTTGATTAAGACATTTTTTAGAATATTATAAGATATCTTTGAGAATGCCTATTTGCAATTAAGATATCTTCTAGAAGTCTTTGTACTATGTGGGATGTTGGAACAGCGTTATACACGGTAATCAAACATCACGTAACTTTTTCGAGAAGGCAAACTCCTGATAGAAATACAGGATGTTTTTTCTTTCGGCATTTTTTGATTCGAAGCTTTCCCGCGAAGTTATGAGCACCTTTCATTTCCAGTGACTATATATATTCAGAATGAATTAATTTTGAAAAACGAGATCATAGGAATTAAATTCTCTTAGAAAGAAGCAATCTTATAATTATAGGTTAGTAAAGTTCGAAATCAATTTACGATATTTACGATACGATATCGATATTGGGATAATCGATATCGATACGATATTCGGGCCCCACGATATTTTCCGATATCGATACGATATTGGCCCAAATATCGTATCGTATCGTATCGTGTGCAACCCTAGAACCAGTTGAATCCGTCATTATTCATCACATTTTTAACAAGCTTCAACAACAATTTCGATAAAAGTCGATGTGGCTGAATGGATTTTTCCGAAATTCATCACAATTCAGCATATTCCATAGTATTCCAATTGTAAAGCTCAAAACGCATTCATTAAGCGTCAGTAAATTCTAACGTAATGATTCAACAAAATTTCCAGAAATTACTACGAAGAATGATGAATTTTTTGGGTAATATATTAGATTCTGGTGGGAAACCTTGAAATTCATGGAATGAGAATTATTTTCGTTGAATTTCAATTAATTTTCTCAACAAATTTTCTCACCTAGGTATTTCACCAAATTCAACGAGGTGAACAAGTGACTCCGTCGCAACTCATGGAAAAGAAACAATTTCGAAATTTGTTGAGAAATCATTATTTATTTTCAGCAACATTCCAAATTTCCATTGCTAGTCACGATTCAAAGTGGAAATTCACTATTTCACAGCAGAGGAACAACTTCATATTTTAACAAATTCTCACAAACATTATCGACGTTTTTCGATTGATTTAAACCAATTTCATCTCATTTCGACAAAACTTACAGGGAATGAATTTTTTTGAAATCAACAACATGAGCGACTTCTCCAGGAATTTTGAACAGAATTCCACAAAATTAGGCAACGTTTCCCGGATAATTTCATCTCATTTCAACGCAAACCATGGAAAATAAACAATTCTTCATCAAAATAACATGAATTGATTCTCCAACAATTTCGATTGGAATTCACTATGTGTTTTCAACACAATTCCAGAGTTCTCATGAAAAGTCACCATTTAGAATGAAAATTTATCATTCAAAAGCAAGGAAAAAAATTCACGTTTCAACGGAATTCCACAAAATTCAACAAAATTTTCCGAATGATTTCATCGAATTTCATCTCATTTTAATAAAACTCGCGCAAAATGGGAATTTTCATGAATATTTCTCATTGAGAATGAAAATTCAGGTTTTACAATTCAAAGAAACTCCTGGCTATTCTACAAATGTACACAATATTTAACAAATTTCTTCACTTAATTTAATTGATATTGATTCAATTTTAACGGACTCATTGAGAATTGAAAATGTGGCACAAAGCGTCTGTCATGATTTTCCAATTAATTTCCACAAAATTCCTCTAACGGTTTCACAGGAAATTTCACGGTTTCATAAAAACTCAGTTTTTTTCCAACAAAAAGAATAAAAAAACGTTGCACCGAAATTTTGCAATTTGTAACACCGTTAGAAAAATCTGTCCGAAACTTCATAAGAATAATATGAAGTCTCTCACTTGAAATATTGAATTCAATAATTTTCTTCTCAATATTAAGAATTTTTCTTTTTAACATTAATGATATAATATTTGTGGCATTTGATGAACAATTTGGTAAATTTCAGATAGAAATTCTGAAATTTCATTATGAATATTCAATTTAAGAAACATGATATAAATTTTTGATTAAATTTAACAATTTTTCTAACAGTAAAAAAAGAACTTCCGGTGTTTAATGATATAAGGAACCTTTGTTCTATTATTAACTACGGCTCGTTTGAATTTGATTTATTCATATTAATAGAAAAATGTTCTCCACAACCAAAAGGTTTCTGAATTATCCAATACGGTGCACGTTGATTAGATCATTTTGAAATTCACTGAATAATTCTTATGGACTACCGGTTCTAGACACTCTTGCTGTCTGGGATCTTTTCATACTCCTCATAATTATCCTTCATGAAATATAACCGAATAACAATCGAAATTGATTCTAGGATTTTTAATGTGACTATAATCTTGTATATTATCCTCGTATATTTTCTTATCGAAGTATCTCTCACGTATGTACGGATTGTTCGGTCTTCCGATAATCGATCGGCAAACTTTGTGCAATTAAATGTGGTTTCTTCTTTTTATCCATCGTTTTCTCTTTTCCCAGCCATGCCATCGTCCTGTTAAGTAATTCGATCGAAGTATTCTAACCGATACGAAGTTATCTCTCCGCGTATCCCATTAATTCGTTTATCGAATGATAATCATAAAAGACACCGTGTAAAGGGTGCCAGGCGACACGTATAAACGAAGAAAAATAAATGAAATCCGTCCCTCTTTGGCGAGCTTTGCCGGACGTTTCTATCATTTTTGCAGCTAATTACGGCTTAATTACAAGAGCCGAGCGTAGTCGCAAACGTCAGAGCGACAATCCAACGGCCTTTAATTAACGCGTCACAGCATAGCGACTTTAACTGACAACCTGTTGCTCTCTATCCTACCTCAGCATGGTCCTTTTATCGATTCGTTTGTACATGCATTATACATAAAACTCAAACATATTCATAAATCTTCATACACGGACAATACTGTTCCTCACCGTCTTCCGGTGAGTTCACCCCTGTAACCTGTTGAACTCAAGATTTTTTACCCGTCGCGTCGGAAAGAAAAAAGAAAAGAAAAATTCTTCTCCGGAGGAATGGAAGCAAGAAGAGAATGAAGATATCGCATCTCATCCTTGTCGTGGAATAATAATTTATAAACATCCCACGTGAAATGAACCACGGTATTATCTTACAAATTCGCCCACGGTACCGTTTTTTCCTTTTAACCCTGTTGTCCACCCCCATCCCTTTGACTTGTCCACCTACCCTGCCTCTTCGTTCGTCGGTTTGAGCATCGAGGACCGGTAACTGTAGCAACAGCAACAGCAGCAGAAACAGCAGCAACCGACCGTGTCAAGCACAATTGTCATTTATCGTCTCCAGAGGATTTACGGGTTCAGCGTTTACACGAGCAACGACGTTGGCGACGGCGATACCGACGCGCCAACCCAAAGTTTCGTCGAGCGATTCATCAGAGTACGATAGCTCGTATATCCTGGGACGACGACAGGTCAGAGTACGGGCACTGTGTTGGCTGCTGTTCCTCCACCTTTTACACCGCTAAGCCACCGGACGGAGGCATATCTTTTCGCTTGTGTTATCCAGTTGTTCAGTTATATTCCAACTCGGTAATATTCAAAGATATTTTCAATACTGCTTGCTTTGCCATAACAGGACAAAGCGGAAGAATTATCAGGATTGATGATGACGATGGTGCTGATGAGTCACGATGCCACAACTGCTTTCGCTACCAAAATAAGACAAAGACACTTCACGGAGGAAGTTGAATCATTCGACTTGTTCTCTCGAGAAAACCTCTCTAAGACCCATCTTCCACCCACAACTCCCACGTGTGCGTTAGCGAGGACCGATAAAGAACCTCTCCCGCTAATTGTTTCGAAATATCCTTGATTTTCTTTTTCACGATCAAAGGTGTGACAGCTCGGGGAGCTGTCACCCACGATCTATGATTTCTTCTTCGTAGTACGTATCGATACATGAACGAACGTGTTGGCTACAGTTAGATCCATTATCTAAATATATCGTCGTCATTACGGATGCGTATAATGCCGATAAATCAGTCTCCATCACCTTTCACACTCTCTACCTCTTTCTTTGTACGTCTACCTGTCACCGCTAAGGATTACTTAGTAAGAGAATCTCGTCGAATGACGGCGATAACGTCACCGCTCATCTGTTATAGAACGAGTTCAATAATTAATAGGAATATATTGGCCCCTGTTCTTTGTCGGAAGATAAATTATAGGGATTTCTTTCCACGATGGAATTATTCGAGTGATCGTTCAATCAGGCGTATGTACGTGTTTCGTATTTGATCAAAGATTACCGTGTATGATTGAAAAAAAAAAGAAAACAAAATTTCGATTTTTATTCGTGAAATAAGGTGCTTTAGTTGCAAAAAGCTGTTATAGTCGCGATAACAATACCCATAACAGCACGCTTGGTAGCTGCAGCAATCAATAACGAGATAAACCACGGTCCATTAACCGAATTTATGTTCATGAACGGGCATTTCGAATTGTCGCATTCATAGACGTGTTCTTTTTATACTTATATCGAATAAAGTCAAATTCTACTACTTCTTCTTTCGCTGAATACAACGGGGACCAAGCCAACCACTTTGATGTTATCGTTGTAAACCGGACCATAACCATATTATTATTTAATTAATGAATTCTGAATTGCCAGGATTGACACGGGCGTTGATAAGCTTTTATTGCAGATCTTACACGCGTTAGGGTCGAAAGATTGATCCAACGACAACTGTTATACTTCACGATAACTTTTACACTCACGTAAATTCAAATTTCCAAGAAGGAAGACATTTTATGTGTGTTAGTAGCGCTAATTTAGATACAGTAAAAGTAATAATTTTCTGCACTTGAAATATTTTTTGGAAGAAAGAATCTTATATAAGACAACTTTCTTCGGACAACCTCATTCAAAATTCGATTTTGATAGATAAATAGATCTTGGATAGACGTATAGCGATCGACCGAGCGACCTACTCCCTAACTTATGAATTAATGAAGACACCCACGTTTTGTGGTTGCTCGCTCGCTTGCTCGCTCGCTCGGTTGCCTGCCTAGATATCATGACAGGAAACGATTTCATCGTAGACATCGTAGAAATACCATCTTTTACGCTTAGCTCTCTGAGCTGCATATAAGTGTGCGGTGTGAGCCGCGACGTCGAGCAATTATTCATCGCGAACGGTCGCAAGTAACAAATCGCTAGTCAAGTGGCAACATCGTCGTTGTCGTCGTGGTCGTCATCTTAGAGGTTTTGCGTAAGAGAGAAAAGTAATCGAAAGTGGGCGAGGGATGGATAGATGGATGGATGTATAGAGAGCAAAGAAGATGGATGAAAGTTTGAAAGACGAAGATGGGACCGTCCTCCCACGCGAGTATACGAGAAACGTGTAGATGCACACGATGTGTAGATACCGACACGTAAATTTAGCACCTAACGTATTATGCACGCTCGAAATGAGCCGTATTGGGCGTACGATATATAACTCCTTGTATGCACGGAATCAAATGAAATAATAAGTATTCAAACCTGAAAGACTTGTCACGAATTGCCACATCAAAAGGGAATTCCGTGACGAGATCGTATTACGTTATTACTCTGTTACTCATCTCTGTGTTTTTTCATTTTTTGTTCTGTCACTTTCGAAATATCACCAGCGTCGCAACGATCTTTGACCGAAGATATCGATCTCCCGCGAATTTCATTTACCTACTTCCCGACGAGAACAACAACGTACACGCGGAGACGTACATTTTTCATGCGGAGGCTTCTTCTATTCCATTACCGTCCGCTCTTGACTGTACAACTGTCCGTCTCTGTATATACGTCTTCAACATATTTCCGTTTGTTATTATTTTACGTTCAACAGTTGAAACACGTTCGGCTGAGGTAAACGTGGCCAGGCAGTAACTATGGTTTCAGTCTCGCAATAAAATGCCTCTAAGACAAATGTTGGCGATAAAGTTACGGGAATTGATGTGCTACGTAAGAATATGGTTACCAATACCGCTGTACCTTCCCGTTTTAGTTAACAATACGCCTATACGTTTATTCCTTTTCCTAACGGTGGTTTTACAACTCAGACGACGATGACGATTGCGACGCAACGTCTCTTCTTGCGCATCCTTATGCCCGTAAATGTATATTATTCGCCGTATATGGTACAAAATCTTCACAAAATATCAAATTCCATAGAATTTCATCGATATCTTCGAAATAATATACAATTGTAGATTTCGAAAGACGAACAAGACAGAACGATCTCCGTAGAAGGGACAAAATAAAAATGTCACGAAACCCGAGTGAGGACTTGTTTAAGGCATTCGTTAAGTGTTATAGTCATAATAATGTCCAATGAGTACAGAACAAAGGGAAATGACACGCACCAGGGAGCTTCTTCTGTTCTCCTCAATGCCTCGTTGCATTGTGAGATGCGAGAAGTGAATTAACAGATGGACCAAAATAAATGTACCCTTACACCGCTCCGCGACAGTTGCCTGTTGAATTTTTTGCTTGCTCGAGGAAGAGAAAAGAGAGGATAATGGATGAACAACCAAGAGAAAACAGATTCAGAATGCAGACGGGTCGGAGACTAAACAATGATGTACACTCCGACGCACGCCCACTTTTCTTTCGATTCGCTATATTGGTAACGATACACAAAGACCTTGGATGGATTTCTTTGGTTCGGTTCTCAAGATGATCAAAGGGTCATTATTTCTTGGAAATAAAGCTCTTAAGGATGGTGGGGATATTGTATCTTCATCAGAAATCAAGAACTTCCTCGTCCATTAAACTACAGTTGCAGGTTCCTTATCTTTCAATCAACTTCGATGACACTATTTTTTTGGGGAAAAATTTGATTATAATCTAATTTTCCACTGTAGCGAGTCTTCTTCAGACTTCCAGAGCAAGCGAAATGTTGTGATCAACGCTTTTACTCGAACTTTATTCATAGAATCGAATAGAAGCTTACGTTTCGCTTTCATAAATTCCAACATTATCCAAATATCCTGCTTCGATTTCAATTATAGCTCGAAAGATGTTAGGGAAAATATATGAAGACCCCGTTCATTGAAAAGTCGTGAAAAAGGAAAACGGGAGTTGGGGTAGAATCTGATAATAGGACTAGACGTTGAAAGATAGGTACATGAATTGCTAACATTTTGCGAGGGTAGATTGTGTCCAAGATCCGAAATAGATAGTAGACCTATACAATTTACGCAGTCACATTGCTCAGTTAATCACTCCGTCTTCGACGTAATTATCCCAAGTGGGCGAAAGGTCTCTGAGCACGACGTGCTCTACGGAGGCGTGCACTCGAGCGCACCACTAGCAATAGCAGTTGGTAGCAGCAACAGCAGCAACGCCAGTAGCCAGACTTCTGTTATTGTGAGTTTCTATAACTGAAATCTCTTACCTTGGCTCCTCCTCATTCCTTTCCACCACCGTTGATCAAATACCGAATCTCGGCTCCCTACATTAAAAAGCTTCGGTGTTGAACGAATTATCACGTCATCAATTTCATCTGTGGGTGAAAATAGGACATTGGCAAGTGATGGAAATCAGTTTATATTCGAATTATATATCATTCTCTCCACATAGGATTTGGAAAAACGAATGACAAATGGTCTACGTAATTGTTCTACACCACACTTTCTCCGAAATTTGAATTTATTTCATCCATGAATGAAAAATCAACAACAAAGGGTTTGTGTGAAATGGTACGAAGTTCAAATTCGTTGGAGGGGAAGGATGGATAATGCATCGCCCTCTGCACTCGTCAGGGCGAATAATTCACATTGTCCGTCGAGAATGGCGTGGGCAAGTTCTTTCTTTTGTCAATTATTTCGGGACACATCGGTGCGAAGAAAGAAAGCTTTGCGCGGTGGAATGGATCTTACGACTGATTTAGCTTAACTATCTTTGCTGAATATTCTCGAAATAGATGATCCTTTGCTCGTCGAAAAATTGGTTTCACTTAAATCGAACCGTATTGATCACCCAATTTCCCCTCGACGAGCGATCACGTTCAATTGTTCACTCTCTCATCCGTTCTACACGGACGATGAGGAGAGAAAAAAGAGTAGCAGGAGTAGCAGCAACAGCAGCAGCCACAGCAGCAGCAGCATCAGCCCCGCGAGGCAGTTCAATCAAACGATTGATTATATAGATAAGAAGAAACGAACAGTTATTTTCAGTCCGAATCGAGGATCGTCTTTGTATTTTTCTCTTATTTTTTTAATTAAGTATTGTTTATTATTCTCGGGACTCTCGAAGTCGCATCAACTGCATTCTTGTCTCGCAGTCATTTGGCTGTACTGTTTCTGGTTCTTCTTTTGCTTCTGTTTCTTCTTTCTCTCGATTCTTTTTCTTTTTCTTCCTCGCTCATGTCGTTCATATGCAATTTCGATGCGCCTCCATCCGCCGAATTAATGCTCGCGGTGTTTCAGAGATCGCGCGCGCCATTCATAACGCGAGTGTTATTAGCGCAGATCGCAGTCAGATATACCGACCAACGGCAGAAGTAGCAGAGTGGCGGTGGTGGTGGCGGCGGCGGCGGCGGTGTCGGTCGTGTGGTTAAAATAAAGATGATGAATGCTCGGACGTCCCTCGCCGCGTACTGGATGTAGATTAATATCGGGACCCTCGCTCACTCGCTACTCTTCGAACGAACCACCTCCTACTAATATCTACTGCCGCAACTTCGTACCTGACTTTACACGGTACGTAAGATTCACGCGTACATACGACACACCTTGAAATATAGTTACGTACAGTTTCGTGATATTTTTATTTTCTAATTTGTTTGTTGTTGGAATTCATTGTTGTAAAATTTATGAAATTCCTCGTGTGCGAGTATCCACGTTGGGAACGATATTGCATGAGATTTTATGTTGCAAAACTGATGAAATAATGGAACTGGCTGTTGAATGGGGAATTTAACGTTAACGAGCTTCTAAATCATACCCAACGCCAACACGGTAACGATTTTTATCTTCGATAACCGCAGGTTCGCGATTGTGCACGATTGTCACGTACTCTTGAATCGACTAGCACAAATTACGGAGGTGGATACGAGCTGAAACTTTTGTTTTCTCAAGATATGCACGACGGTTGATTAATTATTGATATTTAACCATTATACTATACATACATAGCTTCAAGTCCAGACTGCAAAAGAACCCCAGCCGCAGGATCGCTATCTTCCGCGAAACCTTTCAAAATCTATCAAACGTTCAATAATTCTTCGTTACGATAATGAGAAACATCAAAATGCAAATGATATCTGAGACGCGTGAGAGCTGGTAAATCCACGATGAATCGAAAACCGCTGTGATAAAATTCCAATTAAAAATCCAACCTAATTATTAATAATCAGGGACTTAATCACTCACATAGCCGACTATATATATTATACCCGTTCTAACCTACAATTATGATGGTTGGGAAGCATCATACTCTCTGGCAATTTTATCATATTTAATCACACACCTGATCGGTTCAGCCCTGAGGCATCACAACAAGGGTACTTTGTATTTCACTTTCTGCTGATGTAGCTGCCGGTACGCAAGTAGACTCTGGATCGCATGTGGAATACATTTACGCGTATAGCTGGGATAACCGCGTATTAAGGTATACGTGTAGAATCTGAAATGTTTTCTCAAGTGTCGCTGTAACGCATTATCACTCGTCCTTCGGAGGTTGCATCCTACAACCTACGCAGTCCCAGGCATCTTTCGATCGACTCTCGATATCATCCAATTTCATCGTTTCGTCAGTTTGAATATTTTTCTTCTTACAATACAACAAACGTGACAAAGGAATGCGAAATCTCGTTAAAGAATAAATCATTCCATGGAATAATCTGGTAATTTGAACACTGTAAATATCGCATGTTCGATGTGGCGATAATATACGCGAGGTGCTCGAAGATTGTAATTTTGCGGGTAAGATTGTAGTTTCTCGATTGCTCCTCGAATCATCCTCCGATCGTCCATCGGTATCCGTATAGAGAGAACGGAAATAAAATGGAAAAGTCGTCCAAGATCGTTTGAGTCATCATCACGAGTCGAATACGATTCTCCGGCATATCATTTCGAATAAAAATTTGTTTTCTAGGTTGGATGCGTTTGCCTCTTGTATATACTATGTAAATTCTCTAGACTCTCAAACTCTCTTCAAGTTACTATTCTTATCTTCTCTTTTGGATTCAGAGACACTTCGGATCGAAGTCACAAGTTTATGATGTTGGATTGAAACAAATTTACGATCGTATTTTCGTATTTGCGCTGTTCGATTGAATTTCAAATGCGTTCAATTAAAATACAGGGTATTATTTAGTTGTTTATTCTTCACTGGAATTGATGGTCCATTCTAACGGATTGGATATGGTATTTATATTCTGTACATAAATGAATACGTACGAATACAGGGGCTCGTCGTTTACACACTGTACGGGGGATCATCGAGCACCGCTAATTCGTAGACATTCTCAGACGGCAGTCGTCGGGAATTAATATAGCCCCGACACCCTGGTACATCAAGGATTATAATTGCTCGAGAATAATGAGAGTATCCCATAGGAATTATACGATGACGAGGAACTTTAGACAGGCATTATAAGACCAAATGTGTGCGCTATAAGTCGTTCTTTAAGGAGAAATTCCATCGCTGTAGCTTTAAACGAAATATAAATCGTTTCATCTTTTTATTCACTTTTTTTTCTCTCGTGTTTCCGTCCTACCAGAAAGTAAGTATATATGTACCGAATGAGAGTAGTGTTTGGACGTGAGATATCATGTCATTTTTCAGTCGGAACTAGCGTATACCTCTTTCGAGATGAGCACAAAGCAGGAGAAGTGTAAGAATAATTATTTGTGAAGGTTATTGTCTAGCATACGTTGAGAGAAGAGCGATTTGGAAGGTCGGTAAATAGTGATATACTTGTTCGACAAATCTAAATAGTACTGAAATTTCAGCGATGTGTCATGAAATTTCAAGAAGGATTACTGAAAATTTGCTTAACATTACTCAGTGTTCTTCAATCAATAATACCTCAATAATAATACAATATTCATGACCAAATTTCCCAAGCAGCAATAGAATTTCCAAGTATATACGAATTAGGAACGTTCGTAGAATGTACGGATGAGATATGAAGAACATGTAATGAACGTTCATAGAATATTCGAATAAGACTGTTTTAAATATACTTAGAACGTACATAGTACATTCGAAATGTACGATATTCATTCAATCGACGTTCAATTAACCATTTCAGGGGCAATAGGACGTATACGTCCCACCTATGTTATTTCAGTTTTTTTCATATCTGTAGTACATATTGCATTATTTACGGGAAAATACTCATTTTTTACACTCATTGGTATCTAAATTATTCAAACTTTATGCAACATTGCAATAATTTATTCATTTTAATATTGATTATGAATGATTAACATGAAAAAATTCGCTTTTTTTGAAGAAAAATCGGTTCCCCCGGAATGAGAACAGTTGAGCCCCTGAAATATTTTTTTACATACTCTCCATACATAGTTCTTTGATATATATTTTTGTCAGAATTTTTCGTATATTAGTTTTTAAGGAAAAAATTTTTGAAATTCCGGAAAATGAAATTTGTTCAGCTCTTTCAGAGATACATTTTTTTGTGATACTTATATCATTAACAAAATCATCCATAAGAGTTTTTGGGGTTGCTGAATACAAATTTAAGGTCAGATTTGAAAAATTCTAAATGGCGGATTCAATATGGCGGTCAAAATTTTCAAAAATTGACCGATTCCGGCCAAATTTTTATTCTAGGGGTTTTTGGGGTTGCAAATTAAGAATTTGAGGTCAGCTTTGCAGAATTAAAAATGGTGGATCCAATATGGCGGACACAATTTTCAGAAAACTGACGGATTTTGACTAAATTCTAATTCTGAGGGTTTTCGGGGTCATTGATTACGAATCCGCAGTTAGATTTTGAATCATGCGCACCAGATGAAGATTTTTCAGTGCTTTCGTTTCTGCTCGGCAAAACGTAGAACTAACGATGTGGATATGGGATGGGGGTTGTTTCATTTTTTGTTAGTTTTTGTTGTGTGTTTTTTTTGTGGCTTTGTTTTCCTTTTAGGTTATTTTGTGTTTCTTATTTTGTAATTTCCAATTCTTTTAACCAATCCCTTCCAGGGGCAGTGGGGCATATACATTCTACCTATTTTGCTTCAGTTTTTCTCATATTTCTAGTACATTTTGCACTATTCACGGGCAAATACGCATATTTCACAGTTATTGGTACCTAAGTTATTCAAGCCTCATGCAAAATTGCAATAATTCACTCAATTTAATATTAGTTATTAATATTAATTAACCTGAAAAAGTCCGCATTTTTCTGAAGAAAAATCGATTTCTTCTTCATGAAATTAGTCGAGGCCCTGAAATTTTTTCGCATATTCTCCATACATAGTTTCTCGATACATGTTTTTATCAGAACTTTGGATCAATTAGTTTAGAAAAAAAATGGGAAATCTCGGAAAATAAAGTTTGTTTAGAATTATTCATCATTTCTTTATTACTCTCATTAATGATATTCTTTTGCATGAATATATGTATACAGGCACGTATCCAGCATTTTCATTCAGGAGGTGCCAAGTGGGAAAATTTTCAAAATTATCTAAAAATTATATCCGATTCTATCCTTAGTAGAACTGATGTGAGCCCTATATCATTTCTACTAGGCCTATATTCAGTTCATTCATGAGTTATATATAATTTTGAAAATTTTCACCTAGTTCATGAAATTAATGCCCCAAAAACATATTGAGTGAATCCGTAAGCATCCATGCATCCATTTTTTGTAAATTACGTGAAAAAACACAAGGTTAACTCAACATAGTGAGCTACCGGATTTACCATCTTGAATTTCGTAAATCCAACTTCAGATTTGTGATCGGTGGTTTCAAAGATCCCTATAATCAAAATTCCATCATAATCTACTATTAGGTGTACAAATAAGTTTCCGCGGTTTTTTATAAAAAATTAGGAATTTATTGTAAAGGAAAAGTACATTACGTTTTATTCAAAGTATTTTCCATCATTTGCCACTACTTTTCCCCATCTTTCTGGCAACATTCGGATACCCCGTCGAAAAAACTCTTCATCTTTTGACGCTATCCACAAATCTACCCAATTTTTGGTGTCTTCATATGATGTGAAGCGCTGCTCAGACAGACCATGTGCCATCGACCGGAACAGGTGATAATCAGAAGGGGCTAAGTCTGGTGAATACGGCGGGTGGGGTAAAACTTCCCAGTTGAGTGTTTCCAAGTATGTTTTTACCGGCGCCGCAACATGTGGACGAGCATTATCGTGTAAAAGAATAATTTTGTCGTGTCTGGAGTAGTAATGGGCGCGTTTTTCCTTAAGTGCCCGACTCAATCTCATCAATTGTGTTCGGTAGAGAGCTCCAGTAATGGTTTCGCTTGGTTTCAGCAATTCATAATACACGACACCAAGCTGATCCCACCAAATACACAGCATGAGTTTTTTCCATGAATATTCGGCTTAGCTGTCGATGTTGATGGTTCGCCGGGCTTAACCCATGACTTTCTCTTCTTTGGATTATCGTAGTGAATCCATTTTTCGTCACCAGTGACTATACGATGCAAAAACTCTTTTTTATTCCTGGCAAGCAGCATTTCACTCATGCATAATCGGCGTTCAACGTCTCTCGGCTTTAGTTCATATGGAACCCAATTTCCTTGTTTTTCAATCATTCCTAACGATTTTAAACGATGTGAAATTGCTTGTTGAGTCACTTGTAGAGTAAGTGCAAGTTCTTTTTGCGTTTGGGACGAATCTTCCTCCAATAGTACTTCTAATTCCATGTCTTCGTACACTTTCGGTCTTCCACTGCGTTCTTTGTCTTTAACGTCAAACTCACCGTTCTTAAACTTTTGAAACCATTCCTCACAACTTCTCTCACTTAAAGCAGCTTCACCATATGCTTCTAGAAGCAATCGATGCGCCTCAGCTGCAGATTTTTTCACATTAAAGAAGTAAATCAAAAGTTCCCGCAAATGATGCTTATTCGGAATAAAACTTGACATTTTTGCACGAAAAAAATTACGTGATACTGATACGGAATCACTAGTACTTTAAGGTTATGGTGTTGCCAGATGACTAAACTTGGGATATTACGTTTTACATCTGACAATTTCTCCATAACCTTCTGGTGGGGCCATCTTTTGACAAACCGCGGAAACTTATTTGTACACCTAATATTTTCTCCCATATAGCACGAATCGCCTGGGGACGTCCTCAGGGGATCTTGGGGATATTGCACAGTCTCTAGGATATCCGGAGGACGTCACCACAAGGTTTGTGCTGGGTGAGCTGAAGAATGAATGTGCCATAATGATTCTGGCATCTTGAAGTTCGGGAATCTGACCTTACATTCGTAATCCCCGACCCCGAAAATCCTTAGGGAACAAATTTGATCAAAATCTGTCGAATTTTGAAGATTTAGTCCGCGTTATTTGGATTCGCCATCCTGAATTTCGCAAATCTGACCTTAGATTCGTAATCCCCGACCCCGAAAACCCTTGGAGAACAAATTTGGTCAAAATTTGTCGAATTTTGAAAAATTTCATCCGCCATATTGGATCCGTCATCTTGAATTTTGCAAATCTGACCTCAGATTCGTAATCCGCGACCGCGAAAACCCTTAGGATCAAAATTTGGTCAAAATCTGTCGAATTTTTGGAAATGTCATCCGCCATATTGGATACGCCATCTTGAATTTTGCAAATCTGGCCTCAGATTCGTAATCCGCGACCACGAAAACTCTCAGAACCAAAATTTGATCCAAATCTGTTGAATTTTTGAAAATGTCGTCCGCCATATTGGATCCGCCATCTTGAATTTTGCAAATCTAACCTCAGATTCGTAATCAGCAACCCCAAAAACCTTTACAACCAATTTTATTAAAGCTGTAAGTATCATAGAAAAATGTGCCCCTGAAAGGGTTAATGTACCGTCGTATATTCGATTACATACGTTCGATGAATGTGTACAGCACCTATGGAACGGTCTCATTCGAATGTGCATAGAACATATTTCGTATATTCAAAGAACGTTCATAGGATATTCTGGCGCTGCTTGGATTGCTGTGTATCACTCAATTACTAAACGTTTAGGAATTGAGTGACACACAGCGAATTTGGTCGTGAATATTGTATTATATGATAATGATTGTAGAACACTGAGTAATGTGAAGCAAAATTTCAGTAATGTTTCTTGAAATTTCATGAAATATTGCTGAAAGTTCAGTAATATTCGGATTTATCGATCATTATTCTCTCAATGTATATCCTCAGCTCCTTTTCCCCGCAATCATTCCTCGATTTTGTCTCTTACGAATTCTCTTAGCGGTGGTCCACTACCTTACCATCCTTTCCGAAACGCAATCAGGATCAGAGTTAACCTGATAAGGTCCAGGCAATGAATTTTGTAGTCGGGTAATAGGAAATTGTGTTCCATAATCGATAAGAACATTTAAATAGCTTCAAGTATTGACCAATCCCAGATAGAAAAGCAGGCTCTGAATATTTTGTGACATAACGTGCCGTAAACGTACTATCATGAACTCTGCTCAGCTTGCGATGATGCATAGAATGTGAACATTATGTCTGCATTATGGTGCCATTACCTCGTTTTGCCACCAATAACAATGCTTTATGCGGAAACACCTTGGCACCATGATGCGAACATTTCTTGGCGTCCATGTCACCATCATGATGGCATTATTGAGACATTTTTCTATCTGGGAATGGAATTGAAGCAATTTACATAAATTATGTCTTCACAAACTTTGTTCTAAGAAATTTCATATTCTCACGAAATAACATATGTTTCAGATAAGGTGATAAAAATTGATGAATTGATAGGACTCAGTCGATAGAACATTCATTAGATATTTCAACAGAATTTGGAATTCCATTGGACATCCTGTGTTCATCGAGATTCCTCAGAGCTATTAAAACACTCGCAGTAATTTTTCTTAATGGGCAAATGAATGAAACTTGGAACATGCAAAGCCCATCTTATCCTCAGCTAGAAATTTCTCTTTTTGACAACTGGATCATCCAAAGGTCTACCACCCTAACTTGACTCGAGGCAGGTCCATAGATTCAAAGAGTTCCATTTTCACCAGGGTCAGGATGCACAAAAAAATATTACTCCTTGAGTGCTTGACGTATCAATGTCATAAAATTTTTTATTATTCTCCCCCTGTGCACGCAGGGAATTGGATAACAAACATAGCGATTTTGCATTTAACATAGACACTGATAAAAACATATGTTGAATACCGATTGAATTGGTCGAAAACTGCACAGCACTGCACAAAAACCGATAAACTCTAAATCTAAGCGGTTTTTCTTACACAGGAAAGAGAATTTCTTTGAATCTAAGAAATTGTTATTCGAATAGATCAAAATGAATATTGCTTCAACAAAAATTAATATTTTCTTCATACGAACAGATTTGTTATTTGAATGATGGACCAAACAATGGATTCTTTTACATGAACAAGTATTCATTTCTGTTAAAGAAATATCTATTTGGACTTATTCGAATAAAAATGTCTTAGATTCAAAGAAACACTTGTTTCTGTGTAGGTAACTCATTTCAGAGATAGTCAGCACTACGAAATATATATCCCTATTCTCGGAATAATTACTATCCAATTCTTCTCACATATGAATACATATTTGATACAATTTATGGCATTCGATATGCAATTTAATACGGCACCTTGTATTTTTGAGGATTCCGAAATGTTATATCGAACTAGATAGTACACTGTAAAAAATATACTTCCTAAACTGCCAAAGAAGTTTGGCAGTTTTTTACACAAACTTTTTTTGTAAATTACCAAACAAAAGTTTGTAAAGATTCAAAAAATTTTGTGATTTCACGAAGATTTTTGAGAATTCACAAACTTTTGTTCGGCAATTTACAAAAAAGGTTCGGAAATTATTTTTCCAAACCAAGTTTGGAAATTTCCAAGCATTTTTGTTTGGAATTCAACAAATTTTTTTGACAGTGTAAACAATTAACTTTCTCAGATGGTGAATGCAGGGAATTTGTCGATGTATCGAGCGTCAAGTCTTTAAAAAATAATCAATATTCACCCAGAACGTAATGTTATTCAATTGAAATCGATAAGAATATATCTAATGTAAGTAACGATCGATCTCATTTTTCCATAGATAAGATTCATATTTGTACAATTTGAGTTCAACCTGTGCGTGACATATTTAGTAATCGTTTCTAATCGCAGAAACAAGTTGTGGTGACTTTTCGTCTCGGTATCCAAATCACTGTTGGGTGTTCTTTTAGTCTACGAACGAATAGAGAATGTTTTGGAAAACAACACTTTTGATGGCATTTAATCGTGAGTGAATGGATCTAGTGAATTCTCAGACATTCATCTGCTTTATATCTTTCAAGGGAAAGATATTCATTTTTTGTTATGTGAATTTGTGCTCTGTAGATTTAAGTATTTTATTCTGATATAATCTAAGTGTTTAGTTCGTGTAATCACTTTTTGAACGCTTACAACGTGTAAAGATACTCATAAAATGGATGGGATGTTTTATAATAAAACATTTTATCTGGTTTATCAACATATTTACACAATTATTTTCAGTGTTAAAAAAGTGACGACACGATTTGATCACGGTTTTTGAGCGTTTTGAAATAAAACGCTTGAATTCATAGTGCGGAAGAATTCAACAAGAATTGAGTTAATCCATAAAGCATAAGATATCCCTAGAATATCGGGTATATCCTGCATATCTGTTCATATGACAAGATTCCACGCATCCCGCATATTTCTGAGATTGATGTCACTCAGAGTTCTAATTTGTGAGATGTTTTTGATAGTTAAAGATATCTCAAACAGTTCTATATCAGAAACATGGCACGTTGAAGTTGTAAAACCTAACATCAAATGTTCATCTCTAAATTCTGAGGAATTTCGTACGAGTGCAATAATTGCAAATCTTTTTGATTAAACTTTTTGATATCAAAATCGACACAAGGTCCCCTCTATGAAATCTTGTGGAGTTCTCTGTGTTGCAGGAGATATCGCAGGATATTCACTCTTATAATAATATTAGTTAACTGTTCTACACTGTAAAGAGTAATCAAGATTTTTCTGCATACACGGACAAAAATTTGTAGTTAATTTTACTATGGGATTATCGCAGCCGAGGAACAGATTGAATTTCTAATGGAATTTACTGTGAAACATTGTAAAGTTGATCAGGCTTCCATTGTCTCGTCATAGTAAATTTCATTGTATAAGTTCAGTCTGTTCCTCGGTGACAAAGTGGCGATAGTGAATTTAACTTTAAATTTCTCTCCATGTACGGCAACCGGAAAATTTTAATCTTTGAATGGGAAATCAATTCCTGATATGTGTGAATGAAATCTGCCATAAATTCTAATGAAAATCCTCAAACTTTATGGGATTTTTACCATCGTTTCACTGTCAATTTATAGACAAAACAGAAAATTCCTATATGCAGAGAAACGGCACAATGTGATTTTGTTCCTGCTTTACTGTAAAGTGTAGTAATTTAGAAAACTAACCTAAAAGGTTACCCTGGTGGAAAAAATTCAGTGTTTTTCAGAGATATTTATGCATAATCAGAGAATTTTTCAGTAAACAAACGTGTTCAATAAGCACGAGTTTTTCAGAATTTTTTAAATTCTTCACAGTTTAAAAAAATTTTCATAGAGTTTTCAGAGTTCATCAGACTCTTTCAGGTTCTTTCAGATTTTTCCAGGGCAATTTAGAGGAATTTTCAGAAAAAATCATTTTGAGCAGGAAACTTCTCTCAGCGTGTAACGAATGTATATGTTAAATACTTCACACGAATTTATAAGCATTTTCTCATAGACATTTTTCATGGTGCACCGCCACCAATGGAGCACGTCATTTTCACGTCAAATTGCGGTGATCTGAGGTGTACTAGCCAGATGGGTGGATGAGACGTAGAAGTAATGTACGTTGCCTCTACATCCTATCTCCCGATATGGCTCATCCACCTAAAATTCACGCAGTTTCCACGTGGGGAGGACGTCTTTCATCGATGACGATGCAATGTGGGTTATTGAGCAAACCTTCTGAGACATCTTTCAGAATTGAGATGACGTTGATGTCCAATTGATGAGTTGATTCTTCAATGTTTCAGTGATCTTCTTCGGTTGGATGGGATATGAATATTCTTTGGTAAATATCAAACTTCCGAATTATACACGAAGAAAAATTATAATGTAAATTTAACATCAGTGCATAGATAAAACTTGAAATGTAATTTCTACATTAATTTTAATGTAACTCACATGATACGTACATGATCATTGCTTTGGAAGATTGTAAAAATTACGCCAATCCAAAAATATATTTATTATGATATTATTGACCACGAACATTGTAAATTTTCCATTACACTCGACTGAATCTACTTTTCACGAACGTGATGCCATAAGGCATGCACCACATTTCCACTCATTCAATTCTACAGCAATCCAATGTACATTCAACAAGTACAGTTGCTAATGTTACTCATGCTTTTTTGAATGATAATCTGATTTATTTCCCAGGAATTTTATTCTCATTCTCAAATATACAGTTACCGCAATCTGATGTGTATTCAACAATTGCTTCTGCAAAAACTACTCGCCTGTGTTGGTAATACTACTGAGAAGCTTTGTAACACTCCTTTTAGTTCGAAATGATTAAAATCGCGTCACAAAGATGGCGCAAACAGTTCCAACAGTTTTCCGCGAGTATCAGTTTGTTCCTACATTTGATATATATTAAAAACTTGAATCTCCACCCATAGCGTACGGTTAGTGATAATGATAGAATAAGGTGACATAACATTGTATTGTATCTTATATAATATGTAATATGTAAGATGTAAGATAATTCAAGCTGAGTGATTAAAGTTCATTTCACTGCTCAAAACTGCATTTGTATATATTGTCTCATTGCAAATTCAACAAAAAACACAACAGCAAGAATTAATTGGGAAGATACAATTTTTTTTATTTCAATTGTCAGTGAAAATTCATAAAAATGCGGCGCAAATAATGTAAAATTTTAATCACTTAAATTTTATCCCCATCTTTGTGGCTTTTGGAAAATTAACAAAAATTGTTGTAGTTATTATCGTAGTTCTCGCGTATGCATAAAATATATGAATGAGCGATTGAAATTTTATTCAAAAATCCTAACATGTATTTTACATCAGACTGATGTACAAATTTCATAAGTTTGAAGTGAATATCGCTTGTCATACTGTTTACATTTTCATTCATCACGACAATAGAATTTACATTTGATGTATGTGATAGTTATGAAGTGCGTATGTTAAAATTACATCAGATTGCGGTAGAATTGCGACGTTTTCAATTGACAGCAAAAATGATGTAGAATTTCCACCGCAGAAATGCTATCCCTATATTTACATGTGGATTTTGTCAAATTCATCGCAATTGCTGTATCTGCTACCCCAAATTTTTCTCCGTGTATGAAAATATTCAACAAGAAACATTGCATGAATTATCCGTCTTTGTTTCAGCATTCGGCCCATTCTGCATCGGACTCGGCTGTTACTCCAGTTGTACGTAGATTCATTTATCATTATTATCAATTCACATTCTTTCTCAACTGCTATGTCTTTAGTGAATTTTCTATTAAACAAAACTTTCCTCATTGAATTCATATAGCTTACCACTGAAAAGGTTGAACATTTTTATTCTTTAAATTGTATTATTTACTATGTAAAATATCCATATTTGTTTCTCTTGTTTGTTAAACATTGATAATTTTGTATTCTTTCTCAAATGAGATTCAACAACAAATGTGAATATTCTTGAAGTTCATCATCATCATCATCATCATCATGGAATAATCAGTCTTATGACTGGTTTGATGAAATCCTGCAACCCTGTCTATTAAACCCTTACATATCTACGACAACCCTTATCTTGTATAATTTGCTTCATATAACTTAATCTAGGTCTACCTTTGCGAGTTTTACCATTCATTTTCCCTCCTAATATTGTTTTCAATAAGCTATCATGCCTTAATGTGTGTCCTATCAGATTACTTCTTCTTTTCACGACCTGTCTCAAGAGACTTCTTTTTTCATTTACCTTCTCAAGTACTTGTTCATTTATTACTTTCTCTATCCACTTCACTCTAAGCATCCTTTTATAACACCACATTTTATAAGCTTCGAGTCTTCGTTGGTCCGTTCTTCCAATTGTCCAAGTTTCACAACCATCTAATGCTGTGCTCCAAACGTAACTCTTCAAGAATTTCTTCCTTACTGCTAAACTAATATTCTTCGAACATAGTAACTGTTTCTTTTGGTGAAAAGCCTATGTTCCTTGTGCTATTCTTGCTCCTATATCTCTTTCGCTTTTACCGTTTTCTTTAATTATGCTTCCTAGATATTTAAATTCTTTCACTTGCTGAATTGTGTCTGCATCTATTTCGATTTTCGTTCTTCTTGATGTTTTCGCTGTTGTACAAATCATGAATTTTGTTTTGTCCTTATTTATATTCATACAATGGTTTCTAGTAATATTGTTTTCCTAGTGTTGAGAATATTTTCTAACTCAGCACCACTCGTAGCTAATATAGCTATGTCTCAACATGCTTACATTCTCTCCCTGAATCTGTAATTTCAATTGCACTTGCTCCTTCACTTCTTTCATCGCTTCTTCTATATACAAATTGAAAATCAATGGTGATAGTGAGCATCCTTGTCTCACCCTTCTTTTAATTTGTGCTTTTCCTGCGTCTATTTCTATTATTGCGGTTTGATTCTTATATAATTCATATATTATCCTCCTATCCTTAGAATTAATTCCTACCTTTTTCAAAATCGTCAACATTTTCTCCCGATCAACATTATCGAATGTTTTTTGTATGTCTACAAAACCTATATACACAGACTAGTCTTTTCTCTACTAGTGTTCTGAGTGCTAAAATTGCTTCTCCCGTTCCCTTATTTTCCCTAAAACTGAACTGATCGAAGTTTGAGTCGTTTATAAAAACGAAACGGAAATCCAAATTCATCAAATCTGATAGATCACCGTTGATTATCTTCTCAAATTGACTTCTTGTAACAAGCCACATTGTTTAAATAATGTATGGCAAAATTTTTGATCTCCAATAAATGAGTACTTATTCCGTTATTCGATCATCAATTCGTTTCAATAAACGATTCAAACTTCAGCTTACAAAGTTAAGAAATACTCTCCAAATTTTATTGAAGATTACTATATTTTCAACCTGGGTTTTTCTACGTGTACACTCCGGGAGTACAAAAGAACTCCCTGGTTGTCTATTCCTGTTCCGCAATGAACCCTGTTTAAAGTCTTGAAGTCAAACCCGAGTGAAAAGTTTTCAAGATCATATACCATTTATATCCAACTCAATATATTTCATATATATTTTTTACATAATTCTATTTAAATCATATATAACTTTGAAGATTTTTCCACTCGAGCATGGGCATGGAATTCAACTGTTGATCAACCTCTTATCATATTCAAGCAATCTCATAATCATGTTAGAGACCCTACCTCGTAATTCACCACAGACAATCTTCTAAGGACAAATCCAATTTTGCTTCACATTATTCAAGTATTCCGAACGTCGAATTACGGATGAATATTTCTAATCAAGGAATGTTATCATTATTATTAATATTTTCTTCTTCCTTTTCTAGCCCATAATGGGAGGTCTAACGGATGAGGATGTGGCCAACATGAACTTTACAAATACGCCGCCAGAAAAGGTTCGCAAAACAATCTTCATAGAAACAAGCGAATGCGAGGATAGAATATTTTAGAATATAAAAAATGATCTCTTTTCTTTGTAGGTCTCTAAGCCGCTCCCGGAAGAGTTATATTATAAAGATGATGAGCCAAATGTAAGTTTATATAAAGTATTTATATGTATATTCACTGAAGATGTTCATTACATTCGAATGCATGCACAAGTGAACCGCTTTTTTCTACAAAGAAACCAGAATTTGGACAGAATTCCGCAGGATTCCCACCCTATTGAGATGACTACAAATGTTCCCAAAGAAACTGAAACGAAAACCGTCATGACATGGAAAAAAAAGAGCTGTTGTTTTTCCGTTTTGTGGTAGTTTTTGTCCCACTTTCTCATGATTCTTCGCAGCATTTTTAGCAGGTCATATTTGTATTGTCTCGGATCAAAAATAGGTAGGAATTAGTCCCAGATTCGTGCTCATAAGCGTTAAAATGTGGAAGCTGACAGACCTTTGAAGACTATCACAGTTTTTCATCGCGTCCATATAGAAACGAGAAGACCACATTGCAGTTATCCGTGTGGAAATTAATTCTTGGTGCCAGTTAGGGCCAAATTAGGCGTCCTTACTTTATTCCAGGCCCTGTTTTGGTTACCTTTATAGGCCCTAGACAGGATTGTCACGCTCTCATTTCCAGGGCCTGTACTGTATTCCTAACTTGGGCCTATGTAGGACACCCATGATGGGGCCAATGCAGGCTCTGAAACTAGGGCCTTTGAATGTGTAATAAATTTTCGCATAGATTATCAAATTAGATGAATATCGCAAGGAGAGAATAAAATTCCCACCCGGGTAGAAATGATTTATGACATTCCCCAGTTCTATTCAGGGCCTGGTCAGGGCCTGGTCAGATTTGATCATTTGATATATTAAGATGATTATTTTGATGGTTTCTTAATAAATCAAGTACCTTTCAGTTCATACAACGTTCCCTTTTCTATTGTTATGTCTACGAGTATAAGGTATTAATTATCATTATGATTTTCCATCAATTCATTGATTATAAAATTTTTATCTCATTGAATTTATTCAGTGAAACCGAAACTATTGACTTTTATCTAATATCAAATGGAAAATTTCTTGCATTCCATTCCTGTGCTCGATCAAAACGACAGAAATTTTGCTATAAAAGTAGATCTATGTAAAGACTTCGAATTGTAAATAGTTTAAAACTTTAGTTGAATAAAGAGGTTATATATTGCTGTTTTCAACCAAGGTTGGGTGCGCCTAACTTTTCAAAACAAGGGGAATATTGGTAATGCAGGTCGGCCCTACGAGGGTTGTGTACAGGTGTGCTTAAATTAAAATCTTTGGGAGAATATGGGAAGCCTAGCAAGACCCTATACGGGTTGTAGTAGGGTGCGCCTAAAATAAAATCTTTGGGAGAATACGGGAAACACAGCAAGGCCCTATACGGGCTTTAGTAGGGCGCGCCTAAATTTTTCAAACAGGGGGAAACATTGGGAATGCATCTTGACCCCACATGGGCCTTGTATGGGTGGCCCTGAGTTAGAAAAATCAGGCCAAATATCAGAAACCCGACTAGGCCCCTTAGTGGTTAAGGCTAGGCCATCCTAAGTTTGGATACCCGATTTAAGCCCATACAGGGCCTATATTCAATACAGGACGCCCGGACAAATTTCCACACGGGTAGTGGCTATAGTGCCTTTCTCTAGACGCGCAGTGGGATACCCGATTTTAAGCCCCCAATTTACAAAAGGGGCCTATATTTTTCCAAATTTAAAAAAAGGAAACTTTTTTCCCTGGGTTGAAAAAAGAATTTTCCTTTTGACCCTGAGACATTCTAAAAACGTCCATGGACCCTGAGCTTCAAAGTATGTGAGATGGTCTTTCGAAATTCAAGATGGCGATACTTAATATGGCGGCTAGAAACCAAAATATTTTTGCTTTTTCTTATTTTTCGTATTTGAGCAATATTCCTGAATGAATTCGATGTACACACACGTATTATCAGGTTTTTGGGGTCGCTGATCACGAATCCGGGGTCAGATTTGCCAAATTCGATATGGCGGCTTCAAAATGGCGGCCTAAAATTGTTGAAACTGTGCGATTCCCATGAAAATCAGTACATGGGGGGTTTCGGGATCCCTGATGATTAATCGGAGGTCAGATTCTATGAATTCAAAATGGCGGTTCGAATATGGCAGCAAGAAGTTTCAATTTCCGTTCCTCCAGTTTTTTGTCAATTTATCGATATTTTCCTCCTCACATAGATGGATCTGAGTATTCTTCGGATCACTGAATACAAATTTAATGTCAGATCTGCTGAATACAATATGGCGGAGCCAATATGGCTTCGGAAGAGTACTGAAATTGTCTCATTTTTCAAGTGTTTTCTGCTGTCGATGTGTTGATCGCCGTTGCCCAACTCTCACCACGTGGAGGTAAAAATTTACGAGAGTCTTTTTTTTTTGTTTCAATTTTTCCTTATTTTTTGTATCAGAAACGAAAAATTGCGAATCTGAAACAATTGACGGCTTTGATTACATCCGAAGAATGAACTTGGGTTTCCTTCAGAGTGCTCAAGAATAACATATGCAGATAAGAATCTAAAAGGGAAAAGATGAAACTGTGAAAAATTGGAGAGACAATGAAATATGTAATGACAGTTGAGCAACTGCGAAGAAAACACATCGACGGCAGAAAACACTTGAAAAATGAGACAATTTCAGTACTCTTCCGAAGCCATATTGGCTCCGCCATATTGTATTTAGCAGATCTGACATTAAATTTGTATTCAGTGATCCGAAGAATACTCAGATCCATCTATGTGAGGAGGAAAATATCGATAAATTGACAAAAAACTGGAGGAACGGAAATTGAAACTTCTTGCTGCCATATTCGAACCGCCATTTTGAATTCATAGAATCTGACCTCCGATTAGTTATCAAGGATCCTGAAACCCCCCATGTACTGATTTTCATGGGGATCGTACAGTTTCAACAATTTTAGTCCGCCATTTTGAAGCCGCCTTATTGAATTTGGCAAATCTGACCCCGGATTCGTGATCAGCGACCCCAAAAACCTAATAATACGTGTGTGTACATCGAATTCATTCAGGAATATTGCTCAAATACGAAAAATAAGTAAAAGCAAAAATATTTTGGTTCCTAGCCACCATATTGAGTGTCGCCATCTTGAATTTCGAAAAACCATCTCACATACTTTGAAGCTCAGGGTCCATGGACGCAGAAATTTCATCCCCCAGATGTATGTCTCCTCTAATTCGAGACAAAAATAAACGGATAATAATTTTTTACAATCGAAAATTCGTGTTTTTTTCTATTTAAACGATTATAACATTCCCAGTTCGCATTTTTTCGCAAAGTTCGGATAATTTTACATCGAAAATAATTATCTGCAAATTTTTTGACAATCGATTCGACAGCGTAAAATGTCGTTGGAAAAGGTGGTGAAAAAAAGGACGTTCGGTCCTTAACGGGTTAAATAATGTATTGCAAAATTTTTGATCTCCAATAAATCAGTATTCCGTTATTCGATCATCAATTCGTTTCAATAAACGATTCAAACTTCAGCTTACAAAGTTAAGAAATACTTTCAAAATTTTATTGAAAATTACTATATTTTCAACCTGGGTTTTTCTACGTGTACACTCCGGGAGTACAAAAGAACTCCCTGGTTGTCTATTCCTGTTCCGCAATGAACCCTGTTTGAAGTCTTGAAGTCAAACCCGAGTGAAAAGTTTTCAAGATTATATACCATTTATATCCAACTCAATATATTTCATATATATTTTTTACATAATTCTATTTAAATCATATATAACTTTGAAGATTTTTCCACTCGAGCATGAGCATGGAATTCAACTGTTGATCAACCTCTTATCGTATTTAAGCAATCTCATAATCGTGTTAGAGACCCTACCTCGTAATTCACCACAGAAAATCTTCTAAGGACGAATCCAATTTTGCTTCACATTATTCAAGTATTCCGAACGTCAAATTACGGATGAATATTTCTAATCAAGGAATGTTATCATTATTATTAATATTTTCTTCTTCCTTTTCTAGCCCATAATGGGAGGTCTAACGGATGAGGATGTGGCCAACATGAACTTTACAAATACGCCGCCAGAAAAGGTTCGCAAAACAATCTTCATAGAAACAAGCGAATGCGAGGATAGAATATTTTAGAATATAAAAAATGATCTCTTTTCTTTGTAGGTCTCTAAGCCGCTCCCGGAAGAGTTATATTATAAAGATGATGAGCCAAATGTAAGTTTATATAAAGTATTTATATGTATATTCACTGAAGATGTTCATTACATTCGAATGCATGCACAAGTGAACCGCTTTTTTCTACAAAGGAACCAGAATTTGGACAGAATTCCGCAGGATTCCCACCCTATTGAGATGACTACAAATGTTCCCAAAGAAACTGAAACGAAAACCGTCATGACATGGAAAAAAAAGAGCTGTTGTTTTTCCGTTTTGTGGTAGTTTTTGTCCCACTTTCTTATGATTCTTCGCAGCATTTTTAGCAGGTCATATTTGTATTGTCTCGGATCAAAAATAGGTAGGAATTAGTCCCAGATTCGTGCTCATAAGCGTTAAAATGTGGAAGCTGACAGACCTTCGAAGACTATCACAGTTTTTCATCGCGTCCATATAGAAACGAGAAGACCACATTGCAGTTACCCGTGTGGAAATTAATTCTTGGCGCCAGTTAGGGCCAAACTAGGCGTCCTTACTTTATTTCAGGCCCTGTTTTGGTTACCTTTATAGGCCCTAGACAGGATTGTCACGCTCTCATTTTCAGGGCCTGTACTGTATTCCTAACTTGGGCCTATGTAGGACACCCATGATGGGGCCAATGCAGGCTCTGAAACTAGGGCCTTTGAATGTGTAATAAATTTTCGCATAGATTATCAAATTAGATGAATATCGCAAGGAGAGAATAAAATTCCCACCCGGGTAGAAATGATTTATGACATTCCCCAGTTCTATTCAGGGCCTGGTCAGGGCCTGGTCAGATTTGATCATTTGATATATTAAGATGATTATTTTGATGGTTTCTTAATAAATCAAGTACCTTTCAGTTCATACAACGTTCCCTTTTTTATTGTTATGTCTACGAGTATAAGGTATTAATTATCATTATGATTTTCCATCAATTCATTGATTATAAAATTTTTATCTCATTGAATTTATTCAGTGAAACTGAAACTATTGACTTTTATCTAATATCAAATGGAAAATTTCTTGCATTCCATTCCTGTGCTCGATCAAAACGACAGAAATTTTGCTATAAAAGTAGATCTATGTAAAGACTTCGAATTGTAAATAGTTTAAAACTTCAGTTGAATAAAGAGGTTATATATTGCTGTTTTCAACCAAGGTTGGGTGCGCCTAACTTTTCAAAACAAGGGGAATATTGGTAATGCAGGTCGGCCCTACGAGGGTTGTGTACAGGTGTGCTTAAATTAAAATCTTTGGGAGAATATGGGAAGCCTAGCAAGACCCTATACGGGTTGTAGTAGGGTGCGCCTAAAATAAAATCTTTGGAAGAATACGGGAAACACAGCAAGGCCCTATACGGGCTTTAGTAGGGTGCGCCTAAATTTTTCAAACAGGGGGAAACATTGGGAATGCATCTCGGCCCCACATGGGCCTTGTATGGGTGGCCCTGAGTTAGAAAAATCAGGCCAAATATCAGAAACCCGACTAGACCCCTTAGTGGTTAAGGCTAGGCTATCCTAAGTTTGGATACCCGATTTAAGCCCATACAAGGGCTATATTCAATACAGGACGCCCGGACAAATTTCCACACGGGTAGTGGCTATAGTGCCTTTCTCTAGACGCGCAGTGGGATCCACATGGTGCTTCACGATTTTGGAATTTCTTGAATTTTCAAACAATTGATTCACGTTTCCTCCGCTCATATCTTTGGAGCTGTTCAATAAGTGTTTTAAGATTCATCATTTGAATTCATATGACATATGGGGTCCTTTTAATCCTGTGGGAAACATTTTCCCACCAAACATAGGGAATTTTTCCCCCTCTTCGAAGAACTATTTTGCTCGTTGAGTGTTAGATCCTCTACAAATGGAAGGAAAGTTGATAAAATCATGGTGAAGAATTTCTCCTCAGTATTTTTGGGGGGAAATTGTACAATTATTTTTTATAAACTATTTTCTACACTTTACAAAAACAAGTCGCAAATCAAATTCAGCATCTTAAACGTAACATCAAAAATCATTTGAAGATATTTATCATTTTTACTAACGAATCATTTTGTTTTTAGGACATCTGAATTGCGAAACAAGTGGGAAACGAAGATGCAGAAAACCAAACCGATTCAGCCCGTCTATATAGATCTTTTTTTTCCCATTCCAACTTACATATTCATATACAAATAACGTATCAATTTAGGTCTGGAAAATGAATACCTATCATAGCATTTTTTATTATTGAAATGATTTTTCTGTTCCTCGCATGCCACCTGACATCATCTTCAAGATTTCCACAAGATACCGGCAGTTCTTGTTTTGATTATCAGGAACTCATCCTCTTGACCTGACCAGGTGGATTTCAATTTCGTACAAGATCTATTGTACGACGAGATCTCGTACAAGAGTGTTCTGTAATATGACGATTAAATTTTTTGCGTTCCCACCTCGACTACATTCCACGCTCAATTTTGCCCTTTCGTCGATAAGAATGGCTCGAAACAAGGACTATGTCGATTATTCGCTGTACCGTGGATGTTTGGATGTGAACTGAATGATTCTCAAAGGAAAACGAGAAAAAATCCTGACTGTTTGCCACCTCCCTGCCAAGCAGGTTTAGCAAATTTTGCAAGCGAGGATTCCGATTCAAAGTGTTAATCCTTTATAGCATATTCGGTTAATCATCCTGATCCGGGCTGAAGCTTTTATACCCTTAAGCTCGCCTAGTTGGTCCAAGAATACCACCGTTTAGCTCCGACCGTTGACCAATAGCGTACGATAAAACGATTCAAAGTACCGCAGAAGGCGCTCAATAATGAATGGTCTTCAGGTACGGAATTAAATTCATTCAGTTTGAATTAAGGGGCACGCTTTAAATGAACTGATCTCAATTGAAACACTTTTGTTTTTCTTTTCATCGCCTCTCCTCATCTTCGTTCTTCTTCTTCTTCTTCTGCTTTCATTGTTTTCTTTTTTTCATGTGACAATTAGTAGGGAAACAATAGCCAGGACAGTAAGAGGAGGAAGAGAAAGAGAGGAAGAGGGGACAAAGGAATTACTCGGATGCGGGGCATCGATCCTAGTCGTCCTATAGCGCGTTGCGTGGCCCTAATTTTAGCCCAATTCCTGGCCAAGTGAAAACTTGTGAACACAATTGTTCGTCTCGGTGGCATCGCTCAATGTCCGGGCTTACATGCACCGATGGCCATTTCGTTGTTTCAAGTTGTCAAGTTTCAACCACGACAACTACTACGACTACACAACGATTCTTAAGCAAGAAATTGAATTTGGTCTTGCCATTAAACAAGAGCTAATGAAACTGTTGCGTAACATTAAACCCATGATATGCAGAAAGTATGTTTCCCTGCAGCCAAGGATATATTGCCGTTCATATTCTTTTATTTTACCTTATTATTTGGTAATTTCTCTGTTTTTGTACATTGTAAGTTCATTGAGGATCGTTTACGGGATCGGCTTATCGTATGATTATCGTACAATTATCGGCGTCTCGCAAAATTACGCATCTCGTACGTCTTTTAATTCGCGAGATGTACCCGGTATCGATCGAGTGTTGTGTTACCAACTCATAACACATATATAATCGCGTCCCAGGTTTATAACCGTCCAATCGAATCGAGGATATTATCTCGCGCAATAAACAGCATCGGTGCTGCCGTCGATTGGATCAAGCCGATCGTCTCATATGCATATCTGCGTACGGTGCACTCTTAATAGTTAATGGTCCGCCTTGGCGTTGCAACTTTGCAACGTAACACTTCTCCCACTCCCTGTCTCATACTCTTGACCACAACTTATATTATATACGGAGGAGAAGCAGGAGGAGGAACAAGAGAGGAGAAGGGCACTTCGGATCGATATAATCCAAGACATCGCGCGCTATCGATATCGCTCAGGGGAATCGACTACCTCGGCTACCTTTCTACCATTAAATTCATTATGCGTGTCTTCGATTCTCAAAGATGTATCGACGATCCACGGACAATCATAAACACAGAAATAAAAAAATCAAGAGTTGAATGGAAAGTTGAATAATATGGAATTCCAATGGAAATACCCTACTCGATTCGTTATCTTTTTCTCTTTTAATTATCGTTTGGACGCGCGAGTTTTATACCCTCGCTGCTTCGTTAGAATCTCTATTCAAATCAAGGGTTATAAATCGTACTTATTGTCGATACTCTCTGTGCTTTTGAATTACCTTACTGTCTTTGTTCTTTTATTCCAAAGACTTTTTATAACTACCAATATATGAAACATATTCTCTTTCATTCGAAGCGTGAAAAATGCACTTATTTCTAAACTTTCTTGATGAGTTGTGTTAATTTTCATGTCTCAAGAATATCCGTGGGGAGGACTATTTTGAGATTTTCGTTGAGACTTCGTAAATTGAGTGTAGAACTGAAATTGTTCGAATATCTGTGGCAAGATTCAACTGGATGTCACGATGTGTCTAGCATGATTGTTCGGCTCATTTCCCACGAGTCACGTCATCAATGTTGCTCGTAACTCATTTAGAAATCTCTTCTCCCAAGACTTTTCAATGGAATGTATCGCAATTTTATGATATAAAATCCAACCTTTTTAATTACAATACCAACTTTTATTGTACAATAACAATTTAAGTCCGATGATTGAATATATATTTAGAATTGATAGATCTTACTAGTTAGTTGAGTTTCAATAAAAATGGGTCGTTCATTCCCCCTTCGATAAATCTCAACGAATAAATTAACAAGTTGATATTCGAGAACACTTTGAAATTATTTCCTCCAAGTTCTGCTTGAATCGGACGCGTGGACATTTTCCCACATTCGAAATATTTCGTAACACTCTCTTATGATTTTAAAATTAGTATATGAATTAATAAGTACATATATTGAGGTAATCAAACAGACCAGCTTTTCGAAGAAACTTGCTTTTGTGAGATTCGAGACTACGACGCGACGCATGATGAATGTTAATCGAAAAAAAAGGCTTGGATTTCGATATCCGAGGAGACCGTACGGAGCCTCAAGAGAAGCAACATCTTTTCGGAGAGCGTGTATCAGATCATTTAGATAGGATTTAATATATTCTTTATGCTCTCGAGTGCCTCCGGAGAGCGAAATCCGAGTCTGAGAATCTGTCTTTTTCTCCCTCTCGTTTTATCGCTATATAATTATTTAATTAAAGAGCTCCCGAGATTATTATCGTGTCATGAAATCACACGAATCTGAGCTTATATTCTCAAGTTCGATGACTTCTTAGATCGATTCGGAGTCATTTCTATGGCAATATCGCAATTACATTTTATTCTACATTCGGATTACCTCATATCATAATATTTTCTCATGGCGGCCGGTGGCGGTGGTGGTGACATTTACCGCGATTTACGGGGTACAATTTGTTTTCCCGTGCATCACCGTGCGATCTCTCTTCTTTCTCTCGACTACTCATCTCGATCTCGGGATTAAACGGCTGAAAGATCATTAAAACTTTCGCACAAACCAATTAACCGTACGTTGAATGAACTCAATGGAAAGAAGAAAAAACTTGGAATCAATAATCGATCGTACACAAAATATTAATGACGAACGAAATGTTCGATTCCCAGCCATAAACTTCAACACACACGTTGCAGCAATTAACATTTAGATTTGATCAACGAGAAAAAGTAATTGAAATGTCCAAAGAACTTATACGAATTCGTATCGGGAGAGAAAGAGAGAGAGAGAGAGAGAGAGTACATAGATAATTTGCGTCAGTAGTAAAATTTAAATTCTTTCGCGATTATTTCAATGAGCCAGAGACAGTTGGGGGTTATAGAAATTCGTGGTTAATGAAGTTGTAGAATGAAAAAAGTGGTTCACGCCCAATCATACATATTAATTGAAATTGAGTCTGAAATTATGACACGGAAGGATCTTGTACAGCTATCCTTGGGAATTAAGAGTCAAATCTACGTGCGAGATGTTTCACGTTGATCGGGATCTATATTACATGGCTGGTTAATTTTTTGGTCAAGGAAGAGGTATTTGAATATATAATTTGAATTATTTCGATGGTACAAGATATTTGATGGCATGAAAATCACGTGACTCCGGTGATCGCTGGATGTAATGCTGTCGATATAGTCGCGAGACGGGTAAAGATCATTCAATTCGGTCTACCGACGCGATAGAAACGAAACCGAAAGCACAGCTGCATAAAGATCCGGGACTACTACAACTACTTACCACCACCGCTACTTTCTTCTCTTTTTGAATAGTTGTTGGCGCGTGCCATCCCTCTGTCACCTATCTTCTTTTCTTCAGGTTTTCTTCCCCCTCACTCCTTCGATGCGCTGGATTCAGAAACTCAGGTAGAAAAATGTTTTGAATATACGTTACTCCGAAGCTTTTACGTAACGTACGTTGTATATATAATAAGGTTTTAATAAGAGAACAACAGCATTGTTTACACCAAAAAAACTCACTGCTGTGGAAATTACTTTTCAATGCTGTAACGCACTTTTACGGTACAATAAGTGAGGGAATGAATACCATTTAATTGTTCAAAAAAAAAAAAACAAAAGGATAACTCCATTGATATTTCTGGGAAGATTTGGAAAGAAACTGAAAGAAATGCGTGTTTTTGTTTTTCCGAATGTTTTCAACACTCTCAGCTGCGAAAGTAAAAAATAGTTCGACCATCACAGTCCTTCAGCTGACTTCATTTTAAAAATATACGTAATAATAGTCATTTTCACACTTCATTTTTGTTAGTGTAGGAAAAAAAAAGAGTTGTGTATTTTTCTATACAATAAACTCATTTTTAAAGCATTCGTCACATTTCCCCGTGAGGAAACATGAAGATATAGTGGCGAATTTCTTGACACAACTTCTGTAACGGTTTTTTCTCTCGCAGAAACACGTGCTAGGAATCGGGAGATTCATCGCACGTGCTTCTATCTATTTATTAAAAGGGCCGAAGAAGACAGGCTTTTTTTTTTAAAGAAGAGAAGGGGGACCCGTGCTCTTCCCCCGTAGGAAGAAACAGCTGAGATGTTGCTTTGAATTAAATCTGTGTGTATGCTCAAGGTGCTCGTCAACGGTTCAGACTCGAATTCGATGTGTATGAAAAGATCTTGTCTCGTGCCCTTTTTCTTCTTCTCCTCCTTCTTCTTCTTCATCTCCTTTTTAATACCACCCCTCATATTATTATATTACCTAAGCTCATCCTGAAGCAGAAAATTCAGTTATACCGCGGCTCTTCCTCTAGAATACAAGACACGAGGGGTGATCCATCTCGCGCCAATGTATGTATGTATATTTCTCCTTCGCAACGAAGGGAGAATGAATCTTTTGAATCCACGCGCATACTCACGCGTGCCAAAGGAATCCCAAGGGAATTTGTTTCCGAGTATTATGCGATTCCAGTAAAACTTGACCAACATGTCGAAATTGATCATTCGAAAATTTCCATGTTAATTTCGTGGAAGTTGCAATTAGAATGATTATATTGGGAAGTACAGGGAGAAATATGATTCTTGGGCATCTATCAGGCATTGTCAGGCCGTCTTGGCCCAAGCTGGGGTGATCTGGGCAGAGTTAGCACCTTTGATGGTTCATTTGGGGGTAAAGGGCGATTTCTGGCACTGACCTTGTCATCGTTTCGACTCCAGGCCTTGTGATGCGGTTATTTGAATTTGCCAGCACTGGAAACTGCGGCTGTACTGTCCCTGTCGGAACTGGTTTGTTGAATTTCGATAAAATTTTTGTTGAGAAAGGTCGCAGGAATTCCAGTGGAAGTAATCAAATGTAGAGGAATTTCATTAATCAACACCAAAAGTTATCTTGATTCAACATATTTCATCATGTTGCTCAAGTTTGAATCGTTTATAGAAAAGAAACGAAAATTCAAACCCACAAAATCTGATGAAAGATCGTTATTTAAATTTTCAAATTAACTCTTCGGAATTGAGAACATTGTTTAAAAAAGTACTGAAAAATTTTGGATCTTCAACATTTGAACATTGTGTTATTCGATTACCAATTCGTTTCAATAAACGATTCAAACTTCAGCAACATTATTTCATCGGAATTATGTTGGAAAATCTCGTTAAAAATTACAGAATTTCTGTGCAACGTTTTTTATTCTTCCTGTTGGAAAATATTGAATGTGATCGAAAAGAACTGAATTTTGATGGAGACTATGGAATGATTATGAAACTGTTGGAGGAATTTTGTCGAAATTACTTAGAAAATCATGACAAACGTTTTACGCTATATTGTCAATTCTTGATGAAGTTTGTTAAAATTGAATGAATTTCAATCGAATCAATTGAAAACATTGTACAAATTTGTTAAATCACCTGGACTTTCCTTGTGTTAAAACCACGAATTTTCATTCTCAATTGCGACTTTTCATGGAAAATGTGAAATTCGCGGAATGTGGGAATGTTGAAAACAAGTGATGAATTCCACTCAAAACTGTTGAAAAACCATTTCGTGCTCCCGTATGGAAATATTTCGCTGAAAAATGTCTGTAAAACTATGAAAAATCTCTGAAAAAAAATGAAAAAATTCTGAGAAACTCTGAGAATCTCTGAAATTTTGATGAGAAATCTAATATTTTTGGGACATTCTTTACAGACTTTCTTCAGAGTTTTTTCAGAGTTTCTCAGAGTTTTTTCTTTCTTTTTCAGAGGAATAGTAACGAAACTGCACTCTGGAAAAACTCTGACAAAACTCTGATGGATTGCTAACATTTTTCTGACTTTTAGAAAAAAATTAAAAAATTTTCAAACACTTTTTCACACATGATATTTGAATACGGCATATGAATGTATTTATTGAATTTCAGGATTTTTCAATAATCAGAAAAATGTCAACAATTTATTAGAGTTTTGTCAGAGTTTTTTCAGAGTGCAATTTCGTTACTATTTCTCTGAAAAAGTATGGAAAAACTCTGAGAAACTCTGAAAAAAGTCTGAAAAAAGTCTGTAAAGAATGTCCCAAAAATATTAGATTTCTCATAAAAATTTCAGAGATTCTCAGAGTTTGTCAGAGTGTCTCAGAGTTTTTTCATTTTTTTTCAGAGATTTTTCATAGTTTTGCAGACATTTTTCAGCGAAATATTTCCATACGGGCTGTTAATTGAAAATTGTTCATTTTCTACTTTGTACCGGAGATGCGACGGCATCCGAACAAATTTAGCATTGCTTTCAACAAAATTTAATTAAAAAATCATAATATTCAACAAATGCTTCCACTGAGGATGTCAATAAAATTCACTAAAAGTTGATAAACTTGTGTCGAAATTCGAGAAAATTTTTCAACTGATTTCAATGAAAACTTTGAACCCCGATTAATAATGTTAGGAATCATTGAAAAACCATTTCGTGCTCCCGTATGGAAATATTTCGCTGAAAAATGTCTGTAAAACTATGAAAAATCTCTGAAAAAAAATGAAAAAATTCTGGGAAACTCTGACAAACTCTGAGAATCTCTGAAATTTTGATGAATTCTGAATTCCTTGAATATTATTGTTGAATTCCATTAAATATTTCAACGACTTTTGTTGAAAACCATGTGCAAAATCATACCAAAATTCAACGAATTTTTTTCAACGTTTTCCCACGAAATTTTTCCAACAGGGTTGTCAACATACGATCGGATTTTAACCTGATTTCGGGTTAAAAATTGAATGGAGAATTATCAAGTGTTATATTGCAAAGCAGTGGAACCCGGAAATATAATAATTCTTACAAAAATCCAAGACTTTTTCTTGGTTTTTAATACTCTCTAAATCTGGAAGAGTGAAAAATCACACGTTTCACTCCACTAAGTGTCAGAAGTGAGCCAGTCCGCTTCGAGTGGAATTTTCACTCGTTTCGAGTGACCTCTCACTCTTTTGGAGTGAAGAATTCACTCTAACATCGGAGTGGTTGTGAGTTTCTAACCTCAAACCTTAGAATATCACTCTAAAAGAGTGGAAATTTCACTCGAAAATTCGACTGGCTCACTTCTGGCTGGCTAAAGAGTGAAATCTCACTCCAAAGATTTTAGAGAGTAGACTAGAAACGATAAGGTATAGAAAATGAATTTTTACACGAGAGTACAAAGGATCATGATAACTGTGCGAAAATCAACGGGCAATGTTGGAATTTAAAATGCTGAACGTTGAATTTTATAAAGTGCATAGTAAAATTTAGCTGTTTAGCATTTCGAATTTGAATCGTGTTTGATATTTTTCACTTTTTATGCACAATCTTCCATATTTGGGAGGAAAAATCCGTTTCCTAAACCTCATCGTTTCTAGTTCATTGAAAAAACTAAGAAACAATCTCAGATCTTTACAAAATTTATTATAATTTCGAGTTTCTTTGTTCAAAGTATTTCAAAATATTTCATAGTTCCTCGATTTTATTTTGACAATGATCGCGATTGAATATTTGGACACGTTTGATGGTTTCCAGATAAATGGCGATCGTTGGTTCTCGATTGTTGCCGAAAGAGCGGTCAGACTGACCAGTCGTTACACGTGTAGTTTGTTTTGTCGTTTCCATTGTGTCGATCGGCTTCGTTGTACAATTTACCGTACAAGTCACCCTCAACAAATTTTTTTCCGGTAGCGGTGTATAGTAATTTCACCCCCGTACTAGGTGTGTACATATCTGACAAGGGGAAGACGAATACCAGCTGGTATGATCGTAGCGGTATCGTCATTCTTCAAAGAAAAGACTCCAACTTCTTATTTTCCTTTCTTTTTCTTTGATTATATTTCATCGCTGAACGTTCGTATTGTGAATGTTCAAAGTGAATAGCCGTTTGTCATATGCCGTACACCTCTTGGTGCCCGGGGATGATGACTTTGATTTCAATAGAACCTAAGAAAGTTTACAGGCAGTAACAAAGCCTAACGAATGATTTTCATTTGAAATTAATATCGTTGTTATCGTACGTATTTCATTTGTGTTCATAGTCCGTGAAGCGCGTACATAATGATTTCGAATAGACAAATAATGAAGTGAAATTTACACGAGAAAACCTAATTATCCCAGGTACTTCTCGAGTAGAATTATTCCTTCCTTCTCTATTCGGTTCACCGTTATTCTCGATTTATGGAAAAGAAGAGAAAAAAAAGAAAGAACAACGGGGAATAATAATAAAGTTTCGCGTCTTAGGCGCGGCAGCATCGCGAGTTCAGACAAGTTGGGAAAATATGCATACCATTGGGCCGACTCCATTGCCCAATTATCTGACCGTCCGTTATTTTATTCGTTGCGATAATATCTATATACCTCCGATCTTTACTCTACCGACGGATCTCGGGGTTTCGTTGGCCGGTATGATTACAATTATAAAATATATATTTGTATGCGTGCCGATGAGTCGAGCGTGTTGTTGGTCGACAGCGCGTGTAGGTGGGTCTTGACTTAATGGAAGTTAAAACGACGTGAAGCGGGGCAAAGAGGGGGAGGAGATATCAGGGGCGGAGTTGAACCAAGGTTTTCAATTTTAAAAGCACCTGCCGCCAAATTGTTACCGGGGTGATAGGTACACGGGAGAGGCCGAGCATATGAAAAGATAAATACGAGGAATACGTTGAGATTTGAAAATCCAGTCAAAGTATATGGAGATGATTTATCGTTTCCGCTAATTAAAATTTAGAAAGTCAATTCCGCACTTCGATTAGAAATCAACTCGTATACTCGCATTGTTTGCAATCGATGTCGAAAGAATCGACAAAAGAGGAAAAAGAGGTGGTAGGAATTGTTGAGCTGCGCCTCTTTTCATAAAACTAAATCACCGCGTGTGTTGCGTGGAAACGAATTCCCCGCGTATGGGATTATACGAGCACGCATTTCCATAAGTTACTCCCTATACCACGATCGAGAGCCTCATTCCACGGATATCGGATATTTCTTCCTGGGTCAACGCAGGCAGGCAGGCAGGCAGGCAGGCAGACTGGCCTCTTAATAAGCGTACTTATGCATACTTTTCTACGTTTCGTTTATAAGAAACGTTCATCCGAGCGTTTGCTTTCCTCATCGAAATAATACTGTGAAATTCCTGAGGTACTAGTACGTTGATCCCCAAAACACAATCTCTGACCAATCGAATCCAATTAATTCATCAACATTGTTGAAATATTTATCTCTCAATTGGCAATCGTGGATCGGGGAAATCAAACGAACTTCTTGCATCTCTGATCGCAAAGTAGAGAGTTGAAGAAACTCGAAGCGTACGATACGATGCACCTGCCGCTACGTGATAATTAACAACCAAGTCGATCTCTTCTCGGTACCATATAAGAAGAACGCTTTTGAGATATATCGATAATCACAGTAATTTATTTATTTGATTAACCCTGTGGCTGGTACATATTATATATACATATAGATACACGTGGGACGTGCTCACGTTGGAAGTGTTTGTTTTTTATACTTTTACTTGGGATTAATTAGTTGGCCAAGAATGAACGAAAAGTAGATGAGTCATTGAGAAAAAGGGAGTGTTGGGGCGCCAGACGAGAGAGAATAGATAGAAGATGAGTGTCCGTGAGAGCCCGAAGATGCGTGTATTTGTTCATGGAACAAAGCAAACGTAATAATAGCGGTAACGCTTCGTTTATCGTTGGCATCTCAAGGAAATACAGTGACAAAATTGTCAGAGAACAACAGAGAGATGAACAACTCTGAGAAAAACAGAGACCGCGTGCATGTGCTTGTAACGAATACAAGTTTCAGAAATATTGATATTAATTCCCTCCGGGACGTGTATACTATACCGATTCCACGATACAATTGTGATCCTTGATTCTCCTCGAATAAAGATCCTTTTTTCTCAATGAAAGATCATAGAATATAATCTGGAACATAAATGTGAGGTCATTATGTAGATCATTAACCGAATTATTCAACTGACAACCAGAGAAATACATTGTCACCCCAACGCTCTTTATGCTCGTTTAGCAAGAGACACATTGGATCGTTTCTGTTATTTTACCACTAATTCTTCCGAAGTGAATTTGGCCGAGTAACCAGAATTGTCATCAACGTATAGAGAGTATAGAGTCTTATAGGTGTTATTTATGATACTTGTTATGTCGTTTTACGTGCCGATGGAAACTTGAGGAAAGAAAATGTTCATCATCTTTATGATTATTATATCTCGCATAGTCAACGATCGCAATCCCGACGTATCCTTTCCGCTAATAATTCTAATCTCATCACCCTACTCCGCGGGAACTCGTACCACGTACAACGATTATACCCGTTTGAAATTAATTATCCAATCACGGTCAACTTCTGTTGCATCGTTGCGTCAGCAATAATTTTTTCATCGATAGCGGGGGGGGGAGGAATTTTACCCATGTACAATACGTTATCCTGAGCCTGTGTTGGTCGTCTTATAATTTATCACCACGCCCAATAAAATCTTAATATGAATCACTTATCCTCGTCGTATATACCCATACACGTACACGTGTTTTTCCACACCAATCTACGTTAAATGTGCTGAGGTGGTGTACGCGTATATGCGCATTCGAGAACTAATAACCGTGCAAAGTAATTAAGAAATGAGCAATGGCGCCTTTTCGACGCCGTCGCCGTTCCATGCGCGACCGATGATGGGAATACTTCGTGCTCCTGATTAACGTCTTTTTTTTTACGATTTTCCTGTTTACCTTCTTACGTCATATTACTGTGGCGGACATTGTAGTTTACTATTCTCTTCTTTGATAAACCATTCCTATCGTTGTTCTTCAAACTTGAATGGGGTTGAAGAGTGACAAGGGATGATGAATGCATTCGAATACAACACAGAACAAAGAATGAAGAATGTTGATGCACACCAGTGGTGTATAGATTCTCTAATAAAAATCATTCTGGGCGTGTCTTGGGCGCCAGAGTGGGTCTCAATATGTACTCTTTAAAATGTCTTGAACAGAAGGTAGAATGGTTTGCAAAGAGTTTGATATAAACAGCTTATAGCGTGGAAAGCATAAGAGAATTTTTATATCGAATTTTCTTCTAGAAACCTAGAAAGGGTACATGCGAAGCAACCCAGAGAAAGCTTATTAGAGTAAATTTTTCAAGATATCTATATGTTTATTTTCCACCAGGAAACTCTCCTGAATTATGTACATGAGTTTCTACTGAATTCCCACACTCGTTCATTTAAAAACAAAGACAAGTTTCATCGTGATCAATAAAATTCGTCAATTGCAGCAACAAATTAATATATATTCACTAAACATATAAAATACTCTGGGATCGAATAGAATTGATGAACCGCAGACGATTGAAACTGATTTTTCAAAGGCATATTCAACGGACCGAAGCTATAACTAAATAATATACGGCCACGTTAAAACATCGTCAAGTCGTCGGGTACGCGTACATGTGCATACAATATACATAAAGATAATGAATATTCTTCATGAATACCCCGTGACTCGTTGAAATTAAAACTTTAATTATGCGCATGTAGTATTTTATACCTTTACCCGATCCAATTAACACGCATTTCATTTTATACGGTTAAATCGTAAAACGTTTTGTCGATTAAAATCGAGGAGCTAGAGAAGCCGGATCGTAAAGTTTTCTTCTGTCTTACCTAACCGGAAGAAATGGGGAAGCTATATGATTTCTTCTTCATATTTTCGTTCCTTTTTTTCCCCTCGGAGAAAAGAAGAGAGATCTCCACCGACTTTGGCCTCTCGATACATGCACCCCGGTAACTGGTGCGCATTCGAGCCTCGACTGGCCGCAACGCCCGCACTCGATTATATATACTTTCTCATGTACCATTTTCAGAGTGTTCTCGAGATTTTGTATGCCATGATCATTCGTATTAGAACATTGATAAAACTACCGGGAAATATTAATTTACGGAACTCGATCGATCTAACCGATTCACAAGCCTTATTTTCGATTAATCTTTCGATCAATTTTATTGTCGGATGGAATGAAAATTCTCGTTTTGATAATCGCAAGGTGAACGTCGAGAGTCCGAGGGTAACCGCAGGTGTGTACACCGTAGATGACACACACGACAAGACGAGGAAGAACTCGACTGGAAGAATGGATAAAAAAAAAAGTGTATACGTGGGTATATATATATGTATATATACACGAAAAAAGTGGGCGGTGGTTGGTGGTAGTGGAGGAGAAAGAAAAGAGGACTCGAACGGCTAACGCTGCCACTCAACGGCCCATAAACTGTATGAAATATTAATAAAGGCATCGCTGGCCAATGGCTGTTTTGACTCTTCGTTCACAAAAGATATTATGAAAGAGGGACAAGTCCTGTAGGACGATTGCATTATTAAAACATCGTCACTCAATTTATTTGCAGCGAATTTTGCCTTTGAATCGTACTTTCATAACGATTTATGAAAATCCTCGTTTTAATTGAATTTAATAGAAGAGGGGAACGAGTTTTGTTAGTTAGAAAAGGGTTTAGACAAGACAATTGTTTTGAGACTGTAAAGGTTGAAGTGAGGTTATTATTAGATAGATAATTAGCGTCATAGTATAAATAATTATGTTGGGGGAGCAGTCAAGTCACAAGGCAGGTGTGGGTATCTTTTGAACGAGTATTCACGCTCACATTGTCATAATTATTCCGTAAGGGGGACCGTAAAGATTGTAATGTTATTACATGGTCTTGAGAACACGCGTGTTCTTTTTTCGTTTCTCAATTTTATCTCAAGTCCCGATGACGACGACAACGACGATGATGATGACGATGACGATGATCTTCTTTGCTTTCTCGTTGCATCCTTCTAAAAGTTGTCGCCCTTGTTAGCACCCTCACAGAACCTCTTGAATAGAACTATGTTGTTGGTAATTGATTATCATCAAAGATGGAAGCGTTATTTTTGAATGTTAGAGAAAGGAATATATCTTTCATGTACAAACGATGACGTTCCATTCAATAACCTAATTGAATTTCATTATCTAAGATGTTCTCGATAATACCCGCATAGTTGAAGATTCCAAAAGATAAAGACGAAGTGCTTCCAAATTCACGTTTCCGCTACTAGCAGTGCTAGTGGGAGCAACGTAGTAGCTTTTCCATTACCGTGAGACTGCATGCTACCATAGCATATATATGATTCAATTTATAACGTAGCACTACCTCAGCGCTACCAAGTAGTGCTCCTAGTAAAAATACTACCAAGTCGCTCCTATTTCCATACATAAATGAAGCCATATATGTACAGAAGATTTTTAACTGCATAAGTGAATGGTAGCACCACTGCCAGAAGCGCTGCCTTGATTTTGTTGGCTGGGTGCAGTAAATTCTGTTATTCAGCTATTAGAGACTGCAAATCTTACATTACATCCTTCAAACGATGTTTCCAATTGCAAGAAGTCAATTCAAGGTGGAAAATAACGATGGTTCATCAGATTATGTGAATTACAATTTCCATTTCGTTTTTAGAAACGATTCAAACTTCAAAAATATGATGAGTAACAGGCAATTTCAGCAGGAACACAGTAGAAAGTAAAACTTCCTTCCAATCTTAAATTCGACTTATTTCAAGATGCAGCCAAAACTACACAGCAGAAAATGTTGTGTCATAGGAGGTCCACTGAGAGTTTGTGTTGGAAACAACATATCAAATTGTGAAATTCACAGATTTTCAGTGTAAATTTAACATTTTTGTGTTAATATTTAACATAAATTGCGAGTTCACCTCCTGGGACATACACGTACACGTGTGTTAAAAATACACAAAATTTTTCACTGTGTAGCCCCATTTCAGCTGAAAGTAAGCATCCAAAACAAATGCCGACACAATGGAAAAGTCTGAATTTCAGTGAAGTTTTCAAGTAAGATCACGGTGTAAGAAGAATAGGTGATCGAACCATCGAACTTCGTCGAATTGCAGTGGTGGGGATGTGATTATTTGATCCGGTTGACAGTTCTCGTTCTCAGATGTCGTTTATGTAGGACCACGATGTAAGAAGAATAGGTGTGTTATCTTCCCTGTCGGTGTGAACATTTTTTGATGCAGGCTTTGTCCTAGTTCCAATTTCGCCACCAGTTGGCGAAAGTGTCGTGAAGGCCAGATAAATTTCGATTTTTTAAAATAAAATCAAGTTTAAATGAAAAATAACTTCCCTCTGTAAATGTTATGTCTTATAATACGATTTTAATTTCTGTCTTGATCAATTTGGATTAGTATTTCTAACATCTAATTTGAATTCACCGCTTTTTTTGGCCTCAGCTACTCGAATTTCGTAGTGGCAAAATCAAGAACTAGGACAGAAAAATCTCACAACACATACAAAAGATAACACACCTATTCTTCTTACATCGTGTGAAGGACAAAGGTTTTTGTAAACAGTAATGGCGGCATGTTTATACATATTGATAGCCTCAACCATTCCAAATATTTTGCTTCTCTATCATATAATAAGAAATGTGATTCCTTATTGCATATATATGCGTCAATATATTAAAACATTCAACCAAGATATCACAAAACAAAATAAAGAGAAGACAAAATTATCTAAGTTAGTTAATACATGAAAATTATAAATTGAATTCGAAGTTGGAAGGTTTCTTTAAAATGTATTTCAAAATGAATATGCAGGAATTCAATTCTAATGGAATATACAAAAATTTAATGCTTAAGAATTGAAAATACGGATTATGCACTGCATAAACGAAGTGTGAATACTCATTTTGCAATGTTTCTTTATTCTATTCAAAAATTATTTGAATAAACCATTCAACAACACGTTCACAAAAATATTCTTTTTTACACATTGTGCAATAATGTACACAAGATTAGAAGATTTTGAAAATTTTTTGACATATAACTTCCATAGTGGTTCAGATCTGAATGAATACAATTTTGAATGTATTATTAAATTAAAAACTTCTGAAACAGTTTGGGTTATGTTTGTGTATGGGGGTAGCCATTTTTGTTTACATTCACCTACCAGTGATGGTACCGCTATGTCTGGCGGAATGAATAAACCGGATAAAATAATCACACCGCTGAATTGAAGTTGCATCACCTATTATTCTTCTTACACCCGTGAGTAAGATGCAGCCACTTTCAGTCAGACTTTTTACAGTGGAAGGCCCATGCTTCTGATAATTTCCACTATGGTACAGGATTGATTCTAGACACCTTACAGTTGATGCCAAGGCCTTTTCTAGTGACTAGATTCACCGCAAGTGCCTTGAAAGGTGCTACCCTGGTTAACACTTAACGGCCACACAACGGCAACATTGGGTAACTCATTACCCTACGCTGAAAAACCCGGTCGGACAAGATGTGTAGGTGTTTTGAGACTTTTAACTAATTGTATCATGTTTGTTGACTAGTTCTTCAATATTTTTAATGGTTTAACTTGGTTGATTCATAGATGGCGTTCTAAAAACTGTCCATATAAGTAAAAATTCAGGAAAAATTGTTTGTTTGCAAAAAAATTCACTACTCCGCTATTCTACAATATCAACGACTAAAACTCCAGGGTCGTCCGCGCAATATATACCACTACTACAAAAAAATAACAGTATCCACCAATTATTCAAACAGTATATTTATTTTGCAAAATTACTGGAAAGAAAAATGGAAAAAAATTACAAATCATGAAATTGGCTTCTTTTGCATTTTATCAGATTTTAAATACATATTCATGATTTGAAAAGTGAAAATACTATTTAGGCTTACCACGTAGTGAAGTCACACCTCACACATGTCTGTCCCCGGCAGATGCTGTTTGTTGTATTTATTTGAAAAATTTGAGACCTCTAATTCCACTTTTTTCAAGCCTGGGTTAACTCATCAAATGCTCATAATCTCATGAAATCTTGCACAATGTTCTGGCAAATCCTACTCAACTATTTTCTAAGAGATTCAATCACATGGATGTATTTCCTCAATGTGATTCTGATTGAATCTTGCCAAATCTAAGTGAATCTTGCACAATGTTCTGACCAAATCCCATAATCATTCCCACAAAGATGAATTCGTGAAGAAAAGTTGATTGAACACGGAGAAGAATTTTCGCTAGTATATTGAGGATATATACCAAACATTCTCCTCAAAAGTACCAGACTTTCCGTGACTCAATGGCAGAATAAAAGGATTTTATAATAGAAAGTCTGCACGGAAAGACAGAGGTTACGATTATTTAGAAAAATGACTGACAATTTAGGGAAAAAGAGTATCGCTGAAGAATTTTCGTAGTAAATTCATCAAAAGTTGATAAATTCACTGTGAACAATAACAATAGAACCATCAACGTTTAGTATTTTCACTACGAATTTTTGATAACCTTACTGCGAAGATTTTTCAGCGGTGCCCTTTTCCCCTAAACTGACAGTAATTTTCCAAATTTTGATAAATGTTCAGTGTTGCCAGATGGTGGGGAATTCCCCAAATGTGGGGATTTCCAAGGCAGTGTGGGGAGGAATTGGGGAACGTGAATATTAGGGGATTTTGTGGGGAATCATGGAAAAATTGGGGAGATTTGGGGAATTCTGTTAGAAACTAAGGGTACAGTTAAACAACTTCGTAACGTAACTGCTCAGATAGTACAGAAGTTCGTGAATCAATCGAAAATAACTCTTCTAATTAACTTCTTATTTAATAGTTTTTTGAATTCTTTGGGAGTTCTTTAAGAACATATTGAGTTATAAAATACTTTTGTGAGAATCTCAATCTGCAAAGTGTAGTTTCTATCTGTTTGAAATGAAAAACTCATAATACAGCTTGTATTTATAAATCAAAATCTTTTCCACAAAATTTAGTGTAATAATGATAGATCTGATCAATAAATAAATAACTTACGTTCTCAATTATCATTTAACACGATTTTTTATTTGAAAAGGATAAATCAATTTCGAATACCTGCAGTCCTCCTTTTTTCATTCACACTGAAAAAGCAATGTATTTTCACAGGACTCTTTCCTTACTTTTTGGAGGATCTTTCATCCAAAAGGCAAAATACTAGAGATGCTTATTTCACGTGTATTTAGAGGCACGGATTACACGGGGAGTTCATGACACGTACCCTAGTACGTGTCATATTAAGAACACGGGTATCCGTGAAATTTTTCACAAATACACGTGAAATGAGCAAATATTTCCCGTGTATTCCCGTGTATTTCCAAACGCCTGTGAAATAATCCACGGATACACGTGTTCTTAACCTGACACATACTGAAGTACGTGTATCTGAAATGCACGTGTACACGAGTACACGTATGTTCTGTTACACGGACGAAACCATGATCCCTACAAAATACCCCCTCAAAGCAAGGAGAAACTCCATTTTTTATGGAAAAACAATTCCCTTATGTACTGAAACCCCCCAGGTAATACACAAAAATCATTATAGAATCATTTATTTATTTATTTACCACTGACAAGTAGGAAACCGTTCTTGAATTATGAAGAGAAAACTTTCCTTGAACTCTTTTGAAATTCAAAAAATTCCCACCAAGAAGTTCAAGAACAATTTGATTTGTCAAACCTTTGCAAGTGCCGTTAGAATTCTCAAAGAACTCCTATAGAATTTCAAGAGGAAATGTTTGATGAATCGAATTCTTTTTGAAACTTTTTAAGAACTCGTCGTATTCTGCAAAAGTTATCAAGAACTTTTCTTTCAGAATTCATTTGGGATTCTTGTGTGCTATTTAGGTAAATATTATAATCACAATCAGAATTCATTTGAAGGTGTTCTTAATTTGATGAAATTGAAAGAAAACGGATTAGATCCTCTCACTATACCATCAGTTGATCAGTTAGCTCTTTTTTATACTTCTCATCAATATATTATTCTTCCTTCACTTTCAACAAATGTTTTATTTGGATTATTATGTATTTGCTGTACATTTTTCAGATAAATCACTCTTCTTTTGTAACAGCCACACTTGAGATACATAAAACAAAGAAATAAAGTTCAATTGTCCAAGATTGTATGCTCAAGGCGGGAAAAATTAATTATTTTGGCGGAAAACTTGAAAAATAAAATTTTGGGGATTTTGTGGGGATTTTGTTCATCAGAATTGGGGAATTTGAGGAAAAAATTCTGGCAACACTGTAAATGTTATTCAAGTATTGATAACTTTTTTCTTTCCGTGTGGTACTTTTGAAGAGAACGTTTGGTATATCACCTCGGAATGCAAGTATATCCTCAATATACGTCCGAGTCTAGTAATTTATGATAGACGATTTTTCTCAGTGAAGAATCAGTGTATTCAATAAGAAACTTCCGATGCGGAAATCACCGATCTGGAAATGGAAACACGGGGAAATACTGGCTGGGTCCTGTTGCCAGATTTGCCAGTACTAGCAAATCCACATTTATCATTACAGAGCTAGTTGAATTGACGGTACCCCGTTGAAATCCATCCAACGATTGGTATGCAAGTTGAGAAACAGTAATGACTTCGAATAGGAATCTTTGTTTTTGCCAGTACTGCGCCTTTTCGGCAACTCTGGCGGTTTCCAAATGTTCCTAGATTTCCGTTTCAATGCGAATGAATGGGAATTTTCAACCAAGGTCACGTCACACCAAGTCACACAGAAGGGGTAAAATAAAAAAATTATTGAGATTCTTTTGATAACGGTCAGGAAACCAGAACTACAGATATGGATGTATGTATACACGTATGAAAGAACAGAGGATAATCACTGAAGTATGAATAAGCGTTTATCTTTGGTCCCTAATACTTCGAAGATATGCGTGTGCAAAATTCGCGATGTCGGGTCGGGATTTCTCTCGGGAGGATTTACGTTCACCTGTCGAGCGTAAATAATAATCAAGTCCTACCTCCCATGCTTCCCTCTCTTTGCTCTCCCCAACGAAGGAGGCTCTAAACCTCACCGCGGAGGTGTTTCTCGGTGCCTTTACCCTCGAGGTTCGACCAACTATATCCTCCAATTATTAGTGGCCGCTTCGTTTTGGTAACGAGTATTCAGAGTGCCCTACCTTGCTACCGATCTCGTGGTTACGTCCAGCAGCTTCTTTTTTACACACACTCTCTGTTCTCTCTCTCTCTCTCTCTCTCTCTCTCTCTTCTATAAATATTATAATTCCCCTCTCGTTAGATGAATAAATCATTTTACTTGTGAAATCACGAGAAGAATTTCGGGTAGGTACTCGATCGGTACCGTCCAGATAAAAATCGCGCTTCGTCCGAAACTTAAGAGCAATTAAGAAAAAATTTTACGACAACGATGGGATGTAAAGGTAATGGAAACGAGAGAAACGAATCGAGAAGGATCTCACGAAATTTTCTTGTTTTATATATATGTATGTACATACATACATACATACATACATACATAAAACGATGTAAGTGGGCGGAATGTTCAGACGCCGTATCGAGCGAGATCCTATCGAAATGACGCACTGCTTACGCACCTGATACCGGATTGTGCGTATGTAAGTACCAAGACGAGAGACGACAAGACAACGAAGGCGACGACGACATACGGGAGAAGAGTTATTCGTTGGTAGGCTTATTTTAGATGCCGTAGAACGATGGTACGAGACTCTTAACTCGCCCATCCAGTCATTGCGCGGCACACTCTTCTACTGAGACTTCTTTAACGAATACCCAGATACATAAAAAACAATAAAAACTGAAAAATACTGCATAAAAATTCATAATACATTATTCATATACGTTGAAATGTGGTATCATCTGCTAAACGAATTCACCAATGAAACTGATAGGGGATTTTGATTTTTTATCATCCATCTATTTTGAGGCCTGTCTTTGGATTCAAAGCCTGGCCTGTCATCAGGTCGAGTTGGTCAAGACCAATCTAATCGTCCATTTAACCCTGGTAGAAATGCTCCAGCGATTCATTGATTTTGCAACATTCGTCCCAAAGAAAAACCAGCGCTACTTTAGTTTTGGACAGACGTTATAAAACCAACAAATCGCTACAGCATCGCTAATGTCCAATCCGGTATGCAACGTTCACATTGTGTACACGGAAAACATAATTTAGCTGCAGCAGTCAAGTGGTTAGGACGGACAGCTTGGTCAGCCATTAAATTAACTCCTGAAGTTGGATTTTAAACTGCTAAACCCAACAGATTAGCTACAGATGCAAATTTTTTTGCTTGTAATAAACAAAATCCAACTACGGGGAGTTACTTCAACGCTCTGGATAATTCTGTTGCATTTTCTCAACAATTCTGTTCACAGGGACTGGCCAAACGAAAATAGAAAAACTTGTGAAATTCGATAATTGTTGAGAGCTTGGCGATAATCTCGCAGTTTGATCTTCACACGACCAATTCATACCGTACGAGATATATAATATAATAACTTACGAGTCTTCCACTCATAAAGTCCACCGCTAAGTCTCTATCTTTTCCTTTGAAGAACGCTGTTCGTGGCGTCTTAATCAATCTCTTATCTTGAAAGATCTAATCTCAGCTCACGGGTCATGTGACTTTCACGTATTAATTAGCTAAGACTTAGCCATACACGTGGCCGACGGCTTATGCCAAGTAGTAATAGAGCTCTTTCGTGCACGAAGCATGCTTCCATACTCGGCGTGGGTAGAGTATTACTACAGACCTTCCTGGCAGGTTGACTTTGATCGAATAAATTGTCAAAATAACTTGCCTCATTCGATGTTTTTTTCTTACGATCACCTGCGATTGCTCCGTGAACTTTGCGTTATATTTCAAATGCACTCTTGACGTTTCTTTCCTCTTACGGGAGAAGAGAGTTCGCGTTGTATATTATGTTGCTGCGGTTTGCCGCAGCATCCAAGAGCTACGAACGCGTCATTATATCCAATCGATATCGAAAGTTTTGATCGGCTCGTCAGCTAGGAAGATCCCTGCGTACGCGTGATCCAGCGTACGTGTGTGTAGAATGTAGTATTGAGATCGATGATACGAGATCGGTTACGTGCACACTGCATGCGTATATATCTCGTAGACCGGGGAAAAAAGCAAAAAAAAAAACGAAGGGATACGCATGCGGTGATCGCGAGGATGTATGCCGTCATGATACTTCTAGTTCGCGTGATTATCTCCTACTACCTACACGAGCTATCCATCTCCTTTATTCTAAACTAATCTCCCCGTTGAAGGATATTAGTTTTGAATCAGATAGAAATTGCACTTAATGTCGTTTTTCTTGTTTCCGCAGATAATATCGGAACCTTTTTTTTGTTCCTTCTTTCATGCAAACCATAATAATTTTGATATTAAATCCCCTGACGTCGCGATATTTCATGAAAGTAATTAATGTCACATCCTGTTACGAGAAAATCTTTGCGGATGTGCTTGTGATAAACTTCATCGAAGTGTTCTCAAAAGTAATGTATAACACCGGGAAAGGATTCAAAATTGATTTTACGAACCCTGAACCACAAAAAACGAAATTATTAACGGGGAACGTAGAGTTCCACGAATCTACATCCATCACCTCGATCGTGCTACAAGTGTAAAATTTCACACTCCATTCTTTACCTCGTCAACTCAACTCACGATTATATGATTCATTATTACGATTACAACCATCGAAAATTCACTTATAAATCTTCTGTAAATTCTTCTCTTGCCGTTGATAAGACACGATCGCGGTTATATTATTACCATTCCCGTAGCAAAAACATGGACAAAAATCGATGAAGAATTTTGTAACGACGTTCTCGCAGTTCGCGTAGTTCGTAGCGATGTTCGTTACGAGGAGGGATACACAAAAAAAAGGGATTACGAGGCTGGATCGCGTAATAAATCTCGAGCCAAAATGTTTGTATAGTAATGTCAACGGGAAAAAACGTGTATTCACCTTCGCATGAATATTCGAAAGTTAAAAACTCGCGATTCGACGAATGAGAAAAATTATCCGTGTCATCGCTAATGAATCTCAAATTTATGATCGCTTTGCCGGAGCCGGCAGAGCCAAAAGTAGCAATCGTTTTCGATGCAGCAACAATAACAACAACAAAGATGACGATGCGCGATGGTGAGACGGTGACCGAAGTGACGACAATCATAAGCAATAAATTTTCATCGGATGGTAGTAATTATCCCTCATTTAGATGTTCCTTTACAATTCTTCTTTACGGGAAAAAGAAAAATTTGCCAAGAAGAGAATATATGCCTGATGTTGATGATGATGATGATGATGTTCGTTCACAAATTATACTTATTCGAATGGCGCTGGAGATTTATGCTAATGAAGTAACTTATGTTCAAAAAACAGAGGGAAAGAAACTCTCCTTTCTCACAATTTGCATTACGAAAGGTTACGAAAGATTTAATAGATTAGCGCGGTAATTTTCCAGGGACTACTTTACTCAAATTTTAATTCTCTTCAAACTCATTATCCTTGGCTAGGTATCGCATACTTGTGAGTAGGTATACGTACTTTGATTAGCGCAATCGTGTCTAATGAACGTACTTTCGATCATTCTTTTACGCGTCCATACGTTCTTGTTGCGGAACACTGGAAGCCGTTCGAGTTTCCATCAACATTTCGCAAGATCAACTCGAATAATGGGCCACGCGGAGGAACCAAATAGTACCATGTTTATCACTTATGAAGAAAATTCAAAGACTTCTCTAATCGTAAATTCACAATATTCTATAAAATATGTTCTATTCGATTCCATATTGATCTATGATCATTTCAAAATAAGTGTTTGTGCTTCGAAGAAACACGAAGAAAAAGTCTCGTTCGCACAGTCGTTGTTGGGTCCGTTCGGGTCAAATCCATGCCTGACCCTCGCCGTTCATCATGCGTTGCGATGGGCGTGTGGGAGGTACCGAGCTTCCACGCCGGTACGGGTCTATTACCGGGTGAGATTACGCTGTGCTTCTTCATCTCACTTGGATACTCGAAAGTCAGCTACCAAATCCAAGAAGTGAAAAAAAAGTTGTACAGTTGAATGAATTTAGAGAAAACAATCTATCGGTACTTGGATTTATAATCAGATGCACGCATATATGCATCCCATATGGTCGTTAAATTATTTCTAGGGGCAGGATGGGTTCTCGCGCGCGACGGCGCACGCATTGCATTCATCTTTAAACGTGGCAAGTCACGCACAAGCCTCCAGCTAGTTGCAGTTCAGTCGCGATTTTCGAATGGTAAGTGAAGAAGCCTCGGGGAAGGGAAACCGATACCTTCGTGTTCCGTTCGTAAGATGAATCTATTTATACTTTCAGATACGTTTTCTTCTCTCATTTCTGTTATCGATACAATTACGTACAATCGATCCCGGTTTCGTTATCATTATTATCCCTTTTCAAACGTACAAAACGAGTTCATCTGCGAACCATAAAACATAATTGATTCATATGAAATTTAAATCGACGAGACTTGGCAGCTTCCTCCTCCCGTTGTACGTTCGATTAATTTCAAGTAAGTATCATTAGAATATTGATGTTCTATTCTGAAAACATGTTATAAAGTCAACGAATACGTCTGTGGTGATTTCGATGCCTCGAAGACGATGATACACTCGGATCAGATTTTTTTGTCTCGCTAGTCTCGATAGTTTATGAGTTTGAAATTGTTGAGGGAAAAGGGAATGAAAAAAGGACACGAGGAACGTCAGTGGTTCGAATAATAGCAGTGTTTATGCGGTCGAGCGCTTATTTCATCATACTCCACTTTCTCCAAATATTCGTGAAAAAGGGAGTAAAGAGAGAGACAGAGATGAATCTTTTCTTCTGAACTTTGAAGAGTAAAAGGGAGAAAATAATCGAATGAAGCGAATCTGTGCTTCGGGGCTCGCGTGCGTATGATTGTGCCCTCGAGGTAAAAGATCAGGTGGTCGTCCGTCGGGGCCTTGAGAAGGCATAAAATTCTAAAGACTAAGCTCGCCCGACTTTTCCACCTCGACTTTGCCAGGATTTTTACCTCCGAGCCTCAGCCCTTGTTCGCCCAACAACGCTCTTCGCTTTATCTAAATGTTCAAATAGTTATGGTTCTTGTGGTTGCTATACGCAACAATTTGTCTCAAGGTTATTCCTCCGCGTTTGTGAAAATTTTATCCATCGAGAGCAGTTGAGTATTTTTAACTCGTGGTTGGAGTAAAAAAAAACACAAATGAAAAAAACGCGCTCGCTCTCCCCCTCGTCAGAATATCTTCTGGTCCATGACGGACGATGGATGCATGCAAGCGCGCGGGAGGAGTCGGGTGAAGACTAAAATCCTACGAGTTCCCACCCGGCGTGCGGAACGTGCATTAGTTCGCGTCGCTCCCGCTGCGAGTAAATTAGAGCCCAGAGTACAACACGGTGTAGTTATTGCGCCTCTTCGTATACTCGCGAAACCCTAAGAGAAAAATGTCGGCTGCGAGAGGGAGGTCAAAATTAATAGTAGATCAAAGTGGGTCTTCGATCGAGATAAGAATATCCAAAATCTACTTCCAAAGTTCATAGAAGGAATAAATGGAATGAAATTCATTCATCCGTCGTCTCGTGTAAAATCTTTATATATACGCGTAGATAGAAATACATCTACTAGGTTGTTACAACGATGGTCCCCATTATTCGCGGTTGGCAACTCTAATCGTTCACTATTATTATCCAGCAGACTTTCTAAAATCCTTTACGATTCATTCTATTCATTTATGCTATAAATTTCAAGTATATTTGAATTGTTCTTTAGAATAAATCAGAGCGGGAGTAAAAATTTGTATGAAGACATAATAAGAGTATTCCCAGCATCGCCAACCCTCATTGTCCGTATTTACGAAGACTGCAGACTCGGCGTGGATGTATTCACTTGATTTGACCCCGCAGGCGGTAGTAGCGGGACAGAAGTGCGAGGAAGATGAGAATAAGCGAGGGAGGTAAGACTTACGATGAACGACCGCAATCAACGCGAGGATGCCTCGCGAAAATTACTTCGAATACACTCGGACAGAATATATTATCCACTCGGGTGTTCCGCACCGATGCTCGGCGTCCTCCTCTGGGTCAAGGGGTCGTGCACACCGGTACCTACTTGAAACACATATACAGGTATTATACATACAGCCCGAAGGAAGAGAAGCGTGCCCATGCAACAGAGCCGATCGTGCATCAACTACAGTGGAATTTAACTCGAAAATGAATGATGGAAATTGAGAGGATTCAAATATCTTGCGGGATTATTTGAACTGATGAAAAACATGTTCACGCTTAATCGTTGGTATTGTTTGATAATCAATCAAAACATTGTCAATTCTTTTTCCATCCGTTTAATTCGTCGTTCCCTCTAATCTCGAGAAAATAGAATTTTTACGTTTATAATACCGACACCTTCGACAAATGGAATAAAGAAATAGAAGTACACAGCAGGATATTGGCGTATGATGCACATGCAACTTCATAGCCAGTTAATCGCAATCAGGACGTAATTTTGCCGACAGGCTTGCAAGGATAGGTACTAAATAAAGTTGTGTCGAGATAATGTCGAGCGATGTATTAAATAAAGTTATAAATATATGTAAGTTTATATATATATGTTGAAATAAAGGATATGCATTGAGTTTGAAACGCATAATGTGTTTGAAGGACTGACGAGTCGAGTCGAGTGGATTCTCCTACAGGGAGGAAAGAACATTATTCCACGGTAGACGAATGAAATTACAATATAAGTAGACCATAAACGATTCCGCTATAAGAGCCCCTGCCAGTTGTAGAATTCGCCCTCGGGACATGTGTACGTATGTACACGTACAAGGTACACGTACCCTTACCTACGAACAGAACCGCAGGGAGAACTATCGACTCTTGGAGTTATTGCATCGGCAGCCATACGTCACGATAATGAGCCAACGAACGTATCTGGATAGCTTTCTACGGTTCTGGTTCAGCTTGGCTGCACTTTCGAACTTTGCCTTCGGCGGGACGTTCTTGTGTATACATTTATCAGTACGGGCATGCATCTAAGTGTACGCGGGAGCTGCCGTGTACAGTGCTTGTATGATTTACAACTCCCCCTCGCAAGTCCCGCTTCTGGGAGGGTCGAGATAAAACCAATACTGTACACACACATGTACATATATATATATAAATATATATCCACGAATAGATACGCAAAATTTAGAAAAACAAAGCAGAACAATATTAGAGCTGGTTCACAAATATAATTACTGCTGCTTTTCGTATCCGATGATCGACCTCGATCTTTCAGTCTTGCCCCAGTGGGCCACGCACGTGAATTTTGCCCCTCTCTCTCTCTCTTTGTTCGTCTCCTTCTCTTCTGTCCATTCATTCGACAACTCAAAACTCTCACCGTCTTTTCCCTTTGAGGTCACAGTACCGTGATTCGACCGTTTAATATCGATGCAGGCTCGTAAAACAGCGGGTGTACACTTATTTCGGGGATATAATGAAGCCATATCCCGAAAAGTTGACTCAAGATAAGCCCACGTATATGCACATTTTTCCCTTCCTCGTTATTCTTTGACGGGTCTCATGATATTTCATGAAACACACTCCCCGTTGAGTATTTGTCACGGGAGTTCTCTGAACTCTTCTTCAAAAATACGAAATCATGCAATTGGAAATGAGGGTGTACGATTTCAAAGATGGGAACAATATAATTGAAATCCCGAATTTGATATCCGCATTTCAATATTTCAGATTGAAACGTCAATTCTCCACACGCGTGATGATAAATGTAAATGACTCTCTTCTCATTGTAACGCACCGCATCGAATTCCATTTGATCTTCTATCCGAGAAGAGTTTCTACCCCGCCGCCGCGCCAGAGAACATTACCAGAGAGTTGCGCTGAAGATTCGTGATCACAGCGGGAGGAAGCGGTCGTAAAGAAGATTTTTGCTTACTTAAAGGACTCGACTGACTTTGCATAGGTTACCATGTGTCGGAGTTTGGTGTCAGAGGTCGTCGAGTGTGCCGTGCCTTTTACGACTTTCGAAGGGCTGTATGGTCGAGGATACTGTTATTCCCCCAGTCTCATGAGGATTGCTCTTTACGAGTTACTAAATTTTACATCAGCGAAGCAACCGGCCGGTCGGCCGACCAAGCGCTGCGTTGCTTTATGATGAACCACCGAAGAAATTAAAGTACCTCGCAACTTCTCTCTCGCGGATTCCTGTTATATAGCCGCTGTTAGAATCTTTGAATTTATCGCATTAAAATTAAAGTCGAGTCGATACATCCTTTCACGCGCATTCATGATATAACCCCACGTGTGGTAATATACTTTGTGCGAAACGTAATTAAAATGTCATACATCTTGGGACGATTGTATTAAATTTAAGTGTACGTTAAGAGGTGTTGTTTTTTCATGGAGCTCGTGAGAAAGGGAATTTAGATATCCCACGAATAGAAGGTTATTACAGGGTGTCTAGCAAAATATGATTTTCAAATTCCCGACCAATTCCTCACTTTTTCCAGGATTTTTTAAGAAATTCCTGGATCGAAAATAAAATGCACATACATCAATTTCAATTAACATTCTCAATGGCATAATACAATCTAATAAGAAAAATGAATTGGAAATCGAAATGTTCCGAATGATCATTGTTCCGAAAACTTGTAATTGGTTCTTCTAGTGTAATTTACAAGTAAGAAACACTCATCTATTAACAATTCGGAATGTTGAACTTTCGGAGTAACAAAGTTTCGAAAAAATGATCTTCGACCTATAAATGATCGTTCGGAGTATAAAGCTGAGATTTCATGCTGGCGTTTTTGATGCGGCGATCATTGGATAATAAAGGAAAAATGACAGCTTCTCTTCTTTTAACCGATGTGCCGCCGCGTCAAAAACGCCAGCATGAAATCTCAGCTTAAGGTATTTGATCTATTGACGGGCTACCGAAATGTCTACGTGGTTCATACTCAAGTAAACCATTTTCCTCGGCGTGAAGGGAAATTCAAAACTATTTGCATTCACTTTTGGCGTAAGTCATATATTGAATATAATGAATGCTTCCGACGTTTGTGCAAATTTTGCAAACTCAATGAGAAGAAAAAGGACACAAGTATTGAAGTTTGCACAAATATCGGAGGTATCCAATTACAAGTAAATAATTAGAATCTTCATGAATATTTGAAATGGATAAAAAGTATCAAATAATCATTTTTAGCATTTATGAATAGATATAATTATATGAACTATCCTATTCACTTGTATTCGTTGAATGTATATTGTGAAATTCAATTTTCATGCTCTACTTTATATTTAATATATGAATTAATGCAAAAATGAATTCACATAATTTTGAATTATTGAGCACAAAATTCAATTCCTATGAATTCACTATTGTGAATTCAATTATAGACATCTTGAAGAAGTCAGAAACAGACTATTTCAAGGATATTTGGGAATTCTTTCGAAAATTCTTGAAACAATCACAAGACCTCTGAGAGAATACACTGAGAAAAATTATCTACTATAAATTACTAGACTCGCTAGTATATTGAGGATATACTTGCATTTTAAGGTTATATACCAAACATTCTGATCAAAAGCATCAGACTTTCTATTATAGAATGTCATTATCCTACCATTAACTCCCAGAAAGTCTGGTACTTTTGAAGAGAATGTTTGGTATATACCTTCAGAATGCAAGTATATCCGCAATATACTAGCGAGTCTAGTAATTTATAATAGACAATTTTTCTCCGTGTATTTAAAACAACCCGGAAATCTTCTCCAGGTAGAGATATTATATTAAATCCTATTACAAATGGTGAAATTTCTGATTAAGTATCATTAAATTCTATTGAAACCTATTCATTTTTTCATTCGTCAATGAGATTTTATAGATTATTTGTAACAGGGCCGTAAAATAGGACTTCTTGAGTTGTGTAAGGTTTCTGGAATTCTATAAGAATTCCCCTTGTAAAAATGAATCATATATGCGGCATATATGACCACAGATTATGTATGTACATATATGATTTCACAGATTCATATATGACCCCTATATAATTCATATATGGGCCATATACATTTCATATATGGCGTTATGTTCCCTATATGGGTCATGTTTGGTCCTTATATGTGTTGAACAATCGTATATGAATTTTATATGGTCATATATGCCACATATATGAATTACATATGATTAATATATATGACCATATATGATTCGTACCAAGTCCATATATGAATCAAATACAGTTTATATATGGGCCATATATGAATCATTTTTACAAGGGTCAAAAAGAATTTTTTTCGAGAATTCTTTAGTGAATCATTCATTGCTGTCTAGACCTGGCTGAAGAAATTATTCTAAAAATATTCGAGAATCTTTGCATAACTCTCAAAATTGTGGCAAAAAATATCAATATTTGATATAATTAATATTCATTTTAATTAAGATTTAAAATAATCAATATTGAATGTAATCAATTATTTGTCAATGGTGAAAACTTTTCTGAGTTTAAAAATTCTGCACACACAAAAATAAAAATGTAATTGAAAATTTCCCGGAATTTTTTTCATTTTCTGACGTGTTCCCGACTTTTCCCGACGAAAGTCTAATTCCTGACTAATTCCCGACTTTCCCGGAGTTCCCGACTGCTAGGCATCCTGGTTATTCGTTCATTTTTCTTCTCAAAGTGATGTATAACGGGATTTTAATCGTCCAAAATTAACGCGTTGCTTTTTTGAAATACGCTAAATTGAAAATCAAGTTACCAAATATTAGTAATAATCAATCAATCGCACGTTTGAGGCAACCAAATCAACTGGTTCTTTTTTTTCGATGTGTAAAGAAAAAATCGGTGATAAGCAAAGGATGTTCCTGGTCAAAATGAAGAGTTGAAGCGCGACAAAAGCGTAAACTGGAAGTCATCCACGCGTAATTTGGGAGAGAATCGGAACATCCTCACGCTTCACTTGTTCCGATACCCGCTCCTGTCACCCGACTGGAAATTATCATCGGGTTAACCCAACATATGATGAGGACCTAGCAAGGTCATCCGGAATTAGTTATACCTTTTAAGGTCCTAATTAGGGTTAGGTATGGATCACACATGTAGGGATGAGCTTATTTGGTCCTAATCAGGATTCGCTTAAATTATCCTAAAGGGTTGAAGTAGGTTTTTCTCGCCGTATTCTCATCAGGACCTTGTTAGTCCATCTTCTGAAGATGACGAACGTAGTTAAATGGAGAAAATACAAAAATGTAAAGTTTTGATTTTAAATTAAATATTCTTTAATCAAATAAACCTTTCTTGGACTAGATAATATTTCTAAACGGATTTCGACTGTACATATGTTTTTAATTAGATCGATTCATGCCAAATAAGCTATTTTCCAGTGCCGTTGACTGTTCTGATCAGATACTTTAACATCCAATGCGTTACATGTAATTGAATCTTTGTCAATGTACTTAGAACTGGAAAACGGTTATCTGATACGAACAAATAGTCACTAGGCCTCCGAACGCACGAAGAAAGAAATAAAGTATATAAAAAAGGAAAACGGTTACTTGATGTGAATGAAACTGATTTGATCCAGTCAATTTCAATTACGTTGAATCTCTTTTATACTTGGTTTTGTCTTGTATTTCACGCTCATATTATAATTTTGATTCATTTTGGAGGTTTTGGTATGGAGTTCCTCATCAAATCTTAATCAGTCTTTCCTGATAAGGGGTTTATGATAGTGAAGCGTGACATAACTTGTCAGGTCCTGATAAGGTGACCTTATCAGGACCTAGCCCGGATCAAGGTTTGCCTGATCTGGTCCATAGGATAAATTTCCAGTCGGGCACTTTTGGATTTTCACCACCCTATTTCAGATGTCTGACAAAACCACACAGTAATGAATAATTTTGAAATTCTCCTCCAAAAAATCGTGGCGAAGTTCCTTCACACACGGCGAAAAAATGATTTGCTACTATAGCGCCTACAAAAAAATTTGCTGTTCTTGCAGAAATATTCACTCCAGCAGCTAAGACGTTAGTTCTGTTAACAAATTTGTTTATGCCAGCAAAAAAACGCAGTTTTGTCAATCATTTTTCTTGCTCTTTCAGTTAATTTCTTTTGTAGGCGCTATAGTAACAGACCTGCTTGTTATGCCAGCAATACTTTTCTCTCCGTGCAGATGCCAATGGCGCGGTACTGGCAAAGTTGTATTTGTCAGACTTCGGCAGAAACAACTGTGTCCATTTAGAATCATTACCGTGTTCCAACTGGCGCCAAATGTTCGACGAATTTCAGACGGTATTGGCTTACGTGGTCAGACGGTCTTGAGCCAGTATCGAATTCATACTGTCCGGAGAATACTCAGACCGTACAGAAACGGAACAGCGTCAGTATCGAATCAGAGTTGGTTGGATGGTGAAATGTGAAAAAAAGACGATACGACACCAATATCCATGCAACATTGTTGTAATACAGAGTCGATAATGGACAGGGATTCCACTGATCTTTCCAATAACACAGTTACTTTGATGAGACAATACTGCGCCAGTATTGAGCCAGAGTTAGTATTAGCATTCAATATGTTCGATAGATGACAATGTGCCAGCATTGATATAGGACTCTGGCTGACTATGGAATCGGTAGTCAACTGACGTCAGAATCACGATCTTGGCAATTCAGCTGTTGTAGTGAGCCAAAGTCTTGCCAGCATTAGGCCAGAGTTGATATGATCATTCAATATGCTCGAGAGTCAACAATGTGTCAACATTGGTAGGACTTTATCCCACTACGGAATCTATGGTGAATTGTATGACTTCAACGGTCCCATTACAATGAATGGCAATTTGAGTGATTCGTCGTCAACTCGGAGATCGGCTGATGCGATAGGGACTCAGTTTCTCACTCGCAGGACCCGGATTCAATCCTCACTCAGTGAACTTTCAAGAAATCACTTCCAAAATGCCATCCTCCGATGACGATAATGAGTACAATGAATCTTCAGATTTTCAAAGTTCAAATTCAATATAATTTTTTTTTTGTACTTGAAATATGATCACTCCTGGTAACTCCGGTTACCGGTGCTGTGCTAGTACTGGGTTGGGTTTGAATTTCCACGTAGGATGTCCTAATTTCGACTCCTTGTCATTTTCCATTCAGCTCTGGCAAAATAACTGACCCTCTTGCAATGCCAGAGTTTCACCATAGTAAACCATACTGAACCTTATGTAAAATGTTGTTATCATTCCAACTCCTTTGCCAGTACTGGCAATCCAACTGGCCCCATAATGGTCGCTCTAGATTTGTCAGTACTGGCACCTCCGGCAACAGTAGTGAGCCAGTAGCGGTCCGTGTTTCCATTTCCACATGGGTGGAGAATTTCTCACTATAATTTGGTGGGCTTTTCCTTCATTTGTAGAGGATTCAACATCCAAAAAACAAAATAATTTCTCAAAATGGTGGACAAATTTTTCATTTTCGGTGAAAAAATTATTTCCCTACGATGAGGAGACGAAATCTACCAACAGTGTGGAGAAGAACTCCCCACATTTTTCACAGTGCGGACAGATAATTTTCTATCAGGACTTGGTCGGTTTTTGTCCCTAGCTTGGCGATTGTTGACAAGATCAGACAGGATTTTGATCCGGATCTGATAGGTTCTGTTTGAGCTTGTCCGGCAGTCCGTGAGTTTTTAGATTGATGTAAAAGCCGAGCAATTTCGAACAGAATCTCACAGATCCGGCTCAAAATGTTGTCCGGTGCTGTCAGACATTTTTAATAGGGCAAGGATTTTGAACAAGACTTTGACATGAATTTTTCTAAAACTTTTACCGAGCTTTTCCAATCATAATTCTGCAACAGGCGCAGTATTGTACCAGTACGAACTGACACTGGCAGAGTACTCAGTACAGCGGTCTGTACTGAGGCAGTATAGGCATTTGTTTGGAATAATAACGCTCTTCTGTACTGGGTACTTGCTACTGGCTCGGTGCTGATAAACCTTCTGCTGGAGCAGCAAATTTTTTGCTATGACAGCAATCTCTTTGATATCAAAGTAATTTTCTTAGCTACCGCAGCGATTTCTCAGCTCTGGCAGCAAAAAGTGTTTACTTCTCCAGCAAATTTTGTTCGGTATTCTATCTATAATACCAAAAATTTTGCTACACTGTGAATTACAAAAAACATAGACTGAAACTCACATTCATTCCATGCCATACTGCATTTCCCGGTTCTCATCACTGTCCTGACAGCATAGACGAATTTGATTACAATACTCATCACTGTGATCGCGCTAATCCTCATTATCCAAGCGTGTTTTGATTTATTTTTCAACCGATTGCTGTCACTCACAGTAACCAGTACTGCACTGAGAGAAAGGTACCTAGTTGGGACAACTAAATGTTAGTTGCCGCAGCTAGATTTTCATTTACGCCAGCTAGACTCTAGTTGGGGTAAATAAAAGGCTAGCTGTCTGAAATATGAATAAAATGGTCCATTCAATGGGAATAAAAAATATAGTTGTGATAAATAAAATTTAGCTCGCACAACTAAATTTTTATTTACGGTTACTAAATTTCCTAGCTGTCGAATATTTGAATAGACCCTTTCTCTCAGAGTGTTCGCTTTTTTCCGTGTACACTGAGAAAAATGTGTTTCGTAGAACTAGCGATCACAGAATTGTTGGAATTTCATTGTTGGAAATACAATAATTTTTGTTCTTATAGCAATACATGTCTTGTTGACAATAGAATTGTCAATTCAGCAATGTTAACGGTCATATTTTTACGGTTCTCATTGTGGGTTGACATATGACAATGCTGAATTGTCACATATCAACCAGCAATAAAATTGCTGAATTGACAATTTTATTGTTAATAAGATAACTATATATCGCTACAAGAACAAGAATTATTGTATATTCAACAATAAAATGCCAGCAATGCTCTTATTGCTAGTTCTACGAAACACATGTTCCTCAGTGTAGTCCAACGAAAAATTTGCTCCTTTAGGTAGTCATGCTGCTGTCTCAGCAATCCAGTTTGCTCTTCTATGTATAATACCTCGATTTGCTGGGACAGCAAATTTTTTCTCCACGTGGGCTGTTATCCTCTAAGATTTTCTTCCAATTTGTTTGCAAAGACCTTGAAAAAACCACCAGGGTTGCAGAACGTTTCAGAGGACAATTCCTTGATATGGAAATTTCGCTTCCACACTGAGAGAAAGGTACCTAGTTTGGACAACTAAATGTTGGTTGCCGCAGCTAGATTTTTATTCACGCTAGCTAGACTCTAGTCGTGGTGAATAAAAGGCTAGCTGTCTGAAATATGAATAAAATGGTTTATTGAATGGGAATAAAAAACATAGTTGTGACAAATAAAATTTAGCTAGCACAACTAAATTTTCATTTACAGTAACTAAATTTCCTAGCTGTCGAATATTTGAATAGACCCTTTCTCTCAGTGCATAAAAGAATGAAATTTCACTTCTCGGAGCGATCGATCGCTTGGATTGGAACTTATAGGTTGTTTTTTGAGTATATACGAGGTGTGTTTAAAAAGTAAGGTGACTTTTCAAATTTCGCGGGCAACGTACTTTCGATTATCGATTTTTTTGTTTTGTTATGTTGGCACACTCTTCCCGAACATCTGTACCAAGTTTCAAGTGTATAGCATTCTTTGTTTGGTTGTGAGAGGCGTAAAGGTTATAAGTGTTTTGCGTGCTCGGCGATTTCTTGCTATCGAAAAATATGGATCAAAGGATTTGCATCAAATTTTGTGTAAAAAATAAAATAAAGTGCTCCGAAACACTTAAAATGTTGACAGTAGCATACGGTGAAACTGTTCTGAGTAAAAAAAATGTTTACAAGTGGTACAAACTCTTCCAAGATGGCCGGGAAGATGCCAATGACGAGCCTCGCTCTGGACGCCCAAGCACGTCAACAACTGATGAAAACGTTCAAGCAGGGAAGAAAATTGTTTTGGAAAATCGTCGAATCACTATCAGAGAAGTTGCTGAGGATGTTGGTTTATCGCTTGGCTCGTGCCATGAAATTTTTTCCAACGTTTTGGGCATGAGACGTGTGTCAGCGAAGTTTGTTCCGAAATTGCTAAATTTTGACCAAAAGAACCGTCGCATGAGCATCGCTCAAGAACTGTTGAATGACGTCAACGACGACCCAGATTTACTCAAAAGGGTCATAACTGGTGACGAATCATGGGTATATGGTTATGATGTCGAAACCAAAGTCCAATCGTCCCAATGGAAGACCCCAGATGAGCCAAGACCGAAAAAAGCACGCCAAGTTCGATCAAATGTCAAAGTTTTGCTCACTGTTTCCTTCGATTACCATGGCGTGGTGCATCAGGAGTTCTTATCATATGGTCGTACGGTCAATAAACAGTATTATCTTGAAGTTATGCGCCGTTTGCGAGAAGCAATACGAAGAAAACGTCCAGAATTGTGGAAAAATAATTCATGGCTTTTGCATCACGATAATGCCCCTGCTCACTCATCTTTGCTTGTGAGAGATTTTTTGGCCAAAAACAACACCACAATCATGCCTCAGCCACCATATTCACCGGATTTGGCCCCATGTGACTTTTTCTTGTTCCCAAAACTAAAGAGACCTATGAAAGGACGGAGATTTGCAACGATTGAAGAGATCAAGACTGCATCGCTGGAAGAGCTCAAGGCTATACCGAGAAGTGCTTATGAGAAGTGCTTTGAGGATTGGAAAAACCGTTGGCATAAGTGTATTGTATCTGAGGGGGATTACTTTGAAGGGGACAACATAAATATTGATAAATAAATAAATATTTTTTCTTGAAAATACAAAGTCACCTTACTTTTTCAACACACCTCGTATATATACATAGAATCTCGATAAAAAGCAAAGATCTTCCACACAAAACTTTGGTTGGATTTTTTTGGAACTTTCACTGAGTTTTAAAATTCTCCAAGTTTTGCTTTTATTCCGTTTGCGAAGATCTCGAGAAAACTACCAGGGTCGTAGAATGTCTCAGAGGAATTTGATCGACTTTCGCATAAGATTTTCCGAAAATTTCACTCCACGAATTTTAGAGAGGAAGATCTATCAATTTTTTTTCACGAAATACTTGTGAAAATGAAACTCGGAGCTGTACGAGTATTCGGGAATAGTTCAAAATTCTGAATAATATCTTGTTACTTCTTTCGATACATTCGAATTCCCCACAGTATTGTAAACGTCTACGACGCCTCTCGCCATGTAATTTGTAATCGTTTCTACGGGGTTAACCGTATGATCATGCAGTCTCGTATCTAGGCGCCATGCTGATCCGTCTGTTATGTATTTTATTCTTTTTTCTCCTCCATCTCTCTCCATCTCTGTTTCACTTATTCTCAAACTCGAACTAAGGACTTGATTAATCGATCTTGTGCTTCAACTTCGTTACGCTGCTCGAACCTTTTGAAATAATAGTTTTTCGTACGTTGTAGACAACGCGCGCTTGTGTATTAAAACGTCCACACATTCGAACGTACACTCAAAACTTACAGAAATCAAGTCGGGGAAAGAAGAAAAAAAATTTCAATTTTATCGTCCGTCGAGTTTATATGCAAATACTTGGCATGGGAGATCATATATTTTTAAGCGTGTATTGCATTAATAATAATCCCTCGAGATTCAAAACGGGAGTAAAATCACTTTATCATTCATAGTGAAACTTAATCGATTCTTTTTTTTCTCCGTTTCATAGGCATTATACGAAACGTATTAACGGTATGATTGACTGAGACAATGATTTAATTGATCGTCCCATACATATTTCATTAAATTCAATCGACGAGTTTTATAAATTCGGGATCCTCAAGCGTCCGAAGCACAGGTTCGAAACGGATCTAGGATCGGTAATTAATTTGATATATCACATCTCAGGTTCAGTTTCGTATACGTTCCTCTTATCATTATTCGCCATTTTTTCCCATTAAAGTGATTTATTGGACGGCATTGTGATTTGTTGGGCATGCGCTGCGCGTACACTTGCGAGATTACAAATGGAAATGGAGGATTTTTCATGAAATATCGAAGAATTACGCCAAAATATATAGGTATTTCAATTCGTTCAGATTTGAGAGAAAGTTTGGGGAGGAGGGTGGGACGTCTAAGAATACCGGAATGCCAAAACATCGTTTATTCAGTACGCACACGGGGAGTCGAGTCGTCCATGAAGAATTTCCCACGATTAAAATTAAAGATCCCTGCTCTTCTGTCTATACACCATGCGAATATATTATTTGTAAAAGTGATTTGCATGTGAGAGAAAGAGAGAGAGAGAGAGAGAAAAAACAAGTAACCGAGAGAAGGGTCATCGAACAACTTGATTATAATAAATCAAATTTTTCACCTTCTTCTTCTCTACTTAATTTTCGAGTATTAATTTTTTAAAACAATTATGCTATGAATCATTCGATCTCCGATACCCTAATAGGGATTCCATTTGATCAATAAATAATTCATACAAATAATGTACCGTTATTATTTTCGTGCGACCTGCGATAACCTTTGCACCTCCCTTCGGTCACGTACTTCGTATATAATTTGTAAAATTAACGTCCACTCACGGGTTTGTTTATTATACCTCGGAAAGAATGTAGCAAGAAAAAAATGTAATATGCCAAGAAGTTGAAAGGGAGGCAGAACGAAAAGAAGGTACGTATACTCGGGTATACGCAACCAAATGTCTTCCTTTCTTCATACCAGAAATTCATACGCGATTCTCAACTCGGTCTTGTCCCAATCTAAAAGTAAATCTTTAATCAACTTGCTGGGTTACAAATTTATTCCCCCTATATCTGTGTAGTATAGGTCTGTGTGTATCGTACGATTGTACGATATAATGTTTCAATTATAACTTTGACTGTACTCTACGGGAAAATATTTGAAAATTCTCTGGAACTATAATTTCATCAAGTATATATATATATATATATAAAATGAGTTTCGAATGACGGTGTTTCATTTCGAAGGAGTTTATCGATTCATCGAGATTGCACTGGGGTGTGCTGTTAACATTGAGTATATCGACGGCTAATTATCATTTTGGACTTTGTATGGGTTTGTTTATAGATTACATGGTGTATGCATTCGCTTGTGTTGAGAGGCAGCTGTGTGTTACAGTGGGAGGAGAAGCAGGTGAACGTTCTTCGGCTACTGTTCTTGAGGAGCGAACAACACACGTTGCTGTTGAGCAGCGATCGCCTTTCGCGCCCCTAATGATGTATACCATACGACCAACCCCCTTTAACCACTTTAGCACTTGTTTCGCATTCAATAGCTTTTTTAATTGCCTTGGATCGTTCCTTCGCGTCGAACGATGATCAAAGAATCGCCAAAATGTTCTTATCCGAAGAATTGCCTTTGAACGTGACATCTCCTTCCCACTCCCGAGCGAGCAGTTGAGGATAATAACAAGATTGGAATTTAATTAGCGAGAACAGGGAAAATTGTTCTGTTCATACAGAAGCGAGTTGAAGAACTTGGCATCGGCATTGGCATTTATAGATCACAATTTCGATACAAAGAAGATGGGTATAAATAACTGTATTACCGACAGCTAAGCGATAATATCCCAACCTACGAAAGCCTTTCGAAGCCTACGAAGTCACCTTTCGGGGATCGTTGGACAAACAGCGGCAGGAATCACCGTGCATATTTCTATAATTATGGCCGGCGTTTCTTTGATCTACCTGATGGCCTAACTACCATACCACGTTCTCCACCCTTTTTATTTTCCTTTCGAGTGCGTACACTTTTCTGTAGATTTTTTGTTCTTTCCCGCTTTCTTCCGTACTACCGCATGTCGCATGCAACGCGCAAGAGAGAGCTAAGGAGGACTCTTATCACGACACGAGCCCAAGCAATCTCGAATGCACCGATAACAACGTGCCGACACACGCGCGAACACGTGACACCTACTTGCAAATCGCGTGAATGGCGAATAAAAAAAGAACGATAGTAGGAGAGAACGATTCTTCACGCATCTGTTAGATTGGGATAATTGAATTGTACACTGTACATCATTTAAATTTTCTCAACAGTTTTGGTTATCTCGTAAAGTACTCGTACTTCACAACACCATTTCCTATCTGTTGATTTATGTGGATTGTTGTAACGTGCTCCTTCGATGTTGGGATCCCGATACGAAATACGATAATGGTAATAGTGCACCCGCGCACCTTGTAATCAGTAATAATATGCTAATCAAAGTCTTAGTATAGCACGAGTATTATTGTATAGTGTTAACACGATATCTCTACGTGCTCGACTACTCACGTTAATAATACCTTCCTTTCGATAAATGGGCGTGTCATTATCGTGAATTGTCCTGAAGTAATACAGGAAGTTGATAAGTTGTGAGTTTCCAATCGTTCGTAAGACTCGTTTCATTCAGAACTTTTAACCAGTTGGAAAATAAAACATGTTTACCATCGTACGTATCGTTTAATCATCCGGACGCAATCGGATGTAACTTATTTTCGAAGTCTAGAATTTGTATGGTAAACGTTCTACATTTTCAAAGAACTTATCTTGTTAAAAATCCTGATACAACTCAGACAGCACAAAGCTCTTAAGAAGTACAATCGAAATTCATGGGATATACACTGAGCAGTTCAGTCCTTCACGAGTTTGTAAAGCTTACGAGGCACTCGCCAGTCTCTAGTTTTTCGTTAATGCAAGCGTTACAAACTCGTGAAACATCGCGGATCATGGAATGTTTCTTTATATAATAATTTATTGAACCAATGTTGAACAACCCACGCGTGCACAACTTCAGCCGTCTTTTGGCGCGGAATTGGCCAATATTTGCTAAGAATGGGTCTAATTTTCACGCTTCCTTTTTTCTCTCAGCGTACGATTAACGATATTGAACAAAATTAGGGTTTTCAACGACCTCTCATGAAACATGATTTTTTAAAAGAATGAAAACTGCCATAAGACTCGAATATACACAATTTCGCAGTAATCCAGAAAATTAATTTCAAGAAATTACATTTCAAGTGAAATTACATTGTGATTTGGATGTAATTGATTTCACGATACACCGGTTCCGTGAAAATCTCCGCAGTATATCGAATATATATTCATTCGAGGGAGAGAAGAAGGCGCCCGCTTTCGTTTTTCCTTGGCACCTCGTCGAAATCCAAAGCGATCGCGCCGTGTCCCGCATTTGTCACAAGAATCGTGCACGGTGGGTTCTCGGCGGCGTGCCTGAAATTAATATTGGTACATTTTCGTTCTCTTCTTCCTCTCTCCTTCCTCCTTCTACTTCTTCTTCTTCTTCTCTTTATCTTTCTCCGGTTTCCCTTCCTACTTACCCCTCTCTTTCTTCAGTTCTTTTTTACTTATTGCACCCCGTGGGCGCCAAATATAATTATTGTCCGCCACGCAATCGTGCGTCGCCGACTGTGCGGTAAAACTGGGTCATCAGTTTCGTAGGCACGAAATTACATGCTGCAATACCACTGTGGTTCTCTATACCACCGCTCTTGCCGTTTCTACTATTACCAAGTGGAGTAATGGGCAAGCGAAAAATTTACGAGATTCCACAAAATTCTTGGTCACATCTCCTTTCCCAACGTCTGCATAAATATTCGAATAAAAATGTTCGCGGAACGATATGTATCGTGTATGGGACATATTTTGTATCCTATATCGCCCAATGGCTACGCGATATCAAGAATTTTTAGACAATAATTACTTTGGAATGAAGAACAGCGAATGAAGAAGAGCGTATTCTTCTACTTGGGCTACGTTCCAAAACCTTATTCTCGGACTTGGAGCTCTGATTTTATCTGTTTTCGATGAACAAAACTGATAGTTTTCAATTTATGTTAAATTCCCTCTTCGATATAAAGAGAAAAGTTGAGAATTTTTCAAAGAAATAATATTTTGATATATTTGCATTCATTCATTAACCGAATTGTTTCTTTGAAAGTCATCATTTCCTCCGGTGATGCAGTCCCTTTTGCGTTTTACCGTAATTAACCCTTCTTCGAGCACTGAGGGGAGAAGAAGGTGATATTAAAACCCATTAAGAGTCTCTTGTGGGACGAACTGAGGATTATTACTGCCCCAACATCTTCTTCGATATTCGTCTCACGATAAAGATGTACGAGTAAAAATCATAGGACTCGGTGTACAGTAATTGTGCCTATAGGTACATCCCAATTAAAGCCACAGGCACTTCTCGATATCTCGCATGAATTTCATGAATGCGTATCACGAAAGCCATAGCTCTCGTTTAATTTCGTATGTCCTCTTTACAGTTGTTCTCCAAAGTTTCTCTCACAGTTGTCAACTATGAGAAAAGTAGAAACGAAATATCGATTAGCTCGATATATAAAATCTATAAATTCGTATCAGAGAATAATGATAAATAACTAAATTTCATTCCCTGATAGGAAGATCGAATTATAGGTTGAGATAAGAAAAATGAAATGATGGTCATATGTATGTTTATCCCCGCGAGGAACCATATTTCTCAGCTTCATTACAGGAACAGGATACATCTGTTTCTACACGATGGCGTAGCATGTAATCACGAGAGTAATTCGAAAGCACAAGAAGGGGGAAATCAGCGATTAACCTGAACTGCCTGTTTCTTAATCACACTTGGCACTAATGCACGGTAGATACGTCGAATCATCACCAACGGTCGAGCGTGAAAACATTTCGACTGGTTTTGAGAAATTAAACGATATCTCGTTTCCTACCCTTCGTCATTCTCGCATTAATTTGATATCTTTCGGTGAATTTGGAGGATAAATTGAAAGCTGAATTGAAAATGAGCAAAAGAAGAAGGTGAATGCGAGCTAGGTGTTCGCGTGGTCATGCATTAGGATAATTTAATATCCGAATTTGTGACTGTTTGAGACTGTTTTTGACTGCTCATAACTGCTCGTGACAGGTTTCATATGTTTCGCTGTTAACCTTGTTCACATGGGGAGAAGATGAACAATTTTGAGACTCCAGCAATGACGTGTACGTGCTTATGTAAGATAATACACGTGCGGGCATGTATAGGTGCTTCCTATTTACACACTGGCAAAGGTCTCAAGATGAATATATATAACGAGTGACGTCTTAAATAATGCAGGCCGTCGCATTCACGAGTGCAAATCGTGCGTCTTCTCCCCACGTATTTTTGCGGCGCGCACACGAATCATACCAGAAGAATCACGCGTGACGCCCCGGCGTTGGTACGTGCAGGGATTATACGTTTTGTAAACTGTACTAAATCAACCTGCAAAACTCAACTTCAAGCTTCGCACTCACGAGAGAGTCATATTCACCGTTATGTATGAATGATCGTCATCGTGGAGAATATTTTAATTTGCGAATTTGAATGAGTCGTAATGATATATTCCTTGAGGTTTTTTTATTCTCCTCCCTCTCCTTCTTCTGGTAATTTTATATTTTGAATAGTAGAGGAAATGAAAAAGAATTCAACTGATCGGTGAAAAGTTGGTTCTTTGTCTCTGATGTAGAATGAAATATTTCGATGATGAATGAAATTGTTATGATGTCCATTTCCAAGAAACACTACATTTTCCTGCAAGTTTCGAACTGTCTAGATAATTTGTCTAGGCTGTGGATTCCAGAATCATCCCTTTGGATTCATTACTTCAATTCAACGGAGTTATCGTATTGAGGAAAAAGTACCTAAAGCCTAGTTGTCCCAGGTCAATTTTCACTGGCGTAAATAAAAGTCTAGTTGTCTGGAATATAAATAGGGGAGACCGGGGATAGTTGACCATAGGGGTAAAAGTAGACTAACGGCGGAAATCTAGGTGAAGACGCAAGTGTCGCGTTTTCCAACTACAGCTGAATAATTGTACTCATTAACCGGTTCAGTGGTCAGGGTCGCAAAGTCATTGTCGCGTATTGTTGAGGAGTAGTAACACATTTTCAGTTTATGAACCATGTAAGTAAAATTTCTCTTCCGTACATGCTTTGTTGTGACTTAGACAAATTTATTGTTAATTACTTTCCTATTGATCCAGGTATTGGTTTTATAGTTGTTATTCATATGACATAACATTATTCTCGAGTCACTGTTGTAAGTTAGATGTTATATGTGATGAAACACAAAAATGACATTTGGGGCTAGTTGACTAATTACCCGTTTCAGGGCTGGATAAGTGGTTACTCCGTGATCTCGCACTAATTACTACATGGAAAGACCGAGTTTACTAACATTTCGAAACATAAGTATGAGTTGAGGGAAAAAAGCATCACTGAAAAATGTTCCTAGTGATTTTACCGAAAATACTAAAAGGTAATGGTCTCATGGTTATTTTTCACAGTGAATTCTTCGATGATGTTCCACTTCCTCGAATTGACAGTCATGCTTCGAAATATTAATAAACTTGGTATTTCCGTATATAACAGGTGTGTAAGTATGAAACCGGAATTTTTGTACAGAAAAAACACGTTTATTGTGATGATATGATACAAAGTAATTTATTCAAAGTATTGACCGTCGCTATCTATACATGTTTTCCATCTTTCTGGCAATTTGTGGATTCCGTGCCAAAAGAACTGTTGCTCTTTTGAGGCAAATCAGTCATCGAGCCATTTTCGTACATCTTCGTAAGAAGTAAAGCGCTGCTCAGCAAGTGCGTGTCCCATCGATGCAAACAAGTAGTAATCGGATGGGGCAAGGTCCGGTGAGTAAGGCGCGTGCTGAAGAATCTCCCAACGGAACGACTCTATCGTTTCCTGGACCTGTTTTGCTTTGTGTGCTGGCGCATTGTCATGCAGCAAAATCACCTTGTGTCGTCTTTGTTGGTATTCTGGTCGTTTTTCACGCAGAACTCGGTCCAAATCGATCATTTGTTGTCGGTAGCGTTGAGTATTGACGAGTTCCCCAGGTTTCAGCAGCTCGTAGTAAATTACGCCCTTCTGATCCCACCAAACACACAGCATTGTCTTTCGTCCGTAGCGGTTTGGTCTTGCCGTCGATGTTGATGGTTCACCCGGAGTATTCCATAACTTTTTGCGCTAAGGATTCTCGAAATATATTCACTTTTCATCTCCAGTCACAATTCGATGGAGAAATGACTTTCTTTGGAACCTGGCGAGCAGCATTTCGCATAATGTTTTGCGGTTTTCCTGCTGTCTTTCGTTGAGTTCATGTGGAACCCATTTCCCCACCTTTTGTATCTTTCCCATGACTTTCAACCGAAGGGAGATGGCTTCTCGCGTCACCTTTAACTGATCCACCGGTTGTTGTTGTGTTTGAGCGTCGTCTTCGTCCAACAAGGCTTGCAGGTCAGCGTCTTCAAACTTTTTCGGTGGTCTTCCACGTTCTTCGTTCCTGACGTCAAAATCGCCACTTTTGAACCGTTTGAACCACTCGAAACACTGTGTTTTACCGAGAGCATGCTCACCAAACGCCTCCACAAGCATTCGATGCGATTCGGCTGCGGTTTTCTTCAGATGAAAACAGAAAAGTAGTGCTGTCCGCAAATCGTAATTTGTTGGCACAAAACTCGACATGTTTATCTCTAATAAACTAATGCTACTGAATAAAACTCGTGTTATTGTGAGTTGGAAATCTTTGTCGGATATCAATACAATAACAAGACACCGCTGACGTGATGTGTCGATAACTGCATCGACATCCAGCGCCACCTATGGGCAAATTCCGGTTTCATACTCACACACCTGGTATTTATCAACTTCCCAAGCGTATGGTCAACCAACCCCGGGCATGGGGTAGATTGACCAAGTGAAATTTTATGAAAAACTATGAACACCTCTGAAATTTTCTACGTATTTCTACGTTGGTTTACGTCACGCTATTCAGGTCTGACTGTGGAACGTACAGCAGCGTTCTTTGGCGTAGAAATACATAGAATACTTTGAATTTTTGAGACCCTACGACCCTTCATATATTGCGTCGATTCCTTTCTAGAAGACTCAACATATTGCTGAAGTGTGAACCGATTATTGAAACGAATTGGCAATCGAATAACGAAATACTTAGCTGTTGATGGCCTGATATCTTGCAGTACATTCTTTGAACAATGTTTCTAGTTCCAAGGAGTTGATTTGTGAAGATGAACACCCACAATTTATCAGATTTTGTCAGGTTTCTTTTTCGTTTCGTTTTTATAAACGATTCAAACTTCAAGAACATGACTCAACATAGTAAACCGTACTTCGGCGTACAAACTTTATAATTTCACGCCATTCTGAGTATTTGTACGCCTTTCTTCACCCCGCTATCTTGGCTTTCTATTTGTTTGACAGGTTTCACTTTTAGCGTAAATTAGCAGAGTTCAGCGTAATGATTCTCACACGGCACGCAGTCCTCGAAGGTATCCAAAAGAATACTTAATTGAGAGATCTTCAAGAACGTTCTTGAAGAGTTCTTAAAGATATCGTTGTGATCATCAAACGTGTTGGAAAGACATCTTGTAAAAGATTTCTAAAAGATGTCTTGATTCAAGACATCTCCAAGACGACCAAGCATGATATCTTAAAGATATCTTTTAGAAGCGTTTGAAAGATATCTTCTTGGAAGACTTCAACAAGATATGTTCAAGAAGAAGAAGAGTTTTGTCAGTAGGTTTAGGTTATGAATACCTGATCATATGAGTTGACATGAATAACACTTCCCATACAGCACAAAAGTCCCCGCAAAGAGCTCCCGTTATGAAGTAAACATGAATTCATTATGAATAGTTTGAATTCAAAATGAATCCTTGACGAATAACTTAATCTTCAGAAAGAATTCCAATCACGAATTCATAAAGAACTATTCAGGCATTCAACATGTATGCATTTTGAATTCATTGAGTTTATATTGAATTCATTTTTACTGTCATAACCGGGACTGTTCAAAAAGTTCTTTCAGAAGTTTTTGTGAATTCAAAATGATCATTCGTGCTGTTTGGGTTGGAATGTGCCTGTTATTATAATCGGATTACAGATGTGATAAATTCATTCACAAATCGAAAGCTTGAAAAATCTATATACATGCCAAGAGATTTTGAATTCTGCAAAAAGTACGATTTTGTAACCTTTTAATACCCGCGCTGGAATTAACGAATCTCCAAGACACAAATATTTTACAAATTACTGAACTTTTTACGCTCAATTTCATGTATAGCCTTCAAGGAAATTTAAAAAAATCCTCATTTATACTCATTAATGAGTTATTCTTCAATAACGATGAGATAGAAATAATTTGAGAAGAATCTGTGGTATCCACGGCCAACTTATCTGACATTTGTTTATATACGATAACAGTTTTTTCAAAAAATCACTTTCACTCTGGAAATCTACACCACTGACACTATTTCACTATGTAGGATTGACAAATATAAGCATTAAAATCAAACTGCCTGTATAGCTCAAATCACTGAAGAGTAAGTACATCGTAAGATGCGCGGGTTCGATTCCCGGAACATCAAGGATCGAGAGAAAATAAATTTCATAAGAGTGCGAGAGCGATAAAGACAAATGGGGGGGGGGGGGAGGAAAAAGGAAAACGTTAGAATTTTTGTGTGTGAATAAATTCAAGTTTCTCCTTCTTAATAGAAATCTTAATTTCTTCTTAAAGATGTCTGAGAAGTCTCCAAGAGATCTTTCAGAAATCTATTCATGTCGCATAAGACATCTTTTCGAATACGGAAAGATATCTTTTAGAAAATTCTTCAAGACTTCTTGTACTTTTGGAAGATATCTTTTAGAATTCTAAAAGATATCTTTCCCAATAAACACATGCACGTTATTTCAACGTTGAAAAAACGTTGCACTATCGAACCGACGTTATTCGTCGAATTCATAACGTTCATTTTTGGTTAACGTCTGACGAGGGAATAGACGTCCAGAAATGACGTTTCGATAACGTATTACTAAAACTAATAGTAAAAAATCACCATTAAAAAACGTCTTCAAAAAACGTTTTTGAAATGTACTTCAATCACGCGTTGAGAACGTATTGTTTATGACATTTTCAATGCTCGAACATCAATCGAAGATATCGTGTTGAGAATGTCGAACAAAACACAGCAACGTTGGACAAAAATCTAAACGAGAAGTGAAATAATGAATAGCGTGACTTCATTTATGAATATTTTTCTTCTTAAATTTTTGTGTTATCAAAAATCCCTTCTTTTCGCATTAATAGAGAATTTTTCAAATAATATGTCTGGTTTGATTCTCATTTTGGAACCATCATTATAACACGTCATTATTTGACGTCTTATAAACGACTTTTGCACCGTTGTTGTGACGTTATTTTATAGTTGAAAAACACGTGATCTGCTGCGACATTTTTACGTCGAATCAACGGAAGAATATGACTAAATGCCAACGTGTGGTTATTGGGCGTTTTTCACGTTTTTTAGACGTATGTGTGTTTATTGGGTTGTGTCTGTTTGCACCGAGAAAAAGGAATTCGCTGTGGCAGCGAAATCTATTTTTGCTGGGTTCCTTTTGCCAGAGCAGCAAATTTTTTGCTGTGACAGCAAACTATTTGCTGTTCCAGCAATCTTGTTAGCTGCGACAGCGAATTTTTAGCTGTGGCAGCAAAAAATGTTTGCTATCCCAGCAAAATTTGTTTGCTATTCTGTATATAATACTGAAAATTTGCTGGCGAAGCCAACATTTTTTGCTGCCACAGCTAAAAAATTGCTGTCGTAGCTAACACGATTGCTGTTACAGCAAATTTTTAGCTAGGTCAGCAAAAAATTTTGCTATTCTATATATAATACCTCGATTTGCTGCGTCAGCAAATTTTTTCTCTCCGTGTGGGAGATAGTACACTGACAGGAAAATGACCTGCTTGGAACATCCCTAGTCGCGGTAACTTGAAATCTGGTGCTATTCACAAGGAAATATAATTGTGACATCCAGAGAAGGTGGTCGAACCACTGTAATCAGGCGTAGTGTTTTGTGTAATTTTGCGTAGAAATATTTCCACAAGGGTTCCTTGGTGAAAAAATGTCACTGAAGATCACTAAAATTTCCAGAGATTTTCAGTGAAGAGTTTTTCAGATGATTCCAAAAGTGTTAATGATCCCTCAGAGAGTTCTAGTGATTTTGAAAAAAAATCCAAAGTTTATCAGAGATATTCATAAATATTTGGAAAAATTTCCGATAAAAAAACTTGCTCGATAAGTGAGAGTTTTTGAAAATTTGAAAAAAAGTTAGTGGGGTTTTTAGAATTCTTCGGATCATCTCAAGTTTTCTCAAAGCCCTTCAAAGTTCTTCAGTGAGATTCAGTGGAATTTTCAGAGATTTTCAGAGAAATTTTTTTCACCAGGATTATTGTAATGAAAATCCAATAACTTTATCATTCTCTTATAATTGAATTCTCAAAATTATCTTGAACAATGCAGCTTGATTCAAAATGAAAAATTTCCAATGCAAGGAATCTGATTCATTCCTATTCGAATTTTTTTCCAGTGCAAATGGACGGGATTTTTTAATCGAGAATTCTCTCCGTCTCTGCAATAAACTGAGTCAGATTGGATTGAAAAAGCAGCTGTTCATGAGTTAACAAATTTTATATCCCCCTCATCTCTCTCCCTCTCTCTCTCTCCCTCTCTCTCGATCCAATTATTTGAAAAGTGATAGCAAGTAATTAGGCTCAGAAAGTGGAAAAACAAATCTACGATGAAATGACTGTGGTAGCTCACTATCCACGGAACAGATTGGGATTGACCAGAAAAATTATGGTATTTTCATCTAATTCCAGAAAACTCCACAGTAATATATAATGATGTCCAGTGCAATATTCACTGGATAAGAAATTTTCCTGAAAATCCATGAATATTTGAATATTTGAATTTCATCACAGGAATTTTTACTGTGTGAATTGGAAAACGTACATATAATCCTTATGGGGAACCATTTTACTATGTGGAAATATAAATTTTCATCAAAATCAAAACTCGGTCTGGCGTTGATATGGAGCACAGTAAAAAATATTGTGTTTTACATGAAAAAGTAATGGATTATTCTCTCCGTGTAGTTTTTCATAGAGTTTCAGTGTTTCCCAGACAAATTCAGAGTTTTTAAGAGATATTCATAGATATTCAAAAGAATTTTTAATGAAAAAACGTGTTCGATGAGCAAGAGTCGTTCAGAATTTTCAGAGATTTTCAGATAAATTTCTTTTCGCTAGGGTATGAACGATAGAATTATGAACAAAAAAATAAGAATTGAATCTTCGTACAGAGAAGTGTCTAATATAAAATGAAGACAACAATCTCTCTCACTGTGACACATTTCATTCAAGAGAGATATTCTAATACAAATTTCTTTAAATACCGAAAGAACCGTCTCTCGGTGACAGATTCATCATCGAGGGATCTAATTTTGTAGGTTGTAAATCTCCTCCTACCCAATCCAACGTGTAGCAGTGCAAAAGAATCGTACTTATGTATATCAGAATGCCTACACGTTCTTGGTTTGACGAAACGCACACGTGTTCACGTTTGAACGCACGTATAACCTATATACCATTATGTCATTCTTTATACGGAGTAGATTATTGCGTGACACTATCCATCCACAGGGCGTCCATCTAATATTATCCTGTGAGTGATGCAGTTATTTCACTCGCAAGTGACAATCTTTTCGAATAAATGCGTGTATCTGTATCTCCGCGTATCCAGAAAGCATAAATCATAGACAATTCCCACCCTATCGATACCTCACCTCGTTATCAGAGTTTGTCACGATAAATCAAGAGAAAAAGGCGTGGATGGAAGGATTACAAGAACAATATGTAATGTGGAATTGTGGATTGATGACTTCATTCTTAATTTTTTATTTTTCTGAACTCTGCGTTGAAGTTTGGTAGGTACTATTCGAATATACATCTCTCGCTGGTTGTAAAAGGAACGATCAGAGGTTTAGAAAATGCGGCAGCGAGCATGACGTGACGCACGTTCTCTCTCACAAGTTACATGTATATGAAGACATATATACGCGTACATCAGAACGTACGAACTTACGCGTAGGAACCTAGGCACGGTAAGCGCGATAAATCTCGACAAAAGTCAGGTGGACGATGGTCATCAGCTAGTCCGCGCGTGTAAGAGCCCACAGCAACGGTGGTGGAGCAGCCAAAGAGGTATATGAAGGAGTAGAGAAGGGGCTAGGTTAAGCCGGGTTTCTCATGATGCCGTACAGCTCGTAGCGTCCTAGCGACGACCTTCGACCTTGCCGGCCACAAGTTCCACCGCAAGCCTTTATAAGCCACATACACTCGCTATACTCGCAGAAACTTATATACGTATCCAGCCAGCAGCCAGCGGAGGAGAGAAATCCGTAAACGCTTTTCTACTCTTACACATGACTCTTACACAGGCATTCCTGACCTGGTGGTAGGTAAGGTGAGGTGAGACGCGGGCCGATGTTGCGCTGTACGGTACGGTTGTACTCGTAACCAGCCCGGAATACGCAATAGAATAAGAGAAGAGAAGGAGGCTCGCTAAGACGACAACTCCAACGAGTATACGTAAACAGGAACTACTACTAGCTGTTAAGCTTTCGTCGTCGTTGCTGCTGCTCGCTGCTGCTGTCGTAGCGGCAGCGACACGCTGGTATTGCCCCTCGACGACAACTCCGCGTATCGCGTGATGGATGAACATCGTGTGGACGATGGTTAATGCCTGTGGGATGCGATGATCTCGTAGGGGATAGACGCAATTTGGATTCGATGAGCCAAGGATGAACTGTAAATACTGTTACATCAGATTCTCACGAAACCCATTTGTCAAATGAGTTGGGTATTTTAAGCTTCCAAAGATCTCCACTTTTTATTCCTTCGCTTTTCTTGTACTTGGAAACATCAGAGTCGGGAGGAGAAGCCCCCGAAGGTATCACGGCAAATTATCTTTCTCTCGTATGTGATACCACAATTCTAAGCGCATTTTACGGCTCTTTAAGATCGTAACGCCACTGTATGGTGTATAGTCAGCTGTATGGAAGTCAGCTGTAGAGCGTCTTCGATACAAGTATCTCTTCGTACATCGTCGTGTTAGTTCCACCGTGACTGCATCATTCGATTGAAATTTTCTTTTCCTCTTTATTTTTGCTTCTCGCATCGCAAGATGTTACAGGCAACGTCATTTCCGCGCAGGTTGAAGTACCCGGTGGTCGACGATCTTCGCCAATCATAGGAGGAATTATTTTCACCTTGTTCATTCCCAAGATAGTTATAATTCCTAATAGTAATGCACTAATCGGGTATACTCTCGATTAATTGATCTGTGTGATTCGATACGCGGTACGTGGTATCATCACATATGTACATCTTAATCATTTGATTCAATGCTCGTGATTAGGAGATTACTCTGTGCTTGGACAACCAAGCGATAAGAAGGTCGCCGTCTCTTCTGCTGATTCCTCGATAGTTGACGCCGTCTACTGTGCCGTCGTACGCTTGACTAATCCAATCATCATCGCGATGATCCATCATACGCTTGTAAATTCTTGAAACTAGCCTTCCCACTCTGGATCAAGATATTCAATAGAGCCCTGTTGTTGAAGATTTTTGGTTCTCGCGTTAATGCACAATCTTCTCCTTGAAACGTCATTTCTTCGGTAAAAAAAAAGCCCGCATGAACGTGATTTCTTCAGCAAAAGTCTCCGGTGTGCGCGTTATTCGAACAAACATTATGTTAATATTTATCCAATATTTACTCGACCCACGTGGGCGGCGTTTAGCATCGCCCACGCGCTTGTGCACGCCTTGAAGCGTCAGTCAACGATAAAGGAGAAAAAAGCAACAAAAGTTTGAGAAAAATTCAACGTGACACACACCGTACGTATTACGCGTTGTCGTCCCACCGTAAAATTATTTTTCCGCGTTTAGAGATTCCATACAAATCTTTGTATGCGATATTACATTCGAACGGTACAAGTCTGGTCGATGTGTGAATGAACTCGAGATACTGTATGATTTGTTGTTACTTCAAAATATTGTGATAGTATTTATAAGATAGATAAGGGAATTGGAATTAAAAACAAAAAATCATAGTTTAAATAATCTTCTAAATTCGCAATTATCTTTCATCTGCTCGGAGAAGAAACATGAAAAGAAAAAAGATATAGGGAGAGAAAAACGATTAATCATAAACGTTGCGCGTGTATCGATGCATCATCATAAAATTTCAACGTTCCCAGGAGAATACACGAATGTTGGTGGTAGCTATATTTGAGTTATGAACGGAGGTTCCAGACGCTATGTCGAAAGCATCATCAGCTTTGCGTTGGCAATTTTTGTTTCTAAGATGACTTCGGCACATATAACTACCAACCAACCAGCATCGAGTTTATATATCCGAAGCTCATAGGGGAACTCACATGAAGAGTCATTACTCATAACTTGATATTCCTTGAACACGTGAAATATACAACCTACGCTTGATTCCTGTTGGGGAAACAGAAAGGGTTGTTTGTCAAGAGTCACTTGATTTATCATTGATCAACGTCGACTTTACCATTTTCGCAGATTTTTTCGAAGAATATAATATCGATAGGAAAAAGGAAACACTTTTGAGACTGTGGAAAATCTCGTTAATTCATATATTTTATCTTCCACTCATGGGCCTCGAATAGGGCCAAAATGCATACACGCTAGGGTATTTGATTGAAAATTGGAAACTTTGTATCATCATCTGTTATAATTCAATGAATTCAATGACAGGGAAAAGATCATCAAAGCGAACATGAGTACGTGTTTACGCATACACCGTTCATTAGTGGCCGATGAAGCGTGAAGTATAAAGAAGAAAAGGAATAAGAAACGAATGGATGATGTACATAAATCGATAAATAGATTTATAGTTTTTCATAGACGGTGTATGGACAATATATTCCCGATCAATTGAAATTAACGATTGATGAATTATTTGATACGGAAGAATGCAAAGATCGATTTCTCCGAATAACTCCAACCGAAGGATCGCATGACTGAGGATAATTACTCAAATCTGTACCTTCTTACCGTCACCTTCGGCGTTCCTTTTGAACCCTTTCCGTATCTGTTGTACCCTTTTATCAACCCTTTTAAGGCCAACGGCATAACTCGACTTAACTGAAACACGGCAGAGATATACGTACCCAAGGGTCGACGGGTTTACATGTAAGAGTGGATAAATACGTGTACATATAGGGAGGAGGAGAATGACGACGACGACGACGACGACGACGACAACAACAACAACAACAACAACAACGAGAGGCATCGAGGTCAATTAATCACAGTTAATTACGATCGCGGGGGCAGTCTAAGGAACGAGAACGATTAATGAGTAACTGATTTCGATCACGCCACTCGCCGACTCGAGAGGAAAAAAGCCCGCCAACTGTATCGATCGTAAATAATCTTTTTCCAAACTTGACGTATTTATGTAGGATACATACGTAAAGAGATCACGTAAAGATCGGAGGGTATGTAAAACGTGAGAAAACAACGACAGGTCCATTCCTCTCATTTAATAATTGAACGCAACGGGAAATTGAAATGATGAAAGAAATGAAAGGATCTCTCTCTCTCTCTCTCTACGTACGTACGTACCTACCTACCTACCTGTTGGAATCTCGACTGTCGTCGTTATCTCTCTTGTCTTTCCACCTTCATCCTCGTCGTCGTCGTCGTCGTCGTGGCTTTGATCGCCCTCCATCTTCGTTAACACTATACACGAACGTTAGAAGAACTGCCGCGATGATCATCCTCATCGGATCGCGGAATAGTTTTTGTCGCTGTTGTTCCGCAGTTACGTCGAATGAACGATCAGAGGGAACGAGGAACGCGACATAGGCAGCGAGATCGACAGATCGAACGATCAGGAGCGAACCGTGAAGATCTATGGTGATCGCTGCAAGGATTGCAAGACGACACGCAACAAGACGTACGATCCTCCAAGACTCCGTTTAAGATATGTAGTATCGACAGAGATCGAGTCAATGAAAGTGCAAGAACCTGAGAGAGAAAGGAAAAACAATTAGTCGATCATTGCGTCCTACCGAGGAATAAATTAGCCTCAAATGCGATACAGACGTGGCTGGTTGGCTCTTGTTACGTACTTTACATTGACACGCATAGTTACTTGACTATTCCCGACAGCTTCTATTCCAAAGTGCCTGGGACTTGATTGGGAGTCAATGGGGTGGTTTTAGGATGCCTGACGAGCTTTTCGAAGAATTTAATTCTTTCTCTAAAGATAATTGAACAAATCTCATACACTTTTGAAATACTCACCCAACTACTAGCCAAGACTGGCAGGGTACTGGCATTTGTCTGGAATGATAACGCTTTTCAGTACTGGGGATTGAGTACTGATACCATAATTCGCAATCAATGCAGGGCCAATACTGGGTTAGTACCTGGCACGGTATTAAGTTCTCAGTACTGGTTTATCAGTACAGGCATAGTACTGTATTTTTATGTATCCAGTACTGATCCCGTACGTGTTGACCAAGGGTTGGAGACCCAATACTGGCACTGTACTGCACCTGTTGTCAACATTGGAATATTACGGATTTTTCTGATTGGGCAGCTGTTAAAAACCCAAAAATTTGCAATTTCATTACATTTTATGAGTTTGAATTTTCATTTTGTTTGTATAACCAATTCAAACTTCAAGAACATTTTCTCCTCACATTACAATCACAGAATTATCCCATGAACTTTTGTTGCAATAAAATCCAAACTCTGCAGTTATATAGTTAGTTTTAAAACTCTTGGTGTACTAACACGAGTTGGTTACGTAGAGGAAAACGAAAGACGGGGGGTGGAAGATATTTCAAAGTGTGTGGGCTGCAGCATTGTTCGTAGCATGCTCTCGCATTCTAATGTTCGTCTTTTCCCCATCGATTATTTTCTGCCACGCCTTAGCGCGGTATACAGCGTGAAGAAATTTCATAGTTATATTTCAATAACATCATTTTCCAAACAATAGTCCCATGATTTTTCATTATTCAATCACATTCTGTCTGTTGCGTAAACCATTTTATAGTTTTCTTTTTCCTGTTTCTTATTTTTGAATGTCCATGGTAAACGGGAAACGTGTACAGCGTGTAGTAAAAGTATACACAAAGTTGAGGTAACATTTTAAGCGTTGAGTTGTTGACGCTTCCGTTTTCACCAGGAGTTTAGAAGGTATTTTAGAGGGTATTGGTTCCCGTGAACAGACAGTTCTGCGCCAGGACTCAATCTGGTAGCAACACTTTTGCAGGCTTTTGACAGGATGTTGCAATTCGATAATTGAGGATAAAGTCGAATAGAACGTTCGTCAGTTCAAACTTGTCAGGTGTATTAACCGAGGCATCGATTGGAAGTGGCAATTAGTTATTCAATCTTACAATCCCCATCCCATACAGCACCGGGAGGTTCTATCAACATCCTCGGAACGTCTTGTGAAACATTGGAATGTTCTGAAAATGTTCCGGGACGTTCAAGACACATCGCATGTATATACCAGGGATGTACGAATGTCTGGTATAGTTTTATTTAGGTTTCTATGGAACGTTCATGAGACATTGAAAATAAGAATTTGTTAATGTCCAAACTTGTGTAAAATCTTCCAATATTCTCCATTTGGAGTCGACGCAAATGAACTGCGGTGAAGCCTGTATCGATGGATCTGACAGATTACATTTGCATCCTTTTAATACATCGCATATAATGAAATTTTGTTCCGCGCCAATTTCAAGGTTATGTGAATCTCAAAAGATTGACCTAATTCTTGATAATTTATATTCTGCCAATAGTTTCGAACTGCTGGAATGGAATATTTTCAAACATTGAATACAAAACATACTTTTATTGTTGTTCGATGCTTCCGTCCCTAGTCAAACTATAAATATAAATTTGTATAGGTTAGAGATAAAATACTTAGTTCTCATATAACATTTCGAGAACGTTCTGAAAAAGTACCATAGCATTTGTCAAAAATGTCCCCAAAACGTATTTTCCAGCACATTGAATGAATGTTCTCAAAATGTTTAGGAAATATACTTTTGGGAACCAACATCTGTGGGACTATGGACACGTTTTTGAAACGTTTTGAGAACTTTCGGTGCTGTCTGGGATTGTTCCTACACGAACAGGCACACATTTTCTTGGTCAGAAGTTCATAGGAGTGCAATAAATGAATTTGTCTACTCGAAGAATCATTGATCGTTTATACAGTTATTATTCGAAATAATTTGTGTAAAATATAATTTAAAATCAGAAGCACAGAGAACATGGATTGTTCAACGGATATCCCATCTTCCGATATCACTTTGAAACTAGGTCAAGCGATCGAGAGAATGCTATTGTTTAATTAAGACAATTTCATCTAGCTCTCCTGTCGATGGAGAGGAAGAATCCCCGCTTTTTCCTTTGGAGCAGATCAATCTAAGATTAATCATTCTTATTAATAACCCACGCTACGTACACACTCTGCAATGTAACTCTTTCACAAAGACATCATACGTCATTAATATATTCGATCGAACAAGGAAGGAAGATTGGACAAGCGCTTAATTAATTAACACTGAATCTACGGTTCGCGAGTTATTCGAGTACGGATCGGCGACTACGACAACGACGAAGAAGACAGGGACGTGAGACCTCGAAGTATCTGTCTGTCGATCAGAATCGATTCATCGATCGATAAACTGCATCATCTCTTCCAATCACTTTGGCTTTGTAAACGGTGCGGAAAACGCTGAGTTGTGATTACATTGTTTGCAAGTGAATAGAGTAGGAAAAGAAAGAGAGTTGCTCATGTATAGTACATTTGTGGGGTTCATTGTTGAATAACTTGCTTCGGGATGAGACCTCTCCCTCTTTCTCTTCCTCTTTCTCTCTTATTTTTATCCCTGTCACTGTTGGTTTATTATACAAATAAAAGACCGGTAACCTGTGTCTGTGATGGTTACCGATTACCTCTACCATTTTATAGCATACCGGAAGGCTTTCATAGAATATTCTTCATCTATTCTTGGTTGCTTTCTCCTTTAAAAATTGTGTCATTGAATCGCGACAACTCTCGGCGACGTAGTATGCAACCTGCGAACGCAAGATGCAACTTGAATCTTATACGTGTGTATCTCCGTTCGTATAATGACGTGCATTTATATTCACTATTATTTCTGTGGTATACACACATACGCTAACGCGTCTAGAAGTTAGCGAAGAGAAGAGAGAATAAGAGAGAAACTAATGATGACACAGCTGGAAATGCTCATAAAAGGAAACTTATTATCATTCAGAAAAATTCATTTTATTAACTTTTTGAAGAATTATTTCTGAGTTGAAATTCAGTTCAATTAACATGTCACGTTGTTTTCCCCATTTTTGTCCTGCAGGTGCGAACCAGTCATTACCAATCGTAAACTATCGTTTACGTAACGTTATCCTTCTCGCGACACCGATGTTACCAACACCGTTCGAATGAACTTAATTGAAGATTAAGATAAACAATTATCGATGGAACTTCCGGCGAGCGGACGACATCCGGGGGTGGAGGAACAGCTACAGCTGCGTGCCACCGACTCGAGAACAAATGTCCTCGACGCATACCCTTTTCCATGCTGATATATAAATATATTTTCATCTATTTTCGAATAATACTATACACAATCGATAGATCTACGCTCAGATAAAATGCTCTGTCATCGTCGTTGTACCGAAGAAGAAGGAGAAAAAGAAGAATAAATTTCGTGCCAATTTAACATCATAAGGCTGTTAGAATCCTAGTGCCAAGTAATAACAACAAAGTGCGAACGCCATTCGTCAGTTGAGACAAAACAGTTAAACGACCCTTGAGACGGAAAATGAATCGAGATAATGAACGCCGTGGCGGGTACATCACGCGTACAAAAAGATCTCATGAACACGTGCGAACACTTCCTTTCGAGCACGAATGATTTAGAAAAACTGCGAGCAATTGCTAATTCATGAAATGCGGAGGAATGTTTTATTGACCGAATTTTTTTTGCAGGATAAACATCTATGGCAGGATTATGTTCTCGAGCGAGAACGAAACTTCTCCATGAGAAGGAACATACAAATTGAAACACGAGTCAAGAGAGGGGATATAAGTAAACGAGGAAAAGAAATGAGAGAGAACATGTGAAAAATTCGTGATACACGACAACATTGACAAATTTACGAGTTCCATCGTGGTTGCTCCGTTATCGTTCTCTTTCCTTTCCCGCTATTGAATTGCCAATTAGTTCACATGATATGAGAAATAAAAATACCAGAACCAAATGTATAAGAAGGCCACTCGTGACACGACTGTATCCCACTTCCACGGTCGAATGTGAGTAACCTGGGAGATTCTTGATGAACCAATAAACCAACTTCAGTTTTTTTTTCAAAAATATCTTTGAAGAAAATTCACCTTTTTTTGCACAAGAAAGGTGGAATCGTATTATCCTAACGTCATCAAGCGACCGTCGACGGTGGAGAAAATCTTTCCTGATATCATCTCTCGTGCACGATTGTCCAAGTACAGAGTCAAGTCGGGTTGGATAACGAAAGATGGTGGATCAAGGTGTCGGGCGTGTTCTCACGTGTACTCATGTGGTGTCTTTAGATAACGTCAGACCGCCGGTTACGTGTGATATCATTAACGTAGATTTATGTTGTACGCACAACAGAGGCAATCCCTGCGGTTAGGATAGGAGTTCGGCCAAAGGCTAAGGGTTTATGTTGTCGTGTACCATCAGACCATTCACGTAATACGAGAAATAGTTTTTTCTAATTTTCAAAGCAACGACATGGATTATTTATGTCTCACACAAATGACGGTTGAATTAATCGATTCCTCAATTTTTTCAAAGTTTCCTCGATTTCGAATCGAGGATATATCGGGTTGGAAATAAATTTGTTCCGAAATAGCGAATCTTCTGAAGAAGGAGAATCAACCTCAGAAATGTTTTCAATCAAAGCTGAACTAGTTGAAGATAATTCCATTAGCAGCTGGCTTGAAATCAGACATCAGGGTGATTTATCGATTCGAGAAATCGCTTAACTAACGCTTATCCAGTCCCTAATTAGGCTTATCAATTCATTTATGTCAACGCGACGAGGATGAAATATGAGTTTATTAATTTATAAATTATCCTCTCAAGATAGAATTGTCACGAATCGTGTATAACGAAAGGGATAAAAGAAAACGAAAACCGTTCTCTTCATAAATTCAGTTGTACCAAGTCTGAAGTGTCTAAAGAACGAACCACCGTACCTCACGGTATCGATATTTACAAACATAACCTCGGAGAGTGGTAGAATTTTATAAATCGAGGTTATAATTGATCAGAGGAAACGAAGGAAACTTATCATTACTCGATGTGAAATACAAGGAAACGGTTGGTGAGAAATCGTGAGCATTGTGATATAGCGAGTTGAATCTAGTAAAACGTCTTCACACATGCCTTACACTGTGAATCAGTGTCTTGGCAGTTCCTTCCTGCTCTTCTCTTTCTTTGGTAGTTCTTCTTTCTCTGGCTAAAGTGTATACCGGTAAATACCACTAATCACTTCTCGATCCTCTCTAACCCACCTTGACCCTACCACCATCGTTCTCCAGGAAGAATTATGGCCATTGCTTTATTCAGGCTACCTCGTTCAGGACCTCTTCTCGACTCACGACTCTTCTTCGTTTGGCACTTGGTACTGTATTTCAAGCACGATCGCGAAAACCAACGCAAGAACAACGATAAGAAAAGAAATAAATCATCAGAGATACAATGAAATAAAACTCACGGAATAAATTTTCTCGATTATTATATATTTTATATGGAGGTATAAAAATGTATATGCACATATGAAAAAAACATCTCAAGAAAAATAAATGTGTAAATTGACAAAAAATTTGGGACACCACGTGGAATAATTTTTGATCATATGGAAAGACAATGTCGTTTCATCGAATACTGGACGAATATCTGCGAAGTTCGTTGAAGGAGTAGGAATGTGAAAAAATACGAGACGAGGACGACGGAGGGTGAATTTATAATAAAATACACGAATATGAAAAATGTGAGCTAATTTCAAAGTCAAAAGGGGAGGTTTGGAATTGAAACGATGAATCGATCGATCGATCAATCTTCTTGCGTATCCGCGTTATCTTGATCATCCGCGTTCTCGGCGTCGCTGCTGGCTGACGATCGACTGTGAGCGGCGCTACGTTCTTGACTTTTGCTACGTTTACCTTGAGTCTCCTCGACCAGATTTTCGTAGGTTAAATCTTTATCGTCCTCCTCGGTGGTGGGTGGCGGCGGGGGTTGTTCGATCGGATCGTTTTTCAATTCATCGTCCTTCCTGGGACCCCTTCTGGCGAACCTAACGTTCCTAGATCTGCCTCGCCTCCTCCTACTCCTTCTCCTCCTCCTGCCCCTCCTACGTCCCATTCTGCTCCTCCTGCGTCCTCTCTTGGATCTCCTCCTGCCCCTACTTCTCCTTCTACGACGTCGACCTCTTGCCTCTAGCGGTGCTTTCGTTGCGGACAAGGTCTCCACGTTGGGGTCGGTGTTCAGGGTATAAAGGCCGTGGTTTCTCTTCAGAATACCGTATTCAAGGCCGCGCTTCAATGCCGTGTACATCTGGAGGCAGAAAAAAAAACATCATTCAAGAAGTATGGAAATTTCAAAGCAGGAATACATCAACTTACCCGTCTTTGTAAACTCGCTTCCGAAGCGTTCAGGTGCGACATGATGTAATTCAAAATCTCTTTTGAAGTCGAGCCCTGGACGTCGCGAAGATTTCTAATCGCATTCACCACGAGGGTCGACATCTTTGGAGCAGGTGTCTTCACCATCTTGCTGATATTTATGATTTATTCTCCACTAATTTCAGATGTCATTGGAGTTATGGAAGAATGTAGAACGTTGCCGGTGGGAGAGGTTTCATCTACGTCCAGACTCGCCGGGATAACTGATATCGAAACACGAACCACTTTTTTCCTTCAAATCTTCTTCCGACAATGTTCCATCCTATGATAAGAGATTATTTGTCGTACCACTAACAATCTTGAATGAAATCTGGCCGAATCGAATGATTTTTGTGAAATGTACGGTTGAGTCTAAACCTTCTCGTGGCGATCCCCAGTGACGACTGACGACTTTGTTGACTTCTCGTTGACAATTTGCGAGCGTTGCTAACAACTGAACAACTGACGATCGTTGTTACATCGCATATCGCCAAACGGTATGCCATGAATTCTCAAACAAAAGAAATTGGTGAAATTTCAACGTATGTACAGTGTGAGTTGAAAAAATTCCGTGTCGGTTGTTCTAACGGGAAGATTTTTCAAATTTTGTTACAGTTTGTAATATTGTAACTCTTTTGATACATAATCGAAGCATTGAACCTCATTATGTACTCTATTATTAGAAGATTTAAACATTTCATATATAAGGACAGAGTATGAAAAATCTTTCCGTTGGAACCGACGCGGACTTTTTTCACTCACCGTACAATGATTTTTGAATCCTTGTTCATCGTTGTTCAATGCCCTTTGTGAAAATGGAGGTTACATTTTCTTATTAGATAATAATAAAATCATCCAGTCTTGACGATGAGATGGCCTTGAAACGACTGGAGTCTTCGAAGAATATAATGGAATGGACAGGTGAAACACGAGCATGGATGAATTCAAGAGAATATGAGGGTTTCATTAAACAAACTAGAATTCATTGAAAGAGAGGAACAAATTCAAAAATCGTATTGCGTGAAAATCATTTTAAATTTAGAGGAAGCTTCATCATCATCATTTGTCATTCGAATGTATCTCTCACCCCTTTGGTGCAAAGCCGCATTTCAAATGAATCGAATTCATGTTTCAGACACGGGACATTACATGGATTTGCGCGTCACAGGAGATTAGGTTAAGAAGAATAAAGGCAGATTTCCTGGAAAAAGAAGTCAGAGTAGGGGCGTAGGTGTAAAAATGTCTTATGTAGGGACCGAGGCTGATCGTCACGCTCCGTTGACCGTTGGGTTGCCTATCTGGCCAGACATCCTGCAGAGCGAAGAAAACAGAGAAGAGCTGTTATAACGACTCGAACGCAACAGGTATTCTATATACACCAGGCACCGACCCTCATCTTACCACAAGAAATTTCTTCCCTATCAAGATTTCTTTGCGGGTAGCCTGATGCAATGCCTACTCACAAACAAATCGTATAAAGATATTTAGACAATCTTAGTATTCTATTATATTAAATTCTCCCGCGTTTTATTCTATTCGTGATCAATCGCGATACACATTTTATTATTAAAGACAAATTGGAAAAAAGTATCCAACCAAACGAACCAATACCTCCTAGTGAACAAAAAATTTCTCTGAATTTCACTGAAAAACTCTCGAGTCCATGAAAATTTTTCAAAGCTTCAAACCAGCCTGGAAATCTCTTATGAATATCACTGAGAAATTCTGCATTGTAAACCTCTGGACTTTCCAGAGATGTTTAGTGACATTTTTCCACCAGGACCAACTTGCAATTATCCTAACGTACGATTGTTTCCGTTCACGGGAAACAGTGATATGGAAAAATCATTCCCTTGAATCATTTGTGAGGAGTATTAGGAACGTTCGGAAGAAGTAGTTGGATCATTTATCAAGGAGGGACGGAAAAGAAGAGCAAAGATACACGTAACGTGGATAATTATTCGATGAATGATCTAATTACACGAATTGGTAATGAATTATAGTTCTTCTTGTTCTCGCGGCTGTCGTCGGATCGTACATGTTTTTCTGTGAGCGAAGAGAGAACCAACGAGAAACTTGCGCCGACGTTGTGTGTCGCGCGGTGTGTTCGACGAAACGTCTTTCACAAGCTACATCCCGTAATTGGACAGTCCCGTGGATTCCACGTTTTACAGAAATAAAGTGGCAATTTAGTTGGCCACTTACAGGGCCTTTGTTTCATGTACGCACGAGCAATCGGCTGATTCGCCGATTCGTTAATCAGCACCAGGTGTCGCGATACATGGTTCTTGATGGTTGTACACACCTGCTGCGGTATGCTGCTGCTCTCCGCTCTTCTTTTCTATAACAAAATCCGTACGCTTGGTATCATCGTAGCTATTAATTGCAAACCCAATGCATTCGATAATTTATTTCCAGAAATACTCCTCAGAGAGCAGAATATGAATGATAAAAAATGAACTTGGAATTGGATTCTTTAAATATATCTCGTAGGAGACGCTAATGAAGCAACATTTATATTCGACGCACGATTTCATACGTACTTTGTATATTAAATATTTCGTGGGATATATGCCAATATGACACCTGGAATAAGTATGCTGATTCATCGTGGAATGAATGAATGAATTCTGAGGAATCGTTAAGAGTAAGATAAAAGCGTGACAATAAATTTCATCGTTGGAATTGTATTATCTTAGACTCAATGAAGTTATCGAGCAACTGGTAAGAGGGAAGTGATTTTATTTCTCAAGATTTATCGAAAAACCATCTACAAATTCAAGCATTCTCGGTAAATATCTAGCGAATAGTCCGCTGGCAAACCGTTCCAGGTTGGTAACGGCTCATTGAAAGTTGCTGGCAAAGTTGTCGAACCGTCACCGATCCGCTAAGTTTTGCCAACACAATGTTTGCTAGGTAAATACATTAGAGCTGTTTATACTGATACTTCAAAGTTTCAAACATTCCACATACGTACTCCGCATTGTTACGTAAATACACTCTGTAGGTAACAATAAAATACCCCAGACGTGTGTTTTTTATTTGCTTCTAAAAGTATACACCGTATACCAGTCTGGAATTCAGTTTGTTATCATTTCAATTTTATTATCCTATAGGATATATATATATAAATTCTTATCATCTTCTTATTTTCAGTCTAACAATATGATGTGAACGAAGGGAAAATATTGATCTATCTTATAAAATTGGGAGAGTGTTGGTAACTGTTGGTCCAGAGCATAAAACGCTTTCGAATCTGACCAAGTATTCTAACGCAAGGATCGTGCTTTGTTTAAAAGAAAAATCACAGTACGACGCTTGACACGGGGATATACGGAAGGCACATTCGACCAATCAGAGTCGTCGGCGCAGTATTGTATGCACCAAAGACCGACGGTGATTGCGATTGGTTGATTAACGACCTACCTTCTCAATAGTCTTTACCTTTCTCTCTCTTTCTCTCTCTTCGACTCGTGAACGATTGAGATTCGCATTAAATCGGGCGCACATTCTGCTTTGCATACTCGATTGCCGACAAATGTGTGTCTCCGAGCGGTAAGTATTATCCTGATTTCTACAGAACACGTTTGGATGAAAGAAAAAAACGTCTTTTCGAAATGCCTCAACTACATGAACAACCTGAACATAAAAAAATGAAATACAACAAGGGAATGATTTGAAAGGTGACACGATCCGCGTAAACGCTCAGTCCCAGTGATTTTCCATCATATTATCGAATGAATTGATTGTGCAATTGTAGAAAGATTTGCATCTTTGACATGAGAGAATCAATGTATCACTTTTAATGGAATATTTTAAATACCGATGGTCGTCGTCGTCGTCGTTGTCGTTGTCGACGCCGGTAATCCACGTATCCGTTCCTCGTGGGATGATAATCAAACATTTGAAAATAGTTACAATCTATTTGTATCGCTTATATTTCATGATTTGGAATCATTCCAATGACAAAATACAAACACTATAAATTTGATTTAAAACGAGCCCGATAAATCACATTGATACACAATACACTTGTCACCACATTATGTGAGAATTTGAAAATCCCCTCGAACATTATCTCGAGAATCCTTTGATGCTTCACAATTGTTAATCATTTAGAAATATGATTGATGGGGGAGATCGTGAGAACATTCATGTTTCATCGTCTCTAGCGGGTGTTATAAATTTGAAATCTCATAAATTCGACTTTTGCTGTATAGGTTAACTTATCTCCACCGATTCCTCGTATCAAAGGTATCGCTTCCTAGAGTGTCCTTGGAACTACTTGAAGTGAAAGAACTGAATCGATGAATTCTACAAATTTTTGTATGTATATGCTTCTTCTATTTACTATTTTATTAGGAATAAACAGTGGAATTATGAATCACATGTAAGAGATGCAAGGGTTGAAACGAGGTACACGCATATCATATAAGAAGTTACGATATAAGTGTATAGCCTCTTAACCTTCTGCCTGATATATATATATATTTACAAAGAAGAGCAGGTGGACAGGAAAGCAGACGAAGAACATGAAGAACTACTCTACCCGACCGATGGACCGAACGGCGTTGCATATCGCATGGCATATAGCATGCCATGTCAGCCAGGTTGGGAGGGACGACGGATGGCAGGGAACATTGCAACGACGATTTTCTTGGCCACCCACCCGCGCACCCGAACCGACGCCAGAATCACCATCACAACGACGACGACGACGACGACAACGACGATCACTACGACGCTCGACCACCGCTCGACTGGATGTCACGTGTTTATAAATAGTGCATCAACGTAATGCCTCGGCGGCTGTAACCTCGCCGAAAGATTTACGTACACGCCACCCTGGGCAATAAGCACTTTTCGAGGGAAAGACAGAGAGAGGAGAGCGCGAGAGGTTGGCCATTGCTCCAGCACACACGGCATATACACGAATACGGCGTGTGCTGAACGCGGAAAGGAATTTGCGATATAATATAACGAGAGAAGCGTGTAGAGATTGCTGCTGATTTTTTGTTCGCTTCTTCCTCCTCCTCCTCCTCCTTGGATCATTATTATTCTCTTCCGTATGGATGTTTTTGTGATAGTCTTTTTATATCATCCCGAAAGTTCGAACGAAAAATGGAAAGTGCCCCAGGCCACAATCCAGCGTTACGTACCCTGACTCAAAGGCCAACCTATGTTGAAACGGAAAAATGGGTTGATACTGACTAAGTAATTCATACTTACCATTACAGAGCCCGTTGAATTCACGGTACTGACCCTAAGTAGAAATGGAAACACAAATGCCATCCTGCGCGGAAATTCAGTCTCCCAAATAGTCCCCAATAATAGCATCTCGATCAAAGTCTCGCATAGTATTGCTTGAATTCTTTGAGAAAAATAATACAAACGCAGGTACTACATAACTTCAAATTTTCACCCTCTTTTCTAAACGTATGAAATATTTTGTTTTCTCATTGAATTTTTATTGATGCATGCGTTGATTCTTCATCAATCCATTTTTTAATATTACGATAATCGGGAAATCTGGATTATATTGTAGTTCTTGAAAAGGTACTAGGATCGGTAATTTCCTCCCATCGGTATAATTCGTATTATTGGTTAGGAAGAGATTGCCTTGAGAAGACGTTTCTTCCAGCCAAACAAAATTTTTGTTGAAATGAACGCAAAGAAACTTTTTGGTTGGCTGAAATAAAATTTGTTTAGGGTAAATAAAAGGCTTAATTATTGTGAACCAAATTTGGTTCATTTCAAACAAATTTTATTTCAACCAAACAAAAAGTTTCTTTGCGTTCATTTCAACAAAAATTTTGTTTGGCTGGAACAAACTGTCCCACATAGCAACAGAGGTTATGTCGTTCCAAAAGTAGTCTAAAAGATATCTTTGAGATGTCTTATGCAACATGAAAAGAACGATTTAAGAAAGATTTGTTCTTGAGAAAGGATCTTTCTTGAATTCTTCTTTTTATATTGCATAAGACATCTTGAAAATATCTTTTAGAATACTTTTGGAACGACATACCCAGCAAACACGACTGCTGGCGTTTCAAAGGGCCAGTGACGGCTCTTCAACGGCATTGCCGGACCATCAGCGGCTCATTGAAACGCCAGTAATCATTGTTTGTAGGGTAGCCTCTGTTCCTATGTGGGGTGTTTTCAGTGTGGATTTAGTGTTCACTAAACATCGATAGCACATCGATGTGTCATCCAATAAACGGGGATCGATGTTTGACATCGCGAACATCGATGCTGCTAGAACCTGATTGGTTGTTATTTTACCAATAAAAATTTTGGGATCTAGCGCCATTTCAAATTCAGCATAATCCCATTCAATTGTTCTTATTTGTTGTCTTGATGTTACATCGTTAAACGATGTAAAACATCGATGTCAGGCGATGTTATTATCATCATTGTTTAGTGAACACTATGTGGATTGTTTTGGGCGACAACGTTGTTACCCAATCAGAAAAAACCGAAATATGCCAATGTTGACAACAGGTGCAGTACAGTGCCAGTATTGGGTCTCCAACACTTGGTCAACACGTACGGGATCAGTACTGGGTACATAAAAATACAGTACTATGCCTGTACTGATGAACCAGTACTGAGAACTTAATCCCAGCTAGGTACTAACCCAGTACTGGCCCTGCACTGATTGCGAATAATGGTATTAGTACTCAATCCCCAGTAGTGAAAAGCGTTATCATCCCAGACAAATGCCAGTACCCTGCCAGTCTTGGCTAGTACTGTTGCAGTACTGCGCCTGTTGTAAATTTCTGATTGGGTAACGAAAGCTCGTTTCAAACTTTATGGCAGAGTTTCCGTTTCAGGCTTTGACCTGATAAATTGTGAGCAATTATTCAAAAAAATCTCATTCTCCAATAATTCCCAAAGTTTTTCTGAGAATAATCATCTCAGTTATCTTTCTGAAATGCCACGATCAGTTGAAGTTGGCTTAACTTATTTCGTGGTATGTAAATTAATTGGAAGAGATGGAATGGTATGGTTTTACCGACGATCATAGCCCATTCGTAGTTTATTCTATTCTAATTCATTCATAAGATGACTTTTCTTTTATTATTCTGTTTTCTTATTTGATAGAGCATGAACTTGAATTATTTAGAGATATACTCTCTAAATCTGAATCAGTGGAATTCGACTGATTCCGCAATTATAAGTATACCACTAATTTCAATCAGTTGAATTCCACTGCATAATCAGTGAATAGTCGCTGATTCTGCAGTTGGATGTTCTTTTCACTGATTACAATTAGTCGTATTTAACTGTGAAAATCAGTGAATACTCACTGATTCGCAGTGTATATGCACTGGTTCGCAGTGGTATACTTATCACTGCAATCCAGTGAAATTCCACTCATTCAGATTTAGAGAGTATGAAAATTCCTATGGTTGAATCAATCTGACGAAGATCTCACTCAAGTTTATATAATTTATGAAGATCTGCTATATTCATATAAAATCATGCACTGCAAATTGAAGTGTGTTAAAATTGACTACAAGAACACGGATAATTTGTGTAAATGTGTGTTTAACACACTTCAGTTTGCAATGTAGGTGAGCGACAAGAAAGTCGGATCTTGGATCACGAAGATCTAAGTTCGATTCCGAATGGAATCGGTTTTTTTTTTCATTTAGGACTGTAATTTCTTGATTCTGGGTCAAACATCAACATTTTTCAATAATTTTGCGAGACTGTCAGCGAGAATATTGGCGATATCTCATTCCTATCTCGGATTGTTTTATAAACGAGACTATTTGCAACATAATTTCCAAGATTCTTTGCGAGACTATGCGAGATCGTGTGCGAAATACTGAATTTCGGCGCAGACAATAAAACATTTAGGGGAAAAGTGTCCAAATGATCCCCTTAAGGACCATGGAGCATTCAAAAACAGACAAAATTTTGCTACGTAGTTTTTAAATAACTAAGCAATAATTACAAATTTCAAATATACAGCAATAACGTTCACTACTAGGATTTGGCTCTAAATATAAATCCAAAGCTCAAAACACATTCCCAAACCCGAGAAAATAAGTTCAAAAATTATTAACATTTGTAGGTTAATATGTTTATAATCGTTTGCATAATTTCAAACAATCATTTGCAGTTTCAATTTCATATCATCGAAGCTCAATTCAAGTGATTTATTCCATCATTGTGGATTTAAAATTTTGATTTCCTGCTTAGTCATTTGAAAACTACGTAGCAAAATTTTGTCCATTTCTCGAAGGACTCCATGATCCTTAAGGCATACTTGAATTGTATGTACCAAGAAAAGTGTTTTTGGATCAACTTGCAATGGTATTGCTTAATCCAATCTTTCAACTATACATTCCATTCATAAAAAATAAAAAAATACATCAATGCTCTGTTCCATGACAAGATTTCGAAGAGTTCCATGAAGGATCATTTTGGCCATACAAGATGGTAAAATGATCCCTTTGAGATCCCCTCAATGATCCCCTCAATGCATGCACATACAGATACAGATACAGATACAGATACAGATACAGATGCAGATACAGGTCAAAGTATAGTTGAATGATATCTCAACCCATACATAAAACAGACTGTACTGTGGGGTATCCTAGAAAATAGTGAATGACAGTCAAATTTGATCTTACCTTACATCAAAAGTCGTAATTTTGTATTATATTTTCTAGAAAAATACCATGTTGGCTTATGATCGCAGAGATTACAAAATCCGCTGCAGGACATCATAAAGAACAAGTTTGTGAAAAATTTGGATAGATAGCGTTAGTAGGATCGTCAGAATAACGAGGGATCATTTTGGATACTTTTCCCCTACCACTGTGTCAGTAGTGTTGTTTCATGAGGACCTGTCATGACGAACTTCGGACGTTTCAGGAAAACCAGTTGTTTTGCCAGAACTGATTAACAGATGGGAAGGAGTCGAAATAATAACGTTCTACGCGGACATTCAAATCCAACCCAATACTTGGTCTTTTCTCAGTGGCGAAGATTATGTACTGGCGCACACTGAGAGAAAAGCACCCAGCTGCGGCAACTGAAACTTAATTATCCCAGCTAAATTTTAGTTGGCGTGAATGATAGTCTAGTTGTCTGGAATATGAATAAAACAGTTTATTCAATGTGAATTCTTATTTGGAGTGGCTAAATGTTCTAGCTGTCTAATATTCAACTAGACCCTCTTTCTCAGTGCAGAACTGCCTGTCTGCGTGTCTACGAGAACCAGTACCATTTGAAATCCGTCCAAGGATTGATGCTAGTTGAAAAACCGTAATGACCCTGAATCGAAATCGTTGTTTCCACCAAACTCCGGCAAACACAATTCTGCACGGAGAAAAAAAAAGCTGTTGAGTTTACTTGCGCGAGAGTAAAAATATCGCCAACTGCCGAAATGTCGTTGGAGTTACCACAGTTTTAGTTGATTTTGCGATGGCGAATGTAAGATACACACCAGCTGAAGTATATCTTACCCTCGCCGCTGTAGAATACACTAAAATTGTGGTAACTCCAACTACATTTTCACGTTGGCGATATTTTTACTCTCCTTTTTTTTCAGTGTGCCAGTATCGCACCTTCTGACAACTCTGGCAATGACCACATAGGTGTATCCGAAATCGCTCAAAGCGATTTCTCGAATCTCAAATTTTATTCTCATACAACGTCAGCATGATACGACGATTCCTCACTTCTTTTTCTCCTCCCCTCTTCAATCAAGTGGTAATTTATGATCGCGTCATACCAGCGAACATATAAAGTCACCTCAATCGCAATAAATTGGGATTCGACTAATGATAATCATGAATAATTACCTTCCAATTTTTTAGTCATTCATATTCATCAGTTTACACAAGACAATTCTCCGAAGGGGAATGAGATGGAAAAAAATCTCTGATCCGTGTCATACGTGGATGCATCGTAAAAGGATGTATACATATAATATCTCGAAGAAGTAGGAAGGAGAGAAATGAGAAGCACCGGCAAAAAAAAACCTTCCCAACAACTATCAAAAAGACTATGTCTAAAACAGTTGAGAGGAGTTTGAGAGTCAATAAATATTCAGAGTTGTCGGGATACGTACGTTCTACGTATATAGTAGTATATAACCATTAATCAAATAGGCAAAACGATATTTTCCGGTTACGAGCATATAATGAGATCGAAATTGGCATCGTGCCGCGTGATATAACGAAGGAAGATCGAATGTCTGCTCGTAAACGCGAAACTTGTAGAAATTGAAGGGGATAGGCTTCGACGGCGAAACAATGTAAAATGTTGCGACCATTGTTACGAATTTTACAAGAAACAAACAAGACAAGTGTTACGATAAACGTCTCAAGGTGGAATGAATTTGTAAAGTTATGAGAAACATGTCGGGATGTGAGGAGATAATATCGCGAACAAGATATGTTCATTGGATTACGAGTTGATGAAGTAATCACCGTTGGGGCGGGGGAGGAAGAGACAATGAGTCACAAAGGAGACTGGGCGATGACACTCGACATTCCTTCGCTACGACAATAAAGTCCAGAGAGAACTTGAGAAATGTGGCACGAAATGGATGCTACCCACTCTCGCAAGATATTCCCTCTTCTCTCATCTTTCTCCACACTTACTCGCGGATTATATATGCGCGCATCTGTTAGAGGATAATGGAAACCAACGGTCGTGTTACAATACGCGGGCGGGTTATAATGGAACCTCGGGCTTGTCGGCGGTCCCTACAAAGCGTTCAATTTCTGGGCCAACACGAAATGCAGGGCCTGTTTCTGAGTCGCTTTTGTTGCTCTTAGCTGTTCTTCCCTGTTCTTAGCTGCTCTTTGGTGTTGTTTGGCGAGGCAAGTAGAAACATGACAGAATATTTCAGACGTTCAACGTTCACCGTTCAACGTATAACAAGATCGAGAAGCTTTTAGAAAGTAATAGCGAATGAAACAGCATTAATTAAACGATAATTGAAACCCTTTGAAGAGGATGATGTTGCGATGGTTATCTTTAACCGAGAAACCCCGTCGCCAAGAGATTCTCGTGACACAACAGGGTGACAACTCGTTCTTTCTCCACTCTTCGAACGAGGAAAGTACTATACCTCGTGTATACACTTGCCGCACGCGTGGTCAGTTAATGACATTTATGACAGCCAGTTTAGTAGTCTCTAGCGCTATTGAATCGACGTACAAGGAACGTCTTTGTCAGGAACTAGGGAAGGACGATGAATATAACAGTATACATTTAAAAGTATTTCAAACGTTATTATCAATTTTTCAATTCCCCAATAAAGTTTGTTAAAATTTCCTGCTCGGATTCTTAATTGCGAAGAGTCGGGGTGACAAGGAGAAGAACGAACACTTAAGAGGTGTAATATCGCAACAAGGACTGTCGCTGTTCGCCACGAAGCCCGTTGAAAATAGATCCTCAATGCCTCATAGTTATAGCCGACTGTATACGACGACGAAGACGACTAAGACGACCAAGACTAAGAAGACAACCAAGACGTCGCCGACGACGACGACACGCCTGTTGCAAACAACGCCTGCACTACTGCACGATTACTTCAAGTCGTGTGTGTAGCACGGCTGTTATGAGCAGCTATAATAACAGTAGGCAACGAAGGTCCCCCCTCATTAATGGAAACACGGCTCGCATGAATCGTTGATGGTCCTCGTGAACGAACGACGGAAAGATCTCTGACCGACATGAATGTATATTTCTCTTTCCCTTTTTTATACCAAAAATTATTCTCTTCTCGTTTGAATAACCCTCCCTCTCCCTCTCGGCAGAGTTTCTCAAATTATTCGTCTCCAGCAGTCGATGACAATAATAGCATTTAAGGGTACGCTCATTTTGTTTCTGTATGATGTATGCGTTGTATGTACTATAAAACGAGATCCCGAATCATCACCTCGAGTCGTCTGAGACCTCGTCTGCTCGAGAAATAATATAACGAGATGCGTGTGTATCTTATATATATATATATATAGAGCTGGAGATATAATATAAGATAAAGAGAAGCCTTATCCTCCGCTAACGTTCGTGATCCAATAATTTTAATAGATGAGGAAATAGGGTGGGCCGAGTTGTGAATAACCATATTTCTTAATGAATGACCAGTTTCTTTATCCACTCTGATTAATCGTTTATGTCATCAAGTGTCATTAGTTTGGTGTTATCTGTTACATCGCTCGGAGACTCGTAAATATTCGACTTACTCCGTTTGAATGTCGACGGAATGAAAAAAAACACGCTTCTCGTTCGATGGAATCATTATCGCGATTCTGACGAAAGATCGATCGATCGATATAGGAGAATCAATTCCCTTCGACGAACAAACTTATAAGAATTCCACGCATAATTCTCTAGACTCGTAAATCTTTGAGATTGCATTGTTACCGAAAGATGGTAATAAACTTCACATCTCCAGGAAAATAAATCTCGGGAAATTTGGCGGTTGGCAATATTTCAAATAACCCAAGGTGGCGTTGAAAAATAATATATCAGATCTAAATTTATATGCACGCCTAGCTATATCGCATATGCACATCAACGCTCAGGAAACAATGAAAATGAAAATTCGATGATTTTGCTTGTACGATGTTGTTACGTACTTCATCCAGCGATCTCCACACTTCGAGTATAATAAAATCTCAAACGATTAAGTTGTAAAACCCCATGAGAGTCGTAATGAATCTGTTGACATATGTTGGTAGAAAAACATGAGGAGCGTTCGCTTTGATGTGCTATGGCCATGAAAATGATGAGGAAAGAAATTTCTTTCGGGTTACTTACGGCACGGTATTACGACTTCTTCGGAGAGTGAGTTTAGAACTCATAAATCAAACGTCATTAAACACGAATGAAACGTTACTGTCACAGCGGGTGTTTCTAGATATGCATTTCCGTCATCAATTATTCCTAGCTACAATTTGTTGAAATTGTTACAAAATTCGTATCGCGTCAGATGCAGATTGAACGGGAAAGTATGGTGGGTATCTCTTATTTGGCCCGGAGATAGAGGATATTTTCGATGGAAACGAAATTAAAAGAATTCAAAGACTCATTGAAGTGTGAAATTGATTTGTATACAATAATTTGTATGCATAGTTCGAATGATTTATGATATTCAATAGAAGAGCGTGTTTTAAATACGATCCGCAGGGGGCGGAGTATGAATATTTGATGTGTTCTGTTAATGAATTAATAGTCTCGGAAGAAATATTCTAAAAGGATCCAAAGTGAATGGCTATTTTTATTTCAATTACTATCATCTTTTATGTAAATTATTGAGAGAACGTAATGGAAAAGCACGGTCAAAATTGATTGGCTGTAATTAGTACACACACACATCAATTCCAATTGTTTAAAATTGATCTTTATTGCCTTTATTGCAAGGTATTGGTATAATTATCTTTGAGTAATTGTAGATTCACGAACCTTCACTACTTTCTCTTAGGGATTGTTATCGCCCTATCAAATCTGGAATCGTTGAATCGATAAACTAATGAAGAGGGCTCCTTAGTTTTGATTGAACGTGTTACGATCCAAACGAAAGGGCGATAAATTTGAATAACGTATCGAAGACACGCTAAATACTCGTAATAAGTTTATCGATGTAAACAACGGTTAGAAAACTTAATACACCCGCAAGTTTATTACAATACTTTGGGAAGCGTCTCGTCGCCTCGCGCATCGTGTTACGCCGTGCCAAAGTGCCGTTGTATTTTTGGAACGCACTCATCGTCACGGCGTCTCACGCATCAGTACGCCCTCGCATAGAGGACTCGAAACTCGAAGAAAGAGGAGCCGAAAAACGCATAAAACAACAAAGAATAGTTCCAGCGGCGTCTCTCCAGCATTATTAAGAATATAATTCGTAATTGTCCACGAATTTGTCGTCACTTGCGAAAGTGCCGACACACGACTTTGTATCATAATAATTCAGAATTTTCACGCTAAGTGGATATTAGCACCTCGTTTCGAGACGAACGGGTACAGAAAACACCCACTAAATGTCACTCGACGCTTTACACTGGTGAGTTAATTCGAAAACAAACGCTCTATGAGAAGCGAAACTGAGATCGAGAACTGTCTCGTTATTTCCTCGCGATGTCGCGTAGAAAATATTTCTTTAAAGCCATCGTTATGACACATGAATGATCGTTAGCGTTTCATCACATCGCCCCACGCCACGCAAAATTGATATCTCATTTCGATTCTGACGAACAATATTCGAACTTCTCTATTTCTATCTCTTTGCTTGATTCGTAAATGTCCGAATGACGATTCTTCATCTCCCGATATCATTAATTTCCCCTCAACCCTGTCGTTATAATCGTACAAAATCATATCTCTGTACCCTGTGTATTAAAAATTCTCTTTCCCTGGGGTATCCTTTCGAGTGACATTTATACGAACTCGTAATAATTTGATTATGAGGTTGTCGAATAAATCAGTAGCCATACGTCACGTGGGTATCTTATTAACGTTATTAGTCGAAACATAATTTATTACCGAACGTATAATGATTTGTTACACGATCGAGATGACATAAGCCAGATAATCGCAGCGAGATATACCTATTCTGTAAACATTTTTCATAATCAAATTTTAACGGGGAATAAGTCCCCGCGATTGGGTAGGCGAGATTAGGTTATCTATGCGTGACATCTAAACAAGATCGAACATCATTTTCTGCTGGAGAGAGAAAAAGATACGAGGAGAGAATTAAACACACGAGTTACAAGAGAAAATTAGACGTTCCTGTAGTATTTTTCGATCTCGAGGAACAGAGTTAAACGTTGTACTCTTCTCCTCTATTCGCTACTCCTTCCTGTCCCTCCTGTCCTGAAGTACGATCAAGATAATAACAGGTGAAAAACGGGCGCCGAGTTAATGGCACGCATTTGGATATTCGTACACAAAGACAACGGTTTATTTCGTTTATAAATCGGTGTCTGCCTAAACGCGTGTCTGCGTGTTTCGAGTATGTCATTATCCCCCATGGACGCCCTAATCAACTTGTCGATACTATTTCAACTAGATTTCTACGTGTATTCGAGTTTATAAAAATACATCATAATCATAATCGATCGAACTAGTTTCTGCATTTTTTTACGTAAATACGTGTACATTGGTGAATGTTCTTTTAAATGTTTTCAACATATAATACATTGGTATATCCAACAGAACTTGGTCGAGATACAAGGAAGATTGGGGAAGAGGAGGAAAAAGAACAGAAGAAAAACATAAACAGCGATGGTATGATGCAGAAACGACGAAGAGCCGTGCTCCATTTAGAGGCGGCTCTTATCTGTAATTTCGCGGGTTAGTTCCAGTTTAACCTCGGTTTAACGAAGTCCTTCCGATTAAACAAGCCGATTTGCATAATTCCTGCTCTTTTCGTTCACGTTTTATACGTATGTTATAGATATTTTTCTCGAGAGAAGAGCCAAAGATAATTGAAGGTGGAAACCTCGGATCTTGGATCGTTGAGTTTTTGTAACCTGGTTCACGCCTTTCCTCCGGAATCTGATACACCGAAAGAGTTGAGAGATTCAATAGTAAAAACGTATATCTCTTCTTTTTCATAATTCTCTACGTCAATGGGATTCAAACTTAATTACCCGATTACTATAATCAAATTGTCAACGTCGTCGTGTTTCATCGATGATGATTGGAAGAAATTGATATAATTATACACCCGAGGACAGACTTTTTTGAATCACAAACATGGAATTGAGTACCGTAATTATATAATTTCAGAGTTTTCTGGATTTTCAATAGAAATTGAATTACGACAAAATTCTCGAATCGAGTGTATATAAGCGAACGATTGTGCATACGAAAGGGATAAAAAACAAATCCCGAGCACATTTCCATGAACACAAAGTAGATAATTGCGAGCTCTCAAAGTGCAATCATATTCCCCTTCATCGTATCAATCGTATCGTTGACTTGGATGAAAACTGCATATTTATCTTATTCACACGTCCTCATTTTTCCCCCTTATTCTCTATTTTGTATCATAACAACTTTTATTGGAAGCAACTTGCCTCAAATAAAAATTTCAAGTAGTTTCACGGTAAAAATAACAACATTACTCGCCTCGGGGTTCGTTCGAAGATTAAGATTGTCAGAAAAATTATTTCAAAATTGTAATACATACATTGTATGTATATACGTAAAACGCATGATGATACAACATGAGACGTCCCGTCTCGGCCAGTCGCACGCATCTGCCATGTGGGTGTTACCAGTGAATCTTACGTTATGCGAGAATTTGACTCGTGTTCGTGTCACTTGTACTCACCACGATGCGCCGGAACGTCTAGCCGCACCCTCGAATCGTCGAATATAAAAACGAATTGGATTATTACAGTTAATTCAGTCCTCCTCTCGCTTTGAGGTGTAGATGTAGGTATATGTTGAGAATCCAGCGCAACGACCTCCAAAGCCATCTCTCGTGTCTTTCTTTTTCATCCCCGCGGAACTCAGACTAAACACTTTAAATTGCTTTGAGTGGAAAAAAAATAATGTCTCCCATTTACTTCCACATTTTTTCCAACGGGGATGTTGAAAATAAGAAAAGGTGCGAGAAGAGAAAGAGAGTTGTCAGACCTAAAAAACTTCAAAACAGATGTTCCAACGTGATTTCTTTTCCTCTATTTATGTTTCTTCGACTCGCAGAATTCGCAGTTCTTGGAACGAAATTGTCGCTTTCGTCTTTGCAAACGCTCCTATCGTTCAAATTCAAAACTGTGAGGAATTTGAAATTCCGATCCTATAGTTTCTCCTTTGGGAAATGAAGAGGAAGCTTTTAGTAGTTGATTCGATGGAGTTTGGAAACAATGTATCCAGGATTATTATCGAGAATCATAAAGATGTCTTGTGGGGATGTAGGAAGGCCGAAAAAACAACGTCGAAACCGACCTGTTCGCCCTGCGGAAAGGCATGAGGACGACGAAGAATAACGAAGAAACGAAGGTCGTCCTACTATGGTACTACTTTCCATGTAAATTGACGTCCGAAGAAGAAACAGAAGAAGACGAGAGGATCTCGCGCGTCTGGCCTGCAGCAATCTTTTACGCCGTGAAACATCCACGTTGTACGTACAACGGTCGTAAAATTGTCAATGACGATGATTATGCCGCGATTACTGGTCCACACGGCAATGGAACCCAACATCGGGGACCCAGCGGTATCGGCGAAGGAAAGAAGAAACGAAGCCTGGTTCTTACCTGAAGAAGAGAAGCAATTCTTTCTCTATCTTCTTCTTCTCCTTGTACATTCCCGTCATCATCATCATCATCATCATCATCATCATCAGCAGCAGCAGCAGCAGCAGCAGCAGTATTATCATAGTTCCTCGAGCGATGTTAAATGATAATGCTAGTCTATAAAAAAAGAGAAAAATTGAGAAAGAGGAACGATTTTCCGTGTGTAGGAAATTTTACTACTTTTGTATAACAGGAGGGTGTACAAGAGAATTTATGTCAGTTTGATGTAACGTTGACACACGTAGCCAAGCATGTTATGTATGCCTAGATCAAACCCCTCGATTATCCCTCTGTGTGTTATTATACATAATCTGACCGAGTGAATCTCCACGCGGCGTGATGATGATGAACAATGAGTATATCAGACACGCCGTGGCGGTAGCTTAAGACGAGGTGGAGAGCAATAGAGGAGGCAAGATGTGTAATATAATGGCATAGCGTTTAGGTTCACCAACTACAAACACAAGGAGGAGGTGGAGGAGGTGGACGTCAAGTCGCGTTTCGTTGTTTCGTATTCTCATGAGAGACACGAGACAACAGTTCGGCATGACAGGAACACGTGTACGATTGTTGTCCGAGGTTCTTCTTCTCTTCTGAGGCAGGCCACCCACCTCATCATCTATACACATAATCCTATGTATATTTATACGAACGTATACGCTAGTGTAAACGTACATTTAGATCAGAGGAGAAACATGCATATATATATGCATTCACAACGCCTAGGTATAAAAGAAAAGATTCAAGTAGGCAAAGCTAAAGGTTCATGCAACGAAGACGAAGACGAAGACGAAGACGAGGACGAGATTCTCAGCGTCAGAGAGCCATGTATTATCGTCGCTATTATTATTCTGCCTTCGCCACCCCCGACACCGTTTTCTGACGGACATCTCATACGACGAGACCGGACTGGTCTTCCTCCTCCTCTTCTTCTTCTTCTGCTCCGCCGTCGTCTCGTATGCCCATTCTGTTTCGCTTTATCATCGTACTCTTCTATTTATTCTTCTTGGTCCCCTACTCTCCTGTGTCTACCGTCATCGTGCGAGATAGAAACTCGCCGTGCATTCTCGCGATTATTAATAAGGCCGCGTTCCCGGTACCAGTGATCCTCAAAGATTCTCAAAGTCAGGTGAACTCCAAGAGGAAGAGAAAGCAAAAAAGAGAGCAAGAAAAAGCCTTCGATTTTACAAAAACAAATTTTACGTACCTGTGTGGGGGTCTGGTACGGTTTGGAATGAAATAAAAACTACTTCTCACAAATGAATATACATTAGAAATAGGAAAAAGAAATATGAGTCAAGGAAAGAGAAAAAGATTGGCAAGCAAGATACCACTTGTCGTGCAATTTTATCCAACATAAAATATACGACAGAAGCCAAATGTGCATTCGTACAGAGTTACAGTGTTATTCGCGTCCCGCATACGCATTCCAATTCCAAAGTATACGCATCTAACTGCATCGTTGCACAGCACGTATGACACGAGGTATGACAAAACTGTGAGTCGTCGTAGGATCGTTTCAATGATTAAACTTCCACGTTAGTATTATTCATTCCCATTAATATCAAACAGTTTCCTATAAATGAAGACCACAGAGGGAGAATATTATCATAGTAAAAATTGAATGAAAGAACTGTTAACGTTGCGTTTAACGTGTCGCATCGATCATTCTCGTCGTTGTAATGTTGAGAAACTTGTGAAATTGCAACATGTTTCGAAAAAAAAGTCTTTGGAGATTCTTGGAAAAGGTGTGAGTTTGCGATCATGTTACTTACGTAACAAGTGCACACCGCGTGACGTATGCGTGCTTTTTGCGAGTCGAAAAAGAAAAGGAAGAATGAAAAGCCAGAGGCGCACAACACACCAGGACAATATTTCGGCTCGCTTCAATTACCAACGGACAGATGTACTAAACGAACATAGACGTACAGCAACAACCTACGCTGCGCGGATAATGGTAGTCTACCAAAACCAACTCTCTACCATCCTCCTCGACTACTCTCTTCAAGTTCTTCGTTTGTTCACTTATTCTTCTTCTTCTTCTTCTTTGCCACATCAGTCTTTTGCCAATCGAGAAACTCAGTCTGACAGATGACGGCCCTCTGTACCCTGTTGTACAAATATTCGCTTTTGTGTCCAAAAGATATCTGTTAGACACTCAAGTTTTATTGGGTATTGTATCATTTGTCTCGAAATATCCACTTTTCGCTGGTCCCTTCTTGATTAATGATTCACACAGTTCTTCAGAGTTTGTTTTGGATTTCATTCTTGATCTTATTAAGAATCCTTTTGCTGTTCATAAAATTATACGTTTTAGGCATGATAAAATCCTTCATCGATGGATTGTATCAGTATAATATAGATATATGAGGGAGAGTGGGGACACTAGCACTATTTTTTTTAACATTATTATTATAACTTCCATGTTTAACTTCAATCGATACATTATTTATAATATAAACATTCCTTTCTAAGTTGCAAGTGATTGCAAGGTCGAATTCAACATTCTATCAATGATATCAGTGTTCTTCAGGAACATTGCGATTGGTGCCATTCTCCCTCCACGACGGGAGACTTGTACCACCCTGCAAATTACTTTTTCATCTATCTCTCTTTGAGTAACTGATCTCCCAATTTGAATAATAACCTACCACTACTACTCCTTGGCTCCACAACCCTTTAAGGATCTTGGCCTCCCGCAATATGTCTCTCAATTTTTCTCGGTTTTGCGCCTTTCTTCTCCATCCTCTGATTCCCATTTGTCTCAGATCGCAGTCATATTATCTCTTTCCGAATCAATCCGATAGTTCCTATCCCATTCCGAAGCTAGATCAATGGGTTTCGTAACGCAGGTTCTTTTTACGGAGTGGGATTGTTAGCCCCATCCCAACCCCCAACCTGGAGGACCAGTCCAGTTTTTGTTCCATGGTGATTATTTTATTTCACCACTACCCCCCGACGCTGCTGGCTGCAGGGCCGGGGAGCATCCTCGATTCGCGCGGGACGCGCCCGATAGAGGTCACTGGCAAATCCCCCACGGGGAATAATAACCACTATTTGAAAACAAATTCATGAAGATTCATTCGAAATGAATAATCAATGGATGATCCACTAATATAAGACGATTTTAAGGGTGGTGAAGTTTTTGCTATATAAATAAGAAAGAAAGAGAACGTGCAACAATGGCTTGGAGATCTCTGGAAGATTGAAAGATATCTTCTGCGGTGCATGTCACCCTACTCTCGTGCGCACATACCCCGACGGGAAAAGTTTGTTGAATTTTGACGCGAAAGTAAGAAAAATAGAGATATTTCATCATTTATTATATTTCATCGAAATTGTTTTTTAAAATCTTTTTGAAAAATACAAAATTTCAGTGCAACGTTGTGTATTCTTTTTGTTGGAAGACATTGAGTGTGATCCAAAACAACTGAGTTTCGATGAAAACTGAGGAGTTATTGAGAAACTGTCGAAGGAATTTTGTTGGAAAAATTCATTGAATGATGTGCAGATTTGCTAAATAGCCAGGGATTCCCTTGTGTTTGGAAATCATGAACTTTCATTCTAAGTGACACCTTTTCATGCAAATTTTGGAATTATATTGAAAACATCCTGAACTCAAATCGCAATTGTTGAAAAACCAATTCATGTTTTGTATTGAAAATTTCACCCTGGAAAAAATATTTATTTATTTGGGGCAAGCATTCCATTATCTGATTCGATTAATTATTTCATTAATTCTAAGAAATATTTTATGGGGAGAGGACAAATAAACTATTTATTTGGTTGAAAGAAATTTTTTGTTCAGTGCAACACTTTCATTTTCCACGAGTTGTGTTGAAATGAGATAGAATTCAATGGAAGTATCTGGAAAATTTTGCTAAACTTTGTGGAATTCGATTGAAACATCAGCTTCTCCCCATCTTTCCCTGGAAACATGGAATTTAATATACAAATTTTGCATTGTTTATGGAAATGTACCGGGAGAAGTTTCCTACGGGAAAATTCAATGAATCACAGTGAAAATAATTGATCAGCACAAACGATGGATTGTGTTTCGGTCAGTCTCCAGGCCATTACACGGCTTCGCTAGGCACTTGCGAAGGATTTGCAACGCCTAATAATGGCCTGGAGAATAACTAAAGTGATTTCTACTCAGGATTGAGCATCATTTTCAACAAAATTCAGTTAAAAAATCATATTGCTGAAGTGTGAACCGATTATTGAAACGAATTGGCAATCGAATAACGAAATACTTAGCTGTTGATGGCCTGATATCTTGCAGTACATTCTTTGAACAATGTTTCTAGTTCCAAGGAGTTGATTTGTGAAGATGAACACCCACAATTTATCAGATTTTGTCAGGTTTCTTTTTCGTTTCGTTTTTATGAACGATTCAAACTTCAAGAACATAAAAAATCATAATATTTAACGAATCTTATCAAAATTTTTCCTTTGAGGATGTCGATAAAATTCAATGAAACTCGGAAACATTTCCCAACTGACTCCAAAATAACTCGGCATTGATAATATTTTATCGTTTTTTGTTGAAAATACAGTACAAATTCGTTCCAAATCCAACAAAATATTTCAACGAATTTGCATTGAATTCTACAATTTTTTCAACGACACCCAACGAAATTTTTCCACCGAGTCATATACGTACGTAAGAGAAAATCGCGAGATGGTTGTATTTAGATAGACAGATGACTAAGTGGATAGATAAATGAGAAACCTCGCGGTAGATGCATGTGGGTGGTTCCTTTTACACACTTGTCTGTCCTTACGCATATTCGAATGTCTACTGTAAGTAGGTGATACGCAAAATATCGTCACGATCTTCTTTCACTTACTCCTATGAAGCTTGTAACAAGGTTATATATATGAATCTCAAGTTTCAAAACTCGTAGATACGCTCCGTAAGTTATCTTCTCCAATTTGTAGTTTTGTATCAACGAATGCGAGATACGATCTTAGGATTAGGTTTTTTGAGATAAAATTTAAATTTGTAATTCTGAATATAATTCCAGCAAACAAAGTTCAGAATGATCATAACAATAAGAAGAAGAAGGAAAGAAGTTATATAAATCAACATTCCAAATGACATTCCGTAAATCTCGAAGCAAGAGTACAAATTGCAATATCGAACCCGCAGATGACTCCCGAAATATACATAAATCACATGGAGCAATTAGTGCCTATTGATTTCACAAGGACCGTTCGTATACGAACGAAGGCAGTATAGATTCCTTTTTCAATCCCGGTCGTTAGGAAAATGATGCCGATAATGGCAATCCCTTTAAGATAGCAATGAAAGAAGAATCATAGCCGCAGCTTTAGTGCTGCACCATAAAATGTACGATACAAAACATGTTTATAGCGAATTGCTATGCACCTGACAATTAAATGAAGGAATAATTGAAAAAAAAAATCTCTTCCATTTTTGTGATAAAATCCCAATGAATGTGCTGGAATTTTCAAGCGAAAAAGTTTCGTATAGTGTGCTATGAAATATCGTTTAGTAGAATTTACTCGAAACGCACTTCCATCTCTGAAAATGCGTTGATACAAATTTAGAGAGTATTCTAAAATAAACGTACCTCATTTATACACGCGTATGTACATACACGTATCTTTACAGCTCAGTTAGAATAACACATTTGAAGACAAATGACACAATTGTAGCATTTCGTGCGAATATTTGCACAATACCGTGCAACAGGCTGTCATTTATCAAAAGGAGTTTCTCGATTAGCGCAAAAGACTGACATTGTGAAGCAGAAGGCGGATAACCGAACAAGAGTCGAGTATATAGTTTATTCACCAGTTGGGTGCTTGTCTGGTGAGTGAAGAGTCGAAATATCTGTTCTAGGATTAGCTTTGTAGAACTTGGACAGTTATTCGAGAGGATGAAGAGAGGGAAAGAAATATTCCTAATTCCATCTTGTGATTCCTCAATCGGAAAATTTTCTCCAGTTTTTTTTTTTTCAATGCTATCTGTTGTAACGCGTTCGCTTCATTCTCGAGAAGAGAAGAATTGACCAAACTTGACCTCTCTGCTCCCTGGGGCAATAAGTAAATTTGGGCTCCAAGCCAAATCGTTAAATACCGAGAGAGTGATTAACAAATTTCCGTAAAGCGAAGTGAATATACGATATTTTTCAAGGAAATGAAAAATCTATTCAAAAAGTATTTGTATAAATTATTTTTCCTTGCTGTAGAAGAAACATTGATACAAAAGGGTTTGGGGTTAAAAGGACCCACGTCACGTTTCAAGGTGATCCTTCTTTTCGCTGTTTTTGTATTGTTATTGTTGTTACTGTTCCTGCCACTGTTACCGTTGTTGCAGAGTATGAACCTTCCAAAGCGCTAGAGAGACGACGTCGTCGTCGTCGTCGTCGTCGTCGTTGTGTTCGGGCAATAACTTGTTGCATCCAACCACTTGTTGCACGCCTCTCAAAATTCTTCACGCCTCGCCAAGTAATTTTACCGTAAATTGCCTCTTCAGGAAAAAATCACACGTACCGTGTATCTCATTGGTACCAGAAAGAGAGGGATGAAAGGAGAGAAAAAAAAACAAAAGACAAGAAACTCCATCAGTAAAAACGAAAACTGGTCGAGTAATAGCACGTGTTGATCGCTTCGCGTAGAATTGCGAATAAGGATTACGAATAGGCATCTACGAATTTTGCAAAGTTGTGGAATCGATAGTAACTTATTTCTTATTTTTGTCAGGACTTTGCTGAAAATGCCATGCAAAACCGGCAAAAACTCCGGATAAAACCGAGAAGAAAGTTTGTCAGTTTTTGCCAACAATTTTTCACCTCGTTTCGCAACAAACGACGTTAATCTCTAATCGAGTATTTGAATTCAAATAGAAATCAATCAGAACTCACCAGCTTTATGTACATAAAACGATATATAATTGAGGGAAGGAATGAAATTCAGTAATCACGAAGTTGGAGAATCTCCTCTCATACGCAGGCGGAAATTAAAGTTCACAGGGTAGATTGACCTCCGAAGTCTAGCCATGATATACGGCTGCCTTTCTCCGCGCGTCTCTCCTAGTTTTCTCCTATGATATATACCTTTTTATACGCCAATATTTACATAAGCTTAAACAAAAATATCGTTCTAATTAAACCAACGGCTAAGAAATAATGTGTTTCATTAAAACCTCTTCCATTTTCAGTTTTAAATTGATTTACGAATAGATTCGGTGCATTAATTTGGTCTGAAAAATTCTCTTATTCGTTTCTTTTTATTCGTTTATCATCAATGCCGTAAATGATTTTGAAATTCTTTCCGCATTTAAACACGATAATATCCAATCAAGAATGATTGATACTCATAATTTATCTGTATTCATACAAAATCAATTTTTTCTCCCGCGTTTATTGAATCAATATTATCGAACCGAATGCGAATGATCTCAAGCGATAGATCAATAATCCTCTTATTCGTCCAATTAATGTCACTTTAGCCCATCTCCTTCACCCATACGTATTTGTAATCGGTATTTGTGAAAATTTCAATAAGACAATTCTTCAAATCTTCGATCATTCAAGATGTTGGAAAATTTTCAAACTCGAATGAACCTTGAAATAATATCATCGAATAATTTACATTCGTAAAAGAGATTCTCTCGTACACGACAATGACGAGCGAAAAGAGTTAATTACAGGCAGCATTTAAGCATCGGAGATTTCGTATATCTATTCATCGTGTGTATTCGTTTGACCATTGAAGATCAGAGATTAGATGTGTAGGTACCCATACGTATAAGAAAATAACGTACACACTACTCAGGGACATGTATATCTCTCTTATAGACATGAGACACGATTAAATATCTCACAACACGTAACGACGGAGGCGGCGGTAGAACGTCAAAGGGGAACCCGCGTCGTCGCGAGTTCGAATAATTTGATCGGCTGCGTTCTTAATTGGTTTTAAAGTCCTTGGTATGCGGGCGTGTGATTTGGTAATACTACGAAACGACAATGACAAATAATGTCGAAAGAAAGGTTATAATAACAATAATAACAAGATTTTGCAAACAATCTTCTTCCTCGAAAATATTATTAGCCCGAAGAGATTCACATCGGGGGATCGATTTCAAACTCATTCGGCTGAGTGTCGACGACCAAGTTCTCGGCAGCTGCTTTGAAAGGGGAGTAGCCAACACGTGGATTTATTAAACGATGAACGATACGCCCTACATCAAAGCGAATATTATTAGATAGCGCGATGAGATGGCGAAAATAGATTTTCCACCCCCGCGCGGAGCGGTGTGCGTATCCAGTTCCCTTTTTTTTCTGTCCCTATTCCCGAAAACGTGACTCATTTTTTCCAAGGATTTTCCCCGTGGGTGACAGTGGGTTTCTCAGACCGCAATTTGTTTTTCTCCACGTTACTCCTCATTACGCGATTCGAGATACATATAATGGGATGAACAACTATGGATCTCAGAAAAATCCGAGAAAACAGTTATCCATCGGTCAAGTTTTCATCGCGGCATAGTTTTATATGAGTATAATCTAGATCGTGTAGGAAGTCAGTTTGAAATGACGATACCGGGAATAAATATTGTCTGTCATAATCAATTTGCGCTTAACGGAACATCGCATTTCACGAGCCGATCGGAAAAAGCTCAACCAGAAAGGATCTGGTATTTCAAGTACTCGAGTGTATATCATTCTTCTACGTATATATAAATGAATAATTTGAAAATGATCGAATAAAACAAAACAATGAATAACCTCCTGTAAATGGGTTGATGTACTTATTATACCACGATGCACGGGCTTAGCGAACGTCAGAAATCTGCATACAATCTATCGATCTGTGAGAGATGAAATTAAGGGGACACGTGGAAGTTGTATCCGATCGTGGCTTTAAGGATCCGAACTTGTTTCTGTCGCGTCGATCCGATTCGATCGAGGAGGCAAGATGTATCATTTACCCGGCTAGATTCTGGGTTCGATAATGAACACGCTCGACTAATTCTCACCTGTCCATAAACGATCGATCGTTCTACTCGATCGATGCTATAAGACTGTACTCGGGTATATGCAGTTTTTGCATATTGTCCTTTATCACCCCGGTATCCAGTATCCGTTTTCCTTCTTGTAACAAACCGGTAATAAGACTGTAATCAACATTTTTCTTCCTTTTTCCCATATATGTATTGCAAAACATCTTTTCCTCGCTATTAATTAGCGTCAACGTTCAGATCATTTTTCCCTAACGATAATGAACTTTCACGTTTCGTCGATGGTACTCGAAAGAACAATTCGCATGCTCGAAGAAGGTGTTAATTAAATCCACAACTTAACGGGTAATAAATTTCATGGATATCTCATCGTGATTATACAAAGGGGTTGTTACAAAGTTGCGTTTCAATTTGCTATTATTAAATTCAACTTTTCATATCATTCATTCGTGAGAAAATCTTTCGGATATTCAGGTGAATCTTGAAACCATTGTACAAAGATTAAAACAGCATCGAAAGATTGACTAATGAGGATGTGTATCCTCGACGGAATGATGAGAAAACTATATACAAAATAGCTAGGACTTTTCTTTCATCTCTGTGAATGAAGTTGATAGCGAAGAAAAGAGCCGGTAGACGATTATAACAATCATCATCAATCACCTACGACAATGAATAGTAATTTTCACTTAGAGGGTGAGCGAGTGAGTGACCATTGCAACGAGTATTCTATCCAAGTCTAACAACAGTCGCCCTGTCATATCGGAAGAGGGAGTGAAATGCGTACGTGCTCGCACGTATATACAAACGAAACCTCGTATATGAAAGACAATCTTCCTCGCGAATGGATTGATGAAGAAAAGAATATAGAGGAGGGTAAAGAGTCAAAGAGAAGAAATGCTCGATTCACAGCTCGTGTTATTAATGGCCACGTTGAGCCGTCTCTCAAGCTGGCTAAAGAAGGCAAACGTCTTGTTTGCCTTGCCACCTAATTCAACGTATGCACACTCATGCACACATATCCCTTTATTTCTCTCTTTCTCCTCCCAAAGGAAATTCATGCAAGGGTGTCTTTCACGTGAATCGCACCTGTCCGGACTCGTTCGCGCCGCGCGGGCCTTAAGCCCTGTCAGCGAGATTCATACGTACTCGGATTGATATATCTGCGGCTGCGAATTGCGAATCTTTTCTCGGTCTCTTCTCTCCTCTCTCTCTCTCTCTTCCTTTGTAAAATGCGAATCGAAGATGAAAAAGAATAAAGCGGTTGGATTAACTCGTGCGGTATTGAGAGTCGATGTGTCGAATGATTGCTGAGAAAAATATATACAACTCTCGTATACCGATCGATGACAAATTTTTTCAATGAAATCAAGTGATATGTTTTCTGCTTTCCACCAGTGTTTTTTTATTTTATTCAGAAAAAGTATGGTCGGTTTCGTAATCGCTGGGTGTATCGATGAGGTAAATGCTTCGGATAGATTGCTATATAATTTGCATATATCTCCAGATACAATCGATTGTATTGTAATTATTGAAGTTTGAAATCTTTATATCGATGAAATTGCTGGTAATTGATGTAATGTAATACTTGCATTCGTAGATTTTCAATCTAAATCGATAGATTTTATTATAGGTATCAAACGGTTACCGCTCTAACGGTAATCGATGTGTTCATTTATTCTAATGAAATCAATGGAAAATGTGTACAGATTCGATCGTTTCTAAATTATCCACTGGGTATGGAATTTGGAAGGAGTTTGTTGCAAAGGCACGCCTATAAATTTGTGCTAATTCTGAATTTTTTGTAACCCAATAGCATACATCAATACATTTGAGTTATTCAAATGCACGGAAAAAAGGAAACAGCAATGGTTACTGTGAATCGCAGTAATTCATTGAAAAAAAATGAAAAATCAAATTTATGCCGTTCATTACTGCGTCTCCCAGTAACCGTTATAGTCCAAGCAGCATTCACGAATTTAACCGCAGTACACATCACTGTGATCGCGCTAACCTCTATCATCCAAGCGTGTTTTCATTTGTTTTTCAACTGATTGCTGTTACGGACAGCGACCAGTGCTGTTTTCTTCTCTCCGTGTCGTAATTTACTCTTTCGGATTTGAACCCTGGTCCGGGCGGAAAAAGTTTTTTAAATTTCCATGAAATTTTTTTTGGAAAGAATTACATAAATTTCAGTGACATTGAATAAAAATAGAGGAAGTTTATCGTTAAACACCAAAAGTTACTTGGATTCAACATATTTCATTGAAATTATGTTGAAAAATCTCGTTGAAAATTACAGAATTTTAGTGAAACTTGTTTTATTCTTTTTATTGGGGAACATTGAATGTGATTGAAAGAAAAACCGAGTTCTGATGAAAACTGTGGAAGTATATTGGAACTGTTGGGGGAAGTTCGTAGAAATTGATTGAAAAATCATGACAGATGCACTGTGAAAAATAATCGGAATTTTCCTGTGTGCATTAACCGGAAAATTCCAATCACTAGTTAGGAAATCAATTTCCGGTACATTTATATGAAATTTCCCATAGATTTATCTGAAAATTCCAAACTTTATGGGATATTTCCCAACATTTCACAGTGAATTTCCGGACAAGTTGGGAAAATTCCTCACGCATGTGTGCGTTAATTACTTCACATAAATATGTAGGAATTTCCCAATAAAATTTTTTACAGTGTGTTTTTTGACCCACTGAAAAAAATTATGGGGTTGATATTTGGATAGCAAAAAATTAACCATGTGGGAATTTTTCCGGGTGTCCTGTATTGAATATAGGCCCCGTATGGGCTTATATTGGGTATCCAAACTTAGGATGTCCCAACCTTAGCCACTAAGGCCTGTCGGGTTCCTGATATTCAGCCTGATTTCTCTGAGTCAGGGACACCCATATGAAGCCCATATGGGGCCACGCTGCATTACCAATTTTTCCCCCTGTTTTAAAAATCTGGGCACACCAACTCCAGCCGTGATAGGGCTTTGCAAGGCTTCCCGTATTCTCCCGAAGATCTTGATTCAAGCATACCTGTATACAACCCATGTAGGGCCAAGCTACATTTCCAACGTTTTTCCCGTTTTGAAAATCCGAATGCACCCAACTACAGCCTGCATAGGGCCTTGCCCTTATATTAATTCCTTTTTTGAATATAAACCTACGTTCAAAAAGCAAATTTACTGAAATCGTATTGGTAATTTCGACTTTTTGCGGTGTATGCCCTCAGAAACATATTTCATACATGATTACTGTGTTCACACTATCGATGAACAATGTCAAAAAATCGGAAAAAACGTCACTGTATGGGTAATTCCAAGACTGAATGAGGCTGTTCTGTTTTTTGATACAGTCCGATAATGTATGAACAAAGTAATGTTGGGTGGAAGACCCGAATAGGAATTGGAATCAGCTCATTCCAAGCCCTGTCTGGACTCAAGTCGAAGTAGTCTGGGTACAAATAGGGCCTTGAGTAGCCTAATTTTCAATCGAAGAAGTTTTCTCCTTGCAATATTCATTCAATTTGATGATATTCGCAACAATTTATTATCCTTTTGGAGGTTCTAGTTTCATGGCCTACATTAGCTCCCTCATGGGTGTCCTACATGGGCCCAAGTTGGGAACACTATGCAGGCCCCGAAGATGAGTGCGTGACAATCCTGTCTAGGCCCTATAAGGGTAACCACAACAGAGCCTGAAATAAAACGAGGGCGCCTAGTTTAGCCCAAACTGCCTCCAAGAATTAATTTCCACACGGGTAGCTGTGGTAATTATTTTTCAGCTGTAGCAATAGAAGTTATTGCTATAGGAGCTGAAATCTCGCTTTTGTAGCCATTTTTCTCGCTATCCAAATATCAAATCACAGCTAAATCCTAGCTAAGATAGTACATTATTCTATTCCATGCATCTACCCATATAGAAATTTACAATTGGCGCTAGCATGGGGCAACGTAGAAAAAGTATGACCGAGGCTTGGCAACCAAGCATGGCGCAAACCTGGAATGATAACATCATTTTATGATTTATCTACGTGTTTTTCCAATGAAGTCCCATCATCGATGAAACAATGGCAATGAAATATACCATCATTGGCAAACAATTGGAGATTTTGTTTGTCAATGCTGCGCCAATGATCAAAGTAAAAAATATTTAATCCAGAAATATATAAAAAGTATGCGTATTTCGCAATTTCTGACATATGTTGTTTCAAGTCTTATTGTTTCCCCCTCATTTGTTTGTGAACAACTCGGCGTCTTTTGTCGGTAAATTTTGCCATGAGAAGTAGACACAATGTATGTTAGCTCAGCGGTAGGAGCCCTCTAGTGTGACTCATAGTGAAGAGCGATTGACTGTTCTTCCAAAGACTTACTTAAGCCTTATATATTCTTCGTATACGCGTTTCACCACTCGCGAGAAGCACTTAATTAGTAACGTAGCAAAAATATTATGGTTGCCAATATTGAGCCATGCTATTACCAATGATCGGCGCTACATTGAAAGCTAATTTCTACCGAAACTAGGCCAAAGTCTGGGGCAATATTGAATGATCCTGGCGTTGAATGGAATCTATCGTTTAGTCGATGGTGGGCCAAGGATGAGCCGAGCAAGAGCCAAGCTTGGCGCAATTGTGCCACAATAATAGGCTGACAATCGAAATCCGTCGAATACCGGCATTGATGCAATATTGTATGGATTGTTAATCAACATTGAAGATTTATAGATTGCCAAGCCTTGTCTGTCAATATCGCGCCAAGCTATGTTTTATTGTCAGCATTGGCGGAGCCCAAAGATTTTTGTATGGGTAGTTAATTCGTAATGAGTTTTGTTGAAATCAAATGAATTTCAATGAAATTAATTGAAAAAAGTGTTTCCATAAATTTTGAGATTTCCCATCGGAATTTACTGTTTTTCGAAAAAACAAATTATCATTTTTCGTGATAGTTTGTCCCCTAACAGCAAACTGTGTCCCTGGGACGTTTTCTGAGCGTTCAAAAAGCCTGCCTTACGTTTTATAAACGTCCCATCAACGTTCCAGTGGCACGCTGTACCGTCTGGGTTGAAATCTTGTTGAATCATTAATTCACAATTCATTGATACCCAATGAACGCTTTTCAAGCTTGATTGTTGCAATACTATAATATTATAAATGAAATATTATAAATTGTGATGAATTTCGAAGAAATTCATCGAAGCACATCAATTGAATTGGGAATTTTTGTTGAAATCCTCCCAAACAGCACGAATAATTCAGAAAGAATTCTTTTTGAATCGCAATGAATGCCAAAACTCAATCAAATCAATTCAAAAAGAGTTCTCAAACTCATCCAGTTATGATAGTTTAGAATGATATTACGAAGGAAATGTTTTTTTTATTCAAAAGAGTTCATTGTGTATAAAGAGTTTATGTTGAATTCCGTTGTTATTCGTTGAATTTAGTGGACCATTTTCGAAAAATCGTGCCAATACCAAAAGAAATTCAATTAAAAAATCATAACGACGAACAACAAATTTCAATAACATTTTTCTATCGAGGATGCCAATAAAATTCCCCAAAAGTCAATAAACTTGTGTCGAAACTCGGGAACATTTTTCAACTGATTTCAATATTCTTCGGGAATTGTGGGAAATTCTTGAATTTCATAGAATATTTAATCGATTTTCATTGAAAACACTATTCAAAATCCTACCAAAATTCAACGAATTTCCAATCAATTCGACAATTTTTCCATCAGGGGGAGGGGGTGTTCGGTGTAATTGTAGTTAGGTCTAAATACCGTAGGACAGGGGCTGAGAATCCGACACACGATTGAGAATTTGAGAACCGTATATGCGTAAAAGTTACGAACACGTTTCACCTTACCGATGTCATTGCATGGCGCCGCCATAAGTTCCATCTTTTATCCTTTTCCTGTCTCTCTTTTTCTGTTTCTTTCTCTTCTGGAAAGAAAGGAGACCGCTTGAAACGATTATGCGTTCGGATATCGGAAAGGGAGAAAAGTGAGAGGGGCCGGTAGCTCTCCTACAGCAGCAGGAACAGCGGCGGCAGTAACCAGCAGCAACGGCAGCACCTCTTTTTCCGAACTCCTTCTCTTTCTCCTCCACTCGAGCCCTCTCGATACTTGGTCGAAATAAGGACGTTCCTATAAGAATGTGCGAAATAAAAGTACGAAACCATCGCTCGAGGTGATGAGGTGAACAGCGAGCCGCAGCACCAGCAATACGCTAAGTTATACTTTCTCTACTTTTGCTTTTGTTCTCTTTTCTTCTCCCCTTTTTCTTCTCAAACTCGATGGCTAACAACATAATTTTTTCTTCCTCCAGATGGTAGACTTTATAACCCGTTTTTATCTCGAAAACACCCCGTGTACAATCTATGACAGAAATTTCAAATTTCAATAAAGCATACTCGAGGAATGCAGAAGAGCACCTATCTCGATCTCGAACGAATTCTTGGGATAGACGAGTCGAGTCGTGGAATTACGAATATCGCATTTGTTTTTCTGACGAATCGAGGTGCAGTATAATCATCTTTGCGGTGCAATCATCGAGCACGGTAATATTATTGGATAATAAAAACGTATGGAGGAACGTTTGGAATAGAGGAAACGAAGGATGACAAAAATCAACGTGGTGTAGTTGCCAAGGATTATCTCAATTATGAACACGTAAAAGAAGCAGACTCATGCCGACGTGCTCGTATTTGCGGGAGCTCAAGTTTATGGATACAAGAATATTATAGGTATACCTCCTCACATGTCTCACGTTTTTCCCTCCCAAGCGAACAATTTCCACAGTCATCAATTTCCTAAAGAGAAGAATGAGAGATGAGAGGACTGGTGTTGAATTTGAATCAATCGTGAATCGTGATTGTATCTCGTGTGCTGCTTTAGCTCGACAAGAACTTGGATAATTCTATCTTATTTTTACGCATCTATTTTGATTAATATCGCGTCAAGAGTGGTACAAGTTAATATGTTCTTTGAGGGATAAGATCAATCAAATTTTGAAAACAAATCCTGCGGTATGGACGATAATTCACTCATTCGCATGTACCCCGTGACGTGTCTAGATATAAATCACAAACGTCATACCGCGAGCTATGTCCTGAGGAATATTCATCCTTCATAGATGAATATTATGTCAAGAATAAAAAGGATTTTCAAAGTATTTCCACATTCGAACATCGTGTATTGTATTTGAAGCGGAACGAACGGTAAAAATAAAATCATTCGAATACAGTACTACGAATGTATGTTCCTATTCGCTATATCTATTCGCAGGGAAAAGATCAAGGCAGTTGGATAACGAGACGCTATAGCATTGACCGGCAAATAACTTAGAACGGCACCATTAGGTGTTTTCGCTATTTTCAAAGAGTTCTCTTCTCTTTCCCTTGATCGCTCTTATCTAGATCGTATTGTCCTCCTGTCTGGATCTATCACCTCCCACAATAGAACATTCTTGAATGTCCTAGAACCGACAAAGCTACCACGCATCACCGTACAAGCTCAACTATTTCTATTAGCGTTACGAAGATGATACTTCGTAACGCTAAAATATACGAAGAGAGAAAACTTTTCGAAATCATAATATGTTGCGGGAGGGGTATAAGGGATCGCGTCTTGCGTCAACTTGCAACTCCATTTCTTGGTCAAGACATTCTCCGTCTTCGATAAAAAAAAAGATACAAGAGAAAGAAATAAATCAACCTATAGATACTCGGTGGCTTACAGAGACCTGCGTGTCTCTTGGCAGGTGTATGGTATATATACAACACGCATTTCCTTTGAGAAGTCTCCACCTTCTCTGTTCGCCGCTCTCTCGCCCGCCCGCGCCAAAGGAAATTAAACCCCACTTAACTCGCTGATTATCGTTGTCACGTACGACCGACCGACGTCGTCGTTCTCCTCTACCACTAGCAGAAGCCGTACAACGCCGATGCAAGGAGAAACGAGCCGCCGCCATTCTCTGTTTATATGTGTGCATCGCTTTTACGGGGACGAAGCAAAAACCGCGCCCCAACGCGATGTAGCGAGGAGAAAAAAAAGGTGAAGAAAAATAGAGGGAGATGAAGAGAAAGAACGGTCAAGTCGGAGGAAGAGAGGTAGGGAAAAAAGGCAACCGGCAACCGGCAACACGACTGGCTCACGGTGAAATTGAATTTCAATTCCTTCCAGTGCTATGCGCTTCTGTCGTAATTTAGTTACGGATACCCCAGTCTCTGTAACAACGTTGCTCCTTGAAACGACTGTGTAATGCGGAATCCGCATCCTGTTTCCATGCGGAAACGATTTGATTTTTTGCCTCACATTATCTTCATGAAGATGATACATAAAGTAAGATTTGGAAAATCCTATTCTCCCGTGTTGTGTACCATAATTACGTCGTCTCTATACGATCATTAATTATCTTTCGGCGTTCGATGAGGGTATAGAGAAGATGTTATGAATCAAATCTTCGGGTAATGGATTCTTTTGGTTGGCGTTAATCTCGTTCTTGTTTTTTCCTACGAAAAAGGGAGAAAAAGAAGAAGGTTCGAGTGGAATAGCCCTTCGTATACATGCCTCGGGATGATACCTTGCGAGATTAGCGAGCAGTAGAGAAGAGAAAAGAGTCTGCCCTGTGTAATGTTGCCCTGTGCGCACCAAAGTGAGGTTCTACGCTTCTACGCTTCTACGGTTCTACGGTTCTAAGGTGGTTAAGTTTTGTATACCGGCTGCTGCTGATGCTGCTCTTACCGCTATACCAGTCAACTTCGCCTTTGTTGACTGTTGCTGTTATTGTTGTTCTTATTATGATTGTTATTGTTGTGGTGCATTCAAGAGTCGAAGATGAGAGCACGCTATCATTAGGGCAAGAAACGAGAATGGGGGGAACCAACGGCGGGAGGTTGGAAAACGAATGAGACGAAGACAACGGAGTTCTTCTTCACTCGGTATCTCTTTGGAAGAAACGAAGAGCACCTCGGTAGCTGAATTTGGCCTCCGGCTCTGCGTTTACTTCGTCTTCTTCTTCTTCTTCTTCTTCTTTTTCTTCTTTCCTTTCCTTTCTCGTGTATGTATGTGTGTATGTATATATACATCCATGCGTGTACCGATGATGTCTTTTTCTTCTTTACACTCTGAAATAGCTTTCAAATTTTCACAATTGATTTTACAATTTTCCGAAAACGAGAAAAAGAACGAATGAATGAAAAAAGCTGAATAAATAACGAATCAGCGATCAGGGGAGATTTTTACGGAACAAACACGTGTAAAAATGGATACGAGAGGCAGACGGGAGTACACGGTAGAATCACAAATATCCCGTTTTAAAGCATCGTTTGCATATTGCCCTTAAGGCGGTGCGTTTTTGGCCAACCAATAACGGTTGCCTGCCACTTTCCACTTGTTTCTACTTATTTTATTTTTTTTCTGCGAGTACGTGGAGATATACACGAGTGCACGTATACGAAAAGAATTTCTACTCTCGATCTTACATTTAAAAAATGGTAAAAGAATAATAATGATAATAAGATTTTCCCTGCTTTTTGTGGGGGAAGAAACGATATATTCTCATAGATCACCTCAGGCGATTGGCTTTGTTCATTCAGAAAACATTCATTCACCCTTTTATTCATCCATTCATGAGACGAAAGGGAGAAATAGTCGAATTCTCGTCTTTCTCTTTTCTCAAAGCGGATCAAAGAAAGTATTTTGTTTTAAACTATAAGCTGAAATGTAAATAGTCGATAAATTACACATCCCGTAATAACCCGCGAACTGATTTGCTTGGAGTGAGAATTCACTTCTCTATTATTTACAATATATCTAATTCCGCTTGTACCGAGAAGCGCACCGATAATATCATTTTCCGCAAGTAGTTATAGACCAATCAAGATGAGGAAGGAAAAAAGCATACAACACCTCGCGTTGAGGCAATAAGGCAATAAGGCAATAAGGCAATCTTTACGTTCTTAATGACTTCTTCTTCTTCTTCTTCTTCTTCTTCTTCTTCTTCTGGCACTTCGCGAAACGAAAAGCCAATAAGGTTGCACCTTGGTCGCAATCTCGCAATCTCCCGGTAACAGCTGGGTTACCGGTCTCCGGTCTCCCGTTACCACTCGCTCCGCGATCGCATGTGATTGTTCGATATTTTCATCATCTCGAAACGTATAAGCGTGAAATTCATCATTCACGAGATTATTAACGCGACTTCGATTGAAAAGAATTGAGAATCGGTTCTCTAGAATCATAGGAATTCGAGTTGATCGAAGAGATGCCAGAACGTACAAAGATACAAAGAATGCACCACTTGAAAAGATAAATCGGAAGACCGAGAAATTATATTCTCGAGGACGAAAAAAAAGAGAAAGAACGGTTTTGTTTTCTTTCCTTTTTTGAAGTTACTCTGATAAACACGTGTAGCTTTTAGCGAGGCATCCGAGAGATTTTATCTCGTTTAAAATATGCCCTTGGGAGACAATATTAACTGCTTGGTGCTTCTGCGGCTATCTTCGCTCACACCCCCTCGGTCAGGGCGAGATTTCCTTTTCTCTGCCTATCTTGGACTAATGAATCGTACGAACCTCGGCCCTTCTTTCTTAAACACCTTTTCCACGTTATAAACACTGTACGCCCTGACGTACGTTCTCCAAAGGTGGACGACTCTGAATTATCGTCGGGCCGAAACCATGCGACACGTTGACTCGCGCAGTTGGTAATTAAGCGCATTTAATTATTATTATTCCTTACTCGCGGGTGGCGATTTCACGTTCGGTTTATGGTCGCGCGTGCCTTTGAACGACCGGGAGAGCGTTATAACGACTTGCTGCCCCACGGTACCTACCTTCTCGCGGCGCGCCATTCGATTCGAGAAAACGATGGCGAAATAAAGTAAATGAATCGTTCGTTCCCAGAATTCTTCTACGTACGCACAAAATACGTATGTACAAGTATGCGTACATTCATTTCAAAATCAAAAGACATATATCTGAACGTGAATATGATCGCATTATACAGTCGCATTAATACAAATCCTTCGATCGAATGAAACCAGTTCAACTTATTGATCGAAAAACCTTGAGGAATTTCGGTTTCGTTCGCCGGATTGAATTATCTGTTTAAGAGGATTTTGATATCCGAGAAGTAACACGAGACGAATGTGGACGGAAAGAGGAGAGAAAGACATGGGATCGTTTGCGAGGATTGTACTCGAGGGATTTTTCTTTGTTATTTTTGTAGCTCTACAATGTGGGTGATATTCGAAAGAAGATCGGCGTCGAGTCGTCGAGTCTTCGTTGACCACCTTGGACGTGCAAGATATCATTGAGCCGTGAGAGACACTAAGCCGTATCACTCGGTAATTAATTCATGTGACCAGGATCGTATTACGAACCGTCGCTACTACCAGCGTTTCGATATCAATGGAAACAACAGTATTTTTGAATTTACTTGGAACGAAACCTGTGGTTTCTTTTTTTACACATATTGAAATGTAAAGAAAACAAGAAGCCAAGAGCTATCCGTCTCGAGACCTCTAAAATAGTATTACATCCCCGCGGATGTACCGAGGAGGGATATCATCGCATAGCCAAAGGGATACGTTAATGATAGACGGCAGATCTGGACTCTTGACTAATACGTCTTCTTTAGATGGAGAGAAGGTACGTCGTGTTTCAACCTGAGGATACGCCAAGTCAAGAGAGAATGATTAGGAGGATGAATTCAACTGTAATCAAAAGCTAACAGCCAACCGTTGTATCTCCCGAGTAGTACATCTTCATTATAATTGTATACAAAAATCGCATTTCGATTACAGAGACTCGAGTAAAACCTTCACTCGACTACGATAAATCAATGAGAATTCTCGATCTCGAGTTCGATAATAATCTATCTGTTTTACGATACACAAAACTGATCCTGAATGTTTGAAACGTAATCTCACGATGTATACGTACCATTCATAAATGATTATTCGAATAAAACCCTCGTTATTCCATGCGAAAATCGCTGTTCGAACATTTGGAAGAGGTGTTGATGAGCGATAAAGGAACAACATAACGATGTTGAAGAAAAGTGGTACATTAAAATCGTTGATGCATCGAACGAAAAACGCATAATGATGTATTTCGTCTGTAATATGTTGGAAGTATAATGGGAACGGGTGGAATATAAAAAAGAGAGGATGTGTTCTTCTCGTAATAAAGTCGAAGATCGCGAGGACAAATAAAGTACGAAAAAAAGCGCTGCCGTGTACTCATCGGTGCCGCTGTTGGTTGCCGTTGTTGTTACGATTTGCATATTCGACGTTCGAACGTGTTACAACAATAAAATGGCGGCAAACACGTGTTTCACGCGGTACGCTACGCGGACTCGCTCCTCCTTTCGACCCTGGCCCAGCACCACCGTCGCCGCCACCGCCACCACCCTATCGGTACCTTTTTAGTTCCACCTTTCGTGAGCGTCTTTCCACGAACAAGTAACACGCCATCGGTCGTAATCGCAAATTATCCCCAAGAACTTTCGTATACCTTCGCAAACGACGGACAAGGAAACAGGCGAGCGGGCAGGCAGTCAGGCAGTCAGGCAAGTTAGTATTACCTATCCTCTCGTATATACTTCAAACATCGTTTATCGCTCTCCAACATCACGCTCATGCGTGATTTGGTTTTTATGATTCCTTTAGAAAATACGACGAATAAAGTGAGCTTCCTCCTCACCGCTCTTGGAAGAGAGAGAATATCCAAGAAAATGGAAAAATCTCCCTCAAATATTCTCACATTGTTTTATCAATGAATGCTGAATGAGTTTCCACGAACACGTGACGAATTTCAACGTGATCGAATGTTTTCGAAGACCTCGATAGATATCGTATTGTTTATTCGAACAATCAATTCCACTCCCTGGATTTCATAAACGAAGATCAATAGAGAGTTATTAACGTGTATTCAAATAACATTGAAATACGATAAAGAATGCAAATAATTGCATTGCATAAGAATAATGTTCGTTCAACTTCATTTCAAATGTATAATTCACTCGAATACGTGTTTTACTAATCCAGTGTCTAAATTTCAATAATTCTCATTGTACGATCTGTGGCGATTTTTAATAATGAAATTTATAGTATTTTTATGTATCGTAATGGAATGGTGTACGCTGAGAGTAAGTTGATTGATATAATATTCTAAATCTCGGGAATAAAGCTCTGCAGGGAATGGTACAATTCAATCACATACGTGGCAGAGGTTTCATCGATATGGATGTAGTCAGTAGAATCTCAGGGGGTACGCTGAATTCTTATTCATAGAATTCAGGAATGAAAGTGAGAGGAATCGCTATTTGCAATAGTCAACTTCAAATACATTGATTAAATTACTTAAAATTGAATTCATACAAAAATCTAAAATTTTCAGGGATAATTCAGATTCTTTTTTTGGACTGAATTCCAGTTTCAGTCATGAAAATATACACGAATATGTGTAATATAATATAACGGAAATTGGAAAATTTAATTCCGTGTAAAGGAATTCTCAATTCAGATACCAAGAATTCAATATTCCATTTACAAACGTGATTGAAAGATCGATAAGATTTCAAACAATTTTGAACGATGTAGAGTCATAAATACGTCTTTTCGTTCTACGAATGAAATGCATGAATAATTTTGACCACAGGTAATAACGCAAAATCCCACTATGGAAGAAATGGTTTATATGGTGCAAAAGTTGTTATCTGCAACTAATGATACGAAACTTTCATTGGTAAAGCCATTGGAGAATGTTTTGGATACGTCAGAGGACAAATTCAGTGCACTTGGATTGAAGCATATGAAAAGTGTGGACAAAACTTTGAGCTCGACGAAGAGAGAGATTGATGTGAGTTGAGATGTATTTTGTAATTTATTTATTAAAAAATTGGAATCCATGTATTATACTCACAAAAATGATTTGCATAATTTTACAATTTTTACAAAAAGAATATAACTCCCTCTATTTCCCTCTACGATATTCAGGAAATATTGGAAAGAAGCTTAGAAAAGCATCGAAATCCTTTGATATGTCGGTACCAAGCTGATACACGCATAAAGGATATTTGCGCCGAGTACTGGGAAGGATCGACCAACTGTACGGAAACTTACATACAAGTTCTGTCGTCTCTTGTATCAGTAGTAGATCCTAAAATCCAAGTAAGCAGCGTTTTTCATACTTTCTCCAATTCCTAATTCACAGTGATCCGTAATATCGTAAGAATTTGATGAAGTTATCTGGGTAGAATCAGGAGAATGATAACGCTGGTCACCAGCCATTCTGGTGCCTGAGATCTGGGAACTTATTAGGAATAATATTTGAGGTTTTGGAAAACAATACCAGATTTGTTGAATCAGTTCTATACTTCAGAAAAAAATCGGAAAATTTACTGTGTTTTGGAACCAGAAAATTTCAGGAAATTAATTTATTGAAATTCTACGGATTTTGTACTGGGAAATCCCAATGAATGTGCTGGAAGATTTCAGTAAAACATACAGCAAAAATACTGCAATTTTCCGGTCAACATTTTTACAGTGTATTATCATAATTTTTTCATACATAAAATTTATCAATCACATAGGAATAGATTATACAGGAGAATTGTTCATAAAAGATAATAAAAATTGAAAGAATCCAAAGAATTTGATATTCACTCCGAATTAGTTACCAGATCTTGGACACTGTAGACAAAAAAAATGTTTTTTGCTGTCCTGTGTTATCATCTGAGTAGAAAAATGTTCAAAAGCATATACAATTTATATATAATTCAATATAGTTTATACAAAATTTTATATGAATTATATTTGATTTTGAAAATTTGTTTCCTTGAGTGACTAAATTTTTCTGTGGTCTTCGATTGGAGATTTCCTATCGAATCCTGATATAGACAACGATTAAACACGGTTGGAAATTTTGTGTAAATGTGTTGAGAAATCCGTGTGTCATGAATTTTCTGTTGGATATTCAACGCACACATGTGTACCCGTGTGGGAATTTTTCCGGGCTCAAACCTATAATCCCTACTTAAAATGTGGCCCTAGTTAGGACACCTGGATTGGCCCCAACTTGGGGTGTTGCGCTTTTTAATCTAGGCCCCGTAATCCCTGCTAAATTGTCCCCATAAAGAACGATACAAAACGATAAATTTCTTCTATAGTTTTCAATGAGGTTTCTGAATACGGAATTTACGAAGTTATATCGTTATTAAACGATAGAACTCTATCGTTCCTTATCGTTTTCTATAAAAATTCAAAAGAATGTATGGGATTTTATCGTGAAATTCGTATAAGGAAAGTATACCAGTTATTTGGAAAAAAATAGTTATGTGTTCCAGAATAATTAGTACTTTTTCTATACGAATCTCACGATAAAATCCCATACATTCTTTTGAATTTTTAGAGAAAACGATAAGGAACGATAGAGTTCTATCGTTTAATAACGATATAACTTCGTAAATTCCGTATTCAGAAACCTCATTGAAAACTATAAAAAAATGTATCGTTTTGTATCTTCCTTTATTGGGAAGATTTAGCAGGGATGGTTCCCAAACTTGGCCCACATCGAGAATTCAATTTGGGCCAATTTAAGGAGTTCATTTTAGCTCATATGAATTCTCAAAGTTCATCCTGCGCTGGGCCCTAGGATATTTGGATGATAATCCTCAGATAAAAGACAAATGAATTTGCTCCGGCAAAATGTTCTTTGAGGATTAGCTTTTGATAGATCTACGCTTTATGTAAAATTACCATCAAATCAAAAACAAATTAAAATTCCCATCCGCTCTTGTATGTCAATTTTCAGAAAAGTAGTTGAAATATTCTTTACAGTCAACCAAAGGCGTATCAAATTTTTGGAATTGTAATTTCGAGCTCATAGGTTGTTTGTAATGCGTTTCAATTGTTATAACCTGGAAACTAAGAGCACTGGAAGAATAACTTTCACAAACTTAAAAATCAAGATACACTTTAATTCTTTCAGTGTCAGAGATTTCCCTAGTAGGAATAAAGGACAATGCAATTCGTTTTTCACTTAAGAGGATACGAGAATTACAATCCGAAGTATTTGATGAAAATCCTGTTGACTATTTTGAAATACTCTATAGACAATTCTATCAACGTTAATATGAAGCATTCCGTTGTTGCATGTATATAGGTTAATAACACCAAAACAAGTATTCTTTGTTTATCACCTCCTCCCAATGTTCAAAGAAAACTAAACGAAAAAAAAAACTTCCGATACACAAAATAATGAAATAAAATTTAAACCAGACAGGATTATGACCCGGATCTGACAGGTTCTGTTTGACTCTGTCTGGCAGTTCCATGAGTGTTCAAACTGATGTACAAACCAACCAATGTCAGACAAACCTGTCAGACCTAGCCGACCCAGCCAACCCAGGGCCTGGGATTACAATTACAATACCTGGGCGAGACAATGGTGGCTTGTCCAGGGCCTATATGGGCTAAAATATCCGGGGAGTACACTAGCAACCCGAACTGGGGCCCACATGGGCCGTGGGTGGGAAACCCTTACATCGGATGCCCAAGTTATACCCTTGCGGGGCCCAGACATACATTAAGATGCCCAGGATTGATTTTCACACGGGTACCTTCTACACAGTGAAAAATTTTGTGTACTTTTAACACACGTGTATGTCCCAGGAGGTCCACTCGCAATTTATGTTAAATTATTAACACAAAAAAGTTAAATTTACACTAAAAATCTGTGAATTCCAGAATTTGATATGTTGTTTTCAACACAAACTCTGAGTGGACCCCCTTTGAATTGTTTGAACATGAAAAAAGTGCGATTTGCACATTTAATTTGAGTTAAAAAATTCATAAATCACACTTGTCAACCGTTAATTCAGTACTTATTTTGAATTTGATTTGACAGTACTCATGTGTTGAATTTACACGATCGGAATATATTCAAGCATCAGTTACCAGCTAACACAAACACATTATGTTGAATCGACACCAAAATTTGTGTGGATCGTTTGGAGCATGTGAAATGTGTTGAATTTAACACAAAATTTCCAACTGTAAAGCTCGATCAAGATTAACCTCGTAGTCGAGTAGTTTTCATTGATTTCAATAAATTTTACACAGGAGGGAGATGACATCATTAAACAACTGTCCGGCATTCTTCCAACCTGTTACATGAATAACCTCTTTACCAGATATCCTTCGAAAAATCTTATCCATGTTCAAGACTGCATCACCGGGGAGCTATCCAAAATCTCATCAATTTTGGAAAATTATAAGAGTGAAGTGGATCACTTGCGTTTTGAGACTGAAGTCAGTTTCAAACCAGTGTTCGCGGATACAAAACGGTGTATGAATCTCGCATCCCGTGAATTTTCACACAAAATGAAAGCCTTGATTCAAGAAATAGTCAGATGTACCGAATACTTATAGATGAAAACAAGGCAAAAGTCATTTTCGAAGTCACAATTTTCGAACGAAATAATAACAAAGAATTTTGTGTATTCGCCGAAGTTACCAATGTTGAGACTTGAAATAACCATCACACCATCACACTGATGAAAGGAACTGGAAGTTTCCGGTATACGAAGGAAATTAAGTAACTGAAATGGACAGTCCTTTTTGTAGCTAAATTTTAGGTGCTGCAGGAAGATTTTCAGGTCTATCAGCTAAATTTCAGCTACTGTTGCTAAGGAATTAGTTGTCCTGTAGGTGCGGAAATATTTAGATCTGATAACTAAAACTTACCTGATACAGCTAAAAATTCCTTTCCGTGTATCCTGGAACTGGAGAATTCCTGTGCACGTACGGGATTTCCCGTATTTTACATAAGATTTCATGTTCATCACTTAAATTTCTCGATACGTCTCATATATTGTCATACACTGTAAAAAAAATTTCGGTAAATTTACTGAGAATATTCGGGAAGCAATTAACCCGAACTTTCGGTAAAATTGCAAATTGGTATCGGGAATAATTTTAAATGTATTCGATAATTTTACCGATTACTTCCGGGAATGATATGAACTCGAGTAACTTGAAATTGCCGAAATAGGATGGTAATTTTACCGGTTATCCTCGGGAAAGATATGAAATCGAATGGCTCAAAATTGCCGAAATGGTATGGTGAAATTACCGAAATTCCTGAGTTTTCTGCAGTTTTGTGTTACAATTTACATGTACTGGAAAATTATTGCTCAAAATATTCATAAAAATTGAAAAAAAATTTTATTACGCGATCTGATTTCGCATATTCTTTGCAAGGCATGATCTAAGAGGGGAGTTGTAACTAAAAATTTAGTTTACAAGGGAATGATTGGTTTCAAAAGGTAGAAACGATCAGTAAAATCATTATTTTACAGTATACATGGAATTGTATGGCCCCTTAAAATATGCTCTGATTCCTTGTGTTTCAAGGAATCACTGAGCAACTTGATCACTCATCTAGATGAAGAGAAAATCGCACCTACCTAGCGGGATTCGAACCTACATTCCTATCTGCCTACCGACTGAAACCTAAGACCTAACCGCTGAGCTATGGCGCGACGTGCTGGATAGCCACCTTGGAAGTTCACATATGTTTCATATTTAGAATACACAAAAAGATAGACAAGGTGTGAATTTTCAGTTACATTTGGTAAATTTTCAGGACCGTGCTAAAAAAATTGTCCCTGCCAGTACGTTTTTTTTCAAAACTCGAAATTTTTTCCAAGTCCATAGAAGTTTCATGGATTACAAAAACTTTCTCCACAAACTACGGTAAATTTACCGAAGTTATCCGGAGAAAATCCACCTGGAAATTTTTTCCAAGTCCTGATTCGAAATAAAGGGAAAAATGAAAAAAAAATTGTTTTTCCCATATGGAATTCCAAATCTGTTGAATCGGATGAAAAACTTGTCCCTGCCAGTACGTTCTTTTTTCACAACTCGAAATTTTTTCTCTAAGTCCTGGTTTAAGATAAAGGGAAACATGAAAAAAAATGTTTTCCTCGTATGATCCATTTGATTCCAAATCTTTTGAAATGATTGAAAAACCTGTCAGTACGAGTAGTTTTTTTCCACCTCGAAATTTTTTCTAATTCCACATACCACGGACAAAAATTTTCCCGAACAACATCCGTAAAATCATGGTACCTGAGTTTTATCGAACTATCTTCGGTAAAACTTTTCACCGAACCAGTTTTGGACGATTCCCGAAGGAAAGTTCGGTAAATTTACCGATTTTTTTTACAGTGTACGTATCAGCTCAATTTTAGCTATTATAGCTGAACATCTTAGCATCCACAAGACAGCTAATTTCTTAGCAACATTTGTAAAAATTTTGCTGATAAAGCTGAGAATTTGGCTATAAGAATTAAAAAAAATTTCTTAAATTTAAGAAACATTTCTTCGCCCTCATTCTGATAAATCTTGTTTTCAATGGAAAAGATAGTTCATTCCAATGAGAAAATTTTTCATTTAATTGAAATTATATCCTTCGAATTCAAGAAGGAATATATTTCTGTCTCAATTTTAAACTTTTTTGTTTCAATCTAATGAAAAATTTGTCCATGGAAAAAAACTCTTATTAGAATGAGGGCAAAGAAAATTTTCTTTCAATCTAAAAAATTGGGTTCTCAGTGTGGTGAAACCATTAAATCAAGCTTGCACGAGCGTTGGCGATGTGTCAACACCCTTGGACCATACATTAGAAATTAAAGCTTTTTAATTGCTGGAATGATGTGATATCCCGATATTTCCCATGGATCAACGATGAACGAAAAATTTTCATTGAAGAATATCAAAATATAGTTGCTTCTCATTAGAGGATAAAAACTTTGACAACGCATTACACTGTAAAAAATATACTTCCTAAACTGCCAAAGAAGTTTGGCAGTTTTTTACACAAATTTTTTTGTAAATTACCAAACAAAAGTTTGTAAACATTCAAAAAATTCTGTGATTTCACGAAGATTTTTGAGAATTCACAAACTTTTGTTCGGCAATTTACAAAAAAGGTTCGGAAATTATTTTTCCAAATCAAGTTTGTAACTTTCCAAGCATTTTTGTTTGGAATTCAACAAATTCTCTTTACAGTGTAGCATTGTGATTACCGCATTCCTTCGTATTTCCATAAACATTTTGCTCGATGAGACGTCAAATCGACATTAACGTTCAGGAATTGCAAGTCCTAGATCCTTTGCGCATGTATGTCAGAAAAACGTGAAAATTCGGCTGCGCGATGTTCTTCATCTAACAGGAAAATATCAGCAAAAGGAGAGAATCCTCGTACAATGTGAACACCGCGGATACCGGATTCATACACACGGAGAACAAAATTTGCTATGACAGTGAAATCTGATTTTGCTGGAGCAGTGAATTTTATTGCGATGGCAACAATTCATCCGCCATTACAGCGATTTTTATTAGCTATTAGGTGTACAAATAAGTTTCCGCGGTTTGTCAAAAGATGGCCCCACCAGAAGGTTATGGAGAAATTGTCAGATGTAAAACGTAATATCCCAAGTTTAGTCATCTGGCAACACCATAACCTTAAAGTACTAGTGATTCCGTATCAGCATCACGTAATTTTTTTCGTGCAAAAATGTCAAGTTTTATTCCGAATAAGCATCATTTGCGGGAACTTTTGATTTACTTCTTTAATGTGAAAAAATCTGCAGCTGAGGCGCATCGATTGCTTCTAGAAGCATATGGTGAAGCTGCTTTAAGTGAGAGAAGTTGTCAGGAATGGTTTCAAAAGTTTAAGAACGGTGAGTTTGACGTTAAAGACAAAGAACGCAGTGGAAGGCCGAAAGTGTACGAAGACATGGAATTAGAAGTACTATTGGAGGAAGATTCGTCCCAAACGCGAAAAGAACTTGCACTTACTCTACAAGTGACTCAACAAACAATTTCACATCGTTTAAAATCGTTAGGAATGATTCAAAAACAAGGAAATTGGGTTCCATATGAACTAAAGCCGAGAGACGTTGAACGCCGATTATGCATGAGTGAAATGCTGCTTGCCAGGAATAAAAAAAAGAGTTCTTTGCATCGTATAGTCACTGGTGACGAAAAATGGATTCACTACGATAATCCAAAGAAGAGAAAGTCATGGGTTAAGCCCGGCGAACCATCAACATCGACAGCTAAGCCGAATATTCATGGAAAAAAACTCATGCTGTGTATTTGGTGGGATCAGCTTGGTGTCGTGTATTATGAATTGCTGAAACCAAGCGAAACCATTACTGGAGCTCCCTACCGAACACAATTGATGAGATTGAGTCGGGCACTTAAGGAAAAACGCGCCCATTACTACTCCAGACACGACAAAATTATTCTTTTACACGATAACGCTCGTCCACATGTTGCGGCGCCGGTAAAAACATACTTGGAAACACTCAACTGGGAAGTTTTACCCCACCCGCCGTATTCACCAGACTTAGCCCCTTCTGATTATCACCTGTTCCGGTCGATGGCACATGGTCTGTCTGAGCAGCGCTTCACATCATATGAAGACACCAAAAATTGGGTAGATTTGTGGATAGCGTCAAAAGATGAAGAGTTTTTTCGACGGGGTATCCGAATGTTGCCAGAAAGATGGGGAAAAGTAGTGGCAAATGATGGAAAATACTTTGAATAAAACGTAATGTACTTTTCCTTTACAATAAATTCCTAATTTTTTATAAAAAACCGCGGAAACTTATTTGTACACCTAATATATCACAGTGATTTCTTAGCTTTGGCAGTACAAAATGTTGACTTCTCCAGCAAAAATTTTCTGCTGTTTTACATATAATACTGAGAAGTTGCTGGAGGAGCAAAAATTTTTGTTCCCATAGCTAAAAAATCGTGCTTGTAGTTAACAAGATTGCTGTAATAGCGAATTTCTTCTTTCTCCGTACAATAGACACAACAAATCCCTCATCCGGACATTTTTTATCTCGGCAAATTGAGCCCTCTTGGAACCACGGAAAAAAGTGGTACATGAATTCGATAGAATTCGAAATACATTTCCACCGCTACTGTCAACATGAAATCTTGAAATAAAAATCCCTAGTTGAATGACAATCATTTTTCCATTGATATTTCGAATCAAGGCTTGTACTTCAATCGATTCTTTGACAAGCGTATTAAATTCTGTAAGAAACGTAGGTAGGCGTAGATAACATTATTCTCCGTTGCGTAGTATCTGCACAAAAAAAAAGAATGAAAATAACTCTTGTTCCCGCTGTCCTGTTTATTCACCCATGGTGAACCCTTTTTGCGATGTTGTCTCCAATAAACACCTATTACACGAAAGGGTAGGTCTGCTCGAGCAAACTCATGTACGATTATGTTTACAGATGTATGACGCATTTCGTTACAATGAACCGTTTAGCTCGGATACGCAGAGGTTGCTGAACGAATGATATAAAATATCCAATAAATCCCCGAGTAAAGAGAGTTAGAACTTTTATTTCGAGGTTTGAGAAAATTATATACTCGAAAGCAGCAACTGTTGGCATAAATTCTGAATTATTATTGCAATTCATTCGAGTACAGAAGAAGCATTTGAAAACGCAACTTATTTTTGTAGCTAAACCGTATACATATATAAATACATTTGAACTGTTCGAGGTGGAGAACATTGTAACCGAAGGCTGCGTAACTAACCTCTCGTACCCGCCCATACCGATGCTCGCGCATTTACGCACCTTGTAATTTTGTCCAATTAAAAGCAGCCTGATAGGGTGTTCACGATAATACATTGCCTCCGACCTCATCCTAGACAACACGTAGTATCAGCCTGACGTGGATCGCCACATTCCCCGCGTCAAGCGTTTTTCTCGTCGGGTAATGTAAGTATAATTGCACCGTCGTTGTAATGCACCTTAATGAAAAGCAAAATCTCTGAAAAGCTTATTATCTCCCAGCTCCTACGTAGTACGATGGTACGATAATGCGATAGTACGTTGGTTTAGTTTTGAAATCAATTTCTCACAGCGTGTCATCGGGGAGCGTTCACTCTTGTCTTCTCTCCTATCCTTCTCCTCGTCTAATGATATCATGCAACACCCGAACGGCAACCGCTGCAACGCCTGTACCGCCTGTCCCGCCTGCACCTCGCGCCCATAATTTGCATACAATCGTACATCGCGAGTTCAATTCGACGTATCGTTTCGCGCTTTTACACATTTTTTTTTGCTCTTTGTTTCTCGCGTACGGTGTCAAGATCTATCCCGTCTCATTTGCAACATACGCAACCCACGTATTCGCGTCCTGCGAATGAGAGACAATATGCATGGCGTATTCTCTCGTTTCAAGAACGATTCTCAAACCATTCTTCATCATTTATTCCGTACACGAGGGATGTCTTAATGAGAGTCGAATCAATTAATAACCACTTTCATGCACCGTTATCGCAAATTCATATCAATATTCCTCGAAAGATATCATCGATCCATAGGTGATCCATAGAGAAGCGTGGACCCTCGAGGACGAGGAAGGTATATATACTACTACCGCACCATCGATCCACCGATCGATCGATCGATCGATCGCTCGCTCGACGGATCATTTATTCATGCGAAACTTTCGGCGTGAAAATTGATTGGGGTCAATAAATCAATCACTTGGAAAGATCGACGGGAGACCGACGATTTTCGCGTCAAAATTAATAAATCGATTTAATTGATTTAATAAGTCGATCAATTTATGGAAGCAATCAATGTCGATATTGGCAGATTTATCGCCGAATAACAGTCGTGGCGTGACACGTTTTACGGCCACAGGTAGGTAACGTTTACTCTGATATCAACTTTGTCGATGACGATCGTATACATTGTGCAAACAATTTGGCTGTAATGACGTTCCGATGCCTTCCTCATCACATATTTCTACATTCACCGACAATACGGATATAATTCTTGTTGGACGTTATTCGAAATACGATCTCCTTCCCTTCCCTCGAAACTAGATATTATTGTGAATGCACCTTTAATCCTCGGTCTCTGCCAACTCCACGGGATGCCGCGCCTCGAGTCAAGCATTCCTGACACCCTGAAGTGGCTGTCGGAACCAGAAATGGAAAGAGAAAAAGAGAGAAGGAGAAGAAGAAGAAGAGAACTGAGAAACCGAGAAGATGTATCTCAAGTTCCGCGAACTCTCGCATCGAATCAACCTGTTGTGATCAAACATTGCGAAGGATTTACACTTCATGAAAGATAAAATGTGTTTGAGAAATTCCCCCAACACAGGAACATTCGACTTTATCTCTTCATTTCATTCACCCTCGTAATCGAATATCAAAAATCGTTGCGGAATCAAATTCATTCTTCTATCCGAGCAGGTTTTTCAATGCTCTCACGTGCATCCTTCATTTATCATGGCTTTGGGAATCACTTCATACGTTTAGACGTTGCAAGAGAAGCGTAGCACTTTCAGTAGCACGCGACTTCGACCGGAACTTTGCATACAGAAGGGAAGAAAACACAAGTGTCAGCTTCTCATCTCATGGTGTTCGGTTGATGAGTACATAAAGGAGACATTAACGTATCATCTTTGTAAATCCTTGAACATCCTTCCGGAATTGTTACAAACCATGTTAATAAAAATTCATTCGGGAGTAGGATGGAATAGATTATATCTATAAAAATAAAGGATAAATTTTTAATCCCACTTCCTGTAACTCCAACAGTATAATTAGACTTGGAGATAAAGAGAGAGTCTCATCGTTATCGGTGGATTTTGATAAATTTTAATTGGAAGTTGGCCGCTATATAAGTGAGGAGCAAGTACATTTCACGTATGATCTTTCCCGTATCTCCGACATTCCATTCGACAACCAACACCACTACTACGAATATCTGTACAAATCGCTCCGAGTCCTTTTCTCTCCCTTCCTTTTCATTTTCTCCTCTTCTTCTTCTTCTCCTTTGCATTTTTCTCCCAACCTCGACGAATACGAATTCTTGGCTGCCTTACGAGATCTCATTATAACTGAATAATTCTCCCTAACCGGCGGATTCTCGGAACCGACTCGCCGCGATCTATCTGTGTAAATCATCATCCTTCGTACGATCCGATAAGATCTGGTTCGATAATTAACAAACGACTTACACCTAGAGGAAGAACGTATTCCTCTGTACGAGAAATAATCAGAGCATTCGAATGCACGCATTCGATCATCGGCTTGGACGTCGAACGATTCAGGTATTGATTTTAAAAGGAGATCAAAAGTGCATCTCGGTCCCGGAGCGTTGGGTCTTGTCTTGGGTGGTTAATGGTCGAAGGTCTCGTGTGACTGACTCGAACGAGATGATAGGAACTAAAGAAGCGTCTGTTGGCGCCACGCATTCACATGCAAATCGAGGATCGTCGAACGTCAAAAGGTATAAAGGAAGAAAGGAGGAGAGAAAAAAAGAAAAGTAGCAGAAGTGGTAGCGCAATAACGAACCGAGTATATATGGGATCGAAAGAGAGAGAAACGAGCGTAGGTGCCCTTTCGACATTGTCTTTCCATTGAATGTGTCGGAAAGCACGTTCTCATCGACTTCTTTTTCTGATTCATCTTGGTCTCGTTCGAGGTTCTCTTTTTTATTTTTATTCGAGTTCGATCGATGATTCTCGAATCGAAAGGTAAGTGCTGTACCTTTGAAAGTGGTAAATGACAGGTACCATCCAGCCAGTCGAGTTCTCCAACGTGTTAATACATCTTGAAAGATCTATCCGCATGAAAGTTAATTGAAATATCAACAATTTATGAATATTTCTTTTCCAAATGAGCTCCTTCCAAGAGTGTTCGGGGAGTAACGGAGTATCAAAAGTTTGTCATTTCAGGCATCCAAGTATCCAGGTATTCGGGATATTTCAAGGTAACCATCATTTATTCCCGTCCAATAATCTCGGTATGATTCTCCTGTACGATTCGCTCGGAGGAATAACAAAACTCAATGAATTTTCAATGTCGATCTTTTTCCTCCACCGCAAAATTACCAGGTGCCGATGCCAAGGTTGATCCCCGTTCGAGCTTATATGCGAAGATTCATTCAGTATTCCCCTTATTCATGATCCACTCGAGCTCTCGATTTCCCTCGGGGCTCTGCTGCTGTTTCAGCCCACCAATTACGCGCAAGTTGATTCCAACTTTCCTTTTTTCTCTATTTTCATGTAAATCTCAGCCCTTAATGTGCTGTACGCGTATATCTTTTCTCGTGTACGCGTGTGAGTGTTCTTCTGCACGCGGGCGAGACAAGGCGTATCGAGAATCTAGAGACAGGAGAAAGAAATGGTGGAGGCGGTGAAAGAAGATGCGAGGATGCTCGTGTAATACGTACGTGTGTAAGTTGCTTGCCTTTACCAGTTATATACGTATTACGAGAACGTGCGCCGCTCATTTCGTGCCTCACTGAAAGAGAGAAAGAAAGATAAGTGGTGTATGATTTGGCGATGATTGATGTGGTCATAGGTCAAAGTGATCAGCGGCGCTCCGGGCGCCTTGGCTCACCTGACCACCCTCTTTCTCTCTTTCTCCATCTCGACGGATCGCAGAGGAAAGGGTATGATAGAAGAAGAAGAGGAGAAGAAGAAGTGTACCGGGTGCTCCTCGGATGACCATGTAATACGCACGCGTTCGACATCCCTCGCGTGGTATTAAGCATTCAGGATAACCATATTCTATGTACATAGATTATCACGTGTACGGAAGACGTTTGTCTCCCGCGAGAAGGCTGGCTGTCCCCTCCAGCCATCGCGTTTCTTCGCTCAACCGATTCACTTTACAATCTTCAAACTACTCGTCCATCTAACAATATTGGAAAAATTGTTTGAAATTAGAAAAGACCTCGACCTTTTGAGTACCTCTTTCCAAGAAATCTGCGTGCACATTGGCGACAAATTGGCCTCGCTCCGGTCCACGGTAGGCATAAACCGCCTCATTAGTCAGGCTTCTGACTAATTCGTGCAATTAAGATTGTAGGTAGGTAGGTAGGTAGGTAGGTATCATCAGAGCCTGTGGGCGAGAATCAGTGAAGGACCAGGAGTGTATCAACTTGTTCTTCTCCCTTTCCTTTTTTCTTCTTATATTCTTCCTCCGTCTTCTTCGCTCATGCCGGCAATTTGTGCAGTCACAAAAGAAAATCCGTGTACTTGTATAAACTTATGCGCATCGTAAAATAAAAGGAAGGAATATAACAGTCCAAGCGATAACGTTCCGTACGAAACAGGTGCCAGAGAGTATGTAATTAGGAGAACCTTAATCATGTAAGATTGTAATTAATGGTAGTCGCGGAAAATGGCAACGCACATGGCAAGTATGTACTTTTTATACTTTGTTCATAATACGTTCCGCGATGTACACTAATGTCAACACTTTATAATTCTGTCTCGCACAATGCGGAGAAAAGGAACAAAGAAATCGTGGCCTCCTCGAACGAAAAATCCTCATCCGAGGGGTCCTGGATATCAACTTCATTTCTCATGGGGAATACAAATAATTTCTACCGATGAATCTACGGTAATGAGAGAGAATAATCATAGACAGTCATAAATTTAGACTCGCGCTTCCAATTTTCAACATTAAATCTGTCCCCAGCGAGGGAAAATCTTATCGGAAAATAAACACATAAAGAGGTCACGAAGCGAGTAACGCAAAGCGTTAACCCGCGTCCAGTTCAATGCACACTCGAGACGCGAACGAGTACGACTCGCTAACAAGTTGTACTTAATTTGCATTCATGTCTTAAAGTTCCATCATACATGATTTCTTCGTGTAACGAAATGATAATCAATTTGTGTTGTTCGCAACTTGATCTCCACCTGTCACGCTTTCAACTATCATCATAAAATATATAATATACGTTGTAATCTCGCTTGTACTTCTCTTTTCCATTTTCACACCTTTCATTAAAAATCTCTTCCTGGTTCTTCTTTTACGATTCTGATTTAATAACGTTGAAAACATTCTCTCACGCATCATTGATATTCCATTGCTATTTCTTCCACACGGAGAACAAAGAATTCGCTGTGGCAGCGAAATCTGATTTTGTTGGAGTAGCAAAGGATTAGCTATGACAACGACTTTTCAGCTGTGACTTCTCCGGTAAAATTTGTTCGCCGTTCCATATATAATACCAAAATTTGTTGTCACAGCAAAAAATTTCTTTCTTCTCCGTGAAAATATATTCGAATACCACGGCAGCCTTGACCTCGTATACGACAACGTTATCCTCTCCTCCGTAACGATATTTAAGATCATTCACAACCAAAGTGAATTCCGTGAAATGTATCAAAGTGCATCTACAGCTTCGGTATTAACATTCCGTCGGCGGAAGGGTTTTAGCCGTCAGGTTTGCTTAATGATCGCTGTGACACGATACTAATATGTCGCTGGGTAAACGTTGCAGGGCGGTATCTTTGAGGGCTTTCGCGTAATAAATTAATCTATTAGCACTGGGGACGCCTGTATCTCTCCACCGCTGGACGAGAAAAAAAGATGAAAAGAAAAGACCTAAGAACGAGGGCTTTGGTGGCGAGCGGCGGTTTGCCGTAATCTCCAATTAGGACCGAAATTGATTAGCTTGGATTAATGCGCTCGCTCGCTCGCTGGATCCCTGCCCCTGTACCTCAATCTGGGATTGCAATGATAATTCTTGCAAATCGAACTAAATACTCTTCATCCTTCGTGATGAATTTTAATAATTCGGGAGAAAGTTTGTTGTTCTATCGTCCGTAACTCATCCGAAATTCTTCCAACCGGTATTGAATACGAATTCAATGGATTCGAATCGGAGATTGTAATCGAGAAAATAAAGTCAGGAAATATCATGAAGAGAAATTTGATTGAAATTTTTACGCCTGAAGTGTTCATTACATCGTATATGAAAGACGATAATTCCAAGATCGCACGATTCAATTATATCTCATATATTAATTGTACGACGCTCTTGACGTACGAGATTCTTACCACGAAGACGAAGAACGAAGAACGCCGGTCTAGGTTGAAAGTAGTACACGTTTTATTCAATTATTGTCATGATTAAATTAAAGTGGATTAAACTTTTATTGCTCTTTTAATATCTATAGGGGATATGCATGCGCGGTTGGTATTCAAAACGTTAATTAATTTTTCTACCTCGTACTCGCTCACTTTCCATTCGTCGTTTAGTAAGGAAAAAAATCTAGTTACAATGAATGTTTCTTATTATTAATATTATTACCAGACCCACCTGGGTGGAGTTTCACCACAGCTATAGATTCATTGTATGCTCAGTTTATTTTTCTTCTAAATTCAAACTCATGCATCCAAATTCGCGAAGATATTGTACAAGGAATTACTTGACAAATCAAACAGCATTAAATAAAAATTAGATTGTATCGGGATTGCTTAAAGATGTTTTATATTTTCATCCAGAAATGGTATACATTTTTCCTCGGCGTAACTCGTTGGAAGTGAAGAAGGATGAGGAGAAGAAAAGCTGGTAAAAGAAGAAACCGTGGATGCCTATAGGAAGAGATGTTGCTGCCCCAAGTTGCCCCGGTTGTCGTGGTTGTCTTCTGGATGCTGTAGGAATCAATCAACAAGCGTCTTTTTCCTCGGAATTCAAACGTAGGCGAAGTAGTAGTGGTAGGTAATGTAATTTCATTGACCGCATCAACGGCAACAGGTAGCTATAATACGCGATCAGCTTCTCCCTACCGTTTCCTCGGAATTCGCGATCATTTGTCGTTTCTTCTAGTCCCGCAGTATCCTTACCACCCTATACTCATTCGTTCTACACGATTCCACCATACCTGCCGTGACCAATCGCTTCATTTCTACAATAATACCCGCGCACAGGATTCATGATGACGTATAACAACCCTCCTCTTATTCCCCTATAATTATTTCGCATCATAAAACAATATAAACTGACTTGCAAGTATCATACTATACGTACGGTGGTAGATTACAGTTATCATCTATGTTCTTTCTTCTCTTGGCCTTTCTTCTGTAATTTAATGAACGGTAGAAAGAAAATAGAGGGAGACCCTCAATGGCCAAACCACTCTTCGGTAATCAGAGAATTCACGCTTTGCCATCGTTAGATCCAGGGTTGAGAATTTTTTTCGTCGAATAAGTATCGTTATTTTGAGATAGAACGTCCAGGAAGATTCTTTGTTTCGTTGGAAATCTCCTGGAAGGGATTCGAGTCATCCTCGATGCACCCACACGACACGGGAATTCTTGGAATTCGGAGAGCGACTAGACGACAGGAGGACGAACCAGACAGACAACTTACGCATCATCCAAGCGTATTGCATCGAGTCGCGGCTGCTAGAGTTTTAACCGCGTGAAATCGCAAGACCCTTAACTCTCAACACCATAAATCCAGCTCGTGTAGCGTCATTAGCACCGAATAACGAGGACTATGTTACGGTTGCTACAGCTGGGTACCCAATAGGCCTCTCCCTCTTCCCCCTTTTTTTAACCCTCTTTCTTCTCTCTTTCTAATCCGAAATAACGCTACCACGCACACCCGCTCTCGTATCCTATCGTATCGTTAGAACGAAAGAGTGCCCCTCGAGTTCCAGGAGTTCCCAAAATAAGACTTTTCGATGCGATGTTCCTCGTCGCTGTTAAAATTAATGACAATAATTATGAAATATAAACCTTCCACAAATCCTGATTTTTGATTTCCGTTCAGAAAGTTTGACAAACCGTCAATGACGGTGGCGATGATTTGTTCAACCGACAAATCAAAGTCCGCTAATTCGATTAGAATCTCGTATCCAGTCAATTAGCCAGCGATCGTTTTGAATCGACTTCATTTACGATTACGGCACGGCTGAATCGAGATATGCGCATAGAGATACATTGAATCGATTCCACGTTACTTTTCAAATGTAAATACACGAAGACATTCGATTCGATTTATTGGAATCGATTATTTAAGCATCGTGAAAGCAACAACCGCGCGATACGAGAACAGGAGGAGACATTTTTAAAGTGTCCGTAATGGAACGAAATTTCTTCTTATTTCTCTCTTATTTTTCCTTCATACAATTTTATTATAACTCGTTTGGAAGTAATTTCCTCAATTGATACGAAACGTATCTCCTTGTTCATCGAGTAGCATCTCATCCTCCGTACGAGGTTTTAAGACTCGGCAATTTTATCAGGTTTCAAGAGTACACATCGCTGGCAATTAACTATCAACTCACTCCTATCGCTTGCCTTCTTTTGTTTCTTCCATTTCTTCTGTCATTATAACTCGATTAAGATACTTTAATATTCTCGTTTATACATATAAGTATATATCGTAATATGTCTCCGCTGGTGTACGGGAGAAAAAAGAACATCGAGCAAGAATGCATCGGGGAGCGGCATACCGAAAATGATCACATTAATCGATTGTTATAAGGAAAAAAAATATACATAAAACGGAGGATGCATAAATTTCTTGGAATCTAACAATGTTGCGGGGATCACTTTTGCGCAATAACTACCAAAGAAATTGAGTCGAAGAGAGAGACATCGTTGTTATTATTATCATCATTATCATCATGATCATCATCATCAAGTTTGCTTTAATATTATTGCTGCTTCAAAAATGACGACCGTAAGACATTCATCTCTCCTTTTCATATCTTTCTTTCCACTTCTCGATTTATGCTTTATACTTTCTCTTCTTTGCCATCTCCCTTTCTCCCCTTTTATATATATATTTATATACATCACATACACACTTAGCGTTGAATTATTTTACCCTCATAAAGACATAAAGACATTCGAGGCTTCTTAGCGGATTTCGACGTTAATTCGACGTAGAGATTACTGCGATTTATCAGAAGATAAGTTTCTTCATTTGCATATATTTATACGCGGTAACGAAAGGGTAGGTACGTATCGAAATATACTTATAAACTGTCATAAGTGGATTCAAAATAGCAGAGAATACATGGATGGATTCTTAAAGATCGATTCAAAAATTATGCCGGTCTTTGGAACGTTCTCCGAACCTCCGGAAAATTTTCGACATCTTTTTAGAACTTCAAAGTTTCGAAGAGTTACATTCTAATGAAAAATCATAGGTACTGGAAAGTGGGTTTACAACTCAATAGGAAGGAATCATGTGCGCAGAACATTCACACCTTCGGTCGTAATTTAGTCATCGTCTCTTAAAAATCAATGTTGGACATAACAGTATGAACGCAGCTTAAAGAACGTTGAGAGCGAACAACGTTGGCAGGTCAACAAAGGCATATTTCGCATTCGCCGAGCATAAAGGGTATTAACTCCAAGAATAGTGTGCGTGGGTTGTTCTCCCACGTGCGTGTCTTACGTGTGTCATAATGCGCGTCACAAACCGTACCGTATGAACCACCTTTTCTCGGAGTTCGATTAAGTTGAGCGTTAAAAAGTATGCACGGAGCACTAACGTGGTCCCTAATCGCGATACGTCGGAACTAGACCAAAAATGAAGGAATACGTTTCATTTACTTGATAGTCTTGTGGTCTCAATTTTACTCTTCAGATCTGTGTGATTCGGAACGTCGGTAGTACTTGATGACTCAATTTCTCAAAATATTTCAGATATAAAGTGAAGCAGGGCATATTTTGAGGGTCAACCTATACCAAAATGTGAGTTCTATAAGAGAAACGGGCAATTCTCAACCCTTTGCGGCAAACATTTTTCAAATAAACGGATCTTCATGCAAACCCGAGTAAAAATTTTCATTTTGAGTTCGCCAAACGGGACCGGGGCGGGCGTGTTGCGTTTCTGTGTGGTACTGTTGCAAAAATGATGCACCCGCACTACGCTTGCAACAGTACCGCACGAAATTGCATCACCAGTCTCCCCCAGTCCCATTTACCAGAGACCCAATAAACACAAATGTCGTGAAGATACATTCAAGATATCTTCACAAAGATATCTTCAAGATGTGTCGTAAAGATATCCTAAAGGTAACTATAAGAAATACAATTTGGATGTCGAATTTGAGATGGATACAAGATGTCTTGGAAACATTTAAATTAAGATATCTTCGGGATACATCTCGTAGACCTCTTTTAGAAACCTTGTAATTATGAAATTGAGATATCCTCCGCGAGATATCGGAAAGCTGCAACGGTTCCATATCTTCACAAAGATATCTTCAAGATTTGTCGTAAAGATATCTTCAGGATTACTCTTAGAAATGAAATTAAACATGCCGAATTGGAGATGGATACAAGATGTCTTGAAAACATCTCGATTGGGGTATCTTTGAGACACATTTCAACGATCTCTTTTAGAAATATTTCAGTTATGAAACGAAGATATCTTCCGTAAGATACCTGAAAGGTGCAGCGGTTACATATTTTCACGAAGATATCTTCAAGATGTATCGTAAAGATATTTTTAAGATAACTTTGAGAACTGAAATCGGGATACTGAATTTGAGATGGATACGAGATGTTTTCAAAAGATCTTAATTGAGCTATTCATCAGATACATCTCAATGATATTCCTTTCAGATATCCTCAAGTTATGAAGTCGAGATATTTCCCATGAGGAGAATTTTGGAGAAAATTCTTTTCTGGAATACGACATTAGATTGAATATCGGATTCATTCCTCGTAAATTCCAGACCTTTTCATGAAATACATTTTGAGGAGTTTTACACGAACAAAAATTTGCCCAGTTGTAGAACGTTTTGACCTTGAATGATAATAAGCCATTATATAATCATATGGCGCGTTGGCGGAAACTGTTCTCGATTTTTTTTTCTTACTACAGAAGAGATTTTTATTAATTTTTTTTGTCAAATCATTAGATAACTTTTGAACAACATTTTAAAAAATTTTGATGAGAAAATATGATGAATTGAATTGATGGCAGTCGATTTTCGGAGGTGCCTCGACACATAGGTAGTTTACGGTAGTCAAAATTACTTGCGACTGCTTCATCAGAAAAATAAAAAAAAAATATTTTCTTTCAGTATTAAAGTAAAACTAGTCTCTGAACGGAGAATTTAAAAAAAAATGAAGATTGAATTTTTAGCAGTGGTTTGAACGAAAGTGTCAGTTTTTCAGTAAAATTTTCGATATTCATTGCGTTGTCAAATTTTTTGCAGTCGAAGGAAAAAAAAATCCTCCGTTCAGAGACTACAAAATGATATTTCGAGGAAGTGTTTGAAATTTGGGCGAGATCAAACCATTAGTTTCCGAGAAATTTTGACTATCGATTTCGAGAAAAACGCATTTGAGCCACATTTTTTTATCACTTCGGGGAATTTCAGATTTTATCATATTGCAAAAAGAGAAAATGAAAATACTTATGTACAACCCAAGCGTGTATTTACTACGGGTCCAATGAGGGCCCAAAGTGGGTGCCCATGCTACCTAACGTGGGACCAACTCTGGGATGATAACATCGTTTCCATCCTGGCTGTATTGCTTTGCCCGAGGACTGGGTGATACAATGGGCCCTGACCTAAGCCGATCTTGGCTCAACTCAGGGCCGGGCCCGCACCAAAGTTCAATATTTCCATTTTCTACGAACTATAATTGTGTGGGAACGAAAAATAGGGCCAAGATTAGTCCAAGATGGGTTCCATTGTTATTTCCCAATACTGGATTCAAGCAAATGGACCCTGCTTGGGCCCATTGTGAATATCGGTGATACAAACTTGGGAAGCTATTTTTCATACCTATAACCTCAAAAATACCCCGTGGCTTGGCCACTAAAACTGTACTACGATATGTGCTTCTTCACGCAGTCAAAGCAAAAAGAGAGAAACGAGCGCTACAGTCATCAGAGGGAAAGTTCAAAATCCTATATCTCCTAGAGTTTTAGTCGAATCGACTTGAAATTTCGGGAATATATTCTTGAAGAGTTGTACTATCAAATAAAAAACATTTGCAAATTCGATTTTTTGAAAATTTGAAACCTATGTAACCCTTTAAGACCGATTCTTTAGGTAGGTGATGAGTTCAGCAGATGAGTTCGAATCCATATCAAGGAATGAAAATTTCTCAGACAACAAAAGTATATCTCAAGTACCGACCGACAGGAAATACAGTAAAATTCCGGAGAATCTTTTTTGCATTGTTATTGTTTACGGCATCTCAATATACCGTGGACGGATCTTGAACGTATCTTGGAGATCACTTTAAGTTGTCTTGAAGATATCTTATAGATATCCTAAAGATGTCTCAGATGAGAGTCTGTACGACGGTCTTCATTTCATCTTGCATAAGACTCTCAAAAAATATCTCAAAAGACATCTTTAGGTTATCCGATTATGTTGCATAAGACAGCTTTTATGTATCTTAAAGATAACTTGACGAGAAAATCTCAAGATATCTCAAAAAATTTCCTTCTTAATTATAATAACATATTTGTGGAATTTGATAAATAATTATTACATTTCAGTAAGAAATCGTGAAATTTCAACACTAGTATTAAATTTGATATGAAAATATGATATTTCATGAAGAATTTCGTAGTACACGGAGAGAAAAAATTTTCTGACGCAGCAAATCGAGGTATTATATATAGAATAGCAAAATTTTTTGCTGACCTGGCTAAAAATTTGCTATAACAGCAATCGTGTTAGCTACGACAGCAATTTTTTAGCTGTGGCAGCAAAAAATGTTTGCTCCGCCAGCAAATTTTCAGTATTATATATAGAATAGCAAACAAATTTTGCTGGGATAGCAAACATTTTTTGCTGCCACAGCTAAAAATTCGCTGTCGCAGCTAACAAGATTGCTGGAACAGCAAATAGTTTGCTGTCACAGCAAAAAATTTGCTGCTCTGGCAAAAGGAACCCAGCAAAAGTAGATTTCGCTGCCACAGCGAATTCCTTTTTCTCCGTGTAAATTTGAGAATTTTTCCAACAGTGAAGGTGGCGAAAACCCAGACAAGCAAACATTTGTCATTGTCTAAAAGATTTCCACTGGATATCTTGAAGATGTCTTATGCAACAGTTTTCACTGTCTTTGAGATATCTTCAATGAGTAATCCAAAATACGTCTGAAAGGGATTTGAAGACATCTTTTAGATTTCTCAACCGAAGATATCTTGAAGACAGTGAAAATGCTTGCATAAGACATCTTTAAGATATCCAGTGGGAATCTTTGAGACAATCAAGAATTTTTGCTGTCTGGGAAAAAATTCAAATATCTCCGAATTCCTCAAAGAATTGCAATACCATTCTGAATATTCAAATTCTGAAGCCAGATTCGTAATTAACGATCTGAAAAATCCCTGTGAATTGATTTTTAATCGAATTCGGGAATATTTCAAATTTTTGGCCGCACCAATTTGAATCCTTTTTTTGAATTTTTGGAATGTATCGTCGAATTTGTAATCAACAATTCCGAAAACGACTGTATGATGATTTTCAATCACATCCGGTGATATTTCAAACATTTGATCGTCATTTTCAATTTTCAAAATCTGAGGCCAGACTCGTGATTATCGACTACGAGAAACCCCTCCAAAGTATTTTCCGTAAGGAAATGATCAAAAATTTTTTCAATAATGAATTTCTGTCGAAAAGAAGGATATGGAAAATAAATTAACAGATTTTTTAACATAACCATGACATTACACAAAAACGTTGGTCAAATCGAATTCAAACCACTTTGAAATCGTACAAAACTGTTCAACAAAGGTGGTATTGCAAGATATTACTGTGCTGCAAGTGGTTTAAAAATCACTTGATTTGTACATAATTCTGTATAAGTCGCTCAATATCAGATTCCACTCAGAAAAAGCCCTGGATGGAATATTTTTTTCTTGCAATATTTATTTGATTTAATAATCTTCGCGGCAACTTGTTATATCCTTGGAAGTCTTAGTTTCAGAGCCTGGATTGGCCCCCCATCGTGGGCGTCTCACGTTGGCCCAAGTTAAAAATACAATACAAATCCTGAAAAGGAATGCACGAGGTATTTCTACCTAGGACCTAAAAGGGGAACCAAAGCAGGGCTTCAAATGAATGAGGACACCTAGTTTGGCCCCAAACTACCTCCAAGAACTAATTTTGCAAATTTTTCGCAGTTTGGAACGATGAAGTTGAGAACGGTGTGAACAGGCCGAATTCTAAACCTCAGCCACAATCGACACTGAATCTCTTCATCGAGAAGGAATTCTCCTTTTCCTCCCTAACAATACCACGATGACGTAACAAAAATACAAAGAAAAAAACCGACCACCGACCAGTAGCAAACGAGTTATTCCTCCGTATAGTAAATCTTTTCTCCTCGTTTGCCTACCACCACACTGTGACGTCTTATAGAGTTGGTGGTCGGCCTCGATTAGGCCCATGGAATAAATTTCTGCAGTGTGGGAGCGGGCTATCAGGGTCCTCGTCTCCAATTGACCCCACTTTGCCGTGAAAGTCGAGTGGCTGTGTGTATATAACAAGAAGGCAGATTTCAGCGCTCGTACATAAACGTCCATGTAAATTCACTCATATAAAGCACCACATGTCTTGATTCTCACAGATTACGTCTACGCTGATGGCAGGTGAACCACTCGTACCGCAAAACAAGAGAACCCACTGAAATCACCGAGTGTCCTTCCATCCTTCCATCAGCGGGCTATTGTCCTATTATCCAGAAGAGGAGAAAAAAAGAAGAAGCAGAAGCAGCGGTAGTAGTAATTTCAACGAAATCCTCATATATATATATATATTTATATACACACGTTCACGGGGGAGAGTGAAATTTTCAAACGATTCGCCAAAGAAAATGAATGAAACGTATAATTACATGCTAATGCACGCGATACAAACATCATTTGTACAACAACTTCAAAGTAATTGAAATACGCTCGTGTAATTTAACGGCATTTTTCTCTTGTTAAACATTCATTAGTATCTTAAGGTAAGATGCATTGCTTCAAGCCGAACGAAAGTTATCGTATCGCTAAATGTGTGCGTATATAGATTCGAATTCTTATCAAAGGAGCCCGACGTGGCTTATAAATTCTTTTTCCCTCTTCCATTTCTAAATCAACGTTGGACCGATTATTTCGTATCATTTTCTCGAAGCGTATCGACTCCCCAAGACAGATTTATTACTGTAAATATATTATAAATGGACGTATAATATATGTACGCGGAGGTTAAGCGGTGGACTCGAAGAAAACCAATTACGCGCGTGTAAGATATTATACCATATCGTATCAGTGACAGTCGTTGAAGGAGGTCACACATACGATTCGAGGGAGTACAAGGGAAAATGTACATGCACGCGTACACAAGTAATAAAACACAAAATAAACACAAAATGAATTCCGGTATCGATGGTGGTGTGTTGGTGGTTTACACGATGGCGGAGGTGGAGATGGAGGACGGATTTATTTGTCATCTGCATTCCCGGACCCTATCTCACGACCTTAAAAGCGGCTAAACGATTCAATTTGTAGTAATTATAATGCAACTGCTCGGAGGGCTCCGAGCACAATCTCTCGAGTCTGTGCCGTTCCATCGTTTCTTTTCTTCCCATCCACAGGGACCACTTAACGATTGCGACGAGATCACAATGAAGAGACGAGCGTATCCCGTGTGTGTGGGCGTTGTTTGATATCAAGAACGACAACTTGGGTTTTAATGATATCTTTTTATACCTCCGTCGAATGAATATTTTTGATTCGCGAACGGAAAACTGATGGATAATCGATCGACTTGTACCAGGAGAAATGATAAATGGTTCGCGATAACAGATTTCATAGCTCAAAGTAGGTTATAAATTACACAGTTTTACGGAGTATATAATTCCAACTTCCCCGCATAGAAAAAATAAACGAACCTGTGTGATACGAAATATAGTATCTTGTAAGAAATGACACGTTTTACACGTTTTTTCGAGGCATTAACAGTATACGACAATAATAACTCTCTGCAAATATTAAATTATATTGTATATAATGTACCCTCGACGACGAATACGACGATGTATAATCGCATCTGTCCATCTATTCTCATATCTATGTATGCATTTACGGACGTTCTCATGTGGCATGCGTGCGGACGGACAATGTAAATATTATTTCCCCGTGGCGGTCTTTCTCGCCATGGCCAATCATGAATATTCATACCGCTAATGACGCGTATAATTGCGTTGCGGCTTCAACGACCTTAAGGGCTTAAGAACGCTTCTTAACTCCTTTCGTTGGTTATAAACGTATATAATATGCATTCATAGAGGCATTCGTACCCTGCCAACCCCTGTGGCAAAATCGCGTAATACCAGGGGCGTAGAAATGAGCATCGATAACAGCGAACATTGAAAAGTACTGATTACAAATTATTCTATGTACGAGGGTTTATATTACTGGAGAGCGTACATCAACACGTGTCAAGCATATCTAGAAATTATACGCAAGACTATCGTTTAAGAATATCCTAAGATCATATCTGATAATGGTATAGAACGATATTTACATATGCAAACGGTAATCGACCCTCAGGACAAAGGGGCTGAATGACGCTTTAATTGTTGACGTTAATATATATTTCTATGTCTTCACTTATCTTCATTCTGCCTATTATATCTCATTAAATTTGTTGAGAGCATTGGAAGTTTCTTTAGACATCAAACTATTTGCTATCACGGCAATGCTGTTAGCTACGTCAGGGATTTTTTAGCTGCACGGAAAGATAGGGTCTATTAATATTTAGAAAAGGATTATCAAGGTTTAGAAAAATGACTGTCAATTTAGGGAAAACGAGGATCGCTGAAAAATATTCGTAGTAAGTTTACGAAAAATTCGTAGTCGATGTATCAACAGTTGATAGTTTCATTGGTATGTTTCACAGTAAAACTATCAATTGTTAATACATCGACTATGAGTTTTTTGTGATTTCTCCCTGAGCGATTTTTTCCCTAAATTGACAGTCATTTTTCTAAATATTAATAGACCCGGTCTTTCCGTGTGTGATAACGAAAAATGTTCCCGTCTCAAGCAAAATTTGTTTGTTATTTTATATATAATATCTTTATATATAATAAAGAGAGAAAATAAAAAAAAATAAAATAAATTAACATTAATCTTTTTTTTTCATGCTATTCGTGGTTCAACTATGAAGGGAAGGCCGGGTCAGGTCTCTGAATAATGAAAGAAACTCACCCTGGAAGTTCTTTAAACTTATGACTATATTTTCTGGTTTGACTCTTAACAAATCAGTTTCACTTATTCTAGAAATTATTCACTAAATTTAACTTCACGTGAAGCAAAAGTATTTGATGAGTCGTCACTTCAAAATTCACGCTGAAAACTAGAATAACTCGTAACTCATTTGAGACTAACGAAGTCTTGAGTGTGGTTTATTCATTCAAAAAAAAAACACTGTATGAGAGAAGCTGAGGCTCGCTCATACTCACTACGCGAAAAAGCACTCTTTAACTCAGAAGAGTTTTAATTTCAAATTTTAACTCGGAAGAGTTTAATTTCAAAGGAAAACTACCGCAACGCATGAACTCGAAGTAACGACTGATTTGACCCTGGTTACTGAGGTAAACCAGTACCTATAATACCGTAGATTATAATGTAAACATGACTCAGTTAAATAACAACTTTGTCAGCGCGTGAAATGGATCAAAATAAACGCTCGACTATATGAAGAACTAGTGAAGAATGATTAAAACTAAATATTCTAAAATTTAAAGTTATTTCCTCTAAATTCCCACATCATATTCCAGACCAGTATTATTGATAAGAGCGAGCATTTTTCGCTACCACAGCTAAAAAATCGCTGTCGTAGTGAACAAGATTGCTGTTTGATAACAAACAGTATGCTGTCACGACAAAGGGTATCCAGCAAGATCAGAATTTTTCTCTCTGTGTGTTGATTAAAGATTTCAGAACAGAATCTCATGTTTCGGATTCCATTTGCTCTTTGATCGTCACACGGAGAAAAAAAAATTAACTAATCAAGGCACTGTATACAAAATATATTAAAAATCTGTTAATCTTTCTGCTGATCTAGCTATGAATTCACCGCCACGGTTTACTGGATTGCCGAGAGAGCAATATGATGAATTGAAGCAGCAAAATTTTCAACATCATATACAGAATAGCAAAAAAAATTTCCTGATGCAGCAAACAATTTCATCACTGACAGCTAAAAGGACTACTGTGCACGGAGAAAAATGCAGCTTGAAAGGGTAGTGATCTTTAATAGAAAATTGGAGAATATTTCTTAAAATCTGAGAGTTTTTCTTAAGTTCGTAATAAACATTTCGTGTATAAAACGTTTCAGATTTCGCTCGGAAAACAATGAAAAATTATCAATACTTAACAAATCATAACAACAAATATGAAGTTTCCAAAAGTCGCGCATGAAATTTTACAAAGTAAACGACAAAATTTTGGAATCTTATTTCCAAATTACAGAATTTTGTTATTCACTTTGTAAAATTTCATTCGCGACTTTTGGAACCTTCATATTTGTTTTTATGATTTGTTAAGTATTGATAATTTTTCATTGTTTTCCGAGCAATATTCAAGAGAAATCTGAACCGTTTTATGTTTATTACAAACTTAAGAAAAATTCTTAGATTTTAAGAAATATTCTCCAATTTTCCATTAAAGATTACTATCCTTTCGAGCTGCATTTTCCTCCGTGTGATAGCAAATGGTTTGCTGTCACGGCAAAAAATTAGCTGCTCCAGCAAAATCAGATTCCGCTGTCACAGGGAATTTCTTTTTTCTTCGTGCAAAAACAGCAAAGAGAGTTTCAAAAAACATTGCATGACCCTCAAAACAATATCAAAGTGAAATGAATCTACTTATGAACGCGTAACACCAGTAGATAGCATACAGATAAATGAATCTAATCGAAGATATAGATAGAGAAAGATTTGTTTCTCGCAGCCTTCGAGGATATATAATTAATTACCTGCACCATACGGAGAAATTCAAATGAATCGATTAAACGTCGCATTATGAATATAATATGTATTGATATACATATAAATATCAAGAAGATCAACAACTACTTGCGAAATATTGACAAAAATTTCCTGAAGGAAGAAAATACATAAAAATAATTCAGATTCACTTTATAATCCTTGAACGTTCTTTTAACGAAAGCAGATACATTATTGCGGAATATCAATAAGATGATCATCTAAGATTATCTCATAATTACGAAAATATCCCAGCGAGAGCGAGAGCTATGGCAACGGGTTATACGAATTTTTATCGTTATAAAAGAGGGAGGAAGAGTTAAAGGAAAGACTGAAAGTAATTAAAAGCACAGTCGTCGTAATATCGTTGCAACCTGTACGCCGTCGAGAGATTTACGCTTTGAGTCGTTTAGTACCGCCGTGAAGTTATTTTCCGCGATGTTAAATAATGAAGATGAAGAAATAAAAACCACCGATGGAAAGATAGAGAGAGAAATGCAAATATATGTGTATAAACGTAAGCACCTGTTATTTCTCTGTATAGTGGTGGAAGGGCAATATAAGCGCCGCTTGAAGATTCTGACGTTTAGATATAAAATCATTCTAAAAATACTTTTATTTCGGACGATGGATCGGTGAAATTATTCGTTCACGATACAATCGCCGCCTAGATATGCAGCGCGATTCAGGACTCACGCACCGTACTTCGTAGGCATATTCTTCAGAAGAATTGCAATAATTTCCCGTATAAAAAGAAATTATTCTAGATATTTTTAGATTTTTTTTAAAATCCAAATAACTCAAAAGCATTAGGCGCTATAAATTTCAACTTTATACCATCGGCTAAGGTCGGAAACGGCGGATCTCTGGGAAAAAACTGAACTCTTTCGTCGCCTCTCAATTCAGAGTTATAGCAATTTGAAATTTTTTGGTTTTCGACCAATGAGAATTCCAAATTTTTATGGTGTTAGGATCAAGTGAGTAGTATACAATGCTTTTGAGTTATACGGGAAATTATTGCATTTTGGCTGAAGAATATACCGATGAAGTACGGTACGTGAGTCCTGAATGATCCCGTAGAGCGCACTGGGAGCCCATCGGAATCGGTTAAATTAATCAGATTCAATGATAATTCATTGATCAATGGTTTTCAATGATAGATCTTTCTTTTTTACACAGAGAAGAAAACTAACAATAATATTGCTGAATTGACAATAAAATATTGTTATATATGAACCCACCATAAATATCGTAAAAATATGACCGTCACTATTGCTAAACTGGCAACAATATTATATTGTCAACATTTCCAACAATTCAAATATTCAATTTTGCAATATCATGTGGTTATATCAATAATTTACATCTACCTCTTAATTCAAAAATATTACTTTTGACTGTGAAAACAAATTTCTCATCCGAATTTATCCCTACAAACATTCTATTACGATGTGGTTTGATTCATGTGTTAAGAGAAGAGGCAATCGTAAGTTCCACTGTTGGAAAGTTGCCTTAGCGAGATTCGAACCCGGGTCCTCCGAGTGGAAAACGCAGCATTTATCACATAAGCGGATCTCCAAGATGACAACTGAGTACTTGAATTACCATCTATGGTAATCCTCGACTTTGTTCAGAATTAACGATGAAAGTATATTCAAGGCAAACATAAAATTGTGCATATTGAATAAATTCCCGAGTCGAAAAATTTGGACGGTTTTTGTCCTCTTATTTCATTTTTAGACTAATCTTGTCCTGATCGTTGATCATCGCGGACGAGAACAGTACTTTTTCAAGATTTTGGTCTGAAATTTTCCCTCAGCGAGTAAAAGTGATTCAGATTAAAATCTTGAAAAAGTAATATTTTTCTCCGCATTGATCAACCATCAGGACAAAATCAGTCTAAAGATGAAACAAGAGGACAAAAATCGTCTAAATTTTTCGACCCGGGAATCAATTAGTATTTGAACCACAAGAATTTTGTCAGAAACGAAAGGAATTCGTCAAATTTGTTTGTTAAACTCACGTAAGGTGTGTTATTCAATCAGAAATTGGGACTGCTTTTTATAATTGTGAATTCAAGAATAACTTCATCGAAGAAGGGTTTGTGAAAAAATGTATATCACTTGGATATCATTTTTAAGTGTCTCCTGAAATGGATCAAAATAATTTCTCACGGGAATAAAATTATACCACTTTATACGTTCAGAATATGTAGCTCTTTTGACAATACATGGATTATGTTACGACAATTTTTTTTGTGAATTCTTTGATACTTATTGTTGTCGTTGCTTGATATCGTTTTGTCAAATCAACAATGTTTATTGTGAGTTGGAATGGCAACTCATATTGTCATTTTAACCAGTGATTTTCAGCAATACAATTCTTGTTAACGAAACAATCTGCTGTTGCTATACGAACAACAACTTATTGCATAAATTACCAGCAATAAAATGTTGACAATTCTTATATTGCTGGTTCTACCATACACATTTTTCTCCGTATACCAAGGAGGCTTCGATGCATTGATTTTTCGTATCTCGTTTTGGTAAAACAACCCGAAGAGAAAAAAGAAATTTGCTGTAACTCCAATTTTGCAGTGACAGCCAACTGTTTGTTATCACAGCAATCTTGTTGGCTACGACTGCGATTTCTTAGCTGTGGCAGCAAAAAATTTGCTAAGCCAGCAAGATCAGATTCCACTTTCACATTGAATGTTTTCCTCTGTAAAAACTATTTATTTCGATATGATTTTTGACCATCCCAATCGTTTCTGTTTGTTCATTGAAACGAGCTGCTATAAGGACAAAAGAGTGAAATGAAAAAAACATTTCGAAGGGAATAGCAAAGTGAAATGTTGGAAACACCCACGCGGTGATCAAAAACCACCACACCATAAGCTAGATGAACTGTTTGTTATGTTGCGCGTTCCAGTGAGTTACGAGGGGCCGCGGCCTCGTGATACGAAACCGCTGTATATTAGCAGCTGAAAGCCAGCAAATGAGATCCGGGAAACATTACAATTACCGTTGCAAACAATATTCCGCCGTGTGGGGTTATTTACAGCCCATTATGTTCATGGGACAGTTCAAAGGAGGGAGGAAAAAACTTGCTGATTGTCCACGTAAAAGACATGACATCAAATTCAATTATGGAAAGTGGAGCGGGAAATGAGAATTATTTATGGGCTTTTTGTGGTTTCTATTCATTATATTGAGGCACCTGAAAGATTTTCCAAAAGATTTCCACCTTTCATAATGATATCCTGGATAGAGAAGGGTGATCTGAAAAAAATCGATCCTTTTTCATACAATTTTTATCAAATCAAAATTATATATGAAATTTTGAGGCTTTTGATCGACATTCGATTAAACCGGATAAAAAGAGATCGATTCTTTTCAGATCGCATATCTTCCATTTCGATTAGGAAATTCCTCTACCCAATGAACACACGCACGTTTTAAAAACGTCAAAAACAGTCAATAACCACAGGTTGTGAATTAGTAATATTCTTGCGTTGATTCAACGTAAAAATGTCGCGGCAGATCACGTGTTTTTCAACCATAAAATAACGTCATATCGACGGTTTGAACATCGTTTAAAAGACGTCAAGTATTGACATGTCTTAATGATGGTTCTAAAACGTGAATTGAATCCAACAAATTATTTTGAAAACTTTCCATTCAATATCGAGAACAATAGTATTTCTGAGTATGACAGAATTTGGAAAGTATGCCACACTATTTACATACTATCTTGCTCTTTGTTGAAATTTTAACCATTGTTCGGTTTCGTTCGATATTTTGAGCAGAATATATCTTCAATTTAAGTTCAAACACAAGGTGTTATAAACACATTTTGAACGCGTGATTCAAACCCGTTGAAAACACGTTTTTTGAGGAACGTCGTTTGATGGTTACTTTTGAATATTAGTTTACATTACACGTCATCGAAACGTAATTCCTGATCGTCTATTTCCCTGTCAAATTTCAACTAAAAATCAACGTTATGAAATCAACGACTGACGTCCGTTTGACAGTCTAACGTTCTTTCAACGTTGAAATAACGTGTATGTGTTTATTGGGTATTCGAGACCCTGTTTGGACAAATTTTTACCATTTTTTCGATAGTTCAAAAATCTTCCCTTCATCTCATAAATATTCTAGACATGTTTTGATGGCACGTTTCTTACTCTCTAAATCTAGAAGAGTGAAAAATCACTCGTTTCACTCCATTAAGTCTCAGAAGTGAGCCAGTCCGCTTCGAGTGGGATTTTCCCTCGTTTCGGGTGGACTCCCACTCTTTTGGACTGAAAAATTCATTCTAAAATAGGAGGGGTTGTGAGTTTATAACCTCAAACCCCAGAGATTATCACTCTAAAACCGTGAAATACCACTCTAACAGTTTTAGAGACTAGTAGAAATCACTTTAGTCATTCTCTAGACTATTACCAGATTTTACCACGCCTTTTTGAGTTCCTCACAAGGACCTGGTGAAGTCTTGCAAGGTCTGGAGAATGACTGGACCTACACAGAACGCTGCAGCGCTGGTCCCGATGTAGTCATAAATTAATTCTCCAAGAGTCCCCATCATGACAGCTCAGAATGAGTGATTTATAAACACCTGGTGTTTAAATGAATTGAATTATGAATGTTTTTGAAATTACCATGAGCAAAATATTTGAAATACTGAGAGAAGAACTGTTGGGGATAGTTTGAGACATTGTCAATCACTTATTTGACTTGAAGATTTTGCAAAGATATCAATAAATTGTTCATCATGTACGTTTTTTCCTCCACGTCGCTTTAATGCACAGACTACCGTTACGTCGAAAAACGATTTTGGAAACATAATTATCCTTAATCCGTGCATAAATGTATCAATATATGTGTATTCTAAACAACTTTTTTTTTACTTTTTTCACAGACGCGACGTAATTTCATCCGTTTGAGAGTTTCTACAGACAGCTCGTATACCGCCACGCGAAAGAAAAACGTATGCCACCAACCTCACGCCGTTGATACGGCAATACATCATACTTAACGGTTCGATTTTACCTGAAAATGAAGTAATATTCGATTATGGAACTCCGATCGTTCAAAAGATTTCATTTTTTTTTGCTTTCTAAATCGTTTGTTCGATTAATCCTCCAATAAAATCTTGTAATCCCCCTTTCGTGGTATAATGAAGACGATAAAGCGGATGGAAGAGTGTCATATATGGGACATTAGTTCGACGTATTATACGTATATGAATCTATAACTTGTCTACTTAACAAAAATGTGATAAATAACAAGGGGAAGTCTGCTTTTCTGTTTTATTTTAGTCATCATTATCCTGTTATTATGTGAAAAAAAACTCTCCATAGCTTCACAGTTTTGTAACCACTTATTCGTATAATAAATTTAAACACGAGAAAGATAATGTTGAAATTCCTGCACGAATCGCACATCGGATGAGTTAATTTCAACTTTATCAATACTATATTCTAATTTCTCGAATGACAATCACTTTGATTTATTCCAGCGAGGAACAGTACTTGGCGATTTCTTTCAGTACTTTCACAGTACTTTCTAAGTACCGTATACACCACGATAGAGATGAAAAAAATCTGCAAGTGTTATCGATGATGCAGCGTAATCGGTGAGAAACATATTATATTAATTTATTGTACGTCAAACATTCGTCCGTTGTGTATGAATTTATCCACGAATAATCCTCTATTTACGACGAAAAGGTTGATTCTTCTTTACTCGTTTATTATTCCACGAGATGTCATACGATCAAATAGACTCGTCAATGGGATTATGTCACACGACACGACATGCAAAATAGCACTCAGGTGGGTCAACTGGTATACTAGATTTTTACCTCCTTGGATTTTATACATGAAAAACTCGCACCATCGATTCGATGGGAACCAAATTGTTCATGAAAGTATTGGAGAGACCTACCCGGTAGCTGACACATGCGATATTAATTACACGATTAAGATATACAACAATATACGTTTGTGACTGATATTGAGCGATAACTCATCGTATTCAATGAAGAGTATCTCTTGTGCATTCGCATTCGTAATTGAATTATTTTTTTCTTTTCCCGAAGTATACATTCGTCGTCAATCGTTTATCATTATTAACATTGAAATATAATCTCGATATCGATGGGAAAAAAATTAATAAAAATATCAACAAGATTCAAGAACTTTTCGTTAATATTCAGATATTCAATTTGATTCAATCATTTGTCGGTGTGGGAATGAAACCGACTAGAAATTTATCCCCTGGATCTGGTGGGGTATGTCTTGATCCTTATTTATTTATTTATTCATTTATTTTGTTTATACGGGTATAAAAGACCCTTTGGTACATAGAATATAGATTATTTGAACCACATTATATATATCATGCATCAAAGCATTAAGCATCATGTTAAGCTCGACTACATGCATCTTATATTACAACAACAGTTAACGTGTATAATTATAGGTGAAAAGGACAATTAGATATTAAATTTGACAAATCAGAGAAAGAGAATCCCTAAAATCAGAATGGGATGAAAATAATTCAAGCACATCACTGTAAGAATTTGCTAGGATAGATATCCGATTTACCGGATCAGAATAACCGTATCTCGATTTATAAGAAATTGGATTGAACAATTTAGGGCGCCTCAATAAACGAGAAGGGACATTAAAAAGTACAAGTCCAAGCAGTTGAGGGCAGCGAATTTTCCCATTAACAATTTTATACAAAAATGAAAAATCATTGAACAAACGACGTGATTCCAAGAGAGGCAAGTTAAGTAGAGCCATAATCAATGAGTAATCATGACAAGTGACGCTCAACGGACGGCCTATCCGATAGGCAGCAAAACGCAGAAACTTATGCTGAACTCTTTCCAAGTCTGTGCAATCCCGAATTGAATGAGGACTCCAAATTTGAGACGCATACTCAAGATGAGGTCTAACTAAAGTACAATACAGTGTTCGAAGTGCAACAGGATCACGAAAATCTTTACAAACGCGCTTGATGAATCCGAGAGATTTCATGGAAGTACCAACTATGTGATTGTAATGATCTGAGAAGTTAAAACGAGAGTCAAATGAAACTCCAAGATCACGAACAGTATTTATAGGTGATAACAGAGAATGAGACAAGTTATAAGGAAAATAAATAGCATTTTGACCTCTATGAAATCTCATCACATGGCATTTAGTGAGATTTAATGACATATTAGATAGCACACACCAAGATTGTAACCGATCCAAATCAGATTGCAGATTTTGAGCATCTCTGTAAGTTCTTATAATCATAAACAGTTTCAGGTCATCAGCAAAAAGAAGATGTGTGCAGTACTTGAAAATCGTAGAGATATCATTAATGAAAATAATAAATAATAAAGGACCTAGATGTGAGCCTTGCGGTACACCTGAGGATACAAAAAATGAATCAGAGAAATATTGAGAGACACGAACTGATTGCGTACGATTCAGAATATAACTCTGTAACCACGACAAAAAATTGCTGCGAATACCTTAATTACTTAATTTATTTAACAATATATTATGATCAACTCTGTCAAAAGCCTTTGAGAAGTCTGTATATATAGTATCCACTTGGGCATTTTGATCAAGCGCAGAGGACACAACATGAGAAAAAATAGACAAGTTAGTTACGGTAGATTTGCCAGAAGTGAAGCCATGCTGGAAATCAGAAATAATATCAGAAAACAGTGGTGTTATTTTATCAGTAACTATATCTTCAAAAATTTTCGGCATAACATTCATGATACTAATCGGTCTATAGTTTCTCACGTCAGAACGGTCCCCAGATTTGAAGATAGGAGTAATTAAGCTGGATTTCCATTGAGAAGGAAATATTCCAGAGGATAAAGAGCTGTTGAAGATCAACCACAAAGGCCGAGAAATGACGAACTTGCAAGATTTTAGAAAATTAGGAGAAATACCATCATCACCAGGACCGGAAGAAGTTTTCAAGGATGAGATTTTATTGAACACTTCACCGATATTGATGGATAAATCGGAAAGATTGACATTGAAAGTAGATTCTGGTAAATTACAAGGAACAACGGGATAATTTTGATAAACTGATCTGAAATAAGATGCAAATAAGTTCGAAATAGCAATACCAGTATTGCCAATAGTACCGTCTAAATGCATCACCAGGGGTATACCGTTCTGATTCTGCTTACTATTAACAAAGTTCCAAAAGCTTTTGACATTTGTAGGAATGGAACCTTGAACGTAATGAAGATGAGACAAGTAACATTGGCGAGTCAAAACTTTACATTGACCTCGTAAGTGACTAAAGATTAGGTAATCTTCAAAGCAATTTGACTCTTTGTACCTATTGTGAGCAATTTTCTTTTGACGAATAAGTTTAATTAATTCCGAAGAAAACCATTTTGGATAAGAACTATTCCTTGATACATACTTGGGTACGAATGAATCAACTGCATTATATAAATGAAGATACAAAAAATCAACAGCTTCAATAACATTAAGATTACGCAGTTCATCGTCCCAGTTGATAGAACCTAAATATTCACAAATTGCACTGTAATTCGCCTTATTAAAATTATATTTGATGATTTTATTGGGGACCAGTAAAACACTTTCACGTAGGTTGAGCTTAGATACAAGAGAAGGATGAAAGTTGTCACACGCGAGAAAAGGATCCAGAGCAATATTGACATCAATACGATCGTTATCAGAAAAAATAAGATCAAGTATGTTACCATGAGAATTTCTGAAAGTATTAAGTTGAAACAAATTCAATTCATTGAAATATTCGAGAACATATTGCGCAGAAGTCATTTCATTGAGAGTCGAACCAGGTAACACTGAGAAAGATAATTTGGAATCAATATTGCTCCAGGAAATATGAGGTAAATTGTAATCCCCGTATAAGTATAAGGAGTTAAAGTTCTCCTTGAGAAGGATTTCGCCAACGCTTTTACAATGGTCCAAGTATATTGAAGAATCCGAAGAAGGTGGAATGTAGACAGCCCCAAACAACAACGACAAAGAACCAAAATAAACTTTGACGTAAAGATGTTCAACTTTGGAATAAGAAGATGAGACGACACAGCTCCGATGGGTATCCTTAACGGCGATTAAGACACCACCTCCCGTGAAAATTGACTGGTGAGTCCGTTTCTATCCATACGATAAACTGCATAGCCATGTAAACCAATTTCAGAAGATAGAATATCCTCGCGCAGCCAGGTTTCAGATAAGATAATAATATCATAACATGGATCTGATATAGCAACAGAGCAATGAAGTTGATCAAGTTTAGTTCTCAAGCCACGAACATTCTGATAATACACCAAAGGGTCGATTAAGCGTTTTTTCTTTGGTGAGCAGGAACTATCCTAGGTATCCCATTGAAATAGCGAATAGTCCTTGAAGGGTCATTTAGATTTTTCAACTCTTCACGTAAGTTCGACAGATGATTCCGTTGCTTCAAGGTACGATCTTGCGATATTCTAATTGAACCATTGTACAACGATTTGTTACGAAGAATCTCAATGGGTATGTTCCGTGATGCAAATGTGACACAGATCGGACGAGTTTTAGAAGCATCCTTCTTTTTACCGATACGACGAATCTGCACATTGTCGTAAGTATCAGGTCTGATTTTTTGAAGAAGATCAGTAACTATAACATGATCAGGAGACCCTTCCCTCGAAGATTCTTCAACGTTGAAGAGTAGAATGTTACATGCTCTTCGATGTCGTTCATTCAGCTCATCTATCAAATCTTCCTCATTGTAGAAACCTTGTGAAGAAGAAGGGGCAATCCTGCAATAAAAAGCATGAGAATATAATTACAACTATAGCCGTTTATTGACTACCACATCAAGGACTTGTGCCTGCAACCGCACAAGTTTTGTAGTTGATATTTTTGCAGTGGCAGCTACATTTCTCTCTGTTATACAGAGGTGTGAAAATTATTAGAATAAATGTGATTTCCAAAACTGTTCCAATTTTCCTCGAAGGGAATGCAATCATTTATGGAGTACTGGTTTTATTTCTTGATATAAATAGTTCTTAAGCCCTCTATTTTTGAACGAAGGAATATTCCATGATTACCGTATAACAATCTCATTTATACAAAGTTCTTTCTCATCATGAGCACCTTTATATATCTTCAAATAATTAACAATGTGCAATATTTTGATATTAAGGACTGGCGTTTCAATAAAAATCCCGGTCGGAATTTGTTGTTAACTATTCTAAATTGCCAGCGGGTGTCTATCGTTACATACCGTTTAGTTTGAGATCGAGGTGTTGAGATCATTGGAGTGAAAAAAATACTGAAAAGAAAAATTGTTATAATAATTAACTCAGGAATGGAAGGATGAAAAACTGTTATACCAACAAGACAAAATAGTCCTACACAGATAAATGCATAATCTGAGGCAAAAGTTGGAGTTATTTTGGGAATAAAAATTATTCTAGAAATTTTCACATCTCTGTACTTAACTGAGTAGCTGTGATAGGTTGAAAATAGCTCCTGTAGCTAAATCTTTAGTTATCCAAATAACAGCGAATTATTTTGTTCTCGTGGCGGTGGATAAAAAATTGATATATCACCGAAATTTAAGACAATTCTGCAAAATTTTTTGATTCCTAACCAGCAGAAGGGATGATTTTTCTTCGAACAATTTTGATTAGAATTTATCATTTGTTTTCAATCAAATCCCAGAAAGTCGCCACGTAGAATGAAAATTCATGATTTGCAAACAGAGGGAAAGATTTCATTCATTTTAGCCGAACTCATGAATGAAAAGAATAAATTTTCAACCATCAGCATGAGGGAATTTTTAACTCATCATTTGCTTTTTATGAAATATTACAATTTTGACTAAAACGAAGAACATATAGAATCGAATAGAAAAAATCTTGAAAAATTCAACAAGCTTTCAACGGAACCCATAAACACGGGCGAATCCAAAGAGGAGAGGGGATCATGCCTCCCAAAATCCATTCCTGAATCCGCCCCTGCTCCAACAAGAAAGGAAACGACTGAAAATATTGTAATGAAATTCATGAATTCCCAACAAAATTTTTCAATACATTTTTCATAAAATATGTCAAATCGAACTGACTTCCATCGTTCAATAGTGAACTTCCTGCTATATTTTTGCTATATATATGTAACTTCGTAATAATAATAATAATAATTAACTTTTTCCAAGAATATTCAAGTATTTTCACCATTGACGTGAGAGGATGTTCTTTACCGGTACCAACTGTGTGTATAAATATATCCCATCTCGCGGTAGTGATTTATGTATGGTAAATAGAATACTCCGTTGTCCGCTGTACTGTGTGAACAATGTGTATAAACTGGCGGGTACCTCATCATCATGGAACATGAATGGAAGAACGTCACATTGTGAAAGAGTGAAAGATGTGAAAAAAAAGTACGAAATATTCCAGTCATGTTCTGAAATAACAGTACCAATAGGCTTTCTCTCGATACGGAATGCGATGACAAATCATTTGTGATCGTGGAAAAAGGAGAAAAGGGTAAAAGTTTTATGTTTCAGATCTATCAACTTTACCTTGCATGATAATGCACTGCAACTGTACTGCGCTGTTTATCTTGCACTGTAAGAAATGTGGAAAAGTTTTCTTCACACTGTGAATGAATTGTGCCCCCTCGTCGTGGAGATTTTTTCACCACTCTCAGGATTTACTATGTTTCTTTGAGTGTTGAATCTTCTACGAATAAAGGGAAAGTTCACCGAATTGTGGTAAAGAATTCCCCATCCGTAGAGGAACTTTGCTGAGACCATTTTTTTAAGGAAAATTCCACAATTATTTCTCACAGTGTGTGATACAATTTCAAGATAAAGATTGAATCCTATCATGGTGATTAATTGAAATATTCTAATTTTTTGTTGTTGAAATCATGTATCAACAACACCGCCTCTTGGATGAATTTGCATAAACTAATTGAATTGAATTGAATATTTTGAGAAGAGATTCGAAATCTTTGAGACCTTCACAAAGCCCTTGACAAATGAATTTCATGTTGATATTGATTTTAATTGAGATATATCGGATAAAGTTGATTTCACATATCTGCTTCATCGTCATCTGTGAGATAAACATATTGAAAAAAAATGTGTAAATAAACATCGTGTTTTGGATAGCGTGGAACAGATGAATTCCATGAAAAACAAACACAACGGAAGTTCATTGGATGGGTAGAGAATTCTTCTGATTCCTCTCGTATTAGCATGAGAAAAAAATTGAACTATTATTCCGAAACAAAATAACGGAAGCATATGAATTTGACAAAACTGAAACGTCTATAGAAGGAACCGTATAAGTAATTATCCAGGAAAAAACAATATTCTCAAAGTCTTCCGTTAGTGCCCTGCATCCTTCCGTTAGCATATGATAGTATAGCAGGGTTTGTTAAAAAATACATATGCATATACGGACAGTAAGAAAAACCGTTGTAAAAAGTATTAAAAAGTTAGGTGGTCACCATCGCTGCTACGGTTAAGGATTTGAAATCCTAATTAAGAGATTGTTAATCTCATATGTCCTATTTCGCTTTGCTCAGGATGTCGAAAGTTAGGAAGGAGGGACTGGGGTACCAGGGCATTTCTTCGGGAGAGGGCTGGAGGGATCCCGCAAGGGGGTATGATACAAGGGCCAAAGGGAAGGTCAGGTCAGGGCTCTGAGATTAGCGAGAACTTCCCGAGGAGCATCGGACTACCTCATAGGTATAAAACCGTTCAAGTACTTTTATACTAAATCATAGCAGTCATCTCCGCTTGAGAGAAACTTGAGAACCCCTAGCGAATAGCTGTGATACTAATACCGTTCTACGCACCTTGTGAAAATCCATCTATACAAGAACGAAGACTGCGCGTTAGGTTTTTTTGTTGGAGTACGCAACGTTTCATTTTCAGGTCTGAGGCCACTATGGCCGTTATCTCCTTCGCGCCACTCAACCACACCGATAGATGGCGCTGCCAGGCGGTTCTTCGGGGCCCAAAATGCGTATTGTAAATATACTTACCGTGAAAACAAATATTATTGTTCGATATAAGTTTGCAATATTCATGTAGAATTGGATACTGAATCAAGGATTGACAAGTTTATTATAATCTACACGATGTTTTATGTTTTTCGTTTCCTCGTAAATCATCCGGGAAAGTCAAGTAGCTACTGTGAGGGAGTTTTATTTTCAAATTGATTCAAATTGAGAGAGCATAGCGAATATCATTGACTTCACGCTCATGTTGTATTTATTATCACGCTTTCTTTAAAAAAATAAACATTTCGCAATGGAACGAAGTTTCAAGAAATAATACGAAAAAATCTGCGAGGGGGGCATCGATTTTCTTAGATAGCGTAGAATATTTCCACTCAGCGCGCCAGTGCCGATGTCATCAAGAATTCTGTATAAATTTGTCGTGAGATCTCTTAGGTAAGTTTACATCATTCTGAGCAAAACACTTTATTGTTCTGCCAATTTTTTGGAGAAAAATGAAGCGTTTCGGTCGAAATGGCGTAAATTTTCCTAAGGGATCATTCAAGAGTGTTCGTTATTGATTTCTGGTATTCAGAAAGAGCAGCAAAATGTGTCTCTAAAACGTTTTCTGAATATTTAAAGAACCTTCCCTACGTTGAGAAAAATTGTCTATCATACATGACTAGGCTCGCTAGTATATTGAGGATATACTTGCATTTTGAGGTTATACGCTGAGGGTGTTCTTCAAAATCACGTGTCAAAAGTATACAAATATGAAGAAAATACCCGGATGAAAATGAAATTTCAACAATTCAACAGTGATACAGCACACCAAGTCTGAAAAAATTTGTAAATAATTCAATTGAGATTCGAAGAATTCAATATGAATCCTTAAGAATTTTTCTTGAACTGCTGAGCTGTGTGGACATCCTTTTCCTCAACATTCCACAGATTCACACTGAGAAGAAGAGTTTAGTTGAATATTAGATAGCTACACTGAGAGAAAAAATTTCTGGGAACAATCAAATATTTAGTTGAATACTCGCCATAAAATACTCAATTGATTTGAATAAACTTTCATTGACTCGATTAAATAACTGTTTCCATTGATAAAATATTTCATAGCATATTAAATATTTGTTTGATTGAATAAATATTCAATCGAGTCAATGAAAATTTATTCCAATCGATTAAGTATTTTATGCCCGTATGGAAATATTTCGCTGAAAAATGTCTGTAAAACTATGAAAAATCTCTGAAAAAAAATGAAAAAATTCTGAGAAACTCCGACAAACTCTGAGAATCTCTGAAATTTTGATGAGAAATCTAATATTTTTGGGACATTCTTTACAGACTTTTTTCAGACTTACTCAGAGTTTTTTCATTCTTTTTCAGAGAAATAGTAACGAAATTGCACTCTGAAAAAACTCTGACAAAACTCTGATGGATTGCTAACATTTTTCTGACTTTTAGAAAAAAATTAAAAAATTTTCAAACACTTTTTCACACATGATATTTGAATACGGCATATGAATGTATTTATTGAATTTCAGGATTTTTCAATAATCAGAAAAATGTCAACAATTTATTAGAGTTTTGTCAGAGTGCAATTTCGTTACTATTTCTCTGGAAAAGTATGAAAAAACTCTGAGAAACTCTGAAAAAAGTCTGTAAAGAATGTCCCAAAAATATTAGATTTCTCATAAAAATTTCAGAGATTCTCAGAGTTTGTCTGAGTTTCTCAGAGTTTTTTCATTTTTTTTCAGAGATTTTTCATAGTTTTGCAGACATTTTTCAGCGAAATATTTCCATACGGGTGGCGACTATTCAATTAAATATTTTATTGTTCCCGGAAATTTTTTCTCTCAGTGTATAGCAAATTTAGTCATTCTGAATAAACTTTCAGTTGAACCAAACAAATTTTATATATCACAGTGAATTTCTTTATTTTCATTCAATAAACTGTTCCATTCATAATTCTTCATGGGATTTGAAGATTTTTAAATAATCAAAAAAATGTCAACAAATTTATTTGAGTTTTGTCAGAATTTCTTCACAGCGCAATTTTGTTTCTATCTGTCCGAAAAAAAATGAAAAAACTCTGAAAAAAGTCCGTACAGAATGGCCCAAACTGATTACATCTTTCACAAAAATTTCAGAAATTTTCAGAGTTTGTCAGTTTTTTGCAAAGAAAATGCGATGTTTTCCAGAGATCATTAATGTTTTTGCAAAAACCCTGATAACGCACGGAGCATTCTTTTTCAAAAACAAGAATATAATTGTTCAAGAACTCTTTTTGAACTAATGAATTCATAAAGAGCTCTGGAAGAGTTCAATGTGTGGGTCATTAACGAGTACTAAAACAATACTTCCAGGCATTCTCACAGAACTCCTCAATGTCCCAAACATTGAACTCTTCCAGAGTTCTTTACGAATTCGTTAGTTCGAAAGAGTTCTTGAAGGATTCTATTCTTGTTTTTGAAAAAGAATTCTTCGTGTGTTATCTGGAACCTTTTCAGCAAAATATTTCCAAACGGAGGATGTTTCGCGCGGACTTTTTTTGTATAAATGACTTTATTGATAAATCCAGATTTAACCCTCGAACGCTCACGGCTTTCGAAGGTACGCGAACGATCTTCGTACAGCACCGGACATTTCTCCGTTGCCTCTATGTAGAATCTCCGTTCATCCACCTTGTATCCACGTAGAGTCCACGGAGATGCGATGTAGAAATCGGTGGGTGTGCTGTTGAGGTAGCGCGTACCTGTATTAAATTTCTTCATTTATTTATTCATTTAATTATGATTTTCCCACGTTTTTATACACATCGATCATCAAACATAACTTTACTGTAATCAAATATCGAAGAATCAAATTATAGTAAGATAATTCCTCACTATATTAATTTATCAAATTCTTACACGCGGCATCTGAAAAATACGCCCGAGCGTTCAAGGATTAAAATACAGCTGGGGTTCAATTTTTTTCCTTTTCATTGGTTAGAAAATAAAGTAAGGCGGAAGAGAATTGAACCCCTACTGTAGATAATAATTAGACGCATACCTGAGATTAAACTGTGAATATGGTGATGCAGTTCCTCTTATGATTTGTAAATATGGATATATTGTGATGGAGATGTAGGTTATCATTTTCAAAAACTTCTTGTACTACCCAAAAATCAATAACCAGTGAACAATATGTTATCATCCGGAGCTCTCAAAGATCTCCTCAATATGTGTAGGAGGTCAGATAGGCTTTTCAGAATGTTAACATAAAGATATCAGAATGTTATCAGATGCGTCGATTTCTGAGGAAAATAAGAGATTGCCAGAATGTTATCCAAACGAACTCTTTAAGAGGATTTTTTTTGAGATCTCAGAATAATGATACCATTCAGATATTAATATGATAACATTGACAGAGCTCTTTCAGAAGACCTCTTGAGAAGCTCTTCCTCTCAAGGCTGAAACTTATATTGAAAGTCTGATCCTGGTTGTGGAATTTTACTACGGTACCCACATAACAATTTTGGATCACTCTTTTGGATCATTCTGAAAGATATCTTAAAGAATTCGAAAAGATGTTCTATGAAACACCAAAAGATATCTTTTGGAAGTCTTCATGCGAGATTTCTTGAAGTTTTCTGAAGGTATCTTTTAGAATTCTTAAAGATATCTTCCGTAAGATATCTTAAAAATGTCTTTAGGTGTTTTATAAGACATCTTTTAGAATTCTTTAAGATATCTTTTTGAATGTTCCAGAAGAATTCCTCAAAATTGTTATCTGGGTATTATGCATTGAAAATTTCCGGTGAACGTATAATAATTCATGAAAGACTCAGCGCAACATTCAGCTCACTTCTTTTGGTGCATGAATGCCTGTAAGACATGAATTTTTATGTGAGAGAAAACAGCAAGAAGAAAAAGGAACAAAAAAAAGGGTGGTCACAGTCGCTGCTACGGTTAGGGATCCCAGAGAATCATCCCCTCTCCTTCGTTTATGCTCTTTTTCCTCCCTTCCTCTTCAAATTCCCGGCTTTGGCCGGTTTGCTTCCTTCGTAGTTGAAATCCCCTAAGGGGGTTCATTCGAGAGACATCGGAGGGCGCCACAACGATGTCTTCGATACTGATAAGGAAGACTACTTTCTTCTTTTACCAGTTGGAAGTTAGAATATTTTCTTCTGAGAAGATTCACACTTCAATACAGCACACCTCTATAAGATGTGTTATATTTAGATGGTATAGCGTGTGGAGCTGAAAAGAAGAGCTGTGGAACAAACTGTACTCACAACAACCCGCTTTTCACCAACAACCCATTTCACATGGATCATCGACCATCACCATAGTGATGGATAGATAAAAAATCCACGGTACAAACCCCCGGTTTCCTTATCCAGGTTAGCCGGGTGTGTATTTGCCTCCGAAGAGAACAACCAAATCGAAGAAGAAAGAAGAAGAGGAGGGCAGAGGAAGAAGAAGAAGAGGAACCCAATCGCACTAACTTTATCACCAACCAACCTATATCGCCCTATACCTACCAGAAACCCCCTTCCAGAGAGAAATCTCTGTGAAACTACTACTGACGTACTTTTGCACTGAAAACAATTGCTGACACACTTTTATACTAAACGAAACGTAGCGAAACGGACGCGAACAAGGAAAGGAAGAAAGAATTGTGCATCTGTATACGATTACGTGTCTTCCGTTTCTCGTTTGTGTTACGTTTACGTCTAGACCATGCCGCGACCATAAGTGTGCTAAGAGCACATAAACGCAGCGTGGACTTTCCGACGTCGCATCTCCACGTGGATGAACGAAAAAATGGGACGTGTGGGACGTATCGTGGAGCAACGTAGGTCCGGTGCTGTGGTGGGAGGTATAATGGTGGTATAAAACCAGGAGTTGTCTCGAAGCTATGAGTAATATATATATTTGTCTATATACTATGAGTAATATATATATATGAAGTATATAATATATAAAATTTATATTTGTTTGATATATATGAATACGTATTCGATATATGAAAATGAGTATGAATGAAAAAATAATATGAAAAAATATATTTAAATTCAATAAAATAAAATCAAATGATGAAAATCAAAAATGGAAAAAAATTCTCAAAATCAAATTATCAAAAAAGAACAAATATCAATTATCATATATCGTAGATATGATAATGCGAATATATATTTGAATCAGATTTTTGACTTTTTTTTTTTTTTTTTTTTTTATATTTTTTTTTTTTTATATTTTTCAAGAGATTCATTATATATATTTTCATATGAAAATTTCAATAGAAATTTTCAATTTTTCATTTAAATCAATTTGAATTTTTTACATTTTTTTGAAATACATAAATGAAGAATGAAAGAGAACAAAGTATAAAGTTAGTACTTAGTTGATTTTATTTTTCTATTTGATGTGATTTTATTTTATTTGAAATTTTTGATTTTAAAATTTCAAATTTTTTGAAATATCTAATAAATCCAGTAGTTCGATAATCAGAGTAGTTCAGAGAGATCAGAGTAGAAAAAAGTAGAAAATCCAATTCTTATCGAATAAAGTTTTGTGGATGTCTTTTGTTCATTACATTTATTCATTATACTAGTTTCATTAAAATTTATTCCTAGTTACAATAAAAATAACATCTCTCTATAAAAAAAAAATCAAAATGAAAAAAAAAATGTAAATACACAAATAATAGTATGAGTACATTCTCATTCTTTCATAGAATGAAACTTTCTATCTGAAAAAAGGTTTGATCTATTGGGATTTTTGTTTAGTTTATACTCATATTAAAAATACAAAAAAAAAAAAAAAAAATCAAATTATTAAAAAATAATTTACTGATCAGTGATCAGTGATTCAAGTATAATACAAAAATACATTCAAACAACCAAAAATGAACAAAATATATTAAAAATCAAAAGTAGTAGTAGTAAAAATGTTGAAAAGTTCATGAATATATATTTATATATATTCATATATTCATATTCATTCATCATTCATAGGCAGCACAGATTCATAGGACTTTGTGGTTCACTCCTGTTCCCATAATCATCCATATCCAAATTTTTTTTTGCATTTTTTTTATGCGACTTCAACCAGGGAAGGTGAGAGGAACTCACTCAGCAGAGAAATTAGTAATTTTTTTTTGAAATTGAATGAGAATAATAGTATATCAAGAAAAAATAAAACAATGTTCCACAAACTTTTTTATTTAATTATAATAAAAATATATTAACAAAAAAATAATATAAAAAAAATAAAATTGTATTAACTGAAAAAAAAAGGGCCTAAAATAAATAAAATAAAATAAAAGGTAAATAGAAACAAAACTGAAGAAATTGATGAAGATATTGAAATTGATATTGATATCCTCTAGTCTACTCTACTCTGATTACCATGAACTATTGGCACATACTTAAATTACATAAAAATTACTCCAAAACAAAAAAAACATACTGACAAATAATGATAAAATAAATAATTAAATGAAATCATTTCACTGCGATTTTAATAATATAGTCAATAAATCCTCATCATATCATCGACCATATTTTTTTTACTATTGATGCCTACTACTATTTATTGATAAATTTATTCCAACAATATGCCTGTTTATTTTTATTTTAGTTTATACAGATTGAAAAAAAAAAAATCACTTCACTTTTTTCACGAAATTATTAAAAAAAAAAAAATGCAAAAAAAGAGTAGATGATGATTTTCTTTTTTTCTTTTTGTAACTGTATCTTCTCGTCTCTTATGAAGAAGAAAAAGTTGTTTGGATTGTTTTTGATATACTAATATTCTCAAATAAATTTTTTTTTTCAAAAAAAAAACTCTCTCTCTCTGCTGCTTACTAATTACCTGGTTAAAGTCAAGCAAGTCATAAAAAAAAAAATATACTATGAACGATTGGATTTTGCAACAGGACATGCACAAGTAAACCACAAAGTCCTATGAATCTGTGATGATGATGATGATGTGATGAAATATATATATATATATTCACAAGCTTATCAAGAACATTTTCATGAATTGCTAAAGATTTTTAACTAGGTAATCTATTACATTCATCGAGGGTTGTATTTTGAAATAATTTGCCAACGAATACTTGATCAGAGGTAATCAGAGTGACGAAGATACAAAGTTGCATTCTATGAAAGAATGTACTATGATCATAACTTTTGTACACTTGCAAGGATTTTTCAAGTGGTTAGCAAGTGAAATAGAGAGATGTTATTTTTAAAATAACTAGGCACTTTGTGGAATAAATTTCCTGTGAATAAATAGTAGACATCCACAAAACTTTATTCGATAGAAAAATTGACTGATATATTGGGAGCGCAGTGAGTTTTCTCTACTCTGATTATCGTGAACTACTGGTACGATACATACTTCACGAAGATTTATTGTCAAAAATTGCTTCAAAAATTTGTCACAATAGGCCATTCGATTCGAAATCACATCAAATAAGGAATCAACTGTACTCTAGAAGTACTTTGTTCCAAATTTCACTTTTCATGCATATCGATAAAGTGTAAATCGTTCATTGGAACAAATTTTCAATTGAACATGGGAAAATTTCATGCACTCCATTGAATTGAATATACCTATCAAGTATCCTCTTGAAAAATATGAAAATACATGTTTCAGTTTTTTCTCATGAAAAAAAATGATTCAAACTTCATGAATACTTTCATATATGCTTAGTTCGCATTCGGATACGCGATATTTAAACCGTATTCTACTTTATGAAAATTACATTTTTCATTCATACTTATTCTCATGATACGAATACGTATCGGAATGTATCAAACCATTCCTGCAAATTTTCAAATATTTAATATGGTCACGTGGTATACAGGAAATGTATACGACGCAGTTTGCATATTTCATTATTCAGCCGCACCCGCACCCCTATAAATACAATCTCATAAAGCTAATAACAGCCTCTATCCCATAAAGCGTATCCACGTAGTTTATTTTCAATGAATTTTCGAAAAGAATCGAAATCTATTCGATATCTTTGTTCAATCATTCTCGTCCGTGAACGTAATGACGTCGATGCGCATTAAAATAAGGATAAACAAAGCACGTGCAATATAATTAGTGACAGGTGCTCCACAGTTGTAGGCACTTTAACGAGCTGCACGTAACGCAAGGTATACCAAAGTACTGCGGTGACGGTGGCAGCGGGTTTTGTGGTCGGCTCCCGTCGACGAGGTTTTCAGGATATAATCGTGTATCTGCAAAGTAGAAGAGGGTAACGAAGATTGAAAAAACAACGAGAAGAAACGAAGAAGAATCGTTCTATATATCTTTTTCTTCATTACCCGCTCTCAATAAATTCTGAATACAATCATAAAAAATGTTGCATACCCTATTACATTGTATCATCCTTTTCTTAATAAACTTATCAACTCTTCAAGACTCAATCGCAACTTGTATTTATCGCGAACGAATAATCGTATATATGAAAATAATCGAAAAATGAATAGAAAAAAAGAGTTGGATTATTTCTTCCCTCGTCGTGATTTACACCCGAAATTCACATTTATGCCAAGTGCGAATATAAAGAACCGCGTGTTCCTTTTTTCACACCAAATAAAAAATAAAGCAAGCAAATATCGACAAGAAGAACAACAACCACGACGATAAAGTGTAAATTATGGTAAAAAGAATTCAATACCCGCAACGGTGCTTCGTGATTTTTCATAACATCTTTTTTTGTCCCCTCAAGTTATTTCATTCTTCTTTCCATATACATTGAATGCGCTACTTTCTTCTTCGTTCTGGCGTACAGGGAGAATTATTCATGCGCGGGGACGAAGCGAGGATGTTTATAATAACATTGGGCAATTTTCGATACACTGTAATAATTCAGCATGTAACAAATTCATCGTCCGAGCAATGAATAATCACACACGCCACGTGATTGACCCATTGATATTAGTCAACAATTTTTGTACACAGAATTGGCCAAAGTGCATTCGAAAGTAACTTAAGAAAAAAAAAAAGGAGAAGAGAGAGAAAAAAGAAACATCATAAATTTGCAACGTAAGTTGCAAAATTACCCGAATGACCATGCGAAATATTCGAACGTCGCATCTCTCATCTACGTAAAAGGACATGGAAAAGGGGGGTACACACGCGCGCTCGCATTAACCAGGACTAAGATGGGCGGGCGGCTGAGCGGACGAACGGACGTTTCATGGACCGACCCGGCGTTGATGGTTTAGCATAATTGCACGATTTTTTAGCCTCTCGCTCTGTGTGGTCATCCAAGTAATTAACCGCTTCTGTGCTTACATTGCCGCATGGATATATTAAAAATTGCCTGACGATTATTGATACCATCATCTCGATACAAAACCTCTCTCCTCCCAAGCTATTTTCACCCTCAAATGAAAGTATAAAATCCAAGATTGAAATTCGAAAATGTGAGAATTGTTTGAGAGTGTCATTATCATTCGTTGTAATATCATACCATTAACCTGAAACAACAATATTCCATGCCTCCGTTCTTTGGAGCAAAAACGAGGAATAGATAATAACTGTTTTTCAATAATTAACCGTTACACGGGCTATGGATTTGAACTAATTGTGACCTATAATTTAAAAATCGCGAACCGTAATTTATGCGTTACAATATACACCCGTTAAGTTATGACATTCTAGTCAGGCGCCAGTCATTGAATTAAATGATAATAATGTGTAACATTGAATGTACGTGAACACGAACGTACGTGGGTGTTTGAAGAATACTTTGATGACGAATTGAAAAGCAATCTCTTCCACGATGTTTCCTCGCATAGCGATGATGCTGTAATGAAATTCTTGTCCTTGATGCCAGGATACGATTAAGGATAGTCCAGAATCCAGTCCTCTCTTCTTCTTCTTCTTCTCGAGGGAAATGTTGACGACGATGCACACGAGGTTTATAGAGTCTCGCTTGGCGAGATTGGAACGCCCAATGGCGTTTTTCTTCCTCATCTTCGTCTCGCATGGTTTTTCCCAATGCTTGGATTATAATCTCGTTCTTAGATCGCTATGCAAACAGCTAAGTATTTATAGTCACGTATGTGCAACGAAGCCAACAGCTATCTCATTGAAGGCGTCTCCTCTCTATGCGAACGACACACAGTAGACGAGAGCTCCTCTCGTTCGACATCGTCCACGATGACGAGAACGTTGATTACGACGTAAAATGATCACCCTCGTGTATCAAAGTCAACCTCGACTGTTTTGAAAGAGAGACAAATGTATGTGTATAAGGGAGTGTGCGTATACGATACTTCTCAACGAGAAAATGAATTGGCTCGTACGTGAGAAGAATGAGCAGGAACGATAAGTGTTGGAACAAATTGTTCCATTATTCCTCCAACCTCTTGGTAAGAATTTTATCCACTCCGAGATTTGAATTCAACGAATTCTCGATTCGAGTTACAAGAGTTGCTTATTTCTCGCTCGTAGTTCTTTATAAACATTATTATGATGAATTCACAGCTCCATTCTTCCCATCGTTGACACATAGGAGAAAAAATTCAAACACCTGACACGAAAATCACAATGATCGAAATGGTAAAAACGAATAGCCCAGCCCGTCTTAGGCCATCAAAAAGTTCATCCGAGAGTTGAAACCAGTCGTCCTTTAATAACCACCCTCTCACATGGCCCAAGACTCACGGCCTACAATCACGTTATAGACAACTCGAGGCGACTCGACGATCATTATCACAGTCAATAATCATCGGGACGTATTCTTCTCTAAGTGCTCCTTCTCTCATTCTTTTTCTTCTCAACGTCTTCCATCGGGGCACCTCCTCCGCCTTTTTGTTTCTTCTAATTTCCTTCCGTCTTCGAATAATACGTCTTCGTACGTACCGATTATAAGCACAAAGAGAAAAGGAGTAGGATACCTCGTTTCTTTTCAGAGACCGAGAGTTACAATAGATTGACGGCATCTCTAATTCGCTACAATTAGCTCCGAAACGATTAAAAAGATTTTTAATTGTCAGATACGTTATTGTTGAACCCCAGGGCAAAATTCTTCTCGACGATTCAAAATCGAGTAAAAGTGATTTGAGTTCTAGTTGAAAAAAAACAATATTGAGAGATTCAAAATCAAATATTCCAGATTCGAGAAATATAACACGAGCGCCTGCGTAAGCCTCGGAGGTTCAACAATCCAATGATATCACAAGATTAAACGTAACGCAGCTGACGGCAAATTACATACCGTAAACATGCAATTCTATTGAAATCAAATGACTAGGTATCATGTCAGGGAAAGCAATGAAAATCACTTAATTAATAATTCCAACATCCAGTGTAAACATACACGGAGATTGGTATCGGTAATATTGGTCGAGATGTTTTTACAAATCATAAATATCATAGAGTGCTCATTTAAAACTGTACACGGTTGACAATCCCTGTGTTTAATGTAATCAACGGCAATGGAAGTAATGAACGTAAGCGTAGATCTATTGAATTTATAATACCCGTTTGAATGAAATTTATCACGAAATAATGTCATTTTGTACCCTCGTGAAAACTTGAATCATCGAGGAAAGGATAGATATTTCTCCATAAACTAAGCGAATACGTGAATACATATATCAAGAGTACCGTAAACTCGGTACTGGATTTTATGTACCAGTCACAAGTGAAAATATCATCCAAGGACGTGTTTTTAGAAAGATCTGGTTGGACGAGTTAATAAATTTACTGGAGAGAACGAAAGATTAAGAAAAGAAGCCCTTAGTAATCTCAATTCCGAAACATTGTATCCCATGTAATATCTCAAGCATTGTATAATTATTCCAACAATCGAGCGTGAGTTTCAAATACCGAGGTGAACGCACGGCATCCTTCATTCGCAAGATCGGCGATAGCGGTAGAAAGCGAATGAAAAAAGAGGAGGGGAAGAAAAAGAAGGTAAAAAGTGTTTAGACGGAGAGGAACGTCAATTTTGAAAATCGCAACGAGTGGTTTTCACAGTCGCAATTTATCACGCGCGATCATAGTCATTCTCGCTATATCCTTCTTCGTACATGCACGAGAGGAGGGAGAGGAAAAAGTGGAGGTGGACGCCCCTTCAACTCTCCATAACTCTTTGTAATAGCTAATATCTTGGAACAGTCGTACAAACGCGAATCGGTTTACTAGTTACTACTTATACGAGTTAAAGTGATTTATCGCCTCGGGGTAGCGAGCGCGTACAAAGAAACCAAATCAAACGAAATGAAAAGAAAAGAAAGAAAAAAACGTCTAAGAGAGGGCAGAAACACAAAAGGAAACGAGAAAATAAAGGTGGTGGTGGCTTCACTTCGACCAATTAAGGTCCAGTTTTAATCGTTCGCGCCTAATTGCCGGCCCATTACATTGTCTCTCGAGGGTAAATACGACGTACGCTAAATACCCCGTTGAAAATGAAGTATTCGTCGGGATTCGCCCTAGGAAAATCACCATCGCGGGCAATGTATATCGAAGTCGTTACCGAGTAAAAGGAACCGGAGGATTAATCGGTATTTATTAATTTGTCATTGTCACCGAATAAGGTGTGCGGTTTGACGTTGAGGAATGAGAAAGTGGATGAAACAAAGTGGACCATCTAAGATGAAAGTACTTTCCACGAGGTACTTTACCAGGAAAACAGAATAGAAACAAACCCATTAGGTTGCAACAACCCCTCCCCTGTTCCGCACGATTCATGCAAATATTTTCAAGCAAATACCTATAATAATGAACCATTCGTTGGGAACTGGCAAGTTTTTTCATACACATCCCACCCATCAAACCTTTTTTTCTTCACCTCCATTTTTATCGCCCAAGGGGAGTAGTTTAGTGCCTTTGTCACGCGAAATTCTGTTCCAAAAACCGGTGAAAGGACACTGAAGAACCACTCTATATTTAAAAGATGCCCAATGCGGCAATACGGAATACATTTAACGTACCCATATAATAACATCAAGGAAATTAACTTTCTACACAATCTTTTAGAAAATTTGTGGTTCCTTGGAGCAAAGGCTAAACGGGGCGACAATTTAGCATTTAAAATACAGGAAAAAAATTACATCGTTAATTATATACATATTAGAAAAACATGGAAGGCAAAAAATGGATTGGATTATAATGCTTTGAGTTCCAATAAAAAACAAAGAATAGGGTATGTATTTAAAATTGTACTATGTAATCTGAAAGGGGCTAACATTAAAGTTATCATTTCTAACTCTAACGACTAGAAATTTGATGGACAAATTTTTACAATTGCATTTTTGTCCTCTGATAATTCAAATTGAATTTCAATGAGAGTTATTTTTGATATATATATATATATATAACCGCACGCAAATGAATGATTCTCGGAAGGGTGAAAAGGAAAGAGAAGAAGTGTACGTGAAGGGCCGAAGAAAGAGAGACGATGATGATAATAATTTCGAATCGCGCCCACTTAGCATACGTATAATTTAGGCGCTTAAGATGATTCCACACTATCGTCGTTTCGTCCTCGTCTTCTTGGTTGGTGACGACTGCGACGACCCAGAATTCCATAATCACCGGGCGGTGGTTGGATGATCCTCGGAGACCGCCGAGAGACATAATCATCTTTTGATGCCTCAAATAATAAAATGCGTCGAAACGCATATAATTTTATGTATTTTTCGTTCTAAACTGTTCTGTCGTGGCGCCTTTTTTAGTAAATTTTTGTGTGTCATAAGAAGTGTTGGAACTCGAAATAGTCTTCCGGGGATTCAGCTGGGAAGACGGGACAAGAATTTGTATTCCTATTCCATCCGATGGCTATGTCGACTAGAGCGGAAGTACCCACGAAATCCACAGCTACGATGTTAGCGAATCGTCCCCACATTCTGTCATAGCAATGAGTTAACAAGACGTTGATGGTATCCGATACTCGTTGAAGACCACCCAATCTATTGTACTTAATATCCATGGTTGTGGGGGTGAATACCGCCATTGAAACACGTGGAGCATCTCGACTACGAAACAACAGATATATACATATATATATATATATATGTTTTACATATAGGGAATCAAAGTTGGAGAAATATAGTTCTCAATTCTCTCACCTGTCGGCATCTTCGATTTCAGTACCATTCAAGAACTCCAAGAGATTTTTATCCGTATTCACTTCCTGTTGTCGTTGAATGACACCAGGCCAGAGGAATTCGGATTTAGCGACTAGTCGATCGTTGTCGTAACTGATAATCAACCTCTTCCCTGTTGCCCAAATATCCGCCAAAGTACTGTTCCACAATCGACTCGATTTAAAATTCTTAGGCAGCAATTCGTCGTTGAATTGTTTCACCAAATGATCGTGGAACATCTCATGTATATGAAAATCCTCCATAAAATCTGTAACACAGAATTCAATGTTTAGTTTCTTGGGGAGTTTTTATTTAGAAAAAAAAAACAAAACATACTCACTAAATGAGAAATATTCTACGTGTAATATCACGATCTCGTTCGTATTTTTTAGGAAAGTTTTGATCTGTCTGATCATGTCCTGCAGGAGCATGATACGAACAAAACTCACGGTTGCCCACCAAGTGTTGTGGAACGAATCTTTGGGAAAATAACCCACGTTCAAGTGCAGGTACCGTACGCCGTGTATCAATTGAGATAGTACATCAAAATTCTAAACAAATATAAAAAATTGTAACCACGTGAATTGAAATTTACAGGATTCATGTATTTTACCTGAGTTATGGCGTATTTTTCATACGTCTTGTCCACGAAGTTGTATCCTTTGGGCTTAAACGCGGCGGAACAATGCGTTCCGGGTACAAATAGGTCTTTGAAAGTACGAGAGCCGAGACTATGTCTATCGTCGTACATCCATGTGGGATTCGTTGTCAGACAACTAACTTTCTGTATCACGCCGTTTATGAGCAACGCGACATGATAAGCTGAAAAATTTCATATTTTAAATATAATATACATCTGGATATAATAATGAATTCACTATTTTATTTACCTAAGCATTGTTTTACGAAAGCATTTGGGAGAGTGGATGGTAGTTCCACGTGGCTGGAGATCTTGGTATTCCTCACTCCATACGCTTTTTCTGGTTCGAAAGAATAAATTGGTGTCGACTTGGAAGTTGGTGGACTATCGTACACAGCGATTTCATGACCCTTTTCGAAATTTTCTAAACTCCAGTATACTTTCAATTCTCGAGATGCTCCATCCGAATCCGTTTCAATGACATCAATCATTGGAGATAGAAATAAATTCAAGTGAGAACATTCCTGGGAAATTGAATCTGTTGATAAAAAAAAAAGGATTGCGTTATATCCAGTTTCAAATACAATACCATTTTGAATGTAACCCACCGTAATGTTGATTATCATTAAACACCAAACGTCTATTCACTTTCAAATCTTGACTTGTCTGTACAGTTTCAAGAATATATAAACCATTGAATATCGTCGAGATAGCAATCAATAAAACGATAGAAATCATATTTTCTGTATGACAAAGTATCTTCCTTCTACAAATTTTTGATTGAATTTGCGAAATGTTGAGAGTTTATGTATGATTTTTTCCGCCATTGTATTACATTATCGCAATTCTTTATTCATCTTATTGACGTCAATGGCTTGGAAATCTTTAATCATTATGCAAACAATCGGATTCAATAATGAATTCACGCGTTAGCTGATTTTTTGGTCAAGGCTCAGTAGTGTATAAAAATCAAGTTATCTCGGGGTGCCTTGAAGCGTTAGAGTCTTAACAATTTTAACAAGGGAGTGTTCACTTGGATGACTAAGAAATTATGTAAATCAATCCAAATGGAAGAAAAAGAAAATATAAAGTAAAGAAATAATCCACTTAGAGGGAGAAATCGAAAATTCCATCCTCTGTTTTGCCCTACAGTGAAGGCCGAACAGTCGAAGATGGTCGTCCCTCGAGGGACATTCTTCCTCGAGTCAGCCCAATACTTTTCTCGAGTTTAATGTCCTCAAGATAAATAATATACGTGTAAAGAATGGAATGTCAATCGTTTTGTTGATTGTCCAACAAATTACGCTGGATCTTTTCTTTGAAAGTCTCCGCCTTCTCGATAGTAATGTCGGGTGAATGACTCGAAACGACTATTCTCTATTAGGAAATCATTTTCAAAGATTATAATAATGAGTATACATCATATACTATATAGTGATAAGTTTCAGTTCGGAATTTCAATCGTTGTAGGTGGATCACTTCGAAGAATAAGAAGAAAAAGTAGGTTTTTTGTGTCCCGAGGGATCTTGAAATACAAGAAATTGTATCACATGTATATATATATATGTATATATATATATGACTCAGCAAGCAACAATTACTACCATCCGCTCTGGTTGGTCGAATAGTTGTTTGGTTCTGGTAATTAGGGTTCCGTGGCTTCTCGGCCCGCGGGGTGTGACTTTCGAAAATGCCGGCCAAAGTCTTCGCGGAGACCAAAGGGAATTCGTCGAATCGGCAGATGGTGTCTCGACAGATATGGCAGAATTTCGTGGGTGGGTCTCTATCCTTAGGACATCGTATCCTAAAGGCAACTCTGGGTCACTCACAGGGTTTTCTGCTAGAATTCTTCCGTTGATACCGATGATTTTATGTTCGTTGACCGCATTCTTCAAAGTTGTACAAATTCTTTTTCAATAAAACTGTGGTACAGATATCCATAAGAAAGAAACGTGATACAATACATTTTGTTTTTAGTACATAGTAGGTGGAGGATTTAACGATCATAACGATCGGTATAATGGGTAATCATGAGAAATTTCCAGAAGTAGTTTTAGAAACCATCTCATACATAACCAGTATACACGATTCTACCTAATCGCTGCGATTACCAAAAATTCGTATTATACCATCCAAAACACCCCTCGAGGTCATCAACAAAACGCTCTAACTTGGATAATAAATGACGGTACCTTTCGTTCAATAATAACATAAATTTTTATTGTTTAAATTAAATGTGATCGAATATTTATATCTACAAGAAAAGTACAAAGTTATAGCTTATACTATTGTTCGTACATTACGTGTACACATTATTACTATTAATCAATATTAATATACGATGTAATTGTGGGATAATGACCATAGCATAGAATTTTGAAACTTCATTCGTTTGTTCTCCTATGTAATGGTATTAAACTCATTTCCATCGCATGAAAACACGTTTTTCAAATGACTGTTCGATTGTGAAGAAAAATAGAGCGGGGCAACGATGAGGGAATTGGGGATCACGTAAGATTATACAAAAATAAATATGATTCGTCGAATGCAACCACGACAGAAGGCACGACAAATTGCTACATGAAAGCTTCGAATAGATCTCAAACCTTGATTTTGTTTCTCTATCGATTAATGATTGTGATCGGTTATGGATCGTACGCGAGCTCGCATGTAGGATGTGTCTCTGTTGATTCTTTCGTTATCACCTGCTTTCTGCTTCCTCATTTTTCTCTCTCGTTATTCATTTTTTGTTTATATTAAGCGTGAGTACATGTGCGGTGTGAGATTATTATAATAATAATCGAATCAATGAACAATTAATCGAACGTGAAAGCGAACAGCGTTGAAGCGCTGAACACCGTCCGTTCAGTTGAACACCGACTCTCCTACATGATCTTGTAAAAAAAATACATTCCAAAACTACTATTCGTACAGGGAAGAGAAAGTGACATCAATATCAACGTATTGATGAATCGTTCAAAATACTTATCTCTAAAAATACTTCCAATAATATTATATACGTGAAGGTGGTGAAGGCAAAGCTTGTCTTTTTTGTTCTTGCTATTAATTTGTTCGATTCTTTTTCCTCCCCGACTCGACAACTTTTCCACAATTTTGGCGATTAGCGGTGAATCTTAACGACCTCAGCGACAAGCGGGATACGTTTAATCCTTAATAACATCAGTCCCTGATACGTATCGTACAAATCGTACGTATCGTAGTACATTCCGTAATATTTCTCATCTTCCAGTGCGCTTGTCTTTAAGGGAATACAATGTTATACACTTTACGTACAAAATACATATGTTTTTTTGATTCAACGTGAATAATATAATCGAATATTCAAGTATCGATGATGGAACGTTTTACATCGCACAATTTTCAAATATCAATGATCGATCAATCTAATCAATTCAAGATACAATGAAAGGTAAAATCTTTTGAGAATCAAACTTCAATGAACGATGAAAAATTTATACAATATAAAACTTACAATTGCGTGAGTTGAGATACATAAGAGAGCATGGAATCACTTTTAAAACACATCTAGCCATACTTATTCGGTATATACATTACAAATATATTCATTAATCGAGAACAAAAATATATATCCATGTAAAAATTTGGTTAAAACGAACTTATCATGAATGTGTTGTGCTTTCAAAACGAAGTGATCCTTGACAACCTTTCTTCCATCCAAGAAATGAGATCTCTTCTCAATTCTTTCACAGTCTTATAATTTCCAATCTTATATTCAATTTTTTCTTTTTTCAATCAATATCGTTTCTCAATCGACATTCTCAAAAATATAAACCCCAGGGAAGAAATTCCTCAATTTTCAGAAGGATTGAACGAGAAAATTCACTTACTCTGAGAGGTATTTAGATTCTGATACAACTTATATCGATGTAACACGCATACAAACACACATAAAATCCCATAAAAATGAAAATAAAAACTAAGCATCTACGCAAGTCACAACCTTTACTATGATAACAACATAATAATGTGTTAATGAAAGCATTCTGTCATGGAAGATTGTGTTCTTTTCTCCTCACATTCAGGAATTTCTCCCAGGACTCTAACATCTTCATTGTTCTTTCTCGTGCTCAAAACTATACATCATAAAGAATAATGTTGCTGGAGAAAAAAGTTAGGAAGCTTTGTTTAATTGGTCACAGAGCACATGGTCAGAAGTTACGATTGATATACAAAGAAATATTCATGAACGATCATCGGGGTTTTTTTTCGTATGAAGGGTAGTAGCTGTAGTAATAGTAGTAGTACGTACGCAACCTTAAGGTAGACAGTTAATAAATATAACACGCGTTTTACAAGAAACAAACTCGTGTTTTTTTGCTTCTTAAACCGGTGGTAATGCCCATAGGGTGGCTGTTTTGTCAGCAGAAGTACTTAAGAAAGAGAATTCCGTTGGATGCCAGCGACCGGATATCACTTTGTCTTGGTGTTGGGCGACCACCACGCTTGGAAGCGGCATTGTCAGATCTCCTGTTGAAATTTAACAAAATATGGAGTTTGAAATTTGATAACACGATGATATCCCCTAGAATTGGGGATCGGAGGATCGTCTTACCTTGTAAATCGGTTAATACCAGTTTATTATCGTATCCCGCCGTGAGAAGATAATAAGCTGAAGGTGAGAATCGTATGCTTCTGATATCAGCGGCGTGGGGTTTGAAACATTGCACGGTTCTACCACCGCGAATGTCGAAAAGAACGCAACTACTGTCTTCGTGACCGGATACTAAAAGGCGTTCCGATGGATCTACGCATATCGCGGCAACCGGACTTCCAACCTGGAGTACGAAATATAATTCTCATTATAAAAACGGTACACATTGAAATTTTGATATCGCATAAAATCTAAGATCGTGAACTGACCCTGCTCCCAGGAACGGTTGCCGGAGTGACCATATTGACGCAACCTCTCGTTCTCAAATCCCAGAATCTTACTGTTTTGTCTTGCGAACCGCTAACGAACGTCGCACCTCCCCAACTGTACAAACTAAGCACGTGACCGCTATGACCGCTCAGAGCTTGGAAAGGTGTACGCGTGGCGCAGTCGGTTACGTAGATCTTGCAGTCCCCGGCACCGCCGCTTATCAACAAACTGGATTTGTTCAAGGTATCCTCCAAGAAACATAGATCTCTCACGGTACCATCGTGCATCGTAAGCTCAACTTCTTGACCTGAAATGAAAAGTGGAACATGAAGTTATTCATCTCCTAATTATAATGAGATTCAACACACCGCATTGACATCAAGGTTCAAAGAATTCTGACATTCACAATGTGATATTGATATTCAGGTCAGGGAATGAAGATACTCGACTTTATTCAGGTACCCAAATTCGTAATCAATCGACTGTAAAAACGAAAAATTACCTTCGAGATTCGATGTATCGGCATTGAAGTGCATCAATTTAACAGTCTTGTCGTTGCTCCCAGTTGCCATAAGTTGACCATCCGGGGTCCACGCGAGACAATATATCGATCCCTTATGATGCTTCGTTCTCTTGAAGAGAACGGTAGGTTGATACGTTTGATGATCCTCTCTGCGACAAACAAAAATGCCTCACTATTATTCACAAAATCGAAAGAGAAAATCCTAAGATTCGTATTGAAGATTCTATAGACAATCATGAGATCGAATTTCGCTCGAGCGATGCGTGTAGCACTCTCTCGAGTTCTCAGACTTCACTTTCCTCCTACCGTGTGTTTTCTTCGCACACATTCTGTTTCCCATAGTGTCTCTCTTAATTAAACGAAATATGTATATACACAAATGATGCAGCCCGGTCTCGGATTATTAAAGCGAGGAAATTTCCAATGTGACCGTGGAAAAGTGACGTGAATATAGATTTATAACAACTAGATCCGCACTTTCTCGTCCAACTGAATCAAATTCATCCTTATATTTTCCTATTGATCAATCGTAAAGATGCGAAATGATACATTGAACTCGGTACTCGGTACCTGGATCAGAGATGGTAAAACAGGTGTAAATCGTTTCCCATTAGTACAAGTTCATCCATCAATCAGTGTTATTGTATAAAACTTATACTTCATTTCTCTTTGTAAATTACTTTACAACCATATGGCGGTGTCGTCTCTTCATCGCGTATGTTATGTCATCAATTTTTCAATCAATTTCATCATTAAATATGAGGATTTCAAATTGTTTTCGATACGAATGGGAATCAATGTTCATTCAAGACGACTGGATTGATTGAATCTTTAATGCATTAATTTAATTCAATTTCTTCAGAACTTTGATTATTCGTAAATTATCTATGTAAATTCACCATGCGAATCGATGTCTTTGTACAGTTTTTACAGTAAATTGTAAGAACTGTGAAAATTAAATTAAAATTCAAGATAATGGTCATCGCGTTCGAATGCTGGTGTTGCAAGGCCCAATTATTGTACGAATGATACTTTATCGTTTGTATTCGAAGGTTTGAGTCAGAAAATTGCAAAGACTGGAAAATAATGATTGTGCAAAACAGGTGAGAAGAAGAAAAAAAGAAAGAGAAAAGACTGTTATCAATATTTACCGAATATTGTAGAATTTGATATTTACAATGACCGTATACATTAATTTTGATTAGAATCTCAATGTATTTCCTTGATCCAGTTTTGATTCCAGCGTCAAGATAAATTTTACGAATGTAACGAACGTGCGATTAAGAAACAGTAATAATTCTCTCGAGATTTTTCTTGTCAACTTATTCAAAATGTACATTTGTAAATTAATCTTGAGACTAGGAATTTTCAAGATGAAACGATAACGAGGAGACTGTACTTTCTGAGCAATTAAGAACCGCGTGTATTATGTGTTTAAAGTTTTAACAGACGGCAGGCCTCAAATTACATACAAAAATTTTCGAATAGTCATCTTAATCAAAGATGCCTCGACTCGTCAGCAGAAGAGCTTCTTAATTTGTTCAGCAATCTTCGATCGAATCTCGGATCTGATTGTTCAAAATCCGCCCACTTCCTGTACAATTCTTAGCGTGTGTTTTTTTTTTCCTTTCCACGCACATATTAATTATTCAACTTGTTTTTTACCTGAGATCGTGGAGTTTAGGATAAGCGCATATTCTGAGGGTTTTCGAATTCGAGCCAACGGCGTATAGTTTTCCATTTGGATGAAATTCGGCGCACCGTACCGCTTGAACGTCTTCCAGAGCGGTGACGGGAACGAATCTTGGTCTCCCGGATCCTCCGTTGCTACTCCCATTGCTGCCGTCTAGTTCCGGTCTTGGCTCTTGCTGCAAAACAAAGACAAACGAAATAAGAATAATCTCAAAAATATATAATACTCGGTGCAGAGGTATCGTACGCGTGGCGTGAGTTCAATGTTCAGAAAGTAACCGTTATGATATTATATATGTAACCGTTATTAAACTCCTATGACTGTAACAAAAATATTCACAGATAAGGGTATAATGATTATAAACTGCGTAGAAAGATAATTACTTCCACAGGAAAGGTAACATAATCGCGGGGGTATTCTTTTTTTCCTTCACGCTAATGCATTGGGTTATTATATCTCGAGTTTTTAGTTTTTTCTAAATATAATTCGATAATTCTAGAAAATCGATAAAGAAATTTATATACAGTAATTTTGGACTGTTGAAACTTGGAAAATTATCTTTCACGGTAATGCAAAGTATCGTGGTACAGTCAGCTAAATTGAACCACCTAACTGTAGTCGATACAATTATCGCATTAGATTCGCTGAATCGAAATCCAGTGTTTAGTTGGGGCATCTGCCAAACTTCCTTTTGAATGGTAATTCACCGTACTCAACGTCCTCGTGAAATTGAAATTCGTATTGTTCTTTCCAGAGAAATCGAAGTTGAAATAATCGTCGGTTAAGTGTTCTACATGAAATGCTTGGAAAGACATTTTATTTCGATAAGTCATCGAACGGACGTCTCAATAATTACACAGATATCAATCTCTAAGTACATTTGTAACAATTAAATCAGTGAAACCTGTGATTCTGATGGAAATAAAACAAACTTCAGATCAGAGATATTCTCAAGCTAAATTGAATCTTCTTTTTCTTTCACCAAAGAACTCGGTCTTTGAACAATAAGAAGAATCATGCCTTTAAACGCTTTTACTTTCAACTTTGGCGATGCGATTATCTCTCGATTGGACGAATTAGCAAAGCAAATGAGCTCACCCATTCGTTCGTTTGCCTCTGGCACGCTCGTGCTACCCAGCCATTTCCTTAAAAATCCCCCATCGCCGCTACCCCTACCACCGAAGAACAGTGAACCGAAGGAGTCATTATATTGTCTCGATGAAAAATTCTACACTCTCTACACAAATAATTTGTACGTAGTACGTATCCATAATATTAAACGAACTATTAACGCTGGTCTCTTTTTTTTTCGCATCAAATAACAATCCGCAAGAGCACGTGAAAATTCATATATTATTTGTACAAAGGATCACGTAGAAGAGATGGAGAAAATAACTCATAATGGATTGTTTTGCTCTCTCGAGCTCGGTTATCTATCGATCCTTGCACGGCTTGTGATCAGATAAATATCGTAATCGTGTGAAGTCGTATCAACAATTACAAGAAATAATAATAATGCAAAAAATCGTGCAAAATGATAGTACATGATTGTTTTTTGAAAGTTTTGATCCTGATTGAACTATGTAGAAAAAAACAAAACAATTGATAATTCTGGAAAATACAAGTTTATTACACCGATTCATCGATTTCATCATGACTAGATCAAGATCGTTGTAAGAAACATCAAACAATGAGAAAGACAATCGTCAATTCTTCCGAGATTTTACGTAATCGATCGATCAATCAGTTTTCTTCCGAATGATCTAACGGACTGGAAACTACTACTTACTTATTTCACAAAACTCGATCTATCTAACGATCATTATCAACACCACTGTCGAAATAGTCACTTCCTCTGAGATTGAACATCGTTTGATATCACGAGATATCGAAACGGTATATTTCACAATTGATTTAAACGCAGATTTGTTTTTTGTTATATGTCCTTCTTTCAATTTGCGCACAATTAATTGAAAACGGGATATTGAAAATGGTACCACGATTGAAGATAAATGACAAGTTAAATGATGATACACGAGAACACGAGCTAACAAAGGAATACGAAAGAGCTATTCCTTGACCCTATCTTCCATAATGTCTTTTTATCGAACAACGATGTGGGTATAATTAAGTTAAACAATTGTACGTACCAGAGATATACGCAAAATTACATCTCAAATGTGTACATAATGACGATGATGATGAGAATAAAAAATGAATACAGATAGCCATGAAGTTATTGATGATACTACTTGTGTCTTTACAGGATGTAGCAATACGTTCAATGATACTTTTATCGTACATTATCAGTCCTCCTTCCAGAGATTCTTCAAATTAATGTGTCGCGCATGGAATTCAATCATTACGTTGTTCGATCAATTGTTTTCACGAGTCTATTCATTTCATACATCTATAATTTCCGATTTGCACAGGTTGAAATATCAGTGCCAATAAATGCACTGATATGCCTTGCACAGCAAAATGGCTAGTTTTTGGCTACCCTAGCGAAAAAAGTTTGTTGAATTTTGATGCAATCGTTGGAAAAAATTGCAAAAATTTCCAGCGAAAGTGAAAAAACCTAAATAAATTTCATCATTAAACACCGAAAGTGATTTTGATTCAACATATTTCATCGAAATTATGTTGAAAAATCTCGTTGAAAATTACAAAATTTCAGTGCAACGTTTTCAATTCTTTTTGCTCTTTTGAAAATTTTTAGAGTGAGATTTCACTCTTTTGAAGCGATAGTTTAAGGTTTGAGATTAGGAACTCATAGCCGCTCCAATCCTAGAGTGAATTTTTCATTCTAGAAAAGTGAGGGTTTACTCGGAACCAGTGAAAATTCCACTCCAACACTCACAGAAAGGATCTCTTGAAATGAGAAAATTTTTCTTGTCGCTGGGACAAAACTCATTTTTTTCTTGAGCCTGGAAAATTTTACTTGAATCAAGGAAAATTCGTTTCGATTTCAAAAGAAATTTTCTTAATTCAAGTAAAATTTTCTAGGCTCAAGAAAAGAATGAGTTTTGTCCCAGCGACAAGAAAAAATTTCTCATTTCAAGAAATCCTTTCTGTGTGTTTCTCGCTTCTGAGACTCAGTGGAGCGAAACACGTGATTTTTCACTCTCCCAAATTTGAAGAGCTGCAATGGGAAACATTGAATGTGATTGAAAAAAAACAACACGAAGTTTTGATGAAAACTGTTGGAGGAATTTTGGAGAAATTAATTGAATTTCAATAAAACTAGTTGAAGAAATTTGTTAAATTCTATAATTTTCTAACGTAAATTTGAAGTTTTGTAAAATACATATTTTCAGAGATTGCGGTTGAAAAATCTCATTGTTGCCGGTTTCATCATTCTACGACAATTCTACGATGAGCTGGAGTTCAAATCTGCTCCCACACAGCACCACAGTCTCAGAAAAATTCTTCAAGAATTCATACAGAGAACAATCAGTTGAAAAAGAATTCTGTATAAATATTTCCAAGACTGTTGTGCTATGTGGGCTGACAGAAATCTGCTAGCTCCAGCTCCATTGAATAACCTGAGGGTTTCCTTGTTTCGACAAACCACCCTGGGGGAAAAAATTTTCGTGGACAGTAAAATATTCCATTGAATAGTCCCAACGAATTTGATTAGAATTTCATTGAATCAATTAAATATTCGATGTTATCGAGAACATATTTTATAGCATTCAAGTATTTTGTTACGACTATTCAATCGAATATTTTACATGAAGCTGAAGAAACTAACTGAAACCGGTTGTTGTGACTTTTGATTGAACGTTGTTGAAGCTTTTTTTTATACCAAAAATTCATTGAACAGCCTTCCACTATACTTTTCAGATGCTTGAATTCTTAATAAAAATTTTGTGTAAAAAGTTATAACAATCTAGAATGCTAGAATGTTATTTGAAAAATTACTGTGAAATTTCAGCGACCGAGAGACAAATGGGATTTTCTTAAAATCTCACAATACATTTTGTAAAACTTATAGAAAATACCACTCCCAACTGTTTAACAATTCACTCATTTTTACAGGCTGCATAGTAATTTTCTGAAGAATTTTTACTCGTCCTTCGATAACTGGAATTTCACGGTAATTTTGACAGCAACATTCTTCTAATGCATGCATTTTTCCATAATTTTTCTTGATTTTCTGCCTACTGGGATAAGCATTTGTTGAAGCATGTTTAAGAAAGAGTTGAAAAAATTGATTGAAATTTCTGCACCCCCAATAAACACACATACGTTATTTCAACACGTTGAAAGAACGTTAGACTGTCAAACGGACGTCAGTCGTTGATTTTCAGTTGAAATTTGATAGGGAAATAGATGACCAGGAATTACGTTTTGATGACGTGTAATTTAAACTAATATTCAAAAATAACCATGAAACGACGTCCTCAAAAAACGTGTTTTGAACGGGTTTGAATCACGCGTTTAAAATGTGTTTATAACACCTTGTGTTTGAACTTCAATGGAAGATATTCTGCTAAAAATGTCGAACAAAATCGAACAATGGTTAAAATTTCAACAAAGAGCAAGATAGTAAATAGTGTGGTATACTTTCCAAATTCTGTCATACTTAAAAATACTATTGTTCTCGATATTGAATGAAAAGTTTTCAAAATAATTTGTTGAATTCAATTGACGTTTTAGAACCATCATTAGAACACGTCAATATTTGACGTCTTTTAAACGATGTTCAAACCGTTGATATGACGTTATTTTATGGTTGAAAAACACGTGATCTGCCGCGACATTTTTACGTTGAATCAACGCAAGAATATTACCAATTCACAACGTGTGGTTATTGACTGTTTTGGACGTTTTTAAAACGTGCGTGTGTTTACTGGGCCAGAGCTTTTACTGTTAAATTCGTAAGAAATTTTGTTCTTTTTCTTCACAGTCTAGAATCACAGAATTAATTTCCTATCCCACCAAACTTCTCAGCGAACAGTGATATTCCACAATATCATAAGAATCTATTGCATTATCGTTTTCATTTCTACAAGAAATTTCAACATCCCAGAAAGAGATGTCCGGTAAAACCAGTCGTTTGTCTTTTATCTGGGTTGTGGCACACTTAAAACCTCTTCTCGTTACCTTTTCTCGTTTTCCATTAGCCATCAAAAGTTTGAACAAATGAAAAATAATCTCAATAATCCCGATTGCAGTTCCCGAATAATAGAAACCCACGAAACAATACCTAGATTCTTCACACTTCCATTTTTAACCGGTTCTATTCATTTCTCTTATATTGAAAATACTTTCCATCGCCATCACTTTTCCCTTCCTCGAACTTTTGAAATCACTTTCACGGTCGATGAATTCCTGCCCCGCGGACACGCGGGCATCACATAAATTCCATTAGCGCGACCAGGAAATTACTTGGACATATTAAAATTAATAAAATTCTAATTAGATATATATATATATTTTTTTTTTTTCATCGTAACGATTATTTTATTTATCACGGCAGGATCCAATTAAGATGATTATTTTCAAGAGTTCAGAGTAAATCATTGTAACACATTGAATATTGATCGATCAGGATATTTTCGAATGTACATATGCATATACATTATAAAATATTAGTTGCGTAAAGTTGTTTTTTCATCACCTTTGCACATCGAACGAGAATATGTAATATTAAACAGAAAATTACATAAAATAATTTCATATATTGACTTGTCTTCTCGTTATTCAATGGTTATAAATGTCTGATCTACGTCGATTGCTAATCAACGTGAAACATAATTTTCCTCATTTACCTTATAAGATTCTAAATTATCTTTTTCAGCTCACGTCAGTGTAATGATTTTAATAAAAGAAGTAGTTCATACAAAACTTTGCAACCCTCATTATCTGGGTAATTGTGCCGCAAGGTGTTAATGTAACATCTTAATTGGATGAGAAGATTTTAGTATAATCATAGAGGACACGAATACATGAGTCTCTCTATACACTCTCATTATCATCCAAAATGTGACGAGATCAAGATACAAATAAGTATAATAAGTTTGACATTTTGTTATTGTTGTTGTTGTTGTTGATATAAGCTAAAACCTAGCTACACACAATCTTCTTCTGCTTCTTCTTTCAGATTGCGTAAGGCTGAAAAATACGGATCATCGTCCATCCACTTTCGCTTTTACAGGAAGAATTTTTTAATTATAAATTCTTTTCCAAATTATACTACATATTATACTTTCTTATTCAAATGTAATATCACTGGTACTTATTAATCTTTCAATTACCATACCGTCCTTATAATTTTATGATTATTAAACGAAAATAATGGTGGTATTCGAACAATACTTTGTCAATGAATAATTCAATAAATCATTTCATGAATTCAAAGAGCGTTGAGAGGTATGAATTAATGTCATCATCTCTGACGCTTGACGATGTTCCTTTTCTTTCTTCTCTTTCAATACATAATTGTATTTTGAATTCCAAACTGAAATAAACGTGTTACCTAATTCAAGCGGGTCGACGTACCTTGCGTATGAATTAATTTCGATTTCTGATGTGAGCACAGGGTGCATTATTGCGGTAACTGATAATTGAAATTGTGAGCTCGACGTATTTCTCATTCTACGCCGAACAACAACGCAAATACGAAATTTGAAACTGATCAACCGAACTGGTAACCGAAAAACTCATATTCATGATTGATCAAATCTATTTCCTGTAATTGATCATGATTAGTTGATTGGTTGTGAGTACACGATCTATCCAACAAATTGCTCTTTCCCTCGATCGAATGTTACCTAAAATTGTGAACACTTTCTTTTTGTAACTCTTGGCACGTCAAAATATAGTACTTCCACGATCGATCTGATTAAGAGTGGTTGGACGTTTCATTATGCGCATTTGAAGAATATCGGAAAGCATATTTCACGATATAACGGGTTTCATCGTTATTAAACAAACATTGAACGAAATCAGTTCCCGTGTGGAAATTTCTCCCGAACTCAGACCTGGGCCAGGTTTATAATCCGCACATGAAAATTAGCCCCAACTTGGAATGTTACGCGTTTCAATCTAGGCCCCGTGATGGTATCAAACATCCAGGCAAAACAATGGTAGTCAACTCGGGGCCCACATGGGCCGTGGGTAGGCAACCTTGTATTGGATGCCTAAGATATACCCCTACGGGGCCAGGGTCTATCTTAGGATGCCCAGGATTGATTTCCACACGGGTTATTGGATTTGTTTTTTTTGCATTAATTAATTTTTACACGAAGACTGGTGGTGGTGGGGTTGGAAACTGCAAAGAGATTTTCTCGACAAGTTTAATTCAGGCTTGATGATTTTACAGAGAGTCTCCATGTAAAAATTTACCAGGGGCGGAAGGCTGACTCAAGGCAAGGGTTGACTGAAGCTAATTACAACGCCAGCTTGATTTCTGCTCCGTTACACGCAAAAGAATGAAATAGCTGTCGCTACCGCTCACTTTTTTAGCACCCCTTTTTCACTGCTTTAGCTACGATAATTGCAGCTATAGCTATTCATCAACTACCACAGTGGAAAATCGTAGCTGGGACCGCACGGGTTTAGTTGTTGATATTTGGATAGCCAAATAATTTAGCTATGAGATTTCAGCTACGGCAGCTACATTTCTTGTTTTTACCGCTAAGCGAGTAGCTGCGAGAGCTGAAAAATCGCTCCCGTAGCTAATTTTTAGCTATCAAAATAATAACCAATTATTCTTATATTGTCGAAGTTTGAATCGTTCATTATAATGAATTGGTAATCGAATAACGAAATACTCAGCTGTTGAAGACGAAAAACCTTGTAATACATTTTTTAAATGATGTTTCCAGTTCCAGAAAGTTGATTCTAAAGGATAAACACCAATGATTCATCAGATTTTGTGGGTTTCAATTTTCATTTCGTTTCTATAAACGATTCAAACTTCAGGAACATTTATGTTTCTCCGTGTAACTGATACAGAGCTTTCACTATGAAACCAATCTTGCTTCAAGCCTGAATCAATGCTGTGCATTAGCAACCCTGTTGTTAAAATTGGCGAAATCGCCGAAGTTTCACTGGTTAAAGATCAATGGGATCAATAAATACAAATCAAACAAACGTCAATCGAGTAACATGGGAAAAAGTAAAATGAGCTGTGAGATGGATAGCCAGTTTTTTAACTCCAGTAGTTGAATTTTAGCTGCTTCAGCAAAATTTTGAGCCTAATCAGCTCAATTTTAGCTAATGTTTTTTAGCTATAATAGCTGAAATTTAGCTGATAGAGCTACAAATTTCGTCTCGTGCAGCAGTGGAAGAAGAATTAAGCAACTTCTTTTCAAAAAAACAAAACTTTATTACAACAGCGCACTGTTAAAAAGAAAAACCCGAATTTTTCCGTACCCAGGAACTGGAAAATTTCTATTGACCCGAAATTTTTTCGTATTTCGAATGAAATTTTATGTTCTTCATCCCAATTTTCCAGCACCCTGGCAGAATTTTACTTGAAAAATTACCGTGAAATTTCAATGATCAATGGACAATTCATTTCAATTCAACTCATTTCTACAGTCTGCGCAGTGCATTTGTGAAAAATCTTTCCTTGTTCTTCGATTATTGGAATTTCAGGGTAATTCTTATAACACAACCCCTTCAGTGTATAAATACAAGAATTCTCCAATACGTGTACTGGAATTTTCATAATTCCAATGTAATTTTCCGGCACAAATGCTGAGGTTAATTGTTTCCAGTACGTTACAAGAAGTTTTCCGCAGATTTTTTGTACAGTGTGATATAACGTTAGGCTATAAAATCCTGCAAAGCAAGGGAATCAAGAGAAGACACACGTAACCCATTATCAAATCTCGATCGATAACAAAAACTTCTTAATTACAAGTGTTTACGTCCGATTAACGAGACCACGAGTCGACGAGTGAAAGTAAAAACAACAATTTCTCATCAATTTATCAATCAATCCGATCATTGAAAAACTGAAAAAAACCTGACGAATTAGATATCCTCTACATCAATCGAACGACTAAAGTCGCATTCGATTCCCATCTGGACACATGCTCGATTAAGCGTGATCGAAGAGACCACTTTCCTCGACCAATATTTAACGAATCACGGAGACGGTGAGTGAACCTGAACAAAAAAAAACACAAGACTCGGATCGTTACTACCGGACTATATAATAATAATATAATACAAGATGACGCATGCATGTATAAAAGAATTTCTCTCGGAAGTGTGGAGGAGATTCGCCATAAATTTATGTAGCGTAATGTTGTTAGATACACTTTCATATTCTTTTTTGTCACAAACGGAAAATTCAGCGTAAGAAAAAAAGAGTAAATGTGATATAATCGGAACGATAAGTGACAAAAAAAAACAAAGAGCTAGGATTTGAGAATAAATACACCCTGGCATAAATTACACGTTTGATCAACGTTCTTGACGTCATGAAATACGCTAAATGCAACAGAGCATTCAATATAATTTTTCTCACCCCGACAAGCTTGTTTGATCTTATCGTATGACTTTTCAAACTCGTTACGTAATCCTTTGGCCGATCGGTTTTGATTCCCATTCCGGAAATGTCATACGAGCCAGGCTAGATTCGCGGGAAAGGAAATTAGGGCATAACTGAAGGATAAACGAACCATGTAGCTACCGCGTCGTCTTCCCGGCTTATCGTGTCGTCTCTCGTCGAATCGTTTGCACGTCGTCGGTTTGTTGATCCTCTCGAAAGTGTTGGGAGAAACTAGGGGACCGTTTGGGCCATGACCGTGTTCCTCGATATCGACGTCTAGAAGATTTTCCATCGATCTTCGAACTCTTCTGCATCCACTGCTCGCGTTCGATCCTTTTGGACTGTGTCTATGCACGTGATTACCATTCTCGTCTCTGTGCTCATCCCATTCGCTGATTTCACTTCTGACATCCTCTAACGACCTCGTTCTGCCCGAAGAACAATTACAGGATGGTACGCTGCTCCTTGTTAATCCGCTGGAACTTTTTGTACGCGCGCCCGCTCTTTCCATCATCATAATCCTCGGCGATAGGGTGACCGGGGATATTTGAAGAGGTTGCACCACTTGTGGAGTCGCAGGGGGAGGTGGGGGTGGCGGCGGGGGCATCGCATTTCGATACAAAGGTGCCAAATAATAATAATCCCGGGGTGGCGGTTTGGCGGCGTTGGGCATCCTCGGTCCTGCCAGGTAATTGTATTCCGGGGGTATGGGGGGCCCTCCCATCCACTGCGCGATCGTCTCCAGGGGTACCGGTCTGTAACAGACCGACGGTCCCCTGGGATGATTTCTGTACATCATCGGGGGCCAAGGACGATGTTTCAGGTCCAATCGAGGATCCAAAATTCTAATATCACCCATTTTTAATAACGGTATAATAACGTAAGCACTAAATCTCACTCATCGACGACACTTGAATAAAATTTGCACATTCGATAAAATCTTGATCAACATTCTCCGTTGCTTAAATGTCGACAGATTTGAAACACCAACTTCGATGGGGAAAGAAAAACAGAAAAACCAGTAAAACGTGATCGACCCGAGTACACTGTGTGTGCATCTGAGTACGACGATGGAGTGTTCGTAGACTGGCAATGTTCTTACCGAGTGACTCCGGGGGCCCGTTGAGAAACGACCCACTTCTTCTCCTCTTCACAAACGAAACTTCTTACTCTATAACTCCCTTCTCCATCGTAAGAGAGTAATATCATACACGAAGTCTAAGTCTCTTTCTTTATTTATCTCCCTCTCATCCTGATCGTCTTTCACGCGTTTCGAATTTGCACGAATGTGCAGCTCTTGATTAATTGTTGTTATTATTATTGTTATTATTACATACGACCAGGAGTAGAAGAAAACAAAAAAATAAGACTTCAACGCGTGGGGTGCATGGAACGAGCACATTTCATACAATTTCAGGCACGTAAGCTTCGAATATTTATGGTTAAGAATTTATTTTGATTATTTATTCAAGAAAGCATCATGAAAATTCAATCGAACTTCTAAGAAACGTATAAGAAGAGTATTCATGTCATATGTAAAATATGTGGAAGTGAGATCCTATAATGATCAATAAGAATATGAATAATAACATTCTTCCGTTCGATCGTTCTAGATTTTCATAACGACACTACGCATACGATACCCGGTTTTCATTCATCGAGAGAGTTTGACGTTGCTCGAATCTCGAACGTATGATAGAAAGATAGGAAAAATATATATACACACACATCGAGAGGGAACGAAAATATTCAACATTCGTTTTCCATCCAATCTCGCTTTCACTATTAAATCGAGGTAGGACAATTCGTTTCCCTTAGTATCTTTAGCTTCTCATTTTCACGATAGAAATCACAACGCCATTATCCGCAGGAAACGAAAAGCAAGAGAGGACTAGGTGTGGAGCACCTCGATAAAGAACCACGCTGTGAATTCGAATTCATTTTCCCATTGTATCACAATCGCCGCATTTCCGTTGTTTTCCTTTGATCCGCAATTTCCACAAGGAATGCTATATATTTTTCGATACCTATCCCTCAGCTTCCAAAGTTCCTGTATTTTTGTTGTTTCCTTCGGAACGCGTTTCAATGGAGGAGATCATTTTACAAGTGTGGAAAAGAACAAATACTTTCGCTTTATATATTTTACCCGAGAGAAATTGTATAAGCATTATTTGTGCGAGAGGTGAGAATAAAAGTAGATTATTGCGTTCTTTTTGTTTCCCATCATCGTTCTACATCAATTATCCAATATTTCTTTGTTGAACCAATAATGAGGAATGATAATTTCTGATTTATTCGTTCTGTGGTTTGAATTATTGATCGAAGAGGATCATAAAAATATAGATCGATTCTAAAAGATAGAAAAAAAAAAACATCCTTCGAGAAGAATCATAACTTTCCAATATTCGCATGAAATAAAGAGAAGATTATATTTCGAAAGGAAATGGATTCATCGATATTCCTCTGACCTGTACCAAAGGTACAAGGAGAAATATCGAACGACGATACGCTTCGGATGGAATGTTTCTTCCTTGCAAAGGACACTCGACGCATCGGTTTAAAATACTCGCATATCAATTTGATTTCCCATCGCTGCTTTCTCCGATACGCTCCGTTAATAATTCGCGGCGATGCGGCAATCTTCTCTTTTTTTTCTTTTTTTCTATTCCTTTTTCTCTTTATTTCTTTCTCTAGTTTCAGAGACTTCATATAAACTCGGCTCTTATTTTCGAGAAACCTTGCTCTGAGGCAATATTTCCTTTCGCTGAGAGAGTACGAGAGAAACATGTTAATAATGTTAATAATCACTCCATGAGATCGTAATTATTGTTGATATTCGTATTATGAACAGGAGTAAAAAAAAAAAAACAGAAGGAATACACCGAATTTCCATCGCGCGTTTTCAATACCTTGCGGTTTTCCGAGAATTCAAACAACGAACGTACATAGACGTGCGGTTTGATTCGAACTTTTTATCAGTCCTCGATAAAACCGAGAGATATTTTTTTTTGTAGAGAAAACAAAGAGGGGGAGGGGGGAAGAAAATTGGGAAATATTTCAATATTTCTTCATTCTCTTCTCTTTACGTAGAGAAAGTATCGCATCGATGTACGCCGACAGACGTCGGGTGACACGGAAAGCAAATTACCGTGATTCGTCGTCTGTTAGAAATTTGCGCGGTCATATTATATGTTCTTCTTTTTTTTTCCTTCTACCTCCCTATCGACCTAAATTATTAATTCATAACGTTACCGTAACGTTGAAGTTTCTCAATAAGTTGTATGTTGTTCTGTCATTTCTTTCTCATTTTATACCATCATTTGGAAGGAGAAAAAGGATGCATCGTTTCGAAACAGTACTGTTATTCAGTTAAAATGCAGTTACTCTACCATGAAATTATTGATATGATACGTAATACATATACGAATTATCGTTACATCATTCGTCAACGATGTGTCGTCGTTATCGAATCCTGATATCAAATGACTCTGGCTATACTTCGGTTTTTTTCAATGATTAATTTAACCGCTGTTGAAAGAACTTTGGAGTTTATTTGAGAGCACGTGCCACGAGGTCATAGGTGTAACGACGCTGTAGAAAGAGGATCCGGTGACCGAATTTTCTCATCCGTGCTCGCAACATAGCGAATTTTTATGATTTATTTGATACTCCTCTTTATTCACTTTCTCATCCGTTTTCATCTTTTATTTCATCTCTATTCTTTGTTAATTCGGTCACTGCTTGAGCGAGATTAAAAAATCAGATGATATTTCCTGATTATTACCCATGTGGGAATGGAAATAAGGGCCGATGCTGGCCGATACAGTGTTGTTAGTCCCGGCAAATCTACTCTAACTATTAAGAGCCAGTTGAATTGACGGTACTGAATCATTTTATATAAAGGACAGTATAAAATTTACCACTGTGTCAGTATTGGTCTTTGATGAGAGCCTCTTATGGGGGATCTCTGGCGTTTCAAAATGACCAGTTGTTTCGCCAGAGCTAATTGAGATATGGGAACCCATGAAAGTATTGACAAGACTGAAAAAAAACCCAAGCTTGGTTATTCTGAGGGACAAAATCAAACCACTTTTCTCATCAATATCTGTGATGAAAGAAGCATTGGTGGATGCTTGGTCCAAACTTGTCCTGATCTTATGATTCCCAAGCCTGGGCCAAGTTTGATGAATTGTTCGAGACAAGTGTCGGCAGGTCTTGTACCAAGACTTGGTTCATGATTGGTACATGTATCCTCAACCAATGGAGAATTGCGAAGTCCACCTAACGATCCGCACAGGATCGAAGAAGCATCGTTCAATTTAATATCCCGTTCATGTTGAACATCATTTCCGCTTACCGCTATTTCATCATCGTGGAAAGTGAATCTAAAACACGTATCATATATCATATTGTTCTATTAAAAACCAGCCGATGAACACGAATCTTCAAAACTTATAAAATATATACAAGATGATCAAGACAGGTGATTAACTCGTCAAGCGCGTACGCTATCTTAACGATTTGATTAATTCAGCATAAAAAAGAAAACACCATCGCTCTTATCGAAATAGAGTTTATACTGGATATGGCATTAATTTTCGATTTTGTAATAATTAATTTTCCCAGCACTTTGAACGGTGAGTGGAAAGAAAATCAAAGGTGGCAGACTTTCCTTCTCTTTTCAACATCCAGGACAACTGCAGTTTGAAACAGGTTCTTTGTGAACGGTAATAATGATAATACATTCAACTACGGTTGTTTGACAAAACTTTCATGTATGTGTGCGATCGGAAACGTAAACTGACTACATAATTTTGAGCTGGCCTGCATTTAATTACCCTACCTTAGGTCCTGTTCCTTTGGACCATGACGTAACTCGTTGTTGATTTTATGGATTTGACGTCAAGGAAAAAAGAACTTATCGAAAGTGAAGTTAATTTATGTATGTACGTGTACGTTATGACATGCCGGAATTTCACACGCTCGCTGGTCTTTAAATGATCCGTTACACGAAAAAAAAAAAAAGAAAAAAAGAACGAAGGAATTATTATAATAATAGGAGAAGAATAATCTACACTTTCCATAGAATTATCATTCCTTTCTCAAGGATCTACTATTTTCGAGATAATAAAATATTATATTCAAATTTATTTATTCTGTGATCGTAAAAACAGAGAAAAAGAGTTCAACAGTTTAAGAGTTTACCATTGATTAGAAAGTAATCTGGATATAATCAAATCTGTGAGTTGTTGAAATGGTCAATCATCCTTGACATTGTAATTTCTATGATGCTTCTGTGGTCCAGCGGATCCAATTGCGAGTTCGCCGAATCCTTGGTAGGAGAAATTATAGGATCGCTGCTTGTGGTAAATAATAACAAAGAATTCATAAGAAAGTCGAGGTGTATCGTTAGATCCGGCTGGTCGAGCTTACGTCTATCCGAGATGAGGATGGTGGCCTACTTTTTCTTATGTTTAACAACAATTTTAACCACCTCTTCTTTATAATCAGGATTATTTCTTTGTAGAGTCGGATTCGTCGCGGGGGATGAATTTACGATCAAATTCAATGCTTGGAAAATTCAGAATTGAGGCAAAAGAAGGAAGAAAGGATTTATAGCTCGCTATTCAAAAAGTTCAAAAGTTAATAATCAGTCCCACACTGGGAAGCTGAGAAAGTTTTTTGTTTAGAATTTCGCTGTATTTCGGCGTGACGAAGTCTGTGTACAAAAAAGAAAAGAAATTCCAAAATGAGGATTATATAAAGCATATCCGTGAATTCATTTGCTCGCATCGAATATATTCATTCGTAAGAAGGCTCAGTGTTGTTTATCAAAACTTTCTACAAACATCCATTATTGAGAGAATCATTGTGAATCGATATTCTTCTTTCTACCATTCATTGATTGATATCGAAAAGTAGTTCGTAGCAGCTGAAGAACATTGACGTGTTTTGCAGCTATATGTGTACTTAATTTATCCCTGCAATGCCATTCGTTTGATTCATGAGCGTGAACAAAGAATATTAATTCGCTTATGTACCTGTCTTATCTTATAGATCGTAGGTGGTTCTTGAGAATGCTTTTCTCAACTTATTTACAGTCTATGCGTCTATCTTATTTTGTTTCTACAAGAAAATACTGGTAATAAAACCGAAGTAAATTTTCCTTTCGATCGAATTACTAGAAATTGATTCATAAGAAACGAATTGAAACATTCAGGGATGATTCTTCGAGACTTTGTCTACGCTCAAATGACGTGTATACTCTTCTATCCTTAGAGAACAAAAAAGGTATGGTGATGTTTACTTCATAATTTTATAATGAGTGTAAAGGCAATGCACCGAGGGGTTACACAGAGAAAAATGCGGCTTGAAAATAAAGTAATTGTTAGAAGAATCTCAGAATATTTCTCGCTTTTTTTATGATTATAAAACGGTTTACATGTTTGTGAAATTTTCCCAACTGAGACTGATATTAAGAAAAAATTCATGAATTTTAGGAAGTGAATAGTCAATTTTCATGCTGAAATTTCGAGAGATTCATATTTTTTTTTTTACAACTCTTGTTATGTATCAATCATCTTTCATTTTTTATCAGTAAAATCTAACAAAAACCTGAACCTTTTCATGTTTATTAAAAGCAAAAAAAATTATGGAATATTCTTTGATTCTCTTAGAAATTACTGTATTTTCTAACCGCGTTTGCCTTCAAGTAGCAAGATCTCCTATGTATAATTTCTCCAAAGTACACTTCTATATTTTTGTAATATCACTCAACTCTTTGAATTTAAAACAGTGAAATCTCACTGATTTCAGTGGAAAGTCGACCATTGCATCTAGAATCAGTGGATATCAACTGATTTCGGCAGTAAAATGTCACTGATTCAATCAGTGAAAAGCGCTTTTGATTGCTGAATCAGTAAAAAAATGCTCATTGAATTTCATATAAAGTTATGTTAAGCAATTGAAGTCTAAATTTTGCAATAATTTTCATACCTTTTCTGGATTTTCATATGAAATTACATCAAATCCCATACAGAATTATGATTTTTCATGCATTTTTATATGAATTCCAAGACATTTTGCAGTAAATTTCATGAATTTATGATTGGACTTTATTTCAATTACAAGTTTCAGAATTCTCATATTCATCTGATACATGAAATTTCAGGCTATTTTTTACAGTGTATCTACCGATTATGTAGTGAAATATCTTGGATTCCATTCAGTAGTCGACCATCAACTGGAAAAGCAGTGAAAATTGACTGATTCAGATTGAGAGTGTATGCAGTATTTCTTGAATGTCCATAGAAATAAATCCGGTATATAAAGTGGTAATTTGTAAATTTCACAATATTTTTGAGAAATCTTACACTAAAGATTCGACTAATAATATCCCGACGCTAATATCTCCTTAAGAGGATACGAACGCATAGATGGCTCCATCCGGTGGCATTTTTTCCGACCAAAACACTCGAAACTGAACGCATAAAAAAGTCTGAAAGTTTCAGGGATGAATCTTTGAGGGTTTATCTAGATCTGTACAGAGCCGGAATTCTGAATTTCTCGCTCGTATCCACTCAAGGGTTGGTACCGGACTTCGAAATTTCGAACAAAAAGGCACCCTTCGAATCCAAAACAGTGAAATTTTACTGATTGCAGTGGAAAGTGGATCCCTGCGAATTAGTGCATATAACAATGCACAATCAATGAATATTAACTGATCTCACAGATTCAATTCGTCAGAAACACTTCCAAATGCATAACCAGGGCTTATTCACTGATGTTTCATTGATCTGAATTTGGAGAGTATGAAAAAAAAAACACCGCCGCATTTTTTGCAAAATGAGAACGAGAGATTCTTACATGAAAAAATTAAATCTGCTTCGTCTCTCACTGAGAAAACTCTTCAGTTGTAGTAACTAAAAACGACATCAAGTAGGAAATATGAATTGCCTGAATACTAATGTTTAGTTCAGGTCGTATTTCACTAAAATTTTTAGACACGACAATTGAACAATTTTTTCAGTGCTCCAACTAATATATTCTCATTCCCTTTGTTGATGAATTAAATTTTGATGTATAATGAATTTTGGGAGTCTTTTTTTGGCAAAACACTGTCATTTTAACTAATAAAACGATTTTCAAAAAAACTGAAAAATTATTTTCCCAAGTTCAAGATATCGAGTATTATCGACATCAAATACCCTAGTTTAAGCGCGATCATGGCGCTATGTGGAGCCAGTTGAGAGTCCATGGAACTACGATTGTGAATTGAAATTGTATTATCGACTGAAAACTCTCTCCTCCCGAGGTTGCAGTCTCGCAGTTATCATCGTTGAGTACCGCAAGATCTGTGGATCATACTTTCCAAACTCTGTAGGTAACGATGAAGATCTACTGAATCCCTGATGATACATGTGTGCATAGGTAAATAAAATTACATACAAATTCAATATCGAAGAGAACATGAAGCTTCAGCGAACGTTCAGATTAGATCTGTATAGATCGGATTGAAGGTTCATTAGAGCTAACTTTTAGATTCACAAACGTTTGACAAAGGTTCTACGAACGTTGAAATGTCAGCCTCGGAATACGTTCAGGAAACATAGATGAAACGTTCGCTGAAGGTTCATCGAAGGTTTGAGGAAGCTCCACAAAAATATCTATACTTAGATTAATTTATAATAATTTATGTTTATTAATTAATTTATTTTTCATATGAATTGATCAAAATTAATATAAGTATAGATATTTTTGTGAAGCTTCGTTAAACCTTCGTTGAACCTTCAGCGAACGTTTCATCTATGCTTCCTGAACGTATTTCGAGGCGGACATTTCAACGTTCGTAGAACTTTTGTCAAACGTTTGTGAATCTAAACGTTAGCTCTGATGAACCTTCGGCTCGATCTATACACATCTGATCTGAACGTTCGCTGAAGCTTCATGTTCTCTTCGGGTTGTTGAAAAAAGAAAAAAAACAGGAATTCTTGGATATCGTGAGAAATTTCATATGTTTCACTGTAATTTACATGATTCCAACGTAATTTTCCTGCACGGTACTAGAAATTTTTGGTAGATTTTTGTCACAGTGTAGTATTTTATTTACCGTTGCAGAGAAGTACAAGTTTTTGATTTGAAATAAATCATAAAACAAAGTCAACGTCAACATATCCATTCATTTGACATATTTATAAATTTCCATTATATTTGAGCCTGATGTTAAAGAAGGAACTCATGTTAGCCGCAGGTGATCGTTCATTATTAATCAATATCTCAATTTGTGTCATTCTTAAACAACATAATTGTAATTCCGTATATACAAAGGAAGCCAATCTAATCGTATAATTTTAAAGATCATTAATTTTCTGATTATATTCAATCACAATGTTTCTCGCTGAGAGATCAGAGAGAGGATTACGCCCACGTTGACTTGACGAATTCAATGATACGTTTGGAAGTTATTTAGGTACAGGAAGCAATGAATGACACTTCATTCAATATGTAAATGTTGTAAGTATTATTAATACATCAACTCCTTTTGACTATGTAAACAGAATTGTAGAATCGATGAATCGATTAATTAAAATTCTCGGGTTTTTTTTTATCCCGTTTTGTCTCTTTTGTTTCATTTAAGAAACCACAGGAGATGAATACGATATATTTCATTGCTACGGACATTCGCGATTCATTCTAAACACTCATTAATTAATTCAAAACTCTAGGGACGAAGATGGAGGAAAAAGATGTAAGAATTGAATTCTGAGGAATTTGAATCGCTGTCACTTTGAAACTGAGATCGTTAGGATGGAACAAAGAATTGAAAAGCATGGAATTTTGTGTGATTTTTTTCAATACATTGAAGAAAATTCAAAAATTTGTTCATAGCTTCAACGAAGGATGAGCACTCTATAAAAATTTTTCAGATGAAATTTCCACTCTTTTAGAGTGATAATCAAATTTTGGAGTGAATTTTCCACTTTAAATAAGTGAGAGATCACCCGAAATGAGTGAAAATCTAACTCGAAGCGAACTGCCTCACTTCTAAGACTTGGTGGAGTTAACCGCGTGATTTTTCACTCTTCTAGATTTAAAGAACAGTCTCAATTACTTTTTGCACTTCGAGTATATTTTCTGTTATTTTTCCATTTGTGAAAAATTGGAGAAGTGTGGAGAAAAATTCCATGTGAACACTTTTGAGCGTCAATGTTACTGAAGTTTGAAACGTTTATATATAAACAAAGCGAAACGAAAATTCGAATCTATCGAATCTGATAAATCACCGTTATCCGACTACTCAAATTAAAAAGAATTTGCTGAAACAAAGTATTGCAAAATTTTGGGTCATTAGCAATTCGTTTCAATAAACGAACCAAACTTCAGCAACTGATAGAACTAATCTATAGAAATATAGTTCAGGCCCTGGAAAGTGAGTGCGTTACAATCTTGTTTTGGGTTGAACAAAGTGCAACCAAAACGCAGTCCTTTGAATAAAATAAGAACCCCTAGTTTGGCCCTAACTGGGTGCCGCCAAGAATTAATTTCCATAAGGGGTGATTTTGTTTGTGGTGTGGAATCTCACTTTAAAAATTCTGAGGATTATATGAATTCATTTAACAACACTACTTCTGAATAAATATCAAATAATGTAAATGTTCAAATGATTTACTACTCACGCAACCTTGGAAAAATACATGAATGTGCTATCATATTTTTGTACTCAGTGGAAGAATATGCACTCAGACTCACCTGTAACAAAAAAAAGAACATTATTCATTATTATTTGGTAACCTCAATATTTTTATTTTATGATAAATAATAAATACTCCTTCACTGTGTATTTACCACGCAGGTGAAGAAAAAAACCACATAGTTGTACTGTATAATTATAACTCGATTAGAAAAGTACTCAAGCTGTCGATCCCTGATTCATATCATAAAGTAAAGATATCACCACCAATAGAATAAACTGCAAATATATTCCATACCATAAAAGATATCCATTAATCACGTCTAGGACGACTTGAATGTTATGTGGGTTAGTAGTATTCAATTAATCGGTATACCTTCGTGATTTCAATAAATCAAGTCGCTCTCTCGACAAGCAGTAGTGAAATTTCATAGATTCAAATTCACAGAGAGAGCGCAGGAGATGAACCTTCTATCTTTTAAAATCTATTTAACGATCTACTTTCTATCATTCCCGAGACATTTGGCGAATGAAAAGAAAAATAAACAGAATACATTGCATTAGAAAATGTAATGAATTATAATAATTCATCGGTAATCGAAAAGGAGGAAAAATCGAAGGAACATAAAAATGGGCGGGTCTTGGCATCTCATACTTAGTACGTAAACGCAAGGCTGAACGAAACTTGGTCGCAACCGCGTCCCACACGTTTTACCTTAGATGGAAATCTACTGACCAACGAGTTGTCGCAAGTGACGAAATCGTATTATTCTGATTACCATCGAATTATCTCGACAAATTGACACAGCTAACAGAGTTGGTGATCGATATTCTTCGCTTTACGACAACAACAAAATACGTACTCATGTTCTCTTCGAGTTCATATTGATTGTTGTGATCTTTTGTTTTTGCGGCTTTTCTATTCATTTCATTTGGAATAGCCATTATTCAATCATCTCGAAACACTTCTCACCGTTTAGCGTCAAACAACAATGAATATTCAATGCAGAAGCGTAACGTCATCGTTAATAGACTTGAAATAATGTGTTTTGATTTTTAACGTCGTGATTAGCGTTTTGCCAAGAATAAGGTAATTATATCTAAGAGGAATAATAAGAACTGCACTTTGTGCACTCAGGATCGTGTAATCGAACATTATTAATTTTCATGATCGATAAAAATTGAAAAATCATTTTATATCTTCTATTCCCTAAACTTTCACCAAATATATCAACAACGCTTCATTTAATGTTAACGATTCCATGAAATCGGGACATTTTTCAGACAGGAAATTCCATTTTTTTTTCTTTTTTCATTAATGTTTCATCGTTGCTTATTTGTGAACGTTTTCTTTTTTTCACTTTCTAACCGCGAATAACGGAGTGCGTGTGGATTATACGAGAATTTTCGATGTCTTACTTCAAAATTACCATTTAATCCTATTCGAGATGACGGACGTAACGACGAATGATCATTCAATCCCATTCAAACCCATTGAAAAATCGATTTTGTCCTCGTATTTCATTTTTAAGTTGATTTTGTCCTGATTGTTGAATAATGCGGATAAAAACAGTACTTTTTCATTTTAGTTTGAATTTCTCCTCCAAAAGATGAAAGTGATTGAGGAGAAATTCAGATTAAAATTTGACAAAAGTACTGTTTTTGTCCGCATTATTCAAGAATCAGGATAAAATCAGTTTGAAAACGAAGTATGAGGACAAAAACCGTCCAAATTTTTCGACTTCGGCATGAAAATGAATTTTTACATTAAAATATAGAAGATTATGAATACTGTATAAAATGTAATAAGTGGAAAATTCATTTTACAAATCTTCCTGTTTCTGGTTTAGCAAGAAAAACAAGAAAAAGTCTTATCTTTTTTGTTCGTGCGCGGAAAATTATTCAATCTTTTTTTCAAAATTTCCCTAAAACACTTTCATATTTTTCAAATATCAAGTTATTTTGATGAAATCTTACACAAAGGAGTTGGCTAGCGTCCCGACGTTAGTATCCTCTCAATCAAAATGAAAACTGAACCCTGCAATTCATTCCACTAATTATTACTGTATTAGGATCTAAACAAAGTCGGTAATATCACCTAGTGAATGAACTTCTCGAAGTAGAGGAATCTCTGTTTTGAATTCGAATAAATCCTTGAAAATAATTTTCATCTGCGATAAAAGGAGATGTTAGATTTTCGATAATACACAGCGAAAAATTTTGTGCCACAGCTCAATCAGAAAAATCCGTAATGTGTCAATGTTGACAACAGGTGCATTACAGTGCCAGTATTGGGTCTCCAACACTTGGTCAACACGTACGGGATCAGTACTGGATACATAAGAATACAGTAATATGCCTGTATTGATAAACCAGTACTGAGAACTTGATACCGGCCAGGTACTAACCCAGTACTGGCCCTGCACTGATTGCGAATAATGGCATCAGTACTCAATCCCCAGTACTGAAAAGCGTTATCATTCCAGACAAATGCCATTACCCTGCCAGTCTTGGCTAGTACTGGTGCAGTACTGCGCCTGTTGTAAATTTCTGGTTGGGAGGAGGTCCGCTCATAGTTTGCGTTGAAAAAAACATATCAAATTCTGAAATTCACAGATTTTCAGTGTAAATTTAACATTTTTGTGTTAATATTCAACATAAAAAATTGCAAGTTGACCTCCTGGAACATACACGTGTGTTGGAAATACACAACATTTTTCACTGTGTAGTATTCCTACAAGATATTGATAGTTCTGAAGAAATTCTTATTTCACAAATGCCGACAGAATCATTTCGTATGCCCTGTGCATGAGAAACAACCGCTTTGCAATCATTTTATTTTTCCATTGCAGAAAAAAAAGAAACCAGAAAGAAAATAAGAACTTCATGAAAGGTCATTCGAATGTATCGCATGCGAACAATTGAAATTGTGTCAAGTTCGAAACCGGTATGAATTGTGCAAGAAGGAAAAGAAGGAGCAAACAAAACACTAACTATGATTCATTTGGTGTTCCTACCGTGCCCAGATAAAATGGCCGAGGAGTTGGACCGAGCACGATGAGCCTTGACATTTATGTCATGTAACTCGAGAATAAATACACAAAATCGTCTTTTATTCGCCGAGTAATTAAGGTTTCAGGTTCGTTCAATTCATGCGATAACCAACTTTTGCGAGATCATTGACGCCATCCTACAGAGATGTTTCATGTTTTTTATCACAAAAATTTGGAACGTAATTCAAGTACAGGGCATTTCAGACTACATGTGTACGCCATTTACAACTAAATTCATAACTCCGGTTAATTATTATCTTTTATTTACACCGTAAAAATCGATTCTACATTTTTCCGCTAAAAAATGGTGGTAGCAAAGTTTCTGCACGGATGGTGAAATTCTGGACTCTTTACTATGATTTCATGGACTTTTTTTTTCATTTGTACACGGGGAAAAGTAATTAGCTGCGAGACGGACAGCCATTTTGTCACCTGTAATAGCTACATTTTAGCTAATGTTGCTAAAAAACATTAGCCGTCTTGTGGGTGCTAAAATATTAAACTGGACGCGTAAAGGAGTCAAAACCCAAAAGGCAAAATAGTTCCTCAAACTGGGGGAGAAATCCTTGATTTTTAATGAAAAAATAATTCTCTCATGATCAGGGAATGAAATTCACACTGCCAAAAACAATTTCGATCAATTAACTCGATCAGTATGCAAAAATTTTTTTGCAAGAGTACCGAAAAATTGGTACATTTGCCACATTTTTTGTTGTTATCACCAAAACCTTGTCAATTTTTTTGAATTTGTCTTTGAGTTAATTGCAGCCTGAATTGACTTAGCATCTCTCGGTGAATTCACTGTTTTTTTTCAGTACACCACTTGTGTAGAGAAAAATTCCCGATATCTTTACAGTTTAGGTCAACAAATTATTTTTCAAAATTTGTACACTCATTTCACTCTGAAATAACGTAACGCGATAGGACAAAACAATCACAAGATCGCCCATTCGCATTGTGAAAAATAATCAGAATTTTCCAAACTTTATCCCTAGTAGGAATCAGTCAAGCCATTTTGCAGGCCATTCCAAGGCCTCATCAGGCAGTTGTGAGGCGTAATAATGGCCTGGAAGATAACTGGAGTAATTTCTACCAGAGTATGGCATTGTTATCATCATTTTACAGTTACTTCACGTATATACGTGTTATTTACTTCACATAAATGAATAGGAATTTTCTCATAGAGATTCTTTACCGTGTAAATGATCAAAACCAGTGGACGAATTCGGTACACGGAAAAAATAATTTAGCTGCCGCAGCAAAAGGAATTGGCATTTGTAGCTAATTTATTTGCTGTAAAAGCTGAAATTTATCTGCAGGAGCTGGATCAACGGCTGTCCGTGTCCGTGCTAGCCCCTTGGCAGCTGCACCTGCATTATTTTTTCCATGTAACTTCAGATACTGATTCTAATTTGTACAGAAGTCTAATATCTGAAAGATATAAAAATTAAATTCAAATCTTCTGACTAACTGAATTTCCATAATCATAAAACACTGAAATTATCTCTCACCAAAATTTCCAACGAATCCAAAGCAGATTCTCCAAGACTCTCATAACCCTGTTGTTGACTCTTCCAAATTAAATATGGAATTAATTTTTTCTCAAAATAAGGCAAACCTCGCATCTCAATGGATTATACACAAAAAGGATGAATCATAAAAAATTGTCTAGGAATATTTTGACCAACGCGAGAAGGCACCCACGCGGCGGGTCAGTGTACGTTCAACTGACAGAATCGAGTGACTGTTGAATGTGACCCCACCGTAGAACGGGGCACCACATCCAAGTCTCTCTTTTGTCTCTTTCTTGTACATCAAAAGACCCGGCTCGTCGTAGGAAACCCCACCTGAAGTGCGCTCATGACTAAGCTGCGTCTATCTCTTTTTCCCCTCCCTTTTTCTTTGATACCCGAAGACAACTTTCCATTTCTACGGGCACGCGACTCGACGACACGCGGTGCGCTGAACCGTTTCGCGTAGAACAACTCATTTCCACCAACTCGTAACAGCAACATTCCTCCTCAAGGGTGTTTGAAACTTTTCGTTCCAAAATTCACATGAATATAACTACACTTCCAAACCTGAAGAGTTCGGCCAACTGCTGTGGATTTTTATTACAGAAAATTTTCCTACCAAAATTTACAGTAATTAGCCGATAGATTCCAGCTGATGTCTCCAAGGTCATTAAATTCCACCTATAATTTACTTTTATTTTTAAAGAAACCATCCACTTTTTTTCGACCAAATTACTCGAGATGCATTTTCTTAAAAAATCTTAAATTTCCAGAGATAAAAAAAAGGCGCTTAAAAAATAGTCTCGAACAATTTCAGAGTAATTTCGATGGTAACGCATGTATTTTCTGAAAACATCAGGGAACGAGAACCATCCTTTTGATCACGGGACGTAGGACTTTGATCTTACCGAGACTGAATCTGCGTATCATCTTTCATTTTAATTTCCACAAAACAGGATGGGATGTGAATACGTATGTACACGTCTTTGAAGTATGGAATAAGGAAGAATTTCTTTTTCCAATCCAGACGGAAGAGAAGAGTATCAGGATGAGAGATACAATGGAGAAACCAAACGATTCGCGTAACCTTACCCGTGTACGTATAATTATTACTCAAAAATCATCTTCCACGTTGAAACAATCGTGTGCTGTGGAATAGGAAGTTGTATACCACTTCCTTCAATTTTATACGCACATTTCTTCTAGTTTAGAATTAATACTGTCAGTATACTGTAAAATTACTCTTTCGTAACTTTCTCAGATAGAATAGGATTCACTTTTTCTGTGAAGTGGGGTAAAGTTGAAAATAATCGACCTGGAAAATGTGTTGAAATCTATCTTATCGAGTTCCATCCTGTTGTAACATCAATGACCTTAAAGATGTCGGCCAATCGCTGTCACTTCTTGTAAAGAGCATTTATGGATTGATTGAGCGGGTACAAAGAACAGTTGAAAGCTATTTAATCGGTTTTTATGTATTCCAACAAAATTTGATAAAAAATTACAATACTTGACCGATTGATTCTAGCTGATGTTCTCAGGGTGATGTAACATCTGGAAAAAGTTTGTATTGAACAATTTCGATATTTTACTGGGAGTCATCATTAATCAGTCATATGATTTCGTTAGGGCATTTTGAAATTGAGGAATCAAACGCCTGTGAACAACTAATGGATATTTCTCGGTAAAAAAACGTTGAGAATGCATCTCATGATTGTACCAAATATACTCAATTTGTCAAAAATTGCTTGATTATCAATTTTATCAATATGCGAAGGAAAATGCAGCTCGAAAATATAGTAATCTTTAATAAAAATTTGAAGATATCATTTCTTAAATTTGTATTAAAAGATAAAACTGTTCAGATTTTTGTTGAATTTTTTACTTGTAACAGGATGTAGATGTATCAATAATTGACAAACAATAGAAAAAAGTATGAACTTCTCAAAAGTCGCGCAAAGAAATTTCACAAAATGATCTCGTACAGAAATTTACCATTGGCGCTAGCATGGGGCAATGTAGATAAAGTATGGCCGAGGCTTGGCAACCAAGCATGACGCAACACTAAAATGATATCATTTTATGACTTATCAATGTGTTTTTCCAATGGGGCTCCATCATTGGTACAGAAATGGCAATGAAATAGACCATCATTGGCGAACAATAGAAAAATTTGTTTATCAATGTTGCACCAATGATGAAACTGTGAAAAATAATTAATCCAAAAATATATAAAAAGTATGCGCATTTCATAATTTCCAATATATGTTATTCGGGATCTGATTGTGTGGGGTCGTTATCCTGATTTATCTGTAAACAAATCGATGTTTTTTGTCGCTAAAGTTTGCTATGAGAAGTATACACAATTGGATCGGTGGTAGGAGCCCTCTGATGTAACCTGTACCAAAGAACGATTGACTGTTCTTCCACATAATTATTCGAGTCTTTATATATTCCTTGTATACATCTCTCACTACTCGCGAGAAACACTCGATCGGCAACTTAGTTAGCAATTCAGCCATCAAAAGTTAAAATTGAGGAGTATGCCAATGCTGAGCCACGCTATTACCAATGATCGGCGCTACATTGAAAATTAAGTTTCATCGAGACTAGACCAGAGTTTGTGGCAATATTCAGCCACGTTTCAACTGATCCTCACTTCCAATAAGATCTATCGTTCGGTCAATGTTGGACCAAGGATGAGCCTAGCAAGCTCCAAACCTGTCGGATTTGTGAATCAATGGTAGGCGCACAACCGAAATTTGTTGAACACCGATATCGGTGCAACATTATATTTGTTGTTAATCAACATTGGCTATTGATAGATTGCCAAGCCTCGCTTGTCAACATTACGCCAAGCCATATTCTATTGTCAGAATTGGAGGAACCTAAAAATTCTTATATGGGGAATAGCAAAATTTTATTATTTACTCTTCATGCGCGACTTGGTTCGGTATTGATAATTTTTCATTCTCTTTCAAGTGGAATTTAACCACAATGTGAACAGTTTTTATCTTTTAGTATCTTTTTAGTATCTTTTTTAAAAATTTAAGAAATATTCTGAAATTTTTATTGAAGATTATTTCAATATGTGTTTTTCTCCGTGTACATTGGATTGAGAAATCCAATGATTCAACTGGAATTTTACTGAAAAAATTTGAATTTTGTAGTACAAAATCTGTAAAATTTAAATAAATGTACTGGAAAATGAACGATGAAGTTGAGAGCAGCAGATTCTAATTCTAAGCTGTGATTGGAATTTCAAACAAGGAAAACACTCTTTTGTAAAGCAAAATATGTTGCTCTGTGGTTTTTGGGCAACGAAAATGATTAGAATAGATTTCAAGACGATGCAGAATGAATTTGAGTGATTTTCTAGGGTTTTATAATTCAAAAATATGAAAAATCGCTTCTGACTTTGAATTTTATGTATCAAAATTTAATGAAATACGCTATATTGATTTGCCTTTTTTGGATTAAATCATTCCACTATTTAAATCAGTGGAAAGACCATTCTAAGCGAAATAATGTGTCTGCTGTAAAACGGGGTCCGGTTCATGAACATCAACTCTGTATTCAATTAATGCAAGTATTTTTACGAACATAAAAATCCAACGGAATTCCGTAGATTCTAGAATTCCTTGATTTCTCTACTCAAAATAGTTAAAGATGATCCAATGATGGGGAAAAATCTATGTTGCTGAGATTTGAATCGTTTATAAAAACGAAAAGAAAATTAAAATCTGCAAAATCTGATGAATCATCGTTATTTAACTTCTCAAATCAACTGCTTGGAACTGGAAACATCACTCTAAAAAATGGAGCTCACTTCCATCCTGAATATCAGCTGTGGAGATGCAGCCACATTCAGTCTAATTTTTCACTGTGTTCGCTCAAAAAAGTACTGCAAGATTTTGGGTTTTCAACAGCTGATTAATTCGTTCCGATAAACGATCCGAATCTCACTTTATCCAATTATCTTTGCGTATTTTATGTGAAGAAATTCAATCACTCCAGGGTCTACGGGATACTTGCATGAGAGAAACTGATATGACAACGATCTCGAAGAAATCAGGCTGAAAGTCTGAAGTCAAGCCCGCGAAGATGTTGAATCTAATTGGAAACGATTTGGCGAAAGTCTTTTTACGAAATATGGGGATTTAGGGCTCTGCCAAACTCTTAAAAAACTCTATCAAACTCTCATCAAACTACTCTTTTTCTACGCGGAACCCTCGAAATTACAGGCCACTTATTCGCTTCCTTAATATCATACTTTTTGTCTTCACTCTATTACAATGATGTAATTTTTTCAATTTCTTCCCAGTGTATGATACTTTCATGGAATAAATGAATACGAAACACGATGATGATGCGATAAACGCGCGCTTCCTGATTTTTATTACACACGGGGACGTGAAATTTGTCCCGTGTGAATCAGTGATGATGTTGCAACAACAGCGAATGGGTGAACAAACTCTCCTCTGCTCTCATCTTTGCAGCTTTCTAATGCTCTTTTTCATCTAATTTACGATATCTCATTTATGATATCTCAGCACACATGTACAATTGCGGCTGAAATTTCGCAATATTACAATGATGATTTTGCGCTATTACTTTTATATGTCAATAAGAGTCAATTTTGGTTAACGGGAACTGACTCGATTGGTCGATCATCTCGGGCATTTGTGTGTAGAAAATAGATGCAAAGACGTACTCTTGTGATTATATTTACATACGCTTTGCCGTTCGAGGTGCTTTGAGTGAAAAAAATGGTATGTACAACCGTAACGAGCACATAATATTACTCGTGCTCGTCGACCGCAAATTCGCATATGTAGTTAAACGCAAGTACAATACCGCATCTAAAAACAAAGACAATATCCCCATCTTTCCATAAATCAGTCGCAAAGATACTTTGACTGATTTAAATTATGCACGGGGACAGGAGATTTCGCTGTTTTAACGAATCCCTCTTCGCTAAGTGGTTGGATAATCTAACGATGACAATTCGCTATGTTCTTGAAATTCGAATCCTTTACGGACACGAAACGAAAATGCTATTTCACAAAATTTCATAAGTCATCGTCGCTTGTCTCTTCGAATGAACTGGTCAGAACTGGAAACATTGTTCAAAAGATGTCCTGCAAGATTTTGATTTTTCAACAGCTGACTATTTCGTTATTCAATGACTAATTGGTTTCGATGAATGATTCAAACTTCAACGATATCAATTCGCGGTGTTAACGAACTGATTCGTTATAACCCAATCAGGAAAATCCGTAATATGTCAATGTTGACAACAGGTGCATTACAGTGCCAGTATTGGGTCTCCAACACTTGGTCAACACGTACGGGATCAATACTGGATACGTAAAAATACAGTGATATGCCTGTACTGATAAACCAGTACTGAGAACTTAATACCGGCCAGGTACTAACCCAATACTGGCCCTGCACTGATTGCGAATAATGGCATCAGTACTCAATCCCCAGTACTGAAAAGCGTTATCATTCCAGACAAATGCCAGTACCCTGCCAGTCTTGGCTAGTACTGGTGCAGTACTGCGCCTGTTGTAAATTTCTGCTTGAGAATTATCAGAACAACGAATTGCCATTCATTTTAGCGAACTTGCTTGCTGTTCGTTAGGATGAGCCAAAACAAACTATATAACGAGAAAAAAAGAATTCCCCCGAATTTTTAGCTGAATTTTAAAAGGTGTCGGTAGGGATTTGAGATTTCGCATTTAAATAACACGTACAACAATTGTTTTTCATTGAAAATGCTGTAACTTTTGAAACATATGAGATACAAATTTTTCTCAGACAGATTCTTGTGGGGCGTTAAATTCTCTAAGAAAATCATCTTTGAGATGATTTTTTAAGGCCTTAGGCCACCCTGGAATTTTCGAAGAATCGATTTTTTTCCTTTGTTTTAAAGGGTTCCTCAAAGCCTCAAAAAAGATGTCTCAAAAGATTGTGGCCGAGAAAAATCTTTAAGTACTCCGTTTTCGAGTTCTAGTACAAGACCGTCTGGTCCGCAGCGAGTCCCTTGTGTTAGCGCCGCATAAAGCTTGCAGAGAGATCGCGATCAGATCGGGTAAACTGAGAGAAGTGGAATGTAATGATTACCATGTACAAATAGTAATTGGGGGACAACTTCGCGAATTTCGTTTCGGATACTATAGAGAATCGTAGCAATGTTCATGCACATGGGAATGGTTACCATTTACATGAAGATGGATACCAAATAACCTGATTCTGTCATTCAACTACTATTTTCGCATGGTAATGGTTACAGTTCACTTTTCTCAGTGTAAAAGAGGCCAGAATCGCTGCAAGATCAAGCAGAAAAGAAATGCAAGAGCAGGAAGATAATCTGGAAGGCCAATTGCATGGTGCAGGCATCGCAGATTGAAGGTATTGCAAAATTATTCATGATTTTCTACTACTCGAAACTTTAAACGCGTTTATCTCAAAACTATATTTTTGTAGTTGGCCGGAAACATAACTCAGACAATTTTCAACCGATTGACTTGACATTTGGAATACATCTTCGAAAATACATTGTTTATAGAAGTACGGAGGATATTTTTTATATATTGCATAGTTCATTTGTTATTAGCAATTATCTGATGATTTTTTAGGCAAATTTCTCACTTTCCACTTTAGAAGTGCGCCATTTTGTCAAAAATTGATATATCGAAAAAATCCTACGTAATTATGTAGCTTATACTATACATAATCGAAAAAATTCAGGCCCTAATCATAATTCATTGAATTACAGGAGCTGTTATTCCGGCCGTGGAGCATAGAAAAAAAAGGTGTCGTCGCGAAAACGCTGTACCGCCGCCATCTTGGAATAAATTGCCTCAAAAAAATATTGTATGCAGTTAATGATATCAGGGCTCCCACTGAGCTTCCATAAAAAAGTAGGACAACCCGAAAAAAAGGGAAATAATTCCCAAAATAGAAATAAAACATTTATATAAAGAAATTTCATGACAGAATTACGAAATTAACAAAAAATATGAAATAAAATCGATCACCATAGTTTTATTAAACGTTACATCTATATCACAATTATTGAAATAAAAATTTGCAATTATCATAGATTATTCCCTTCAATAGTCTAATAGAATTAATAGGAATTTTGATATAAAATATATTTTAAAAAATAAGCAACAATTATAAAATCGTTTTTTTTTTCAATTCTCTCGTTAATCAAATTCTTCAAATTTTTTTCAGTAGTCCAAAATATCCAATTTTGTTGCTTTGACATGTGAAAAAAGTAATGTCGTTCAAAAGTTCATCAAACACATTGAAAATATTGAAACTTCGCAACATTTGTGATATTTCTCTAGTTCAGGATTTCATTCGTTATTCGATTAATTGGTTTGAATGAGACTCATGTTCATTGTGAATTGTCAATTTGACGTTTTTTGCATATAAAAATATGATGTCTGCAAAAAATCGTTGATTTGATATTTCAACTGAGTTGACGTGCTACTTTATGTATTGCACTTTCTCAGATAATAATTAAATTGGAAAATTATCAACAAACAATCACATTGTCTGATCTCATGAACCTTCAATTATAGCATTACGGAAAGCAGGATCAATTGTGGTCTTATTAATCGAACTATTTCTTTAAATTCTTAGTTAGATTCCACTTTTTAGCCAGCCAAAAGTGAGGTTATCAATTTTTTTAGTAGAATTTTCACTATTTGAGAGTGATAGTCTGAGGTGTGAAGTTGAACTCCTTAGATCACTTCGATTTGGAAGGGAATTTTTCACTTTTGAAGAGGAATTTCCCTCGAAACAGTTCAAAATATCACTCAAACTGGACAAGTTCAGTTCTGAAATTTAATGGAGTGGAGCGATAGACTTCTTATTCTTTCAAATTTAGAGAATGATCACGTATTTCAATCATTTACCAAAATAGATGTAGCGACTAATCAACAGCTACAGCAATCATCCGGTATATAGTAAATCAACTATTTCAATAGCTGTTATAACCAACTTTCCGTGTGATTGTCTGGTTTGAACTTAGAAATCAACATCATAAAATTACTGACTTGGTCTATTTATTCTTCCAAACATATAATCTGAGGATTGACGTTTGATTATCGCAGCAAGAAGAACAGTATACGATGTGAGTGAACTTCAAAAAGTAAAAATGCCGCCTAAATGGCAAAAGAATGGAACAAATTATGACACCCATGACGAAAATATTCCCATAAGTCTTTATAATTCGTCACAAAACTCATATTTTTTCATAATTTTTGTTAAAGCCACAATTCTTAGAGAAATTATAAGAATTTTGTTATGACATACTTGATGAAATAATTGAAAATATTAATCCAGTTCAGGTTGGGAGCGGCAAAGTATTATTAGGCTCTGAGTGGCAAAGATGTAAAAACGTCCCTGATTATGAGATAATTTTCGTCAGGGACTTTACGAAAAAGTAGGAATAGTAGGATAAAGTGCAGAATAGTAGGACAAAGTAGGACATTTCACCAAAAAGTAGGAAAAGTAGGAAAAGTAGGACCAATGGGAGCCCTGTGATATGTATAATAGAGTCCCATTCCTGTAATCTCCATTTATTTCGTAATATTTCTGAAAAAAATCTCCAAAAAAGCCTATCTTTTTCGGCCTCTACACGGAAAAAAAGGTATCTTGAAAAATACCATAATTTATGGATTTTTGGCGTTGGTCTAACCCGAATCAAAATATTTACCTCTAAGATACCTCTAAGAGTACCATAATGACTGGGACTTTTATGCACTGAGAAAAGAGCGATTTAGAAGTTCGGTGATTAGTGATATGCTTGTTCGATAAATTTAAATACTACCGAACATTCAGTGATGTTTCATGAAATTTCAAGAAGGATTACTGAAATTTCGCTTTACATTACTCAGTGTTCGACAATCGTTGTTATATAATACAATATTCATGACCAAATCTGCTGTGTATCACTCAATTGCTAAACGTTTAGGAATTTTAGAAAAACAGCAACGTTTCCTGAAATTTCACGAAACATCGTTGGAAGTTTAGTAATATTCAGATTTATCGATCAAACATAATACTATTTACTTAACCTCCAAATTGCTCTTCTCTCAGTATGAGGAAGGTACCATACTTCTTTATAAAAGTCCAAGAAATTATGGGACTTTTAGAGGTTCGTTCACGTAAATATTTTGACTCGGGTCAGACCAACGCTAAAAATCCATAAATGATGGTATTTTCCAAGATATCTATTTTCTCAGTGTAGGGTGGCCTAAGGCTTCAAATAAAAAGTCTTTGCTTATTTTTTTACTTTCATGGCAAGGTAAATATACAAATTTTTGACTTTGAAAAATCGATTCTGGGATGATTTATTAGAGAATTTAATGCCCTCCAAGAATGTGCCTAGGAAAAATTTTCATCTCAACCGGTTCCAAAGGTATAGCATTTTTAATGCGAAAAATGTTTTCACGCGTTATTCGAATGGGAAATTTCAAATGCCCACATCGCCATGATTTAAAATAGCTCAAAAAATTCAGCCAAACGGGGGAATGTTTTTCTTGACATATGGATCCATTTGAACCCATGAATTCGATAAGTTAGTTTTTTCTGGCTCACCTCACTGTTGATACAATAACACTAAAACAATTGTCAAATGAATAAATTCTACTACTGGAAGGTTTACATACGTATGTATACTCGCGTGAACAATTTTTAAACCTCGAATAAATTATCCGGACTCCACGTGCGATTTGTACTACCTATTACGTGCAAGCATCGCACGATTGCATCAAGATTTGTTCTTGTCAAATACAGCTTCTGGTTAAAGTTACGCGAATCACCGTATTGAACAAACATCAATGGATATGAATACACGTGAAATAAGAATATTTTTCAAGCAAGGATTATTTTCATTCCCTCGACAACACGATACTTCTCTAGTGGCGTACAAAGGAGAGAGGAAGATCATCTATCGTACATGCACACGAGTGTACGCAATTGACCTTTTATGCTCAATAACGCATGTTGTACCTGCCACGAGTAGCAGCCATTGAATTAATTTAATGACGCATATTCCACTTTTAAATCATTTCTCGTTTCGTACGGATACAACAACCATATTCAGTCGATCGCGTAGGTCGGCATCGCATACGCGCTCTGAGCATTCGCGGCGCTCGTAAACTTGTTATGTTTATATGCAATATCGTATGAAAAATTAGAGGAAAATGAAAGAGACGGAGAGAAAAAGAACAATAACAACAAGGAGGAAACAGGCGGCAAAACAAGAAAGGATGACAAAAATGTGAGATACGTAAGCGCCGATACATGTTCGGATCCCTCTCAAAGAGGTGTACACTTGTACACGTGCGTGTGGGATGTTCAGGGCCAAATAATCTGTGCTCGTTGTTCGTATTGCGCGTAGGCTTTTCCAAATACGATTAATGCCTAGGCTCAGTTTCAGGAAATGCGTTCTCGTCTACGATCCGAAAATCACGAGTCTCCCTCGAATGATTCATAAGCGAATGACACGTTGCAGGAAAAATGAATTCGTTACTTCTGTGAAAGAAATAATCATTGTTTCTCTCACAAAGGACTCTTACAAATTATAATTAGTTCTGGATATTCAAACGAACATTCAACGCCGCACTTTGCGTCCGAATGAACACAACTCGAGTACACGAAAAAGAATAAATATCTACACGTGTTAAGTTTGAGAGATCAATGCCCGAATTCGAACTGCAAATCAGTTTCGAATACTCAAGATATCGATACTTTCTCAAAACGCTCGTCACGTCCAGGTACTCGAACAGCACACTTACTTACGTCATCCACGTGTGCCGCCCGTCCACAATCGCTGAGTTACAAGATCGTACGATTACATTACTCTCTTAGTCATAGACTTATTACAAAAGTGTTTCAACGTTGTTGTTTGCCGTCGCTGCTGTCTCCCGTTCCTAGAATCTAAATCCACGATCTCGTTAAAAGAATCAAGAACCGATGACGATTGTCATAATTTTGTAAAAGTTACGGCGGTAATAGGTACCGCGTCTAATGCGTTCACCGTGTTCACGAAATCGGAACGGAATATTCCAAAAGTATAATATAATAAAGAAAGGAAACGATAATATTTATGCGAAAGTTTGTGTATACACCTGGATGGATGAAGTCACTGAAATTTCTTGCAATGACTAATCGTCATAAACATCAAAGTCATAAATATCGTTGTGGATATCTTCGTTATCAGTTGACAGAATTTTCTTAAAATATCAAAAACAGGTTCTTTCCTTCTTTATATACTATAAATTTATGAACTTGTTGTCTCTTCGAGACGTCCGAAATACAAAAAGAGAGTTCAGTAGGATCTACGATGCTAATTCTTCCACAGCTAAGAGCGTGTATACTCACATTACAGTAGTTTTGTATAACAATTCTCGCATTAAATACTGCGTCACATGTGCTTCGAATAACCACAATGATGTGACGAATCAGAAAGCATATGTTCTATTTTTCCGCTCGCAATATAAACGACAGTTGGATTCTTTGTCATACATTTATCTGTTATCTTTCAATTAACAAGATTGTAGTAAAAATAAAAAAAAAGAAGAAAAAATGAAGTATGATTTCTCGAAGCGAACACCATATACGAACGAGCGCGGAATTTCCCACGGTGGCTGTGACTGCGGCACAGATTCTGCGGGGGAATTGATAAATTTCATCGTCGTTTGTCTATTCGCGAATAGAATTGCACCTATATAAGTTTCACTAAGACATTTGAAAATGTTTTCTCTTATGTGAGAACTTGTGACACTGTAGAGACACGAGCGCGGTCTCTCATCGACCTTAAAAGTTCAGCACACGATTTATGGTAGAAAGTGGCCAGACCTTGTAGTAAACAATGTATCCTCGTTATTCTCATATTATGCATATTATCTTCTCCTCTCATTCCGTGCGAACTCTGAGGATGCATTCCCGTTCCTTCTCCTTTCATTTATTCATTTATTCTATTACAGTAACGAGAAAATTCAACTGGATATAATTAATGATTACATTGATAGAATGTTACCTTGTCGAAACGATCATAGGATCCCTCTTCCCAAATAGGATCGTCCCAACCGCCCGAAGATCCAGACGATCCCCTTCGTCCTGGATCCCAAGAATTTCTCTTCAAATTATCCAACGAATCCGTGGACAATCTCCTACGATCGTAGGATCCCCTTCTGGTTCCACTGAACAGAGACGATGAAGAATTCTTATTCACATCTCTTTTGAGATTCCCATTGCTGTCGTTGATGTTACTCAATGTAACATTCAAATTACTTCTGAGGTTTCCACTGGATCCTGCCAAACAGCTTTTCAAATTGCCATTGGACACGCTGCGAGTTTTCAAATCACCGTTCGAAGAGGTTTTTAAAATCACGTGAGAACCCGGGGATGTATCGGTAAAAAGGACCGATAGATCGTTGCCGGGATGATCTCTGGAGGAGGATCTGGAAGCCGGTCTCTGGAGGCTGGTCATCGACTTCGCAACGTAATCTCTCCTCAATGGGGAATTGTAATTGGAAATGGTGTCTTTCTTCAAACATCCCATGGATCTACCGATTGGATCTCGCCTGAGCAATGATCCGCTCAATGACGCGGAATAATTGTTGTTATCCTTTCTCGTGTGAGAATTGATCGCGCTCATCGACGAGCCAAGAGGATTTTTCCTCAAGGTCGTTGGAAAACTCGAAGGATGCAATTCCTTTTTAGGTGGTGACAATGGTATGCCGATGGACCCCCGACGATTTGGCGAGGTTCCAACGTAACTGAGACGACTCATCGAATTGGTCATCGAACCCCGTCGATTCCAACAATTTTCTTTGGAATGTTTGCCGTGCACGTCGCAACATCGGTCTATCGTTTTTGTTTCTAATTTGATAATGTGCTCGGGGCTGCATTGTCTTTGCTGTTCGAGTTTCACGTCACGGAAGAGAGCTTCCAGCCTCTTGATGGCAGCCTGTTGATGAGCCGTTGCCGACATGATGAATTGCTTGGATTTTTATTTCAATTCTTATTGTACATCATCAATCACGACACTATTTTTTCACACACACGGAGAAGGTATCACAATAGAAGGTCTCGAATGGAGAAAAGAAATCGATGAGTGAACGGTCGCGGCGTTCGAGTTCGAGTTCGAGTTCGAATGCGAAGAGATAATATACACAACAAACACACGTGGTGCGTCTTAATACACGTCTGATGAGATACTGGGGGGCCCCTGGGGAGTGAGAGATACCTCGAGCCACTCAAAGGAGCCACGCGGTACGGATCCCCCACTTGATCAGGCCGCGAATCACCATTCGTAAGTCGAAGCCTCCATATTAGGTCAAACCTTATGGGTTTGTCACGCGCCAGTTGTTGGTCGCCAAGTCCAAGACAAAATTACACGAGACTCCGAATGTAAAAAGTTCGATATTTTGTTTATTTTTCATCTCACAACGATTCGACCCTGGGTAACGAGAGATCGTATCGACTTGCGGTTAAATCGACTTTCCTTCTATTTCTACGAACCTCAATTTATAGATTCTCCTAACAAGAAATTTTCATTATCAATCTAAAGTTATGTCGAATACACAACAAGCTCTGCAAGATACAAAGATAAAGTCGAAAAAACATATTCCAAATTCAAAACAAAATTTCTATTGTTTGGAGTTGAATTGAAAAAGAATAAAGATGAATAAAGTAGGTTATCGTTGATTCGAGGATCCACTCGAGATGCGCCGAACTGAAAAAGGAAACTTTGCACCGAACTTTATATGTTAAACTTTAATACCCGAAGTGATAAGATGAACACGCGAATGTCAGAAATAAATGAAAATGCACATAAACTTTGAATGATATCATTGTAATTGGAATATGTATGAAAGAAAAATGATTTAACCATGCCAGCCGATAATTAACTTTCCTACGAAGGATTACGGACTTCAACTACATTCATTTACGATCAAATTTCTTTGAAATCTCATAAGGTATTAACATAATGTACTTCGACAGACAAACGATGACGCAAAACGACGATATCGATCGAGATAATAATATATTTGTCAATGGCAAAAAAAAGACATGTAGGAGGAACCGAGTACGAGTTCTATACCACACTCTGACAATTGATCGATCGATTAAAAGAAACATGACTCAGTATATAATGACATAATATGTTGAACAATTCGATATCTCTTCTTTGAACATTACAAAACGATGTGATTCAAATGAATCCCAGTAAACTCAAAATCCAACATATCATTCCGCTGCAGCACAGAAAAGAATAACTATTTTTTGTTTGTTGTAGAATGTTCCGAGATGATGATGATGATGGATGGGCTATAAATTACGATTTATCTGGAGAGCTTGATTCATGGACGATAATACTCTATGATCTAAAAATCCACGTCATTTCGACGAGCCAAGGCTCGCTCGTTCGAATATGAGATGTAATATACTATACACGCGGTTACCAGTCCGTGTATAACGAAACTATTTAGTTGGATTTCGATTTCATTTGAATGAGAAAATTCCACGAAAAAAGAATCGATCCATGAGAAATTGGGTCACGTGCAAGGGAATATGATTCCCAAAGAGCGTCTATGAGCTCCACGTGTTTCCAGCACCATGAATAAGATTCTCTCAAACTCCTCGCCACGACGAGGAGAGATGCCATCGACTTTGACCTTGATGTTCTCAATGTGAATTCTCGCATAGCGAGGGTATGTAAATTCCATCCTCGTTACTTTTTTACACGCTCTTATGTGTTGGAAAAAAAACTCAGTAAACAAAGAAGTTATTGTTGAAAACTGACCGCGACGATTGAAAGTCTGTGATAGAATCGTTGACTCGAGGATTATTTATCCACCTAACATCAAATTGAATCTCGATTGATTTTTTATTTGGGATGAAGGAGATCAATGAACGCGTGATAACCCTAGTAGAAATTTTGGATGGGAAAATACCAGGGTCTGACGAGGCATGCCTGATTTATTATCAGATTCTCATCAGGTTTCGTTACAGTTTTCCCTATTTTGCTCGATTTTATGGAAATCTCATCCGAACCCTATTGTACCCCTGCGTTGAAACCTCATTTGAATCCTACACGGAAAAAATAATTTAGCTGCAGCAGCTAAGTGGCTAGCACGGACACGTACAGCCATTAAATTGGCTCCTGCAGCTAAATTTTAGCTGTGACAGCGAACAAATTTGCATATGTAGTTAATTTATTTGCGGTAACAGCTAAAATTTAGCTGCAGGAGTTAATTCAAGGGCTGTCCGTGTCCGTGCTAGCTACTTAGCCGCTGCAACTAAATTATTTTTTCCGTATATGAGGGAAAACAGATGAATCCTTTGTAAGGGCCTAATAAGATTTTCCTTATTCACGGTTTCGGGATTCTAACCTGATCAGGACCTTATTAAAAATAGGGAACGCCTCATCAAATTTCTACTAGGGAAGCTTTGGGAAACTCCAAGTACAATCTTAAGAACTGTTTTATCGGCTACTTTAATTATTGGCTGTACTGCCGTCTGGTGTCAATTACTTTCATCAAGATTCTCTACAAGTTTGTAATTACAGATATCTACTGTACCTTTCTCGCAATTGCAAGAAGATGGAGTTACGATTCAATCCTTCGTTCGGTTTTTCTTATGAATAAATCAAACTAATGAACACGCTTATGAATATAATTCAACTCTTCAACTCTTAATTGCAAGGTTGGATGAATAATGTTGGGAAAATTGCGCTGTATGTTGTTTTTAATCCGTGCTTGTAACGGAAAATTTTATTACCTTCGCAGAAATATTTTTCTATCCACTCAAAGAGGATATTACGGAAAATATACGTAACATTTCAACACATCGATGTAGCAATATTTCAGTGTTTTATTAACAACGAAAGCAATTACTTTGCATATAAATCACTCTTCATTCCCTGGCAGAAAATGTTTTTGGAATTTCGATGGAATTTTTGTTGGAAAACGTCATCAAACACCGAACGTTATTTCGATTCGATATATTTCATCGAAATTGTGTTGAAAAATCTCGTTAAAAATTACAGAATTTCAGTGCAACGTTTTTTTTTAGAAGAAAAACAACAGAGCTTTGATCAAAATTGCACTGTAAAAAATATACTTCCTAAACTGCCAAAGAAGTTTGGCAGTTTTTTACACAAACTTTTTTTGTAAATTACCAAACAAAAGTTTGTAAACATTCAAAAAATTTTGTGATTACACGAAGATTTTTGAGAATTCACAAACTTTTGTTCGGCAATTTACAAAAAAGGCTCGGAAATTATTTTGCCAAACCAAGTTTGTAACTTTCCAAGCATTTTTGTTTGGAATTCAACAACTTTTTTTTACAGTGTGTGGAATTATTGTGAAATTGTTGAAGGAATTTTATTTTGTAGAAATTAATTGAAGAACCATGACACACGTTTTGTGCCATATTGTTAATTCTTAATGAGTTTTATTGAAATTAAATCAACTTCAATGAAGTTAGTTGAAAGGATTTGCTGAATATTGTGTAGAATTTGTTAAATAACCAGGGATTTCCTTGTATTGAAAAACCATGAATTTTCATTCTAAATGGCAACTTTTCATGAAAATTGTGAAATGAAGAAATAATGGATCCCAATCGGAATTGTTGCGAAACCATGTTGTTGATTCAAAATTGTTCATTTTCCATGGGTTTCGCATGGAGAGAAATGCAGTTCGGAAATATAGTAATTTTTGATAGGAAATTGAAGAATATTTCTCAAATTCGTAACAAGGATGAAACGGTTCACATTTTTGTTGAATTTCATTTAAAAAAGAATGCAAATTTATCAATATCTCAGAAATAATAGAAAAAAAATATGAACTTTCCAGAAGTCGCAAATGAAATTTTACATAGTGAATGACAAAATTTCGAAATTTCATTGATCATTTTGTAAAATTTCATGCGCAACTTTTGGACAGTTCATTTTTCTTTCTTTTCATGGTTTGTGAGGTATTGATAACTTTTCATTCTTTTTCAAATAAAATTCAACAAAAATGTGAACCGTTTTATTTTCATTACGAACGTAAGAAATACTCTCAGATTTGAACAAATATTCTTAAATTTGAAGAAATATTCTCCAATTTTCTAATCATGATTACTATATTTCCGAACTGCATTTTTCTCCGTGCGATGAAATCAGTTGGATACCTCGTTAAATGCTGTGAAATTTCGTAGATGTACATGAGTTTTCCCTTAGTCTTCTTGATCTTCTGCTTAGTGAGAACAATTGGTTGAAAAAAAATTGGAAAAATGAATGAAAATTCAACGAAAATAATTCTCATTCCATAAATCTCAAGGTTTTCCACGAGAATTCAATGTTTTTCCAAAAAAATGCATTATTTTTCGCAATAGTTTTTTTGAATCTTGTTGAATCATTATTACCTTACAATCTACTGACACTCGACGAGAGCTTTTTAGATCTTTATTGTCAGAATACTACGGAATATGATGAATTTTTGATGAATTTCAGAGAAATCTATTCAAGCACATTGATTTTCATTGAAATTTTGGTTGAAACTTGTTAAAAATGTGACGAATAATGACGGATCATGCGACGAAGAAATATGTTCAATTTTATTGAAATAGATCGACTTTCAATCAAATTTGTGGACAAATGTTGAAAAGTTGAATTACATCGAAACATGATTCATATTGTTACAATTCGATACAATTTCATTGTAGATTGATAAGAGAGATTGATCAATAATTTGTAAAATTGACTAAAATAAGGGATGAATGCCAGTATTTCATTTCCCCCTTTCGAACGTCGAACTCCGCAGCCCGTCCATGTTTATTTACTTGCTTGGATAAAATGTGTTCCGAACACATGTTGTGGAAATAAGCTTCACCTTATCGTGTGATCCAACTTTTCTTTCACACCCACGTGAGGCGTTTGTCGATTCTAGTTCGCCTTGACAGACGAAGGTGGATCGTGTAGTTCTAGGCTGTATAAGAAGCAGTACGTTTGGCATAAACGTGACACGTAGTAGCAACAAGACAGAATCGGATTACCTTGCACGTCGTATCGTGTTTCAATTCTTAGATTTCTAAGAACAATGCATCATACTTATAATATTGTCACATAATGTTCCGATTCCATTACTCCGCAATAAATAATCCACAATGAGAATAGATGTGCGAAAACTCTATTGATAAATTTCAATGAGATTTCAGCTCTCCTTCATAATCCTTCATTCGTTTCACGCATCATGATTAATCATAATTAAAGCTCTTCGATTAAGGTGTCGTCATAAAATCTCAATTTCGATTTACGGAAGTACAGAATGAAAAATAATAACTAATATTATACACACCTTGAAAACATCATCAATTTCAATTCATCTCATAATTATCGTTCGGTACGTGGGCGGAAGATCGAGTTATTGAATGAAGGAAACAAAACCATTGAGATTTATTATTTCTCTCTATCGAATCTTAAACTTTACATTGTCAATTCATGTATTCCATTAACATGCAAATACAGAGTCTCATTACTCGGTGAAACGTTCGCCAAATGACATAAATTTCTTGACGATTGTTTTCAATTTTTTCACCCACACTTGAAACCATCATTCTCAACAATACCGTTGTTGGGAGAAGATAACAAACTCCGATTCACGAAGATTTTCATCGATTTGCATTTATTAACCGCGTCGTAATGAAGTTATCCAACAAAGAATCAAGATGATTCTTCCCTAAAGCGTGGGTGGCTTCAACGTTCAATTTTAAGATTTTATTCTCAAAATCGAATCAATGTTAGTTGCAAGAATAATGCAAGAACTAGAAATAAGAGTTGTTCGCCATGAGACCGTTCTTTCACAAATAGTTTTTCCAAATTGAGTAAAAACTTGTACGAAGACCGTGACCCGGTGAGTCATGATCAATCCTTTGGCGAATAAACTCATCGTTTCCACAAGTGTATACTATTGAGAAATAGAACAGTGGAGTATTAGGAATAAATACCCGCGAGGGAGATCACGTTAACCGAGTTTCTTTAAATACACAAGTGACATAATGATGGAACATTCTCTTCTTTTTGCAACACACATGAGAAAAATTCTCATTCATTTGATAATTTTTCCTTTCACTGGGATCTTGGTATTGAATTATTGGGAATTCAAATTCAGAGGACCGACGTGTAAAAGAATAATCAAACCAAGAGAATGTTCAACAAAGAAATTGCAAATTGAATATTTCAATTGCAAAAGGTATAAAACGTTTCGACGAAAGAATAATGGCAATTTGTCTTCCATTGAAACCGAAAGTAACAAAGATTTTTAAGGATGAATATGAAAACAACGAGATACATGGTGGTTGTGAGAACACATTGTCCCCGACGGTCACGGCAAATTAGTCCGTTATATCTTTCATCTTTGACGCTTAGTCATTATTTACCCGACAACGGTTATACCGTCATCGCGTCTACGAGCATCAAAATGAGTGACATTTTGTGCAAACCTTTTTCAAAATAGTAAAATCTACATTAAATTCTGTGCAGATTTTGTTTTCCAGTATTTGCGAATAATGAGCAAATTCATATTCAGAATTGAATTTCAGGTAATATACTTAATTATCATCCATTTCAAATTTGTATTCATCGAGTAATTCATGCGATGAATGAATGATGTTTAAATGTCTGAATGTGAATATCATCTTACGATATCACAACGAAGGTTCGCAACATTTAATTTTCTCTGGTTGAGATTCTGGCTATGGATTCGGTATAAGAGCGAGTTCTCGGAAGCCCATGTGTAAAGTGAGAAATTAGCGCGAACATCGAACAAGCGAAACGAATTTAAAGAGGATCAGTGAGTGATCGAAAGGTCAGCTGTTGTACATCTTATTAGAACAATTAAAAACAGTTTTTCAACAATTAAGAGCTTTTTATGCGTTTGCGAAATTGTATTCTTCCTTAGCTGATGACATTTATAGCCGTTATTAACAACTCTTTGAAGTCTGTTCAAGATTCTACAGCTCAAAGTATAAAGTGCAGCATATGTTGTCACAATAATCAAAATATTTTTGATTGCACAATATCGTTTATATGAAATAGTGAAGCGAAGCATAATTATGATGTATAAAGACATGAAAATTTATACAACTGGTTTTGGTGGAAATAGAACACGTAACGGGTTATGGTTCATTGTTATTCATTGCATAGAACACCCTTGATACTCAAAATCATTTGGATTTCTAGAGCTTTTATTTTGTACTCAGAACGAATTTACACTGCTATCATTTGATTCAATTTTTACACGGAGAAAATAGAATTCGCTATGACAGCGAAACCTGATTTTGCTGGGTACCTTCTGCCGAAGCAGCAAATCTCTTGCTATCACAGCAATTTTGTTAGCTACGACATTGATTTTCCAGCTGCAGCATCTTGCGATTCTGTATATAATATTGCAAATTTTGCTAGTCCAGCGAAAAATTTGCCACTTCAATTAATCATGTTGCTCTCTCGGCAATCCAGTTAGCCGTAGAGAAATTTTGATATGGAAAACATCAGGTCCAGATCAGGCATGCTTGATTTCCGTTCAGGGCCTGACTTGAGTATCTGATAAGGCCCTAACAAAAATGTAACGCAGGGAAAAGACAAGGTCCTGATCAGGAAAACCAAACGTTTCCCAATCAGGACCTGATCCGGGTGGTAGTGGAATTCCCAATTAAATTTAACATCCAATTTAATTTTCATGGGATTCGCTTTTCATAAAATTTTCTGAAACTCCCCCAACAGAAGAAATTCTACTGATGATCCAAATAGACTTCAGCTGAACATTTAAAAAAGACAGATAAATTTCTAATGAGTGCTGTGAAAATTCTGAATAGTTTGATACATTCATCGTTCTGAATTGATCAGGTCCTGATTCGGCTGTCTTGTCGGTTATCACATGATTGAAATACGGATGAGCCAAGGCAATTCTGATCAGGTTCTGATAGGGATACCATGTCTGAGTTACTGAAAGGGAAAATCTGACTGGGACCTGTCAACAACCTTGCGTTACATTGTTGTAAGGTCCTAAACAGGATGCCATGTCAGGACCTGATAAGGTAATTGAAAGTTTTCCTTAATTAGGAGTTCCCTATTGCAGTCTTACGAGGGCTGTGCTTCTAATAGGGGATTCCCTGTCAAATTTCTACTAGGGAGGTCATCACAAAAATTTGCTATTCTATATATAATGCCTCGAGTCGCTGAGACAGCAAATTTGTTTTCTTCGTTCATATAAGATCGATTTCACTTTTCGATGCATGGCAGAAAGAAAATTCAATGCGTAGTATATTCAAAAATTTATGCAACAGGTAAAAATAGTAGGCAGTTCGATTCTAACTGGATCAAATCTGGCTTCACAAATAGAGATTGTAGATACGGTGTTCACATAAATCTTGTTCAATACCGATCCATTGGCTACACATTTGATTAAATTTGTAGATAAAGTATTGTGGTGATAGGCATATAATCTATTTACCAACAAGGAACTGCTCAGCCAGTGCTGGTTACAGATAAGAGATCAATTCATGCAACATTATCGTATATGAAGCATGAAACCATGCGCAAAATATAATCCTCATTATAACTCTATCGTTAAAGTCTCTTTGAAGGCCCTTGATCATTGAAGGTTCATGTTATTTTAATGATATGTTGATCAACGTAAAACACTTCTATACAATTGACGGCTAGACGCCTACATTACAAGTTACATTACACTGTTTTTTTTTAGTATTCCATTTCAATTGTTGTAACAATACGAAGAAAAAAATTATTAGCTATTATTCAGATAGCTATTTTTTAGCTGTCACAGCTACTCACTTAGCGGTAGCAGCAAGAAATGTAGCTGCCGCAGCGAAAATTCAACAGCTATTAATTATTTGGCTATTCAAATATCAACCACAAAACCTGTGAAGTTACAGCTACGATTTCCTGCTCCGATGGCTAAAAAATAGCTGCAGCTGCAATTATTTCAACTCCAGCGATAGAAAAAGGGCGCTAAAAGAGTGAGTTGCTGCCATAGCTATTCCTTGTTTTTTTCGTGTATTATATTCGAATGGTTGAAGTTCGTCACTGGGATTATGATTCAATTGAGTACCTACTTTTAAATTATTCTGTTGGAGAATCTGAAAAATGGAATGTAAGAAACATGGTCCCTCCTGGACGAGAACTTGATGGATATTCAGGTCACGGAATTCAATGTTTTTTTTCTCGTCGATCAATGAAGATCAATAAAAACTTCATCATTATCATATTACAGAACGTTACAATGGAATCGATAACGGAATAACGATCGTAGAATATCGGGGCGGTTATCCGATTCCTAGATCTTGTAACACTTTCAGAGTCAACTATCCGTACAGATGATAATATATGATCATTATATAATCCGTTATATATCCCAATAACGATACACCAACGCACCGATACGGCTATTAAGAAAGAACGATAACCATCACGTATAATTCATCTCGACTTTCTTGAATGAAAGAAATTTGAAACAAGGTAAATAAAGATAATGATGAGATCTTGAAAGGCTAGTCGATGAAAAATGAAATGTTCCTTGTTTCCTGTGACCGAGTTCAATCATTTCACCAAATATCAGCCTCGCATTTGACAAACCAAGCAACTGACTTACCTTTACAGTTTTTATAACATCGTAGTGGGCCTCCTGCATTCTCGAATCATATATATTACCGGATGTCATATTCTGTCTCCTGCGAATGAGAATTTTCAATTTTCGAGATGAAAGCTATCGAAAGATGCACAACAAAAAGCACTGAGTATGGAATACAATTTGAGAAGAAGAAAAAAAAAACCACACTCACGCAATTGGATCCGAGCCATTGATCGTAGGCTTTGGTGATTGGATTCCCGATCTGGCAGGTGTACTCGTGTGAACGGGTGAAGGTCCCTTGCTACTCAACGGCTGCTTGATTCTGTAATCAGCCAAGGAAAAAGTCATAAATCTACGGTATATGTTAATCAATTATTATCCATTCAAATTGGATTATAAATCAATACGATTCTAGAAGATCACCTCCGAATAATTTTAAACTCAATAAATCAACGGAGCGCGTTTAAATTTTTCCTCATATCGAGCGCTCGAGGGGATGATCGCGTGTTCATCGAAATGAAACCGGAAGACGAAATAAATAATATCATCGGAAAGCTCATCATCTCATCCCCGTGTCGCATCGACGGAATCAATTCTGCGGTCTTGTTGTACTTTTTCATTCCGTTACTCGCCCGGCAACGTGCGGGGATCGTGCCTCGTCATGACGAGCGCAGCATTATCCAACACGTTCCCGATCGGCAAAGTACCGTCTTCTCATAGAAAATACGTACCCTCGACAAGATTTGCGACACGGTCGGCGCGAAACGCGGTTTATGGTTCACGCAAGACGAACCAGGTTAAACGTAGAGTAGCTTCGTTTTTATTTATTTATTTATTTATTTTCTTTTGTAATACCGAACTGTTGTCTATGAAAATCAACACGCGTGTATATAGGACACATAACGTTTATTTTTTTCCCTGTATTTTGCTTCGATGGCATCATTTCGAACTAGTGAAACTGTTTTCTTTTTTATCAGATCGAATTATTTTTTTCTCAAAAAATCTGAAAATTCCAGGGATTCAGAAGAGAACCCGTCTAGTAAGCATTAATTATAAAAACACCAGATAAGACGTTGGCATTGGATAACACAAAAGAGTGTTTCACCTTGTTTCAAACACACTTTTCAAAAAATGTCAGTCACGGTAGTTAATTGAGAAAAACATTCTCGATTCTAATGATAAAGTAATTTTTTTTCACAGAATCCAGAATGAAATTCTTGTAGAGAAAGCATCAAAAGAAGACTACGGCGTGGATAAAACAATTTTTCTTGGAAAAAGAAATTTTTCGAATGTTTTGAAGAATTTGAACATTAAGTTGTGTTATGAGAGTACACAATCTTCGATAAATATACAGAATGAATATTCGTTGGGTTTACTTGTGAGTCATGAGCGTGTGAACTTTCTTTTATGTGCTTTTACGTTACGACGATAAGACTGGTTACGATACCGGTTGATAAAACACGTTTTGAAAAATAGAAAATTTCATGAAAATGAAGTTGGAAACTCTTGAGTTTTTATCAAAGGAATAAATCTCAATTCAGGGCAATTGCATCATATTATGTTGCTACCAACGAGTTTAATTGAATTACATGGAATCATTTGCATAGAGAATTCAAATACACGTGGACAGACTGGATTTCTCTTCAACCTTCGAGTATTCAACAGTCAAATCGCATATATGCATTTTGTCAGCGCAAAAAACACACAATGGATTCTTTGTGCGAATCAAAACTGAATTTCGAAGTTTTTATATAATACAAAGCACTTTCATTCTTCCTGTACCAATCACGCGACGGAAGCGCCGAATAACTCTCTGTCACAGTTTTGCAAATTGCGGATATGAATCATCGTCATTGAAATGAAACAACTAGAACTGTCTGGTCGAACAATACCGTATCAAAAGTGTTTGATATTTGATTTATTTACCGATTTACGCAAGGTGGTGTAGACCCGGCAGCGCTTCTCAAGCTGCACGTGCTACTGTGGCTAGTTTGTTTAGTATAAATTGTCCGATTGTTAACCGGTACCACACTGACACGTTCGGCTATCCGGAATCTGGGTGTCGTAGGTTTATGATAAATCATTGTCGAGACACTTGTTCACGCACACCATACACTATTCGACGAACATTATCACTGGTAGTCGAAAGAATTCGATCGAGGCACCACACTCCAGGTGTCTTTTATTTGCGAACGTCTAAAATTCTAATTGTAGTAATAGTGGCGGTGGTGGTGGTGGTGGTGGCGATCGTCGAGTAGAACATTTGCACAAGTGCTGTGTTCTCTCGAGGCATGAGAGCAACGCATACATATGCACCGAACCGGCACGTCACGTCAATCCAACACCACGTTCCAAAGGGAAAAGGCGCGCGTGGAATAAATCGTCAAGAGTGTTACCAGCTGCGAACGAAGTTGAAGAGATAATACATATACGAGATACGTTGGGGTACTACTGCAGCAACAGCAACAACAGCAGCAGCAGCGGCAGCAACGAAACGCCTGTCTTTCTGCCAACCAGCCGGCAGCATTAGAGGGCAGGAAGCCCGACTGACTGGCGACTGAGTTCTCTCGTAATAACAAAGCATATAGCGACCTATCAGAGACTACTTTGATTCCTCTGTGCCTCCCGCCACCCTCAACCGAGCCTAATGCCCTCATACCGTTGCAGCATTCGACAATCAAAGATCAACTGCATTGTTACATTTGGATATGCTTCATCAAACAAAACATATTACATTACATATTACGGTACAAGGATATTACGAGACAAACGATTTGTTTCAAACAACTTACAAATTGCGCTTAAGCTCTTCCTCTCCTCTTTCCACTTTATACATTATTATTCAACTTTCTTGGTAATTATTGTTATTTATATGGTAGAATAGAAGATAATACTGCAAGGATATTTTATTCCCGTACGAACAGCTGGTAGATGTCGTATAACAAACGTCCTCGCAAGGATGTACCGTTATTTCACGTGTTTAAAAGATAATACCTAAGGTAGTCGTATATTATTCATTACTTCATAGTTGATGAAACAGTAACCACAAGGTTTATGCTCGGAGAATATTACGGAAACGAGAAACTCATTTTAGAATGGGATTACAATGGAGATAATAAGAATTACTTGTTTTTTGACAATTCAATGAAGACTGAGTATAGTACCTATACTTCTGGTCTCTCGAATAATCATATAATTAAGAAATTGTATAAACATACTTAAAAATGTACCGAGAAACGTACGAAGTGGAGAGAAGTATAGTATATACTCGCACTCGTATCTTTCAACGAGTGATTATCTTTCGAACAAAGCTTGGCTTGTTAACGTCGAAGAATGTTGCTACTAATTACGTGGAGCGACTTTACGCGGTATAAGTAACCTCTATAGAATGATAGTGGGTGGACGCGGTGGTACAGTACACATAACCTAGACGTTGGCGTTGGGTAACCATTTCCATGTCGAGAATCAAGAAAATCCTCCGGAATGCAAGGCAGAGAAAGCCGCGATGCATTTTTAATGCACTCATCGTCAATATCATCAAGGTCCAGTTTGTGTATTCAAGTCCCAGTTGCAAGTTCGAAGATTTAACGTCTCGAGAGATTAGTACCATAGAACTAAGTGGGGCAGAGGGGGGGGGGGATCCAATTTTGCGCGAACTTTTTTCAAAAGGTACGTAATTGATACAAATTAAAAGTGAATAATAATGACTTAAGATTACGCGTTGTCGCACACTTTGGATTTCCCAATGATTTCTTAGCCTTCAAAAATCTGATTTAGAAGTATCAATCATTATATGTACATTTTGAGAAATGTTCACGTAAAATTTGACTTTTCCCCTTCCCCATGTTTGATCTCCTTAAATGTATAAGAAAATTACATACACTGAGAAAAATCTGCATTGTAGAAATCATGTTTCAATATAGTAATGTATTTGACAGTGAAAAATACATTATTTTGGTTATTATTACCATGAGTTAGGTGATAAATACCATCTTTTTGGTGAATCAACTCCGAATGTACGGTGAAATTCAACACTGAAAAGGTACTTTTCACTTTTGAAAGGCTGGCTTCAGTTTTCATTATTTGACGGGTGAAAAATATACGAAATAGAGGTTATTTTCACATTTCATTTTTCTCAGTGTACAATCGAGAAGTAAAGTTACCTTCCATCAATTACCAAGTTGTATCGAATGATTCATTCGTTAATAAAATCGATCGACGCTCAAGGTAATTGCTTTTAGCTTTATCTAATACAATGAACAAGGATTACGCAATCGATTATGAGTAATTAACGTTTCATTAATCGTAAATCGTTCAAACAGAAAGAAAATGTTCATTTCCTGTGAATAGTTATCGGAAGGTCATCGGATTTTCAATTCATTCATAAACATACAACAAGCGCTACGCGGATTATACGCAATACGCTATATCGCTGCGAGGCTATTTTTTACCTGTGACAGCTACTCATTTAGCGGTACCAGCCAGAAATATAGCTGCCACAGCGAAAATTCAACGGCTAAATTATTTGACTATCCAAATATCAACCACAAAATCTATGCAGTTGGAACTACGATTTCTTACTGTGGTAGCTGCAATTATTTCAGCTATAGCAATGAAAGAAGGGTCCTCAAAAAGTGAATAGCTCCCACAGCTATTTCATTTTTTTTTGCGTGTAGGTACAAACTTTGGTTGAAAAAATTTAATGAATTATAATTGTACAAATAAATAAATACATAATTCTCTCAACTTCGCATTTGAACAATCCGAATCTGGAATAGCGTGTAAAAAAGATAATTCTATTATCAATCGCAGCGGCGAGTATTATAAACACTGGATGAGTTCTATAGCTCTCTATTGGCCGCTACTCCCATTTCTCTAATCAACACATGCCCACGTGGTAAGGGCATTGATTAACACGTGCCAGGCGGCGCCATGTAATCTCAAATGAACGTGAATTCAAACTTCTTCAAGCATCTCGGAAGTTTACAGTCTGTTGATACAAGCTAAATCATTAAAATTCCTCCCGACGATTAGGGAGATTTTCACTCGATAGACGACGACCACTTGAACCGATTCGATTACGAAATCCCCCCAAAATGTTCTTGGCATCGCTTTCGGCTGTGTATATGGTGAATTTTTCAAGGGAACACGTTTGTCCTTAAATCACTTAATACGTTATATACGTTGACATATCTTTATGCGCGTGGTCTAACACTCACACGTATGCACGTATGTTTGTACGCAGTTAATTCTAGTACATTTAGAAGAAGCCATGCGCATTCGTTGGCACGTGAAAGCATAATTATATCGCCACGCAAAGTTAGTTAAAGCCTTGCAGCCCATTAATCACTGTTTTCACGGTTTCCTATACGCTGGAACTTAAATAGAAACTGTTAATTATCAAAAGTGCATTCTCAGACACTTATACGTGTCTACGCGTATACGTATACACATTTCCATACGAACCTCTATATATATTCATAAATTTCAAGTTGTTTATGCGATTGAGCGATAAAATATACATATTTAACTGGAAATCTCTTGTTTGACATACTTAGGAATTTATTTATGCTGTAGTTTTGGTTTGTTGGGATGAAATTATAATCGTACAAACGAATTCGTGGATCGATAAGTGAGTTCGGACGATGCGTTGAGAATCGATTCAACTATTGATCTGTAAACACAACCATCTCCGCTTGGTGTCAAAGTATTCTTTACGTTGTCTATGATCATACCGTGAACGCATTATCCACGCTTCGTAATCCGATACCGCAATTACACGACCAATACACTCGCACGCATGCATGCACGCACGCACGCACGCACGCACGCACGTGGTAATGTCGTCACACAAATTTAATTACGGGGTTGGCAGAAAACCCGTTTTTTTTTGTTTCATAGAAAAAGTCCGAAGCACGTGGGTTTTTTTAGGTTTTGTGAATGATATTTTGATAACCAAATAATTTTCGCTACGGCAGCTACATTCTTTGCTGTTATTGCTACCCAGGTAGCACACGCACGTACTGAGAATATACGTTGAGGATATTCAAATATTCTATGGAGATTCTTATCACGTGCGAATATATTGTACGCACATTCTCACAGGGTGTCTAGCAAAATATCGTTTTGGAATTCCCGACCAATTCCCGACTTTTTCCAGGATTTTTTGGGAAATTCCCGGATGAAAAATAAAATGCACACATATCAATTTCAATTAACATTTTCAATGGCATAATACAAGCTAATAAGAAAAATGAACTCGAAGTTCAATATTCAAATATTGATCATTTTAAATGGACATGTTTCCAATCAATAATCCGAATCATTCAATCCAACTCGGCTCCATTTAATTACAATGCGTTTTGAAAATAGAATCAAGTATATTAGGTACATCTTGAAGAAGTCAGAAACAGACTATTTCACAAACATTTGGGAATTCTTTCGAAAATTCTTGAAACAGTTGCAAGACCTCTAAGAGAATATTTGAAACAACTTTAAAATCTCCCACAAGTAGAAATATTCTATCAAATCCTATTACAAATGGTGAAATTTCTGATCAAATATCATTGAATTTCATTGAAACCTATTCATTTTCCTATTCGTCAATGAGAGTTTATAGATTATTTGTAACAGGGCCGTGAAATAGGACTTCTTGAGTTGTGTAAGGTTTCTAAAATTCCATAAGAATTCAAGAAGAATTTTTTTTCGAGAATTCTTTAGTGAATCATTCATTGCTGTCTAGACCCGGCTGAAGAAATTATTCTGAAAATATCTGAGAATCTTTGCATAACTCTCAAAATTATAACAAGAAATATCAATATTCCATATAATTAATATTCATTTCAATTAAGATTTAAAATGATCAATATTCAATATAATCAATTATTCGTCGATGGGGGAAACTTTTCTAAGTTTAAAAATTCTGCACACACAAAAATAAAAATATAATTGAAAATTTCCCGGAATTTGCTTAATTTCCTGACGTTTTCCCGACTTTTCCCGACGAAAATACAATTCCCGACTAATTCCCGACTTTCCCGGAATTCCCGACTGCTAGACACCCTGTCTCAGAATGTTTGAATGAGACAGTTTCAAATATTCTCAGAATATGATGCCACGAATATTGTGGGAATATTAGAAGAAAATGCTGTTAAAATAAAAATTCCCGTCGATATAAACTTCTGCATGTCGCCGAAAACTACTTCACAACCATTTTTTTTTATCATTAAACATCTGTAATCATGAATTGTTAGGAATCTTATGGATTCACTTGGATGGATGAGATACTTATGATCGCAACAGGCAATCATAATATATACGGCATTCCTCGATATTTTATTACACTTTTGAGCATTATTTTTCACACATGACACTCTCAGAGAACATTTGTGATATCAAAATGCACCTTTCATCAATTTATTATTCCCCAAATACAAATAAAAATAAGATATGATCCAAGGGTCTGTAGCCTGTCAACAATATTATCTGCCATTACTGAATTCATGTCATCACGATAATTGCGCATGCGTTGCTCATCAATTTCCTTACAAACTTTGTACGCATATTGTACGAACGTTCCTAGAATATTCGAAACAGTCTCATTCAAATATTCTAAGAATCATCTATGGATATTCACGAATCTTCTACGCTTCTTGTGAAAATATTCGACCGAGTACATTTCACGGATGTTGTGAGAATATTCTCAGAATATTCTGTGTTACATGGGAAGTGATTACCTGTCACAGCTAAAAAAGCTCCCGTAGCTAATTTTTAGCTATCCAAATAATGGTTGATCAATTTGTCCATGTCGAGTATGGGAGAATTCTTGCTCTTATTGTTCAGGGAGAATCAAAACGTCTGCACACTACTCCGCACGCGGTTTCCTTATGAAATTTAAATGGAACTGAGTTTTTCTTGAAGAAATTTTGATCTGAGTCTGAAATTTTCGACGATACACTGACAGAAGAACGACCTTATTGAAACATTTGTGGTCGCAATAACTTGAAATCTAGTTCGATTCACCGGGAAATGTGATTGTGATGTCCAGAAAAAGTGGTTGAAGCAAAAATTAACTACATTTCTCAGGTTAGAACAACCAGATTCTTTTCTTGGTGTGATAACCAAAATATGTAGTTGATTTTGCCTTCAACCACGTTTTCTGGACATCACAATCATCACATTTCCTGGTGAATCGAACCAGATTTCAAGTTATTTCGACCACGAATGTTTCAACCGGGTCGTTTTTCTGTCAGTGTACCTTTTTGTCTCCCGAAATTCTTCAAATCAGAATCTACCAACGGTAAGCTGCAGATTCATTGAATTTTCTTCCAGAGATACTCTCTAATCTGATTTAGCGACTTGTGTGAGATTGGAATGTTTCAGATACAGTATCGTCGAAATATTGGATTTCCTCGTAGAATTAACAAATGCTCATATCCCAGATCAAAATTTGCCAAAAGGAAGGTCCATTTCGAATTTCTTAAGAAATCTGTATGTAGATTAGTGTTTAAACGTTTTGACTGTTTGAAATCCTTCGAGTGATTAACTAAGCTTTGAGGATAGAAAGTCAAAACCACTTCAATTCTACAGTGAATTCTTCAGGGAGAGGTCACTCGACACGAATGAAAATCCCACTTCCTTCCGGCACTTAGTGAAACAAAGCGTATGATTTTCCACTCTTCTAGATTCAAAGATCATACAACGTCCCATCTTAGAGTAAAAATCTCATGTCAAACTTGGCTAAGAAAAATATAATAATTTATCATTCTCGTTTCGAAATTCACCTAATCCTGAGTTCAATTTGCAATTAGGTGTTTTATGGGGCTTTTTCAAGTGGATTTTTGATGAAACATTGCAAGAAGTATCATTTATGTTACATATATGATGGATTTTTGACTATACAAATGTAGTTTATCATTCTTTAGAAGCGTTTTATCGAGTACAAAAGCATCATTGTATTTTCCCATATAGTCGTTACAAGTCAGGGTCGCTCAACGGGAAGGGAAGATCATTGCCTACCGATGATGGCTGCTGCTTTCGGTTGTTTGTGTACGGGTTTCGGTAAAAGCATATAAAGTGATGCTCTCACGTGTCTCCTCGTAAACGTCGTGTAACGAGCTAAAATAACAGCCTCGCAAAATGTCAAGTACAGCACGTTCCTTGCTTTCTTCGAAAAACCACTACTATCTATCGCATCCGGTTGTGTACAAATCTTTCCCGTATATTCACCCGATTTTATAGTTGTGAAAACTCTCGTTAGACAACCCTCGTTGTTAGACAAAACAAGAGACTCGAAAGAAGAATTTTTAACTATAAATTATATCCATAAACCGTCTTTTGATTTGTAAGAAAAAAAAGAAACCTCTTGCTTGGAGAAAAGGAATTCTATCTCCCTTTAGGAATAAAACAAACTTTCCGTTTCGTTGACTCTGTCTCATTATTGAGTCAATCCTCCAAGTTCGAATTGGAATGAGAATGCAATCGATGATGGTTCATCGACCATTGTTATTCATGAAAGTTTCAAAAACCGGATGTACTGGGCTCGGTTGAGGTCCGTCTCGTTCTATCGTTCGATGTTGATATTCCTGTCCAAACTGAGAGGTCTGTAATTAGTCACGTATCATCGATGATTCATGTACGAATTTATTGTTCAGATTCACAATGCATATAATTTCATACGATTGGATAACCCTAATTTCGGATGTTTTTTCCAAAGCATTGATCAATTTTTTCGGTATCGTTTTGTAGTATGATCAGAGCTGTTCATTTGGAACGCGATTGAAGCATAAGGAATCGTTTGTTCGATTCAAATACAATGAATCATGGATTCGCGAAGACTCAAGGTCATTGCCGGCCCGTCAAAATAATCCTTTCGCGTAGCTGTAGTTGTTGTCGATTCAATTTCTCTGTCGGCGACGTTGAGAAGGTACGTGAACGGGAATTCTATTTCCGACTAATAATAACAATCCAAGCACATACGACTCGCGTACGTACCAGTGTTGCCATCTCTCGTGGATGACACACATCGCTCTTCTCTCAATCGTAAAATCGTATCGATAAGCGGTAATGGAACATAAAATATAGATAAAATACAAAAATCCAACATTACTCACCCTTCACCTTGAAATCTATTATCCACCATTTGACCAGGTAAAGGTGCGGATAATTGTCTATACAATTCATCTCTTTCTCTTTCCTTCTGTTGTATGGTTTCTTGTAACCTTTGCTTTTGTTTTTGATATTCCTTGAACAGATCGCCGTTGTAACTTTGTTCGAGATGCTCTCCAACAACGGGGGCGGTTCTCGTCGGAACGGGAGTGGGATCAGGAATTTTAGCGGCGATACCTGTAGGTTTTTCTGCCAAGGAATCCCTTCGGGAACTCCTGGCGGTGGATGGAGCGGGAGACTCTCGACCGGGAATCCTCCGTTCTGGAGTGGAAGCTGCCGAAGGATCAGCTTTGCCACCTTCGATGAAGATAGAAAAAATGTATTAATAATCGATATGGAGAATTTATGATTTTAGAGAAAAAAAAATCATACCATCAGGACTTTTCGAATGTCCTCTCGGAGCAACCGTGGCTTTAGGTTGATTGTTGATCGTGGTGGTTGCGGTATTCGTCGTGGTGGTTTCTTGTATAGAAGGTAGCTGTTGGAATTCGGCATAACTCGAACTGAGAAAAACATCTCCTTCGTTTTCGAATAATCTATCCACGCTGGTGTTCATCAATTTGTTATTCTTGTTGAAACCAGTCAGATGAAAACTGGCGAAAGACGACCTCGACATAGGATTTATGTCTCCCGTGGATAGAGCCATCAAAGCGGCTGAGGGTATTTGCATGTTTTTCGGACCAGGACTACGCGGTCCGAGACCTGCTTCCAATGCTGGGACTAAACTACGCGACATCATGTCAGCTGCCGATCTGGGCCTGGTAAATGGCATTGCGCTATGGGGGAAAGTCTTTGGCTTGATAGGTGTGATCAGCATATGCTCTGTCCATGAAGTTTCCAACGACGGTCTCTCCAGTCGTTCAACATCGACGTTCAAAGTTCTTTGAGCGAAAGGTACGGCGAAGGTTTCAGGTGGGATGCTTTGGAGCCACGAAAGTAAACTAAGATCAGAATCGCTGAACCCCACCGATCCGTCCAACAGTCTTGAAAAACTCATCTCCACCTGTACACAATACAAATAAATGATTCGTTATCTTATATTTGTATATATAATATGTTGAATTTGTTTTCTTATACCCTCACCTGTTCACTCTCTTTGGAACCAGTGGCTTTGGCTTGGCAGTAATTGACACAAGATTCGTACAATATGCCTTTGATGATGAGTTGTATGAGCCGATCGTTCTTCGCTGAAGTGATCGGATGATTCGGATCGTTCGATTTCCTATCACCTGGGAGAAATTTTTCCACGAGAGGGTGTACTTCACGGAAGCATTGTACCCTCGCATTGCTGGGATTCCAGTCTTTGTATTGCAGATGATCTGTCAGTCTAGGTAACGTTAATAATAAACATAAATTACTGTATTCCTCTTTGGAAGGTGCTACCTTCTCGAGATCGCTGAGCACCTTAACCACCTCTTCAACCGCATTATCGACATTGCCGTTTGTCCCCGCGGCAATAACGTTTGCCTCAGATTTTATGCATAGCAATTCAACGTACTTGTGACGTAGTATAGAATACGTGAATTTTCTCATATCGAAATCTGGTAACGCTTCCAGGGGTTGAATGAACTCTAACACATCGTCCCATTGTCCGTCGAGTATTAGTTGACGTAGAAATAGAACGTCGTCGCTGTATTGGCCGTTTATCACTCCGGTCTCGCGTTCCAAGGAGAGCTGAGAGATGTGAAGGTCTCGGCTGTGGAGAAACTCCAAGGTCAATCGTACCACGTCCTCCTCGCGCAGCGTCAGGTGCGCCGCCGGCATCACGTACCGAATACGCAACCTAATAACCATACAAATTTCCCATAACACACTATTTTCAATAATTTGATTATCAATGTTTCTGGATCACAACAAACTTTTCCTGATCGATTTATTTCAAACAATGTTTCTTTTTCTCTCTCATAACGAAATGTTTTGAATTCTCAAAACGATGACCAGTCTTGAATTGCGAAATCGAAAAGGAATGCGCCAAATATCTCCTTTCGCAAGTACACTTCGAGGTCATCAATCCTGCTGACAATAGCCTGGTTACAACGTGAATCGGATACAAAATATAAATTGAACCATAAAATCAATCTCTTTTTTTTTTTAAATCAATTTTCCAAGAAACTATTCAACGCAATTCTTCAACCCTTTCTTCATAAATTTTCATTCGTGAATTTTATGACACGTGCAAGGGGAGGACATTGGAATTCATAAGAAACTGAGAATATCGAGACAGCCACTTACTCGAAATCCATCACTTTATATTCGTAAAAATTCCACTCTCACCTGTTCTCCGACTCTGGTAAATCTCTTGAAAAACTGAACGAACTTTGAAGATGTGGAAAGAGAGGGGTACTAGAAAAATGACGAGACCATAGGAGGAAAAAATCCCCCATCGACGAGGTCTTCTTCCAAGTTGGAAGGAGACAATGCTTTGTACCCTCTCTTGCTGTATGTAAAATCAAAAAGAGGGATGAATACGTCGAGAGAGGAAGGAAGGGTGAATGCACACAGAAGAAGCGACGTGAGCTCATAGAATTTAAATTCAAGATTTTCTTCAGTTACTGATAATATATTATACCAGTTTTTTCCTCCAATGGCGGAACAGTTTGAAACTAATAAATAATATTCGTTATTCATATGCATTCCTTCGTTGATAAAATTAGGATATTCTTCACAAGACAACTCGCGATGCACTTTTCTTATGAAAGAAGATTTAAAGACTGAATCTATGATCGCAGAAATGAACATGAAAAGGCAGTATATTTTCCCCGATTATTGATTTTTTATTCATTCAAATCTTTTTCTCAACAAGTCTAGACGAGGCTCATGATGAACTGTACAACTGGAGAAGATAAAAATATATTACGAGTTGAAAATGCTAAAAAAGAAAAGAATAAATAAATCAAGCGGGGAAATGAAAACGAATGCTGAAGAGGTACAATGAAATTTCAAACGATTTATTCTTCTGGGGTTTATTTTTTTTTTCACTTTAAATGGAAAAAATGATGGAGCGTGTTTCCATTGAATAAATTCTCTAAAACAAATGGAATAGGACTTCTGAAAGAGTGGACTCGTTTTTACAAAAGATTTGTTATCATATATCGAGAATGAATTCTTTAGAATTGTTACAACAGTGTTGAATATTTCAAAAAATTGTTTCAACTTTGTTTTACGTAATATCACACGCATTATTTCGTCATACGAATGCGAAACCACGTATACCAACCCCAAAACTCATGTGTCAGCAGTTCCTTTATAAAGTTCATACACCGTGACGGAGCTGAGGATCGAATCAGTTTCGTGTCAGCTGTTAAACGATTAACGAAGACCAATTATGGCGATCTCATGGCAAAATTTAGTGAGTGATTTTTAATATTTGTGTATATCCACATATATTTGTTTCATAAATGATTTTTCAACATCTGTGTGAACGGAATTATTTCAGATGGTAGCATTGGTGATTTTGGGAAACATCGCCTCTGCTGACATTTTTCTACCTAGAATTCAAAATCTGGATGACAATTTACACCAACGACCTTCTCATAACGCACCTTTGCATCAGGTAATAGTACAACCTGGCTATGGTTCATCACCTCATCTCTCCGCAAACTTACAACGCCATCACGCAGTTCAACCTTATCCGTTCCATCCGATGATACCTTATTATCATCCTTCCCTTCCTCAAATGCATCATCATCCTCTAACGACTGCGATATCGAACATTCTCGGGAGTATTCATCATTTTCCTTTGTTACATCCAATTCCACTTCATATGCTACGACCTCTTCCTCGCCTTCCACATCTGATACCACGCAGACCTATTCTTCCTCCTCTTCGTCGTCCTATGTTACCTTTGCGCTTACGTCCAAGTGCAATAAGAGCTTTTCCAAGGCACAATATCCATCGAAATCCACAAATTATTCCTTTGGTGAGTATTCAATAAATAAATGATAAATTTTTAATTGAATTGTATAGATATAATTTATTTATTGTAATACTTCATCAATCGAAATCTTTTCATAGCGATATATCGAGACACGATTACTCAAATTTATCATTTCACTTAGGCAGTACATAAACGATATAGAAGAGCAGCAGAATCTTCAAGCGATTCTACGCATGGAGCCACCGGTTTTTCAAGCAAATCAGATGGGACGAGGATTGAAATGGCCAAGGACACGTCCGTAAACTCACAATCTTCCATCGTGGAATCATCAAATCAAAAAACTCGATCCACAAGTCAATCCGATGGTAAGTTTACATTTTTTAAACATTTTCTCATTATTTTCATTAAAATTCGAAAAATTGTTTCAATTTTTCAGATCCCAACAACAGATATGTAGAGACTCGTCCAGCGAACAATAACGATCAGAAACGTGCTTCGGCGGGACCTTATTTGTTCGGTTTGAATCCAAAGAAAATATATCAAGGAATGGAATATCAACCCAACGCCAAATACTATACTCAAGATTACTACCCGAAGAGCGCTACTGGTCCATCGGAGCCCGTATTAAGCACTGTGTTGCATGAGTCTAAATCCAACCAATCACCTCCACGAATGTCTGAGATTCGGCAACAGCAATCCGTTTCTCAACAAGGCTCTCAAAATAATAACAAACCGAACGAAGCGCAATCAAGGATTTCAGAAGATTCTCTAGTTATCGAGAGACACGAGGAGAAACCTTATCAACAGTACTACGTACAACAACAACAACAACAACAACCGGAAGCAAATGCAAGAACCGTTTATAACACCATGTATCAGTCCCCATACGGTCAAAGTTACGTGCAACAACCGGAAGCAAATGCAAAAACCGTTTATAACACCATGTATCAGTCCCCATACAGCCAAAGTTACGTGCAACAACCGGATGGAAGTTTGGTATGGAGAATAGTGATACCAACGACAACAAGTTATCTCGTTCCTGTCTCGGATACTGTACAGGTGGAAGCTGCATCTAAAGACTCCAGCTACGAAAATAATGCAGCCCAGGTGAGGAAAGCTTTAAATTGTGAATTTTACAAATTCTCTATGAGCTAATATGTAATTCGTTGTCGCCCTAATTGGAAGTATTTTTCAAGTGTCTTTTTTTTTCAATTACAGATCTCTCAAAGAAGCGATCCGACGTCTGTACAAAGCGACGAAACCGCAGATCTCAATTCTGAGATTGTGCGAACGATCAACGTATATCGATACAGTCCTAATGAATTTTCACCTTACGAGAATCCAACGATGTTCAACTATTTCAATTACAATCAGCAACAACCCCTACAACAACAATCACAACAGCAACATCCATACCAGAGGATTTATCCATCACTATTACCAAGGACCAAATATTACATCGCTCCCGATTCGAGATTCGATTATTCGAATCCATCGATGTATCCTCAACAATACATTCCAAACAATTACTAATTCTCAAAATGTATTTAAAATCTGGACTGATATTCTTTTGATACTCCGACTTGATATTTATTTATTTATATATTTTATTGTAAACATTAATGTATATAGTGTTGTACAGAACAACTCTGAATTCTCTTATCGGATTCCGTCCATCGAATAAAAGTTAATGAAATTGTACATGGAAGAATGAAATAAACATTGATTATGTGATGAGAAAAAAAATTATTTAATATCTATTGATCCATCTATTGACAGTCTATCCGTCCAATCCGTGGACGGTGGGGTTGATTGATCCGAAATGAATAGAACGAGAGAATCAGCCAAACGAGAAGGAAAGAAATTTCAATTACGAGGGAAAGATTCCCAATTACCTAACGAACATTGAATCAAAGTTCAAATTGATTCCGGGTAGTGCGATTGAATATTCCGCTATTTATCAAATCCATGAAAAATGATCGGATAAAATCACAAAGAGTATGCGCATAGAATTTGGAATTGAAGAGGGAAACAGTCCAATAATGAAACGGAAGTTGCGAGTTATCCGTGGTTAAGTTGTTCCAGAACGTTTGACGTAAACTAACGGATCAACATCATCTGCTCACCGTTATATCCATAACGAGTAGTACAACTCAACTCGCAATACAATTAGCTATTAATTAACAGGTGATTGAGGATGTTGGATCTTAAACTTGATATTTTTCTTCCCTGTCACGTGTCATAAATGTCGATTATTTCAATTCAAGATTAAACGAGGTGTTACACGGTAGTTATGTCCTCAGTTAACCTACACCTTTTATACTTGATATATACTTTATGCGATACAACATTTGTTTGATTTTGATTGATTATTCCATGAAATGCAATTTTCTTCACAGAAGATGGTATGGGATAAATTATATGGAATCGATCATATCGAGAACAGTTTTGATATCATCGTTCGTTCGTTTGACGAATAATATACAAAAAGAACGATAGAGAAATTATGACTTTTTTCCTTTGCATTTTGTTACATCACGTAGTTCGAAGGATGGTAGGGATAGGGAAAGATAGTAGATTCATAGGGGAAAGATAATAACAAGAAGAGAAAGAGATAATGTTTAGTAATTCATTTTTTGTGAATTATAGCGGTTTTATTAGTTATGAAGACTAGTTTCATTGTTGAGAGATTACTCGCGTGTTTGGATGAGGGAAAATGAATGAAATTATCCTATAAAAATCGAGTTGAGAAGAACTTGGAACTTTAAATACCAACAATTGAATCTCTATTCAGTCGCACTGATGAATGAGAACACACAAATGAATGTATGAAAGAAAAATTTAATTCATCCTGGATTGGGTATCGTATCAAAATGCTGGGATGTGAATGTATTTTTCACTTGAAATCATCGTTGAAAAACGTCGGTTTGTCTGAATATTTTATCTAAAAAATTCCTCTACTGTGAAAAAATCCCTTCTGAAAATTCAAAAAATGTGAGTGTAGTTTTTTACAGCCAATTGTATCTGAATTTTTACAGAAATTTTACTGAATTTTATAAAACTTCAGCTACATTTCGGAGCGTATTTTAAACATTTAATCATGGTTCTTGAAATTCAGCAAAATTTTTCTGAAAATTCAGAAAAAATCGGCTATAAGAAATTACAGTCACATTTTCTGAATTTTCAGAAGGAATTATTTCATTGTGTATCCAATGACATTCATTGGAAATATTGCTTTCCATGGTTCGGAAAAGTACTGAATTTTTACTGGGTGCACCGTGAACCCTGGTAAAAAAAAATCTCTTTGGATCTCTTTGAAGTCTCTTTAAACCTCTCCATGTTTTGGGATGATTTTCTAAGGTATTCAGGTTAATTTAGGAGGAGTTAGAAGATTGTTAGATCATCATGAAATCTGGACCTCTTCACACCAGAAAGAATCATTAGTTGCCCTTACTCCAAATTAATTCCAGCAACTAGATACAGTTTTTGATATTTGGATAACTGAAACAGGCGGTGGCTCAACTTAATTCAAATTTAATTTATCTGACTTTAGTTGCTGTTAATAATTTGCAGTTGCCTTTACTACAGCTTCTATTACCGGCTTCTATTCTTTTATTACTCGGAACTACTTTTCACAACTAACTTCAGTTCATTCGGTCAAATGAATTATTTTTTTTCCTTCAAACTTTCCCTGAACTTTTCTCAGTGAGATTTCAAAATTTTATGTATTTAAATTTCAAAGCTTTCTCTGATTTCGTCGGAACTTCTGTGAATTCCTCTGGGATCCCCTGAATCCTTCAGAATATCGAGGGTTCTTCTGAAACTCCCTGAATCTTCTCAAATTCTTGTGAATCCGTCCAAATTTCTCTGTCAATTTTTCCCAATCTCTCTGCATGTCGCTGATCATTTCTGAATCAGCCGAATCAAGTTTCAAAAATTTTCTGAGAATTCATTTATCATTTCAATTTTGGATAAGAAATTACTCACAATTCAAATTTGAATAATAATATTGTAATGAATTTTTTTTTTACGATTTCAATGTCAATTTGAATTATAAATAAGTAAAATTTTGAGGGATTTCACAAGATTCAGAAATATTCTAAAAAATTCGAAGAAACTGAAAAAACAAATTTGGGAACTCAGTTTGACTGAGTTAGAAAAGTTCAAAAATTCAGCGGAATTCAGAGAAATTCAGAGGGAACTCTGACATTTGGATGAATACAATTTTAAGGGATTCGCAGAGATTTGACGAAAATTCGGAGCAATTCAGAGTAAATTGAAAAAAATAACTTTGGGATAAGAGAAATCACGAGAAACTCGGAGAGGAAAATTTGAAAACAGTTTCTCAATCTGAAGAGTGAATCTCTCTGAAAATTTCAAAGCATAATTTTTCACAATTCATCTGTTTCTGAATTCCTCTGAAAGTTTCGACCAGAAATTTTTCCACATTCACTCATTCCTGAATTTCCCTAAATTCCTTCGGATCTCCTTGAAGTCCTTTGAATTACTCTGGTAAGTTCAATGCACAGTTTTTTCTAATTCCCGTGTGTCTGAATTCCTCTGGAATTCGTCCCAATTGATTCTTTTTCTGAATTGCCCTGAATTCCCATAATCTCCTCTAAGATTTTGAACGCAGAAATTTCCTTTGATTCCCGTTTCTCTTAATTTCTTAAAAATTCTTCTCAATTTCTTTACATCTCTATGAAGAATTCAACGCCTAATTTTCCTCAATTCACTTGGGTTTGAATTTTTCTGAATTCCTTTGAGATACCAAATTGAGAATATCTTTCAATTCGTTGCTTCTAGAATTTTCTTGAACTTCTCTGAATTTTTCTGAATTACTTGGAATTCTTCTGAATTGATCTGTAAATTCCAATGCCCAATACTTCTCAGTTCAACTGCCTTTGAATTTTGGCGATATCCTACGAATTTCTCTGAAATTCCCAATCAGAAATTTGTTTACATTTACTTATCTCTGAATTCCCCTCAATATTCTTGAATCGATCTGAATCTCTCTGAGTTCCTCTAACACGCTCAGAGTTCCTGAATTCCTCTGAATCTGTCCGAATTTTGGTGAGTTCTTCTGACTTAGGGAAATTTTTTAGAAGTTCCCCTCAGTCCTCTCGTTACTGGGATTTCACGGTAAAATTATTGCCCCGCGTTATTAATCAATTATGGCTTATAATGAGAAAAAAATACACCGAGAGTCCAATTTTTTAGATTGAAAGAAATTTTTCTTTGCCCTCATTCCAATAAATATTTTTTTCAATCAAAGAAAATTCAGTTGGAAGGAAAAAGTTTTCATCAAACTGAAACAAAGAATTTTCAAATTGGAACAAAAATATACTCCTTCTTAAATTTGAAAAAAATTACTTCAATTCAATCAAAAATTTTTTCATTGAAATGAATTATTTTTCCCATTGAAAACAAGATTTACCAGAATGAGGGCAAAGAAATTTTCTTCCAATCTAAGAAATTGGGTTCTCAATGTAATACCAGAAATAATTAACTTTTCACCCTGATTTGGTGAACTTTTTTCTCACTTTTTGGAGAATCAACACCTGAAAGGCCGAAAAATTCCTTACAGTGACAGAAAAGTGTCCTCATTCGCGACGGAAAAAACCATTTCCTCCCACGATTAGGAGACGGAATTCACCGCTGAAGTGGGAAAAACCTGCTCCTAATTCTCACAATGTGGTTAAAATGGTGTCAACCCTGTTTGAAATGATCCCAACTCTCATTTGAGAATTCAAATTATACGTGAATTTCCACATGGAAAAAGAATTCCATCAAAAGGCTGGACTGATTTTTCAACTAACTTGAAGATTTCTTTTGCCTGCGCACGCGTGCAGCGGATTTATATTCCGTACGAATAAACAGAGTTTGCCCCGAGGAGATGAAGAAGAGAAAAAAAAATTGTCACCATACGGGCTCATCTTCTTAGGTAAACTGGTCGACGAATACCGGTATATCCAGAGACCCTGGAGACTTACAGGTCAAAGGTAAACCAGTTGAATACCTCCGTTTACTAGTCGTTGAACATCTTTTTTGCGTGAATCTTAAGTAAAAAGAATTGGTGAACGCTTTTCACGATAATAACGATCGAAGGGAAGAATAAAGATATATGTCAAGTGCAATAAATTATTGTCTTCTATACAAAATTCTGGCAAAGTACTATCCCAAGATGTTATTTTGACATTTCGAAATGGGTTTAATGTAAGAAATTTCAGTGAATATTTCAAATTACAAGAAAGATCAAATACAACGTGAGGATGCATTTCAATGAGAACAGAAAGGATTTGTAAAGAATTTATGGCATCCGCGTGAAGATGAAATTCAGCTTTAGATCCCCGTGATCTTCGGGATCGATAGAATTGTTTTGAAAGTAATAAAAGATGAAAAGAAGAATGTCTAATTTCAATCCACTCGAAACTTCAGGGACGATAATTTATCATTCGTGGAGTGTGGCTTCTCTCAAAGCTGTCGTAACGCCGTTCAAATCCGTCGAAAATGAGAGCAACGACCTATGAATTTTGAAACGTGTGTCTTGCGTGCTCACACATAAAATCAGATCGGTATTTGGCGACGATGTCGACGATGTGACTCGACACTGTGCAAAGTCATTCATCTGGCTTGGACTTATTCGTCATTGTTATGATTATTATCATTATTTTTTGAACCAACGCGTATGGAGCGGAATTTTCTTCTTATTTCACATTTTTCTTTTTCCCTGTTCGTATTTCACAAAGCTTCGGGGGTAGATTAAAGCCAGATTAAGCACGTCTCTACGAACGCCACACTCTTGCGTACGCATTTTGTGGAAGGTTCTTCCCGCTCTTCACGACGACTTAGATTCTTTTTCATGAGAAGAAAAAGAATCTTAACTGTTGTTTTGTGATTCATTCTCACTTCAATTTCGTTTCGATTCTTCATTTATATTTATAAATGATAATTAAATGTTAAATTGAGAAGCTCAACACGTTTCACGTTATGTTCTACCTAAATTGCATATGACTTCAACGTAATTAAGGCAAACTTCGTTACCGAAGCGCACTTCAATTCATCCAAGTGCAACTCGCTTCTTTTAGGAGCAAAATTACGAAAGGATTTTCGAGATATGATATGATATTGAATTTTCAAATAATTTTTACTGAATTTTCAAGATATTTCCACCAAAAGTTTCAGAAGGAATTCTTTTATAATGCAATTGTACTCAACAATATCAATAATGCATCAACGTAACGGAAGTATTTCATGTACATGTTTACTTGAATAAAAGTTCCAAGCCCCTAATGCCACGAGAAAGAAAATTACTTCAATTATTCTCTCCTCGAGTCCACGCCTGTTATAATATAATTGCACCTTTCCTTCCTCCTCAAATCAGGATCTTTGATCAAATTTCGTATATTATTTTTTTCTCGATTGAAATTACGAATGCATAAAATTTGAAAAGAAATTCGCTTCGGACTTCTCCCAGGAATATTTATAGATATTTCGAAGAAAGGGTAGTAAAATATCGATTGATCTGAGAGATTTTCTTACGAGTATGTAGAACTACAGTTAGAATTTTGTATTCACAGTTGATCAAGCTCGAACCATATCTCGGTCTTTGACATTGCACGGTACACCACAGGCAAGAGCGAGACTGAGCTGAGATCGATTCGAGTATCGACTGCTCGACTGAGTTATCTCTTGCTCGGAAATGAAAGAAGGTCCATGCTTTGGTTTACGACTTCAATGTACTTCGCGGTAGAATCATTCATATCCAACGATAATTAGTGCTTTATTGAAAAGAAAATATAAGAAATATCGAAAGTTGTTCAAACTTTCCAAGCTTCTGGGATTGAATCGATAAAAGACGTCCCAAGGAGTTAATTCTCTATCGTCTATTAACTTATTTGAAAAAATGTTGGGGCAATGGAGAAATGGTCTAGAGTAATGATGAAACGATAGGATGTTCAGATCAAGACTTTGAATGTACAAAAGAAAGGTTGTTGCACGTCCGGTGCTGATGCTGTGCAATTACTGTAACGACTCTATGGGGTCAATGATAATTATCAAGCGTAAAAGAACAATTGAAGAGTTTCCTTTCTGTTTATACAAAGCAATGTTGTAATGAGTCCAACAACGATCAATGAAGAATACCAAACATTATATATATATATATATATATATATATATATACATATAATGTTGATGATATTTACTTTTTTTTAAACGATCCCCTGTTTGTTGTAGACATTCAGACAAAACCTGCACCAAAAAACACCATGAATCGAGAGCACGTAAAACTTGATACCAAAGAGAACGAAAAACATGAAAGAAAGGTATAAATAGATCGAAGAAATGCTGAATCGGAAACACGTGGTCGATGAGTATCTACGGTGTCGCGCGACGTACTGACGCTCTCTCCGGTCTTTCTCTTGGCGTCGGGACGCTGTTGCGACGGCGCCAAGGTGAGCGCTAAAACACCCTTTCGCGTACGTATATCCCGTGTATGCATTCATCTGTGTGATGAGATGATTATAATGGCTCGTTGTGCAGAGGAAACATAGATTTTTATCAATGCTATGACGGGGTGAGGTAAACGGACCAGTCTTAATGATTTTCAAAGAATTTGCAAGTACATTTTTGAAGGATTTGATATAAATTCGATGTGTTATACACTGTAAAAAGTAGGAGTGTGCGGGTAGCACTTTTTATCGGGTCGGGTTCGGGTATTTGTATTTGTTTTTGGGTCGGATACCCGATTAAATCGGGTTTTCCAAGTCGGGTACCCGAATATAATGAAATCGCTTGAATTTAATATTTTCAACTTCTATTCGAAGTTGCCATCGCCGTTGATATTTTAAGGACAAATTGTCTTGAGCGATTGTAGGAATAAGGGGATTTCATATGAATTCAATTCTAATATGAAGAATGCCATATTCACTACAAGTCTATTAAGGTTGTTACTCCATGTAATTGATTATGCAGCGCATTAAGAAATCTCCAAATTGCTTCATGGAATATTTATATTTATTTTCTAATTCAATTAAAAAATATAATCACATTTATATCTCATAAATAATATATTATCTATTTTCGTATTTAGTAACCACGATATAGAATCTTGAACATCAATGGAAATAAATATTCTTCTTATAAATACGAGGGTGGATTGATAAGTTTCCGGCCTGACCAAGAAAAACAACGTTTTTAAGAATTTTTTTTTTTTTATTTCTCAACATAATCTCCTCCAAGGCTGATACATTTCTCATAGCGGTGTTCTAGTCTAGTAATGCCATCTCTATAGACTGATTCGTCAAGCTCCTCAAAATACCCATTTACAGCTTCGATTACTTCTTCATTGTCCGCAAATCTCTTACCGCCAAGCCATTTTTTGAGGTTAGGAAACAGATAATAGTCACTCGGGGCTAGGTCTGGAGAGTAGGGAGGGTGCGGCATTAATTCAAACTTCAGATCGTTGATTTTAGCCATCGCAACGATTGACGTGTGCGCTGGTGCGTTATCGTGATGAAACAAGATTTTTTTCTTCGCCAGATGAGGTCGTTTAATTTTCACTTCGTGGCTCAAACGTTGCAATAAGTCTGCGTAGTATTGACCAGTGATAGTTTTACCCTTTTCAAGGTAATCAATGTATATAATACCTCTTGCATCCCAAAAAACAGTAGCCATAACCTTGTTCGCCGAAAAAATTGTTTTTGCCTTCTTTGGAGTTGGTTCCCCTGGTCCAATCCACTGTTTAGACTGTTCTTTGGTTTCAGGAGTGTAGTGGTGGACCCAAGTTTCGGCAACGGTTACGAATCGACGCAAAAATTCGCTTGGATTACGCTTATACAACGCCAAATTGGCGGTAGAAATGTTCTTTCGAATCAATTTTTGGTCGACTGTTGGCAAACGCGGCACCCATCTTGCACAGAGCTTTTCCATATACAAATGTTGGTGCAAAATATTTTGTACACGTTCATATGACATCTTACAGGTCTCAGCTATCTCACGAACTTTTAATCTGCGATCTTTCAGCACTATTTGATGGATTTTTTCGATCATATCTGGAGTTGTGACCTCAATAGGGCGTCCTGAGCGAGGCTCATCAGAGGTGCTCACACGACCCTTTTTAAACTCGGAAACCCACTGCTTAACGGTTGAATATGATGGGGAGGATGTCCCCAGTGTTGAGTCCATCTCTTCTTTAATTTCCTTCGGCGTTAACCCCTTCAAATGAAAGTATTTGATGACAGCACGATTTTCCAGCTTTTCCATTTTTACGAAAAACACAGAGGCGTCTTGGTCAGCGTGCTCTCAAAACTAAACTAACATGGCGATCGGACTGAAACTATAGCTACAAGCTATCTAAGGATGGTACTATAGAACGCCACCTCAAGGTAGGCCTAGTGGCGCCATCTCTTGGTCAGGCCGGAAACTTATCAATCCACCCTCGTATCATTCTTTTTTCATATTTTTAAATTTGAATGGAGGAAGCACAACTCTTCCACATGTTTTGTCAGCACTCCTGATCGAGTTGCTGTCATAATATTTCCTGCTGAGGAAAACGTTTGCTATATTTGAATTACCCGAATGTAATCGGGTACCCGGAAAACTCGGGTAATTGAAAAACCCGACCCGACCCGATAAAAACCCGATGACTCGAGTATCCGCACAGCCCTAGTAAAAAGTAATCGGAAAATTCCAATCACTGATTGGGAAATCAATTTCCAATACATTTGTATGAAATTCCCCATAAATGTATCTTAAAATCCCGAACTTTAGGAGATTTTTCCCAACATTTTACAGTAAATTTCCAAACCAAATTACTTCACATAAATATATAGGAATTTTCCCATATAAATTTTTTACAGCGTATAACGTTTGCGGTAGCAAAACACTAGTTAACTCCCAAAATACTCGCGAAGCACTTACAAGTCTCTGGACTCGTAATGTCCATAGCATTCCTGCTTATTCAACTCCGATCAGAGTAAAAATTTCACTTCCAAAATTCAGAGAGTAAATCAATTTATTTGAAATTACAAAAAAAAATTAGCATCGCTGAACGAAAGATTGGTTTGATCGAAAGTTGGTAAACATTTTACGATGTAAGGTGAATGGCTATAATAATATCATCACGTTAGTGAGATAGATATTATTTCGTGAGAGTATCATTCATAAAATTGATAAGTCAAGCTCTTTTGAGCAAATTATGAATATTTTTCGATACGAAACGTCACAAATGCATCTCATGATTACACAAAATATAATCAATTGGTTTACAATTGCTTAATGATCAATTTTATCCCCGACTTCACGGAGAGAAAAAATTTGCTGACGCAGCAAATCGAGGTGTTATATATAGAATAGCAAAATTTTTTGCTGACCTAGCTAAAAATTTGCTATAACAGCAATCGTGTTAGCTACGACAGCAATTTTTTAGCTGTGGCAGCAAAAAATGTTCGTTCCGCCAGCAAATTTTCAGTATTATATACTCTCTAAATCTGAATCAGTGGAATCTCACTGATTCCGCAGTTATAAGTATACACGGAGAGAAATTTGTAGTTGAATTTACTATGTAACAGACTGAACTATGACGGGTTCCCCCATAAAACATAGTAAATATGATCAGCATTCTATTGTTGTACCATAGTAAAAATATGCCCTTCATAGTAAAATCCGACAGAATTCAGTCTGTTCCTCGGCAACAATAATAACATAGTAAATTTAACTACAAATTTCTCTCCGTGTACCACTAATTTCAATCAGTTGTATTCCACTGCATAATCAGTGGATAGTCACTGATTCCGCAGTTGGATGTTATTTTCACTGATCACAATTAGTCACATTTCACTATGAAAATCAGTGAATATTCAATGATTCGCAGTGTATATGCACTGGTTCGCAGTGGTATACTTGTCACTGTAATCCAGGGGAATTCCACTGATTCAGTTTTAGAGAGTACAGAATAGCAAACAAATTTTGATGGGATAGCAAACATTTTTTGCTGCCACAGCTAAAAATTCGCTGTCGCAGCTAACAAGATTGCTGGAACAGCAAATAGTTTGCTGTCACAGCAAAAAATTTGCTGCTCCGGCAAAAGGAACCCAGCAAAAGTAGATTTCGCTGCCACAGCGAAATTCATTTTTTTCCGTGTCGACGGAATAATATCCAGTCACGAAGATATAGCCATTTACCTTACGGTGCATCTTGATGAATCTCATTTTAGCAAAGATTTGTACTCATTTGTACCTAAACGAATGGTACACATGTAAGTATTCGGAACACCGTGAGCCTCATCAAAATAGATTCTCCCCATGCACACACTAATACACGTTCAAGAGAATACTAAGGGAAGTGAGAAAATCGATCTTTCTCGACGGGGTCGTTTAGACGGACGATGTCTGTGTACTGCCCTCGAATCTTAAATTGGAGAAATCACGTAGCATGGAATAATAGAACTTCTATTCGATAATAGGAAAGAAACGGTAGATATGAGTTGAATTGCGTCATAGCGTTTGTCGAATCTAACGAAATGAAAACCTCGGAGATTATAATAATTTGATCAAAATATCCCTTTGAAGATGATCCTTCGTCAATAATGATTAGATAATAACAAGATTGTCAGTCATGATTACAACGGTTAGCTCAGAACCAACTGTCCATCATCATCACAGCGATGCTTTTTGAATGTAATTGCATTTGTGTTTCGTGTACATTATAATTATCCTCATTTCAAGTACCTGTTTATCGCAGTCGTTTTATAATTATTTGTTTCAATTATCAAAAAAATTTGAAATTAACATCGAATTTGTTAGAAAGTACACGTAATACCATAATCACTTTCTCAGTTTGCTTATTACGTGAGATAACAAATACTCTATAGTTTCGAAATGAAAGGACAACGATCTGTAAAATGGGTCTTTTGTGATACACTGTAAAAAAATTTTATCGGAAAATTCCTATATATTCATGTGAAGTAATTAACACATACATGCGTTAGGAATTTTCCCGAATTATCCGGAAATTTACTGTGAAATTTTGGGAAAAACCCCATAAAGTTTGGAATTTTCAGATAAATATATGGGAAATTTCATATAAATGTACCGGAAATTGATTTCCTGATCAGTGATTGGAATTTTCCGGTTGATCTAAACAGGAAAATTCCGATTATTTTTTACAGTGTACAATAAACTCGGCGTCAAAGAAATTGAATAGGAAAGGAAGATTTTCCAAATATCATTAGAGAGTTTCAATACGAACCATCATTTTTTCCGCAGTCGTAAACTTCGTTTGTTACAGTCGTATCGTATTACTACTTCGTCCAACTGTTTACTTTGGCCGGTATAAATATTATGTCATAATAAATCAACCTGACTCTCATTGAAAAGTAATTTTATAAAACTGGTTTGCGAGCAGTACTTTTCAAGGCTGAATACCTTCCTGATCTCCAAATGAAACTGTATATAGATAATAATCAAAGTTAGGATCTTGAGGAATAAATCTCTTCACGTACTACTGCGATACCATAAAAGTCCAACATCAATGGGGGATACTACATATTTTATGAAAGGGGGAAGAAAAATACAAGGATTAGAGGGTAAGAAGAAGGAAAGGAGGAACAAAAGGAAGTTCTATGAGATTTCGAAGCACGTACTTCTAGTTTTCTGGTTCTTCGAGGAGTAATCCCATTCGTTACCAACAACGAACTTGGTGTATCAACCGTGGAAGAGTGTGTTCTGGAATATCTTTCCGAGGATTTAAACGTGTACAAACAATCCCTTATCCAAGTATGGTAATATTTAATTTCTTTTTTCCCCGAAATAAACGCAAGAAAAAAACATCCTTTCGTTCAAACTTGGAATTAACATTTTTTTGCCATTTTTGTTTATAAATCGTAGACAATTAAGGTAATAATAAAAATAATTTCAGATAATCACGAAGCAATCTCATTCACTCTCCACTTGAGTGTAATCTAATCTTCAACATCTGATGAAGAAACATGACCCTTGAGTGAACTTCACTTTTATACTTAATGATCTTTTCTACGTGCGCATGTATTTACATTTCCCTTACCTTCGCAAGAAATTTCTCTACGCTGCTAACAACATACGCAAATTTTTTTCCGAGGTCCCCGACCATCCCAGACTATAAAAGTGTCCTTTGAAAAAACAGTTTTTACGAATTTTCAACACGAAGAAAATTTTGTGGTATACATTGCATAAAAAATGTGTTCAATATTACTATGTTTTTGTAAAGTTGGACCATACTGACATTACGAGGAATATTGCGATGATAATGATTTAAATGACGATAGATTATAGTAAAATTAGAAACAAAACAAAGAAAGGTTACAATGTCTCAATCGTAAAAAGGGATGCATGCAAAGCATTTCTGAATAAACGTCCAGTGATTTTAGTCAGAGTGTCAGTATAGTCCAACGTTACAAAATAATTGTAGTAATCTATACTACAAAATTCTCTCCGTGAACCACTGTGCACAGTTTTTTGTTACTAAAATGGTAATTATCCTATCGAAACAATATCATTTAAAATCCGTCGAATAATTAGTGCCACCCTGGTAGAAAAATGTTGTTGAATTTCGATGAAATTCTTTTCGAATGAGATTGCAAGAATTTCAGTGAAATTAAACAAAAATAGAGAAATTTAGAGAGAAGAACATAACATTTCTTTTAACATAAGTGGAAATTCTTCTAATATCCAGATGAAGATTTGAATATTAAAATATCTTCCACTTATGTTAAGAGAAAGTTATTCTTGGCGCTTGATGTAGAGGAGTTTCTTATTTTTAGAATATGATTTTCTCGGTGTATTGTTAACAATCGATTGAATTTGTTGAAGTTTATGTAATCCTTTCGCCTACGATCAACGAATACTGACGAATGAGACGAATTGGCGCGAGTATTCGAAATGTGAAATCCCGTTAAAATGTAACGAACACAGTAAAAAGTTAAACTTACTTCCAACCTTAATATCGGCTTATTTTAAGATGCAGCCAAAACTAGCCCTATTTCAGCTGAAAGTAAGCATGCAAAACAAATGCCGACACAATTGAAAAGACTAAATTTCAGTCAAGTTTTCAAGTGAGATGCAGCCACTTTTTACAGTGAACGTCGTTGAATTTCGATGAAGTTTGCTGAGGATCTTGAAAACAATGGAATAAATGTAGATGAAAATAAATAATTTTCATTGAAATTTGTCAAATTTTTTGAAGGTCTACAACGAATTTCATAGAAATTCAACGAGATCTTTCACAATCCAACGCCGTTCCATGTTTTGAAAACTACTTTTAGTTCATTTGATTCATCAAAATTCGTTGATTTCCATGAATTTCAACAAATTTAATCAAATTTCAGCAACAGAAATTATATTTCAACGTGTTCCAACATTTCCCGATTCGCTGCCAACAATAATTTCCGCTGAAATTCATCAAAGCACTTCAATACTGTTTGACAAATTTTATATCGAAAAACTGCTTGTTGCATTAAAAATACTTCAACGCTATTCTAGATTTCCAATACTCGGATTCATTATTCTTGCTCGCTAAATATCGTTAATAATTGTCAATGAAATTCAACACATTCCAACGAACTGCAGTTTTGCGATGTTAACACGAGAGTGCGCACGCCCCGACATCCTTGCCCGCTATATCAATAAACTGAATCAGGATATAAAAGAGGATAACGAGACGTACCAGAGCACAGTCTTTCCGGGGTTATTCTTGGTTATTCTCTGAAGAAGTGAGAAGACTCCTCCACTTGCAATAAACCTTCAGCCGATACTCTCGGGTAACGGTTATTTTTGCAAAAACCGGGGCTATTTTCCTTGTACATTATCAAATACTTGTATCTGGTGTGCCATAATAGTCCACATAGCACCACAGTCCCAGAAGAATACTTATTCAACCGATTATGTTCCTTATTCATTCTTTAGGAATTCTTCTAGGACCGTAGTGCTGTGTGGGTGAACTCGATATCGAAGAAGGTGGATTAGTTTTTCTTCATTCATATTTATTAGACAATGTTCGTTGTTTGGTTAACCAAACTCCATGAATACCAACATTATTCATCAAAAGTGTTCTATAAATATGAATATATCAATTTGAAAGATTAGGATGGGATGACTTTTGTTGAATTACGTTGTTATTTGTCGAATTAGTTGATCTTTTTTGGAAATTTGTGCCAAAACTGAACGACAATCGACCAAATTTAGCATCACTTTCAAAAAAATTCAACAAATTTCAACAAAATTTCTCCACTAAGGGTAGCAATAGAATTCACCAAAGTCAATAAAACACCGTCTAAAATCGTACCAAAATTAAAAAAAATATATCCCAACGAATTTCCATTAAATTCCACAATTTCTTTTTCCACGAAATTTTCCCTCCAGGGCAATTGATAAACGGTAAAGACTTTGAATAAGCAAAATAGTTTTGGCAAATAAAACCAGTACCGAACCGTTTATTGATTCTTTCAGTTTCCTCATGAATCAACACAAAGTCGAAGCGTGAAGCAATTTTTCCCAACAAAATTGACAATCGTCAGAAATTGCATAATAATAAGATTACTAAAATCATCGAATCTGATCCTATCATTTTATTCAATCCGACTATTATCAATGCTATCTTTTTCCAATGAGCACATGAGCACCCACAAAGTGTTGGATTAACGCCCATCGATAATATCTCGAGGATATATTTCGAGCGTGACGGGAAGCAGACAATGAACGCGCAAAGTACGGTAGAAAATTTATCAAGTGTTTCAGTGTCGAGGACAAGAACAACTTTTGCTCAAGATAATTGAGGTCAATTCTACAAATTCAATTTTCCGAATAGAACGTACGTAAGTTCTACCAGCATACATATAATTGTTAATTCAACAATCGTGAAATCAATACACCTATTAGTTCTACAAATCTAACGAATAACAAAAATTTTCTCCATTCGATGAGACTCATCTCATTTGTAAGTCACGAAAATCCGAAAATCCTATTTTATAAAACAAGATTTATGACTTTATTTTCATTCAAAATCGATCAGTCGGTTGGAATGCAAAGCTTTGAATGCTGGTACTAGCTTAGAACAAATCTGATGAACGAATCAAGGTAACAGACCTGTATTTATACTTTATCGATTGAACCTTTACTATGCTCTCAACGGAAATTCGTTGATTTGATACCTTTGATACCGGTGAGGAAAGCCACAAGAAAAAGGAAAATTTCAAATATTCAACATCCCAAACATGCTTATTGTTTAAAAAATTTTTAATCATCCTACCGATGCCTCGAATAACACAATAATTTATGATTTTAAAAACTCAAACTAGTCTCGATGGATACTTTTTTCGGCAGCGAAGCGTAATGAAACACTTATTGCGGTATTTCATTATCGCCCGGAATAACTGTTTCCCCAACAATCCTAAGACCTGCACGCGTTCTCGCTTAATCATTACATAATTTTTTCATTCCTTACAAAAAAATTATGCCAGAGATACTTGGAGACAAGAAATCAAATCAACAGCTTCTTTTTTAAATTGCGCAAGTTCCTTTTGGAAACAATGAGAAGAAAGTCGAACTAGTTTTTCTTATATATGTCACTCGATATAACGCATGTAATGTGGATTCTTCTTTCATCTCTGTACAATTAATTTGACACACCTTGATAACGGAATGCAACGCTTTCTCATATTTCTGCAAATTAGATAATAAAATCTATTTTCATCTGTATTTTTCATTTATTGTAAGGATGAGAAAAGAATGATGAATAATGAGATTGTATAATTCTCATCGACTCATTTCCGTTTATGTACTATAAAATATACTGTTTGATATTAAATGCACGTAAGAGCGATGCAACATTGCCGAGGATGAATCAATTGACTTATTCCATCAATTGTAACGGATTGTCAAGTTTGTTTATGTGAAACGACGATCGTTAACGCATGATCGAGTGTACTTTCGTTCGATCCAGACCCTCGTCACAGTTTTAAAAAAAGGATCCTATGAAACTCGATGCTCTGTTAAATCGATATTCTCAAATCACGTTCTTGAGTGTGGACACACTTCTGTCGTCTGAACTTACCGTTTCGAATGAATCAAGTGACATTTAAATTTCATTATTTTCAGTATTAAGATGACCTCGAGTAGTCATAAGTCATTCACGACAAAGCATCTTATTCGCATCCATTATATCCGAACGAAATTGTGTGCAATTATGAGAATAAAATAAGTCACGAACAAGATACGTCGCTCTGTTATTATATATGCATATAATTTCAAGTTTACCCAATTCACATTGCGGAAAGTTTACATTGCATAACGACTTTAAACGGTATATTTAAATAACTGTAAAACGAAGGACAAAAAAGTTAAACCTATAATTTGAAAAGGAAATTCCATGCGTAGGAGTCTGAATTGATTTCAAGTGATTATCTCAAATCACATAATCAAATGAATACTAAATAATTTGACGAACATGTGATCTTGTTGCACATTCATACCTTCCTAAAGTATCCTTTGAGAAATCTTCAACGACTGCAACCGCTGATGAAGTAACAACGACCATGATGATAATGGTACTGAAACCTGGCGCATTCCATCTCACTGATAATCTTCGAACATAATACACAAAACGAAATGATGTGATTCACTCTTGTCTATTGAAACATTTTCACTATGGGAATTCATTCATGGGATTACATATAAAATTGAATATTGTTTCAAACATCGATGACACGTACTTCATTTTACAATTGAATTTATCGATTGTTTCGAGCGAATTGATAAACTTCAAGACCTAACTAAAATTTTGCATTCCGAAATTTCCTCACCGTCGTCATCATCATCATCATCATCATCATCATCATCATCACAACACTCCACGTTAGGTTCAATTCATTGAATTCTCCAGAAACGAAGACAAATACCAATCATCGACAACACGTCTTTTCGAATTCTGATTCCGGATGCACTTGCACACGCGCGAGACCACGATATATTCGCAACTGCATAACATTACAATGCACTCCTTGAGAATTGGTATTATATACACCACTAATTAGCAGCCAAGCTGTTCCGATCGACGGAACAATCATCATTATGAATTCGCAAATAATTGATCAAAATAGGAAAAAACATCACGAATGAGAAATCAAAACGATGCGATAAATAATAATCTATGGATCCCCGTGCCGATGGTTCTTCTTGTCAAAAGTGGGAAAAACGTTTTGGGATTTTGAGAATCATGAGAAATGCGATCACGCATCAAACGCAGCACGAGGAGAAGAGTAATATGCAGCGTGTTGTTTGGCGAAGACTTCGCTACTACGAACTACGATAGAAAGAAGTTCTTCCGACCGAGGGTGCTCAAGCTTACTGATGCTCGAGAAGGAACGTTCACCTTATTTGTTACCTCTCCGCACGGATGTTCACGGTGATGCTAGTGCCTGTCTTCCTACCTATAACGCATCTCTCTACATTGATTCTGATATGTACGGCGTGGAGTATATTTCTTCCAACCGTACGCGCATTCTTCTTCTTATCTGTCTTCGCGTATTGAGCTTTTGAGATTACACACAAGATTTACCATTTCTCCAATTGAAAACAAGTTTCCTAGAAGCGAATAAGAAGATCAAAAGAATATAGTTTCAATCCTAAACTCTGATGAAGTCAGTTTCTGGAGAAATAAAGAACTTCAGGCCCATAAGAACACTCGATGTTTATCAATTCTAATCAACAGGGAGAAAGCAATCATCTTGGCATTATATTTAATTCAACATACGACAGAAGAAGGTGTCTCTTCATTTGTATTCAATATCAAGAATTCTAGAACGCATTATCATAAAGATTTCTCAAAAGATATGAATATCATCAAGAACGACAGACAGGATTTATTGTTATCTTGTTAATGTAATTCCTTTTGAAATCTTCCTTTCTTGTCAAGTCCCTTGTCCCTTACTAGCGAAACTAGAAATACCAAGGAATATCGAGAAATTTATCGTTAAGAGCATATTTTTAGGCGTATTGCAATCGTACTCCTTTCCAACTTATTATAAAAATATACGAATCACGATGATGTTACGGTATCGATAGCCTGATTGCATTCGAAAACAAGTTTTGAATTTATTCAAAGACCCTTGTACATCGTAAAGCACTTCGAATATACTATTGCCGTTACTCCTAGAGTGAATAAACTGAATACCGTCCGAAGACTGTTGTGATCTCGCTGTATGAATTTATTATTCTCAATTCATTTGCAAATAATTTGACGTTCGGTTGCAAATTTTAAAAGCTGTTTGAAATGTATTTGAAGATTTCTTAAGAGTCGTGAGTTATTGTCAAGCAGGAGATTCTTTGATTGACGTATTTGAAGATTGTTCTGCAATATAACAACTTTTCGTATCGACGTGGTAGTCACTCGACATTTGTAGATACAAAGGAAAGAAAGTGGAGTACTTTTTATAATTCACATGCATTCGATAAACGACCTACATACCATCAAAATATAACATCACCGTAACGCACGTTACTTGAGGAAATAGGATGTAGATACATCAAAGATTTGAGTTCTCTTCGGTGAGTAAAGACAGTTTATTGAAACAGTCTTTATGAAAATCAGATATTTAGGCCAGAACGCATGAGACATTTGTGTTCGATATACGACAATTTATGCGTTATGCGCATCGTTGGCACTTGGAGTAATAACGCTTAGTCGTCGTCGTCGTTCATACGAGTGTATCTTTGTTTATAGAAACGTCGGCGTAACTACAAAAGATTAACTTTCACGTGGTGCGCGTTGTTGGACAACCGACGAGGACCGAGCAGAAAAAGACGAAGAGTTTCTTTTCCTCGGTGTGGAATAGCGGAACATCTCCGGACTTCCACAACCTTGATCTTGAATTTTTATTCTATATAGTAATAATAGTAGTAGTAATTTATAAGAACTTGCTTTGTTGGTTGCTATATATAAAAATATGTGAACATTCATTATAGTTTGTCTGAATACAATAAGCGATCGGTCTTTCGATTGATTTTATAATGATAGCGATTTTATAAAGATTTCATAACGATAAAGAAAAACTGTGAAAAATGATGAGAGATAGTTGCTACACGCGTCACCATCCGGCTGACTCCTACACGAAGTAATTATAAAAAAAAGTCCGTTAATCTTGGTAATGAGAGCGCGCGCGCTCGATGACGAGCATTTGAAGCAATTACCTCTCTACACAACGCAGACACAGCCAACAGTCACACTCTGAATACGATGAGAATCTTCATTTGAATAATCTCCTGCTATCACCTCCTTTTACGAGATGATTCGACGCATTTCAATGGAAGGAGAAAATCTTATTCTTGATAATCATCCCGTGACAGGTTTTTGTATTAAGATATGTTAGAAACATGTTAATGAATCGCTAAAGGGATTTCAATTCAATGATGTAACCATTGTATATCTAGAAAATATATTTCAGGTGTTCGATAAGAGAGGAAAAATAAGTGACAGACCAAATCGAAGCAGGCTGACGTGTGACGTTGACTTTACATGCATTCATTTTTTAATTAGCGACATCAACGCCATCGATTCGCACCAGAATTGATCCCAGCAACGCGGGTACTAATTGAAAGCATAGCTTGGATGGTATTATGGTACTCTGAGCCAATAATGACCTATACGTGATTATGAATGTATATCAAATGTATGTACATGCAGAATATTACGTATCGAGCCTTAATTAAAAGATCACAAGAGAATAATCAAGGGATCTGTGGATTCTATTTTGTATTGAATTTCGAACTCTCTCGGTGTATGATTCGGAGGTATCGAATATTCTTTATTTATCCATTTCGATGATTTATCAACCAAAATTATGATAATTAAATTGAATCATGTCCCCCAATTGCGTCATGAAATCGATTCGCATCGACCTTACGTAACAACGTATGATTAGAAGAATCGTTGGTTCAACTTCCGGCATATACAACGATTATCTGCCATAAAGGGAGGCGCTTATCGCGTCAAGAAGAAAAATAACGGTACGAGATGATGTTACTTCGCCAAAACTGGTTCCTCACGTGAGTATCTTCCTACTTCGTCCTGCATACATTTTAATAAAAATTACGTGACGGTATTTGCAAAGGAAATTCCACCCTCTGTAAGAGAAAAACAAACGTAAATTTCTTGAACTTTAGGATAAACGCGTGATCAATGGAATCACTAAACTCTCGAAACATAAGACAAGTTTAAAAAAAAACCCTTTACGTCACGATGAGCATTGAACACCAGTTGAAATCGTTCAGAACATCAAGTGTTGTGTACGAGGTTCAGATCTTTCCTACATTCCGTTCGTGAGATGTGTGTGACTCACTTTGTGCTCGAGTCAAAAGCGCGTGCTCGGAAATGCGAGGAATAAGACAACACGTAAAGCAACCGGCCTGGTCCACACATGTCTATGGCACTGCAATAGCATTTCTAGGTATCTAAGAATAAAAATAACAATTTCAAACGTTGAAGAACATTTTACGACAGACATATGCAACTTCCTCACATCTTATACGAAAAATTGCTTTGTGAAAACACGTGGAAAAAAATATTCGTATCCTCAACATTGAGAAAGGAAATAAAATGTTTTAGATACATTCGATGTAAATGGAAAACTTCAATATTCGACTTGTGTTGTTCGACTGAAACTGTATATAGAATTTGGATTCGCTTGATATTCAAGTTTGATAAGTTATCATCGGTCAATTAACGATCAGTCAATTTAATATCTCATTCGCAATATAACAAATTATGTTTAATTTTTCTTGTGCAACATCTCTTACCTTCGAACAAAAATTCTGAATCAACCGATATCTTCTTTGAGGTGGAAAAATATTAGAGATGTATTAAAGCTGCGATGTATTCTATTCCTCTCAATCAATGTCCATTTTACTTTCTGTTTGATGATAATAAATTCCTAGGTTGACATTAAGGACCATGGAGTCCGTCAAGGAATGAGCAGAATTTTGCTACGTACTTTCTGATCAACTAAGCGATATATACAAATTTTAAATCCGCAGTGATGAAGTACATTGCTAAAATTGAGCTTTGAATATGAAATTAAAACTGCAAAAGGTTGTAAATATATTAACCTACAAATATTGATAATATTTATGATTTGTTTTCTTAGGTTTAAGAATATATTTTGGGCTTTGGATTCATATTTAGAGCCAAATCCTAGTAGTGCACTTTATCGCTATATATTTGAAATTTGTAATCATTGCTTAGTTATTTAAAAACTACATAGCAAAATTTTATTCGTTTTCTAACCCTCCATAGTTCTTAAAGGAAATTTACATATCGAGTAACAATAAAACCTAAAATCATTGCTCAGATATAGGTAAATAAATGAATACAAAATATCAGAATAAAAAGCTGATGTTATAATGGATTTGTGTTTTTAAATTATTCAAATTTTTGTGGTTTAAATTCATAAATTGCATTGGCACAGATTTTGAAGTCTATACGTCCACATTTGTTAATTTGTTATTTGAAATATCATACAAACGTATTTCTAAAGTTAACAATTTTTGGATTTCTACAAAAATTCTGTGAAACTACTTCCTAAGGCCTTGTTTACCTAAATCTTATGATGGTAAAAATATGTATATTATACTTCAAAACAATTTGAATAAGAAAATCTTGTGAATTTGTCATGTTGTTTATGCGTGAATTTTCATGCATTTCAATGACTTTGATATAAATTCTTGAAAGATTCACTTGTAACATTACTCTTCACCTTCAAGACAATGTTACAGCCAAGCAGAACTTCTGGTACGTCACATTTCGATTCATTTGACAGGTTGTGCTTGGTGAATGGATATATATTCGTATGAATGAATCATCCGTACTGTTGATTAATGGGATCATTCTTCGAAACCCTGTTTACATTCAGTTGACAGACGAATTTGAAGAACATGAAAAAATCAAACTCAGTGCAACACTTTGACAAATGATAAACAAAAACATGTAATGATTATCCTTTGAATCGTGATCTCGAAGTGAGGTTAAGTATCGACATAGCAGAAGACACAACATATCTTCCTACAAATTTGATTATCGTGTAGTTGATATTTGAACTGAGCTCAACAGATCGTTATAAAATATCACCGAGGAATCACATGAAGAGCATGTTTGCAAATTCACCAAAACCATGAATTTTGTGTCAATTTTGTAAATAATAACGCTCATTGTTTGTTTCAAACGATCAATTTAAGGGAAATTGTTCGACAAAGGAATCAAATGCCACCATTGATTATAATTAAATTAAACGAGTGTCCGATATATCTCAGAGTACTTGATTTGCGTTAAAAATAATCCCTGTCGAGGATTGACAGTCAACGATAATATATAGAACAAGGGTGGCAGGAACGTGCGTTCGGGAACGTCTTTGGGTCATTGATCATACAATTTTTTTGTTTGCATCTTGTCGAAATGGACACGTGTTTCCCGCCAGGCATCGATCAGCATACATTTACACGCGGCTTAAGAATTATGTAACCATTGTTGCACGACTCGTTAAATAAATGCTTCTACTTACCGCTGATCGAGGCGAAAAACGTCAGGATTGCGCGCACACACACACACACGTTGTACCTCCGACACCGTTCGTGGAAAACTGACACCTCGGGGCGCCACTCGTTGCGCGCCATCTTGGATCGATTGTACAAACTGTGAAAAGTGCGGTGTTTTTGATATCGTTTGCAGGATTCGATGATGAAAGTAGGTCCTTTCAGGTCCTTTGTTGTCGACTCAATTACCATTGCCATGAAAATAATTTGTAATTCTATGGAAGTCTATTTTATGTCAATTATAAAGCTCAAGGAGTCTTAGGAAGGAATGGGCGAAATTTTCTTATACTTTTTGATCGACTAAACAATAATACAAATTTTCAAACTACAGCGATAAAGTACATTGCTGAAATTGGAACTGCAAATGATTCCTCAGAATTATGCAAACGATTATAAACATATTAACCTACAAATGTCATATGTTTCGGGCTATAAATTTATATTTAGAGAATCTACTATGTAAGAGCGGTGGACTTTATCGCTACGTATTTGAAATTTTATTCATTTTCCGATACTCCAATGTCCTTAATACGATGAATTTGGATGGATTGCATTCTATAAGCAAGGTAATAAGAATAAAATAATCTGAACTTAGCTTTTCTTTGTTTAATAATTCGCAAAAGATTTGGAACATAAATGATACTTCGCATACAAGATGATGCGTTACAGCAATCACTCGGATTCATTCATAGACGATTATACACAATAATTATACAACATCTTTGCAAATAACACATGCAGTACAAGGCATATATAAATATACGAACAGAAATAAGTAATGAAAAAAATCAGGACAACGAGATATGTCTAATTTCTTCATCAAAGAGTATAAAAAACAAATGAAAATCTAAGAACGACTGATTAGAATATTTCAATTCTTCGATACGGTATATTATTATCTTTTTGATTACCAGGGCACGATTAGACCCCAATTAAATATAAAGCTCCATCCTCTCATTTCCTAACACAGTTAGTACACAGTTTGTTTTTTTTATTTTCTTTTAAATACTTTGTTTTTCACATACATTAGTAAATTACCTACATAATACATACATTATACAATGATGATGATCAGCAATATTCAAGTGCTGTGTTTGTATTTTCATTCTCTTCAGACACTTAATCTAAAACATTTGTAATTAATTGATGCATACCCCGCTTTTAATTACAGCTTGCATAGTATATCAAGAATTTGATGAATTATCATTTTATGAACACACGAAATTCTGTTTTTGTATACGTCATACCAATGAGAAGAATATGTACTTGATAATTAACAAATACAATTCTCCTTCGATTTCTTCTTCTCCCTGCTGCTATTTTATGTCTCGTATCAATTCCACTTTCGTATATAATATAACCCGTGAGAATTCGCGTTATAAATCAAGGTATGTAAAAGTGCTTTTATATCACTGAATTATTTATTATTCTTTACGGAATCGTCCTCGTCCTCGTCATCGTCGAGCCAAGAATGATTTGGAAGATTAAAAAGTGTGCGCGTTACGGCAAATACCGCAACCCAAAGCGAATTCTTCACCCGTGGGAGGATGTTTGACGTGCAACGGACATTCGTCGCCCTCCAATTGTTTGGCTTTAGGACCTGGAAGTATGGATATTCGTATTATTTTTTATATAAATCAATGTTCGGAATAAGATTGTACGTTTATTATTTACCCGCAGGACATGAGGGTAATTCGGTTTTAGAGATAGTGGTGACCCTTTGAAAGTCGTCGTGGCATGGATTACAGAAGTGGGTTGTTCCAAAGCAAAAGAAGACTGCTACAGAGCAACAGTAGCGACACTTATATTCTAAAAAGTCTGTTCCATGCTTTGGACACATCTGAGCCCTTGCCACGTCGCTGCAAGCACCACACACTAATTCTGTTGGATCGAAGGATTCATCCCCCAATTGAGCATCGCATCTCGCTTCTCCCCCGTAATAGGCCTTTTGACACTTGTAACATACGTAATACGCGTAACGCTCCATAGCGTACATAGCTGGTTCTTGATGGTATTTTCCCCCCGATGAGAAAGTAGCTTCCGCTCTGAAATAACCAATAACAAATAATTGTTCGTAATATCGGTAATTTAAATAAAATCATACGTACTTGTGTAGACCTTCGTATTCTAACCGCATAAGAGCTTTCCTCTTGACATCCTCGTACAGTTTCTTGATATTGGCTAACTCTTCTGCCAAAGTTGGATGTTCCATGGGAACTTTACAAATCGGGCACAACGAAAAGCCAAAAGTGATTCTCGGTCCCGCCCATCTTTTCATAAGTACGTGTTTACAACAGTGTAGATGAAACACATGACCGCACTGTAATTGTATTGCCGGAGCGCAAGATAGGGCTTCGGTGAAACAGATCATGCACATATCATCGGCGTCCTGTTTCAAATCGTTGGATGGTAAACATCTGTGCAAGCACGGTAAACAAGGTCTTTCGTTTCGCACACCTCCGCAGATATGGCCACACGGATGCAATTTATTACAAGCATTTTTGGCGTGGTCTTGACACTCCTGATCGGCACAAACGTTTCCAATAGCCAACAAACCTGTATTTCCCGTAACCCCGCAAAATCTACATATTCCCGTAGTTGCGCCCACTGGTTTTCGAGGTGAACCATCGCGAAATTCTACCAAAGCTTTGAGAGTCCTACTGTCCGCGAGAGCTAAGACCCAAAACAATTTAGTTCTTCCACAACCTTCGTGGAGATCCACTCGAATCGCCTCCTCTTCTTCTTTACAAACTTGTCTCACGTGCATTCTGGTTCTTCGGTGAAGATGTAATACTCTGTCGCATTCCGGGCATAGATTTCCACATACGTTACATTGAATGACCGCTGTAGTTTCACCGTCGTCGTGGTTGTTGCAGGTAGGCTATAAACAAGACATAAACCGATCTTAGTTGTAGGTAAATTGAAAGATATCTGTAGGAAGCAAAGAAAACTCACTCTAGGGGGTGGAGGATGACCTTCGGTTCCACTCCATTGACCCGATGATAATCTTTCGACGTGATCCGAATCTAAAACGCATAAAGATGCGAGGCAAAGCCATAGAGTTGGCGTTCGAAGACATTCGGTTGGCTCGCGATGTTTTTCATCCAATCTAGTTAAATTTAAAATATTTTCAGCGATGGCGGCTTTGGTAATGGCTGCCCAAGTTTCAGATAATTTTCCCTGAACATGAATAAAAACAGAAATTAAAATCAAGCTGGAAATCGAAAGATGAAATAAATGTATTTATACGTACAGATGCCATATCTTTCAGAAGCTGAATAATAACTTCCGCTAATTTTCTAGTCATGCATCCTCTGAGCCACCATCTTGGTCCAACGTAACTCTTCGGATGTATACTGGTAGCCAACGAAACACTTTGAAGGGACTTGCCATTGTTCTCTTTGCCTTTAACTTTGACTTGTACAATCAAAGCTTTGGCGATGCAACTTAGAAAGACATCGAGGATGCCCGGCGAGTGTTCGTCAAAATTCGTAGAGTGCGTGTACTCTGTATTCGCGGCGGATACTATACTAAAATCCGAAGGTGGTAATCTTTCAACGTTGATAACGCTGGCTAATGTTTCTGGTTTGATGTCCGGCAAAATCCTCCTCAACAACGATGTAACCTGCATAAAAATATAATTTGTTCCGAAAAACTGTGGATTCAATGTATTTGAATTCCAAATACCTGTCGTTGTACTCTTGCCGAGCCGGTATGCAACAAACTCAACAAATCTTTCAATAATCCAGATTGATGTGATAAATAATTCCGTCCTACGGAACTACCGCTCAAAGCCAGAACCATCGATAGCATCTCGAAGCAATAGGTATCCGCTGCTTTTGGCCCATCACTGTTGTCGCTCAATAAACTATTGGCAGGAGTCGGGGAACACAACAGAGCTTCCCACTCTTCTCTGAGTCGAATCGTTTCTTTACGTATCGCCTGAACGATATGACTACACACTTGTTTCTGCAGATGCGTTAATTTGCTTCTACTGAATAGAATCCCAACCATATGCTCTCGCAAATCATTACTATCCTCCAGGTCGTCGTTCGTAACTTCTACAGGTTCCATTTGTTGGGGTTGTTCTCCCTGAATTAGTTTACCAAACACCTGAAATACAACACGAATTGATTAGTTTTCATGGAACATGATGCCTTTCTTTTTTGCATCTATTTTCTTACTTGGGACGTAATTAGACGAAAAACTTTCAAAGTTTCTGTCTCACAATTCTTCTGCTGTATAGTCAGCGCGTTCATTTGTTTCCCAACTTTCAAAGATTCTCCCTCTATTTCACCCAAAATTCTTATTTGTCGAACACGCAAAGAGTTATCAGGGCCCTTCAATTCTAACCCAACAACGACGTGCCGCGAATCTTAAGAAAGAAATAATAATTTTATGCAGATCAATGTATTAACAACCATAAAAAATTGTCTCGTGCATTACACGTGTAGCATGAAATTACCAATTATGGGACAATTGACCCAACCAGCGGATCGACTCTCGATCTCCACTGTTCTCAATTTACTCATTTCATCTGGATTGAGACCCGACTGAAATGTCACGCTCGATACTTTATGCTGAAATTTTGAAAATCATTCAATTGAAATAGCTATAAATACTTGTGAAAAATTGTACAATATTTGAATCAATGTATACCGTTAGATCACGACAATTATCGATGTGAATATAAATGATTCGAGGAAAAGAATGGGCGGCACAGGTAATGTTGATAGTTTTTGTCTTATTCCGATCTTCGTCTCCGGATTCCCAAAAGGTTTCCGTGGAATTATCGGTAAGACTGCCTATCATAGCTTGCCGACTCGACGCTTTTATCTCAACGCCTGCAGTTAGATCTTTAAAAGCCTCTACGCATCCACTCATTTGTTGGGAACTCAGAGACTGATGGCTTTCGTGCATGCTCATCGTTACATCCTCTTCCTCCTCGGAGCGGGATAATATTTTACTGATGTTACTAAACACGTGACTTCTGTGAAGGAACATATGATCCGCAGGTGTGAATTTGATACCCCAACATCTCACTGCCGCTTGCTGCAACGGTGATCCTAAAATTTTACAGATATCGATTAGAAATATTGAACTTTCTTCACCAGGCAAACTCGCAAGAGAATGAAATTTTGTACTCACCGGGAGGCAGAAGAAGCATCAAATCAGCGATAGTTTGTAACAAAGTATGAAATGCGGTAGGCAAAGGGTTAACGGATTCGCCTGCTATTACTAAATCGCTCAGAGGATGTTCACAAACCTCCACGAGATCCTTAAAATGAAAACAAACATCAAATTTTTTCATTGATAGTTAGTTCTTATGAAATATTATTGAGAACAAATATATATATATATATATATGTATATATTCACATGATCTTCTTTCTTCTCGCATTTATAGTCCTCATCGTTCGTATCTATTGCATCTGAGGACATAGCTGGACTAAGAGAGGCTACAAACCACCAAAGTAAATCGTGTAAACAGATAGGTTGAGTGACGCTTCTCAAAAGCCAGTTCAAAGCTTGCATGGCATAAACGCGACACGCGGCTCGACGTAATGCCTGTTTCATGGCCAGTTGAAGATGTTGAAGATTATGCTGTTGAAGAACGAAAAGCATAACAGGTCTCATGAGAAGTTCTATTCTATCGTTGTTTGTAATTTCAGATTGATTGGCGGAGACTATAGCAGATTGATCCATCGAGGGAACTAATTTCTGGAGCGCAGCGGAGGGATGGCACAAGAGTGATGATCCAGCATCTAAAATCGCAAATCGTTATAGAGTACATAAATCAATACACAATTCGTTGTTATTTATATTTTACCATTGTTCATTTCACTGCTGCTATTATTCCTTTTACGCATCATAACGACTCTTCCATCGTTGCTATTTCTAGCCCAAGGCGTGCCAGTCGACATCGAAACTGATCTATGGAACATTCCACGATTTTTACCATTATCGCTGTCGCTGTCGCTCATCGGACACTCTGATAAAGGCTGTTAATAAAATTACAAATTTCAATAATCTCTTAAATTCTGAATGTGGAATTATAGGAGAATGATACTCACTCTACCATTGTTTGGATTGACAGAACCATTGTTGCTATCGTAAAGATGTTGACCGTTTTGTCGTCTCAAAGTCTCCTCGTAAAATCTTTCATCGTGACTTTGCGAATGATGAACTCCTAAAGCTAATAAACACTGGAATGGTCCTGTAGGTGGGAATGGTCCGGCCGCGTCAGGGGGGCTATAATTTTCAGCTACGGAAGTTAAAGTTTGCGATGGTCTTCTCTGCTGTTTTGGAATATTCAATCCAGAAGCACTGGCTAAATCCAACAAGAACATAGCATTGTTTTTCATAATCACATGAGTTTCGTTTCCGCTTGGACTTTTGATAGGAGACAACATTTTACTTGCACCAACTTTCCTTCTCGTTACTCCACCAACTAGCTTCTTACTGTACATTTTTTTATATTTGGCTTTTAAGTATTTGTCTCTGCACGTATCACAAATTAAATACCAAGAACTTTCTCCGACTCCGCCATCCCCGCAATTCCCAGCCCAGCCAACGCAATAACTACCCCCGTCATTGTATCCCTTTCCCCCGGCATACCATCCGCAACCAGGATGCATCATTTTCATATGATACGTCACTGGGTGTGGAAATACAAGCCCACACAATTCACAGATAGTTTCACGTCCTATACCCACTAAACTATCCGACGCGTTTGGTTTGCCAATCGGTTTCCATTCTTTCTTCTTTCGACTACCTTTCTTCTCTCGATCTTTTCCTTTATCTTCTCTGGTGGTAGCTGTGGTGGTGGTGGTGGTTGTGGTAGTAGCGGTGGCACATTTCTCAGTTGGCATTGAACGTTTGGCTAATTTCATTGTCTGCAATTGCGATAGAGGACTCGACAGGATGGATTGCTGCTCGATAGTTTGAAGGCAACTCGTGCTAAGCTCTTCCCATAAAAAAACTAAACTCTTAAGGGCCGGAGGAAGAACAGCTACCGTATGGAACTCGGGCAAAGAACTGAGCTTATTGTCCTGCGCTTGAACCTCCTCTTTAATCGTTATCTCCTGCTTTTTATTTCTATTCCGGTTTGCATTCGCATTTGCAGCCGAACGAGTTAAAGTTTCCAAAGTACTCGCTTGGATGTGCAAATAGTTTCCAGCATTCGTAACTTCCACGGAATGTCGTTGTCTGGCTTTTTGCTCTTGTTTTTGTTTATCGCTCGATTGAACGACGGTTTGTCTCGTCACAACTAGGGCTCCCTGTTTTGGCAAGTTGGGATGGAATTTGAGGAAACTCGCGCAGGCCATGGCGTCGTGAACGATACCTTCGTGCCAAAGAAATGCCGCGAAAACGGCTCTCAAGCACTCCGCTACCGACGGACTGATCGCTTCTTTGACTTTATCTTTACTCAAATTTAAGGATCGGGTCGTGTTTGGAGAAGAATGCGTATTCGCCGGAGACATCGCACGTTTGGCTCTGGTCTTCGAGACTTTGCTATGATCTCTTCTGCTCAATTTGGGAGACAGACGCTCGTCTTTGGTACCCGACGATCCAATACTGAAATGACCCTTCATCGCGGTGGTTGCGCTCTCCGGGCTGGTTTGTGTCTGCGCTTGAGATACCTTGCGCGGACTTTCTTGATGAGGATCCTAAAAAACGAGTATGAATGAATAGATATTCGACTTCATAAAACTTAATATTTGATGTTTTTCCCTTCAAACTCACTCCGCATTCTTTTTTTGGAGTATCAGGTGGACTTGCTATACTGTCATCCGATCTCATATGTAGAGAGCTGCAGCTTGGACTAGGTGAAAGATCACGAGTCGCTGTCGAGGGTGATTGAGAAGGATCTCTGGTTAAACTGCTGACTAAGGCACTTGTGTCACTTTGTGTTGATCCTCGTCGTTGCGAGGTTACGCTGTCGATCATCCCTCCCGAAACTGAAGGTTTTTTTTTCAAACGAAAAGAACATTTTCATATCAAACTTGTATAACCATAATTGTATTATTCAACCATTTCTACAAAAATTATGCTACCGAAAGATTGTGCATGAATTTTGCAACTCATCCGTTTGAATCGTGCAAAAAATGTTTGAGTGAAATTCAATTTCATAATGATTGAAGAATACACGAAACGGTGCTGAACCTCGAATCGTTCATTGAAATGAATTATTAATCGTATTAGAGAATCTAATCATCTTCCAACATTGTTCTTGTTCATTTTAGATTTCATTTCAATGAAAGATGATGAAGATTCCAATAAAATTGATGAGAGAATAATTATAAATGAAGAAATATTTGAGAATATATTGTGGAATCGTTAACGTATGAATGTGTGATGTTATTCTTACCTAAAGGGGAGAGGCCGACACTTCGGGGGGACCCACAGAGCACAGGGCTGCTGCTAAGACTATCCCCCCCTCCTATCAAGCTTCTCCCACCTGACAAGTTTTCATAATTTTTTCAATCCATATAGTGATGTGTAAAACGTGAATATATTATATATCGTGTGTTTTTCTACCGGTACGAACATTGTCATGATTTTGATATCGAATATACTGTTGTGCTGTGATAGATTTTCAACATCCCTGATTAAACAACTAAATTTTAATCAGAGATATTCCCTACAAGGAAAACACTCGATCTAAATATATTCATTCAAGTGTATAAAGTGTAAAACATAATTTCGAATGATTCATAATTGTCATTCACATTCCATATGAAAATCTCATCCAAATGATACATGCAAGAAAGTTTTCATAGAACAAACATAGTATCTGCATTCGCTTTCGTTTACTGTGCTCCATTTCTCATGCGAAAACAAATGTGAGTATTGATTCATTGAGACGATAAGATGAATCCATGTAAACAAATCTGATATCATTAGTACATACTGTACGAGATTTTTCATTTCGATTATCACTAATATGTTTTGGTTGGATAAATTGTGCTTTTCGTCTTAAAGAATCATAAATAAATAAATAAATAAATACATTTCAGTAGGGAACCAACGAATACCTGATGCATTAGCAGCAGGAGGAAAGAGGCAACTACCAGTACCAGCTGGCTGCCGGCTTGGTCCAGCTATGAGCAACAATACTATATTGTTATAAAAAGAATCTAAAACTCTATAGCTTATCGATATACAGGGTATTCCAGAATTAACGAATTGAATATTAAAGGCATATTGCTCTGAATTAAACTTCTTTTTGCTTGTATAACATTCAATCCATTGGCATATATTAATCATATATCAATCAATCGACATGTTGTTCTATACTCATTGGAAGATAATAACGAAGAAGGAGCAGAATCGTTGAATAAATTCATTAGACATAAGTGATGAGAGGTGAAGAATCTATAAATCAGTTACGAAAATCGATAATTGATTATTAAATACGTACCGGGTATGGGAACTGGACTAGAGGATGGACTATTGAATCTCGGTGACCCACCTTGAGGATTTTTCGGCGAAGAGCTTCTTGACATACGTTTTGGAGTATCCGGGGGAGTCGCTCCGTTACCATTTGTTCTACTCTCTCCCATAGCTTTGACTAATTCCTTCACTGACACTCCAACGAATTCCGAAAAATCTCTGTAAATAGATGTTAAATTTAGAATCCAGCAAAACAAAACTAAATCAATTAAATATCTCACCTTCCTGGAGAGCTTTTCCTTTCGCCGTGATATTTATCGTCTCCCCTGAGCCATTTTTGTAAAACGCTGAATTTCCCACCACCTTCTCTCTCCCGTTCCTTAACAACCCTCTCTTTGGAATGAGATTTGGAAAACTTTGGTGAAATTTCATTCTTCTCCGGAGTAAATCTATCGCTACCTGAAATAGAGAAGATAATGTTTAGAAGATCCAGACATGCTCAGGTATCGTTCTTTCGATATACCTGGAGAATCATGTTGATTGTAGGATCCAAACACGAAAGGATTAGTATTGCTACTTTCTCCGGAATCTGCGGTACCTGGAGTGAAGTTTTGAGTGCCAAAATTGAAACCATCTTGGCTAACGGATGGAGTGGAGAAATCAAAGCCTTTGTAACTGGGAGAGGATGGATCTACTTTTTTATCCACAGCATCGTGATCGTTATCCTCAACTCTCATATAGGCTATACCATGCTTATTGATAGCCAGAGACCATGCTTCCCCCTCGAGACCTCTCGATCTATCGAAACAGTATTTTAAAGCTGACTTGTCGTCGATCCTCACCCAAGTACCTTCGTTGTTCATGAACTGAAAGACAAAACAAACAAACAGTTTTATTATTTTACTGTCTTACTATTTTCACTGTCAACAAATTTCCTTCTAAAGAATCAGAAAATGTGACTGTGATTTTTTACAGTCACTCCTTTCTAAATTTTCAAAAACTCAACTGAATTCGTTCCGAAATTTAGATGAATTCTTTCAAAATTCAATGGAATGTATCTAAAAATTCAGAAAAAATGTGACTGCAAAAAAATTAGATTCACATTTTCTGAAGTTTTAGAAGGAATTTTTTGACAGTGTTCATAACATGTCATCATACGTTTTTACTTACGTATTCTTTAATGACGACCGTATTTCCAAGGGCTAACATCCCAACAGGTGCTGCTTTCAAACTGGGACGACTTCTAATATTGTGACCGGAGGCACCACATTTTATCACAATCATATTCCTGCCACTCTCAAAAGTAATAGTTTTCCTCTTACTGGAACGAGGATACATTCTGAAGGATTAAATTAAGTATATCAGATTCAACTTGAAACAGAGAAGACACGAGATTTTACATACTCTTCGCCGATGTCCGGTCTTTTACGTAGAATCGTCTCCTTGATGACCTGATCCAGGATAGATTTCGGTTCCTCGACTGGAAGGAGCAACGTTTTCCCAAGATGTTGATTGTACTGCAGACACCAAGCTTCCGATTGACTATTGTTACAGTACTCTTTGATGGTCTCTGCGTTCAATCTCAACCATACGCCATCGTCATTGTGTATCTTGAATTATAAATTCATATGATTCGATAAAAGATTGACTCCACCGCAAAGTAACTACTATTTCAACTCACCTCATCTATGAAAGCTATTGTCCCATCGACTGGTATAATTCCAATTTGTTCGCTCTGTAGAGAGTGATGAGCTCTCACCCTCAAACCCGCGCTATTCTTCGCAACGAATTTCCTTACTTTACTCGGTTGATGTTGAGGTTTCTTCACGATATTCTGCGTGGGAGGTTGCATCCCTTGAGGGGGTTCTTCAACTTCGACTTTATAATTCTGAAATATATTTGTATATAAATGAAATGAATCCTGTGTAACCGAATGTTGTAGAATTTCTTACGTTCTCCATGTTGTATCCATCGACGGTAATCACTAGAGAGTACCAACCAACCGAGGAAGGTGTCCAAGTAGCGCTATAACTGCCATCGCCGTTTGGTCGTACCAACATACTTTCGCTGGATCTTTTGACGACTGGCGAGGTAAATCTCAATTCCTCGAAAGAATAATTCTGATAGGCTTTCATAATGGTAATAGCGTAGAAACACATTTTGTTGTTGATCGTCACTTCGTAAGGCACGTCTAAACTTGGTTGTGGATGACCACCGAAGGTCATTGGATCAGGCTGCGAAACTCGACGAATTTTTCTACCTTGATCGGAATCCGTGATGTCTTTCTTGTCTATAGGAACCGCTTTGACCTCGATCTAACATTCGAATTTAATTCTACAGAATCCATATTCTACTACGAAGATAATATACATCATTCGCTGTGTGGTTAATTCAATTGTTGAACTTTGTCCAACTTACAAGGAAATTTATTCTATCCCAAGATCAAGAGAGGATTAATTTACAGAATTAATGTTTCAATAATTTTGCAGAAAACCGTACCTTCAAACCAGGTACGTGAACAACTTCGCCGTATTGATCTCTGGTGAGGATGGTAACGATAGCAGGCCATCCGCATCTCATTTCCTCTCTCGAATAAAGAGCCTCGCATTTCGATGGATCCACGAAACTGTCGGGTTGAAGCCATCTCGCTAATCTTCCTCCGCTGGTGCCGGCTGAACAAGCAACGAAATCTCGTAGAAAAAGTCGTTCGTTCGAGTGGCAACTGAAACAAAAATCCATTCGAAACGCAAGGTTATTCTCATGCGAGTTGCTCGTTGGTTACAATAATCATCACCTTCAAGGTTTTATCATAAAAGGTGATCAATATCGACCGCTCGAACGATCACGGTAACTCGGATGACACGTGAAATAGGATCTGTTTATAGTTGGAGAAATCCGATATTCTCGACCACCGGATGAAACGAGGATGACCTCAAGTAGATAAATTTTAAACAGAAGTTTTTCATTACACTTTGCGTAATCGGTGAAGTAAATCAATCGTTTTCCGTCGTCAAACGTAAAATAGATCCGTGAGAAAAGGAGTTGATATTAATAAATGTTCTTCCAAAGTACCTTCATAATCTCTCCTCTTTCCTCTGGATTAAATCAAAGACGAACGTAGAAGGATCTTCTCTCGTACTTGTTAGACCAGTTGCGCACGGAGAGAATCTTCCCTAATAAGGAACAATCACATTGCGATTCTTGACCCGAAGCTAACTTATCCGTCTCTATACGTTCCGTTATCGTTCAGAATCGTTGAAAAACATTGAAAGTTCTCCTTGCATTACGAAAATAGATTTTTCTTTGTCGTTTGTAATGCGTTCTCCCATCATATAATTTTCATCGGATACTGTCGTGGATCGTAAATAAAGTTTGTATAATTCTCGACGCATCGCTTGGAGCGAATATCGTTAAGATGCTTAAAATGATATGAACAAGTCGTTGAGAATTGGCATACATCCAACATCAATGTATTATAATGCAGAGTAAATGGACGTTCATAACGCTAAAATAACATTACAACGCTTCATATTGAAAATTTTAATCAATCCAATTCAATTGGACAGTTGAAAAAGTCCACGAGTCTATAATATTAAAGGTAACGAAAATTCCCTCGCGTCTAGTATTCTATTTCTCAAAAGACGAAGCAGAAATTCTAGGAGCTTGAACGGAGGATCAAACTCAGGTTTCCCATATTCTCGAATACCAGGGGGGTATAGAATCGATGGTTTTAACACAACCTTGGTATGAAATTTCATATTATATCATCGTACTCGACACGCATGCCGAAAGCATCAAAGCTTTACCAAGAGAAATATAAAAATATATAAAAATAATGTGATATAGTTTTTTTTTTATTCAGGAAACGGATGGAAAAGTTCCTCGATCGTCGTGTCAGAAGGTACACGAGCAGCGATATACGTGGTCATTTCGGAAATGGTCGTTTCAGGGCAGCAGGTGCTTCTCAATTCGAGTCGAGAAGCACGATTATGAATGAACGGTATGATGAACGTTGTTGGCCACACATGTGACGCAACCGTTGGGAATGGATAGAGTGTATGTCCACTGTCCACCACTGTCCACACTGGCAATTTCTCATGGAAAATTGAATGGTTAAGTCAGTTCTCGTAAAACGTATATAGAACAACACCGCTGCACGAGGATGATACCGCTTTGGAGGAACGTCATCTGCCACAAAGGGAGTAGTTGCTTTATAAGTACTTGCTTTCTAGACTGAACAGGGCAGTCACGTTTTTACGACAATTCACCAAGCGTATCCCATATCCACAGCTTTTCCATGAAATAAATATAGTGTGAATAGCGATGAATAGCGGGGATTCGGATGATATCGAATTATAAAGCGAGGAATGAAAATTCAACGATTACTTGATTCATAAACTCAGAATTTGAACGTTGGAAAAGGATGATATCTCTGGGATAATCGGAAATAGAAATTTTTTTCAAATTCATAACGCAAAGTTCATCGTTTCGAGTCTGTAAACCGATTGGGATTGAATTCGTAGAGAATACCTTCCTTAAATCAATTATCTACCGCAGCGAACCGTTTACGGTGACAATAATTGCTTCCTGTCGTAGAAAAATATGAACCACCCAAGCGAGAGTTATAAAATATATTCACGAACTTCGAAACATTTTTTAAAGAATCATGCGTACATCGAATGTCGAATTTTCAAGTATAAATCCTTCAGATTTAAATTCTGGAGAATTATACTGAACGACGATGAAGAAACGAGAAATGAATTTCACGTGCATATTACCTAATAAAAGTTCGTCGTTGGACCTAAAGGAATGAAACCCTGGGCACTATTTTGAAATATCAAATGTGATTTACCAAAAGTACGACATAAATGTGCGCATTACATGTGCATACTACACCGCGTACAAGATACCAATGTTATTTTACACCATTTTCATTTGCCCGTAACTGCTATCGCATGCATGGTACATCCATGTATTTACATGAATATTCATTTCAATTTAAATACATTTACAAATCCTACAATTCTTAATTACGAAATAAATGTATATTATAGTTCGAGCGGTGTGTAATCCGATGAAATAAGAATAAAATAATAAAATATTCGGATAATTCTCATGGAACTAAGTTGGGCGTTTTATAGAAAAGTAGGGAAATGTTATTCGATTCGAATATAATCATTTCTACCTGGAAGATTCCCAAGCGGGGAATCTTCTACACATGCGGCAGGTGTGGTGATGATTTCAACTTGACTTGAGCTGGGAAAATGTTCAATTTCACGAGGGTCGAGCCTGAGTTACAAAAATGTATTATTTGAGAACATACAACGGATTCGTTGCGTGTGAAATCATTTCTCAGAAATCGCGTTACATTAGCCTTGGATATCGTTTATGTAGCAGTTCTAGTTTGCGAACGAAGACTTTACTCACACGGTGACCTATAACCACAGAACTATAAGCGATACAAATGCAGAGTTACGAGAGAAGGTATCCCTTCGATCCAAGGTGTCCGTAACCACTGGAGAGTGATAAAAAACGATGGAAAACTTAGTTTCTCCTTATACTTCTTTCTCAAGTGTTGTTCAAAGTTTGCATCGTAGCCACACCGACATCGGGATAGGCAGTCATTGTGAATCACAGGGTCTGTTGTGTTACCTGTAACTTGGTCAAGGCCATTCGGAAAAGATATTCAACAAGGTGTGTCGGCTACGTGCACCGACCTCTACGACCTGTGGGTGTACTGGGTGTAGAGTATTCGTGACCGAAGGAATCTCAGAAAATCGTGTTCCTCTCAGCGGTTTCAAGACTCGTTCCCCACAGACTCTCACTCCTTTGTCCCTACTCTCTGATCATACCCCTTCTTTTCTCTTCTTCTTCTTCTTCTTCTTCTTCGCTTCATCATATCTCCTCCTCTGTAACTCTTGATGTATCGTGTTGATCTTTTATCTTTTAAAACTGTTAGCGATGGAAAGAAATAGAGATAGATAAAAGAAAAGCAAGCCACGGTTGTGAAGCACTTTTAAGAGGTGGGGAGAGAAGACCGATCGTGCATGCCACCGACCACAGTTTGAAAGCAACCTCCGTCATGATCGCGTCAGCTGGCATCTAGTTCCCTTTCTTAAATCCCCTTTCTCCTTCTATCTCTCTCTTTCTAAAGCTCTGTCTCCCTCTGTCCAACAGAAATTGTGCGTGTCGTGTGTACGGTTGGAAACAAACACGTTCTCTCGTCGGCTCCCGTTTGCTTCTTGAATCGGCACTGTGCTCGGCTCTCTTAGTTTTCATTCTCGTTGGATGATCAAATGAATTGAAATGGTGATGATGATCGAGTTTGGACGCGTTTGAAGTTGTCGATAATATGGATCATCGCCATTGTTGTCGCCTTCGTCTTCATCGTAATCGTCTAACGTCCAAAGATCGATGATCGATACAATGATCGATATGAAATAGCAGGGGGTTTTTTTTTATTATCTTCCTATAATTTGTTTTCCTTTCAAAAGTGATAATGATCAGTAGAATCAAGATGAAGATGAAGTTGAAGATGGAGACTCAGAAGAAAACGATCTTGGATGTACATCAAAGCCGTCCGAGTACAACCGTTTGTGGATTTGGGAAATGTGATAATCGTGGAATCATCTTGGTTTCAGTGATCTTATTTATGTGTTGTTATGTTGGATTTGTGGATAGTACAGCTCCTGGGATATGCGCCATGGACGGATGCAACTGCACTGTCAAGGCGCATCGTTGGATCAACGTCAAGTGCGTCTTCGACGACGATCAGGTGAATCATCAACTACATTCTACGATCTACTACCGTGCTTTTATTTCAAATTATATCAATATCATTTATCACTTACTGATAGGGAAGGTAACGATAGAGTACACGCTAATACACTCATTATCACCTATTTATGTCGATTAATAAAATAACACCTCGCGATCATTTCGTACCTCCAAAATTGGTACATTCGTCCTCCATGGCGAAGGATAAAATGTTAAAGACGTAAATATTCGTGAAAGCGAAATCTCAACCACGTTGTCATTAATCTAACAGGTGGTTTTCAAATCCTTTTCATTCATTTATACATATTAGATTAACGATTATGGAAATGGAGAATTATTCATTTGTAATTATCATCGTCGTATATCGGAGAATGAATGCTTGTAGAATGCAAGGAAAATGAAATATTGGCACAAGCATTTTTATTTACAATGTAGAATCTCTTCACGTTCTGAAGAAATCTGTTCCTACATTTCTTATTACTTTATTTCTTGATCTTAAAGCACATGTGGCTTGGTTAAGAAGGAATGATACTGAATTCGATGATATGAGATGATAACACGACGGACAGAACCACATCAAAATACAATCAAACTCCATCCCAAAGATCACAGTATAATTTCATACAAAATTACCATGTTGTAATCCATCGGGCTATGAGTTGTAGTTAAGCTACGAACACAATGTAATCGTATTCACCCTTCTATTTTAGACTAGAGAGATGTTTACAGAACCTCACTTGGAGTTAAGGTAAAGTACGAAGGTTGATGATGATTAAAATATGTGAGGTTCAAGTACAATATTACACGCTGTTGTCGGTTTCGCTCTGTTCAATGTGTTTCGTTCAACCACTGCGCACTATCTTGCATAGTATACTGCAGTATTCATATGAAATGCGACCACATGTATGTATATACGTATATATACATATAAAATCCTTGTATCGACGCCAAAGCAATCAAACTTCGATATTATTGTATGGAGCGAGAACGCGGTCGTTTCTTTGCCGGATTGAAACTTAGAAAACTTGAAAATCAAAATAATAATTTATAACAATTGGGAGAGAGATATGAAACATCGTCTGGTACGTTGACACACTGTCGGGAGTTTTCCCCCTGTACGAGGCCAAAAAACACTTCCTAATCGAATCAGAGGTACAGAGTCACGGCATCATCGTCACTTATCATTCCAACGTCGTTAATTTCATTTACAGTCGAGTCAAGTCGTCGCTCGTCGGTGTCTTTATCATTGACCGACTATTCAATCGTTTGGGTCTCAGCTAAGCTTGAAGATATACTGTGAATCTTCAAGTATCAATTTGAATATTTATGACAAAATTTTGAAATTTCAATTGTCCAACGGATGAATTTAAAATACAACGGGGAAGAATATTTTCATCAAATATTCAGCGACTCCACCAATGCTTGGGCCAACATTGATTCAAGCCACCGTTTCCCTAGGTGTCAGAATACCAACATGAAAGACGGAATCGAGGTTTCATCAATCAGATTCGTCAGGGCTGGGTCAACCTTGCGCCACTGGTAAATTTTTACATAAGAAATTGGGGTTTGTTTCTTGTATTTCATTTATGAAACATCTCCTCCTTCCACCATTGCACGCAATGTTCTAGAATTCTTCAATTTCAAAGGCATTGAGAAAAACCCTGAGAGCTCTGCATTTCTTCTATCAAATAATTGCATTTCGTTTACGATCGGAGAACACAACTGCGCTACAAAACAAAAAACAATGAAATGTTATGGAGGAGAAAAGTTCATTGTAATGAGCACCTTTCATTGTTTGTAAAGCAGATCGAGGAATCACCTCACGTGATTCATAACGATCGATAAATTAAATCACCAACGGCAAACAAGATTAATTCGCAATTAACAAACGGAATTATATATTTTTCTACGTTGTCGAACAACTACGTGGTTTGTTTTTCACGGAAATTCTCCTTTTTAATCTCTTTCGGGATGAAAAAAAAAAACTTGAATGGTTTATCTCTTAGATCTTGAATCTTGTTATTGGATACAGTTTCAACTACGTAGGAATGCGATTTTATCATAGGATTATAACTATCTGTGTATTCAAAACCGTTCTCAGATGATTTCAATGTTTTCTTTGGGTGGAAAATGTTGAATACCTTCCCTATGGTACTGAAATACGTTGATGATTCACAAAAGATTATTCACCGTTGTTCCTCGTGGATAATAGCAGAAAATCCTTCGTTTCAAATAAATTCAACAATTAAATTCCCGTAATAAGAAATAATCATTTTCACTCGAAATTCAAGTTTTGATATAGCTGTTGACAATAAGTGTGTACGAGTCCCTGTACGAATGGAGATTCGTGGATTCTCTTCGTGCTCGAAGGAAATGAGAAGTGAGCACGTGAATTTGAAGACCTATGAACCCCATTTGTATTCACGGTTAACGTAAGGGAGCTTACGGTACTGATTCGATTCACAGTTAATTGTAGATTCATCAACACCCAAATGGCTTCTGTGAAAAGTAATATTCCTTTTGAATTTTTCGCTTGGAAATGCCATTGACATTGAGAGGAGTGAGTGCTTCAATTTTTATTCCATCAAATTTTCTCTTTCAGTAAATTCTTTTCGAAATCCCTTTCACATTCAAACAATGGAAAATTGAATTTACAAAATTTTAACTGTTTGAAATACTGAAAATTCAAATTTCAGCATTAGATTATCCAAATATCAAATTAAATTATGAAAAATCGAAGACAACGATCTTTGGAAGAAATGATTAGGAATTGAGAGCACCCGATTGGAAAAATTTTCAAAATTATACACAATTCATATATAATTTATATACAAATCTATGTAAGTTATACATGATTTTGGAAATTTGTGCACTCAGGCGTGACATTCACAATCTTTTAATGCCCCCGTCTTACAGAGAAAAGTGAAAATTTATAAAACTAAATGTAATTCATTATGTTTGACAAAATTTTCAATAATGATCTTAAATTTGGTTTGGCGTTAAGTTGTCATGGATTAAAAATTAACAAAGCAGGAAATTGAATTTATTTAGAGTTGTAGAAACGTGATTCAAAAGGAAAATCGATATTGTCTATGAATTTGATTTGTTTTTCATAACACTCTCTAAATTCCTTGGAGTGAAAATTCACTCTTGCCGAGTGAAAATACTGCAACTCCGAAAGAGTGAAAAATTTCACTCTCGAAGAGTGAAAATCAACTCTGGTGTTTGGAGTGAAAAACTCACTCTTAGGAGAAAGAGTGAATATTGACTCTTGAAGAGTGAAATTTCACTCTTCAAAAGTTCAGCTCCCACTCCGTTCTAGAGTTGCAGTATTTTGACTCTTAGAAGAGTGAATATTCACTCCAAAGAAAGGAGAAAACACCCAGTTCAAACTACCCTAAGACATTGAGGCCCAACATACCCGATTTTGAACACTGAAATGAGAATAGGCAATATTTTGACAGTATCAATATTTTCATTTTTTATAAAAATTTGTTTATCAAATTTTATACAAGTTGTATAAAAATATCGCCTACCCCCACACTGAAATATATTTCTTGTCCTTTGAGTTTATTGAAATGCATGCTCTGATGCTTCCTGCAGTCGCCTAATCCATTTTTTAGGATCACAAATTTAGTTTGATTACCTTCAATCCAGAAAAACTTGGAATAAAAATGTACTTTTGTTTTTCAACATTTTTTCATTAATACTTTTCAAAGAAATACAAGTGGCCCAAGGTTGCCAAATCTCGCCTACTGCATATTTGAATGAACTCTACTATTTCTTGATGGTATTTTTCTCCATATGATCGTTTCAGAAAGCACCGAGCCTCCATTCTGACACTTGGGATAACGGTAATGAAAGATTGCCAACGGTGGTGCAAGTTTAATTTCATTGTTCTGCCTTGTCAGGTAACATAGAACCTTTGCTACAGGACCAGTAAACCGAATCTAGATCAGTCCTGGTACAAACTTACACCAACGTTGTTTTCAAACACAATTCATCTTTGTATAAACAATTCAAGCAGAATGATAGCTCTCCAGGGTTCACAATTGTGAGTCCAACCCAGTTGGGTCTAGTATAAAACTGAAACTAGCGGTTAAAAGTTATCAGCCGATTGTTGTAATTCTTTGACTCAACGTAGTTCGCACATCTTTCATATGAGGGATCGATTAAGTGGCTTTCAGCTACGCATGTTTGCTACTAAAATAGTTGAAACGATTCTATCAAAAGTTTTATCCAATGTCTGCTAATTTCAGCTTCGTGGACCCAGTAGGTTCTTTCGGATGGGCACGGGTTGGGAGAACCTTCAAACCCATTGAAAACTCCAAACGGCTTCGAGGGGAAGAATTCAAACAATGAAATATAGTTTATATATAATTCTTCATAAATCATACATTTTTTAATGTTTTTCTTCTCTCTAAATTTGAATGAGTGAAATTTCACTGACAGTTATAAATATCTCACTGGTTTGAATTAGTTGAATTTTCCTGCAAAATCAATGCATACAGATTATTTCGTTAATGAGCAACGATTCGAACAGATAAAAATATATTAAATTGTGTTACACTATCGCGAATACAATTATATTGGGATAAAATTCAAATTGAATTTCAATTCAATTTAATCTATTTTTATGCCCGATTTTCACAAGAGAATATTTCAATAGTATTATATAAACATTACTTTCTTCTTTGATTCAACTCAAATTTTGTAGCTTGAAAACATGATTTCATAACTCAAAAAATCATGAAAAATATTTCTATAATAAATAATATTGCAACAATATGAAATGTATAATACGGGTTTTCTAACGAGTTGAATTCAACTTGTATATTCTGAAATATACAAACATGATAAATTCATTTCTCTGAACAAATTTTGCAAATTATTTTAACAAAATTAATTCAGCAACATTCTTATGATTTAAATCACTTCTCTTCATTGAATGGTTTCGTATTCGATATTTTTGATTAGTTATACACTGTTTTGAAAATCTGTCTGAAACTACATAACAATATTATGCAATCTTTTACATAAACAGTTTATTAAATTTCATAATGAAATATTGAATTCAATAATACAATTCTGAATGTTGAAAATTTTCTTCATAATTTTAATAACATATTTGTGAAGTTTATTAATAACCAATTGTTACATTTAAAAAAGAAATTCGAAATTCCATCATTTTTAATATTAAATTTGAGAACTATGAACTGCTATTAAATTCAATACGGAAATATCATATTTCATAAAGAATTTCCTATTGAATCCAAGAATTTTTCTAACAGTGTATAGAGAAAAACAAACTTCCCCTACTAAATTTCAGGAGAAAAAACAGGAGAAACTGTAACATCCAATTTGAATTCTGACAACGTAGATCAAATTGCTGTGAGATACGGCGTTACAGTTGAAATGAATTGTACTTAAAAAATTTACTAGTCTCAAACTCAATTTCAGATTAAGTGAAAAGTGATTTTTTAGTTTGTTCAGTATTTATTTATTATATGATAATATGGAATAATATGTCACCTTATATCATCATTATATATTATTCTTCATGATCATCTATGAGCAATGATGAAATCATGCGGTGAAAATTCAAAATTAGTAGATTATCATTAATAGATTTCTATAACCCTGAGTTGTCAATCAACGTTATCTTAATATAAATTATTTACGCTTCTCTGCCATGCTTGGTCCCATTTATTACCTATCGTGAGCATTCTCAAAAATTGCTGGATTTTTACATGAGATTTAATCAAAGTTTGAGTCAATTTTTCAGTTACACGTTTGGAAATCCATTCCAGTGCATGCAATGAGAGTTTATCCATAATTTTCCAACGATATAGAATGAATTTGTCAGATTTTAAATTCTTCACATAATATTTCTACTTGTATTCCACACTGAGAGGAATAATTAGTATCACCAGATAACATATTGTGATGTTCCAAGAAATCCATTTCTTAAAAAAATCTGTATTCTTGATACAAGGAAATTTTCTTGGATCTAAGGATGTTTTTCTTGAATTGAAAAAATATTTCCTTGATTCAAGGAAATGTTACTTGAGTTTACAACATATCAGCTGTAATCAAGGATATGTATTCTCAAAAATATTCGGGAATACGTTTTCTTGGTATTAGTAATTATTTCCCTCAGTGTACAGTCTTGATATACGGATTGAAAAGAAAAGCTATGATTTGTCATTCCGTGGGATCCGATTCCCACTGTATTTGATTTCATATTAAGTATATATAATTCTGGAAACTTTTGCACCGTGTTGTTATTGAAATCTCTCGATTTGGGACCCAAACTTTCCTCCCAATCGCGATAAAAATTCCACAAATCTGGTACTACAGGTTCATCCTTTTTCAATGAATTCTGCACACGAACAATCTCTGAACTTTTACAACCTTCATTTGTTACTGTGTCCTTTCGATACTTACGTGTATCGAAGATTTCATTATTCATCAAACCACATGGTACACAGCACCAGACATTCGAACAACTGTGAATTCAACTAAATATATCACCGACATTTGATATTCGTTTGCTTGAAAAACAAATTTTGGTTCAAATTGGAGAATTTTTTTATAAAGAATATGATATCCACACAGCAAGGTGTAACGGAACATCAATTATCATTCTCGAGTAGGGAGGGAAAAAATGATTCATGTGAGAAAAACAAACATATGTGGAAAATAGCTTAACCTTCGATCATCCCATACATCTTAGATGCTTAAGATTCTCATGTATGTCGTTCACATAATTTCTCATACGCAAGTTTTCGAGTTATCACAAGATCATTCAATTGATCTAATCATTTCTCTCAATTTATGAATTTGATGCATAACAACAGAGAATTCGATATATTTATATCGGATTATGAATCTCTGAATTCTGAGGTTTTCCTGGACATGCTTGAATATTATTATAATATAAGAGTTAATAAGATGAATAAATTTGAATTCTCAAAGCTTTATATATATTTTTTTTTTTCAATTTAATTCATTCACGGCACTTCGTGGAAGCCATATATATAAATATGCATGTATGTGTATGTATATAGTGAATGACGGAACGAGGATACATAGGAAATATTTGAACACAAAAGGTAAACCCGTCGACGAGCACTTGTTATCGAAAGCTCGTCCATAATAATAATAAAAAAAAAAAAAAAAGAAACCCACAAATTCTCGTTCTCATGCATTCAGCCTAAACCTAGACGACGACTTCCGGCGTGTGCAACTTCCGGCCGAAAGGAGGGTTCGTTAGTCCTAAAGTGTAGTCGTAGTAGAAAGGGAAAAAAACGATGTATTGTAATGTTCGACTTTACTTGTCATACGCTCGGGATTATGTACCTCGTTTGATGATTTATAATTCATTCTACACTTGTCTAACAAGAACTCTGAATAAAGTCCCTCTAAGAACTCTAAATTGTCGTGATTGTTTCGACTGATGTTGTTTGTTCTTCATTCATTACACTTTACACGTGTAAAATTACCATACATCGAATGCGTGTTCGGCTAAATAGATATACAATCGAAGATAATGAAAAACACAATTACGAGCAACCCCGTAAAGAAAATTCTTCGGGTTGATCGATTTTTTCCACAATTCGCGTATATCATATTTTCCTTTTGCAAAGCAAAAACAATTTGTTACTTGGAATTCTTTCTTGGAGAGAAGTTTTCTATGAAATTCAGATGAGACTACGAAATTCAGCGCTACAATTTCGGATTAGATAGACGAAGTATGCTGCACGTGTCTCCAATCGTGATAACTTGTGAATGCATTGCTAGAGAGAATCACAAGAGTGTACGTATGTGTGTTGGGAGAGAAAGAGAGAAGAGGGAGGTAAAGAGAAAATTATCGTCGTAACGAAGCAGGATGTAGACTGTATCTACGCCCCCAAGCAAATTCTCTGGACAAAGCCAGCAAACCGCAATCGGCGCTTCAAACTCGCACTTGGACATTGTCGTATTCTCTTTCTCTCTGTTCCCGTGCGCATTGAGTGCCCCTATGTACACGAATGTTTGCTCTGTATGTATGTTTTACAGAAGAGCCCTAAAATAATTTATCCAACTGTTGGTGTGTACGACACCGTTGAGACCGATAGAAGCAAGCTCGACGGTGTCATCGTACACAACAATCTCGATCGAGTCTCCAACCGTCATGGTCTTGATTTCTAAACCAATTATCGAGTTACAAAGAATACTCCACTGTGCGATGTGCTTTATAATTCAAAGAAATGATCAACATCAATCGTTTTGTCTTCTCTCTTCACACCTCCAAATATTTTACCAAAATTAAATCCCTCTTCTCACTCTTTTCTCGTCAAACAGAACAGTAAAGAATTTATTCCATGTACGTTCTTTCGTTTAAAACAGTTCATAGATTATGAATAATATATTTCTCTCGAGTTGAGTTATACGACGATACGTGACAGGAAAATCACGTAATGGAACGCATGAGTCTTCACCAACTCGAGTCTTCTACTCAATTTATTCACAATAGACCCTTTGAATGAATCACACCACGATACCCACGATACTATCCTCTTCTACAGAAGAGACCAAATATCTCCAACGGGTGTTACAAGTTGTAACAACAACTATTACCATAACAACTCCAACACTATACGAGCACGATCATGCGGGTTATATAGGAATGAATGTACTTTGGGGGACTCCGAAAAGAATTCTTTTACCAAGAAGATCCGTCAATAAATTATCATTTGATATGCGGTGGGAATGGATTCTAATGTACAAAATCTTGCCCTCGTGAAATTTTATTGTTCCGTAGCAGTTTCTAGATCTCGTTAAAGTTGTACCGAAACGTGGAAAGCTGAGGGAACGAGAAGGGACATCGATAATACCGTACGGAAGATAATTATACTAGATATGAGGTCACCAAACGTGTGTCGTAGGATATTATGTGCACATACTATCTGAAACCGAAGCTTCCGCTTTGCCTTCTGTCTGTTTTTATTATCATTGTCGTGTGGTTGTAGTGTTGTACTCGCGTATCTGACTAAAATCCCTGAGAAAATAGATTATGAAATATTATTCTATACTCGTAATAATTCTTATTAATCATTTTCATTTTATTGGGCAAAAGATGTGAATGACTGCTGGTATTTCGTCACGAATTACGATTGATCTTTTTTCCGATTCGGGTTATCTGCATGTTACGTATACCAGTCTCTAAAAGTAACCTAACCGGTCAATCGACAGGGAGTTCATTGTTTCCCAACAGCCCACGTGTTGTTTTTTTTTCTCAAGTTCTTGCCTGCAGCGAGACACAACAGATGACCTTGCCAGATCTTCATTCGTAAGGTCAGCTAAGGTTCGGTCCAACTTCTTTGAATAAAGATACCGCTATGTACTCTTGAAGGTTTAATCGCTTCCGGTGTTCCAGAATATATGTATACGGGTGAGAAAATATATCCCGAGAATCAACGACTAAGGGAAATCAAAAATCATAACACTTATTTTAAATTAACACACATGTTTTATTGAATTATTGTATACTCTGTTATAAAATATCTGCTGAATCCTTTTCGTGGAGTATGAAAGTTTGATTTATTCGCGATAACCTTACGATTAAACCAATCGAGGGAAGTATTGCTCTATTATAGAAACCAGATTAGCTATCCACCGGGTGAAACAGATTCAACGAATCCCTACAAACAATGATTACCGGCGTTTCAATGGGCCGTTGATGGTCCGGCAATGCCGTTGAAGAGCCATGTCACTGGCTCTTTGAAACACCAGCAGTCGTGTTTGCTGGGATCGTAATGATGTGGTTGAAGTTTGAATCGTTCATAAAAACGAAAGAAAAATTCAACAGAACTGGACACATCATTCGCAGAATGTATTGCAAGATTTGGAATCTCAAACAGCTGATTATTTCGTTATTCGATCACTAATTCGTTTCAATAAACGATTCAAATTTACAAAATATAACATATAAAATATTTGTTTTCTCAATTCCATTCCAAGGAAAAATAGGGTGAATTACGGGTAACGAATGTAACACACTCTACGAAGTGTGACGCATTTACCACGGGAATGCTGGAAGTTAATTCGTGGAATGGTGTTGCAGAGCAGGCAGAGATACCACACGTTTCTAATACAACGTTTCGCGGGACGGAAGGTTTATGCATTTCCTCCCCATCGTTGTCATTGGTACGGTATGAGATGAAATTACTTGTACTCCGAATTGCATGTGCACGTATATATAAATACCCTCACGTATATACAAATACAAATAAATATATCACAAACGCATTGTAACGACGTCATCGTACGCTACCCGTTGGTAAAAGGGTTTACGTTCGTATATCTTATGAATCGCCTTCGGGGACAGAAGCAAGGGTATATAATTCGGTAAATAGCAGCACACGAGGGACGTTGATAATAACTTACGATCCACTAAGGACAACGAGCCATGAAACGTCTATATAAACACATTCACATGACTCTTTATTCTTTTCATCTAATCCCATTATGATTCAATCTAAATAAATTACTCTTATTTCATGTACAATACACGATTAAACGAAACTTCATTGAAACCCGAGAACAGATATTGTATTTTGTGATGAAATCCAAAATATCGTGAAATTGTATTTTCGCTCGAGCCTCGAGTACGTCCAATATGTCCGTACAAACACGAACATGCATATATGCATTATAGTTCTTGCAAGGCGATCCATTGATCGGACGTTGACCTCTAGTGCTTGTGCTACCTACCGTATCGGGTTCACGGATCTCTGATTTTGTGTCCGCATGTACGAACATCGGACAACATCGGGGCCTGGAGAATCTCGGAGAAATAGAGTTATCGGTAAATTCGATGATGTATTTTGACCCTCGCACGGATGAGAAAAAGAGCATAAGTTTGAAATATATACGTGGGATTAATGCGAGGAAGATTGAATGGATCGCAAATAACAAAGTCCTTGGGATATAGCGTTTTAATGCTCGACAGGCAAGCGATTCTGAGCCTTTGAATCACGGTTGATGATAAAATCGTTGTTATCTCTTGTATCTCTTTGTTACGCGATGGTGTCGTGCCGGCTTGTGTATGGCCAACGATGACCTTGCTTTGAATGTTGTTGCAAAGAAAATCATCATCAATAAAATCTACTGAGATGAAATTTTCATTAGGATTGGAATAAGTAGTTGCGGTCTCATCTCTTCTCTCCACAGTACACGGGAAAGAATAATTAATTAGCTATTATTTGGATAGCTAAAACTTGGTTACGAGAGCTATTTTTCAGCTGTCATAGCTACTCGCTTAGCGGCAGCAGGAGGAAACGTAGCTTCAATTATTTTAGCTATACCTATAGGTGAGAAAAGGATGGTAGAAAAGTGAGTAACTGTCGCAGCTATTTCATTTGTTTTTGCGTGTAGAAGAAAGTGTTTTGATTTCGATTGCCAGGGAAAATCGCGTTATTGCATGATCACGTCATTCACCTTTAACAGCACTTCCGTCAACGGCGAATTCCCGACTCGTTCTCGCTATTTATACATTCTAACATCTCTAACGTATGGGCGCCAGATGATATTTGTACCCAGCACCTACAAGGTTTCCCGAATGAATCACAATGATCTTGAAATTCCCAAATTACTTCGATAATCGATGTTCATAGCTGATATTTAAAGAATAAAAACCGAATCGTTTATACGAATCCAAAAATTATCATCGACCCAAGAGAACCCCTCTGATCGTCGTGTTGAAACATAATATCCCATGTATTTTCTTCTCTCGCCAAGAAATCAGTTCGTGTTGTAACACTTTTTTTGCCCCCTCGTTATTTCTCTCTTTCCCTCACATCTCATTCCTCCGACAACCAAGAGGACGAGAGCATTTAGAAGTCGGAGCTAGAATCAAGATCTGAGTAATGTGCTACTTATCGAATGAATAGTCTTGTTGTATTTGAATAAAATAGCGGTGTCTCGTAACGAAAGAAGAATTCACGATAAATGATGGCGATAATAAGAGAAATTCCTTATCGCGTGTCGATAGGTACCGGTGGTGTTGCTATCGCGATGGCTCGCAGCCAAAAACCGCGATGTATAATACATCGTGTAAAAATGCATAGCGGGAGTGCATCGTGGAGTATGTATACAGAGAAAAACATCGTTCATAACTCGAAAAGAGGAAGGATCTCTTTGTGTCGGTTCTCGTTTAAGATGCAGAAATAGCATTTAGTTATCCGCGTCCTATCCCTTGACTCACAGTAGCAACCAGCTTTAAAATCGGATGGATTTTAGGACTTCTCGGTCTTAGGCTTTCTCGGTCGTTGGAACGAGATAGACAACGCGAGGAGAGGAAAAAATATCTCTCGTGTGTACACACGAGGAGAAAGAAAAATACTTTGTCGTGATTTGAGAGGTGATTTAAGAGAAAATTTACTCGTTAATATGAATCAGGGAGGTTTAAGAATAGATAAAACGCGTTTGGGGGATTAGAAATTGTTCTCAAAGCTGTGGAAAAGATAATGATCTTTTAACGAAGAAAATAAGAAGGAAGTTGGTGGGAAATTCGTCATTCCTCGATTTCAACTTTGTTGGTAAATCATGTGTACAAAGAGTGTTCTAGGCTATTGTGCCGTACGTACACATGGTCTCACCGTTTCTTCATCAAGCCTCCGAAAGGACAAGCCAGTCGAGACTGGTTTCGAACTGCCAGATGTTTTTCTCGGGGTCATATAATGCACCATAACGCGATGACGTCAACTTTTCGGATGAGAAAAGATGGGACATTGGGAAAGAAACTTTGCGCTCATATTCAAACTCGACATAAGACCGACCCATCCAGTGATTCACGCTTATCTTGTCTGTCAAATCGTGATCGGATGTACAAATATTATTTCACTTTTCCCAAATAATATCTTATCTGTTTTCAGAAAGATAGAGAATGAATAATTTTCTAAATATTTGCTGTAGATTCGATTGAACAACGAGGGAAGGGGAAAATAATTTAACGGTACATTAACTCATTGGAAGTGGTATGTGATACATCCCTTGAGGAAAAATTCACAATATACGTACAATGCGTTTTCAACTCCGTTCTTGAGAAAACGAGTTTAATTATTCAAATACAATCGGTTCTATCTGTTATCGAATAACGTATGGATTCATTATCGTCGAAGGTAAAACCGTTTCTCGCACGTTCGTTCCTTTGTTCCTCTCTATTCTATACTCTCGTTTTGTCTCGTCTCAATCAACCTGATTAACGCCTTTCGCAATTGTTGTCTGGAAGTATCTACGTGCATTCGTATATGTATGTGTGTGTGTGTGTGTGGTGTACGTCTGATAGCAGAGAAATTCGATTAGAGACTGAAATTTCATTTCTTCTTCTTCTTCTTGTTTTTTTCTTTTATTCGTATAGCAATAATTTTCCATAAAATTTTACATAAGATCTAAAATACTCTTCAATAAATTCTTCAATCGCCGTGCAGCTGATTCCCTGAACGGATAAACGATAAATTTTATTTAAAAAGTAGACGGCGAGTAATTCATCCTCGGCTCGGTTATTTTCTCTCCAGCGACTTGTTAATATCTGGGAAAGTTATTTCGAAAATATGATAGTTTCTAACGATAGTATTCACCGAAGAAATGCAATCCAATTTTGCGCGGACGAGATCTTTTCAAGTTGCTCTCGTTTGCAGTACACAAAAGATTCCCTAATCTAAAGATGTAGTTCCGAAAACAAGTACTCCGCAATATCTCCCATCTGTAGAACGCGTAGGGCGTATATATAGGTGTGGATCCGCCAAGAGAATCTACTACGTGTTCAAGGCGAACTTGTCGGTTGAAATTGAGCTGCAAATTACACCCGAGACGAACGAGACGAAGAACGATCAACAAGAAGAGAGAACACGTAAGAGCTCGGTAGCTTCGTATTACCCTGCTGCCTCTGCTACATCGATGTACAACAACACAACCAATACAAGATTGTGAATTATGCTCGAAACACCTCGCGTATGAACCTCGCTCGTCCATACACTTTACACCAGAAAATGAATCATCGCGCTTCAAGGAATTCTCAAAATGATTTTCCGGTTCTTTGATTCTCCGTACAGTCGAAACTTTTCTTTTCTTTTTCTTCTTACATGAATTATGAAATGTTTTTGAATCCAGGGAACAAGAGAAAGAGGATCGTCAAATTTTCTCGTGGAACACGTACACGACTATAACCGAGTTGTACGATATCTTGGGTAACCAAAATATCTCGAGATAACGGATTTAGAAGCGAAGAACGCGAAGAAACGGAGGGTCAAAGTTAAACAAAGAGTATGAGGTAGGGAAAAAATGACCCGTCACCCAGAATAGAAATATATCTTGAAAACATTTGTAAGGGAGTACAGAGAAAACTTTATAATCAAAATTATATTTTTTTAAGTAAACGTCCTCAGCTTCGGATAAAGTTTCTACGCAAGTCACAACCAAGGTTATAATCGTGATGGGATATATCAAGGTATTAAAGGATTAAACCATCCAAGAGACGACCCGTTTTCGACATCGTTTCTAACGAGTTTGACCATAATACGTCTCTCCTTGTGTTGTATCTTTCTCTAACGTTTGTCGTCGGCAAGGAGAAGCCTCTAGTTCTTGAATATCGTTAGAGAAACGATGCACATTCCACCATATTATATGTGTATATAGACGCGTATAAGTAGCTAGTATTGTTAGGAGCTTGGTAAACGGTCTTTCTATGTAAATTTCATGGGAGAATTGCTTTAAGAACGTCTTTGCATCGTTACGATACACCGATGTTTTCTACGATTCAACTTTTCTTCAGATTTTTCATTACGCCCTACTAGCTATTTTGTTTATAAATTTTATATCCTACTCCTCGCGCGAAGATAATCCTATCTTGGATGTTCTCTTCATTTTCAAATTCACATTAATCTATTTCCAAACCCGCGGAGTGCTGCTCAGACAGAAAAAGAAACAGAAGCTTTCAACTTCTCTCGTGTCACGATAAATAATCGAACAGCATTGGCATTGATTCGATACGCATTCTGAATATTTATTTGATTCACGCGTAAGTCGTGTCGTTTGGTATCTGCCACGTCCATAATCCTTAAATCGATATTCTTAGAAATATCGAATCGATATGCGAACTTATAAACAGATGGCAAACTCAATATACGAAATCTCGATTTTCCTTTATGCACGGGAAAAATAATTAGCTATTATTTGGATAGCTAAAAATCAACTACGGGAGCTATTTTTTAGCTCCCACGGCAAAATTGTTTGGCTATCCAAATATCAACCCCAAAAGATGCGTAATCACAGCTACGATTTTATACTGTAACAGCTAATAAATTCATTCATGTGTGTGTGTGTGTGTGTGATTATAATGAAAATTCATACGTAACTAATTAAGATGTTTCCCAAATGAGAAAATGTCGCGAGGATCGTTTGTATGGTCCGAAAATACGTGAACTCTAAGCTTCCAGTTGTATATCGTGCATAGAGGTGAACGAACGGGGAATAAGAAAATTTCGAGTGTGTATAGAGAAAATGATCGTTAAAGCACTTAATTTCAATGTGTCAACTTAATGGAAGAGTTAATGGCGATTCATTGTTTCATCCACTTCTTCTTCTTGTCATTCTCAAATAAAAACTAATATTTTCGAAAGACGTAACGACTGCGATAGAGTTTGACAACGTTATAGAGGAACCGTCATTAGGTTTAATTGCTTTCTTTTTTATGTGGAATTTCTGAATCGTGAAATTAAGAAATCAAACGATATGCTTCGTGGATTCAATTAATCCCTTCCTCTATGGTATCACAGAAACAGAGACTTTATTTCCTGTAAATATAGAAAATACTTTAGCTGCTCTCCGTACTTCACTGAAGGAAATTAAATTTTTATGATAAGAATAATGAAAAAACAAAAAAAATTAGAATCAGTCATTTATATTCTGAATTCTTTTGTCATGGATTTGTACGCTGAATGGCCAAATAAGAGTGTTGGATCGAAAAAATATGAAAGTTTTTTTCACGGTATGCTTTGACCTTTCTAAACAGAAATCGATTCATTATTATTTATTTAACATACAGGCAGAGGCAAGACGTGGAAAAGGTGAATTCAGGTTGGACGTAGACACAAAATGGGATAAATGAAAACATTTTTTAAGCTTCGATAGAATGGAGGAAAAACAATGGTGTACGAGGAGGAATTCGTGGGCGACCTTGTTAGTTTCATTGATTGTTTACCGCACGAGTTTTTCCTTGCGTGGCGGATTTTTTTGACCATCGTCCAATCGGAGGTTATACATTTTTTATTGGAATTTTGATGATCTTCGATGTATGCTTCAATGAATGTGACGTGAAAAAATATTTCAGCAGTTTTATATAACACGATGGAAGAAAAATGTATCGAACGAAGAGAATGTCAGTTATTTTTGATACATAATCTTCGAAATAGATGTGGTTTTAATTATGAATTCATAAAATTGTTCAACAATATTTAAAGTTTTATATAATTACATGAATTTTTCTGCTTTCTCCCCTCTTGGGATGTTACAAACTATAGTCGTCGTTTCACAAGCATTCTATGTGGAATTAAACTGCGATACAGCATGTGAGATAATTTCCTGCTCCATCTCCTTTCTTATAAAGCAATAAATTTTGTTTAATAATGAAAATGTTGATCTCAGGATCGCGATATCAGGAAAATTACTACATACCGCTTGACCTCAGTTATTCACACTGCCATTTCACGCTAATTATAAGTTTCCAACGTTTATCCGTGATCACGGCGACCCAATACTCAACTTTCAACAATACTTTTCAACCATAAGTGTTGTATAATAAATCAAATCTTTTATCGCGTGTATAAGGTGCAGAAACGGAAACTTTCAAAAAAAAGTCTTGGTTATTAAAATTCACCGTAAAATCATCTAAATCAAGAAAATAATCATTCATAGTTATCTCCTTTTTTAATTCAACACTCTATATGTGTTCATAATCCTTTTCTTGGAAGGTGAAAAAAAAAAATAATGAAACGCCTCGATCTGTGAAATAATTTGCAGGTAGAACGCTAAACGAGTATTCTGAATCACAAACCGAGCGTATACGAACGAAATATCGTATGAAATAATTAACTATACGTTACGAAATCATCACACTTGTTTGATCTTTTATTTTTCATTTTATTTTTGATTTCAAGGATATCTTGATCTATTCGCGCTGTCTCACTTTACGAATCTATTACAAACTACTTTCATTATTCCGCTAAATCGTTCACTTACCAAGAATGTTTCTTTCTTTTTGCAGGATGTGGAATTATCGGAAGGAACGATTCCATCGGAAGCAATGGAAGTGGAAGTATCGCGCTGCCGAGAACTGAGGATTCAATCGGGAGCGTTCGCAGGAGGCGCCCCGCTCAAAAGAGTTCACGTTTCTGGGATTTACAGCGTGGTAGCTAAACAACAAGCTTTTCAGAATTTGAGCGCTCCCAACACGCATCTCGAGGTATCCGAATGCAACAGCGTCATCCTCGAAAGTCACGCGTTTAGAAATTCACGTGGAACTTTGAGCGTTTCGATATCCAAATGCAGACACGTGGCCATCAAACCTAATGCTTTTTCCTGGCTCCTGTGGATCGCCATCAGGGAAGTGCCTACCTTGGAACTGTCGAGTAACGCTTTTAAATTCGAAGCTCCCCAACATGGACGACATGGACCAGCGACAAAGGTTTTTTCCTCCTCTTTTTTTTTCCTTCAAACGTACAAAACGTACAAGTATAGCACGAAACAACGACCTTTGCATTTCATAACCGAACGAGAGCTGGATTAAAAGAGTAAAATTAATTTAACACAGTTTAACCTAAATTGACCTAGTGATACTGTGCAGCGTGGCGACAGTCTTGTGAATGAAGCATTTAACTAACGTTAATGAAACTTTCGTGCCATTCGATGTTACTTTTGTAGAATGATCAGATGGGGTTGATGCTTTGTTGTTCTGTATTTATAATTGTCGAAAAAACAATATATTTGATTTTCGTATCAACAATAAATGGAATTTATGTTTCACAGATAATGTTCCATAGCGTGAGAATGACGGAGCTCCCAACGGCGGTATTTCCTTCGGTAGTGGCGGAAATCAGAATGGACGACATGTGGACGAAAGTGATTCGAAAGGACGCTTTTTGCGCTATGATCACTTTCAATGTAATCATCAGCAACGCGACGATACTCGAGATCGAATCGGGAGCTTTCAGCGAACGAGCTCTCATTCACAGTCTTGAATTCGTAGACGTGAGATTGAAGGCGATTAACGAAGGTGCGCTAAGAGCCGGACACGATAATCTCACGATACGATATTCGAGGTAAAATTTAAATGAATGTTCAATATTCCAAACGAATGAATGAATGAATGAATAAATAAATGAGAAATTGATGATGGAATTTTTTGTAGGTTATCGGAAGTGGCGACAGGTGCCATAGATGTATCGGTGGCCACGGTGACGTTCAGCAACAACGAGTTTCAAAAGCTCCGTCACGGGGCGATAGCGTTACATCAGTGGAATCGTATTCTCATCGATTATAATCTGTTCTCCGATTTGGAGAGTGAAGCCATCTCAGCCGAAGTGGACGCCTCAGCTGCACCTAATTATGAATTTTCATTCACCGGAAATCACGTGCATCACGCCCAAGCAGGTTCCCTGAAATTCGCAGGGATCTCGCAACGCGTGAATACGGCACGTATCGGTAACAATTATTTCAAAGAACAATGTAGCTGTAACCTCGAACAGTGGATAAGAGACGTCACTGGGAGAAACAATTCGATCTCCTGGATGTTGGATTCGAGTTTCTGTTTGATAGATCAACCGCTCGTCAAGTGTTTCGATTTGCCAAAAGGTTACTTATCCATGCGAAATTTTACGGAATTAATTTGTCACGGTGGTGCGTCGCATATCAATTGCGAGAAACCATCGTCGAAGCCAGAACCCAGCGTTAGTCCACCGTCCGTAGGCCCGCACGTTTATCCTCGACACAAAGGGTACTTCGACGTCGAGATGAACGATCCTGAACTGGAGAGGGAAAAGAGAATCATCATGATTATCTGCGTTCTCGCGGTATTTACCATTCTGGTAGTGATTTTAACTTCGGGTATCTTGTACGTACGTCGACGAGGGGTTTGTCCAAAATTAACCTCGGGACCTCTGATGAATTTAGCACATTCCTGGTTGTCGCCTAGCAGTGGAATGACGGCAGCCACTTCGGCTAGATCAATATCCAGATTGAGCGTTCACGAGTATGCGGGATTGCAACCGGAGACGAGAGTGTTGAACGTTGAAACTCAACCCGATATCGTGGAGGATACGGAAGAGGATGCAGGTTTTTATCCTTACACCGAGAACAAAGCTACCCAAACTCTCCCCGAGGAATTGACCGAAGAGTACTTGAGAGATCTGCGAGAAAGACTGAACGATCCAGATCATTACAATGGAGCTAGAGATATGATCGAACATCTTTACGATTTGATCAAAGTCGAGGAGAGCTGCAACAACAACAACGACAATAGACGCCTGGAAGGGGAGGAAAATGCCTACGACGTTATTCTATTGAGGCCGAAAAGACCGAGAAACGGGCCCGCGAAGTCTTTGACCAGCGTGGGGACCAAAGCTCCGTCCTTGGAAAAATTGTTGCCCAGTGGAATACGACCTAGACCACCCATAACGGAATACGCGGAACCTCGAGATCAAAGAACCAGCAGTGATCAGAATCATTTGTACGCCGAGTTACCTGGAGACGAGACGGTGCCGAGCACCAGTCGATTGTCGCAACAACTATTCGCGAATTCTCCTCCGCCTCCCGTTCTTCATCAATGTCTTCCCCCGGACGTGGTGAACGATCACTTGATCAACATAGATCACGATAAAATGTACGGATACGCTAGACCGGAAAAAGACAGGACCAACGCTTCGAATAGCGGCCATAGTTCCAAATTAGACACCACCGGTAGAACTAACAATCGACCTATGAGCTTTCTGAAAGCCCTCGGAGAGAGTATTCTCGGGAGTGGTACGACAAAAAATCCAAACGCCAATAAGAGGCCAAATTCTTTGTTATGCGAATACGCCGAGCCATCCGACGCCACCGCTCATTTGTACTCCGAATTACCGGAACCTCAAACCTCAACACCGGCCGGGAAAATGGCCAACAGGCCGTTGCCGACGAAACCCGATCAGGATTCCATTCAGGTCTCGGTCGGCCTGACGAGGGCTTAATTACGTCCGTAACTCGATTAATCTGTGATATCAATATATACAATACAAGAAAAGATGTATGTAATTTATGCGTCGAGAGAGAAGACTGCTCACCTTATATACGTACACGAACGAGTGCGAGATTTCTCGATGCCATCCCAAATATTTTTTACCTGTAGATTTCGATTCATCAAAGAACTTATCACTTTCGTATGTTTTATATTATTATGTAATATAAATTCGTGTGTAGTTGTAATAATTTTGTGGTAGGGTGAAATTGTGATGAACAAGATCAGTTGATACGTTGTTTAATCTGTGCTTTCTGACGAGACACTTGCACGATCAGTTTCTAGATTTTTGTTTTAATTCTGTAATGTAACGCATCAAAGAGTGTGAGAGCGAGAAGAGCGAGCGAATGTTATACAGATTTATATATATATATATATATGTATAAAGATTGAAATATTTGCTTCATCACGTATTAAAGAAGTATTTCGAAATTCAATTTGACGAGATTTTATTTATTCGTTCATTCATTCGTTCATTCATTCATTTGTCCTTCCATGAAAAAGATACCGCTACAACAGCTGATTTTTGTCACGTCAAGACTCTGTTTGAAGTTGGAGAACGTTACAGTCTATCGGATACAGGTTTGCGAGCACGAACTGAGCATAAATTTGACGCCCACTAAAATCCAAGGGGATATTCTTGATCTTTGGGAGTATTGGTGTATCGTTCGGTCGGTAGGTAAAAGTAAGCTGAGTGAGTATACCGTGTTGAGTCGAGTCGAGACCGAAGTATTTCATGAAGAATGCAACAGAAGCAAAGAGAGTTTAGTCGGAGCGGGCGGGCTACGATGCAGCTGTTGACGGTTCAAACGACTTTAAGCGTGCTCTGGATGTATCTCTAGAACTACGGTGAAACCGAGAAAATTGCTGCACTCTAAATATGAGGTACAGAAATTGCAAAGTGAGATTGCAGTTTCTTTGTTGTTTTCAAATGCATAAACGGTTCCATGTTTTCTACTGGCTTACGAATTTTATTAACACCCGAGAAGTGGGCGGATAGTTCGAAATCGAATCTATAAAGATTGATTTTGTTACCGAACATCTTTTGTTGAATTTTGCTGAACGTCATTCACCGTCCTAAATAGGAGATGCCAATACTGACAACTGGTCCAAGCTTGGCAAGATGTCGGGCTGCCAACACTGTAAAAAGTGCGACTGAAAGTGGCTGCATCTTACTTGAAAACCTGACTGAAATTCAGTCTTTTCCATTGTTTTCGATGCTTACTTTCAGCTGGAATAGGGCTAGTTTTGGCTGCATCTTAAAATAAGCTGATATTGAGGTTGGAAGTAAGTTTTACTTTTTACTGTGAAGCATCGCGAATCATTATTGGTTTGATATGCAATCGTTGGTTATTTCAAAACCCATATCGGATTTCATAGGAAATGTCAATATGACAACTGATGCAAGCTCTGCAAAATACGGGGTTGCCAAGCATAAAGAACCAATATTGACCCAATATAAAACCATTTGTCATTTGAGAATCCATACCACGTTTCATAGGAAATGCATTACAGCAAGCGGTTGAAGCTTGGCAAAATATTCAACTGCCGAGCATGCATTGTGAAGAATGTGGAGAGTTTTTCTTCAGATTTTTGATGGATTTGATCTCTTCATCAAAATTTTTTCATAAAAAATGAGGGATTTCTCCATCACTTTGAAGAATTATTTTGTTTTTTGGGTCCACAAATGAAAATACCCATAAAACAGAAAACACTTTTCAAATACATTCGAACAGAAGTATTTAAAATGTATACAAAATTCATATTTGATGTATTACAAATACATTTGAAATGTACCAAATGCATTCAAAAAACATTCCTGTTTGTCGAAAAATGATTCAAAATACTTCTCTGATTGAAAAATGCAATTCAGAAGCTTTTTCTGTTATATGGGTAAAGTCCACCAAATTGCGATGAAGAATTCCCTATCTATGAAGAAACTTTGTCGCCGCTATTTTTTGGGGAGAAATTGCGCAATAATTTTTTACAGGGTGGTGAACTAGTATTAAGCCAATCTCCAACCGTTACCGTAAAGTATTACCTTAGGGTGTATGCATTTTGGCCCTACTTCGGTATATTGAGTATCATGAAATTAATGAATCAGCTCATTTCGAATACTCATCATTTAATTCATTTTGAAACATCATTCCATTCAAATCAACAGAAGCAGCGAATACTATTAGGATTAATTAGGGGTGCACGAGACGAGATTCTCGACGATACTTTGAATGTCTCGTCTCGGTATCAAGAAATACTATCAGATGCGAGTATCGTCTCGTCAGTATCGGTATCACCTAATATTTCTGATGAAAGTAACAATACTCCACCATTATACTCTGAACATCAGGGTAGTAGTATCAGCTGGTCAAATGAACAGCACAGCTTTGTTCGGTTGATCAGAAAGACATAGAAACCCGATATTTCAGAGTACGGGAGCAAAGTTTCGGAACACAAACCTAGTTGTATATAATCACTTCATTCAACAGTAGGGTCTCCATCTCAGCGAGGAACTTTGAAATTTCTTCAGAATAGTATACGATTTCGAGGAATCCGAACAGAATTTATGGAACCCCTGATGAAAATGAAGCGGATGGAACGACGCGGAATAGTAAACGGAACAGTATCTGAGCGCAAAAGAAGCAGAAATTGAAAGGTTTTTACTCTTCATCTGTTTCAACATTTTTCACCAGGGACAGTCTGAAATTTCCAGGAAATAATATTTGATACTCTATGTATTGCGCTATCGGAGATTATTCTTCGAGAATTGTAAACTGTTCCATAAATTCAGTACAGAGAAGTCTCACAGATAAAATGTTTTTTAACGCTGGTATACGGAGAAAAATGCCGCTTGAAAATATAAGAATTCTTGTTATTTTTCTTTCGTGAACTAGGAACATGAATATAATATTTTTAATATGAATTTTTACATAAAAATACGGAAGATTAGGAATATCGTCGAAAAAGTCATAGATAGGAGTGAACTTTGAAACGCTGAACGTTAAATTTTATAAAGCATACAATAAAATTCAGTTATTGATTCGTAATCGCTCTTATTTTTATGTAAAAATCCATTTCACAAACCTTTCTGTTTCTGGTTTAGCAAGCAAAAACAGAAGAAGTACTTTATTTTTGTCTCCGTTTATCTCCTTAGCACCTATGTTGAATTTGTCCTAACAACTGATGATGTTCATATGATATTACTGGAATATTATCCACAATTTTCGTGGGATATTATTGTGTACGAATAAATGTTCAAATGATCTATTTTTTGTGTGTGTTAATATCAATGAATTGAAGTTTGAATTCAATATGAATGTATAATTAATTTTTCTAACAGTCTTGACGTCTGGAAACACTGTGAAAGACTGTGTTTTTCCACTGAAAATTCCTCTGAATATCTATGAACATCTTTGAAAAACTGCACTGGAAGTCTTTGAGATTTTCAGAGATTCCCAGTGAAATTTTTCCAAAATGAAGCTATTTTATTCATGCTAATGAATATGTTCCCGAAGTTTGAATCGTTTATACAAACAAAACGAAAATTAAAACTCACAAAATCTGATAAATCATCGTTACATATCTTCTTGAATCAACTCTTTGCCGCTGGAAACATCGTTTAAATAATGTACTGCAAGATTTTTGAACTTTAATAGTTGAATATTGTGTTATTCGGTTGTTAATTAGTTTTAATAAACGATTCAAACTTAAGCAACATGTAATGAATTAACTCATTAAAAATTCTCATTCATGATTGGAGGAGGATTTTTTGTCAATACTACGTTTGATGGAATCAATATTTGATACATTCTGCAAAATTTCAGTGCTTTTTGCAAATAAAGGTTTGATCGAGTCCATAAAATGGATGAATTGATCGAATTTCCGAATTCATTGAAGCAAAGGGATATGTTTTTGAAATTCCTTCCGACAAATTGCGAGATTACTTTTTAGAAGGTGGCAATAATTTCTCACAAGCTGTCTTTCTGCGGTACAGTTTGTATATAAAGAACTAATTCACCGTGAACCTGTAGTAATTAATGTTCCGTCCCAATAAATATTTCTTTCAGATTACGACATTGAACATCATCAATGGATATGACTTCATCGCAGAGACAAACAGTTTCTTCGAACTTCTTGATCATATAAATCATCTGACCGAATAATCCAATTGTTTCAAATAAATTACAGATCACACAGGAACTAGGAAGGTCGATTCCGCCCTTGCGCGAATGCTCTGACTCCTGCTTATTTCTTTTCATTCTGGAAATTTTGTAAAATATCATTCATTCAATCAAAATGAATTTCATTGATTCGAAGAGAAACTTATTTATATCAACAAGTTCTCTGGAGGATTCAAAAATCTCTTTGTACATTCTATGAAATAATTTCTTAGATAGTGAAAGAATATTCATTGTTTCAAATATTCATTTATTTACAAATTTTAATTTCATATTCATGAAAACCTTTTTTCAATGCGAAAAGTATTTATATTTTCCTATTTTAAAACTCTTTTTATTCGAATAATTAAATATTTTATTGAAAGGAGAAATGATCATTGTAGCACTACCATTTATTGATCCCTATCTGTGCGTTCATTCACTCTGCCAAAATTGATCTGTTACAAGTGTTTCAAAATAAGACATTGATGCATGAGTATGAAACATCAATGACTTACCTGAACACGATTATGATTTCATAACAAGATACCAATGACAAATGTCAAGGTATTAATATTTTTGTTTTTATTTCAAACACTCGTTACAAATCAGTTTTCGCAGGGCACTTGTTTTTCATTAAAAATCTGTGAAATTCAACGGAATGTAACGAAATTTTGGGAGAATTCAATATCAGTTCATAAGATTATGGAATTGATGTTGTCCCAAGCGAAATCCAGATGAACCTGAATCGTCGTCTGAAACTGCCTCATTCCATGCCTGAATCCATAAAATGATCAAGACTACTAAAAATAGATACTCCCAAATCCTACATTTTCTACATTTTCATAGGAATTATGAATCTTCAATTTTACCGAGTAGATTCATGAATCGGTTCTTGACACTTTCTGTTGCCGGAGTTTGATTTGATTCGATTCGGAGATCAAAAAACAAGATTCGCAGCCCTCTAGTAGACTCAAATACTATAAAATTGAATCATCGATTAACGGGGCTGTATCTTCCGTAGAACATCATCATCTTGAGATGATCGAGGTGTGTGAGGTTCGAACGTTTTCCCTTCCCGTCGTTATGTTAAGGAACGTATGTTTTCGAGTGTTGGCAAACGTTCCGCGCATGTTTCTATTTCGTCTTGATGACGAGAAAAAAAAGGGGAAAGAAGAGAGTCAGGGGCTGAACACCCTTAATATCTACCGTCTGGCTCTTACGATCCGGGGTGTCACGTGTCGCGACGATATTGCCAGCCAGCCGGTGGTCTAATGGACCTTTAAGCCGAACATCTCTCTATATACGATCCACGTGTATCGTCATTCTACCGACGAACTCGATAAAAAGGAAATGCGTTTCTCCACCCAGCGAAGAGGGAAAATATATCGCGAAAAAACCTTTACCAATGCTGCTTGATCGTATCACGATACGCAGTGATGTACAGTTCTCTAAACGAATGAAAAAAAAAAAAGAAAAAGAAGAGAGAAAAAACCACGTTACGTGCACCAATTTTCACGCAAGATTTCATACCTTTGCATTCCGTTTGAGAGATACGTTTTTAACGTATTCAATGACATTTCATTGAGAATTCAATTCAGATGTTTTTCTATTTCTATTTATGTGAATTGAATTATTTCGCAAAAGAAGGAAAATTAAACAGGGCGCAAGGCTGCCCCAGTTTTTTCACGAACGTTGACGGAGCCTTGGGAGGTGGCTCGACTGAGACCAGGAATGATAACATCGTTATCGGCGTTGCAAACTCGATTTAAAGCTTTTGTTATAGAACCAATGTTGGCAAAATTCTCCTCCAATGCTGGTCCAAAATGATTTATCTTTGTATATTGTCGTGAACCAACGTTGGCTCGATATAAATCCCCCACGCTTGGACACAAAGAAATGAAATAGCTGTGGCTGCTACCCAATTTTTTTAGTACCCCTTTTTCAATGCTATAGCTAAAATAATCGCAACTACAGCGACTTATTAGCTGCTACAATGGCATATCTACACCGTTGAAAATAATACAAAATTCTGTATCACAAATAATATCAAATTTCGTAAAACTGATCCTAAATTTTATAACAATGATATAAACAGATATGGGCACATGATTGACATGATACAAAATTTCGTAATACTGATACGTAAAAAACTTCGTATCGGTGTTGTGAAGTTTTGTACTGATTTTTCTAACAGTGTAAGCTACGAAATTTCAGTAATTCAGCTGTGAAATTTTACCTTCAGTAGCTACATTTTTTTGTTGTTTTTGCTAAAAAGTAGTTCCTTCAGCTAAGTTCTAGCTATCCAAATAATAGCTAATTAGTTTTTTCCACCCGCTGCCAGCATTGACAGAATTGCTGAATTTTCACGTGAACATGGTGAAACGAATTTGGAATTTGTTTGCGGTTCATGAAACTGAATTTGGATGCTATCAAAATTGTAAATGAGTGAAAATATTCTGACAAGTAACATCATTCTTCAACATATTTGGAATACTTTACCAAGTTAAGGGGCAAGACTTTTATGGAATTCAGCTTCACTTGAGGGTCGGTTCCATAACTTTGGGAAAATGGTTTCTTTTGTGGGAAAAAAAGCTTTGAATACTATTATGACTAAAAAGGGGGGAAAGAAGTATAATTTAAAACACGGAATACATCAACATCCCTGTTTCGCTATTCGAAAAAAAAATAAAAAAAAAAAAAGAATGTGACTCACAGGGGTGTTGGTAATATATAAATTACAAAGGCTTGATATTCAAATCGAATTGTCCTATAAGACAATATAAAATGTATAAAAATAATATAGTTCATCTTTTAATTTTTCGTATTTTATTTGATGGAAAAACGAATTCTGATAAAGTTAACGTTACTTTGTTACCTATCGAAAGTGAAGGAGAAGGGATCCTTTGATACTTCATCTATCTACATAATCCATTTACCATTCACCCAGAAGATATTCGTACCGGTAATGATCGATCTGGAGAGATATAAATGGAATGGAATTGGGTATCGCTCGCGAAGATTAGGTGAGGGTCCAAGGAATCGCTTCGTAGGTCAAAAGGCGTATATATATGTACATGAATTAATCGGATACGTTCTAAACGGTAACTCAATGCGATGATTCGATGAAATGATTGGCTCTCCCAATAGAATCTGATACATCAAATCGTTTCTACTCGCGCATTCGTCGATGGTGCAATATTCTCCACGAGTACGCTACTGTTCGTATGATCTCATTCGTTTCCGCTGCGCCAAAATACATGTTACATCAACATTACTCATCTCTCGTATACTTTGTATAAATATTCTTTATTACATCTGTGAAGCTAAAGAGGTTAGAATATCACTTTTCCTTGAATTATTCTGAGAATTTTCAAGAGTTTTTTATACACTTTGCAGAATTTCTTGTATTTTTAACTTATTAAAGAGAAAAAATATCACTGAATTCGAATAAAATTGGTGAAAAAACAACATTTTCACGTCCTTATCGATGATCAGCCTAACCAGATGATAATTTCGAACCGGATCGTACATATGCTTTATCCTGGTAATGAAACCATCAACGAATGACTTGACAGAAGAATAAATTTCATGCTACGTAGCGAGAGATCGTACTATACAGAAGAAGAAGAAGAAGAAGAAGAGGAAGAAGAAGATACAAAAACAAATCTTGCCTCGTAGAAAAGTCGTTGGTTTCATCCCTTTCTTCTTGGTACGCGACTTTCTACGACGAGCAGTCGCCCTCGAGAAAAATGACGTTCTTATCTGAGAAATGGGTAGCCATAAACAATCCAACGAATCGGCGGGGTTGTGATATAAGGTTTTGTACATTCTCGTAATTCGGCGCATCGCTCCTTTCGTCCTCGCCGTTGACGAAGATCCCGATAAAAACGTACGTGGAAAATCCTTTTTCCTCGTAAAAACGTATTCTTCTCTGTACGCACACGAGGAAATATTACCCTCGTTTGATATATAATCTTATTTCAAATATCTGCTCTCGATAAAAACTACGTGTATTCGGAGAGGGATGGAAAAAACAAACACTCGAATCTCCTCGATATCCAGATAATGATACTCGGACAAGTGATTGGCATTTCCTCGATTTCCAAAGTTCATTGAAATTTCTTTACTTGAAACTCTCCATGAATTGTGCGGAGACACACTGCGGGTGAGAAAAAAGCAAATCTTTTCGAACTTAAAGTCTCACTTTTGAGAAAAATATCGTATCCATTTAACATTATACGTTCCAATGTAGGATATGAAAAATACTGAGATATCGCCCCAAAGAGAGAGAAAGAGTGTGAAAAAAAGTGTCAGAGTCGAATGATATTGATATACTTCGTGAATCAAATATCAATGAACACTTCTCCAATCCAGGGATCTTGAACAACGATAAGGGGAGTTTCTTTTCTTTCTCTTCTCCTCTGATGGACCTGGTTTTGTAGAAACGAGAAAATTCGTGCGGATTTATCGTGAGAGAATCCACATTTATTATTCGTAGAAGGTTTTCCCGCTTCATCCCGGTGACTGGGTCCATGTATATACATGTGACTTCGCCTGGGCGATGCAATTCGTTCAGCGGTGCATCCGTGAAATGACGAAGCGTTTGCAAGTCACGTGTTGAATCTCGAGGTTTCGCATACGAGAAGAAGACGAGGGAAAGAAGGAAAATAAGAAGAAAAATCGAAAAGTCGGGTAAGATGAGAGAAACAGGATGTCGTCTTGGAATATAGAGGTATGTGTGATAATTATGAATTTGTATATATATATGTATACACACGTATGAACTACGACTAACATTCCGAGAAGAATTCTATCGTGCTCTTTAGAGACGTTTCTGTCTTCCTCCCTCCTTTTGATTCTCTTTCTCTTCCCCATTGCAATCTAAATATACTATATGATATTAATAGCGAATGGTGTGTCGTAGACAGAAGGGCCATTCCATACGCTTGCGATGCAAGACGACGACGACGACGAAGACGACGACTTCGTACGACTATTCTTTCGGGTTTGAAAAGTGGAAAAGCGTATGTTCCTGGCGCTACGTTAACCTTCAAAACAATATGGTTTTTACAAACTCTCGTCTTTGAAAATTATACAAATACCTAAACGGTATTCGTCTTCTACTTCCTCGATGGATATCTGAACGTGTTTTACACGTGTACTCTTGGTTGGTAAATTATATCTACTTGATTAGCATCTTTTCCTCGCTTACCTGAGGAAAAAGGTCTCTCGAATCGGACAAAACATACTTCACAATGGCTGTTATCTACAACCGGCTGTAACGTTACTTTGAATTCAATACTGCGTGTGCGATACATGCGTTCTTACCAAGGCAATATATTCATAACTCTACCTTCGGACGAAGTAAATTATTCAATTGTCACGTATTTGTATTTTTATACAGAAATTACAATAAATTCTCATGCAAGTCGATCCATCGCGCGTCATGTGAAAATAATAATGATCATTTCTGGAGAATCCTTGATTGAATTCTTGTGAAATTTATAACAATTTTTATGAAGAATTTTTTTTGAATGTAAGAAAGTTTTCCCCAAATAGATATAAATCGACAATCAATATTTTTTTCCCACAAATGAACATACACTGAGAGAAGAATTGGTTTGTGACAAAGGAGGTTTCTCAATTATAAACAAAACCATCAATTTGGGGCCAAATAAGATTCGTTAATAGTTGAAAAACCTCATTTTATTGAAATAAATTTGGGATACTTTTTTCACGATGTATTCTTTGAAAGCGGAATATTTACTCCGATCTATTTTGAATAAAAATTTCTGAATGCTATATTCAGGTTCAAAACCCAAAGAGAACATCAAGTCCCGGCAAACGTTTAGAATAGATCAACACAGATCAGACTGAAGCGCTGTTGGAGTTGAAGTTTAGATTTGCAAACATTCAACGAAGATCCGATGTTAGAATGTTCGCTTGAGAATAGTTTTAAAGAAGTTTCACGGAACGATGATCAAGGATTTTTCGAAGTTGAGACCGAGTTAGCCAAAACTTGAGATATACCCAAGTAGAAGTGATTCGAGGCGATTCTTCACTCTTTTCAGATCCTGACCAGGGATAGACCCGACTTGGCCCTGACAAGACCCAGGAAATACCACAAATTACTTATAGCCGAGTAGTTTGGTACGTTTTTTGAGAAGAGTATAGAGTAGACGACCGAGCCGAATCGGATCATTTTTTTCAATGAATAAAAATGATCAGAAGGAGAGTTTTTTCAGTGGGTCTGTGGATAAATTCTAATTGTATACATCTTTGATTTGAGATCCATGCAAAAGAAGGATATTCAAATACACAGTTTTTTGTTTTACAATGAAATAAACATAAAACGGCCAATATCCGATTCGACCCAAAATCGGGGGCGAAGAGGATCATTAAGAAAAATGGAAAACAAATTTACACTTTGAAACTCTTTTTTGAACCCTAAATACGTTTAATGAATGGAAGAATTTTATTCCACGCACTTGCGGCAAATCAACGTTTCTGTGTGATTTTTCTTGCCGGCACATTTTTTACAAGACCATTCTTATATCTAGTGCTCTGAATCCAGTCTTCGTGGGTGGATGTACGAATCTTTCAGAGTAAAAGACACCAGTACTAGTCTGTTGATGCACAATTGTTGCCTCTAAGTCTCATATGACTCAAAAGAAAAACTCATGATCCAAATCGTGATCCGAATCACCCCATATACTGTTTGGGAGAAAACATTCATCTGCTCATGAAGAACGTGATAATATTGTCTGAATAATTTACTCATCTAATTCAGTACATCACCAACTATACATATGAATCGGATTGGCATGTGATTTTTAACGTATCTTGTCAATAAAAATTTCAAGAATCGCGATAGTGTTTTCATATCAGCGATAAAATTCTTCTCTATGCACACGATGCTACAACTTATATCATTGCCCAAAACTGAACGATGTGCGTTATGGTCATGTTATCCTTTTTTTCCAGTAATTGGTGAGATTATGTAAGCACTTACACGTTAGAAGAGTGTAATTGACAATGAAAATGATCAACAACAATGAATATGCTCATTTTGATCCGATTCGCCTCGGTCTATCCTAATTGTAATCATAAAATATATCCAATTGAAACTCAAATGAACCTTCAGAAAATTTCCTATGAACCTCCCTTGAAATGGATCTTAAGCTTCCGGAGTGAAGCCACGTCTTGTATCACACAGTGGTCTTGAAGGGTCATTGAATGCTTCCAAAATGGATCCAAAATCGGGTTGTGGCACATGTTTCAAGGTCATCTGTAGCTTTGAAATTCGGAAGAAAAAGTAACTGAGAAAGTAAGTAAGAAAGTAAAAGAATAAGTTGGAACTTTCATTTCATTTTCCTCCGCTAGCTATCACGTAGTCGTAAAAGAACTCAGGTAAGCCAATTATCATGAGGTAGACATGTATGTGAATTATAGTAAACTGGAATGCCCGAAAGTTACTGCTGTCGAGTCTTGAAAGAATCGATTCTTGTTAACACAGGATATATCGAATTTGCATTTATATCTTATATGTTCCCGCGCGGAAAAAAAATTGGCTGGCAAAAGTATGACACGAGTCTCACAAAAAATCTGGCCACAGTCTAAGAATACGTACAGAAAGATTCAGAAATAATGTGGGAAAAATATGAGAATGATCTTGGTGGAGGTTTGGCTACGGTATGAGCTGAGTATTGGGAGAGTATGGGTGGGAATTTGGGAAAGGATCTGGGGTTTGGGACTCAAACAAACTTTTCCCATACTGCTTCATCAAAATGGATGGCCTTGCAAGAGTATGGGAATAGTTTGGCAAAAATTATAACGAAAAGTGTGGCAATAGGTCATGGTACTAAAACTTTATTCCAGTGCTATGGTAATAATATACTAGCAAACCGATTCAGGTTCTTCAAACCCGGGGGAGAAAAACCACGTGGAAAACAACGTTGGAAACAACGTTGAAAACTAGGTTGAAAACAACGTTGTTTAACATGGTAAAATGGTCCCACCTTGAGAGAGAAGGGAACAACATTAAAAACAACGTTGAAAACAACGTCGAGAACAACGTTGGAAACAACGTTGAAAATTTGACAACAAAAGTTACATTCCTAAATGAAAAAAAAAAATCGATTTTCCTCGGAATCGAACCTCGGATTTTTGAGATCTAAGATCCGACTTCCCTGCCTCTTGGCTACGATTTTGTATGAATGTCGCAGAGCTTGAAAATGTATATGAACTTTGCTTGAATCAAAATCATCTAGGAATAAAATAATTAATCTAATTAAAAAAAACCAATGAATTTCATTGAATATTACTACAACAATTACCTTTGATCAATCAATAAAGCTCCTACACGATGCAGACAATTTTTTTACTGGAATTGTGTCTAAAATACGTATTACATGTTTCTTATACACCTGAAATGTGAAATGTTCATCCAATTTATTCAACCATAGGAATTCTCATATATCTTTGAATAATTTAGATTCATGCTCTATTGAATGAGAAAACAGATTAATTGAAAAAATTTTATCTCTTTGATCGTCGGTAAAACAGTGAATAACCACGAAATAATTAAAGTCAACTTCAAGTGATCATAAGATTTCTAGAGGATATCTGAGATGATTGTTTTTAGGAAACTTGAAGAATTATCAAAAAATGATATTCTTCTGAATCATTTCTCATGATTTATTATACGAATGTGAATAGTTCGTCTGAAAATCGTTGAGATTCGGCAACAGCCAATAAAATTGTTTTTAAAAAAAAGTCATGTTGTGGAAGTTTGAATCGTTCATCGAAACGAATTGGCAGTCGAATTATGAAATATTCAGCTGGTGAAGATGCAAAATCTTGCATTGCATCCTTGGAACGATGTTTCCAGTGCCAAGGAGTTGATTCGAACATAAAAAGAACACAAAAACATCTGTAAATCTGACCACATGTCATTGACGAATAATCAGATGGAATTCAACCAGACCTTGCAGTTGTAATAATTAATGGAATTCACTGGGGTTTTGTTAATCGGATTAATTATTTTTTTCCAAGATGATTTTGATCCAAGCAAAGTTCATATACATTTTTAAACTCTGCTACATTCATACAAAATCGTAGCCAAGAGGCAGGGAAGTCGGATCTTAGATCTCAAAAATCCAAGTTCGATTCCGAGGAAAATCGATTTTTTTTTTTCATTTAGGAATGTAACTTTGGTTGTCACATGTTCAACGTTGTTTTCCACGTGGTTTTTTTCCCCCGGGATATTATTATCATAGCACTGAAATAAAGTTTTAGTACCATGACCTATTGCCACACTTTTCGTTATAATTTTTGCCAAACTATTCCCATACTCTTGCAAGGCCATCCATTTTCATTACGGCAGTATGGGAAAAGTTTGGTTGAGTCCCAAACCCCAGATCCTTTCCCAAATTCCCACCCATACTCTCCCAATACTCAGCTCATACCGTAGCCAAACCTCCACCAAGATCATTCTCATATTTTTCCCACATTATTTCTGAATCTTTCTGTACGTATTCTTAGACTGTGGCCAGATTTTTTGTGAGACTCGTGTCATACTTTTGCCAGCCAATTTTTTTCTGCGCGGGTTTCTATAAAAAGTGAATACTTTGCATGACCACTTAGGAGGTGGATCCGAGTATTGTGCATTTCTCCTTTGTACTTTATGTTTCTGAACTTCGTACGTTGAAAATTGTATCTTTGTGTGGCTTTCAATGATTCGAGGTTTTCTTCGTGCGATCTGAATACTTGTTTGCTTCTAGCAAAATGTGACACAAAATCAAGAACGATGAAATAAAAAAAAAAGTGCCAAATAGTCGAACCGACCTTCTTGGGCATTCTAGTGAGGAAGCTCTGGAGAGCATCAATAATTTCTCACAAACACTGAAAATTCAGACAGAACCGGATGAAAAATATCTCGTCTGATTCTGATCGGTTTCTGTCTCCTGCCAGATGATTCCAGATATAACCTGACAAAATTTTGACCAGAGTCTGGCTTGTACGTCAAGAGGAAAAATGTTAACCCCTCATCTTTGAACCAGGGTATCGCAAGTTTCGGCCCAGACGATTTTGGTCAATTCTTGCTTGATTTCTTTCAAACGAGAACATGAGGAAATATTCAATTTTCAACAATAATATAATTGATTTGTTGAGTTGAAGGATTGTAAGGAGCAGCATGAATGTTTTCAGATTTTCTTCCATCATTTCCAAAGTGGTTGAACAACGGCTGAACACAGATGGCCCTGGTTTACGGAAGAAAGGTACCAAAAAAACGTTTACAGATGAAAGATTAATTCAAACACAGTTGAAAGAAAAATTGAGGAAAATAGGGCAATAATACTACTTGGTTTTCGTCAGACTACGGTTCTGGGTTAGCAAATGATACAGATACGAAATGAATAGACACGGGGACAAAAATTCAGCGATGGTCACTCTGTGAACCGCAATGATCGCTTTGTCAACAGTCATCTTACTCAAGATAGCTGTTACTGTCTGTAACCTAATAATTACTGTATAAACATCACTCCCTCTTGTATTGGTGGTAAACGACCCTATTAGTGTCAAAGAAGGGATGTCGGTACAGTAATCATTACGATTACAGACAGTGATAACAACATTCAGTGAGATTACTGTTAAAGAAGCGATCATTACAGCTCAAAAAGTGATCATCGTTGATCTATTTCCTCTGTGCAGAGTAAATCGTGAATTCACATTGGGGAAGTGGGAATGTCGATTTCTCAAAAAAGGGAGGAGCTAAGATTTTCATTCTTTCGAATTTCAAAACTACGGATGATCTGGAAACAGACCCCACAACCGGATTTTGAATCCATTTTGATGGCATTTCATGACACTCTAAAACCCTCGTGCTCGCACGGAGAAAAAGGAATTCGCTGTGGCAGCGAAATCTACTTTTGCTGGGTTCCTTTTGCCAGAGCAGCAAATTTTTTGCTGTGACAGCAAACTATTTGCTGATCCAGCAATCTTGTTAGCTGCGACAGCGAATTTTTAGCTGTGGCAGCAAAAAATGTTTGCCATCCCAGCAAAATTTGTTTGCTATTCTATATATAATACTGAAAATTAGCTGGTGGAGCAAACATTTTTTGCTGCCACAGCTAAACAATTGCTGTCGTAGCTAACACGATTGCTGTTATAGCAAATTTTTAGCTAGGTCAGCAAAAAATTTTGCTATTCTATATATAATACCTCGATTTGCTGCGTCAGCAAATTTTTTCTCTCCGTGCGGTAGGGATGCCTACTCTTGAAGGGAATCGATCCTTTTTCATAGGAAAAGTGTTCAGTTTGCATGGCAACATATAAAATATCAATGAAAGTTTGATATATCCTACATTAAAAACGAACGATTCTTTTAAGATTCGACAACACTACCCTTCGGGCATTCTAGTGTACTGTAATTCACATACATGTTTACCCAATGACAACTGGGGCTTACACTGAGAGGAAGTATTAGTTGCTGTGATATAAAAAAATTAGTAAAATAATGTATCAACTATGTTCTTTTAGTACTACTTACTAATTTTTATAATACTATATAACCTGAGATTAGGTTTAGAATCACTTGATTTTTAATAAACAAAACCATTTTCCACCACTCATTTTGAACACTAAGCTACGCTATAATATTATAATCTGTAAAACTATTAGAATTGAATCATTTACTGTATCGTTTGGTTCTCATTCATAACCTATAATATCAAGACCTGTTACCACGTTTCTGCATATGAAAGTATATGCTCTCGAAAGAATCGCACTGACATTGTAGAGGAAAGTAAGCATTCTTGAACATTCCAGTCTTCAAACCACCCGCGATTCAATTCATACAATTTCAAGCAGCAATGCATCCACCTTTGACAAGTTTGATCGACTTACGCGTCTTTACGTGTAAAAGAAAGGGGACGTTTGCAGAAAAATTGAATACGAGAACAAGCGTGATTACATCAACTATTTTTTCTTAGTAAAATCAATTGAATTTCTAGTACCTCTCACTAAGCATATTTAGTCGGGACGTTTTAGTCAAAGCAACTGTGAGGATTTCTCTGAATGTACTTGAGTTCTCTTACGAGTACGTGACATCTGGTGAAGGGAAATGAAATAAAAGTCCTAATCTATACCGATAGAACAACTTGTCTAATAAGTCTTGTGAAATTTTCATTATGTCATCGATATCAAACATCTGCAGATTAAATGGTGAATTCACGTTTAAAACGGGTAAACATCGATTTCTCGAGAAAGGGAGCAGCTAGGATTTTGATTCTTCCGAATTTCGAAGCTATAAATGACTTTGAAACATGTACCACAACCCGATTTTTAATCCATTTTGCATTCCATTTGCAGCTGCAATGATGGCAAAACGTCAGCAAAAAAACACTCAGCAAACCATGCCTGAAACAAGCGAAAATTCCAACTCTTATTGGAATTTCGTTTAACGTCTATGAAATTAAAACTTAGCTTCAAAGAACCTTCAGTTTGATCTGCGTTAATCTAGTCCGAATGTTTGTCTAAGCTTCGGGTGCTTCCGATAGCACATTTCGTGCTCTCTTCGAGACCCAAATCTTGACTCACGATAAAACCATTACCAATACTAATTCGATTATATCTTCTCTTAATTTTAGGTAGATATGCAATTCCCTGAATCATCGGAGCAAATTTGATATAGTAGGACAATACGTACTCGTGCAAACGTGGTTGGATTCAAAACGAATTGAAATTCCCTACACGGAAGAAATCGTAATTTTCAGTACAGAATTTCACCATCAATCGATACACACACTCTGCAATAGTTGAAAAATTTTCCCTTCGATCATTCATCAGGTGAATTCTGACATCATTCGAAACGTATTTGGTATATATTCGAAATGCTTTCATTAGAATTTATTTCAAAGGCTTTTTACGTTATACGAACATAGGATACTATATTCCCTCCCTGGAATTGACGATCCGCACGGGTAGAAACCAGTTAGATATTCTATTCAAGAGATAGAAAATTAACTGTTGCCGAGATACGTACGAATTTCAACAGAATATCGTTCAAGTTTTATTGAAATATAGTGCATTTGAATATAGAAAAACGATGATAAATTCAATCTCAATGCCTTCTTTTTCAAAAAATCATCAAAAGGATTATAAAAGTATGGCTGAAATATTCTTTTTCACAGCGTGAAATAGGAAAAGCAATGTTTATGATCGCACATATCCAATATTCTCATGTTCGTCGTGGTATTTATGGATAGTAGTACCGTCTCAATAGCACAGGGAAAATATATGTATATATTCAAACTAGTTATGAGAACGAGATGGGTTAGAGAATTCGAGATATTTGAACCGACCTTCAACGTTTATCTTTTCCTCGTCAAATAATTGACTACGTATCGTTTACGAACAATTCACGTGGAAGCGTTTAGTAACGTTCCATCGGTTCACATTAACGTACTTGATTTCAGATGAATTTCATTTACTCACAGTTTCAAGAGAATCGTTGAGAGAAACCCGATCAGCTTATGAATAAATTTCCATTTACGTACCTGAAACATATAAAATGAGAACAAAATTATTATTGGAAATCATTGACCGGTAAATTAAACTGAAATTTTCAGTCAATTTGTCATTTTGTACATTTTCTTATGCCTGATTCCTACAGAGAATTCATCAAGTTTCGCTAGTTGGAATTTTCCTGGATACGCTTCGATTGATTTCAAAAATTTTCTTAGGTCAGATAAGAGAAGCGTTATAATTTTTCAGGGAAATACAGAGAAAGATATTAGCAATGTTCAAGGTGAACGCCAGAAAACTCAAAACGTTTCAATGTCACATTGAAGACATTGTTGTATAAATCATTCATAGTTCAGTATTGATGTTCTACCGATAATACTTATTATACAAACATTCGATTATAGTTTCTGAATGTCTAGTGGAAATGAATTGGCGATGCAGTCAAGAAAATATAAAGAGCAATAAAGATTATTGTCCATCGTGATGACTTTGAAATCGTATGCGATAAAGGTATGTAAGGAAATGCATAGTGCATATGCCTCTCAATATACAGTAAAGATGAATTTACGATGAGGTATAAAAAATGTCAGAAGTAATTTCGATTCGTGATTTTCCATCGTGAGGATTTTGAAATCGTGTGTGATAGACAAATTTCGGCCACGTACCCGAATAGTGTCCTATAAATGGACAGTGCATAATGTCTAAAATATTGTAAGTTTTGGATATTTTCAATTGCATCAAAGGTACGTGCAGACACTCACAAAACTGTGAAAGCATTTGAAATAATGTTTTGCGAAAATTCGGTTATCTTCAACAGATTTTACTGTTTATTCTGACTTTTTGCACATTCACGATGTGCATTGAGGAAAAAGGAGATGTAAACTTCACATCTTGTGAAGTGAATATTTAGACGATTTCCAAAATAGTTCGAGCTACCACGATTTGAGTTGATTTTACGACAGCGAATGTGAGACACACCCCAAAAAAATGTATATCAAAATAAGAGTATCCCTCTCATTCGGATGCAACTTTTCCTCTAATGTATGGTAGGTATTAAAAGTACATATTCCTCTCCATTTGAGAGGATTAGTCTTTGTGTTGAAAGAATTTTCATTTGTTCAAAATCGTAGAGGGATATTCTGAATTGAAGAAGAAAACAAAAGTGAAATATCTTTCCCCATTCAGGAGGATTTTTCCTATCATTTATAGATTACTTTTTTTTTTAGTGTATACACTCCCTGGTAGGAATTTGTCTGGGCGTCCCATTTACCATCCACGTACTAGATGGGATCCATGTGGGGGCAACTGGATAACATATTTCATCCAATGTGACTTGAGTGCTCAAACATTTAGTTGATTCATGTAGATTGTTCATGCGTCAACTGATCGTACAGTAACATTGGTAGTCAGAGGAGTAAAAGGAAGCCCAAACGTTTCAATTTGTCACTCGGGATTATTTTATGGAAATAAATCCAAAAGCAACGTTCTTAACTTGAGATTACATGAAAAAAAAGTTACCTTATTCATAGGTGTGATTTTACAGGGAACGGAATGATTTCACATTTCTAATTATCAATTTGAACAACATTCTAGCAATTCTCTGGGACATCTGGATGGGCACTAGAAACTAACCTAACATCTGGGAAAACTAGCTGGGGCCCATTTAATTCCCAAACATAATTTTTACTAGGGCTAAGAGAAAAGTTTATTTGCCTTTAACGAGACTTGTTCTGGAAACGGCGAAATAAATATTTGTTATATACAAACATGACTCATTACCCTCATATGAGGTTTTTGATTATTCATTAAACCTTATCTGAAGATGATAAGCCAAGTTCATGTAGAAAAAATATTTATTTCGCCGTATCCAAAACAAGCTTCATTCAATACAAATGAACTCTTCTCTCAGTGTACAACAGTTAATGTACCCTGTCTTACGCGAGGGGTAAACTACTCAAAAATCATGATTTTTTGAAATTAAAAATCCCTATATATGTGTTACAATAATCCCGCTTAGAGCAGTGTAAATTAGGGTGGGGCGGAAATCGACTTTGTTCACGGAGCGAATTCCGATAGCAAAATCTTTACTTTTCCACGTCAAAAACATCTGTGCGGAAGCGCAAAGTAGTCAAACAATATCTTCTGCTTGCACAAGTTGAGTGAAATTTCGAATTTTCAAGAAAATTCTCACAAATTTGTTATAAGGGGTGTTCCCAATCTCAACTGTAGTCTCTGATTTCGATGAAACTTGGTGGAGTTGTTGTATCATTAGAATACAAAGTTTTTCTAATATCGGGGAAGCAAAGATTGACGGGTTGTCGAGATACAGGGCCCAAATTTTGAACGTTTGTCTTATTTGCCCATTTAATCGTAATTTCTAAACAAAGAAAAAGGGGTTGATTGAAATCAACGAATAATCATTTTCATCGCATTTTTTCCATACTTTACGATAAAAATATCCGCAATTGCGTGAAATAATTCTTTACCAGACAAAATGCAGTTTGAAAAATATTTTTGCGACTTTCAGCCCTTGTCACATTTTTGAGATTTTTCACACTTAGACATTACTTAGACTTAGGCATTCTTCAATCCTTATGTTCACTCTCTTATCACTACAGCATTTTAATCTGGGAGCACTTGACGTGGAATGCCCCATGCGTCAAAACAACCGCATTTCAACTGGTGATAAATTCAAATCCTTAAAATAGTATAATTGCATGATTTATAATAATTATACAGTGAGTGGGAACAAAACACGCATCATCTTCCAATGGTATTTTGTTGACCGATCAAGAGCATCGCTATTTTCAATATATTCCGATCATTGATTTTTTCGTTCTTTTGTCCGAAGGTGTTCCCGTGTATTCCATCAGTACATTCGATTGTTATTCTCAATGTTAACACAAATCATTTTATTCACATCTCAAGATTGACGGCTGCTTGAAATATACTCAATGGAATACACGGTAACACCTTCGAAGAAAAAAACGAAAAAATCAATGATCGGAATATATTGAAAATAGCGGTGCTCTTGATCCTTGTTCAACTTTTACATAAATCAAGGAAAGTCAAAAATGACTTGTTCGATTTATGTTTTGTCGATGAAAACAGAGCGTGAAGAATAATTATTCTCCAATTTAATTTGAATAGCCGAATGGTTTTGCTTCTTGCTATCATCTCAAATACAGGAACTTCGGTCAGAATCTACTTGAAGTAATAACTGCAGACTTATATTCGTCTCTGTGTATTGTCTTCCAGATTTCGTGAAATCAAAATGTCCCAAAACACCGAGAAGGAACTCCAGACGAAATTTTGGGACAAGCTTGAGTTTGAAGTAGGAGTTCGTATACCGATTCATATAAAAAATATTGGCAAATATAACGGTTTGGATAATCCACTTTCTATTCGTCCCATCGAAGAAAGTACGATCAGCGACATTGAAGATTTCGTGAGGAACACTATGTAAAAATTACTTGAAAATGTCGAAGATAAGGAAAAGTATTTTGGAGTGCAACATCAACTAGCAGAATATTTCACATTCAATCATGGCGATGAGTTTCTGCTCATCAGCCTCGCGAAACATGTCAGATCGGAAAGCTTCGATTACTGCGGTGCAAAAAATCAGTGGAAAGAACAATCTCTAGAAGAGAAGACGTCATCGAAATTTTGTGCAACCAAAGAAATAAGAGAATTAAAGAAGCATATGAATTCGACCTCGAATAAAAAACCAAAATATGAACATGATATGAAATACTTTCTGAAAAATCACAGACATATCAAAGCTACGAAATTGTAAAGAAGACGATAAAAAATATACATAAAACTATTTTATCACTCACAAAACTCATACCTGCACTGAGAGAAGAGTTTATTTGTATTTAATAAAGCTTACTTTGGATACGGCGGAATAAATATTTTTTCCACGTAAACTTGGCTTAATCACTATAAATGAAGTTTATCAACTGTTACAAAACTTCATATGACATTTTTTAACTGTTACTAAACCTTATCTGAGTATAGTGAGTCATGTTTGTATGTAATAAATATTTATTTCGCCGTATCCAAAACAAGATTTATTAAATACAAATGAACTCTTCTGTCAGTGTAGAGTATAGAAGAAAATGTACGAAAAAGATACACTTGAGAAAATGATTCCAATGAGGAACGAAAAATTACAAGTTTTCGAAATTAGCTGATGAAAATTGATCCACATTTTTCAAAAATTGAAATATATTAATGAATAGAAATGTCAAATGAAATCCATACTTCATCCAAAAAAGTGAGGGGTTTAAATTTGATTTTCTTTATTTCAAAGGTAACGTGACCTGTGATACCAAAGATTCACTTATCAAAGTCAGTGAAAATGTGGCTCTTTCAACCGGCGTTGGTGAAGCTGTTTATGCTATTCTTGGCAACGATTCGGGGGAATATTAGGCCAGAGTAGTTGCCGGACAAACTATTCTGAAAGTGATAAGATATCTCCAAATGTCCAATTTACTACACCAAAGAATGCAATCAGTGGCTGTGATAATCTTACTGAAATATTATCCTCTCCAGCTGTGAGGTACACCAATTCGACTTTATTGCCTATGATTATTAGAAACGCGTTAATAAAATTTTAATCAACTGAAATGGAAGAGAATTATTACATTGAAATAAAATTTCTGTCATTTCAGAAAAAATTTACTTGAATCAAGTGGAATCCTATTTGATCCAATTAGTGTTCCCGCGATCTTCGAGCCGATCTCAATAATTTCAAACGATCCGATCTTCAAGCAGAGCTGAAGAAATTTCAATCGATCCGAGTTTCGAGCTAAGCCAGAACTATGAGATCGACGAGCTAAATCGTTACTGAGAAAATTTCCGATCAGACGAGGGACCCCGGTTAACCCATCAAGTCCGGGAAAAGCAGGATTTCAACTGTAATTTCAAACGTTGCAAACGATATATAAAAATCATTAAAAACTCATGGCAAAAATACCTTACCTACTATTTTCGAGGTTGCTCTTTCGGTTGCTGAGGTCAAAATTACCTTCAGATGGCGCTGGAATACCGATATGGCCGATTTAAAATGAAAAGTCGACAAAAAATTGGAGGATATTTGACTTCATGATTTTTTCACGGGTTGAAAATGCACTCAAAATTATTCAAAACATCAACCAAGGGTGCACAAAATATCTCAACTTCACGATAGAGTTTTTTCCCAGGCTTGAAGGAGACCTAACCTCTCTCAATTTATCATATATTCACCAAAATAACTCGCAATTCTGAGAATCTAGAGAAAATTGACAGAACATATAGTTTTATTCGTTCAGTATTCTTCAAGAGAAGTACCCGGAGGTTTTTGAGGTCGCTGACTACGAATCAAACATCAGATTTTCAAAATTCAAAATGACGGATCCGAGATGGCGGAGGAAAAGCCAGAAAAAGCCTCGAAAATGGATGAAAATTGGTATGCTTAGGTTTTTGAGGTTCCTGATTACGGATCCATTAGCAGATTTTCAAAATTCAAGATGGCGGACCTAAGATGGTGGATGAAAAGTCAAAAAAAGCCTCGGAGATGGATTGAAATCGATCCACCGAGGTTGTTGAGGTCGCTGATTACGAATTCAGCATTAGATTTTCAGAATTCAAGATGGCGGACCCAAGATGGTGGACGAAAATTCGAGGAAACTCTCGAAGATGGATGAAAATCGGTATACTGGGGTTTCTGAGGTCACTGACAACAAATCCAGCATCAGATGTTCAAAATTCAAGATGGCGGATTCAATATGGCATACCGAAATTCATGACATCACTCAAAATCATGCAATAATGTTTATACGTGAAGTTTCCGCAAGAAAATTGGTTGTTTCCGTCCGTTAATTATTCCATGTGCACGTTTCCCAAGTCAAACTACGTAGCAAGTTTATATTCTTGTATGTTCCCCAATAACTCAGTTCTCCATGCGATAAACTTCGTCTTTATTTTCTCCGATTCACCTGATGATAATGTCAAATTCGATCACCCTAATAATAACTGATATTCACTTCTAATATTTTCATCACGTCTCACCAGTCTAATTACACAGCGACCGCAAAAATCCCCGCGTATACACATTTTCTCGTGATTTAGAAGCATTTTATGAATTTCAGCCTGCCATATTGAATCCACCATCTTGGATTTTGGGAATCTGATGCTGGATTCGTTGTCAGTGACCTCGAGAACCTCAGTATACCGATTTTCATGCATCTTCAAGAGTTTTCTCGAATTTTCGTCCACCATCTTGGGTCCGCCATCTTGAATTCTGGAAATCTAATGCTGAATTCGTAATCAGCGACCTTAAAGACCTCGGTGAATCGATTCCAATCCATCTCCGAGGCTTTTTTTGACTTTTCATCCACCATCTTAGGTCCGCCATCTTGAATTTTGAAAATCTGATGTTTGATTCGTAGTCAGCGACCTCAAAAACCTCCGGGTACTGAACGAAGATAGATTTAATAATATATTCATCTATTGATCCATTGGAAGATGCATTCATGGAGTTTTTATAACTAACATTCATGAAATTCGATTTGCCGAGTCATAAAAATTTTGAGAAAACGTTGTTTTATACTCAAATTTCAAGAGCTTCGGAAACACAGTACAGGCCAAAAGTTTGAATATACCCAAAGGAAAAACAATTCCTTCAGTTGATGTGTTTGTTTCAGGAAATCAACTTACTTTATTCACATAAGTTTATTGTGTTTTATATTGTTTAGACATTTTTTGATTATTATTTATGTAATTTATATGAATTAAATTAATTTCGAACAGCGAAGATGTGAAAATGTTAAATTGCTTTAGGTTAATTCAAACTTATGGCCTTCACTGTATGCTCTATTTCAAGGAGCTTCTGGATGCAAGAATTTTTTATTCGCGTTTGTTTTGAACGAAGTAGGATCGTGAGAATTTCGATCTAGCTCGACGATCTTCGAGCCAATCCGAGCTTCGGTCCAATCGAGCCTATTTGTCAAAAACAAGAGCCAAGCCGAGCTTATGCTCAAAACTCGGATTAGCTCGGATCGCGGCAACATTAGATCCACTCAAATATCTATTCGGTTCATATTCAAATGGATCATTTTCCTGGGTGTTAATATAGAATTTTCTTGCAAATACAAAACGAATAAAAAATCGCGAGCTCGGAATCAATCCCCCCCCCCCCCCGCCCTCCCATGCAGCTCAGCGTCGCATTTGATTCTACCCCTCCCTCCCTCTTTATCGGCCACGTATAGTTCATGGACGACCCCCACTTACATTTTCATACTTGGTGGTCGTATTGTGTATGATTCTTTATGTGCAAATCTGCGTATCTCTTCTGTGAGTACCCCTTAGAAATTAGGAATCTTCCACGCCTTGTATGGCTCAGTGAAGAGGCTACGCGAATCGTTAGTCGTGCGCAATATGACTCTCAGATCAATCAATTAGTTGGGTTTGTTTCACCTTTTGGTCTTAACGGGATGCCTATTCCTTGTACATTCTCAAGAACTTCCGCCAAAGAAATTGAAAATCACTCTGCCAACACTATAGCTTCCTCGCTGTATACTATCATGGCTCAACCATTGCAAAATAAAGCACCTTGTTTTTGCCTTTTAGTTTTCGGAATAGATAATAATAGATTCGATACCCATCATGTTGTCAACCGTTGGGAGTACACAGTACAAAAACTGGAAGAAGAAGGAATCACCGTTGTTGGTTTTTCCTCGGATGGTGATTCTCGCCTTATGAAATCCATGAGAATACAAATAAATCTCGGAGTGAAAAAGTCTGATTTTACTTTTTTGGGGCAAAATATAGATATACCTGAATTCCATGCGGATTTTAAGCCACGTTATGTATGCACGCAAGAAACCGTCCACTTAGGCGCCAAATTAATAACCTGATTTCTGAAACCGTTCATCATTGTGCCTTTGGGAAATTTTGTTGTGACTGTTGGGCATTTACAAATTTTAATGACCAGTGTTCCTGAAGATGAGCATCTTTGAACGGAAAGCAATTTGAATACAAAAGACAAAATGAATTTCATGTCTGTGGAGAAAATTTCTCATCTAAGGATACGTTCGTTGCTTGGAATACACATACCAGGTAGTACACAGGCATACTTGACAGTCCTTCATTACATAATAAACTCATATTTATGTACTGAGAGTGATATTCAAAGCCGTATATACTGTATTTGGTACAGCGTGTTTTTTTGCGTTTGTGGCGAGCCTGGCTTAGTGAACAATCAGTTGATTCCGTTACGGACAATGGTATCACAGCTAATGCATATTTGTGCACTGGAATTAGTGCCCATGCGTTGTTCAATATAATATTTAGTCTTCGAGAAAAAGGTTCTTCGGAAAATTGTATACCGTGACAGTATGGAAGTTAGCAGTACGAAAGTTTTTTTTAAAAGTTTAAGATCTACAAATACCACTTTTTCTACCGTCGTTTTCTACTGACTGTTTTAGAAGCCATTCCATAGACACTTGAGACTTCAATTACAGGCAGATATTTCTGTTTTTGAGTTCGAAAGTGAAGACGAAAAGCTTCATTTCTCTCGTACACGACATCTGAACGGTTCGTAAGAAACGCAGAATGAAAACATATCGATTCCTTTTCGTCCAATGGACGACGGTTATGATTTCTCGAGTATTAAAACGGCACAAAAAATTCTCAAAAAAGCCAAAAAGGAGGCGTATAAAGAAATATCAAAACTTGGTATGAAAGTCAGTATCAAAGAAGCTGACCAAGTTCAAATTAATAAAATGAAGAATGATATTCGAGAGTACAATATTTCAGAAAATGGCGGATCTGATCAGAATAATTGCGATGAAGGTGGTGATTCAAATTGTTGCAATTCCGAAGAGTTACTTCAAGATTTCACTGTGCTATCCAAAATCACAGCAGAATCAGAATTACCAGATCATTCGAAAAAAACATTAGAGTTCAACGTCAATAGTCCCTTTACAGTCGTGAAAGATTCGGAAGGAACAGAATATGTAGTCACAAAATCTTCCATATGTTGGTTCCTTTCCACTAAGAATGCTTAATTTAGCGCTGACAGATTACTACGGGTGCAAGAATCTGAATGAGAAAAGGAAAAAAATCTACCTTCCTCAGAGAAAACGGACCTTGTGGTGAAATCAAAAGAACTTGTCATAGGAGATTGGTGCCTATTTAGAGTACAATAAAGTAAAAAATGTTTAATCAGTCTTGTTCTAGGTTTTGCCTACTTAGAGGCGAGAACCTGGAGAGCAATTGAATATTCTAATCTCATTGCAAATGTTCAAGGGAACACAAAACCTGTGGGGGTAATGTGCCAATGGTATCATATTGATGACAAAGGCTGTTTAGTCCTATCAGACTTTATTGCAAAAGACACAAGTCAGGGATATATTGATATTGAGAGATACGTGCTGACTATCCCTGCTCCGACTAGCACTAGGACGGGTATTGGCTCTTAGTTCAAATGTAAATTCCATAGAGTGTATTGTATATTCAAGAGGCTTTCATTCATTTCTAAATTGTACAAAGTATACTAAGCTGCTTAATATTACTTATAAATGTTCTGTTGGAAGATTGAACTGCAGATTTGAGAGACTGACACATATTTTGTACTGAGTATAGGGAATATCATTTTTCATGTGAAATCAGTTTATAAGCGCCTAATTTGAAAAGGGAACTTCATTCAACAGAGGCTGAGCCATTTTTTCTATATCAATAAGAGAATATTTATTTTCTCTATATCAAAGAGAGAATATATTCAAATGAGCTATAAGTGTCCTCTTGGAAAAACTAAACCTTCAGAGGACCAGAAAATGTATTTTTTGTTGTTGTTCTTGTTGTTGTACAGAGAGTATAATTTTGTACTTCCCACACAGCACCACAGTCCCAGAAGGATCCTTAAAGCATTCATAAATAACACAATCAGTTCAATAAGAATTCTTTATAAATTCTCCAGAGGCTGTGGTGCTGTGTGGATTATTTGATGTTTCCATGATAAAAATATATTCTTTTATTGTATGAAAACGTTACTTCCTTGAATGATATTGTATGATTTCAGATGAATTCATGGAACAATTGAAATGATTGTAAATAATAATCCCACGTTCCATATAACATTGTGTCTTTAAAAACTTTTGAAATTTCAATCTAAAACACAATGTTACAATTGTTACCATTGCATATAAATGACGTACATTCAGAATCGTAAAACAAGTGCATAGATAGAATATTAGATTAAAAATTACTGTAGCAATTCACTATCTGTAAGTCATATTCAAAAGTGTATATAAAATTTTACTATTTTCATTCAGTTGTAAAAACAACACCGCAATTATTACTGGAGACATCATAATTTCCACTGAGTTTCGCAATATGAACCGCGATTAATCAACTATTACGGTGATTTCAAATGGAATTTTCTTTCCGTGCGTCTCAAATTCAGGGAAGATTTGGAAAAATTTTCATATGTCATTGCACATTGTTATGTGTTCAAACATAAAGAATATTACCTCACCTTTATAAGTTTGTAATGAAATCTACTAGATTATCAACCCGTCAACTTTCACAAAAGCGGTTCAATCTTGATATAGTAGATATATGATAACAAAACGTTTCATCAATGCAATTAAAATTCAGATTTTATCCTATACATTCAAAGAATATTATTATTAGTGTATCGAACGCGATTATGACTCACTGCAAGCATACTTGACGACTTTTGAGATTTTCAAAAAATGAGAATTAATACTTCATCTCACTCCGTAGATCACCAACGGAACAATAAATAAAACAGCAATCGAACGTCATGGCAATTTTGTGGATTCTGTTTATCGTGGCGGGTTTCGCTCTTCTTGGAACACATTCGGCTCCTGAGGATGACCATGTGAGTCATATTTTGTGTATTTCATTGAATAAATATTCTTGTGTCTAGCAGAATCTTGTGTTACCAGAACGACCGATTGTACCGACTGAGTCAATACACTGAGAAAAAAGAAGTTTAGAATTTAAATCTTGTGCAGGCAATATTTGGACGATTTCAAAAATAGTTCGAGCTACCACAATTCAAGTTGATTTTACGGTAGAGTATCATGATACCGAAAGTTCACAATCCCGACGGTGGCATAGTCCCGAAGTCTCATAATCCCGAAAAGAAATGATCGAATCTGATATAAATCGAGTATCCGATCACTTTGATCATGAAGAATGTTTTGTTGATGCATATAATGTAGGAACAAAACATTTTTCATGATAAAAGTGGTCAAATACTCGATTTATATTGAATTCGATAATTTTTTTGTTCGGGACTATGACACTTCGAGCTTCTGAAACTTTATAACTCGAATTATTTTTTTGAATCGTCTAAATATTGATTTTGCAAGAAGTCAATTTGACAACCTTTCTTTTTCTTGTTACATCTTCTTAGTGAGAATTCTCTGCACTGGATCCATAAAATGGCCTGAAATTCTGAGGAAGTAATTTTTAGTACTTTACTCATTGCGGTAAAAAGCTGAAATTTTGAATTTCGAAGAAAAAATTTTGTTCTCAGTCGGTAAAAAAGATTTTTACTCCAAAATTTGAGCTCTGTACCGCAATAGATGAAATATGAAAAATTATTTCCTGCAAATTTCAGACCTTTTCATGAATTCAGTGCGGAAAATTGTCACAAAGAAAATGTTTCTTCAGTCGGTACGCTGGTATCTTTCTAAGTCCGTCATTCCGAGACAACTCCCACTTCCCCCACTACAAACAAAGAGAGAAATCCAGAAGCTCAAAACGATTGTGGAATCCCTACTTTCCCATACTATTCATTCCCCTTTGTGAATTGGATTATGAAAACTAATGAAACGAAACTAACAGGTTTTTCTCGACCAGTTTTATGATTCATATGAAGCCAACATATCGACTCCACGCCCTTCCGAAACAACGACTTGATATACAGAGATGAAACTAAATGCATGAACCCGTGTGGGAAAAAATGTCCAAAACTGTATACAATTGTATACATTTTTGGAGATTTTTTCCACATGGGAATTATCTTTACTCAAAAAAGTGGAGTCGATACAGTAGAGGAAACAGAGCCGAATTTAGGAATTCCGTTTCTTTTTCTAACGCACATATAACAAAGGACAAGGGGTACACGACAGCCGAGTGGTCATTGTTTGTTACACGTTGATCGAAGAGGGGAATCAAATTCCTAAATCTGGCGCTGGAAGAATATGCATCCATAGTAGGAACAATGAATTTTTTAGCTTCTACTATTTTTACCACTTCTTTCTCAGGCTGGCCTTCCATGGGCCGGAATTTTTAGAGAACGGAACGAAATCCGAACCCCTAACTGGTTCATGGACATTGAACTACTAGCATTTTCCGAAAATCCCTTAGAAAATTCCGATCCATGCGAGGCCAGCCAGAGATTCAGTGTCTCACAAATAGTTTTTCAAACGATCACGGATAGTTTTGGAAACGATTTTATAAAAGATCTCGGTTATGGAATAATGCGAAATAGGGGAGACTGGGAACGGTTGAAACATCGCGGATGACTAACGATTAACTCGCAATAGTTCAGATCGCTTAGGAGAAGCACGGAGACGAAAAGATTTGCTGTGACAGCGAAACCTGATGAGGAATCAGCGAATGTTTTTCTGACAGAAAAACGACCTGGTTGAAACATTCGTGGTCTCAATAACTTGAAATCTGATTCGATTCACCAGGAAATGTGTTTGTGATATCTAGAAAAAGTGGTTGAAGCTAAAATTAACTACATATTCTGGTTATCACACCAACAATCTGGTTTTTCTAACGTAAAAAATGTAGTTAATTTTTGCTTCAACCACTTTTTCTAGACATCACAACCACATTTTCTGGTGAATCGAACCAGATTTCAAGTTATTGCGACCACAAATGTTTCAACCAGGTGGTTTTTCTGTCAGTGTAGCGATCTATACGCTATCAAGGCAATCTTGTTAGCTATGGGAGCGACTGTTTAACAGTGGCAACAAACAATACTGACATTTATAATGAAATCTGTATGCTATTTTATATATAATACGGGGATTTGCTAAAGGACCAGACATTTTTTGATGCCACAGCTATGAAGTCGCTGTCGTAGCTAACAAGATCACTGGGATAGCAGATAGTTTGCTGAAACAGCAAAATTCAATTACGCTGTCACAGTAAATTTTTCGTTTCTCCTTGCATGTAGGAACTTGTTCGCTAATTATTCGTGCCATATTATCAGCCAATCCTTGGTTATTCACGATGTTTCAAGGTGATACCAGCGACTCCTGAAGATGCAACCAGACCCATTGGTTAGAAGAAGACACCACGAAAATTATTCCGACAAATTACTCGGAAACAAAAGAATGAAATAAAAATATCGCGCCGTACAGACCTTCTTCAATCAATGAAGATGGTCTGTACAAAGCGATGTTTTCCTTTTACTGCTTCATTTTCGAATAATTCGTCAGAAAAGATTTGGCTCGGGTTGCATCTTCATGGGCCGCTGGTATCCCTTCAATCGTACCCAGTCTCCCCCATGAGTGAGAGCTTGCTCTCAGTCTTACTGATCATTTCGCAAAATTCAGTATTTTGAACGGTCTACGCGTATAAACAAATTAATTCGCTGGGGCGGTCACTCACTCTTTTACCTGCCTTTTTTGTGCTGTTATAGCTAAAATGATTGCAACACTATGCGAGACGTTCAGCTTAGTTATCAGCGAATCCTATTCAATCTGTTGGACTCGTACCATTGAAATATGAGAATAAAGGAGGCGAGTCATAAGGAAACTGTAACTAGAGATGTACTTGTCAGATAAAACGAAGAGCGATATACGAAATTTGTGGCTAGCCAGTTGGCAAAGATTGTCGAAACATCTGTCTATATATAAAGCAAGAAATCTTTAACTCAATTTTTTGTCGGAAATGAGATTCATGTACCACTCCATTCAGAAAATTTCACTGCATCACATGACATGAAAAAATTACTGTCAACAAAAATTAAGCTAAGGCTTTCTTGTTTTGTACGGCGGGGCTCTCTTTGTCCATCAGTATCACATGTTGTCAGTCCACTTATCGCCTCGATTTTCATATTTCTATGATTGTTTCATAGGCGAGACACTTGCAAGGCCACGCGAGACTATTTGCGAGATCGTTATGAGAGCCTATACGGAAGAAAGAGAATGGAGAAATTTACCGTATAGGATGACAATGCGTCGCTTCAAACTTTGGAATGGAACTTTTTACAGAATATATTATCAAATAATTCAGCTCATAAGAGAAAAATCTATTTTCATCCAATAATATGGAATATTTGAAAATGTATTTTGTGAAAATTTCCGTTAAAAAACTCGAAGTGGGACGTTGTGATCCCACGTGGTAAATTTCTCCATCTTATTTGTTCCGTGTACATATCAGAAAGTCAGTCCTTTTCATTGATTAACTTTACAGCTAAAAGGAAGTTCCGCCGATTTGACTGAGTTAGCCATGAAGACCCGGACTGCTTTTGAACAAGCATCCATGGAGCACAGACGAGTCTTGTTGCAACTAGTCGAAGAAAAGAAGCAATCTATGAACAAATTAACAGAGGAATACTATGGGAAGGGGCGCTCTATGAAGGAACTAACTCTTAACAAAACTCAGGTGAGTATCAGTTGGTGCGATTAATGTATCAACATCCTCACTATTCCAATTTGGACAATTTTCGTCACCTTCACACAACCATGTTTGTACGTTCGAGGGAATATTGCAGAATGAAAACTCTCAAGTGCAAGCACCAGAAGAATGTTTTCACACGTAGGGAAGAGTGGAGTACAATTTCATACTTCTCTAATTTGTATGTTGTACTCGTATGAGAATATTCTAAATTCCCGTTTGAATCATTGCGGGTTCTTTGCAACAAAATCAAGGGCCATCCTATCAACTATTGATCAATATATTGACATATGATTTTGCATCCAATTCTCATATTGGAACATAGTTCTCCACGTCATATTATACCTTATTCTCTCTTAATGCCAAATCCATTTATTCCTACACTGAGAAAAAGATTTATTTATAGTTAACAAGATTAGTTTATAATAAACGGACTTTATATTTGCTTATGGCGAAATAAATATAAAATGATTATCACCAAGCGATGCTCTTTAGATAACTGTAACATTCGTTAACTATTAACAAATCATATTTTTGTATGAAATTGATTTTCAGTTGATTGAAAAATTGAATTCAAAACTACTGTGAAATTCTCCGAGTACAATATAAATTTTAGAATATTTTCACATTATTTGGGCCAATATTGAAGAATTAATCAATTGGAGAATAATGTAATTTGAAGGAAGATTATAATGAAGTTGAAGTAACATCACGATTTATTGATATAACCATTTGTTAAACTAAAAACTATTGTGAATGGGAATAGTTTCGAATGAGTGTTTTGACTCTATAATTTATTATTGACTCTACCGTTTTCAATATTGTTGGTTTATGTAGTTTTAAATGAGGAATTGTATCAAAATGATAGTTTATAATAGCGTTAATTAAAAATACAGTTGAATATCAGAAACTGGTATTCTATAATGGCTCCTAATAGTTTCATATGGTGGATTTTAATCTACGTTATTACAAGCTGTTATCCCAACACAGTCCTTTACTCATTCAAAACTACATAAATTATTCAAAATTATAAATTCAAAGGTAACCCTGGTAAAACAAATCCATTGATTCTCGCTGAATCTCATTGAATCTTACACAATGTTCTGACCAAATCTTATTCAACCATTTTCAATGAGATTTAATTAGATGAATATGTTTTCTCAATGTAATTCTGATCGAATCTTGCCAAATCTGATTGAGTCCCGCGCAATGTTCTGACCAAATCCAATTAAATTTCATTTCGTCAAATTCTATGGATTGTTTTAACCAGCGAAATTATAAGTGTTATAAGTGTTATCGTGTTGTGGTGACTAACATAACGGTTATCGCGCGTGCGCCAACACTCAGACCGCCACACCCAAATATGTGAAGAGTCACGCAAAACTTATAATGTTTCTCACAAATCAGATTTATTAACTATTAACAAATCTGCATTCCAGCAAAATAAATCTCGTATTGATCGAAAACTAATTACTTACATCCAACTAGTTCTCAAATTCGATTTGAATGATTTGTATTTTGTGTGGACTCATGCTTAACTGTGATTTATCATATGAAAAAGTTAGAGATATCAAATCACCTTGTGATGAAATAAGAATCATTCGTTACTTATGAGAAGTATGGAATTCTTAATATGAAATAAACGTAACAAATGAATGGTTTTTTTCATTTTAAATGCTGTATAAAATAGATCCTACGTGTCCCAACTGTGATATTTGTCAATAGTTACTATATTTGTTGACAGTAAATGAATATTTCCAAGTGACGAATGAATGTATTTATTTCATGTAACCAAGATTCTTTTCTCAGTGTATAAAAATTACTTGTTTCACCTTTATTCAAGAAAAGGCAGAATGAATTTTCTCGATATGTCCACTGCACTCTTTCATATTCTCCCTAACACATAATTTCCATTTGTACTTGAATCAGAATTTAGAGAAAAACAATACTCACTCGAGGCAAAAATTTGGTTTCCAATACTTGAATGCAGGAAACTATCAATTAATGACAGAACCGCAATTTTTTATGCAGGAATACGTGGAAAAGTTCGAAAAGGCAGGGCACAACGTTTCCTCGTGTATAAAAGTATTAGAAAAAGGAATATCAACGCATCTCAAGAATTTCCAAGTGAAAATGGATTCATGTGAGAGCAATCGAGTGCTAAGTGATTGGGCAAATAGAATAAGCCAGAGAATACAGGTGGGTATTCTCCAAATGTTGAAGTAGGGATTTTTTTGTTCATTCTCAAGTAATTTGTGTTGCAAAATTTATTTTCGTATTCTAATCCATTTTCATTTCCTTCATCAACAGAGAAGTGATCAAATTCGACAAGATTTGATAGAGGAATTACAAAAGTGTTACAAAGTGTACGATTCCGAACATGGAGATTCATCTTCCAACAAATTTGCCGGAACAAAAGCCTGTCTGCGGGAAACGTTGAAACATAAAGATGAGGCTTTGAAGGATTTTGTCGAAGAGGAGAAGGAGCTCAAATTTGATGGATTGAAGATCGAAAATGAAATTGAAAATGCATATCACAAATGCTTGGTAGCCTATTATCATAAGTATAAAAAAGGTGCTATTAACTTGGAAAATCAAACCCTTGGATGTATGAAGAAAATGGCAATATGATTTTGTAACGATTCGAATTGATTTGATTATGAAATATGAATTTTTCATTTCAATGAAAATAAAATGCAACGTAACGAGCTGGGTGTTACATTCTTATTCGAACCGTTTCATTCCGGCTACCAGTTGGTTCCTATCCAATTAAATCACTCACAAACTTTCTTCCAGAAGTTGGCTATAGAAAAGATAAATGTGATCCAGTTTTAGTTCAGCTCGCATTTCGTTGAATCTTTCCCATTACTAGTGGAGAGAACAGATTCAAAATGAAATGATTCCAGCTCCGATTGAAGCCCTGATCATGCTCAATCAGGGCATAATGATCTATGCGTCACATCTACCATTCAATTTCTCTCAGACCCTGATTATTATTGCGGCGTTGGTCATAGAATTTCCACGTTGATGTATAACACAGAGGGGGAGAAAGGATGACAATTTCTCAGACTTCAAACCATGTGCGAATAGCTGTAAATGTTGCCGTAGTCTTTACGGATAAGAACCTTTTCATCGTCACCACATGACGCTCCGTTGGGCCTCCGCCCTACAGAGCTGCGTCTCTGACCAATTACATTTATTATTCCTTATTATCTGTTCAAACTATACTGAAATTCAATTGAGATATCACAAACCGATTGAACTCGGTAGTTCCTCTTTTTCCCTGTAGCGATGTTCATATATCTCCAACCCGGTCTATGATTTTGATAACGTTTGAGATATCGATGGTTATATTTTCATGTGATCGATTGTCGTCTCTCCCGGATGCCAGAAGACTTATCGGCCATTTTGCTTGGAGCGCAAGATTTATCGCATCCAATCGGTTCTCCTTTATGAACATTCTCTCGTCAATAAGAGTTTCCTCGTCATAATGATGGTTTCTAAACGTCCAACGACTAATAGTTCTTTTCCCTCCCCCTCTCTGTTCTTATTCCCAATTGAAATACTTTGCTATTCTAATTTTTGGATCGATCAGGTATTTTTATAGAATCATGATCGGTTCTCCGATTTCATTGTGTCTTCGCTGATATACTTTGCAGATTCTAAGTCGTCTGGGAGAGGAAATTCTCTGAAAATTCTCTCCGACAGTTTCTATTCAATTCAGGGTTGGTTCAAAAAAATCAAATCTGGTTCCAAAAAACTTTATAAAGAATTGGACTCAAGATTTTAGAGAGCCAAGATGATTCAAAACGTTCGGATGCTATCCTCCGCACGGATTCCTAAGAGAATTTGAAATGAACCTTCCTTTTGGCACATTTTAATTCAAGATATGGGTATTTTTCAATTCTTGGAAAAAATCCAAGAATCCAACACCATTCGCTGAACGAGATTGGAGAGTAACTCTGGGAAAAAATTCAATCAATTTGCAGTTGACCGTTGTTAAGTTCTAATGATTCAAAGTTGGTGAACTGGAACAGTTTGGAAGCCAGAGAGTATTTCGATTCTTTTGGAAAATCCAAAGCTGTTCGTATCTGAGCAGTCCAGACTCGAATTAAAATTTTTTGGAAAAACACCCCATTTCGAACTTCATAAGGAATCCACGTGCAGAGCGGTGTGCGAACGTTTTGGATCTCCCTGAACAAAAGCAAGAATTTTTACATACTCAACACGGAAAAAGTTCTCCACGGAGGTTTAGTTCTGACGCATGTGACAACCTTGGGAAAAGCTTGGGTTTTTTTCAGTCTTGACAATACCTGCATGGGTGAGTGAGTTGCTGTGACAGCTAAAAAATAGCTCGCGTAGCCAATTTTCAGCTGCTCAAATAATAGTTAATCAAGACTGAAAAAAACCCAAGCTTGTCCCAAGGTTGTCACATGTGTCAGAACCAAACCTCCGTGAAGAACAATTGGCCCAATATTGTTCCATGATTGTCCCGTTGTTCCCAATGGATAGTCAGTCATGATACATTTGTTAATATTTTTCAAATGTTCACTACATTTGGTACAAGCTTGGCACAAGTGTAAAAATCGAGCATTCGTTGAGAACAATTGTGCCAATATTGCCCACATGGGTGGCACAATGTTTATAAATATTGACTGAATGTTGAACTCACAATGGCTGAACGCAAATTTTCCAATCATCATACAAACTTGTCTCATTCTTGTCATATTTTTTCTATCGTTTTAAGATAATTCATGTACGGTATCCTGAGGAAGAAAGTCATGAACTGAAATATGAATCAATTACTTCTTTCATCCGTATCTGCGATCAGAGAAGCATTGGTTGATGCTTGGTAAATGAATTGGACCGGGCCTGGCAAAACCACTGGCCCAAGCTTGTCCTGATCTTATCATTCCCAAGCCCGAGCCAAGTTTGGTAAATTGTTTAAGACGAGTCTCAGCAGGTCTTGTGCCAGGCTTGGTCCATCATTGGGCCATTGGTCCATACGCACTTGGGTAACGGTAACTACCACAGCGAAAATTCAACAGCCAAATTATTTAGCTATCTAAAAGTATCAGTCACAAGAACTGTGCAGTTACACGGGAAAAAATAATCTGCCCATTTATGGTAACTACAATAATGATTATTCTTACCACAGATCTGAATAAAATTCGGGACATATATAAAGCTTAGTAATGTATAACACAAAATTTACATCCAATATGAAGCGAGACGATATATTTGTAACTAGATCACCAGTAACTCTTGAAACAAGTTGTGGTCAATTTTACCATAAAAATTGAGTTGAATGTATCTAAATATTGTCACAGTGTTTGGTATACATTTGGAGTAGAGATTACCACAAACTTTTCATAAACATTAAAAGAATGATATCCAAAGTATTCGGCGAAAAATATCAAAATTCACATCGAATAATCAAGAACTTCAAATGAAACTTGAAAACTATTGAAGAAATCGGAAAAAGCCCAGAATTTTTCGAAGAACCTGAAGAACTCACGAGAGTAGGACTTTTTCCAATAAAGTCGGGTTTTTTGCCAACCCTCATTCATTTGGGTTGCTGCTCCAGTTTTTCAAAGAGTCCAACTTGAAATTCCAAATAATTTATATATATTATAATTTAGAAGCTCCCCAGGAAAAATTAATCATCCGAATTTTAAATAAAACAAAGAATTCGTACTTTCTAAATGATTTATTGATTTTTACATTACTTCATCAACAACGGAGAATAAACAGCAAAGCACATCGTAAAGTGAACGAATCATGGAGATCCAGGTTAATACGCTTCGCCCGAGAGTGGCATATCAGTGGAATGACTTATTTTTACCATGCAGTTACTCGTCACGTCCTCGTTGGGAGTTCCGAATAACTCCGAATAACAGCTACGGAAATTATTCTTCAATGCACAAGTGTGCCTCCAAAATCACTGAATTTTCTTTACCAGGGCCATTCAAAGATTTTTTATTCATTTTTTAGTCATTATACGCGTTTTTCGAGTATAAAACAATGAGTTTGTCGGGAGAATGGATACATCCGAACGATATAACTTCCACTCTTTTATGAATTATAACAAATTGAGTAACAATGGTACCAACGAGAAAATTAGTATCAATTAAACTTGTTGCTATCATCGTGGTGGTACTGTTACGCTTGCGCACGAAGAATGTAACAGCGATGGTGGAATAGGGGAAGCAATTCCTTTTAACGACGTTGCACACCAATCAAACCATAGACCGAAGTGCTGATATCGTCGGGGCGGAAGTGATCTTTGAATCTAGTCGAGAATTTTATTTGTCTGATCCATAATTTACTCTTCTCTTTCTTCTTAACTCCCTCTGAAATTGTTGCATCACTTTCAAATGACAAAGTTCTTTGTTTTTCTTCTTCAAATTGAATATTCTGAAGATGAATGATGCACCGAAAAAAATGTTTTGTTAAAACAACAAAACTTTTGTTGTTTCAACAAAAGAATTTTGTTGAAATGTGATCAACCAAACGTTTTTTTGAAACCCATATTATTCCTTTGTCGCACACCTTTGGTTTCTAGGTAAATACATTTTGCTTGGGAAACCAAATCATATCGTATTCAGACTGAAAATATTTTGTCCTGATGAGAAAATCATGGGTCAGATTGAAAAAAAAAAAAATCACCACCAGCAGACTTGAACACAGATCTTCGGGACTGGAGGCGAAGGCTCTATCACTCAAGCCCCTGCCGATCACATGGATAGGGGGGACCCCTTCTTTCCATATATCAAGTTATGTTCATGTTTCAAACTCGAACTTCAAATACTACGCCGTGTTAGGATTGAAGTGAGGATGATTTTCATCACGAATATCTATATGGTACACGTACACATGACTTTCATTGAAAAGTAGCTCCGGGCTCTTGCGACATCTCCTTGTAAGATTCAATTAACAATGCATCTCAGTGCACGAGTTTATATGATTGCAATCAATCAAAGTATTCTTCCATGCAGGAATGTATTATTTTATTAACGACACAAAACTTTTCATGTAAATTCACGTTTGAGAAATGCAAAAGAATATTTTCACTACAAAGATGAAGTCATTATGAAGTGACAAAATTATTTTGTTTGTGGAACAAAACCGCGTAAGTTTTGTGAGAACAACCAAATAATATGTTTTTTTCAAAGGATGTGGGTAACCAACAAATGTACTTGATCTTAACCAAACAATTGAAATCAGTATAGTTCGAGGTACAAAATGATTCGTCCTTTTGGTTCCCTTGACCAGATTATATAGTATGGTTATGAGAAATCAAACAACAAAACACTTTTGTTACCATTACCAAAACTTTCTTCTCAGTCCACGAAAGCAATCGAATTCTCAAACCTGTTCTTTTCTTTTCAACCGAATGATGTTGTTTTTTTTTCATATATCCTCCGTTGTATCAAAAGTGGACCGATTCACGAAATCGAATATTGAAATCCATGGAAATATCTTTGGATTATAAAAAGAAAGTGTAGACGTAATTGTTGCTATGTATTCATAGATGAATAACTTCATACCAGGAGAGTTGAAAAGAGGCAGGAATTATCTTCGTTAATCTACGGCCAGATGGCAACACCATACGCTTTAGAAAGGCGCAAAAATAACGGCAAAGAAGATAGTGAGTGTGGGTGTGTGTGGGGATCGAATCGATTTCTGTAATCCATGAATTTCATCGATTCGAATATCGAATAAATCCAAATTCACGGCTTCAATTTGTGATCATTCGAAAGTACGATGACACAAGTTAATTTACCAACTCAAAGTCAGAACAAAAATTTTAATCGGGGAACGAATAAGCGATATAAAAGAGAATAAAAAATCGACACGGTACACCCCATCAACGTGATTACATTAAATGTGCAATGAATATTAATGTCGATAGTTCAACAGTTGTTTCGTAATGTTCGAAATTAATATAGTGCAAAAGAAACTTGGCCCGAGGCGATAAACGATTTTATCGTCGTAATTCACGCGAAGTACAATATAACTAGTTCCATTATACTCCACGTATTAATCTTTAAATTATATCCTTATATATATACAGAGTGTCACTTGAAAGGAAAGACAAGCATCGGATCGTTGTCTCACATACTCATGAGACACGGTACCGTGGCGGTACAAGGAAGTGAGGGCAACCTCCAAAGTGCTCCCTATCTCGCTTCAGCATTCACACCCATACATATTACAGTTGATGTCAAAGTTGGAACTTGACAATTAGTATCCCTATGTGTGCATTTCAGTATTATATCTACGACGCATAGTCGTATTTCACTCTTTGTCCCAAAGGTCCTTTCACGGAACGTACAGCATAAAAGGAAGAATATCCCTCAATTTCTCCACCTCCGTCTCTTTCTGTTTCTCTCTTATGCTAAAGAGGGATAGTGGCGACGAGAACAGCAAAGATTTATTATTCACATATCCACTTTTCGTTGATTTTTAATGAAAGATAAATGCAATCAATTTGATTTGATCAAGGCATTGAAGGGATAAAAAAAGGTGAGGATAGATTGAAAGGAAAGACTTGGGTTTTAACTGTTCCCTTTATTCGAGTAGTCAAAGACAGAAAGGGAGAGAGGAAGAGCTCTCTTCACATCGTTTCAAGAGGATCTCGTGATTCATTATTCACAGCTTTAGCCCTGTTTCGTCGGTGTTTCCTAATGAAAGATAAACATAATCAATCCCACTGCGGTTGAAAAGAGGGAATATTATATCGGGTGGTCGCGTGTAATTTTGTGACCGCAAGGCGATTCCTCTGTACTCTCTTCTTCTAACGGCACCAAACTTTCTCCTTCCCTTTTTTTCTCGTTTCGGTCCCCGTATATACCTTTAGGCATCAAAATCCTTGTTTTCGTTTCATTATATCCTATCGAATGCTGCACAAATGCTCGCTCTTCACTTTCTATAAGGTTATCATGACGTTAATTATCTGGTCAAAAGGGGTTGACTATTGAATATTGGGAATTGACTCTCTATGCAGTCCCAGGTAATCAAGTTGTTCTAATTTTCACGGTCATTGAGTTACCAGGATACAAAATAAATGTTGAACCCCCTCTTGAATTTTCACACAATATACTAGAAATGAGATTATGGAATAGAATAGTACTGAATGAACTCCATTGTGCTTTGAGAAAGCGCGGCAGGCCTCAAGGGCAGTGATAAAATAGAACGTGAAATATCTTATATCGCGTGTACACGTTATTCGCTTGTGCTCCAATTCGATGAGAGAATGAAAAAATAAAGGAAATGCCAAGTTCACCGATCAAATATTTATTCGAGATATAAAAATACCAATATTTCATTCTCGTCGAAGACATTATTTTTGGATCTTACAATTGGGAGTTTTTCCAATACTTTTTGAGTCTCACAAGAGAAAGTCATTTTTGTCTGTATATCAAGATGGTTGGATTTGAACCATGTCACTATCCTTGAACCCGAGCAAGCGTTATATCAGCACTCGCTAGGCCCTTACAAGTTCCCCGCTAGCCACTAGACTCTTTCTAGCCTTTGGCTAGATTCTCGCGAGGCCCTAGACAGTTCCATGGATGACGTTGCTGGGGAAGGAATGTCAATATAAAAATGTATACATAATTCATTCATTTTCGATTTAAAAGAAAAAAGTAAAAGAATGAATTAAACATATCGAGAAATTCCTCGTGTGATGAATTATCGACATGATTCGAATATTGAACGGAATCAAGGAAGTTGAGATCGTTCTCAGAACTTCAATTCCACAAAAATAATCGACGAATGTTTTGAATTTATAATTGTAAAATAAAATGAAAAATACCGTTTCGATTCCGTTGAAATCGCATCGAATTTACAAGGATTGAAATTCTATGAATGTTAAATTACACCTCGTAACAGAGGTTGATAGAGTCATATTCGATATTACTTTCCTTCCTTCCACATTTGTTTCATATGCTTGTTCGTCCGTAATTCTCGTTCACAAATGACATAGGATACTGGAAATAATTCTTATCATTTTCCACGCTCAAATTCTTGATAGAAATTTTTCATATCCCGCACGCTATTTCTATCGAATGAGAATCTAAGAAAAAATCCCTCACAAAACATTATGGATCGAAAAGTCGAGTCTATTACGAAATAACATAATCAATTCCGCGATTCGAAGAAACGTTTTCAAAAACAGTTAGAACAGCTTGAAATTTTGCTGCAGCGGCGAGAATTTAGCGATAGCAGCTGAAAAATTCGCTGTCCATATCACAACTGATTAATGTTTTCCGTGAAACATCAAGATGATGAAGAGATACACACTCTGAAAGAGAATATGAAGCCCGTATGTTGCTTTCCTTTACCTTGTACCGAGGAGACAACGGAAAACAAACAAGAATTATTTGTGAATTAAATGAATAAGTGGACGGTTAATTCAATCTTGTTTTTGAACAACACAGCAAATTTGGAATAAGCTCAAGTGATTTGTGTTCCCGATTAGTGATGGGGATCCTTGAAAAAGATCGATCCTTTTCGTACATAAAAAGTATTGAATATTCATGAGAATCTATGAAACTCATACATTTTCTATATAAGAACAGATCGGTCCTTCTCAAAGATCTCCATCACTACTCCCGATTTAGCCCTTTTTGCAAACGAGAACGTTTTTCTTATTACAAACGAAACAACGTGAAGTGTAGTTTGATTGTTCATAATGAATTGGAATTCAATGATTTACCTGACAAGATTTACACTGTAAAAAATAATCGCAATCTTTTCTAGACGCAGCAACCCGAAAATTCCGCTCATACGATGGGAAATCAATTCCCGATGAATGCATATGGAATTCTCCATAAATTCAACTGGAAATTCCAAATTTTATGGAATTTCTACTATCATTTTCCACTCAATTTCCGGTGAAATGCGGAAAATTCTTAATGCACCCATGTGGAAATTTAAACCAAGCATGTATGTATTAATTACTTTCAAACCTTTATATGAAGTTTCTCATAGAAATTTTTCACAGTGTACGTGACGGGGGATTATACACTTTCTATACACTGAGAAAAAAAATTCTTTGCATTAATGAAATTGATTTCATTGATTCCCATTTCATTGCATCAAATGAATGTCTTTTTGACACTAAAATAATTTCATAACCATGAGAAGTCGTTTCATTCGTACTATCAAATCAGCTCATTGAAATTGATCTTTTTGAAATTAAAAAGGCACTCTATTGACTGAATAACTAATTATTTTTGTCAATATCATCTTTCATCCGATTTATAACTCTCATTTGGTAACGTAAAGTACGTTTTATAACGTCATTTGGTAACGTCAAGTTTCGTATGGAAATCGAGGTTGATTATACTTAGTATTTGAAACTCTTAACAATCAAGTACTTGACATGATAATTGTTTTCTTCACCAGGATAATTATTGACTCCAAGTGAAAATATATTTCATAAAATGAATAGACATGGCTTACAAATGATGAACTTCTTCCATCATGAGAAAAACACCGCGAGATCAGGTTAATAACATAATTATTATATTCAAGAACATGAAGTTATATGACCAAAAATACTGTTATTCATAAACCGATACAGTTGAGAGTATTATAATCTCATTCATTTCAATACAAGTGGTTTTGTTCAGATAATAAAATCAAATCATATATTGAATAGTTGTGAATTTTAATTCCGAGAGTTCTATTTTTTTCAACAGAAAACTCAATTCATGATCACAATGAGATACTTTTTCAGTTCACACTTCAAAGCAATTTCTTTGGATAAAATTTATTTTATAGAACAGATTCCATATGAACAATGAGAGTTCAGATAGTTTTGAAATCAATTCAATGAAGTATTATAACCCATGATTTAGGAATTAAAGTCGAATGAAGCTATTTTATTCATGCTAATAAATGTGTTCTCGAAATTTGAATCGTTTATAGAAACAAAACGAAAATCAAAACTCACGAAATCTGATAAATCATCGTTACATATCTTTTCGAATCAACTCTTTGCCACTGGAGACATCGTTTAAATAATGTATTGCAAGATTTTTTGGGCTTTAATAGTTGAATATTATCTTATTCGATGGTTAATTAGTTTCAATAAACGATTCAAACTTCAGCAACATCTAAAAAATTACTTCATTAAAAATTTTTATTTATGATTGAAGAAGGATTTTTGGCAATAAACTGCCAACCTGATTATTCTTGTCAATACTACGTTTGATGAAATCAAAATTGGATACATTCTGCAAAATTTCAGTGCTTTTTGCGAATGAAGGTTTGATCGAGTTCATAAAATGGATAGATCGATCGGATTTATGAATTCATTGAAACAAAGAAATATGTTTTTGAATTCAAAATGTATTGAATTCAGTCCGACAAAATGCGATTAATTCTCAGAAGTTGGCAATACTTTCTCACAAGTTATCTTCCTGCAGTACAGTTTGCATATAAAGAACTAATTCACCGTAAACCTATAGTAAGTAATGTTCCGTCCTGATAAATATTTCTTTCAGGTTCCGGCATCGAACATCATCGGCGGATATGACTTGATCGCAAAGAAAAACAGTTTTTTCGAACTTCTTGATCATATTAATCATCTGATCGAATAATCCAATTGTTTCAAATAAATTACAGATCACACAGGAACTAGGAAGGTTGACTCCGCCCTTGCGCGAATGCTCTGACTCCTGCTTATTTCTTTTTCTTCTGGAAATTTTGTAAAATATCATTCATCCAATCAAAATGAATTTCATTGATTCGAAGGAAAATTTATTTATATCAACAAGTTCTCTGGAGGATTAAAAAATCTCTTTGTACATTCTATGAAATAATTTCTTAGATAGGGAAGAATATTCATTGTTTCAAATATTCATTTATTTACAAATTTTAATTTCATATTCATGAAAACCTTTTTTCAATGCGAAAAGTATTTATATTTTCCTATTTTAAAACTTTTTTATTCAAATAATTAAATATTTTATTGAAAGGAGAAATTATCATTTTGGCACTACAGTTGGTTATCACAGTGTTATGAATGGCTTCTGCCCATCGAATGCATAATTCATTGAATTAAATTATATTCCATGAATTCGAAAATCAAAATTTTCCATCCAATAACTTTTTCATCAATCCTAAGTACCTTATATTCCAATTAATGATCACACCACTTCCGTGGGAATCACATATTACATGAATTTGATGCAATAACTCCACAGATACCATTGGATGAATTCATTTCTTAAACTCAAAGAAAAATTCATCGGTTCAAAACATTTTTTTACTCAGTGTACTCAGACTCCGTGAACCAAGTACTGCCCAGACGACTTTGGTTTTACCTACCCACTGCAAATTTAAGGGTCCGGATGATTTTTCAACGCATAACACAGCCCCGGCCCCCCTTCCAATTCCTTGATGACGAATTGTATAAATTCGGAATGTTGGGTGACAAATTCAATAGAGTACGTGATGACCCATGTGGAACAAATGTCCAAAACTGTATACACTCGTATAGAATTTGTATAAAATTGTATACGATTTGTGTACAATTGTATACATTTTTGGACATTTTTTCCAGATGGGGAGGTTTACTTGGATGAGAACTATTCACTCTTCCTGAACCTGAAAACAACTCAAAACGTGTCAATGTCACATTGAAGACATTGTTGTATAAATTATTTCCAGTTCGGTACCGATGTTATACCAATAATACTCACGAACATTTTATTATAGTTTATGAATGTCTAGTGGAAATGGATTTGCGATGCTGTCAAGGAAATATAAAGAGCAATAAAGATTACTCTTCTTCGTGATGATTTTGAAACCGTGTGCGATAAAGGTATGTAAGGAAATGCATAGTGCATATGCTTCTCAATATACAGTAAAGATGAATTTACGATGAGGTATAAAAAATGTCAGAAGTAATTTCGATTCGTGATTTTCCGTCGTGAGAATTTTGAAATCGTGTGTGATAGACAAATTTCGGCCACGTACCCGAATAGTGTCCCATAAATGAACAGGGCATAATGTCTGATATATCGTAAGTTTTGGACATTCCCAATTGCATCAGAGGTACGTGCAGACTCACGAAACTGTAGAAACATTTAAAATAATTTTTTGCGAAATTTCGGTTGTCTCAAACAGATTTTACTGTTTATTCTCACTTTTTGCATATTCACGATGTGCATTGAGAAAAAAGAAGATGTAAACGTCACATCCCCATGTGGAGAAATGTCCAAAAATGTGTGCAATTGTACACAATTTGTATACAATTGCATACGTTTTGTATACAACTTGTGTACAATTGTATATATTTTTGCACATCCTTTCCACATGGGTCTTGTGAAGTACACATTTGAACGATTTCAAAAATAGTTTGAGCTACCAAGATTAAAGTTGATTTTCCAACAGCAAGTGTGTGAGACATACACTGAGAGAAATTCATTTGTATTTAAGGTGATACCAGCTGCGGGGAACAGGCAAATTGTTTATAACAAACTACGAAAGAACACGTCATGTTCATTAAAAATATTCATCCTGCTTGGATCAGAGAAGTGTTGTACAGAGCGAAATTTGGATAAAAATGAAGCGTTTGGCGTTAGTTTGTCATATACGATTTGGCTGCTGCCACGTCGCTAGCATCCCCTTAATAAAGCTTGTTTAGAATACGGCGGGATAAACATTCATCACGTACATACATGACTCATCATCCTCAGGTGATGTGTATCAACAGTTAAGAACTGTCATATGAGGTTTTTTAATAGCTACTGAAACTTATCAACTCTTCTCTCGATGCATCACAGTTGATGTGAATATTACATTCCCCGCTGTAAAGTCAGCTGAGCTTGTGGTAGGTCGAACTATTTTTTCAAATTGTCCAAATATTGATTTTACAAGATGTACATTGTACAACTTTTTCCTGAGTTTGTTTTCGTGCGTTCCTTTGGGAGAAATTTTCTAGAGCATGATAAATTTTGTATTCCAGGATGAATTTTCGAATATATATTCTGCATTTCCCATATAAAGTGCAAAATGCATTCCAAAATATACTATAAAATACGAAATACGGAATACATCATGGCCAGGAGAATTTTTTCTTGAAGGGAACCATGAGAATACATGGTGGAATATTCAGTAGGGATAATAAATCCTTGCTGAAAATAATTATTCAATGCGTGAACAGATAGGATATGACATCAAAAATTACTGTAACAATTCACCATCCGGTGGGCCATATTCGAAATTATATGAAAAAATCATAGTATTTTCATTCAGTTGTAAAACCAACACTGCAATTATTACTGGAGACATCGCAATTTCCATTGGGTTTCACAAAATGAATCGCGATTAATCAACTATTCGAGTGATTTTAAACGGAATTTTCTTTCCGTGCGTCTCAAGTTGAGGGAAGATTTGAAAGAATTTCCATCTGTCATTGCACATCGTTGTGTGTAAAGATAAAAAATATCACCTCACCTTCAGAAGTTTGTTATGAAATTCACTACAATGTTAACCCGTCACTTTAACAGCTACTTGAAAAGCGGTTCAAACTTGTTATAGTAGAAATATGATGACAAAAAGTTTCATCAGTGCCATTCACATTTAGCTTTTTCACTATTACGTATGCATCAAAGAAGAAAAACATTTTGAAATGCAGAAATTCATATGGAAAGAATACTATTACTCGTACACGATTATGATTCACTGCAAGCATACTTGACGACATTTGACATTTTCAAAACATGAAAATTAATATTTCATCTCACTCCAAAGACCACCAACGCAAAAATATAGAAACAGAAATCAAACGTCATGGCGATTTTTTGGATTGTGTTGATCATAGCGGGCATCGCTCTTCCCGAAACACTTCCGGCTCTTGCGGCTGACGATGTAAGTCATATTTTGTGTATTTCCTTGATTCAATAATTTTGTGTGTAGCACACGGAAAGACAGGGTCTATTAATATTTAGAAAAATGACTGTCAATTTAGGGAAAACGAAGATCGCTGAAAAATATTCGTAGTGAGTCTACCGAAAATTCGGAGTCGATGTATTAACAATTGATAGTTTCACTGTAAAAAATACCAATGGAACTATCAACTGTTAATATTTTGACTACGAATTTTTGGTAGACTCACTACGAATATTTTTCAGCGATCCTCTTTTTCCCTAAATTGACAGTCATCTTTCTAAACGTTGATGAATTCTTTCTAAATAATGATAGACCCGGTCTTTCCGTACAGAAGACTTCCTACTCTACTATGAACAAAAAAAAACTAGAAATTCATACATCTTGGTAATGGAAAATTTCAGCACATAAATTTTTCATATTACAGGATAGTTTTGAAACGATATTTTGATTCATTCGCTCTTGGACAATTTGAAATCATATTGTTTGTGAATGATTTTACAAAAGGTATATGAAATGCATCCCCTTTACAATTCATTCTCACAGGTTGATCAGTAATTTTTTCAAGAATATCATGATATTATATTTATTGCACAATCATTGATGATCCATACTGTATAAAATATTTGGAATTTTTCCATACCTATGTACGTAGGTGGGGTGAAAAGTTTCCAGCCGAACTAAGAAAACCACTGTTTCTTCATTTTTTTTTGCTTTATCTATCAACATAATCTTCATCAAGACTACTACACTTTCAATAATGGTGCTCTAATTTAGTAATACCATCTTTATACATTGATTCATCAAGCTCCTCGAAATACTGATTTCAGGCATCCATTACTTTCTCGTTGCTCCCAAATCTCTCACCATCGAGCCATTTTTTGGGGTTAAGGGATAGATGATAGTCATCAGGGGCTAAATCTGGAGAATAGGGAGGACGCGGCATCAATTCGAACTTCAATTCGTGAATTTCAGCCTGCGTAATGATTGATCAATGCACGGGCGCGTTATCGTGATGAAACAAGATCATTTTCTTCGCCAAATGAGTTCGTTTATTCTGCACCTCCTCTCTCAAACGTTGCAATAACTCTGCGTATTGACCAGTTATAGTCTCACCCTTTTCAAGGTTGTCAATGGAGATTATTTCTCTTGCAAACCCAAAAAACAGCAGCCATAACCTTTTTCTCCGATGAAATTGTTGTTGCCCCTTTTGGGATTCGTTTACCCAGTTCAATTCTCTGTTTCTACTGTTATTTATTCTCAGGATGGTAATGGTAGACCCAAGTTTCATCGACAGTTACAAATCGACGCGAAAATTCGCTTGGGTTACGCTTATACATTGCCGAATCTTCGGTTGAAATGATTTTTCGATTCAATTTTTCGTTGACCGTTACCAGGCGCGGCACCCACCTTGCACAGAGCTTCTGCATGGCCAAATGATGACACTGAGAGAAAGGTTACTAGTTGGGACAACTAAATGTTATTCACCGCAGCTAGATTTTTATTTACGCTAGCTAGACTCTATGTGTCTGAAATATGAATAAAATGGTTTATTCAATGGGAATAAAAAATATAGTTGTGACAAATAAAATTTAGCTAGCACAACTAAATTGTTATTTACAGTTACTAAATTTCATAGCTGTCGAATATTTGAATAGACCTTTTTTCTCATAGTATGTAAAATATTGCGTACACGTTCAGTTGATATCCTAGTAGTCTCAGCTATCTCATACAATTTCAATCTGCGGCTCTCCAACACTTTTCATGGATTTTCTCAATCATTTCTGGAGTTGTGACCTCAGCGGGACATCTCGAACGTGGTTCATCAGAGGCGCTCGTACGACCTTTCTTGAATTCAGAAACCCACTGTTTTATAGTTGAATATGATGGAGGAGAGTCTTGTAGGGTTGAATACATTTCATCTTTAATTTCAGCGGGTGTAAACCCTTTAAAATGCAAGTATTTTATGACCGCACACTGGGAAAAAAATTTCTTCCAACCGAATAGATAGTTTATTTGTCCTCTCTCCATAAAATATTCCTGAGGATTGATGAAATATTTAATCGAATCAAATAATCGAATGCTTGCCCCAAATGAATTGGTCTTCGAAATAAATGATTTATTCGCCACAAGTAATCAGTTATTGCATCTAATTGAATATTTGATTTCTGCAAATGAATATTTTATGGAGAAAGGACAAATAAATATTTTTTCCAGTGCACGGTTTTCCAATTTTTCCATTTTTATAGTAAACAATCGAGAGGTTCCTGTCAGTGACGCATGCAACTTATATTGACAGACCAATCGACCTGAAACGTTATGTACAAGCTAGGTAGAAATGGTATCACGGGAACCCATCACAGAAGTAGACCTATTGGCGCCATGTCTTGGTCAGGCCGAAAATTTTTCACCCCATCCTCGTATAGAAATTTTCACATAGAAATATATCACAATGACTATTCGTATGGGATTTTTACTTTGAATTCATAGGGATTTTCCAAATATTCACGGGAAATTTCCTATCCATGTATGTGTCAAACACCCCACACAGGTGTATGTGCAATTTTCCATAAAAATTTTTTATACTGCACGAATGAATACTAAAACAAGAAAAACCGAAGGTCTCCGATATCCGTATAACTACGTTATTGCCTCTTGTCATGATCGATCATATGGAATGTTGAGTTTGTGAAATTTTTGTGCTTCAACATGATGCCAAAATTCACGTGCGGACACCAAACAGGAATATATTCATTTATATACTATATATATATTAGGGGTGTGCGGGTAGCACTTTTTATCGGGTCGGGTCGGGTTCGGGTATTTGTATTTCTTTTCGGGTCGGGTCGGGTACCCGATTAAATCGGGTTTTCCAAGTCGGGTACCCGAATGTAATAAAATCGCTTGAATTTGATATTTTCAACTTCTATTCGAAGTTGCCATTGCCGTTGATATTTTAAGGACAAATTGTCTTGAGCGATTGCAGGAATAAGGGGATTTCATATGAATTCAATTCTAATATGAAGAATGCCATATTCACTACAAGTCTATTAGGGTTGTTACTCCATGTAATTGGTTATGCAGCGCATTAAGAAATCTCCAAATTGCTTCATGGAATGTTTATATTTATTTTTTAATTCAATTAAAAAATATAATCACATTTATATCTCATAAATAATATATTATCTATTTTCGTATTTAGTAACCACAATATAGAATCTTGAACATCAATGAAAATAAATATTCTTCCTATAAATATCATTCGTTTTTCATATTTTTAAATTTGAATGGAGGAAGCACAACTCTTCCACATGTTTTGTCAGCAATCTTGATCGAGTTGCTGTCACAATATTTCCTGCTGAGGAAAACGTTTGCTATATTTGAATTACCCGAATGTAATCGGGTACCCGAAAAACTCGGGTAATTGAAAAACCCGACCCGACGGGTACCCGACCCGACCCGACCCGATAAAAACCCGATGACTCGGGTACCCGCACACCCCTAATATATATAGTATATAAATGAATATATTCTTTTCGCTACTCGTTAAGACGATATTACTTGGAAAATTTATAAACCCTCCTGTTCGAATATTCCTGAACAAACCTCCAAAATATTTGGTGGATACAGGAAATCTTTTCATTGTAGGGAGAGAAAAATAATGTTTGAAATATCACTCCCTTTTTTCACTAAAGTGGCAGGATAAGTGATATAGTATAATTTTTTGCAACACAGTGTAGTAAAAATCCATGCGTAATGATTTGGGAGATCTTCTAGTTTGGAGCCACTTCATATCATTATGCATGAATTTTTACCACACAGTGTAGTGAAAAATTACAGTAATTCACTCATCCTGCTACTTTAGTACAGAATGTTGTAATATTCGGAATTTCATTTTATTTCCGTGTATCGAACTCAATGTCCCAAGTGAATATAAAACGTATTATAAACGAATTTACCATAATGTAGATGTATTGTATGGCGGGTTGCATTCGTAGGGATCGCTGGTATCCCCTCAATGCTACCTTTCTTTCCCTTATAATCGTAAAAAAACATTCCCTGATGAAAATGAATTTTCGCATTCACGGATTTCATAACGCCATACTCCCCAGAGGAAAAAAAACAGAAGCTCCTTCGTACTTTGAAAATGGTGTTCGTTTCATAATGAATTTTATTACTAAATCATCGCACAGTGGTTCAAAAACCCAAAAACACGACCGAAAATATAAGGAGTCCCTGAATCCACTTGAAACTCCTGGCTCGGGGGTTTTCGGGGTTGCTGAAAACGAACGCGTTGTCAAAATCCTGAAATTCAGAAAAGCGGATTACCACACGAAAATTCATCGGATTTCTTTGAAATTTGATACCCAAGGGTTTTCGAAATACGGATCCGTTGTCGAAATCAGGAAATTCAAAGAGTTCATTTGGAATCCGTGTTCAGCAGCCTCCAATACCCTCAGATAATGAACTTCCCGGCATCCAATTATCCCTCAAACGAGATCTACCATAAAAAACAAGTTATTTTTGAAAAACCGATTTCAGGTTCATAATAAGCGACCCAAAAAACGCTTATGTAATGAAATGTTTCGATATTTACAAGTTGTTTCCAATTCATAGCCACCACATTGGATGCGCAATTTTGTTTTGGAAAATTTGATGTCTAATTCATAATCAGCGACCTGAAAAACCCTTTGGCAATGGGATGTACCAATATCTGACAGTTTTTTTCGCAATTCATGGTGCCATATTGAATCTGCCATTTTGTTTTCAGAGAATTCGTTCCCAGATTCGTAGTCAGCAACCTCAAAAACTCTCAGTCATGAAGTTCTATAGACAGACCATCTCCGCACTCTAACCAATTTATAGTGTGTTCACAACATATGCACAGTCAAAAAACATGACCGTACGAAAAAATTCATTGTCAAATTTGAAGTCACGAGAAGTCGCAGCTAATTTTCCAATATGTTCTTGAAAAAGGTTCTGTCGACATGTGAAAAAAAAACATCCCGGTGGTAAAAATTAGTTCTGCGTTTTTGAAGAAGACATTATTCGTTAAATGTGCGAGAAAAATCATCAAAAGTTAGTGCCAATTACCAATGGCAATATTATTTGTCGCAAATCTTGAATTTATGGATTCGGCGGGACTTACTATCAGTAGGAGACTCCGTATTGAAACTTGGGAATCGGTCAATTCTCGCGAAAATGACACACTTTCCAAAACAAACGATTCATTTCTCTCCGGTATGCTCAATATGTTGCGGTGGCGAAGTGAAACTTTCAGGCGAGCTTGGGAGCCCTGTAAGAATACTTGGGTCTTCTCTATCGTTTTTTCGAGATCCCCAACTATCAGTGAGACAATACCGACTGTCGAAAGGGTTTCCAGAAAGAACATTTTTCCCGACTTTTGGCCACGTTTTTCCGTTTTTGAACCACTTTGCATCGGAATGTCCTTCAGATCCATCAATTTTCCAAGTAAATTATGACCGTAATATTGGAGTATCATTCGACATCTCATCAGAGACTGGTTGTTCAATCCATCATTTTGAGTCTACCCCTACTCGCCACACTAGAAACGAAAAGAGAAGTCCAAAAACTCAGAACAATTCTAAGATATCACTGCTTTCTTATACTATGTATTTCCCTTTATGAATTGGATTATGGACACTGAAAAAATGGAACCAACAGAATTGGGTTGTTCACGCTGCTGTTGACTTCTTCAGGCTTCTCGATCACTTGGATGTTATCAGAAATCGTACAACATCCGATTCCGGCTGTCCGAAAGATACAAATCAATCCACACAGGTAAAACTACATTCATGAGTTCTGATAGAGTAAAGAATATGTATTCATAGCAGTGACAATACATTTTCTTGCTTTTACGATGCATGTAACTACTTTCTTAGGATGGCCTCCCATGAGCCAGAATTTCTAGGGAACGGAACGAAATTCGGAGATCCAATTGGTTCGTGGACATTAAACTGCTAGCGTTTTCCGAGAATCCCTTGAAAATTCCAATCTATGTGGGGCCAGCCAGAAATTCATTGTGTCGCAAATAGTTTTGCCCACGATCACGGATAACCTAGTAAGCAAATTATTCAGAACTTTCCGGTTATGGGATAGGGTAGAATAGGGGATACTGGGTACGGTGGAAAAACGGGGGTTTGGTTGAAACATCCCGAATAATTGACCAGTAGCTTGCCATAGCTCTGATCGTTTAAAAGGAAACAATTTTGCTGTGAGCGCGAAATCTGATTTTGTTGGAGTAGGAAACGTTTTGCAAGGACGACAATATTTATATTACCAGAGCAATCTTGTCTTCTCGGGGACGAATTCACAGAGTCTCGGTTTTAGAATGATCTAGTATATGAACGAGATCTCGCCAACAGTCTCGCTGATCACTTAGCAAAAGCCATTTGAGTTCAGTTTTTCCAATGGGCTATGTGCAACGAATTAATTTGCTAGGACAGCTGATCAGTCTCCTCCCTGACTTTTCTTACGATCGTCGCTAAAATGATTGTGATACTAAGCAAGACTTTCAACTTGGTTATCATGTGATGGAAGAAACTAACTGCTTAGTTGGAGTAAGTACACTGAAAAACAATGTAATGGCACCAACCTCGCGGCGAGTTTGAATACGGAGAATCTCGCCGCGGAGTTGAGTCGACTCAATATCGATTGAATTGGCTGAATAAGCAATTACTCCAATGAATATTCAGTTGACTCAACTTGGCGGTGAGATTCGCCGTATTTAAACTCACCGAGAGGTTGGCTCCACTACATCTTTCTTCAATGTATGCAACTTGTACGCACACATGCAAACATCAAATTAGTTGTTCCAACTACAAAAAAAATTTCTTTCAGCCAAGTAACTGGTTCATTTGTCCTGTCTCCATAACATATTCCTTGGAATAATTTGAATATTCAATCGAATCGAATAATGGAGTGCTCACCCCAAATGAATTGCCCTTCGGAGAAAATAATTCATTCGGCACAAGTAACAAATGAATTTTTGCATCCGATTCAATATCCGATTCCTACAAATGAATATTTCATGAAGACAGGACAAATGGATATTTTCCTCAGTGCAGTCGTCAGATTTTTATTCATCCTTTCCAATTCCATAGGGGAGCACGGATGATGGATCTAATTCCACATCCACAACCGGATTCGTTACTGCAACGTCCACCCCAAGCCCCATCGATGATGTGAGTAAACACGTAAAGGTGGAAACACCTTCATCATTCATCTGTAATCAAAAACATGGAGTGGAAACTAGCTTCCTATGTAAACAAACTAGATACAACCATATCTCAACCAGGCGTAATTTATGTGTGGAAATGGGCCCACAAAAACTATATACGTTCAAATGACTTATTTGATAGGAGTGAGTCATTCGAGCATGTATAATTGAGGGTCCCCATGCAATAACCACTTAGGCGCTCGAAAAACGGTACAAGTGCCCACCTCGAGGGTCAAAACAAGATGTCGGAATTTCGAAAATCTGAAAATACTGGGTGATAGGGCTTGAAAAATGGATGTAAGTACCTGTCCACCATTTTTTCCTAGGTTTGATAGTTTTAAAGAAGAAAAATCAAAACTTCTTATTTTCGCGCACCACAAATCGATGTTTTCCAATATTAAACTCTTTCTAACTCGGTCATTTTTCGACGTATCGAAATAAACCTTGCGGATTTAGTTTCGTGAGACCTCCCCAAAGACAACAATGTCGTGAAAGTTTGTAAAAATCAATAAAGTTTTAATTCGAAGTGAAAATCATCTTTTTCATGCTTCGCATTGAAAAAGTGGTGGGGATAGTATAAGCTACAGCTAACTTCCAGCGACAAAGTTGTTCGCTAGGGTGTAGACAAACTTCTTGGGAAGTTTCAGATCGATTCAACGATTTATTTATCCGCGCGCAATAGAAATTCCTCATGATTTGTCATCGTTCAGCGGCTGAACATCACGCGCCGTAGGAAAAATTGTATTCATTCAATATATCAAACAGGGTTTATGTGTTCTGGGTTGGAGAATTCGAATATCGAACTGTTTGCAAGATTCGCTAGTAATTCCCATGGAATAAACAATTCGATTGTTTATAACGTTCTTGTAGAAAATTGCTTACTCAAAAGAAATTATTGACGAATCTTGCAAAAATAGGGATATTCAAATTCTCCGACTCAAAAACATAAACCCTGTTTGAAATATTCAGTGAATGCAATCTTTCCTACGGCCCCTGATGTTCAGCCACTGAACGATGCGTAATCGTGAGGAATTCCTATAGCGCGCGGTTGAATAAATCGCTGTATTTTTCGAACTAATAGTCCAATCGATCCGAAACTTCCCAAAAAGTTTGTCCACGCTCAAGTGAACAACTTCGTCGCTGGAAGTTTGCTGTAGCTTATACTCTCTCCACCACTTCTTCAATGCAAAGCACGAAAAAAGTGATTTCCACTTCGAATTAAATTTGGTTACTTTTTTATTGATTCTTACAAACTTTCACGACATTGTTGTCTTCGGGGAAGTCTCGGGAATCTAAATCCGCAAGGTTTATTTCGATATATCTCAGAATGACTAAGTTAGAACGAATTTAACACTGGAAAACATTGATTTTTGGTGCGGAAAAATACGTAGTTTTTATTTTTTTTCTCGAAAACTATCGATTCTAGGAAAAAATGGTAAATACTTGTATTCATTTTTCAAGCCGTATCACCCAGTATTTTCAGATTTTCGAAATTCCGACTTCTTTCTTCGACCCTCGACGTGGGCACTTGTACCGCTTTTCGAGCGCCTAAGTGGTTATTGCATGAGGACCCTCAATTGTTGTGGGTATTTCAGATCTCTTGATTTACCAAGTAAATTATGACTATTGTTGTGATTGCCGTAATATGGGACTATCATTCGACATTTCATCGAGACTGGTTGTTCATTTCATCATTTTGAGTCTCCCCCTCCTCTCCACACTATAAACGAAAAGAGAAATCCAGAAGCTCAGAACGATTTTCTAATATCACTTCATTCTCGTACCATTTATTTGCGTCCATGAATTGGATTATGAACACTGATGAAACGGGACCAACAGACTTGGCTTAATCACGCTGCTCCTGACTTCTTGAGGCTTCTCGATCACTTGGATGACATCAGAAATCGCACATCGCGCGGTTCCCTCTCTCCGAAAGATACAACTCAATCCACACAGGTAAGAATACATTTATGAGTCATCTGTATTCAGAACATTTGACTCGATAGAGTGGAGAGAATATGGATCCATAGCGGTAACAATACATTCTTTTGCTTTTACTATGTCACTCCCTCTCTAAGATGCCCTCCCATGAGCAAGAATTTCTAGGGAACGGAACGAAATCCAGAAATCCAATTGGTTCGTGGACATTAACCTACTAACGTTTCCCGAGAATCCCTTGAACATCCCAATCCATGAGAAGCCGGCCAGAAATTCAGTGTCTCGCAAATAGCTTTGCCAACGATCACGGCTAACCTTTTTAGTGATTTTACAGAATATTTCGGTTATGGCATAATGTAAAAATAGGGGAGACTGCGTGCGGTTTGAACACGGGGATTGGTTGGAACATTGCGAATAATTAGCGAGTAGCTGGTGTCACGCTCTGCAAAATTTCCGAAGTTTGCAGAGTGTCAGTTTCCGAGACCCGAAATTCCATTCTCCTCTTGAATATAATAAAAATTCCTCAATTCATAATTTTTACTTCTCCGTTGATTACAACAGTGTTTTGTTCCGGAATTCCCAAGTGTTGGTTTATCTGAGCCGATGACAGCAAGTTGTTGTACCTCGGCCCCGATAAACCGGTCACGTTGGCAAGTCAGCACCGATACCTAACACCGGATTTCGTAGAAACCCTGGTGCTAGGTTGGAATACTGATCAAAATAAGAACAATTGGTCTCCCACTCTGTCTTGGTCCCTACTATTACAAATTTTCACCATCCCTCTAAGCCCGAGATCGACTCGGGACAACGCCTGAAAATCAGTTCCAGTTCAACCTTCCACTTGTTCGGTTTTTCCTCTTTCCAAAAATGTAAGTTCTCTCAAGAATTCATCTCTCGCTCTTGGGGAAGGTTTCGGTAACCGCTGGGCCACGACGGCCAGGTGAACTTCGACAGGAGTCTATACTTCCCCTTGCATAAATACAGGTTGGTTGAAAAGTTTTGAAAGCGACACCTATCAACCAGTACAGGAATCAAAATTTATACGCTATTTTTATATTTCATTTTTCATTTGAACACACACACAATTTTATTCCAATCTGTCAATTTATTCTTTGTTTACAAGCCATTCGAAGTTGACGTGTCAGTGTATTTTGTGGAAATGGAAAAATCCGAATATCGTGCAGTGATAAAATTATTTGTTTCGGTAGGTTTATCAGCAACAGAAATTCATACTAAAATAAAGAAAATGTTGAATGAATCTGCTCCTTCATTTCCAACTGGACATCAATGGGTTTTAGAGTTCAAACGTGGTCGTACAAGCGTTGAAGATCAATCACGTAGTGGACGTCCAAAAAGTGCAACGAAATCAGACATCATTGAGCAAGTCTGTGATATTGTTTGTAAAGATCCGAGTTTGACTGAGCGTGAAATTGCTGATACCATAGGCATCTCGGATGAACGAGTACTCCATATTTTACACGAAGAATTACATTTGAAAAGGCTTTTTGGAAAGTTAGTGCCACATTCGTTGACAATTCAACAAAAACTGAATCGAAAACAAATTTCTCAGCGTAATTTGGAGCGTTTTAAGGAGAATAAGACCGATTTTTTGCGTCGTTTCGTAACTGTGGACGAGACTTGGATCTACCATCATGATCATAAACTGAAACAAGAACGTTTACAGTGGACTGAAGCTAGTTGTTCAGCTCCAAAACGGGTGAAGTCAGAACGATCGGCAAAAAAGGTTGTAGCATAGGTTTTTTGGGACGCAAAAGGGGTGGGTTTTGTTGATTGATTATCTCGAAAAAGGTAAAACAATTAACTCTGAATATTATTGCAACCTTTCGGACCAGTTGGATGAAAAAATTTGTGAGAAAAGACCCGGTTTACGGAAGAAAAAAATCATTTTTCATCAAGACAATGCACGTGTTCAAACAAGTGTTCTGTCGATGGCTGAACTGAACGAATTGAAGTACGAATTGCTTGAACATCCACCGTATTCACCAGATTTGGCTCCCTCCGACTATCGCCTCTTCAGAAATTTGAAACAATTCCTTCGTGGAAAGCGTTTTTCGTCGAATGAAGAAGCTATTGCAGCTGTGGAACAGTATTTTGCGGAACTCCCGGAAAATCATTACAGAGATGGTATAAAATTATTGGAGGATCGTTGGAATAAGTGTGTTGAAGTTGAGGGAGACTATATTGAATAAAAAAAATCATTCCATCAAAAAATACACATTCTTTCAATTTTGCTTTCAAAACTTTTCAACCAACCTGTAAATCAAGAAGTCGCGTTTTTGCATCTATTTCGCAAAGTATGAAGGAATTAAAATCTCTTGGTGGAGGTTCTTCGGGAACCGTTCGATTGAGATGGATGTAACCCAGATACTTCTTTTTGGCTCGTTCGTCTACCATGCTGTATCTAGGACATTCCACAGGGGAGAGAAAGAGAGAGAGTCCAATTCGTGAATGCGAGTATGGTTTTCAAATTCAACCTCATCCCTATCTTCATCGTTAGCTGTACTCGACATTATCAGGTTTCTTCAAATTGACAGAGGAAAGAACGTTCTACTTTTCCTCGGATCCCTATTGTTATAGTGTTATGTGAATTTGAGAGACAATCAATTGAAATAAGTTCTCACAGTGGAATGAAAAATGTATTCCAAAACTAAAGGAAATACTCCGATTGTCTGCTAGTTCAACTGAAGTTCGATTCTCCTCGCTGATGAGTCATCACACATTCTTCATTTCTCTGCTTGGTTTATTTCTCTTGCCTCCTTTCTTACAACCCATCGTAAATGAAATATTGTGACTGAACTTGCCATTAGACATGAAATGAGGGATTTTCATTGAATTTGCATTCGTCATACCCGTTTTATACGAGATTATCACTTTAATTCGTCTAACGTTTGATTACTCAACTTTCTACATGTACGTCATTGATTCCTCGAACTTCTGATTTTCCACCTGTATTCGACATATTCAGATCTGAATTAACTTCCGCTGAACGACAGACAGGATGATTCTTCTCTCTGTTACGTTGCCTCAAGCATGTTTCACGTACAGCGCGGGGAACCGTATGGTTTGTGTACGAAGAAAATAAGGTTTTCTATCAGAATAACGACAGATTGAATTGTATAATCATCTATCTAAGTTGTTTTTTCTATAGTCGTTCGTTGTAAACGTGGGGGTATAATCTGCAAAGATGTTAAATTCGACCGATGGAATCAAAAGTATTCTGATAAGCGTGAATCATGTATAAATTGACCTTGTGGTAACGACAGCATCTTCTATTGAATCAACCTGATCAACCCGTAATCTCACGGATACAATCATTCATTCCCCTGATTCTTTTTCCTACTGAACACCGGGAGATAACCCCTTAAGGGGGAAAGAGGGTATTTCGATGCCCTCGGAACGGTAAAACTTACGAGACGATGAGTATGTCTTAATGGCCGACCGTGCGCAACTCCAATTTCTACGATTTGAATACCACGATCTATCAAGATTGCGAATAGTTCGACAGCCTAAGAACCCAGTTCATACTTGTAGTAATACTTGCCATAGGTCAGATCGCTTGAGCGGAGCCCAGAGAGAACAAGTCTGCTGTGAGAGCAAAATTTGATTTTGATACATTTTGCTGGGGTGACAAATTTTGTGGAGTGACAACGATCTGTGTTGGGAACACGATATCTTCTAAAGTGAACGTTCCTGTCATCTATCGGACAGTATATTCGCGAGTGGAAACTAGCTACAACTATATCTGGACCGGGCATAATTCATGTGTGGAATTGTGCTCACAAAAAGTATGTACACTCGGATGACTTATCTGGCAAAGAGGGTCATCCAAATATGTATTGTTTTCGTAAGCGCATATGCACTTATTCGATTACCTTGAATGGATTGAGGTCTTCTCAGAAGACAGTGTACACGCCGAAAGAAATAAATTTCCGCTTACGGTGGAAAATTGAATTCCTACCAATGGGTATTTCATGCAAAGAGGCCGAATAGATATTTCTTCCACTGCAGTAGTCAGATTTTCATTCATCCTTTCCAATTCCATAGGGGAGCACGATTGGTGAAACACAGTCAACATCTGGAACAGGATTTCATGGTGGAACGTCCACTCCAACTCCTACCCGACATGTGAGTAAACACAAAGGAGGTGGAAACAGCTCCATCATTCAGCTGTGATAGGAAACGAGTAGTGAAAACAAACATCCCATATCGAAAAACTAGATATACCCATATGTGGACCAGGCATGATTCATCCGGGGCGTTGAACTCACAGGCATGCTAGTGGTTCAATGGTTTCAAATAAGTGAGTAAAGTGAGTTGCTAGTGGAGAAAAGTGAGTTTTCGATTGAAAAAGGGAGTGAAAAGTGATTCACTTTAAATATAATTGTATGATTGGTTATGCAAATAAAACAGTCAAATAATTACTGATTGTATTAATACTAATGGAATCAACAATCAGTATCATATTAACTTGGGACCAGTTGCGGAAAATTAATTGTTATAGTGGAGAAAATGTAAAAAATATCATCAGAATAATATTGATGAAGATTATCCACAATGTAAAGACTGAACTGTAATTTTCAGAATGATGAATAACCAATTTACTATGAATTCACCTCATTCAATGATAAACACTGTTTCATGCCAATATTTAATTACAGCACATTAAATGTTCATAAAATCCATAAGTTAGAGTAATATCAACCCTTCAAGTACACACATCCTTTCACACCTTGGGTGTACCATAGGTGCAAATTCGCACCACGCAACTGTACCAAATAATAACTCGGTTCCTGTTCGACAAATTTGACCTTACTTTTTTTCAATTTGAAGGATAACTGTGCAGATTAACGCGGCGTGGAAGAAAATTCACAAATATTTCATTTGATCAGTGAAAAAACACGAGAATAAATCAATTTTTGACGAAAAACGAAAAGTCTTGAAATAGTTGGTGCGAATTTGCACCTGTGTGTACTTGAACCGTTAAAATTGAATATCATAGGATGAGAAATAAAATAAGATGACAATTTTCGAGAGAAGAATTTGATTTGTTTTATAAATTTCGATCAGGAAATTGATAACCAACCTGTTATGTCCTACACAGCACAGGAGTTCAAAAAGAAATCTTGAGAACTCATATTAAATTTTCCAAGCTCCAATTGGATTCTTTATGAACTCTTTCTGAACTTGTGTGCTTTGTGGGCTTAGAGAATATGTTATCATAATTGAACTTCAATCTTAGAAATTCTACCAGCATCAATTTGCTCATGTCCTATCAGAAATCTCACACAGCACAAGCTTGTCCCAAATCAATTCCCACCACGATAGTTTCGAAAGAATTGCAACAACCATTATTTAAAAAAAATTTTTTTTGTGTTCAATCATGAAAAAATGCATGCGACTACATAAAATAGTATTTTTTGTCTTGCGTGACTGCAATCTTCTCTATTACTACGAAAAATTGAATACTGAAACACATGAACACATGAAGTTATTTAATTCATGCTGCTCAATCAAGGCTCTTTTTTAAATACTTTCTTGTCAAGATCTCGATACAATTAATTCAAATTTCACTAGAAACATTCCACTTTCTCATTGGAATTAATTTCTGCAGTCCTTCAATAATTCCTTGACTTCCCACACAGCACCCTGGTAATGTTGAATTCCTGAAGAATTCTTAATGAATTCTTCATCGTTGGATTCTTTGAGAGTCCCAGGTATGACAGTTCAGAATGAGTTCTTTATGAAACCCTAGTATTCAAAGAGAACTCTTGAAGAATTCTCAAGAATGCATTATGAATTCTTTTGGAACTGACTTACTCTCTAAATTAGAAAGAGTCAGATTTCCACTCGAACGAGAAGATAGGTTCCCTTCTGGCTGCCTGAAGAGTGAATCATCACTTTAACAAAGTGGAATTTCACTCTTCAGGCAGCCAGAAGGGAACCTGTCTTTCCGTTCAAGTGAAATTCTGACTTTTCCGTATTTAGGGAGTAAAGAGAGTTTATTTGGGACATGCTTGTGCTGTGGGGGTTTCTAGAATTGTTTCTCCCACTCCCTAATTCTCCATGATCGATTTTCACTCCCTTGAATTTTCCCTGACTTCCCAGAAGTGGGGATTCTGGAAGGAGGTACGAGTGATACATCGTGCATAACTGGTGAAAAACAATAATACCCATAGAAATCAAATAAAGATCGATTCGAGTGGTATCGTTCTATCACTATGAAGCCCCATCGGGGGAAGTCTCTCTATTCCCACACAGCATTACAGTCCCAGAAGAATTCTCGAAGAACTCGAATCAAATTCTATTCTGAGAGTTTTTGATTTGTTATAAATTTCAGAGTTTCACATTGTAAAGAAAAGGGTGTCAGAATCAACACCGTATGGATTCTATAGGAGTCCACCCCGAAATTCGATGTTATAATAACACTGCAAGGTGTTGAAACAACACCATTGGGGGTGGACTTTCTCTAATACCGCCGTTTTTCTTACAGTGTAGGAGAATTCAGGAGGAATTCTTTTTTCATAATTCATTAGTCCTCTAAGAGAACTTATCACCCACAAATTTCATGTTTTGAATAATTCATTACTTTTTATAACAGAATCAGGATGAACATATGGAACAGTACATAATGAAAGAAAATAATAAGACGTTGTTGATTCTTTGTCACTCTTTTTTGTCGATCAGTTGTTCAAACAATAATTCTTTTTTGAACAATCGATAAGAAATTCTCTTCTGCAACAGAACATCAATTTGAAATCTCCATTATGCATATTAATTATTTGCATCCATACTTTATTTTGTTTTTGTTTTTTTTTTATAAATTATTTCAATAATTGCATTCTAGGAGTACATTTGAATATACCCTAGCATATACGTATATTTTTCACTCAACAAGTTTCTCCCGATTGTACGCAACTTGCGGGCAAAATTTTCACCGAATATCCAATCATTTCACTCTCAGAAAATCCCCCTCAATCCACAGGTTTTTGCAAGCGATGTGAGCGTGAATTCATGAAGAATTCAAACAAGATATGCACTAGATAATGGCGCACGATTTACGAGCAACAGTATGGATCACAGGTGGGTTGCACGCAAATCACACGCAAATTCTCGCGTGCATAACGGTCTCAAGTTTTGTACGCAGTCAATGTTATCTTGGAAGTTGATTTGATTAGTTCGATGATTAGTGATATTTCGATTCTCAAGTTTGCTTCTCATTCCTTTCCTTCGCTGTTTCACACAGTCAGATTTTTGGTAACACTTTGAATATAATACAATAATCTTCTTCGACTAAATTGAATAACTCTAAATGATTCCTGTGAATCATAACACAAAAACCATAGTACTAACGGAAATAACACTCGCTTATCATTGTTGGATGAAATATATGACGGAATAAAAAAAAAATAATCGAAATTGGACAATATTGACACACTGATCATGGAAAAAGTGAGAAAAGTGAGAATTCACAGAATAAGTGAGAGATAGTGAGGGAAATGAAAAAAAGTGAGAAAAGTGAGTCGCTAGCATGCCTGAACTCACGGGAATCTGGTACGCTTGGATGGCTTATCCAATGAAAGGGAATCATCCGATCGTATATGGTTTTTGTGAGCGCATATGCATCCATTCAATTAATTGTTCTATCTCCCCTCCTTTCCGTGTGAGCCTCTCCGCGAGCGATGGTAGACACACACTGAGAGGAAATGTCTTCCGGCCGAATGAATAGTTTCTCGGTCCTGTCTCCGTATGATATTTCTTGTGATTGGACGAATATTCCATCGGACCGAATTGTGTCATGCTTACTCGGGACGAATCGATCTCCTGAGAGAATGATCCTCTCGCTCCGAATGAAGAATTACCACATCTGGTGGAATACCTCAATCCCAAGAAGTAACATCATATGGAGACAGGACGGATGGATATATTTCCGAGGGCGGTCGTCGGACTTCCATTCATTTTTTCCAACTTTATAGGGAAGAGGATATTATAATGAGTACAACATGACGGAACACCATTACAATAGGTCTATTCACAATCGTGGTCGATCTGATTCCACATCCCCGACCGGGCCCGTCACTCCAACGTCCATACTGACCCCTACCGAAGGAACGACCAGAAAAATCCAGGTAAAACCACCATGATCATCCATCTGGGTGGAAAACATGGGGTGGAAACTAGCTACGACTATATCTGAACCGGGCATCATTCATGCGTGGGAATTTGCTCAGAAAAAGTATGTACACTTGGATGACTCATTTGGCAAAGTGGGTCATCCAAATATATATATTGTTCTCGTGAGCGCATATGCACTTATTCGATTACCTGGAATGGATTGAGGTCTTCTGAGAAGACAGTGTACACGCCGAAAGAAAGAAATTTCCGCTTACGGTGGAAAATTGAATTCCTACCAATGGGTATTTCATGCAAAGAGGCCGAATAGATATTTCTTCCACTGCAGTAGTCGGATTTTCATTCATCCTTTCCAATTCCATAGGGGAGCACGATTGGTGAAACACAGTCAACATCTGGAACAGGATTTCATGGTGCAACGTCTATTCCAACTCCTACCCGAGATGTGAGTAAACACAAAGGAGGTGGAACCACCTTCATCATTTATCTGTGATCAAAAACATGGAGTGAAAACTAGCATATCATGTTGAAAAACTAGATATAACCACATGTGAACCAGGCATGATTGATCCGTGGAATCGTGCTCACAAAAACTATGAACGCTCAGATGGCTCATCTGGCAAACTGAGTGATCCAAACATATATCTTTCCTGTGAGCGCATATGCATCCATTCAATTAATTGTTCTATCTCCCCTCCTTTCCGTGTGAGCCTCTCCGCGAGCGATGGTAGACACACACTGAGAGGAAATGTCTTCCGGCCGAATGAATAGTTTCTCGGTCCTGTCTCCGTATGATATTTCTTGTGATTGGGCGAATATTCCATCGGACCGAATTGTGTCATGCTTACTCGGGACGAATCGATCTCCTGAGAGAATGATCCTCTCGCTTCGAATGAAGAATTACCACATCTGGTGGAATACCTCAATCCCAAGAAGTAACATCTTATGGAGACAGGACGGATGGATATATTTCCGAGGACGGTCGTCGGACTTCCATTCATTTTTTCCAACTTTATAGGGAAGAGGATATTATAATGAGTACAACATGACGGAACACCATTACAATAGGTCTATTCACAATCGTGGTCGATCTGATTCCACATCCCCGACCGGGCCCGTCACTCCAACGTCCATACTGACCCCTACCGAAGGAACGACCAGAAAAATCCAGGTAAAACCACCATGATCATCCATCTGGGTGGGAAACATGGGGTGGAAACTAGCTACGACTATATCTGAACCGGGCATCATTCATGCGTGGGAATTTGCTCAGAAAAAGTATGTACACTTGGATGACTCATCTGGCAAAGTGGGTCATCCAAATATATATATTGTTCTCGTGAGCGCATATGCACTTATTCGATTACCTGGAATGGATTGAGGTCTTCTGAGAAGACAGTGTACACGCCGAAAGAAATAAATTTCCGCTTACGGTGGAAAATTGAATTCCTACCAATGGGTATTTCATGCAAAGAGGCCGAATAGATATTTCTTCCACTGCAGTAGTCAGATTTTCATTCATCCTTTCCAATTCCATAGGGGAGCACGATTGGTGAAACACAGTCAACATCTGGAACAGGATTTCATGGTGCAACGTCTATTCCAACTCCTACCCGAGATGTGAGTAAACACAAAGGAGGTGGAACCACCTTCATCATTTATCTGTGATCAAAAACATGGAGTGAAAACTAGCATATCATGTTGAAAAACTAGATATAACCACATGTGAACCAGGCATGATTGATCCGTGGAATCGTGCTCACAAAAACTATGAACGCTCAGATGGCTCATCTGGCAAACTGAGTGATCCAAACATATATCTTTCCTGTGAGCGCATATGCATCCATTCAATTAATTGTTCTATCTCCCCTCCTTTCCGTGTGAGCCTCTCCGCGAGCGATGGTAGACACACACTGAGAGGAAATGTCTTCCGGCCGAATGAATAGTTTCTCGGTCCTGTCTCCGCATGATATTTCTTGTGATTGGACGAATATTCCATCGGACCGAATTGTGTCATGCTTACTCGGGACGAATCGGTCTCCTGAGAGAATGATCCTCTCGCTCCGAATGAAGAATTACCACATCTGGTGGAATACCTCAATCCCAAGAAGTAACATCATATGGAGACAGGACGGATGGATATATTTCCGAGGGCGGTCGTCGGACTTCCATTCATTTTTTCCAACTTTATAGGGAAGGGGATATTATAATGAGTACAACATGACGGAAGACCATTACAATAGGTCTTTGCACAATCGTGGTCGATCTGATTCCACATCCCCGACCGGGCCCGTCACTCCAACGTCCATACTGACCCCTACCGAAGGAACGACCAGAAAAATCCAGGTAAAACCACCATGATCATCCATCTGGGTGGAAAACATGGGGTGGAAACTAGCTACGACTATATCTGAACCGGGCATCATTCATGCGTGGGAATTTGCTCAGAAAAAGTATGTACACTTGGATGACTCATCTGGCAAAGTGGGTCATCCAAATATATATATTGTTCTCGTGAGCGCATATGCACTTATTCGATTACCTGGAATGGATTGAGGTCTTCTGAGAAGACAGTGTACACGCCGAAAGAAATAAATTTCCGCTTACGGTGGAAAATTGAATTCCTACCAATGGGTATTTCATGCAAAGAGGCCGAATAGATATTTCTTCCACTGCGGTAGTCAGATTTTCATTCATCCTTTCCAATTCCATAGGGGAGCACGATTGGTGAAACACAGTCAACATCTGGAACAGGATTTCATGGTGCAACGTCTATTCCAACTCCTACCCGAGATGTGAGTAAACACAAAGGAGGTGGAACCACCTTCATCATTTATCTGTGATCAAAAACATGGAGTGAAAACTAGCATATCATGTTGAAAAACTAGATATAACCACATGTGAACCAGGCATGATTGATCCGTGGAATCGTGCTCACAAAAACTATGAACGCTCAGATGGCTCATCTGGCAAACTGAGTGATCCAAACATATATCTTTCCTGTGAGCGCATATGTATCCATTCAATTACCACGATCAAATTTGTCTCCTGAGAAGATAATTTATACGCCAAAAGTAATGAATTTTCGCACTCGATGAAAAATTAAATCCCTACAAATGGAAATCTCATGGAAAAAGCACAAATGGATATTTTGTTCACTGCGGTCGTCGAATTTTATTTCATCCTTTCTGATTCCATAGGGAAGCACGAATCATAGATCCAATTCCACATCCCGAACCGGATTTGTTCCCGGAACGTGCGGTTCAACCACCACCCTAGATGTGAGTAAACACATAAAGGTGGAAACACCTTGATCATCAATCTCTGATCAGCCACATGGAGTGGAAACCAGCATGCCATGTCGAAAAACCAGATGTAACCATATCTGAACCAGACCTAATTTATGTGTTGAAACAGGCTCACAAAAACTACATCCGCTCAAACGACTCATTTGACAAATTCAGTCATTTGAGCATATAGTTTTTGTAAGGCCATTTCCACACATAAATTATGCCTGGTTCTGATATAGTCGTATTTAGCTTTCTTACACGGGTTGCCAGCTTGTCGACAGCTGTCGGCCGCGAGGGTTACGTTCCGGTTTGGACTGTACATAAACTAACTACCGTGGATTCGTAGCAGTTTCACTCTCCAAGAGTGAATACTCCATTTCAAGAAATCCAGATCCCGTGATAAAGATTCTCCAGAACTGAGATAGTGTGAATTCTATTGCTCCAGATAAATGATGCGAAATCAAAACATATTTTATCGTTTATAAACGGATACTTTCTATCATACGAAGCCGCAGCAGAGACCACTCTAGTAATTCTCTAGGCCTTGCGACGCCTCGCGATGCCTTTGTGAGGAACTTGCGAGGCCTCGCGGAGCCTAGAGTGATTCCCACTAAAGAGGGACCACCACTAGCAACGTCAACTTTTCTAGTCTCCATCCTGACAACGATGATTGGAAAAAATGCTCTTCCTGTAAATTCAATTGAATCTGGAGAGACACTTCTCATGTCATTATGATTCCAGTTAATTCCCCACATTTTCAGCACGTGAGGTTACAAGTAGGAGAAAAGCACTCTAAAATCATGATTCTTCAAATTCTTTAGTATCGAAGTGAGCACAGCTTTTACTGCTTATCCGCGGTGTAAGTGTCAATGAAAAAATTCAAAAAGGTTCATAAGATAGATCTTAGTTACTATAGGGTAACCGATAACAAAACAAATCAGACCACAACAGACGAATGAAGCTCAATGCCATCCTGCTGATTGTAAAGTGGTGTACCCGTCAGGTAGAAGTTAATGTTCATTTACTGAGAATATAGTGAAGCCAACTGTAATGTACGCGTTTTTCACCAGCCGCGTGATAATTTCTCTGTCCAAACGCATGTAGCGTTAAGATTTGTTTGTATTTTCAGTGATGTTTGTATTTCTCTTTGTTCAATAGGGTTTCCAAAAAAAAAATTGGGCAAAAAAACCCTTGAACGCAATAAACCCTCTAATTCCTTAAAAACTGTTTCATATTCACTATGATTGTCAAGTCCCATTTGGCATGGAATAAATCTACATGTTTATCAATAGCCATGTACCAGCGTTGATTCTTATCTCCAATTCCATAGGGGAGCACGATTGGTGAAACACAGTCAACATCTGGAACAGGATTTCATGGTGCAACGTCTATTCCAACTCCTACCCGAGATGTGAGTAAACACAAAGGAGGTGGAACCACCTTCATCATTTATCTGTGATCAAAAACATGGAGTGAAAACTAGCATATCATGTTGAAAAACTAGATATAACCACATGTGAACCAGGCATGATTGATCCGTGGAATCGTGCTCACAAAAACTATGAACGCTCAGATGGCTCATCTGGCAAACTGAGTGATCCAAACATATATCTTTCCTGTGAGCGCATATGCATCCATTCAATTAATTGTTCTATCTCCCCTCCTTTCCGTGTGAGCCTCTCTGCGAGCGATGGTATAAACACACAGAGAGGAAAAGTCTTAAGGCCGAATGAATAGATTCTCGGTCCTGTCTCCGTATGATATTTCTTGTGATTGGACGAATATTCCATCGGACCGAATTGTGTCATGCTTACTCGGGACGAATCGATCTCCTGAGAGAATGATCCTCTCGCTCCGAATGAAGAATTACCACATCTGGTGGAATACCTCAATCCCAAGAAGTAACATCATATGGAGACAGGACGGATGGATATATTTCCGAGGGCGGTCGTCGGACTTCCATTCATTTTTTCCAACTTTATAGGAAAGGGGATATTATAATGAGTACAACATGACGGAAGACCATTACAATAGGTCTTTGCACAATCGTGGTCGATCTGATTCCACATCCCCGACCGGGCCCGTCACTCCAACGTCCATACTGACCCCTACCGAAGGAACGACCAGAAAAATCCAGGTAAAACCACCATGATCATCCATCTGGGTGGAAAACATGGGGTGGAAACTAGCTACGACTATATCTGAACCGGGCATCATTCATGCGTGGGAATTTGCTCAGAAAAAGTATGTACACTTGGATGACTCATTTGGCAAAGTGGGTCATCCAAATATATATATTGTTCTCGTGAGCGCATATGCACTTATTCGATTACCTGGAATGGATTGAGGTCTTCTGAGAAGACAGTGTACACGCCGAAAGAAATAAATTTCCGCTTACGGTGGAAAATTGAATTCCTACCAATGGGTATTTCATGCAAAGAGGCCGAATAGATATTTCTTCCACTGCAGTAGTCAGATTTTCATTCATCCTTTCCAATTCCATAGGGGAGCACGATTGGTGAAACACAGTCAACATCTGGAACAGGATTTCATGGTGCAACGTCTATTCCAACTCCTACCCGAGATGTGAGTAAACACAAAGGAGGTGGAACCACCTTCATCATTTATCTGTGATCAAAAACATGGAGTGAAAACTAGCATATCATGTTGAAAAACTAGATATAACCACATGTGAACCAGGCATGATTGATCCGTGGAATCGTGCTCACAAAAACTATGAACGCTCAGATGGCTCATCTGGCAAACTGAGTGATCCAAACATATATCTTTCCTGTGAGCGCATATGTATCCATTCAATTACCACGATCAAATTTGTCTCCTGAGAAGATAATTTATACGCCAAAAGTAATGAATTTTCGCACTCGATGAAAAATTAAATCCCTACAAATGGAAATCTCATGGAAAAAGCACAAATGGATATTTTGTTCACTGCGGTCGTCGAATTTTATTTCATCCTTTCTGATTCCATAGGGAAGCACGAATCATAGATCCAATTCCACATCCCGAACCGGATTTGTTCCCGGAACGTGCGGTTCAACCACCACCCTAGATGTGAGTAAACACATAAAGGTGGAAACACCTTGATCATCAATCTCTGATCAGCCACATGGAGTGGAAACCAGCATGCCATGTCGAAAAACCAGATGTAACCATATCTGAACCAGACCTAATTTATGTGTTGAAACAGGCTCACAAAAACTACATCCGCTCAAACGACTCATTTGACAAATTCAGTCATTTGAGCATATAGTTTTTGTAAGGCCATTTCCACACATAAATTATGCCTGGTTCTGATATAGTCGTATTTAGCTTTCTTACACGGGTTGCCAGCTTGTCGACAGCTGTCGGCCGCGAGGGTCACGTTCCGGTTTGGACTGTACATAAAGTAACTACCGTGGATTAGTAGCAGTTTCACTCTCCAAGAGTGAATACTCCATTTCAAGAAATCCAGATCCCGTGATAAAGATTCTCCAGAACTGAGATAGTGTGAATTCTATTGTTCCAGATGAATGATGCGAAATCAAAACATATTTTATCGTTTATAAACGGATACTTTCTATCATACGAAGCCGCAGCAGAGACCACTCTAGTAATTCTCTAGGCCTTGCGACGCCTCGCGATGCCTTTGTGAGGAACTTGCGAGGCCTCGCGGAGCCTAGAGAAAGACTAGAGTGATTCCCACTAAGGAGGGACCACCACTAGAAACGTCAACTTTTCTAGTCTCCATCCTGATAACGATGATTGGAAAAAATGCTCTTCCTGTAAATTCAATTGAATCTGGAGAGACACTTCTCATGTCATTATGATTCCAGTTAATTCCCCACATTTTCAGCACGTGAGGTTACAAGTAGGAGAAAAGCACTCTAAAATCATGATTCTTCAAATTCTTTAGTATCGAAGTGAGCACAGCTTTTACTGCTTATCCGCGGTGTAAGTGTCAATGAAAAAATTCAAAAAGGTTCATAAGACAGATCTTAGTTACTACAGGGTAACCGATAACAAAACAATCAGACCACAACAGACGAATGAGGCTCAATGCCATCCTGCTGATTGTAAAGTGGTGTACCCGTCAGGTAGAAGTGAATGTTCATTTACTGAGAATATAGTGGAGCCAACTGTAATGTACGCGTTTTTCACCAGCCGCGTGATAATTTCTCTGTCCAAACGCATGTAGCGTTAAGATTTGTTTGTATTTTCAGTGATGTTTGTATTTCTCTTTGTTCAATAGGGTCAATTGCACCCTTGAACGCAATAAACATCTATCTATCTATCTACAGTATCTACACGGATAAAGGTAGAGGAGTAGTAATCTATTGACAGGTATTTCAAAATTGTAATGAGTCCCATTCAAAATCGGAGTGAAGGCGATCAACTATTCACGTTACCATGGAAACGATAAGTTGCCATAGTAGAAGAGATTCTAAGCCCTCCTCCGCCCCTCACCTGGCACTATGGAGGCAGGCTAGGCTTATTCCTGGCCTTGATTTGGGCCAGTGAACTGTTTAATATGATTTCTGCCAGGGTAACATCGTAGTGATCACCAAATCGCGAGTCACCACTTCATCCCTATCGTCAAGTCGTCATGAGGACTAGGGCGAATGGTGATCAATCTCATATACTCTTCTCAATGTACATGCAAAAATATCGAATCGATATCGATCTCATATCTAATTGTTATTGAAATGTCCGCCCGATACGGAACAGGGATCTGTGCACCCTTGGGATACTGTAAACACATATATCCACTAACATGGGTAAAATTAGAGGATTCAAATTCAGAATCACATATTCTAAAAGATTTGTTACAAACTTCAGTTATTTTAGATCAAGTATATTCAAACTGGATAACACAAACTGACATAATTGATGATATTATTGGAAGTCAGTCCTTTTCATTAATCAACTTTACAGCTGGAAGAAACGATCGCCGATTTCACCAAGTTAGCCACGGAGACCTGGAATGATCTTCAAGAACTCGCGACGCACAAAAAAGCCTTGCTTCAACTAGCCGAAGAAGAGAAGCAATCTAAAAACAAATTAAAGGAAGAATACCATGGAAAGGGGAACTATATAAAGAACATAATTCTTCACGAAATTCAGGTGAGTATCAGTTGAAGCGATTGACGTTTCTTCATCTGCACTATTGCAATTTGGACAATTTTCGTGGCAACAAAATCAAGGCCATCCTATCAACTATTGATCAATATATTGACACATCATTTTGCATCCACATTCTCATATTGGAACATGGTTCTTAACGTTACATTATACTTCATTCTCTCTTAATGCCAAATCCATTTATTCCTATAAAAATCGCTTGTTTCACCTTTATTCAAGAAAAAGCAGAATGAATTTTCTCGGTATGTCCACCACCTTCTTTCATATTCCCCCTACCACATAATTTCCATTTATACTTGAGTCAGAATTTGGGGAAAAACAATACTCACTCGAGACAAAAATTTGGTTTCCAATACTTGAACGCAGGAAACTATCAATTGATTACAAAACCGAAATTTTTCATGCAGGAATACGTGGAAAAGTTCAAAAAGGCGGGGTACGACGTTCATTCGTGTATTGAACCAGTAGGAAAAGGAATATCAAAGCATCTCAAAGGTTTCCAAGTGAAAATGGATTCATGCAAGAACAATCGACGACTCATTGTTTGGGCAAATAGAATACGCAAGAACAAACAAGTGGGTATTCTCCAAATATCGCAGTAGTAATGTTTTTGTTGATTCTGAAGTAATTTGTGCTACAAAATTTATTTTCGTATTCTAATCCATCTTCATTTCCATCTTCAACAGAGAAATAATAAACTTCGACGAGATTTATTGAACGCATCCCCAAAGTGTTATAAAATGTACAATCCCGAAAAAGAAGATTTGTTTTTCCAAAACTTCAGAGGAACAAAAGCCTGTCTGCGGCTAACATTGGACGATGCATGTGAGACTTTGAAGGATCTCACCAGAGAGGTGAAGAAGCTAAAACTTGATGGAATGACGATCAGAAATGAAATTGAAAATGCATATCACAAATGCTTGATAAACCATTATGGTAAGTATAAAAATGGCGCTCTTGCCTTGAAAAATAAAACCCTTGGATGTATGAAGAAGGTGTCAATGTGATTTTGTAACGATTCGAATTGATTTGATTATGAAATAGGAATTTTTCATTTCAATGAAATTAAAATGCAACGTAACGAGCTGTGTGTTACATTCTCATTTGGATCTTCCCATTCTAGCTACCAGTTAGTTCCTGTTCGATTGAATCACTCACCAACTTTCCTCCAAAAGTTGGCTATAGAAAAGATAAATGTCATCCAATTCTAGGTTAGTTTGCATTTCGTTGAATCTTCCCCATTACAAGTGGAGAAAACAGATTCAAAATAAAATTAGTCCAGCTCCGATTGAAGCCCTGATAATGCTCAATCAGGGCATAACGATCTATGCTTCACATTCAACATTCAATTTTTATTAGGCCCTGATTATTATCACGGCGTTGCTCATAGAATTTCTACATGGGTGTATATTATACAGAGGAAGAGATAGGGTGGACATTTCTCACACTTCAAACCATATGGGAATAGCTGTAAATAAAAGGAATTCCTCCGAAGATCTCTGCGTGAATTTCAAGTTGCCGCAGTCTTTACGGATAAGAACCTTTTGATCGTTACCACATGACGCTCCGTTGAGCTTCCGCCCTCCAGAGATGCGTCTCTGACCAATTACATTTATTGTTTCTTGTTATCTGTTCAAACTGTACTGAATTTCAATTGAAATATCACCAACCGATTGAACTCGGTAGTTCCTCTTTTTCCCTGTAGCGATGTTCATATATCTCCAACCCGGTTTATGATTCAGATAACGTTTGAGATATCGATGGTTATGTTTTCGTGTGATCGATCGTCGTCTCTCCCGGATGCCGGAAGACTTATCGGCCATTTTATTCGTTAGTGATTCTCATTGACAAATGCCGCAAGACACTGCATATAATTTTCATAATTTTCCACACTCAAATTCTTGATATGAATTTTTCATATTCCGCACGCTATTTTTGTCGCATGAGAATCTACAAAAAACTCCCCTACAAAACATTGTGAATCGAGATGTCAAATCTGTTACGAATCAACATAGTCAATTCCGCGTTTCAAGGGAATTTTTTCTAACAAAATTTTGTCTGAAAATATAAAGGACATATAAAGCCTCGTTCTATATGTCCCTCTCAACCGGTAGTATTCGATGCAAGCACATAATCTGCTTCGGGAAGCTGAACTTTTCCATATATCCGTTATATAAGTTTGGTGTGTTTGAAAACACCCATGAGATCGCAGAAAATATAGATATAATATATTGCTTATTAGCCCATTCGAAAGAATTCGAGTTAAAGGGTACGTGCAAACAAAACGTGGTGTAATATTTGAAATAAATAACGAGATCGATAGAATCCAACGTTTCCTCCGAAACAAAAATCCATTTAATCGCTTCAAGAGAAAAATACTGACAATGACAAACGAAATGGTTGGTAGTGCTTGGAAACCCCCGATAAAAGCGAAGAATCACAATATTTCGTTGTAGTTTGTTCAAATGAGAAAACACGTTGGCAAATCGTGGCCGCTTCATTGTCCTGGGATGTACATTTTTGAAATACCCATACATGCAACATAGTGATTCTGTTTCACAAGTTTGTGAGTTTGCAACAAACACGGAAAAAGTTCTACCTATTTTTAGCAACATCAGTCCAAGTTTCGCTACAGCAGCTAAAAAAATAGCTGTCGATATCATAGATACTTGATTTTTTCCGTGAAGGATCAAAATGATGAAGTACACCCTCCGAAAGAAAATATGAAGCTCGCATGTTACTTCCTGTTACCTGGTAACGAGGAGACAACGGAAAACAAACAAGGATTGTTTTGAATCGAATACATAAGTTGTCGGTGAATTCAATGTTGGGAATAAGCTAGAGCAATTTATGTTTCCAATTTCTCCCTTTTTCCAACTTTTATTTGAGTACTGTGCGTACCGTTGCGTACGAGAACACAAAAGACTGCGCAACGGATACAATATCAGATCTATCAAGAACTTCGTTTTCGCTTCGACAAAGAAGACAAAAGCAAACATGATTTATCGAATTATCTTCATTATCTTCATGTCAAAATCTCACTCGATCGGACTCCTCGGCAACGTGCACACTTAAGCAATCTTCGTGATCGTTTGAAAGACCTAAACGACGACCATCAGATATCTCAATGGTGTACCGAAAATTGTTCCTCTACACAAACCGGAATCCATCATCGCAAAAACCTGTGACTCGCCCCTTCTGTCGATCATTACGACATTATCATCTTCTCTGAAACTTGGTTGACTGATGGAATTTCATCCTCTGAAATCGGCTTGGAGTTTTGATAGCGGTGAAGAGTGTCATTCCTAGTTTTGAGCTGTTCTCTAAACGTTGAGCATCTGTTCATTAAGGCAAGATTGGGAATCTCGGATGTGATTTTGGAGCCGTCTATATCCCACCATCATCACCTGCGCATCTCTACGAAGATCACGTGTGGAAGTTATTCTGAGTGCCCATCAGGATCTTTCTTTTTACTTTACGGTGCCTATAATTTACCGCATGCTTCCTGGCGTATGTCTTGCGCTGAATTATCGTGTGTTGTAATGAAGTGCAATCAGTTCAGTTTATTTGTGAATATTTTAATTTTTCTAATTTAATCTTAATAATGCTTTAATGATATTTCTAGTTACGAGGTTATCTACTGAATCTCTTGTTTCTACGCTGAGTATGGATGTAGTTAAGTTTCTTCCTAGTAACAGTGTTTATACTGCTATTTGTAATTATTTTAATCAAATTCCTTGGGACTCACTACTTGAAGGTTTGTCTGTTGATGATGCGACTATTGATTTGTATGTTCATTATCGCGGATTCACCCCAGTTGATTGATCTAATACAAGCGTATAAAATCTCTAATTTGTTGCAAGATTACATTAATTTGCGTTCTCATCTAGTATATAAATGTTACAATGACTACGTTAGGTCAACTGAATTGCAGATCGCTGATAATGTAAAAGGCTTTGGAACTTTGTCAACTCACACCGATCCGATAATGCTATTCCTAACAACATGTTTCTAGATGGCGTTTCAGTTAGTTCTCTCCAACGATCTGTTACATTGGGGAAATATTTCTTGGGATCAATTCTCTAAGCATCAATAAAGGACCTGGGGATGACGGTATTCCTCCTTTATTCCTAAAATCTTGCAGCTATATATTATCACGACCCTTATGGCTAATCTTTTCCATCTCGCTGGAAAAATAGTCTGATTATACCGATTTTCAAGGCTGGCAGCAGATCTGATGGAAACTATAGACCAATATCAATTATAAGCGTGATTCCAAAATTATTTGAATCTTTAGTAACTGATAAATTATCTATGTTCTAGCATCTTCTCTGACATGCAACATGGCTTTGTGCCTGGTCGCTCAACAGGCACCAATTTGTCTATGTAATTATGTTTCGAGGGTTCTGGATGATAACAGTCAAGTTGATACTGTTTTCTTTTATCTAAATTAAATCATCTTTTCCGTGGTAACTATTTGATGAATCTTTAGTTTGCTCAGGCGTTCCGCAAGGTCGCATTTGGGACCACTGCTTTTACACTTTTTATTCAAATTTGCGAAGCATTTAATTTTGCGGATGATTTGAAATTGTTCATGAAAATTCGTCATACGCTGATGCAATTCCTCTGCAGTCGGATTTGTATGAATTCGAATCATGGTGTTCCATGAATAAATTTAAGATGAATATAGAGAAATGTAAAGTTATGAGACTGTCGAGCAAATTGAAGACAAATACCTTCTCTTATGAGTTGAGTGGCTCAAGCTTGGAGGTTGTGCAGAATATGCTCGATTTAGGTATTACGTTCTATTCCAAGCTTAATTTTACTTCTCTCTATCATAATGTGGTGAACACATCAACATTGATAACGTTATACAATGCTCTACGCGACTCATTTGGTCTCCTCATCATGACAAATATTGTAAACTTATCGAGAGAGTTCAGCATAGATTTACGATTTTTGGCTTCAAAAATGGCTATATCCTGCCATGATTATGGTCCGTTGATGGGGTTGTTCAACATGAACTCGTAGAATGATCAATGATATTCATTTTCAAAATAATCAATGGTCAAATCAATTGCCCTGAACTTCTCTCTAAAAATTTCAATGTACCCTCCAGGTCTCTTAGGAACCCATTACTTTTCAATGTTCCTATGTTTAAGTCGCAATTCTTTTATACTGACCCAGTAAATCGAATTTGTTGTTTAGCAAATACTTATAGAGATGAGTTGGATTTCTTTTCTGGATCAGTTTCAGTATTCAAGACTTCTGTCTCTAGAGCATGTTCTAGTAGGTGTGTGAGATTGTAATATTCTTATACTCGTTATTTATCCTGTACAGGATGTTATATTTTGTACTATGTCTTTTTGTAATCCGTCTGTTCACTTTATATGATTTCTTTTTTTTTATTTTTATTTTATCTGTTAAATTTTCACTGTATTGTATCAATAATTTGGTCACTAAAGGGCGTTATTGCCCGTTGAATAAATAAATAAATAAATAAATAAATAAATAAATTATTCAAAGTACATGTGTCGAATATCAATTTGTGAAACGATAAAATATTTTTTACACGCGAATTGAATTCAATTAATGAATATTAGGGGTGTGCGAGTAGTGATTTTTTCGAGTCGAGTCGAGCCGAGTACTTGAAATTCACCGAGTACACGAAAATTTTTCGAGTATCTGCGGGTAGATTTTCGAGTGCTCGAAAATTATATAATATATATGAATATGAATATAATCTATATGTGATAGTGGATAACGATCCCTTATGTTCTCTAAGAATATTCTACCCTTCGCAAATGATGATTCATAATAATTCTAAGAAAATCGAAACATTACTCGAAAATTTTTGAGTAACTCGAAAATTTCGAGTAGTACAAAATACTCGAGTCGACCCGAGAATACTCGAAAATTTCGAGTACTCGCACACACCTAATGATTATGGATGATAAAAAACTAGAAATTATTGACTCCCAAGAGCCCCGATCGTCGCTCACGTTACCGTGTCGAATTGAATTTTTAATCTACACAGTTATGTTCGACAACAATGATTATCGGTATTCCAATGATTTGATCAATAGTTTTCCTATATTATTATAACGTATAATCGAGATATTCGATGAAAGCGGAATAACGAAATTAATGGCTTCGGAATATCGGAGATCAAAGCGTGGTTATTACGATATAACGATGAATCATGAAGTTTAGGGAGGATTCGGGAAAAATGATGGACCGATGATTTCGAAATAATTTGGAAAATATTTATAGGACCAAGCATGATTCTAACGTGCTGCATTTGAAAATCAATACAAAGAGATATAAAAAGAGATCAAATAGATAATTCTAACGTACGATTGTTAATTTCCTAGTTCGGCTGACGTAAAGATTCCGAGATTACAGTTATGTATTTGTGCGTATCCTTTACAAATGATAACAGCGTTCAACTTTGCAAGTTAGCGGAAAAGATAAGAGTTAACTGTTGAGAGGGCTATTCCGAGCAGGTTTCTCTCTACACACAACGATTAGAATATTCGAGGGAATGAATTTTCTCACGATTTTCTACGAATAACATGAGAGAATATGTACGTTCTTGTATCAACGAGTCTTCCATTCATTACTTCATTTTATCAAGGTGGAATACATTCGCTCTACTTATGGTAGAAAGTTCTTCTTCTTCTTCTTCTTCTTCTTTTTCTTTGAATGTTCTCTAAGACGAGTTTCCTGTGGAAACTTTGGTTTCGCGTCAAACTTGTATTCGTCACCTAGGTGTAGAGGTCAGGATAAGGAACTGTGGCGGGAAAACCGATAAAACGGAATAGGGAGAGTACATTTATGTACCAAAGGGCCGCGCGAGCAACGTACATGTCCAAAACTTTGTGTAAAATAACGTTAGGTGAATCTTGTTGATTGGAGCAACTCTATGTTTCTTTTCATTTGGTTACTTTGAAAACAACTGTTGAATCATCGAGTTGGGAAAATTTGCATATGCGGTAACAAATTGCTGTGACATCGCCGAGTCGCAAGAAAGTTTGAATCTCTGGTGTGCAAGGAAATGGTATTATCCTCCGATCTCGTCCCGAAAGATTTCCCTCCTGAACCACACGGGGGTCAATATCTCCGAGTAACGATTTGCCGATGACGACCTGTTTCCTTTGTGGCTGCGTCGTGGCGTCCTGGAAATCCGGACCGCAAATCAGATCCGAGAAAGGTAACCTCAGAGTTGGGCTTAACGGCTTTAACGACCTGATGTGGCGAGACAATTCATGGCTTCTATAAACTTTACCTTCAACCAGAAGTCAAAAGTTAGCTAAATCAAAACTATTCTATTAACCGGGGCTTTCGAATAAAAAACTTTCCGAGCGAAGAAAATCGTCCCTCGGATTACTTTCTATTTCATCGCGATTGAATTGCTAATCCACCAAAATTCGAAAGAAAGTTCCCGTTTGTTTATTGTGAATCGTGAGGGATGCGTACCAAACAACGCAGGGTGAAAGGACGAGGATGAAACGAAACAAAAGTAAGAGATAAACCGTCAAGGTTTGAGTGCGTGTTGAGGAACAGAGAGAAAATACGTGTGAGAGGGTGATTCGTGTACGCGTGTAAGAAATGGAGAAACTGTACGGGAGTACGGTAGGAACTTTGTCGGAACAACTATCGTGATAAATCTTTAGGCGCACGGTGGTGAACTACTTTCGTGAAAGAGGGAAGTGGAAGTCGAGAGAAGGTGATGGCATAGAGTTTTACAAAAAGTTTCATTATAAAAGCCAAGTTGCCATAGTTCCAACCTCGAATGTGACGCAACCTCCCTCCCTTTCCCTCTCTCGAGAAATTCAATCTTCCATTTCTCGTGTGATAACGTGTGAAATATCACGTTGGAATCACACACATAAATTTAAATTGGCCCATTCAAGTTCTTTCTCCTTATAAAATCGTTATATAAAAAAAATATTCCCCTTCAACAAATTGAGATTTATTATGATTTGGGGTGTTTTTAGCTTTGAATTTAGTCGCGGCTGAACAAAATTTATCCCATATTTAATATTCCTGTATGGAAATATTTAGCTGAAAAATGTCTACAAAACCATGAATAATCTCTGAAAAGCATTGCATATTCTCTACAACAGTTTGAAAAACTCTGAAAAAATTTGGGACACTCTGCAGCAGACTATTTTCAAACTTTTCCCGAGTTGTTTCATTTTTTTCAGACTAATAGGAACGAAATTGCGCCCTGAACAAATTTTGACAAAACTCTAATACATTGTTGACATTCCTCTGACTGTTGAAGAATTTGGAAATCCTATATATACATTCATGTGATATATTCGAATATTATACGTGAGAAAGTGTTGGAAAATTTTTTAATTTTTCTGCAGCAGTCAGAAAAATTTTATGAATTCATCAGAGCTTCATCAGAATTTTCTCAGAGTGCCATTTCATTCCCATTTATCTCCATAAAAATTTAAAAAACACTGACAAACTCTGACAAACGTCTGTACAGAATGTCCCAAATTTATTAGATTTTTCATGAAAATTTCAGAGCTTCTCAGATTTTTGCAGAGAAAATGAGATGTTTTTCAAAGATTATTCATGGTTTAGTCAACATTTTCCAACAAAATATTCCCATACCGGTTCCCCTTCATTTATATTAACCATATTGACTCATTCCAATTGAAATCACTCAAAATCTCTATATTTTTCCCTCTCTTTCCATATCGAATTTATCAATTTTTATAGAAAGTTTCATGCTTGAACATATCGCGAGTTCTTTGTGAAACAAAGATGAATACCTTTCCAAATCATAAACAAGTTACACAAATTGAATTCATCATTTTCGAGAAAAGTTCCTGTGTACATGAAACGTACGTGGAGGATTGATGAGGAAATATGGACATCAATGATTCGTTTACATGAAAATTTCATTTCCATGCGAAGATTATTGAATTACGAGTGATCGAAAAATTCGTTCATTTCTGACGACGAAACAGGGATGGGGTATGTTTGATGAAATATCGCAATGCGTAATCGAATCCACATACAGGTGAAAAAATAATTCGTTGTGGCAGCTAAAAATTGACTACCATACACGGAAAAAAAGATATTATATGAATTACCAATGCCGGTTTATAAACTTCCAATTAAATTTTCTGATTTCTTTGATTAGAAAAAAAATAAAGTCTATAAGTGTCCTTGTATATTTGATAGGTTTGTAGAGTTGCGGGAACAGTCGATGTTCAGTAAATATTGTCTCGTCACGGATAACTTTGAAGTCAGTAGATTTAATAAAACAAGCAGTTCTGAATTCTATAGTATTTCTTACTACTCAACTCATGTAGAGTGAATACATGTTCAATGTAAGTTTCACTTGAATATCGAATCATTTCAAAACATATAATTAGTTGTATATTTATATTCTACATTGTAGTAAAGAGTACTTCATATTCATGTAAACATTATCGATTATTTGTTTCATAACCACGAATTGAAATAGAACATTACGTTCCATTTTCCCGGTATAACTGAATCTTGAAAATTGTTGATGGCGTGAAGATCATGAACTGGATCGGTAGTTAATTATCAGTTGAATTCCCCTTGAAAATACAGGAGCACTTGGATATTTGATTTATCACTAAAATGGAATAGTGAAAATAGTGATAGGAAGTTTAGAATATATGAGAACCAAAATATTAAAAACCACTCACTTATGAAAACAATGAAAATCTCTAATACTAAAATCAACAGCACATTCAATGCATACATGCCAATATAACCTATGAATATGAAACATATTTATCCGCAACGTTCGTCCCTGAATTCTGATGACGTCATGTTGATCATTAAGATTCAATTCTATGATCTCTCGCTACTATATCATAGTGTAGCTCAAGTCGGTGCAGGTTAGGCTTTAGTCGCGTAGGTAGGTACGTAGGTAGGTAGGTTCGAATCCCCTTTCTTCGTCGAAAAATTGATTTCCCAACTCAATGAGAACATTGACCAGCATCATCAACAAAGTGGTCTTGGGAAGAAACTGAGAAAATTATTTTTGATTGTCTAATATTAAAAATCTTTTTTATTCAATATATTTTTTCATATATTTTTTATTAAATACTTCGGATAAATCTAACTATTGATTTTGGTAAAACTGATGTATGATGATAATATTTTTCATGATTTCATTAAATATTGTATACAAGATGTATTGGTGAATTCTACTAGATAATTTTATACATCTTATCTTGAGTAAAGGGTCATGAAAACAATAAACAGAAACCTTATTCACAAATATATGTGGTGACTCTTAAACAAATGGCTGACTCGGCTGAAGTGGTAAGAGTTACTATTGAGTTTGATAATCCCGTATTTTATGAATGTCTTTAGTAGAATGAATTACAGTTCTAGTAAAAGTAACTACTTTTTTTTTCCGTGTGGCTAATTTTTGTGGTTAATATTTGGATAGCGAGAAGAATAGCTATTATAGCGATTTTTCTTTGCAATCAGTGTTTCGCTGTACTAGTTTAGAAGAATCGTTAAAAGAACAACCAATCGAGTGGGAAAAAAATTCATTGGATAGGAGAGGATCGATTACATAATCTTTCGGCTACTAATTCAAGCTGCTAGCGCTTGAGAGCCACCCTACCGATTGAATTTGTCTTGTTCCAATGATACATATAGCTTTAGCAGATTGCTTCACATTCAATTGTGCAAAACTGCATGCAAACGAATGATTATTCTAGAGGTTGAATATTTTCACGGAGAGAAAAAATTTGCTGACGCAGCAAATCGAGGTATTATATATAGAATAGCAAAATTTTTTGCTGACCTAGCCAAAAATTTGCTATAACAGCAATCGTGTTAGCTACGACAGCAATTTTCTAGCTGTAGCAGCAAAAAATGTTTGCTCCGCCAGCAAATTTTCATTATTATTTACAGAATAGCAAACAAATTTTGCTGGGATAGCAAACATTTTTTGCTGTCACAGCTAAAAATTCGCTGTCGCAGCTAACAAGATTGCTGGAACAGCAAAAAATTTGCTGCTCTGGCAAAAGGAACCCAGCGAAAGTAGATTTCGCTGCCACAGCGAATCCCTTTTTCTCCGTGTTGTTATTAGAGTTGTTGAACATTTTTTGAACCTCAAAATGTCTATGCATTTGTCAAATGTTCATTGAATTCACATTGAATGTTTAGCCATCTTGTTCTCTTCAGGTATGTATACTGCAGCTACAAAAATTGCTCCACCAGCAACATTGCTTCTGCAATCATTTTTTGTCCACGCACAAAAGCTATGTTAGCACCTATGGCTATAATGATAGCTGCAGTAGCGCAGTGCACTCACACGGAGAGAAAAAATTTGCTGACGCAGCAAATCGAGGTATTATATATAGAATAGCAAAATTTTTTGCTGACCTAGCTAAAAATTTGCTATAACAGCAATCGTGTTAGCTGCCACAGCTAAAAATTCGCTGTCGCAGCTAACAAGATTGCTGGAACAGCAAATAGTTTGCTATCACAGCAAAAAATTTGCTGCTCTGGCAAGAGGAACCCAGCAAAAGTAGAAAAGTTTTTGCCGTCACTGCGAATTCGTTTTGTTTCCGTGTAGAATTTCATAATTTCGAATCAATGATCATTGCGAAAGGAGATTTTTCTTCCAACAATTATATTTTTCTCATCTTCGTCTTCACAGGGACCTTTATTTTGTGAGTTATAGCCTCGAAAAAAACTATCCTATCCTCTCAGCCAGTTGACATACGAGGGACTTTGTTCGATCCCGACGATCAAATACCTCCGATAGGAAGTACAGGATAGAAAATTCGTTTCCACCACGTACTCACAACGGTAACTTTGAAATCAAGGAAAACGTAAGGTAAAAAGCATCTAGAACATCTAGCACGACGTCAAGTGGCAAAAGATGGAGAACGTAGCGGTGCAAAAATCACTAAGAGGACAAGAAAGCCCTCGCAAACTTAGGTTACGTAAATATACGTGTTGTGCATTCCAGTCTCGACATATGTACTACGACTTGCATTCACGTCCAAGTCCACTCCTTCTCGGGACAAGACTGTATTAAATCAAGGTAAGGATCGCAGGACGAATTTCAAGCGTAGCTATCTACATTCTGAATGATTTTTCAAGGGATTAATTAGATGCGTCTACATCTGCATTTCCGAGGTTGTTGGAATTCTTAAAGATCGAAGGTACGAACGGAAGATATAATTTGTGGGGAAAATCAAGTATGAGAGAGAATTGAATATGATCGATCCACGAGGCTCGAATCAAACCGCCGATTCTCTGGCGGAAAACTTCAGCTCGAGATCATCGCGTGGGAAATATTTGCCGGTCGATGAGAGCCTGTGTTTTCGCTTCTTTCGCGAAGAAGCATAAAGGATCCTTCGAAGCTCAAAATATTTGAAAAAGGACGTAATATTTCTCCTCGAATCGTAAGAGAAATCATAAAATGACATTGTTATGAAATAAGCTGATACCAGTTATCAGTAAAATATGATAGCCAGATAAGTGGTAATATTCTCCGCTCTGTTCCGGTTCGCACATGCCTGGCTATCTCATTTCGAACCGTCAGACTTCACAAAAAGGATCTTCCGTTTCCTCTCTCGCCAACGTAAGCTCTGTAAAAGACTATAGCATGACCTAATCCTCCTACGGTCCATATCCCTTTCACGATATATTATTTCGATGTGAAATGCAAATCGCTGTTTCCCTCTCTCCCCTTCTCTTTTTCACTCTACTCTGTACTAGGATTTCATTTCGGTCTCCATCGTTGCTGTCGGTACCGTTGCCGCTTGGCGTTCTTCCCTCCACCTTCACTTTGCAAGGAACCCGGAGGGACATGGCTCGCTACCCTGCGACCGTGCCACCCACCTACCTTCGATCCGATAAGGATTTCATTTTACCCTGGAGTTTCATTTAACGGTAATTAAGTTCCTTTTCTCGAGAGCTCTCTTTTATAGCATAAATAGAGGAGAATAAGCAAATTTCGCAAAATCTGTGATATACGTGAAACGCCTTTATTCACTTCATCACTAAACTATCGATGTATCGAATAGAAGAAGTTGAAGTGTGACTTTGTCCCACAAAAACAGTATTGTCGCGACAAAGTTGATTTGAACTCCGATCCAGGAATGATTTCATAATGCGACAATATTGTAGGAATACTCGCCCGGGATCATTTTTCCATATTACCCTACAATGTCACCAACTCTGGTTCGATACTGGCACAGTTCCGCTCTCCTGAAACTTGAGTGTTTCCTCAATGGTAAAGGTTGAGTACTGACACAAAACTGTCTTCCTACAGGAACCAATACCTTTTGAAATCCATCCAACGATTGGTGCCAGTTGAGAAACAGTAATGATCCTGAATAAGAATCGAACTACGGCAAATACAATCTTGCACTGAGAAAAAAGCGATGTGGTTACAGCAACCATTCTTGCGTGGTCAAGGGCTTATGGTTACAGTGACCTGAAGTCTCGTTATGATAACCAGAAAAACAAGACAAACCCACGTGGATCTGTTTGTAGCAACTAGATGGAATGATCGAAGCGAAAAATAACTAATTTGCCTGGTCATGCAAACCAGATTTTATCCTGAGTATGCCAATACTTCGCCTTCTAACAACTCTGGCAATTTCCACATGGATTAGAAACCCTTCGACTTTTAGTAAATCTACAAATTGCTATTCCAACAGTTGAAACTCGGGGTATTTTAATCGTTTCTTCTCCATTCATCCTGGATTTGTATTATATATGGCAAACATTAAAATCAATAAGAGAAGAAAAAAGTGAGAAAGCGTCTCGGAGATTGCTTCATTGACTCGAGCCGCTTGAAAATGACACATAAACACAAAGAAAAGACAAAGATAGAGGAAAAAGTTTCTCCTCGTCCGGAATGTGACCCTGTCCTCGCGAATTATTTCTCCTCGTAGAAAGAAAGGGAGGTAACAGAAAAAGGGGAATATAAAAGAAAGGAATTATGAGAAAAAGTGGAAAAAGGATAGTAAGATATCCCTTCTCTTAATTACGCGAAAATACTCTCGAGACTTTAATGGATTCCGATGCACGGAATAAAAAGGAAAAATTTCAAGGATGAGGGGGACTCGAGGTGAGCATAAAAAACGGTAATTAAGATATAAAGAAGAATCCGCGACAAAATCACTTTGAATGTTGGAGGAAACAATAATGGTGATTTTGTAACAATTTGGATTGATTTGATCATAAGATATAGTGTTTTTATTCGAATGTAAATAAAATGCAACGTAACGAATCTATGTTCTACATCCTTTTTTAAATTCCATATCACTTGATACTTTCTATAAAAGATACCACACCTGTGACTCAGATCTTATGATAGATGTAACATTTGGTACTCAACAATACAAATCTCTTCATATGAAATTAATTCACAAATCGAGATGATTCGATAAGATTTATAGATGAGAGAGAAGAGAAAATATATCTGATTGAAAGATGCAATGATCGGCTTATCGCAAGGTTGATTATTAACAGGTCCAAGTCGTCGTCTTGGTTGTTCCGTAACAATGATACTATACGACGTAATAACGATAGTGGTAGTAGCGTAGTGTCATCATCGCAGCTTGATAGCGTGGGTCGTTGCTGGTTATATTTCAGCAGGTATACCCTGACCGGGGTTATCATGCGAATATCTTGCCAAGAGTTGCGGGATAGGGAAGAAGGGGGTGGTATAGGGTAAGGCCGCGGGTATTATTTGCGTTATTTATACGTCCCACGAGCATCGCCCGGTTTATAATCGAGCGTGCCTGCCCGACGGCCGTGATTACACATCGTTATCCTAGTTAACCCACCGGAAATGACGGGCTGAAACCGCTCCTCCGGCTCAACTATATACACCAAAGTGTACACATATACTGTATAAACACACGTAGATTCAGAAGTTACATTCCTCGTGTCGTATCTTTGGTAGATCTTGTATCAACCAGCCAACTTTTCCCCAATGATGAAAACAATGATCCTCTCACGCTCATGGCGGTGATGATAAAGATAATTACAATCCTCGATTCAATCGACGTGATATAAATTTCGTTCTATTCGGGTATACAGGGATGTATACCTGAGGTAAATTCATAAAATAAATTGTAAATTTGAATGTAATTTTATACAAGTGTGTGCACATGGAGCTACGCGTGCGTGAGTTATTTTCATCGAAAGGTGTGAGGTGAATAAACGAGCGCGCGTACGCGACACTTAATTCATTGGTTAATCACCTTAATTAATATTCTGCGTTCTCCGGGTAAAGCGTGCATACATACATGCTCTCGTGTATAAGCGTGGAACTACATTTTCCATAATGCATGACGATAAATAGGTTTGCTTGGGCCACGGTAACCTGCCGTGGGGGTTCATACCAAGGGGTTGATCGACGGTAGGAGCTGTTCGGAGCTTCCGGATTCTGGTTAGCCGTCGTTACACACGGTAGCTGCTAATTTGCCTGGAAAATGTCAGGTTCGCCTACGGCGTCGTCGTAGAACGTACAGGTGGTATATGTATAGAAAGAATCTCATACATACATCGCACATACAATGTCTTTAACATGAAATTTCATAGCATCTCAAATAATATTGTACAATTTTTCCAATCGATAATTTATAGCAAGGAAATGACGAGTCACGTCACGGCCGGTGCATATATTATTCTTGCTTCGATATTATCCCTAGGAGACAATCAATATCCATGCAACATTCCTCTTCATCTACATCCGCCAATCCCGAATCAGAAATTTCCAGACCGAAATACCATGCATTCTATGTGTATCAAGCGATCCCCCGCTCTTCGATATTTTTAAAAAAATACATTCCATCGCTGAACACTCGCTTTCAATCGAGCGCGGTGTATTGAAATTTATATTAAATGTCCAATAAAATTCTTGTATCAGCAGTTTCAATGATGATTGTATCAACAATTCATGCTCATATTCACGCGATTCGATTTATATGTATCTATTATGGATTTATTTTCAAATCGCGTGTGAAGTGTCGGGAATATCTGTCCCTAATTCTTTAAAAGTAGTACCTGATGCTCTAGATTTTAATGGTTCATTGTGGATTCAATGTAATATTTCGAACAATAGGAGTATACACCCGATTACGATGTATGCGTACATTACTTTCGGTTCCCTAGTCAATCCGTATTAATATCATTCACGCTGCATCCGACAGTACCCACAGTGAATATTCCCATTATTACACGTGTATCTCATTGTACTTGTAGTCGTTATATGGGATGCTCGTACGTGTTCCTTATCATATTGCAATTGATTTTCATAGACCTGTTATTATCGTTCAATTGAATTTCTCCATCAACGCGGTTCCGTTTTCACAATCTCATTCGAATATAATATAATAATTACTGTATCGTGATCGAAAGAGATCCCATTGTATCCTAATTTCGATGGCCTAAAAATTCCTTGGCAAAACTTTACGAATAAAGGGAAGAATAACTTGAAGTTAGGGAGAAGAGAAATGATAGACGAAATGTGAATGCATATGTGCACCAAAAGAGGTCTTCTATCGTTTTATATGAATAAAAATGAAAAGAACAGCTCAAAAGACTTTCTTCACAGAAACGGGAAAAAGAGAAATGTGTCGGAGGAATGCTACACGCATGAAAATGCTCGCGATGGAATAGCTAATCCACCCATAAACACATTCGATATCGAACCGCCTTACCTTTCTACGCCTGTAGGTATACAGGCAAAGTGCTTTTATTTATCTCTATACATCTATTGTACGATATACTTCCAACCATAAACGTGTGTACAAATATCGAAGAGACTGCATATTCTTTTACCTTTATTTTCTCTTTTATTGTTCTGTATGTCCAATAATTTCAATCGAAATTTTGTAATCTGTAATTTGACAACGAAAAAATGAAATTCAAATCGAAGAAGCAAAAGTCATATGGATCTAAATTGGGATGAATTCACACAATTGCGATTATTCGTTTCAATTTCACCGGCTGGGAAGATACAATTACAGAATTCCCAACTCATTTTCAACTCTTTTTCATGGATGTATATTTTGGATAATTACCAGATTGCACTCAGAGAAAAATCTGGCTGGCACAACCACAGCACGTCGTTGATTTTTGCCTTGACCATCTTATGTAGTTGCTACAACTACATTCATGTGATTTTGTCTTGTTTTTCTCGTCATCATAATCAAATTTCACGTCAATGCAACCGTGAATCTTTGACCATGCGAACATAGTTCCTGTAACCACGTTGCTTTTTTCTCAGTGTGGAAATAAAACGTAATGACCCTGAAGACAACGGCCGGAATCCATCGGTTATTTCCAGAAACTCCTTACTCAACTTTGTGGAAGTGTTTTCCGCTAAACAAATCGATTGAATAATTTCTAACTTTTCGTTTCCTCTACTTGATTTCTTCAAAAAAACTTTGTATTAAACAATTAATATAACAATTGGCCGATAGATTTCAACCGATATCTTCAGGTTCGTTAAATGATGACACGCATCAATTTAAACCTTCGCGGCACATATTTTTCAAATGAACGGTTTTCCATGGGAATTGGTATACGAGGGTTCTTCGTGGTCGCTGCGGACGAATCTGGCCTGAGATTTTGAAAATTCGGAATAACAGATCCAAGATGCCGGTCAAAAATTTGAAATATCACCGGATTTCATTAAAAATTTTCATACAGGGGTTTTCGATATTCCCAATTACGAATCTAACCTCAAGTTTTGGAAATTCAAAATGGCAGTTGAAAAATGCAGCCAATAAATTCGAAATATCACTGGATTTTATTGAAAATCATTTCACATGGGTTTTTGGGGTCGCTGGCTACGAATCTGATTTCAAATTTTTCAAATTCAGAATGGCGTCCTCAATATGTCGGCGAAGTAATTTGAATGTTACTGGGTTTCATTAAAAATCATTTCGCAGGAGTTTTTCGGGTCACTGATTAAGAATTTAATCTCAGACTTTGAGAATTCAGAGTGGTGGATTCAAGGTCGCACCAAAAAATTTCATACATATATCACCGGGATTCATTGGAAATTACTATACAGGGATTTTCGAGGTTGATGATTACGGAATTGACTTCAGATTTCAGAAATTCATGATGGTCGATACTAGATGGAAGCCAAAGATTTCAAATATTACCAGATTTCATTGAAAATTATTTTACTGCGGTTTGTGGGATTTTGTGGATGACAAATTCGATTTCGGTTTCTGAAAATTCGAAACGATGGGTCCAAGGTGGCGGCCAAAAATCAAAATATCGAATTTTTCATAGAATTGCAACATTAGATTGTTTTGACTTGCTGGTTACGAATCGAAAATTTGTATGAAAAGGGATTGAGAATTGTCAACAATTTTGGAAGATGGAATCAAAACAGAGAGTCGCTTTCCACTAAATCCGGAGACACGATGAATTTTCTCATCATTTTATCATTCTTGATCATTTATCAGAGCAGCTCTCTGTTCTTATCCTATCTTCCTAAATTTATGACAATTCTGAATCTCTTTCACAAAACTCCAAGTTCATATCCGTAACTAACAAGTCCGAATAATTTTATGTTACAATTTATTGAAAAATTCGGTGATATTTTAATATTCCGCCCGTCACCTTGATGGTGATTCATAATCTCAGTTGAACAATTTCCAATAAAATTCGGTGATATCTGAAACTTTGGACTCCTATTATCTTGAATTCAAGATTTCGAATTTATGAGAGTGAAGCTAGCAGTGACAAGTTAGCAGCCGATGTATGTGAATTTGATTAGAATTATTTTATCCAATATTTGAGCAGCCAAACCGTACAGTTCGAAGACACTGAATGAATTTCTGATATGAAAGACGGTGAAATCAATTCCAATCAAAAAGTCACCTCAATCGGTTGCTAGCTCGTCGTTGTTACCTTCGTTAGTATTTTGAAATTTATTCAACATTTGTTTCATTTCATGAAATCTGAAGTCAAATTCGTAATCAGTGACTCCGAAAGCCCCTCATTGATAATTTTCAATAAATTCCGGTGATATCCACCATTCTGAATTTTTCAAATCTGAGGTTAGATTCATAATCAACGACCTGCAAAAACCCCTGTGAAATTATTTTCAACGAAACCGGAAATATTTCAAATCTTTGGCCACCATTTGGATCCGTCATTTCGAATTTCTGAAATCTGAAGTCAAATTCGTGACCCAGTAATATTAATTAATTAATTAGTCGCCGTTTGGAATCACTAAATAATTTCGTTTTAAAAACCGTCGGGTATTGAATACCCGGCCACAAATGCCGTCGAGTTGAAATCCCCGACTGACTCTCGACTTTCTCGGAAGTACCAACTGTCAGAAACCCTGCAGCCTTTTTTGCCCTTTCGTCGTTATTTCAAGCGAAAAGAAATCACAGTATATCAATGTGGAATTGATGAATATCAAAGATGATTTACCATCATTGATATTACGAAAACAAATCACTCGCTATTCGATTCCCCGTAGACCGAGTATCGTCAATCCCAGGCGTTCTGTTTTCGATACAGGGACGAGATGATTAGGTCTCTTTTCACGGTTCGCCGAATTTTCGCTTTCTCTCATATCCCCTTTAGGGTCCCTTTGTACTTATTTCTCCCCTCCTCAAGATAAACATATTTAGTTCGGTTAATTTCATGCAAGATAATTGGATTTCCCGCTCTTTTATTCTCAGCATTGAATGTCATCAAAATCACGTCCATGCATTTTCCTATTAATTTGTTTTATGAAGGTGAAAATGAATGAATAACTGATCTCGTCAATAACGGATGATCAAAATAACACTCATGAAATATTGGTATTACGATTACGTGATTCGAGCATCATATTTCCATAATTATTTCCGTGTTTCATAAATTTGCCGCTAATCACGAAAATATTTACTCTATGATAACTATGAATCAATAATGAATCATGAATATTGCAGAGACCTAGTATTATAAAATGACAATGCGCAATCATTCAATTTCACATTTGAATTTGCAATCCATGAATACATCTCCATCCACCTCAACTGGAAATCAATAACGTAATGTAATGATAGTTCTCTCTTTTATTCCTCATCCTGGATTCTCAATACTGCACTGTTAAAAATTTCTGCATTGATTTTAATGTTTTTACTGGAAGTTTTCTTTCAAGTACGTACATGAATTCAGTTTCATGCACATTTTACATGAAATTTAATGTAAACTATAGCATAATCTATAGTCTTTTCATGTTTTTGTACATTAAATTTAATGCAGAATGTATATGAACCTGATTTCATGTACGTAATTGAAAAATACTTCCAGATATTTCTGACAGTGTGTATTGTAACAAACAAACTTGGTGCTCATTTCGTGAAATATTCATCAAAAAATGTGTTGAAATTAAATGAAACCATTCATCAATTATGTAAACAGAATTTACCTCGTTGTTGTATCATTCCAAAACGTTCAAAGAGTTGTGACAAAGTAGAAACGACTTTTCACGATGAAGCGAAATGATATCGAAATCACATATCGATTATAAAATATGTGTATCCTTAATATTTTAGAATTCAAAAGTGTCGATAGATATTAAAAAACCAACAACCGAAAATCTGCTTGAATCTATGAAATCATGTGACGGGATACGTGATTTGTTAACAATCCACTTTACGTACTTCATTATTTCATTTGACGCACTTTGAGAACGACTCGACTGCGCGCAGTCAAAGAAGAAAGTATGTAACCTACGAAGGATGGTAAGTGAAGTTTCACCAGTGGAAAGAGAGATTATTCTTGCGATATTCCGAGTACAAGGACTGAATAACGAGGGACACAAAACGCAAAGCGTAGGGAAAAATATTCAAAAAAGCTCGACACGTTATTACAGATGAGACATGGGAGAAAAAGAGCGATTGCGCGGAAGCGGAAGTAATTGCGGAAATTGCTCGACTACTTCTGTCTCAAAGGGTGCACGAATATGCGCATACAAAAAGCGTCTGAGGATGAGATACTAACACTTTTCTCAAGAGAGGGAGAGGCTTTCCATAGGCATCTCCAAGTAATGACACCGCGAATAAAGGTAATATAATGAGAGGTAGGGAAATGTTTTTCCAAAGAATCATGCACGCTTCGATAACGTTCGTTTTCTGGGTTCTTCATTCGATACACGGAGATGAATAGATTTTAATATATATAATCTTTTTCATTTCATGTAGGAACAAATGTTAAAACCGTGATTATAGAAAAAAATATTTTCCAGCGCTTATTAGTATATAGTCTGCTGAATTGCACCCAACACACAGATATTTGAGATTACTAATTGAATTATTACGATAAAAATCCTTGAGAAAAAATGTGATAAAGAATGACTGAATAGTAATAACCATGATTTCTGTATATCAAAAACAAAAAAGTGTGTTAAATAATTATTACGAGTTCAACAAACGAGGGTATATAATCGCGTTTGCCCATGAAAAGCCAGTACACACGTTCCAAGCGATATTTGGTTTCCCAATTGTTTAATATTATTTCCAGTACTATGATGTTCTCAGTATTTGATTAAACCGTTATTCTATTGATAATCGATTTTATCTCATATTAATCGCGTTGAAAAAGTTTCTCTTTGCTCATCAGATTATAGAGCACGAAGGAAATTCAATAACACATATTGTTAACGTTTCCATCGTTGAATTATTGAATTTCGTTCCATTTACAGTTCAAAATGTTTTGGCGGAGAGGAAAATTTCGCGATATTAGATTCAATGAAAACAAAAATAAATTCATTACTCGGTCTTTCCACGGAACAAGGGATAATTGATGATCGTTTACCTCTCGAACTAAGAGAAATTTCTACTAGAACGTTCATTTTTCTCGAGGCGAATTGATTTTCTCGAAATTAATATATCGCCGTCACGGGAGTCCATTTTCGTACTTCTGTTTCGATAGTTTCAAGTCCTGTGATAAATCATTATTGATGGAAAATATACACACGCGGTGAGACTTACAACACAGGAATCTCCCTCGAATTTGAGCGAGGACTTGAAATTGAATTCGATGTTTGTAACTCGTTTATTTTTTCTCCTTATTTCTTCTCGCTTACCGTGTAGCATGAAAAATACACGAAACGTAATCTCGCAAGGAACCTCTCTCTTACCTGAAACATAAGAGAAAATATATATGAAAAAGAGTGCAGATAGGGAATGTTACTTGGAGGGTCGAGGACTTGTTTAGCACCAACTTTTCTGGGGCAAATTTTCAAGTAACTTGCCGAAAAGTTGGCGAGGAGACGCGACACGAAGTCAAGAATGAGTTTAATCGTTCCTTTAAATTATTCTTTCTACGCGCTCGAGGGTCAGCCAAAAGCACCGTGGAAGAGAAACTTTACTTTGAGTCTTAATCGTTGCTCGAACTCTCGCCAGTTTAAACCCTTCAAATTGCATCTTTCTCTCTCTTTCTCTCTTTGTCACGGAAAAAGCAGTATGTAACAGTAAATCCCAATTGAATTTATGGAACGAATTTCTTATTCGCCGGAAGATCTATGGACTGGAACAATACACGCCACGTTGGAGAATCGCACCGAGCCGATGTACAATGCACGCATTGTTTACATGATGTACGATCTGACAATCCACGAAATGTTGTCGAAGAGGCATCCACGACATTCGGCACAATCGGTATCCCTTTGATTTATCGCGGTAAGTCATTGGAATAACAAAGGAGAATTATGGATATTAATGTTAGAATTATTAGTCAAGTTGGAATTTCCTCAATGGATTTTATTGTTTATTTTCCAAGGAACAAAACCGGATTAGGGAGACGAAAATCTCATCACGGGAAAAAAGCGAAATAACGTCTGTTCTTATTTTTTTTTTTTTTTTTTCATTCTTCCGCGTTAATGAAACTATTAAACATGTCGTCGACGTCATCGTCGTTGTCGTGGCAGTCTGGCATTTTCAAAGCGATCTTATTTTCTCTCGAGGCACTTTCTTTCTCTGGAAGGTTAGTCCTTCCTATGGAAAATCTACCTTTGACGCTATTTTTGGAAGAAATCATCAGAAATAAAATGGCGCGGACGGAGATTTCATGTATACGTCCTCCTCATCATCACTTCTATTGATAAAAACAAATTATACACAAAATGATTCCAAATCTAACAGGTGACCATCCAAATTTCACAGTCGAGGTAGCGAGGACGAAAATTCCAACGACTTGTCTTAACAACTGGAAAGAAAGAAAGAGCTCTCAACGTTATTTCATTCAACGGAGGCAGCTTACTCTTGGAACGTAAGAAGCGAGAGTATAAAGACCCGTGGAAAATTCGAACAAATTAATAAACGGAGCCAACTGTGTGAATCGTGTAGAGTTCGTACCAGCGGGTTGCTATAACTCCTTTTCTTCCTCGTGTCACCAATTGGGAAACAAGAAACAAGTGAATTTGAGCAAGTTCAAACAATAATCACAACTAAAATTTCTCAAATTTGTGTCGAAATATATTCAAAATGTATGAATGAATAAACATTTGATCGATCCACATCACGTTTGAAATAATAACAATACAAACACAATCCATTCAACAACCTGCTCCCTCCTGCACTCTGTAGCAGCGTAATCTGAATATTCATCATTGTGTTCTTCTCTCGAATCACAATCTCTGCATTATAAAGTTGACTGAAGTGTAATTTGTGGCTCAATTTGGTTTCGAATAGAATTCAAAGACATGTTACTCTTTTAGCTGAAAAGCAAAACTTTAGACACAAGTATATCTCGAGAGAAAGACTAATTACACTTGCATCTTGGTCTTGGTTCGACCTTCGGATAGGACAATATGCCCTCATCACTCAAGCATTGACAATTCAATTTATCTGGGATATAAATTTCAAACTTCGTCAACATAGAATCAGGGAGTCTCAATGATAGAATACATTGATTATCAGAGAGTAAATGAATTTTAGTTCTTGCAATTGAAATTGATATAAGAAATTCTCCCTACAAACAGTTTAGTTATCATCTTTCACATAATACATTACGACAGGTTAAGAGAAGAGATGATAAGAATCGGCGCTTCACAACTGCAGTTTCAATTAATACGAGTATTTATATAACAAGCGACACACTAATGGACTACCGATTAATTAGATTTGGTCTGGCAGGCATCCAATACTTCTCTCTTTCTCTTTTTCTCTCTATCTCTCTCTTTACAATTTAGATTCTGCTAAATAACCAGCGATGAGAGTTGCTTGTTTATAGATGATAAATCTCATTTTGTCAGCGCGGTTATGACAAATACAATCTGGCGAAGTGAAGGGAAAATTAAATGAAGGGAAGAGGACGATCGATCGTCAAGATATAATCAAATACATTTTGAACGATGGACTAACTCAATTTCAACCTATACATAAAAAATCTGACGTTACAAAAAGAGTTCATTTGAAAATCATATACATATTTGAAATTATCGAAAACGAATAACTACAATGCAAGAAATATGGTGGATTTCGTGCCCTGAAAGAATTAAAAAACTTTCCTTTGTGATTTGGCGAACTTATCTTCCTTCTTAGAGGAGTAATTGTTCCAAATTCGGAAAAAAATCTCTTATTTTTTAATGAAAATCAATTCTCTCACGATCAGGGCACAGAATAATTAATCAATGAAGTGAGAAAGAAACTATATAATATTTACAGGGTATTGAATTTATACCATCGATTTATTTCCAGTTCACTCCAATAGTGGTTTAACGATGCATGAAATTTACGGTGAATAAAAATGATATATGAATAATCCTGTTTTTTATATTCTACAGAACATTATAAAACACGTGAAGGGTTGTACCTCGTGTCTTTTATCGACGAATCGTTTGTTATGAGAACTATCTCACGTGGCAGATGGTTAACCTGACTCCATCCGCATCCATATTAAACACAATTCTCAACGCTGTTTCCGAGATGCTCTTCACCCAAACCAAACTTAAAAGCACCTAGTCCACATCAAACTGTCTTGATCTTCAGAGAATACCCTCTCAAGGAAATGTATTTTGTTCACGTAAATACACCAGGCGTATATTCCTTAACCCCTGAAATTTTCATCAATTCGAGAGATTGGAACTTTCCGAAAGACTTTTAAAAAATGACAATTTAATGCTTATAAAAAAATGAAAAGTTCATTCTTCGAAGCGAGTTGACTTCACTCCTATGGGGTGGAACTTTCATCTCTCAACAGTGGATTTTTGCTCCAAGAAATTCAAAGTGAATACTTCAATTCTTTAATTACGACGAAAAGAAGTCTTATATCCGCGTTTTTGGTTAACTTGAAGTGATTCGCGAAGGTTTTTCTTTTTCCTACGTTTGATGAAATTTTTTCAAAGGGTTGAAGAATCTTCACGTGTAGTAAGATAATCCTTGGAAACCACTCCATAGAAGAGGGTGAAATTGTGCAAGGGAGTGAAGAATGAAAACAGAGAGTCATAGGGAACGAAAGAAGAATGAACTGTCGAAGAAGACATCGCGTCCTCTTTACCCTTTTCACCCTCGACACTCTTACAGCAAAAAAGATGAAGAAGAAAAAGAAAATGAGTGGTTTGTACACACGAGAAGCAAACGAATGAACAGAGAAAGACAGGGCTGAGGATGCTGGGCGGTAAAAATATGTGCAGATAAATCCCTGTTTATTAGAGCGATAAGGACCATCATTAGCGAAGCCGCAAAAGGAGAATTTTTCTGTGTGAATTTATCGTCGTATACGGATTTTCAGTGGGCTTCGCAGTTGGATTAAATTACATTTCTTTATTCCATATTACATCACCAAAATTCAATGGAATCGAACAATGTATCGTTAAACTAAACAAGGAATCATCATCAAATTAGACACTCCACAAAATCTTCTCAATTCTTCTCGCAATCGTTCCTCGTATTCAAGACGAAAAATAATATTCTCTGACATTTGATATATACGTCGCTACTTAATAATTCTTGAACTCAAGTAATAATTCATGCGATGAGAAGTGTTTCATCTCGTTTGGTATCATTACAAGAAGACAAATGATCGCCAACACTGAGGGTATCCTCCCCCAAGATCCGTCATCTTTTTCTCGTTATTATCGCCATCTTACCGTTTCACATGGCTCATAATACTTACATTCTAGAATATACATTCCGTGACAACGAGATAAGACATTTCTATTTGTTTTCATACGCATTCCCTTGTACACGAGGAAACTGATAATTCTATTGTACTTCTCCTACTATTGAAATATAAGAAATGGTCTTTTAAAAGTGACAAATTCCTTGGATTTTTCATCATTTTCTCGCCACTGTTGTCCCTAGGTGATCTTACCGCTATCGCGGATACACCGTCGTTTCGACGTAACGATACCGAGCTTAGCATTAAATTTATTTTTCAACTAGTGGCCGAGCGTACTTCTCGTGCCTCTCTCCTCCAGAAGCACCTTTGGGGTAGTTGGTTGCTTGGTTGGCTGGACACTCCAGTTTTCATTGTTTACGACTGCCAGAGAGAAGAAAGTAACGCAAGTGGTAAAAGAAGAAAAGGAGAAGAATAAGAAGAAGAAAACGAAGAGGATGGGTGGTTGGTAAGAGACTGGCTTGACCGCTTCCATTTTCCCGGCGGTCGAGTCTCGACCCCGTTCCACGTATTTTCTTCCTCGTTTCTCAACCACCATGAACGTACGACGTCGTCCGAGAGTGGTAAAGCCATCATCCGCTTTTTCACGTCTCGCTTCACTTATATTTTCTACCTGCACTTTATGTATTTTGTTCTTTTTTTTCGATCGTAAATATAGGCCAACGGGATCAAAAGGGAGAAAAATAACGTTGAGGAGTCAAATCGGTAGAAGGAAAAAAGTATCGCGGGGGTGAATTCAAACGAAGGATCAGGAGGAATCAAATTATCAAAATTGCGGACGATAAAAATGAATGAAAGGATAATTCCCCTGCCATCTAAAGGAACTACGTAACGCCAAATAAATTAAAAAAAAAAAAATAACTTTTACAAAATACGATTTAATTTCAACAATATTTTTCCATTCTCTCTCGAGGTATACACGAAAAGCCGATTTAGTTTGTATTTTTTGCATTATGACCGAAGTAAGTGCGTTATATATATTTTTATTTCACGGAGTTTCTTCAAAAAACACAGGAAGCCCCGTTTTCTTCCAACAACAACAATGGCTGGAAGCGTTATGCCGCTATAAGAAAGAATTTCATACGTCCATCCCGTACTTTGGAAGTCAGTTTTCTTGTTCCCTTGCCTCAGCCCCTCATCAGAACGACAAGAAAAATATTTCTCGCGTTATCTTTCCTCTATGACTGACTTTTTTCCGTCGTCTTTGTCGTTCTCGAACCGGGGCAACACCGGAACTTTGCGACTTTTTCACAAAAGCAAATGATCGCGAAGAGCATTCTTTTATACACAAATATCGAAAACTCGGAATATTTGTCCTTCAACTCGACAAAAATGGTACAATGGTCTTCGTTGATCGGATCCCAAGCGTGAGCACACAACAAACGCCGAGAGATAATCGAATCGTTTAGATCGGTATTCGACGTTACTGTTAGAAACGGAGTTTGGGTTCATCACCTGGTTCCACGTTGACTGGCTGAACCAAACGTTATCTAGCTGGTACGACTCCTGTGGTCCGTTCTCGCATCGTTGCAGAAAGTTCCTCTCCTTCGGTACCAGCTATAACGTACCGTCCGCTTTGTTCGCGTGCCAATTGCAGCCGTTAATTGGATATAGCCAATGAAGCGCTGATTACCAGTTTGGCAGATCCGCCGGTGTTCCATTCTGCATCGTCAATGCAACGCTTCTGCTGTGTGCTATTGTGCGCGTATGCACGAACACACACGTTCACGTCATGTACGTACAATTCAACCGTAGCTAATCGTATTTCTCTCGTCAAAATTGTACAACATTTTCCTCCATTGGGCAGCGACGTTGATTCACTATCACCTTCCAATCGTCAATCATCATTTATTTGAATGACGTATATTGAATGAATCTTTCAAATCAAATCAAATTTAATTACCATGGAAAATTTATATTATCGAGAAATCAACAGAATCCTTGACTTGTTTTCACATATTCCAAGTTCTTGGGGGATGAAATGCTCACAAGAATTGTGTGTCAACGTAAACGGTATACCCTGCACAACGAACGAGGCCACGTACGTTGTATACGGGTGACTCAGGCTCCCTGCATTTTACGAAAGACAGAGAAGAGCACGTGATCGCAATGAAAATAATCCTCGAATACAAAGAAGGATCCTCTGGTTCTAACCTTAGCAATGTCCCATACGTTATTGCTTTTATACTGCCCCTGCTGCCGCATTCAAGACGTGAGCAATATTTTTCCTCTTGATTACTCTTTGATCTCCCAAATCATATATCCATCAAGAAACGGAATCACCATCTCAATCCGAATAGAAGAATTTTCAAATTCTATTCAGCATTGATTGTAAAAAAAAACTTCGCGTAGGGATGGAAATGAATTTGTTCTGTGAAGGGACAGCCTGTTTGGTTGCAAAGAGGATTGGCTGGCACACAAGTCGTACAAAATGTACAATAAGATGAGGATATATGGTGATTTATACACAGAACGGTAAAAGCGATAGTAGCGGCGGTAGCAGGAGCTCTGGAGTTACGTATACCTTGTCCTAAATCAGAGAGATCTGCGGGCCCTCGGGCGAGACTGACATTTGGAATAATTATTCGGTGAATTTGCATGCTGATTTTGAGGTCACGTTTCGCTTCCCCGATCGCCTTCCTACTTCCTCTGTCCGCGTCCCTATAGGGATGCCTCTCGTGCGTCTCATTCCCCCCTCGTTCACCCACTTTGTCGAATCTAGTTACCAATTATACGCTCTTGTAGTCTGCCGTATGAAGCAATCACCGGCCTTCCACTTACCGTTTCTGTATCGAGTATATGAACCCGCGCGGAAAATGTAATACGGTATTGATTAAGGTCCAATCGGAATTCGGGGTACAGATAATAAGGTCCTCTCGATCAGACGTGAGTATATTCTCGATGAGATCCTCGATGCGAAGTCGAGTTGAATGATACCATGATACAGGCGAAATCCTATACATTGTCCGAGATTTTTTTTTCCTCTCGTTTCAGTTTTTACAAGATATTGAACTCGAGATAATACCACCCCCAACTTGATTCCATATAAAATTCCCATCAATTTTTCAACTCTTTGCTATATTCAGCAATTTATATTCAAGCATTTGAACCGAAAAGTGTACATCGAATACAGTTACATTTGATTCCCGGTGCAGTAAAGCGGGAAAATCTATCCTGTCAGTAGTATAAGACAATATAAGATCGGACCCATATTAATCGTGCTATACAAACCAATCATTCTTTATAAATTCCATATTCTTTTCTCAACGATATGAAAATAATGAATCTTTTCAATACTCCGAAGAACGAGTATAACAATTCAACAATTTCATTGAGCTTCCGGCCAAACGTGGGATGGTACATTCTTTTTATCCAGCATGTAGAGGATGATATAAGCGAATCAACTAAAGTAGGGATCGTTCTGATAAAAACAATTCCCTATATAAATTCTCGTTTGTGCACACAGTTGAAAATTTTGTGTACATATGTTAAAAAATCCGTGTGTGGTGAATTTTCTGTTGAATATTCACCACAAACATGTGTCACCTCTACGGGCAGTCTTTGAGTAATCAGGTCTCAATTGATTTATAATGTGAAATCATTCACATAAGTGGAAAAAAGTGTCTGAATGACATAAATTTCATTAACTCAAGATTTGACATAAAAATTGTGTTATTCTAAACTACTAAGGGGAGATTGCCAGTGGTGGGAGCTACTTTTCTATGAAAGTTCCATGTACGTGTAACTTTGTTAGTCGCCCATGTAAAAAATCTAAATATAACCACATCTAAACCAGGCATAATTCTAGTGTAGGAATGAGCTCACAGAAACTATATATGACTTACTTTTGTCAAACAAGTCATTTGAGCGTATATAGTTTCTGTGATCCCATTTCCACAGATAAATTATGCCTGTTTTAAATATGGTTATATCTAGTTTTTCTACATAGGCTGAAGAACTATTCATTAATTGTCATTCATTTTGGTTTTGGCTTTCATTCTAATGGGGCTTAGTTTCCTAGATATGCAAATTTGAAGATCGAGCGCAAATTGATATACGCACTCTCTAAATTTCTTGGAGTGAAAATCCACTCCCAAAGAGTGAAAATACTGCAAGCCCAACAAGAGTGAGATTCCGTTCCTATAGAGTGAATTTTCACTCTCTTGGAGTGAGGATTTCGCTCTTATAAAAAGGTGAAATTTCACTCTTTAAATCGAGTTGAACCTTCACTCTGACGAAATGAGAATTCACTCCTGTAGATTGAAAAGTCGCTCTTTAAGAGTGGAATTTCACTCTTCAAGGATGAATTTTTCACTCCAAAGAATTTAAATGAGTAACCTTATCCAAGGGACCGGCAGCGGCCTGAGTGATACAGCTTCAACATTCAGTCCCGACGATCCGTGTTCAATTTTCATTGAAGTAAGGTAAAGGGATGAAATTTGGTGATATAGGTATATTGGTGGTACTTTGAATTTTAATTACAAACAATACCGTCCGCAGGGCTATGGTGCCATTAATGCACCAAATGATACACCGAGACAAAAATAAAAGTGCCATTGACCACCACGCGTAGTTGAAGAATTCGTGAATGAATGAACGACTTTTTAGTTGGAATGACTTGGAAATTGTAGACTCAACTACGCCACCTTTCATTGTCTCAAACATATCACTTGATTTTATGAACCAATGTGTGTGAACGTCAACAAATCACAGAAGAAGTTTCATTCAAAATCTCACGTAGTTGAGTCAACCTCGCAGGCAATCGATGCTTCGTTAATTTGTGTCAAATGTATATGGATACTTGACGGAAACTATTTTTCATTGCCCCAATCCTTCACGTAGTTGACTCAACAGAGTCGGCCAACCGGGGGAATGATTCAATGCAACCTCCAGAGTTGGTTGAACGTATTCAACCTCCTGGCGTAGTTGAGTCAACTACGTTTTCGTTCAGTTCACTAATCCTTTTTCTCAGTGTAGTGGAATCATATTTTTTTCTATTGGTAATAAACAATAATGATCAACATCGTTCTGGTTGTTGGCATAAAACAATTTGTGTCTCACATCGAATAGTGCTTCTGAAAACAACCTCTGACCGGTGAGTTAGTATTCTCTGATTTATTAGAAGTAAATGAAACATATATTGGAAAAACTCTTCATGCCATACGAAAGAGCAGAGCTGAACGAATTTTTTTTATCATCATAAGTTATTTTCCATAGTCACGTATAAGTTAGTATATCCTTATGAACGGAGCAAAAAATTTAAGGTTTTTCACAATGATTTTGAAACTTCTATAATGATCACGGATTTATCAATTTTTTTATCTTGATGAAATTAATTTTTTTCAATGAATGAAGATGTATATACGTGTGAGATTTGCTGTACTGAAAATGGAGAGTCTTCATAAAAGGTTCATAAGTTCAACGTTCATCAATAAATTTCATCTATGTACAAACAAATTTGTATACTGATCCTTATTTGGATATTTTGCTACATTTTACGACAAAAAATAGCAAAAATATTCATATGTGGCTTTAAATTTATGCGTTTCAACGTTTTTGAGAATTATTAATTACCAAACAGCGGTTTTCTCTAATTCTCAAATACAAATTCACTTACCTATGGATATTTTGATTCAGATGAAACTTGCAACGTTGGTGTTCTATACAATTCTTGAAAACGTGTGGAACAATATACTGAATGAGGTATAAGTTCCTATTCATTCATTTACGGAAGTTATTTACAATCAAGCACAGAATGTCACCGAATTACCTTCCCTTACCCTACGATTTTTTTTCAATTTATTCTCATGCATTGTTTCAACATGAAAAAGTGTGAATTTCACATTTGATTGATGTAAAAAAATCTATGAAATACACTTGTGAACTGTTAATTCAGTACTCATTTTGAATTTCATTTGACAGTACTTATGCGTTGAATTTACACGATCGGAAATTCCAATCAAAACTTAATCAGTATCCTCTTGTGTCATATTATTCACATCAGGCTTCATTTACTAGCTAACACAAATACATAATGTTGAATTGACACAAAAATTTGTGTGGACAATTTGGGACATGCAAAATGTGTTGACTTCAACACGAAATTTTCAACTGTGTTCATTTCAATATTCAAGATAACGAAAAGCTGTTGTTGTTTTCCGTTTGATTTTGTGAAATTCGTTCAATTGTTCGTCGTATCGTGCCTCTCTCTCCCTCCGTTTGACTATACAAAAGAATCGAGGGCATTTATAATTCTTCGGATATACATAATCATTTTTCCGACATCCTTTGACGGGAAGATGAAAAATCAAATATCGTTGTATTGTGTGAGCTATTGAACCGACGATCCTCAAAGCAATCGGATTCCTGTACTCTCGCGGTAGTATTCTAATTATTGCGTTGTTCGTTCCGAATGAGAATGGTCGGATCTAATGAGAGTCTGTGAATTCAACAGACATTCACCTACCCACACGTTGAACATCAATAGGATATTGCATACATGCACACAATGGTTCACCACTCTTGAGCTCGTTACGTATACATATCTGTCTGGAACCCAGTATTAGCTCTTTGCAAATATTCTCCCGCGTTTACGTGTAGTATAAACAGTTTTGTGATTGATGAAAATACGTTTTCAAGGTACGCGAGAGATAATGGAAAATCGGAAATATACTTTCCTTCCTAGGTATTGTTGTTGTGAATTTTTCTTACCGCGAAACCTCAAATTATAGAGAAAATCCGATGTACCGGAACGCGTTGTTCTTTAAGACAAAGCTTAATTTATGATTGTGTATCATCCATCATAGCGGCTTACATCGGGATCTTATTAAGCTACCTAGATGATGTTTCTCTCGTATTCTAGGGAAAACTTTCGGTCCAACATTCTCCGCGTCTCTCCTTGATTCTCTTGCGGTGGAAGTGCAATCCAAAAGCGACGGGGTGACACGTGACGAGGAACAATGAAGCAGACAATATGACTTTCTTGTCTCACAGTCGACAATGGTTTCAATCCCGAAATTTCTTGCGACTATGTGTATAAATATGTATGTGCGGTTTGAAGCATACGTATACATATGTATACACGGCTTGCCAAAATTCCCTGAGGGTTCTTGAGGTCCAACATTGTCATTGACGTTACCACGTGTGAGTAATTCTGCGTTGAGTTACACGAATCGATTCTGCACGTTCAACTTATCTCAGTGTCCCCATAGCGCGACAGATTGTGCGTCTAAAGCGGGAGAGACATCGACAAACGATTATTCACTTTGTGAGAAGTTAGAATTTGTAAAGCATTGAAACAATATAATATTGTTGGAAAATTTCAACAATTCAATCATCTTTCCGAATCTGTAAATTCAACGTCCTCGGTTGCGGTATTGATTCACGTTGTGGAATCGTCGCGTAACACGCTGGGTATCTATCACAAACAATGGTTAAAACTCCAGAAAATGTTGGCGATAATACGAGAAGGGGATATATCTGTTTCGACCTCACGTTGGCAGGTAATTCGTTTTAGCCCGCAAGCATCGGATAGATCGATTCGAGGAGAGTTCGGCCAGCATGGCGTTCTCATATGTGACATGCGATAAAAGTAAAAGGTATGTATGAGAATAGAATTGGAAAAGCAGAAGGAAGTGAAATGAAATGAAGAGGAAAAGAGACGGAAGGATACGATGGTTTTCCATTCCAGAGTAGTGGATGATAAATCGCCATCTTTACCGAGCCGTGCACTCGTGCGGACGAGTATCTTTAATGTCTCGCAAAGTCATGGCTTGTCTTCTTTCTTTCCTTTCTCTTCTTTACTCCCACGCTGAGGCAAGGTACAAGAGTAGCAAAAGCAAGCTAAGGGATCGAGAGAAGGAAAGGCGAACTTTACGTCAAGATAATCCTCGAGGGACGAGCCAATAAAAAGACCACTACTAGCACCGCCGCTACCGCTACTAGCAGCACAACCACCCCTACCACCCCTACCACCATTACCACCTCAACCTCAACACACCGAGGAGTAGCATCGAGACTTTATAACGACCGTGAAGTCAAGAAGCCGCAATGTTGAGGAGTCTTTCGTTCTTTTATTTCCCTTTGCTCTCTTTGATTTTCTTACCTTTCTGGCCCCGTTCTCTTAATGGATGACTCCTCCCTCTCTTTTCTCTCTCCTTCTCTTATCGTATTTCGTAATTCCGAGTCATTGTTCATTTTTACCATGAAAAGATCGTGTAAATCAGGGATTAAGAGACCAAGCGGCACAAAGGAACGAATGGTCGTACATCTATTATGGTTCCTTAATGATTTTTATATTCGAGAATATCACATCCTTGGTCGTTCAATTGAAATCCTTCTATCGTTCGGTTCAGTGATTCGCAGACACACTTATTTTGTTCTTAAGTCGCAGAGAAATTGGAAATCAAAAAAGTGGTTTCGTGTCAAGGAATAAGAGTTGTGCTAAAAGTTTCAAATGTTTATTGAAAACACGTCCTCGAAGAATCGATTTTAATTAGATTCTAATGGGGAAATTGATGAAATCAGTGTACACCGAAGGAAATTCGCAATATATTCACACGTGGTATCTCTATACGCGTATGAAATTTCCCAGCGTGCCATCAATTACAACGAAATACGTTATCGATCCCTTCTCTTGACGAACTCAATACTCGACTCGACCGTTTCTATTTGTTATCCAGTCAAATCTCATTTTCGGCTCATGAAACGATGATATTACAAACCGATCGTGCCCCTGCGGTACGTAAATTACGTTATAAATGTGCCGTGCAGAAATTCGATCTCCGAATTCAGGTCGCATTCCGTTAATCTGAACATTAGAAGAGAGGTTTGATACCTACTATTAATTACAAATTCTTTTACATACATTGTTTGATTCGAAAAAAGATTAACATTTTATTAGACATGAGATTTCAAAAATCCTTTCTCGTTCCTTTCCCGTATTGTCTTTCTTCTTTATGTTTTTAAGAATGGAATATAAGAGTGTTGGATTAGATTGTACGAGCAAGACGCATCTGACACGCATTTGGAAACCTTATCCGAGTCGTCACGTGTCCATTTCATCCTTTTTCATATGGAAAGAAGTGAAAGGGATGAGAAACATTATCAGGTTAAAACTGGGCTGTTGTGTTTTGTTTTTCAAGTCCATTGTACGATCTGACGTAGCAGCCTTTATACCATTTCCTCTGTTCTTCTGTGAATGCAACCGAGAATCAAGTTTCCAAGTAGACTCTAGACCAGGTAATGTATGAATAAAGTTGCAATACGTTTATACTTTAGGGAATATAGTATTGCAATCGTTGAAACGGTACCAAGAGTCATAGTTCGACTTTTGGGGTATCTACTACAAAAGAAAAATCTTCGATAAAACGAAAGAAAAGGGATACAAATTTAACTTGAAATATTACATATAAAACTAACAATTTGAATGATTACGAATAAATCGATCGAGGGTTGATCTCGCAGGTACAGGTACGTACCGCAATAAAACAGGTGTTAACGAAGGACATCTCACACACGTACGTAAGTAAACTGTGAAAACGAGACGGTGTGAAACGAGACGACATCAGCCACGACACGTACCCAACGTCGGCTGGGTTTCTTGTCACTCGAATTACTCTGTGTGTCGTCCCGTTGTTTCACGACCAAGGCACAACAATGGCAGATACATTTGCCGCGCGATGCGAGGACCGATATGTGTACGTGTACTTATACGTACGTGAATAGGTAGAATAGATGAAAAGGAATCTTCGTTTGCCGTTCTCGTAACCACAGAGATTCGTTTATGTATACCTCGTCAGTAGAATACGATTATTGAGAGGAAGAGAGACGAGAAGTATAATAATGTACACGTACATGCATTCAACTTTGTTGTGCAGCTACAATGAAGTGCGGAAAGGAGAAATTTCAGTAATTCGAAATTATTAGATACCAACGCGAGTGTACTGGAATTCTATCTTCAATCCTCCAGTCTTTTGGCTCGTCTGTGATTACAAATTAATCACAATAGAATTAACTTTCAACTGAGAAAATAATCTTCAAAAGAGAAAAGTTACAATCACTCGAGTGTCGTCAAATTGTGAAAAATATGAGGATCCGGTGTAAGAGGAAAGGGCAAAGGATGCGCGCGAAGGAAAAATATATTCGTGTTGTATCCTCGAGGGATTTCATAGTTTCTACTCTATGGATTCATTTTCCTTTTGTATTTATTTTGAACTTTGTCGTGTATAATGAAGAAGAGGATCAAGACACGCGAAGCTTGCACATCCACGACGCACGCCATTTTTCCGTTTTTTATTGCATGTTTTGCCTCGAGGAGCAGCAGTTTCCCAGCAGCAGCACGGGAACGTCAAAGAGGAGAAACATTTGAACCCAGCCGACGAGAGGATTGATCGATATCCTCCTCTTGTATCGAAATGAGAGCGCATAGTTCGTATTCCAAAGCTTCTATGATTCCGGAGCATTTCCAAGACACGCAATGAAGATAGCATTCGTGCACAGAGAAAAGTTTATATTAAAGATTATTGGACGCAGTATCGTACCCGTGGGATATACTCGATTATGATAATAAGAACTATATATACTGTTAACTTTGTATTTGCTTATTACTCCACGTATATAATTCAAGAAGAGCTGTGGTAATCTGTACGGAGGAAAATAATATAGTAAAATAGTACTATTTTGTCAAATGTCGTCACAATTGCCTGACGATCTCAGAGGGTTTCTTACCGAATGTAGTAAAAATTATTGCAGTTGTAACATTTTATTGCATATTTGAGGAGTACTTCTCAAGATATGAGACCTGCTGGATATGATGGATTTAATATGATGGAACTGCTGTTGGAGCGCAAGATTTAGACAATGAATAACATATATACTTTTTCGTCGAGTCTAGTTTCAAAGTAAGGAGAACACCTTTTCATCACTTCATTCGTTTTGTACACAAGAAGAAATTCCTCGGTTGATAACCCAACACCCTCATTCGAATCCCATAACCGACAATTTGACGTTCAGTGTTTAAAACTTTAATCCTACCTATGACTTTTTTTTCTACGATATTCGTAATCTTCTGTATTTTTATGTAAAAATTCATATTACAAATATTATATTCCTGTTTCTAGTTCACTAAGAAAAATAACAAGAATTCTTATATTTTCGAGCGGCATTTTTCCAGCGTAAAAAACATTTTGTTTGTGCGACTTTTCTGTACTAAATTTATGGAACAGTCTACAATTTTCAAAGAATAATCTTCGATAGTGCAATACATAGAATATCAAATATTATCCCCTGAAAATTTCAGACTGTCGCTGGTGAAAAATGTTGAAACAGATGAAGCGTAAAAACCTTTCAATTTCCGCTTCTTTAGCGCTTACATAATGTTCCGTTTACTATTCCGCGTCGCTCCATCCGATTCATTTTCACCAGGGGTTTCATAAATTCTGTTTGGAGAAATCTCACAATAAAACGTTTATTTGGATGATACGCTGATATCTCCTTAATGAACTTTGATAAAATGTTTCTATCAGAGAATTCACTTTCAACTTGGAAATTTCTCGAAATTGTATACTATTCTGAAGAAATTTTAGAGTTCCTCGCTGATATGGAGACCCTACTGCTGGATAAAGTGATTGTCCAGATAACATGTAAGCTTGTCATAAGCTTATCAGACTTGTCATTTGATTGTTTTGAGCTTGTTATTGACAACCTTGTCAGTGTAAGGTTGCTACAACTCTGCTGCAAGGGTTTTGTAAGCTTATACCCTTGTCGTGTGTCAACAAGGAGGCTTATGTCAACCTTGTCACACTTGCCTAACAGCATTACAGCAAGGCTAAATTGCTATCTGGGTATATACAACTAGGCTTGTGTTCCAAAACTTCGCTCCCGTACTCTGAAATACCGATACTGACGAGACAATACCGATACCGTGTCCAACGATATCGAGACCATACCGTATCTGATAGTATTTCTCGATACCGAGACGAGACTTACAAAGTATCGTCTAGAATCTCGTCTCGTACACCCCTCGCGAAAATACATGAAAAAAAAAATAAATAGTTGCAGCAACTACTCGAATAGTCGATTTTCGACCATCTACTTAAGTAATTGCTGCAGCTACTTAGTAATGAGGACAAGTAACATGTTAGCTGTCTCAACTAATTCAAAATATCTCAGGTATTTACGTTAGTTAGTGCGACTATCGAGTAACTTGTCCCGACTACTAAGTAGCTGCAGCAACTACTTAAGTAGATGATCGAAAATCGACTATTCGAGTAGTTGCTGCAACTATTTATTTTTTTCCGCGTACAGAAATTGAAAATAAGGGGAAAATAAAATACCATTATATTATAAATTGAGGTTAATGAAAGTTCCATATCTGGTCTGTTGCAACTTTGAGTATTGGAAAACAGGACAATGAAACGAGAGACGACAGCGTATCCTGTATGACACTGCAGCCACGTTCGTATAAAGGTTTATACACAGGTAAGAACTTTCACCGACATTGTCGTGGAAGTCGTTGGAGTCTCATTGGGGCCACACGAAGAGCGCTTTATCAACGTTGTAACAAGCTGTCGGCGTTATTGTCGAGGTGTCTCCGTTATACCGCGTTAGCTGACGCGGCGATTCTGATAAAGCGTTCGAGAAAAGACACGAGATACTATGATTTCGCTCTTATAATTGAAAAATAAACTGAAACGAGTGAGGAAAGACCATGGAAATTCTCCTGTGTTCTCAATGAAAAAGGATTTAAGAAAACGTAGTATCGATGGAGAATAGATAACGTATCTTTTGAAGATCACCCTTCATAAGTCACAAAGATGACGGAGAGATCTTTGGAATCGAAGTCTCAATAAAGAAAAGAAGGAAGGAGGAACGCGATCCATCTTTCATGAAACGCATACCACAGGAAGAGCGTTACCACAACGCAGCGCAGCAATATTGGTAGCTTAAGGGGCGTAAAGTCAGCAGCGTGGAGCTTGCGTCCCTTTATCCTCATCCACAAAGGATGTGCTCTGGCATACCTCGGTGGCATGGATTCCTGGACAGTAGAATGAGATTGAATAGGAGAAGAGGTCGAATTATCCTTAGAAGAATCAACGAGACAGAAAATAAATAGAAGCGATAGAAAGGGTGTTGAATACCGATGATGGCGGAAATAGTTTACCCAGTGATAAGAAATAATCGGTTTTTTCCAAACATCAGTTTATTAAATTTATATTTCACAGTGACAATGATGGAACTGCTGTTGGAGCGCAAGATTTAGACAATGAATAACATATATACTTTGTCGTCGAGTCTAGTTTCAAAGTAAGGAGAACACCTTTTTATCATTTCATTCGTTTTGTACACAAGAGGGAAATTCTCGGTTGATAACCCAACACCCTTATTCGGATCCCATAGCCGACAATTTCGTGCTCACAAAATTCTCTTGGCCCACATGGGTATCGGAACCCAACTCCACCAGTCACTTTCACCATGACCAGAATTCATTCCAAGGAAAAATATCAAAACAATGCACAATCGTATCATCGCTCGATTCCGGTATCCGTAATGTATAAATACTAGACAGAAATAATTAGAAATTATCACTTAATAACGTGAAGTAAAAAAAAACATGATTGTATACCACTTCAACATACCAAACCGTGAGATTTCTATACGCCAAGTCCCGATAATGGATCACTCGCTCTGTTGTGAAATCGGGAAAACAATTGAATTCTATATATGAAAATGTGATAAGATAAAACTTCACGACAAAACATGATCAAATATGAGTTTTTATTGCTCGATGAATGATTTCCGTTAACTTTTCAAGGTAACCATGTATCAAGAAAGAATATGAAAATAAAGTTTTAAAGAATATTTAATTCGATAACCATGTCTTTTTCTTTTTCAAATAAATAAATTTGATGGAAATATATTTGAATGCACAAAGGGAATCGCGGAGCACCCTCACACATCGAATCAGTATTCTCCATATCGAATAATAATTTATATAACGCTAGACGATCGCTGTTTGTGGTTCGTCGGACAATTATTCGCGATCGAGCCCCTGGAATTTGTTGGGAAAAATGTCGAGTAAGCTATTGAATGAGATAAAACAGGGTTACCGATGATGTACGCGGTGGTACTCATGGTGCGCAATTCCCGTTTTTTTTCTCCTCTTTCTTTCCCTTTAATTACGCGAAACGAATGAGCGTTCATGAAAATTCTTCAAACAGCTAGTTGTACTAGTATTCGATCAATACATTTGGTAGCCACCAATCAGCTGTCTATACGTACATTCGTGATAATTGACGCATTTACTTTTCTCATGGAGTCTTTTGTCATCAAGACGTTATTTGATTATGCTGAACATCGAACAAACATGAAACGTACCTATTCGCATATGAAAGGCGGTATTAAGACACACCGATGAATGGGCAATGAGTAATTGTACATAAATATGAAACTAATTGGAAACCCTGATTTGAATGAAATGTATTGGAGAGGAAATTCGTTGGGCATTTAGGATTCGATTGTATTCCATTCCAAATAATGTAATATTTTAATATCAAGGAGGACGAAAAAATACTATCGATCAATTCTAATTCTTTCCCATTGGAATCAATGATCGCACGTCGAGGAATTTTTGAGTCGGGAAAAAAATCATGCTATCGGTACAACGAAAGTTTAATACAGCGGTTTTTTCCTGGTTCTCTCGTTCACGTCGACCATCCTCCTTCTCCGACAACATTGTTCTCTCGATCGGGCTGCGGAAGGTACAAACTCGATTTACAACGGGACACGCGACACGCACCGGCAATAACCACCGTAGTTAACAACATTTCCCCGTTGGCGCGTCGAGTATCGAGTAATTCGATTGCATTGGTACAGAATGGAAGAACAAAGAGAATGAATGTATGGAGGAAATAAGAGAAGAAAAAGGAAGATAATTCAAAAAATGTTGTTTGCGATCGTACAATAATCCAACGAATATAGATTCATTTTGCACTTTTCCGCTCTTGGCAATTGAAAACACTCTTATCTGAGACAAATCGAAATATCCAAAACATTCTGTTCCTTAGGGGAGAAAATTGAACTTTGCATAAGCTTTTTTAGAAGATATACGTAATTAATAAAAATTTAAAGTGATTATGTTGAGAGAAACTTTGAATTCTTTAATCATTTTTCAAGGGTGAAAAATCCAATTCGACTTTCTCTTTTGGAAATTGACTTCATCGTTGCCGTTTTATCTCCAATAACGGGTTCTCGATTTGAAATCAGTGATCAATGTAATATCCACGTCAAACGCAGTGAAAAATTCAAAATAAATCAAGAGCAGAGAGAGAGGAAATGATAATGAAATTTCATTGTGAATCTGTCATGTGTTGATCGTGCTGCTTGACGAATGCCAAATCGATTTCCAAAATTTCGTTTAGAAGTGGATAACGTTCCGCAATTTTGACGCAAGAACATCAGTTACAGTAGAATTCCACAGTAATTTGAATACATTTTTTCGCTGGCGATGCCATATCTCTTCTTCTTTTGATTTCATATCTCTTCAAAGAACGTCACTCAACGAATTCGGATATTCCAATTAAAATTCAAAATGAAAAGAATAGGAAATTAGAGAACTTACTATACATGAACGGATAATAAGAAATGAAGAATTCAAATTCAAAAAAAAATTGGCTAATTGATCGTGAACACTCGAGAGGAGATATATGTACGAATGAGAACATAGTCGAATAATATCCTTTCTTGTTCCATTTACTCTCTTTTTTAAAGATCTTTTTCCTCCTCTTCTTCGCCATCCTCTTGAAACATTTCGAGTTACGACGTATCATCTCTCTTTGATGGAATGAAGTGAAATATAATTAGATAGAGATATCTGGAAATGATATTGAACAGAAGGCATTTGATTTTTAATTGACTTGACAGCTTTCTATTCTAATGGAACGTTGTGATTATAAGAAAACAAGATTAATCCAATTGAATGAATCGATAGAAACGTACAAAAAAAAACATACGTAGAAAGGTTTTATCACTCGGTACGTATAGGTTTTGAGAGAAAAATTTTTATCATAAAAAATACAGAGAAACTATATCAGAGAGAATGATGTGCGATAAATATTGTGATTATGGTACAGTCGATACGTGGAATCGTATACAAAGGAACTAAAAAATACAGATACTCGGAAAATTACGGTGTATCAACGATGAATTGATATGTTTTTAATAAAAACGACAAACGCATGATTCAGTAACATTGTGAGTTTTTCATACGTAAACTGAAGATATCGCCGAAAAAAAATATTTATACTGTGAGAAATATGGAGAGTTTTTCCTGAGTTAAATGGTGGATTTCAGCCTTTGATCGTTCGAGAACTATTTTATCATCAAAAAAAGGGGATTGTTCCTTCATTTTGAGGAACTATTCTATTTTTTTAATGTCGAATTCTCCAAAAAGTGAGAGAAAGCTCAACACGTCATAGAAGAAAATACCGCATCATGGAAGAATTTTGCTGCCACAAGGTAGAACTCAGTTAAAAATTTTCCCTGTAAAAAAAGTAAGGAATTTTTTCACTATTTTGAGGAACTATTTTGTTTGTTGAGTTCTGAATCTTTTACGAATGAAGGGAAAGTCCACCAAATTATGGCGAAAAGTTTCCCATCTATGGAGGAACTCTGCTGCCACAATTTTTTGGGGGAGAATTCCACAATGATTTTTTCGAAGTGCAGGGAATGCTATGGATTTATAAATTAACCTACCCGCAGAATGTGCCTCCACAATGCACGTTCACGGTAAAAAAATTCTGAAATTTTCTTTCAATCACATGGAGATTTACCTCGGTTTTCAGGAGAAATTTTTTATTCATGAAATTTTCAGTTAAATCAGACGATTTGATGGGCAATTTGTAGAGAAATATGAAGAATTCTTCATAGATTTTATAGAAATTTTGAGAACGTTCTATATAAAAATACCGTTCCCTCGTTATTTCTCCTAAAACAGTACCACGATATAATTACGCACAATAAAAACATCGTACTTCTTCATAATTTGTCCGTGTTCGTACAACGTTTGCATATGATCATTTCTTCGCATATCTCATAGTTTTCTCCTCCCTATAAATTTCTTGTATATTTTCTTGGGTTTGCTGTGCGATAGTTGCAAGAGCGGCAGAGGAGGCAGGTCGACAACCGCTCTACTCCGACTGCCACGAGGCAAGAGTAAAAAAGAGAGGAGGAAATAAGAAAACGACATTGAAGCGAGTTCTCAATAGCGGCTGCAACGACCAGGACGACGAGGTATATCTTGAATTCATCGAAATTCAGTCGGTACATCGACCCTTAGGCTAATCCTCGATAAGAGAGTACAGGAAAGTGGAGAAGAGAGAAAGAGTAAACGGAGATGCCCCGTCGTCTGGTTGGTATTGGCAAACTACTCGTTCTCCCATTGCGTCCGCTGTCGATTTGCATTTACGATTACGACGCAGCAGCAGCAGCGGCGGCAGCTACGTCTGCTCCGCACTCTCTTTTTTCTCATTCAGTTTTATACGCGTGTATGCATGCACAATGGTATGTATATAAGAATGCTTGGAAGCCGGAAGAGGAAGGAGAACGCGCGCGTTTAATCGCATCACGTTCCTCGTTTTCGTGGTAATTTTGCTGTCTTCGAAACGAAATGTACCAAAAACTTGAAAAAGAACTCTGGCCACGTTCAAATCTTATACCGACTAATCGAAGTTTTTTGTATTAATTCTCAACTCGAGGGAAGAATACAGAGTGTATTTTCCAATTGAACTTCACGTTGAATAACCGTGAATACTGATTCGAGTTTACATATTAGGTGTACAAATAAGTTTCCGCGGTTTTTTATAAAAAATTAGGAATTTATTGTAAAGGAAAAGTACATTACGTTTTATTCAAAGTATTTTCCATCATTTGCCACTACTTTTCCCCATCTTTCTGGCAACATTCGGATACCCCGTCGAAAAAACTCTTCATCTTTTGACGCTATCCACAAATCTACCCAATTTTTGGTGTCTTCATATGATGTGAAGCGCTGCTCAGACAGACCATGTGCCATCGACCGGAACAGGTGATAATCAGAAGGGGCTAAGTCTGGTGAATACGGCGGGTGGGGTAAAACTTCCCAGTTGAGTGTTTCCAAGTATGTTTTTACCGGCGCCGCAACATGTGGACGAGCATTATCGTGTAAAAGAATAATTTTGTCGTGTCTGGAGTAGTGATGGGCGCGTTTTTCCTTAAGTGCCCGACTCAATCTCATCAATTGTGTTCGGTAGAGAGCTCCAGTAATGGTTTCGCTTGGTTTCAGCAATTCATAATACACGACACCAAGCTGATCCCACCAAATACACAGCATGAGTTTTTTCCATGAATATTCGGCTTAGCTGTCGATGTTGATGGTTCGCCGGGCTTAACCCATGACTTTCTCTTCTTTGGATTATCGTAGTGAATCCATTTTTCGTCACCAGTGACTATAAGATGCAAAAAACTCTTTTTTTTATTCCTGGCAAGCAGCATTTCACTCATGCATAATCGGCGTTCAACGTCTCTCGGCTTTAGTTCATATGGAACCCAATTTCCTTGTTTTTGAATCATTCCTAACGATTTTAAACGATGTGAAATTGCTTGTTGAGTCACTTGTAGAGTAAGTGCAAGTTCTTTTTGCGTTTGGGACGAATCTTCCTCCAATAGTACTTCTAATTCCATGTCTTCGTACACTTTCGGCCTTCCACTGCGTTCTTTGTCTTTAACGTCAAACTCACCGTTCTTAAACTTTTGAAACCATTCCTGACAACTTCTCTCACTTAAAGCAGCTTCACCATATGCTTCTAGAAGCAATCGATGCGCCTCAGCTGCAGATTTTTTCACATTAAAGAAGTAAATCAAAAGTTCCCGCAAATGATGCTTATTCGGAATAAAACTTGACATTTTTGCACGAAAAAAATTACGTGATGCTGATACGGAATCACTAGTACTTTAAGGTTATGGTGTTGCCAGATGACTAAACTTGGGATATTACGTTTTACATCTGACAATTTCTCCATAACCTTCTGGTGGGGCCATCTTTTGACAAACCGCGGAAACTTATTTGTACACCTAATAATTTTGTTGTATAAATATCTAGAATGAATTCTGAATATGTTATGACCGTAAAACGGTCGTCAAGGGGTCATAAGTTTTTCAACATTCGACAATAGCCATTGACCTGCGAGATAGAAGAAGTCAGGATATCCGAGAAGAAACTCCAACCCACGGAAGTCGTAAGAGGGCGTAGAGCGACCAGGTTCTAGAGCGTTTGAAATTAACACCTGGCACTGCGAAGAAAATTGACTCTCTCTCTCCCTTGAAATGCAGATAACCAGACATTGTAGCGAGTGTAATTGTACCACCTATCATGTTTCACGCATTACAGAACATCGTGAACACGAGAAATCGTATTTAATTTTCGAGCGTATTCCATTCCAAGTGACTTCTGGGTCTTTACAATGAACTTCGTGCTCAGTTTCTGTAATTCTATTCAAAATTTCAATAATGATTATAATTAGCTTTTTGCTGTTCCAAAGAATCATGTGATGGCCAACGGATACATGCGTACGGGGAAAAATAATTCGCTGTGGTAGCTACCTCATGTATTTGATATTCAGATAGCTTAAAATATTGTTGTAATGGATAAAGTTAAACTGCTGTCGCCACAACTCTTGTTGACAGGGCTAAGAATGTTGATGTAATGGCTAAATCACTGTAAGAAACATTCAGAAAATGTGACTTCATCTTTTTACCGCCACTTTGTTTCTGAATTTTGAGGAAAGTTTTGCTGAATTTTAAGAAACTGGAGTGGATTCTCGGAACAGTTTCCGGAATTTAGTTGGAATTTCTTAAAATTCCATAAATTTTATTTAAAAATTCAGACAAAAAAAGTCTTGAGAAATCACAGTCAAATTTTTTTAATTTTCAGAAGGAATTTTTTTACAGTGTTTGAGCTACTGCAATAATAAATTTTGTTGACAAAGCTAAAAATTAGCTATGGTATCCAAATATCAACCACATCATTTTTTTTTCAATGATTCAATCATTCACATTTCAATCAATGGATTTGAGTTGATCAATATTCTCTTTGACTAAACGAAAATTTATTTTACTACAGTCTAGATACTTCCATGTTCCTTTTCTGTGTACAAGTTTTGTATTCTCTGTGATGAAAAAAAAAAACGAAATCCATCGCTCACTGAGAACTCAATTTCTTAGACTGAAAGAAAATTTTCTCTGCCTTCATCCTAATAAATCTTTTTTCCAATGGAAAAAATAGCAGTTGAATGGAAAAAGTTTACATCAGATTGAACTGAAAAATTCTCAAATTGAAATAGAAATATATTCCTTCTTGAATTCGAAGAATGTGATCTCAATCCAATGAAAAAATTTTCCATTGCGAGGAATTATTTTTTCCATTGGAAACAAGATTTATCAGAACGAGAACAAAGAAAGTTTCTTCAAGTCTAAGAAATTGGGTTCTCTGTGCTCAAGTCAGAATATTCTATTTGGAACAAAAAGAAACATTGTAACCAAATTCCCTCTGAAAATTAAAAAAATGTGACTGTAATTTTTTACAATCACTTTTTTCTGAATTTTCAGATAAATTTTTCTGATTTTCAAGAAATTTCAGAGAAATTTCGGAGAGTGTTTTCAGAAAAATTCAGTTAATTTCATCAAGTTTCAGGAAAATTGTCCCGAAAATTCAGAAAAATGTGGCTCTAAAAAATTACAGGCACATTTTCTGAATTTTCAGAAGGGATTTTTTTACAGTGAAGGTCGTGATCCAAGGTTGAAATAATTCTCATAGACATAAATTATTTAATTGAACCAATTCGAGAACCTCGTTCTCAGGAGTCATTCTTAAACTTGAATCACTCAGAGCATGGAATTACGAGTATGATACTGGTACCATCTCAAGTGGATACTTCCTCTTTTCCTGAATTCAGCTCACGCCGCGTGGCTTTCAACATTGTTTACCTTTGCTATTGTACAAAATATGGACCTTAATCCCTCAAAAGATTCAGGAAATCTACAAAAGACTCAGACAGCTTATATGTAAAATGATACAACAAGTTCCAAGGAACTTTAGTACCCCAAAGTCGTTAATTTTGATTGACAGGACAAAATCACATCTCCTCCCACAATTTTAAACTCCAAAATTAAATTTTGTATCCGAGGAAACATTTTCTAAATAAAATCTACGATGAGAACTAATATAGCTTAGTTCTTTATAAGTGAGGATTGAAAAGTGCATCGAATGAAGCTTTTATTCTCTCGTATAACTCCAACAATTATATCATTCGAAGAATTTTTCTCAAGAAGAAGAAGAATACCGGGAAGAGAGCGGAACGAAATGATTCAACGTTAAAGAATAATAAAGAGAAAAGAAGGTTTTCACAACATTATTAGAATCCTTTCAGCGAATTTTCATAGAGAGAAAGAAAAAGGGAGAAAAAATAAGATGCCGAAACTATACAGATAATTCTCGGCGATGAAATAAAAATCTTGAATGCCTGATTCGATCAGTCTGACCTAGTTGAAGGAGAGAAAATGGCAACGATAACGACAGAGATGATCAAAATGAAGTCGAGACGCGTTTCATCGAAAAGGATTTCATGAGAGGGAGGACGACCAGATAGAAGCGCGAGATATTCCTCACAGTAGAGTCTCCTTTCATATTTTTTTGCTTTTTTGTATCTCTCACGAGGATAAGAGGAGGAGGGCGATGATGAAAATCGATGTCTTCGACGACCAACAGAGAACGCGATCTAACTTTTCTCTTACCGTTATTCATCGCCATCGCCAAAGACGAGATTGACGATCGTAATTCAATTTCCTTCGCGTTCTTTCTATTTGGCTAGTAAAAATTGTCAAACTCATTCAATTTTAGGTACACCGATACAATAGGTTTCGATATTGCAAGACTTTCTCTTTTCTTTCCGCAATAACTATTTATGAAACTTTATCAATTGATAATTAAGATTTCAGGAGAAAAATCTTACTGTTGATAAGATGAAGTTGTTTTTCGATAGCGTGGTCTTACCGCCGCAGCTCGTTTACAGGTTTATGTATCGCAATGTGTAGGTCTCGAGTATAAAACATGGCTGAGAAAGCAGCGATCATAATTATTGCAGGCCGGGTTTTATCGGGATTGATTTATCGGGGTTCGCCCTTTCATAGTACAACAAGACGCACACGTGTTTTCTATTAATAGAGAACGCAGACCACACTGTGAGTGGGTTGATGCAGGCCTGGACATCGATGTTCATGAACTTTACACGCGACTATTACTACTACTACTACTACTACTACTACTACTACTACCACCACCACCACCACCAACATTACCATGTACTATTATATATTCTTCATTTTCTTTCCCTCTACCCACAAAAATAATGATATTACTTCTAATTTGAAGATCCAATTCAAATTAAAATGAATTGATAATTAAGAAAAAAAGGAGAGAGAGAGAGAGAGAGAGAGAGAGGGATGTTCTTCTTGATGAAATATCGTACAAGATCGTCGCATCAATTTCATTGGTGGAGGAGGCTGCTGATGAGACCACAAGCCTTGAGAATGAAGTACCGCGATATATAGTTATCTAAAGTCGACATTGCTATAGACTGGGAACTCGGAAAGCCTGCTAATAATAATTGGAACGTTGGAACGAAAAGTTGAATCCACCGTGAAATTACGCGAGTGAGTCCGTTCATCATGAAGCGGATGGATATAATCGAAAATCAGCGAACCGAGTTCACGGATTATACCAAAGAAACCTAAGTATTTCGTATTAAATTTCTCGTTTCCTCCCGCTTCTTCTTTCTTATTTTTCAAGCGAGTTAATCAAACGAATTCATAAAGATACCATAATCGATAATTGATCGATTAATAATGAATGAATTCATTAACGTCCATGGAGGTTTCTTTTAATGAGTGAGAGAAAAAGTAGAAGTTTGAATTTTGATGGGGAGATCAATCCACGTTGTGTCATATCGTTGATATACGGATATCCTTGACTGAGATTCAGTACATCTCGATACAAATTTCTCAAATTTTTTTCATCCGTCAACGAAGTGGATAATGTTGATCGATCAAACAAAGTTCTAACGCGCCTTGGAGAAGATGTTCGACATGCGAAGGACCACAGGTTTCGTATTCAGATCAAATCGCTATTTCGACGTGTAATTGGAACGGATAGCACAATGGGGCTGCACGTTGGCGTACGAGTAGAGCCCCTTTAACTCCATTTTAACCCGCTTAAGCCATGGATTGTGCATACATACTCATGTACGTACACTCGTCCGATGACTAATTAGATTCAGGTTCATAGATGCACGAAAGGTGACAGGTGTATGCCGTGGTACGCTTTTCCCAGCTTTGTGACGATAAAAGGCAAGGGAAAAAACATTTTTTTCCCCCGATAATTATTCATCGTGTGCGATTCTAGTCGCGTATCGATGACGACGATGATATGGAAAGTTGGCTCGGAGACGACCGCGTGAATTTACGCGAGACAAATGATTGTAAATCCCGTGGGTGACATTCTAGAGAAAGAGACGGGAAGATAGAGATAGAGGAAGAGAAGAGGAAAAGAGAATAAGAAAGATGAGAACGGGGTGATATTGGATCGATTTAACGAGGTGACGTTTTATCACGCGTTTACAATAAATTTCATCCTCTGTGTAATTCAAATGCACCTTCTGGAATGGAATTCCTTTTGATATTTATATATTAATTCAATTCATAATATACATAATTCCCTATGTTTTCGCGTTTTAATTAACCCACAGAACCCATGAATTCGATTATTCAAATCTTGTGAAAATCTCACAGTAAGTGTAAAAATTACATTCCACCTGGAACTTGAAAAAACTATAGAATTCTTTGAAAATATCATTTTATGTTGCTTTTATATTCGTTTTTTCGGTATAAAACGCGGGAGTTTATGTGATGCCAAATCACACTGTTTGCAACGCATTCATAGATCTTCGAAGACATAAGTATAACATATGGTAAACGAACATATTCCTTACAATTCGTTACAATTTCGCGTAAAGAATAGTCCCATGATGCATCATCTTTGCTGTTTCCCATCCAGTAGATATTACGAAAATCGCAAACAATTTCGTTCAATGTATGTAAATGTGCATCTCAATGCATTTAACGTACCATAGTAGTATAGCAAGGAAAACGCTGATAAAAAAGTGAATTTAACGTCTTCCCTGTTATTCTTTCCTGTTAAAAGTGTAACGAGAATCCGGAATAATCTTATTTAGTATCGTTTGTGAATCTAAATCTCAATGGATTTCGCGCAGCATAATAAAGCGGAAACAGATTAAACATGAGCATTGAAAAATCAAGTATTCCACCGAATCATATTACTTAGAATAGAGAAACACACGCGGCAGAGTGTACAACGGAAAAGGATTAAATATAAGCATCGAAAAATAAAGTACTTCACTGAATCGTATTATTTAGGATAGGAAAAAATACGCAAAAATGTACTTTGCATCTCCTTCGTGGTGGATGAATTCACTTTATAACGCGTAGGTTTTATTTTACGGGAACGTTCGGATTTCATTTTTTTTCTTTTTTTTTATGATTATGATTGTACTCGGTAACGTTGCAATGGATCTGAATTCGTGAAAATTCAAGTCGCTGATTTTTGCTCTGATGATGTACGATGAACTCATTATTGTGTCTAGTCGCTATGGAAAGTCCTAAACACTCTGTCGATGCTTGATCCTTGATTCTTTTGTTTTGTGTTAGATCAAAGATTTTTTTCTTCAATAGCCAAGACCTAAGTTGGGGTGGTCTGGACCAATACAAGGCCTTGCATGGTCGAATTTTCAGTCGAGGAAATTTCAATTTTGAAATTCACCTCAATTCAGAACATTCTATTAAAATTATGGCGTTACGTTTCTACTTTTTTGAAGTTTTTCGTGGATCAGTATCGTAAAACAGAAAAATTCCATCGAATATTGATTTTCCCACGCACGAGGATAAAATAACTTGATTTGGATGTAAGGAATGAGATTTTCGGCCAGGTTAATTCGGTATATTTCCATTTCAAGTCACAGGAGCAAAAGCTCAATGATGTGGGAACAAATTTTATCTGCGTTTGAATTTCATTTCGAACTATATTGAATGGACAATGAAAAACAAAGCACTTTCATGAAAGTGCTTTCAAAGCGAAGACAAATATTTTATAACAAAAGTCAATTTACGCCAACGAGTCGTGACTCTATTTTCCGTTAGAATTATCCAATGATACAATTTTTTCTTTTTTTTCCCTCTCAATCCAGCAGATGCTTTTCACTTGTTGTGAGACAATTTATCTTATATTGAAGTTTTTCTTGCATATACACACCTTGGCGTCGAAAACGTTTCTCTTTCGGGTCAAACGTTCCTCTTTTCTAGCGACCACTTCCACTAGCTCATTTCCACGCGGATGAGTCGACCTCGTTGCGAACTCAAACCATCATTTTCTGTATATATATATATATATACACATATAAACTATATAACCATGAAAAAAGATATACACACGCAAGGAAAAAAAGAAGAAGAAGAGAAGGAGTATGTGCGATGAAAAGAAAAGTGGAAGAGGAAACAGAACTGCAGCTTTTTCAGTGTATAACGTAAATAGAGAAACTGAGTTACCAAAAGCGAGTTTCAAGTTAGTATATACAAAATGCTTTTTCGGTTACGTCAAATGAATAGTCTATACATCTTTTCTCTTATTTTGTTTCACGTCTCTTTACCAACTCCGATCAAAAACGTCTCATTGAGGACTTGAAAGAAATCAACACCCACCCTCTGAATTATACACGCACATACACACACACGCGCAAAACATAGACAGAGCATACACGTTGTGACCTCGAAACATTGTAAAAAGCCTTTACACGTCGTTCGCTTGCTTTGACGTTATTTTTCCTCGCATGCAAGCGTGAGGGGAAAAGTGAAAATGAGGGATACTGAAAAAATAATGAACAGAAAAGAAATGCAGTTGAGAAAAAAAGAGACAGACGCTCCTTAATAATAATGACGGTTTTAATCATATATAAAGAAGTTTTTCTTGTTTCTTTTTATCTCTGGTGATTGTATCCATTCAATCTTTGAGAGAAAAGTTCCAACGACACTTCTCGAAGGACTTGGTTCGAGTCTTCTATAGAGAATAGTCTCATATTTTTTTTCGTGCGTAGTTTATTCACATTCCCCGCCAAGAATCTTACTTTTCGACCTTAAAATATTCTGAAAAGATAGAACAATTAATAAACAATTTTCATAAAAATTTCGTATTGACGTCCCGAGTCAAAAAATGGAACCTCATTTAAGTCTGATTCGTTGCGTATTACGGAGTGAATCAGGCTTTAAAAAGTATTACAATTTTTCGACTCGGGGTGTTTGCACGAAATTTTGATATCCAGCAAAATATCGGTCACAACGCACACGTAACGCGATGATTTCATAAAGTGATGATTATATTGAATTCCCCTGTTATACGAACGATGTTCAAATATTGTGTACTACGCTGCACCGTATATTCGAGTTATATACTGTCTCATGACATTTTTTGTTCCATTAAAAATTGTATTTCATTGTTATTCATCCAGTTGTTGTATATCGGATATTTCTTTTTGGGTCTCATCGAATATTCAATTCGACGTGAAAGAAAGACATAATAGAGTCAATCATGTGTTTCGATTGCTTTATTCGGAGACTCGAATTCATTTATATTCGTGTTTTCATTCGTTTTCATGCATAACAAGCATACACAGTTCGCAGCGTACAAAGCAGTAAACAGAGAAGTTTTCCTTTAATTGTTGGAAAAGCCAATAATATTGTGATTGCGAACCAAGTTGGCGCGAGTTATAAACTTTCGAAACGATCGAATCAAGTTTCAGAAAAGGGACGAGTTTAATAATTCGTTAGACTTGAGATCTTGTAGGAAACATTAAGAAAATGTAATTCACTAATGGATACAATGCACCTTCCATTAGAATTCATCTTGATTGTTAAAATTTCTTTTGGAAATCTGAAAATGTTGAAGAATGTTCAAAAGAAGCAGTCATTAGGCAATTGGATGAGGTTTAATGGGATTTTACAACAACGCAATCCGATATCTAATTATTTGGAGTTCTCAGAAATTAGATGATTTCCATTCAGAATGAAGATTGTATTAGTGGCGTGGGAGAATGGGGATTTTTGGTGGATGAACGAACGAACGAACGAACGAACGTGCGGCAACCCTTCCTGGATAAGTGCCGTTGCTGGGCTGATTCGGTATTCATAGAATGTTTTTGCAACTTACTCTATATAATCCGGAAGCTGAAATTCATTTACTCAATTTCAAATCGAGCGAAGAATTGTTAGGGAAGAACAAAAGCTGTGAAATACGTGATATACAAAAACATATAATGTAATAAACTATCACCGAATGATTCGTTATACTTTCAAAAAATGAACAGTTACCACCGAGTACGTGGAAAAATTTGAAAAGCTATAGTTATATATAAGATAACAACTCTTCTGTGGAAAATTTCGAATCGAATAGAGAAAAAACGCAGAGGAAGGCGTGTCTCTGACAAAACGTTGTACGTGTCTTTGAGAACAAACGAATGATGCATTTATGAGATTTAAATCGTCTAAGCGGTCCATTTCCTCGGTTATGCATTATTCACTGGGCTTCACCATCTCTTGAATGCTTTATCCTCTCCCGCTCGTCATCCGTCTGCCCTCAGTTTCCATCTTTCCTCTTTCTTTATCCGAGGATATTCCGGACAAATATATAAGCCAGTTTCTACTTCTAGCGCGTCAGGCGTCTAGCGACGAAGAACGACCAAAGAAGAGAATGCAGCCAGTGATTTTCTTATCTTCCACTCATGGAGTTTTACCGTCTTTTTCCGTTACCATTTTTCATGCTCCAACAAATACGTCAAGGCATTCGCGTAGTACTTTTGCATAAGTATCTGTTCAAATATTTTGTTCCATATCATTCACATATTTGTCACTTCTCGTATTTTTGTTATTGACATTATTTATATGCCTCCACATTTTCCTCCTCTTTTCTCCTTTCCCATTTCATTTTCCTTGATACATCAAACAACACGCAGATCCCTTTGGCAAGCATCGAAGAGCTGTGCAAGAGTTATGCGCGACTCTATTGTTAGCTGCTGCAGCACGTTCGATAAAAACACATATGCAGGTGAGCTCGAACATCCATCCGAGTATATGAACAACCAGAGAGATTTGGATATTCCTCCGTACCGTTGTGGATGAATTTATTTCACCGTTCCGAGGAGAAATTTTCAAGAGGCATTCAAGCGGTAAACTTTCGAGAGAGAGAAACCGCCGTTGTTTATCCAGATTTCTGCTAAACTCAGTCTCCTTCAATTATCTCTTGTGCTGTCAATTCATCAAGTATTTATCCCATTGAGACGTGGCTTTGAAAATCTGGCGTACGCGAATATATTCATCCACGGAACAACTCCGACATGAAATTTGATTTGTTTTGTGTACCAGGATCGGTAAGATATTCATATTTTGTTCTATCGTCTATCGAGTTGTTCGAATTTTTTTATAATAAAGGAAATAAAATCCAGCTAAAACTGAAAAATTTGAGAAACAAGTTAAACTTTTGAGAATTTTTAGTTCATAAAGTTTCGTAATATTTATCCCATACATTGTTCGTGTCGAAACTCCTGTTCATCCCTTTGAATTATTCACATTAAACACTTTCACTTCAAAAGGTCTCCCAACTTTTCACTTTTCGTAATTACTCTTTCAAGTGTCGGTTTGACTTTTTTTCACAAATTCAATTAATGAGCCACTTTACATCATACTTTTCTCAGTGTAATATACGTTATCCGCTAGAACTTTGTAGATTAATTTGGACAGTATTATTATTCACACAACTAGTTATAGATTTGAATTTTAGCAAATATCAAAACGTTTAAAATTCTCCACACTTAGTCCAAAAAATCATTCGACGAATCTAGAAATATCTTAACTTGATCGATAAACGCATCCTGAAAGCCTGCAACACACGAAAAAAATCTATTTCACAAAATACTTCGAATGATACCGAACTACCGAAGATATTCGTCCAAAATAACCGCATCGATAAAATCGCGATCGTCTCTTCTCCCCCTTTTGTTGCTCGGCGTCGTTCCTATCCTGTAATAGTCTTTCAATATTTATCTCCAAACAATGCGAAAAAATAATAACCGAACGTTTCCCAGAGGGTCAAGGTCCACGGCTTTTGAATACAATGCGTCCCTGCATGATAATAAATCCTGCACGTATACCATCCGTACAGTCAAATCCCTCTGAATGCTGTGGTTTCATTGTTATATAGAATCGATATTTTTTGTTCAAAATGGTATATTGTGATCCTCGAGTGAATAATAACGCAGGGAAAAAAATTGAAACTAATTACTACTTTAGAGATATCAGTCCTGCAGTTTTAAATGATAGAATTATATTTGAAAAATATAGATGTCAGCGTAAAATGTTATTACGAGTAGATCTAGAAGAATCAAAAAGAGAAATAATGTTCCTTCCACATGGCTTTTCTCTTTTATCCCCATTTTCAAATCTCTACGACGACACCTAAAATTTCCACGGTAAACTCCTTGGAAAAGAAGGATCAAGGATACCTATTCGCGCTTTTACGACGGCTACAAAGAGAGAGAAAAAGAGAAGGGTGGATGGGTGGAAGGGTGAAGGGGGAATAGGTTGACCATAGGACGACGATAAAAATCAACCATGAAAGCTAAGAAAGTTTGTTCTCCTTCTTCCGAGAAACGACCAACCATACCCCCTTTTTCCTACGACCTTTTAACCCTTCTTTCTTGTCTCCCATGGCTCTACATTTGATTCAACGGGTCAAGCTAGATTCATTCTCCCCGATGGACTTTCGCGCTTCCAGAGATTTTACGAGTTTTCGCGTATTCTCCTGTTTTTCTCGGTCTATCGAACCGTGGAAACGATTGATTCGACTTTTTTTGTGATCCTACTTTTTCCTTTATATATAATCCATAGAATTACATTTCGATCACGAAAACTCATCGAATTCTAATATTTGATTTGAAATTTGATCATATATACAACAGCTGGACTTCAGCTCTCCTAACTGAATCGCAATAAACGCAACGATATAGAGTTCGATCTAAATTTGAATATTCTTTCTAATTGTGGGAAACCCTTACTTGCCTCGGCTGGCATCATAAAAGATCCGTCGAAGGAAGGTGTATAATTAAAAGAAAATACTACGAATCCCTTGACATAACTATCATCCCTTCGAGGTTGCCGATGGCTTTTGTACCGTTTGATGATTTCATTCGATAATTCCAACAAAATCATTTTCATTAGAGAGATCAAGTTTCCGACTATAGCTGGTATACCTGAAGAAGCTGTAACCTACCACTTACTTCTTTATCTCTTTTTTTACTCCTCTTCATTTTAGTTAAATCCCTAGGAATGTGGTTTTGTGTCTTTTTACGCGATTGGAAACTCGTGAATCTATCTCGGGTTTGGGATCCCTTAATCCGTTTCCGTTAATGTCATCGGCGTTGTCGTTGTCAGAAAGAGAACGAAGGAGGAAGAAAATGAGAGCGAGGGAGAGAGATCTCCGAGCTGTTGAAATTGTCGGCGCGAAACTATCTCACGAGTGAGTTTCTCTACCCTTGAAAGGGAGAAGAAGGGAGAAACGCGGAACGGAAACGGACGATTAACGAGAGTTTCCGCGGAGCGATCGATCATTTAATCTATCCTCGTCGGTTCTGTCTCCATGTTATCTCTCACACCAAGTCTGAAAGTCGAAATCGTTCTTTGTATCCAACCAGCAACTTTCCAAATTTTGGAACGTGCGGTAATAATTATTCTGGTATTACAGGTATTCATTAACTACTGCAGCAAAGGATTCTTAGCCGTGCTCGTAGAACAAGTGTTGTAGTTGATATTTTTGCTCGCTATTGAAGCTGAAAAATAGTTCCAGTAGTTAATTTTCAGCTATCCAAATATTATCGAATTTGCATGAACGACGCAGGGAATTTGAATGAATTGTATTTTTCCCAAATGAATTATTTGACAAAAGTTTCTTCCTCGAAGTCAGCATGTTTGTAAATTATGTCAAACAGAATTTGTCAAGATATTATGCCGGTGCCGCAGAAAGTTTGGAAACCCTCCGGGCAGCAACAGTGGCAATAGTAGTAGCACTCGATTTGTCGACTTAATGATCCTTGGAAGTAACCCGTACTTTGATCTTCCCATGAAATATGGCCAATCTAATTTAACGATAATGAATTGCTCTTCAATCCCGAGGACACGATTAATGAAGAACTGCCACGAGGCGACCCTTCGGTGAATCGACTTTATTTAATTCGATCGCTTCTTCTTATATTATATAAAAGAGCAGAAGAAGAGAAGAAGAAAAAGAAGAAGGAAGAGCGGCTGGTCGCTTCATCGAAAATAGATAAGTGAAAACTTTTATTGGAGGTAATCCGCACAAGAATTCATCGTGTATTTATAGTCATTGAGATTAAAAGTGACATCATCGATTGGACGATTGGATATTTTTCTCTTCATCTCTCCCTTTGCGAATACTCTCTCATTTCGATTTTATAGAAATAATACATGTATTGCACTGACGATCAAAAAATCTTAATTTAATCAAGAAAATGAATAGCGGTGGGACAATCTTAGGGAGCATTTGTATGCATCAATACAATTGGTGTAAGGAAACGCGCAGCCTTGAGGTGAGTAACTTGCGAGGTAACAAGCACGCATTACTCTGTGGTTTCAGGTGAGATATAGAACGGTGAAACCAGACTCGACAAACGGAACAGGAGCTTCTACTTCAACATCGAGAATGAAATTCTGCGGTTACTATCAGCGTGAATTCCAGGTTGTACCAGTGGTAGTTGTCTTTCAATTCCCTTCTCACCTTTTCTATTTCATCATCTCATTCAATATGGTCCTCAAAAGCGGGAGTGAAGTTGGTTATTTTAAAATTCATCAACATCCAAAAAGGAAGCAACGAATCGATAGACAGATTTGCAAAATTCCAACCCCAAAGCGTCAGCTAAAAAAACTATTCAAGAAGTAATTTTCAGAATATATTGAATATCGAATCAATATCGTGGATAGACTCCCCTATTTTCAATATCAATTTCATTCCGCTAATGAAGAATATGACAAAACGAGACGGTGGATTAAATTATACATGCACCCGCTGCTAACGAACAAATATTTACGGCTCGGTTTTGTTGCCCGCTTACGTTCAATCCGACACGAATCATTAATTGGAAGAGATTAAAAGCAGATATGATCATTGGAAAGCTAATATTGATTATGTTCAAACGGATAAAGATTAGAGCGTTGGGGGAAAACTGAAATGTGAATTTTCACGTTCGAAAATCATCCGTGATTCAGTGATGCCAGAATGGAGGGCGGGGATCGTCGAGGCTACCCTCTCTCCGTTACATTTCCCCTGCGGTCCTTTTCTGGTACTTACACAATCAAATTTTGTGTACGTTTGTGAAACGGAGAGAGGGTAGCCTTGACGGTCCTCGCCCTCCATTCTGGCATCACGGCCATGGACGTAGGTATGTGCGATGAGAATTCAATATCACACAAAAATTATATAATTTTATATTAATATCAATGAATTGAATGAAAGTTTAATGATAAAGAAGGGAGATGTAAATACTCTAGGGAAAATGATTCTCAATAATCTGTAGTAATGTTTCTAAGCTTTTGATGAAGACCGACTTTTCATGGATTTATAATAAACTTTCTTCATAAAGGGAATATTTCAAAAGGTTCATTGAAAATTCTTCAGTGCGTCTGGCAATCTTTTCGAAGATGGAAATATTCTACAAACTTCTCCGAAAGTTAATGAGTCACAAACGAGTATTGGTAGATCACGTTATATTACTTTATATTTTGTAAGCGAAACAATTCATATAAAATGTGTATTTTTTGAAAGTAATCAATTTATAACTTGAGCAAGCTATTTCCCTGGAATCGATTGTGTTCCCTTTTCCCAGTCGAGAAAAATAAATGCTGCTCTCTCGCTGGCCAAAGAATAAAATTCCTTGACTAAGATAAAATGCAATTCGACTCTATGGAATTGAAACAGCACGTATCGCAACGTTGTTCGTATTAAATATTCAAATATGTATCTTCTCAACTTGAACCTGACGTGATATATTGTTGTAAGTAATGTTTTTACTTTATGAAATTCGTCTTCCGTATATGATAATTTCTTTATATACATATATGGTGCATGACCATGATGAGATGTCATAAAATGAAACACCGTTTCTTTCTTTTCTATTCAACAATTTTTATATCGATAACCCACAAAATATATTTTGATAACCTGAATTTTATGCTATCTTTTAAGACGCGCGAAGAATAACTCATACATTCCTCAAGGAAGGAATCCATAATTTGATGAAGAGAGAAAGAAACACACACATATCCAATCGACAAAACGAGAGTACACAATGTCAGCTTGATATTTCATCAACGACGCGATATTTATTTTCCATTTAATTCCTACAACCTATTTCCCATGCAATTAGTTTTCGCGATGCGTTTGCCACGACTTCTCTTTGAGAGAAAATCAAACGAATCCGACGAGTACCACTCCCGTTTAACGAGTTCGTATATGACGGTATTTTTCATCGTACTTTCAATTAACGATAATTTCTTTTGCGGCGAAATCAAATCATATCTTCGCACTGTGATACGGGCACAGATGACGTTTACGAATCTCCCAATTATTCCAGTTCCAGGAATCTCGACTATTTCTCTTCGTTTGCTTATAACTTTATCTTTGCAATTAGTCGAAGAAAGTATATGTAACAAAAATCAATATGAAAAGGAGAAACTGAAAGTACGAGGATTTGTTTTTGGATCTTTTCTCGAAATCACAGGGGATATAATTAATTATGAAACAGACAACACGGGGAGTGGGGAGACTAATGAACTAATGCACGGAGTTTTTCACGTCGTCTGTGTATATACCGGGAATGAAACGCAGGGAGGGATGGTTACGAATGGGAAAAAAGTGTGGTGGTCGTGTATAAATGTCACACGGAATCCCAGCATTATTTATTTTTCCATACTGGATAGCGCTATTCAGACGACAGTCCATTCGGTGTTCATCTCCGGTGACAACTCTGTTTTTCCTCTTTTGTAACCGAAATAAATAAAAGAATAAAATAAACATCAGTTCATTTCTTTTTTCCCTGTTTTTTTACCTTTTGTGCTTTTTTTTTTGCGTGAATCATCGTATGCGTTTTGCACGAATGTAATGCTCTTACCATGTGTTTCATGACACGAAATCATGCTGCTCTGGCCCATTTTACATACTTTCCGTACTTTGGAGAACACCCCGGCACAAACCATATCTAACGTCGCGATGCTTACCCAGGGCATGACCCAGGGCACAACCCACGGTGCTCGTGAATGTGAAACGTGCCTACGTGTGCGCATACCTGCATATACATCCGAGTATATATGTACGTATTTCGTATCCAAGCAACGTCATGACTGGCTTTGAACAAGCGAAGAAGGTGCGAAGAATTCAACACACTCCTTCGTGCCGGAGGAAGAAAGTGAAGAATAAAAAGGAACAAGCGTTTCTCACCGCAAACTTGCAAATGGTGTACATCCAAATATGATACAACGCATCCACCCTGTTAAGGATTTTAGATTTTCCTCGATGGATATTGTTACACGAATTAGAATGACTTTGGTATATCATTTATTTTCCGATTTAAAATTCCACTGGGGAGAATTGAGATATTTCATTATTCGGTAAAGATCAAGACCTTATCTGTTGACTCGATAATCAAAGACTTTATTCAACGCTTCTAAAGATACGTCACGCCTATTGGAAAGGGGATCCCTTTTGTCGTTCTTTTCTTTCCTTTTTTTCCCATCCGTTCTGCTTTTGACTGAAGAATCGTCGTTGTCTTCATTGTCTGGAGATGGGAAGACGACGACGACCAATATTTGATCGAATCTTCTCTCGACTCTCCGTGAAAGGAGTCCCCAAAAGTTACGCTTTACGTTTGAAGATGTACGCGGGCTTTTGGAGAAAGTGAGTCGAAGGGATACGGGGAAAGGATAAGAGAAAGGGGGAGAGAGACACGGATAGTAAGTGCTGTCAGGATATGGCCTGGAATACGGGGTTAAATATTTACTCGGCGCAAACAGAAAACTCGGTGCTTCGATGCAGCCTTCTCTTCTCCTCTTCTCACTTCCCTATTCCACTTTTTCAAACCCAACCCCGACGGTTTCTGATCTAACTCCTGTGAATATATGGTGATTCCATAAACTTCCAAAGAAGAAGTGACGTGAATGATAATAATAATCAAGAATCCTCGTAAATAAATGAAATCAAAGTACGATGGAATATTGAACAGAAATTTCTTTCTTTTTTCCCCTCTTCAAATGGAAAAATTTGTAATACAATAACGTTGTTCAAAGAGACACAATGTACAATTCATATGAGTTTTGTTTATACAACCATCGTATGCTTTTCCTCAATTATGAATCTCATACGTAAAATATATGTACTTATATATGTTCTCTTTGATCCCTTCCGTTCGGTTGGAGAAACAAAGTTTCAAATCCTGCAACAATACATTTCAATTTGTGCTGCGAGTTCATGTTTTGTTGTTCGATGTTATTGTTCTGAAATAATACCGCACATTTTCGAGTTTTTTCTCCATGATATTCATAATGTAATTATTTTATATTTTACGATATAGACTCGATTATGAATTGATGGTTGAAAATTCAACTCGAATAAATTACCGTCATTGTTTGTAATCTCGTGTACCCTTATTTATAAACTTATTAATTATCCGCTGATTCTTCCACGACGATGATCTAAGGTAATGATTTTAATTTTAGGGATAGAGCCCTCTTCAATACCGCTCTTCCATCATCCAACGTTTCGTAAACATTACAGTTCGCTTCTCCACGGCTAAATAAGCCATGCTTTTGATCGCGACTCAGACATCGCTTACATACAACTACGGAAGGAAACCCTAAAATATTCTCTCTCTTCTAAGTACGTCGAGAGTCCTTTAAATCCCTTGCTGTTACGGTAAAGCATACGCGAACAGAAGAAAAACTTCTATCAAGAACACACTGGATTGAATACGTCTGAAATTTAATATCTTTTTAATCAAAAAGAATCTTCAAATCAAAACCTTTCTCTCACAAGTCTCTTACCAGTTCATCAATATTCCAAACGATATTCTTCCCATCTTTCCGTTTGTTCAAATGAGTATCATAAAGATGAACAAACGCTTTGTATCGACGATAGCATCGGTGTTATAAATAAAGCTTTGAAGAAAAACAATTGAAAATTCGGAAGTAAACAAATCTCATGATTTTTTTGTGGGAATTGTATAATTTCCAACTACGAGGGAGAAATGTACGTAAAAAAATTGACACGAAATGTCGATTAATGCGATTAATTAAATGAGAGGAATAACAAAAATCGTTGAAAATTATTCTCATTATAATTTCGTAAAGGATTCGTCAAATGTATACGGTCTCTGAACTAAGTACAGTCAAGTTTCATCCTCATTTCTCCATTATCACTCCTTTCATATTACATCTTACCCATAACTGGAAACGAACTCTTCTCTCCATTTAAATAATTAGTGACGCAACATCTAGAAGGAAAATCAGGACTAACTTTCTGGAGAAATTTCTTGAGAAACAATGTAAGAGCGTGAGTCGGTGATGTACATTTCGTGATTAATACTATAAAAGAAAAAGGATTTGTGCTCGGTTAACGAATTGGTTACAAAGATATTCAAAATTATATTCCTCCTCTCTATGAGAACAGCTAAACCTGAATTACTGGCAATAAAAACAGAATGTGAAACTTCAAAATAAAATTTGTAGTAAGTTTTGGAATAAGGAATTTCGATTAGAATATTAAAAAACATTCAATCATTCAAATCAGAAAGTAACAAATAGTTCCATTGAATCAAATCTCGGATAAACGTAAAAACGATTCCTTTTCTCAAATCTGCAGAAACTCGTTCATCAACGTGGCAATATCTTTTCTTCATTTGTCGTTCATCCTGGAACAACAAATTTACGCTTCCAGGAAGCTGGTGTTCACCTGGTACTGGCCAAGCAAACACGTATAGATGCATCAACGTCCGTTCGTTCTTGTCGGATTCACATTCTAGATAAGACGTCATGACGTTCTGAACGTTACACAGGAGGATGTATCGTCTGACGTGTTGTGTAACGTTAAAGGAGATTTTCCTTGAGTTATCCGAGTTCAATTCTCAAATCGATATAAACAGACCCCCTGAAATAACGAAATTCTCATTCCATATCATTGGAATGATCTCGTTCGAGAGCGATACGAAAATTAAAGAATTAAAATACAATTGGATCTTCTGTACAAAATATCAAGATGAAACTCCCCCATTTGCTTTTAACGGTTGCAAAAAAAAGGGTAAGATGAATCGAAGTTTTTTCACACCTTCGTCTCTCAGCCGAACGATAAAAACAAGTTAGAAAAGCCAAGAACGAGTGAGGTTAAACCGAGGCTGGAATAGGTGGCCAGGTGGCGTTTGCTTGGTTGGTTCGAGATCGCGCAAATACGTCTTCGCCAGATGCGCCAGGGTATTCGCTTCTTTTTTTTTTTGTTACCGTCTTTTTCTTGCCCTCCTCGCGGTAAAGATAAGAATATAACGAACGTTGTGTAATTAAATTATCATCATCTCCTCCGTTGTGCGGTACGTCTTTTCCACCGTAAACATTCATTTTTCCTCCATTCAATAAAAATGAGAAAAGTAAGCAAGGGAAAGAAAAGAAAATAAAACAACAATTCCGGAGAGAGAGAGAAGAGCTAGCGCAGCGGCAACAACAACGAGAACGACAACAAAAAGTAAGCGAGAGAAAGAGAGAAAAGGGAGGGTAATTAAATGTATTTATTAGGTAATTAAGCCAAGCACTTGGTGGTATTAAACAAAGCCGATGAATGGAGTGGAACTGATTTGTAGGTACGCAAGAGAAGTTTCTTTCCCTCTCTTTCATTTCGAAGGTACCCAATTAAAACAATTCCTCGAGATGTAAATATTCCCACTTTCCCCTTTAGTTCGCCTTTAGTCACGGCATTTGGAGAAAATACTTCAAGTCATTGTTTAATTGGAATATAATCGTAATGCGTTGTAGGTATAATTAAATTTTAATAGCTATTCCAATGGAGAAGAAAAAAGAGAAGGTAAAAAGAAGAATTGTAAACAAAAAACGGGGAAAGAATAATTTTATCGCGCTGACACGGTGGGTTTTTGTTCAATATTCTAAATACAAAGGGATTGATATTAACTCTTTCAATTACTGCCCACCGTCACGGTCTTTTTTCTACACCGTCCAAATCCTTAAGCGATATCTTCAATAAAGATGGTAGCGAACTTACGGAAGATGACAGTTGGATTTCACAAGTTTGATATATCGTCTTTTCTTACTCTTGTCTCTCTCTCTCTCTCTCTTTCAACATCCCTGTCATTTTCCATCTTTTCTATACCTTTAAATTCAGTCAGGTCAGTTTCTTTTAGACGTTATCGTCGTTATTGGTATCGATAAACCGTATAAAGTCACGGGAGTGTGAGTGATTTCATTCCTCGAGTCTGGAAGAAGACAAGGGAAAAAAGAGGGAAGAAACTGGCAATTGTTCGACAACGGTAAGAAAAAGAGGCAGGTGGTGCGCGAGAAAGAGTTAAGTTCCAGCATTGACCATGAGAGCCAATATGATGACCACCGAGGGTTGATGCTTCCGAATGAGAGAGAGAGAGAGAGTGAAGGAAAAAAACATAGAAGAACGAGAAATGTACTCTGAGCCTTTATCGTTTCCAACGACAAGGAAAAGGTGGAAAAGTTTGGAATCGACTTGAAACACAGTTTTGTCGTGTGAAGCTTATATATATATATATATATATATATATATACATTGTATAGTCGGAGAAAAGTGATTTCGCAATATACGATATTAATTCTTCCACTTCCTTTTTTTCCTCCCTTCTTCCTGCGACCTGAAAATACGTACACAGAGTCCGGGACAAAATTCTTCATTCGCATCTGGTGAAATAATTATTTGCATTTCTACGAAAATAGAAAGAAATAAACGTATTCAATATCATACGATATTCTACTCGTTAGTAATTTAAAAATCGTTCAAAATGAAAAAAGTATTCGTGTGTATCGGAATTGGCAAGAGACGTCCCAGGATTTTTGTTATTGGAAAAATCGTTGGAATTCGAGCAGATTTGATTCGAATGGTCTTATAAATTCAAGAATTACCGAACGAAAATGATGCGAAGTGGATACGTTTGATCATATAATTTGAATTCCACGAAATGAAATCGTTGTATAATGATATATCTGGTTATCGAATGCAACTCGTGCGAATGAAAACATTGTTTCATTACATTTTTCGTTCAATTATTTCGAATAATTTGTCTTCTTTGTTCAGTGAGGATCGTTGATACAATGGTTGAATGCACAAGTGTTTTCAAGCTTCCCATATGTTACGACTTTTGTATACAATAACATCCACAACGTTCACTTGGCTTTTACATAACGCACGTGAATACACAGTTTTTTTTTACGACCACCAGCTTTTATATTCACATTCATATTCTAATGTGTTTACTTTTATTATCGATATTATGTAACACAATATGAAGTTTTCAATACACAATGTTCGAAGTAATTTAGTTCGTCCTCGTATGTGTATATGTAATAGCTATAAAGTATAGAAATTGCTCATAAAACGTATTTACGGAGGAGCGTAAATCGAAAGGAGATATCAGTTTCCGCACGTACAAATCATGTCAACGAAATAAAACTCAATGAATCTTTGATACTGTGTTCAATTCTATTCTCGTGGGAGCTTTTAGGAATCATGTACAACTTTTTATTTGTTGAGGAATTGGAAAAGCTTGCTCCAGTCCAAGGTAGCGAAATTCTTCCCGAACTTCTGCAGGGCTTGCAACTCATTCTCTATAAAAGTACATTCATATACCTCCTCAGATTTAGGAAAAATCGAACGGATCTTCGAGATGCTGAGATTTGATTTATGTATTAGGTGTACAAATAAGTTTCCGCGGTTTGTCAAAAGATGGCCCCACCAGAAGGTTATGGAGAAATTGTCAGATGTAAAACGTAATATCCCAAGTTTAGTCATCTGGCAACACCATAACCTTAAAGTACTAGTGATTCCGTATCAGCATTACGTAATTTTTTTCGTGCAAAAATGTCAAGTTTTATTCCGAATAAGCATCATTTGCGGGAACTTTTGATTTACTTCTTTAATGTGAAAAAATCTGCAGCTGAGGCGCATCGATTGCTTCTAGAAGCATATGGTGAAGCTGCTTTAAGTGAGAGAAGTTGTCAGGAATGGTTTCAAAAGTTTAAGAACGGTGAGTTTGACGTTAAAGACAAAGAACGCAGTGGAAGGCCGAAAGTGTACGAAGACATGGAATTAGAAGTACTATTGGAGGAAGATTCGTCCCAAACGCAAAAAGAACTTGCACTTACTCTACAAGTGACTCAACAAGCAATTTCACATCGTTTAAAATCGTTAGGAATGATTCAAAAACAAGGAAATTGGGTTCCATATGAACTAAAGCCGAGAGACGTTGAACGCCGATTATGCATGAGTGAAATGCTGTTTGCCAGGAATAAAAAAGAGTTTTTGCATCGTATAGTCACTGGTGACGAAAAATGGATTCACTACGATAATCCAAAGAAGAGAAAGTCATGGGTTAAGCCCGGCGAACCATCAACATCGACAGCTAAGCCGAATATTCATGGAAAAAACTCATGCTGTGTATTTGGTGGATCAGCTTGGTGTCGTGTATTATGAATTGCTGAAACCAAGCGAAACCATTACTGGAGCTCTCTACCGAACACAATTGATGAGATTGAGTCGGAAAAACGCGCCCATTACTACTCCAGACACGACAAAATTATTCTTTTACACGATAATGCTCATCCACATGTTGCGGCGCCGGTAAAAACATACTTGGAAACACTCAACTGGGAAGTTTTACCCCACCCGCCGTATTCACCAGACTTAGCCCCTTCTGATTATCACCTGTTCCGGTCGATGGCACATGGTCTGTCTGAGCAGCGCTTCACATCATATGAAGACACCAAAAATTGGGTAGATTTGTGGATAGCGTCAAAAGATGAAGAGTTTTTTCGACGGGGTATCCGAATGTTGCCAGAAAGATGGGGAAAAGTAGTGGCAAATGATGGAAAATACTTTGAATAAAACGTAATGTACTTTTCCTTTACAATAAATTCCTAATTTTTTATAAAAAACCGCGGAAACTTATTTGTACACCTAATAGAATTCTGCAGAACTTCTTTGAGAAGCAAGCTAACGTGCTATACAAACGTGAATCTCAGAAATGTTATCAAATTTTTGTAGACCATCCTTGTGAATGTAGCAACAAATGGAAAAATTGACTCTCTCTCCCAAGGAATTTCCTCTGGATAAACAAACTTCCTGCACCGAATCATCCGAGCCATCGAAATTAAGTTCGATGAATGTTGGAATTCTCAAGCGAACTCTTGAAATCTAAAAATAGTGACGGTGTGTACAACGATAACTCGTACGGAGAGGATAGAAAAATAAAGAAATATCCGCTCGTATTGCGGGAGGAACAAATCCAGTTGGAGTAGAGTCCAGAGTAAAGAAAAGAGGCGTGGTAGTGGTGATGATCGTTGGATCGTTGGAAGTGGAGAGCCACGAAACACTTCGAAGTTTTATCGGGTGAATTGTATCGGTGTCAGACGTGCCAAGTCCCGTCGGACTGGATTCCACGACTTCGCGGAAATTACATTCTCGGCTGGAGAACGTGGTGCTGTAAAGAAACCTTAGACGCCAGGAAGGAAGGAAGGAAGGAAGGAAGGAAGGAAGGAAAAGGGTAAAAATGAAATCAAACAGGAAAATAAGAGTGTATACGTTCGATTTCAATACAACTCTCATCATAACCATCATCATCAACCATTTGATTCTCGCTTTATATTTGTGAATTCCAAATGAGAATCATCTCATCTGTGAACAAATAAAAGATTCCGAGCTTGAATCGACATTTTCAATGTTTTCCCCGTTGTATTACTATTTCCGTCATTCTCACAATTTGAAATAATTTCCCCAAGGTGTTTCCCAATCAATTTCCCAATGAGCAATCAATCGAGAAGTTTCAGTATTATTTTATACTTCACGCGTGTGTCAATGGAACTAATGAGACGTGCTCAACTGCACTGCTCAACTTTGATTAATCAAAGTTAATGGTATGGATTTGGGAAATTCCCGCATTATGAATGCGAACGATCGTTCATTCGTGAGAAGTTTCACTCGTGGATATTTTCATTTTTCACCCTGATGAATGTCACGGAATGATACGTGTGGGGATTGAAGATTACCTGGCTCTTCGCATCGAATTCACATGAAAAATATATTTCACGTAACGATTGTACGAAAAATAAAAGAATAAATGTTCCTTATAATTGGATGAGTAGAATTTAAGAGATACGTTAGATTGTAATGAACTATGAGAGGCAGTTAAGTAAATTAGAAGAGTGAAATGTGCGCGCAGACCTTGGGGATTTGAGCTTCAAAAGCGGAATTCTACGTACGAGCAAAGAGAATAGCGCGTGCACACAAAGAAAAATATTCTTGTGCAAACAGTGTTGCAGACTAGTTTACGATCTGTTCTCTTTTTTCTTGCTTTCGCATTTCCTTTTCTTTTCCTTTCGTTGTATCTTTTTCGTTTGTATGTGCCCTCTCGCAAGCTGCATCTCATTATCCTCCAAGTAGGTATGCTCACATTCTATGCGTTTTATGATCCTCATTGCAGCATATCCAAGCGAATTATGTAACTGACTTGAACCGTTAACAAATGTTTTATCTTTTAACCGTGAACCAAATTTTTTGAAGAAGACTCACCAAATTTCGAAGAGATTTCAATGATTCGGCCATTGTAATTACATTGTGACGAAGAAATGTACACCGGTGAGACTGAAATTATCATTCGGTTGATTTTGAATACACATATTTGTGGGAGAAACAATCTTTTCGGTGGTTTCTACGTCCGTTGGCTGATTGAAAATTTGTCTACCGGAAGTTGATGTACCTGTACCAATCGGAAATTCCCTATCACCACTTTCATCGAAAGGAAAGAGGAGAAATAGAATAGGACGAAGCGTTTACGTATTTTATATCCTCCATTTACGTATTTTTTGTATGCATTCGTCATATTTTAAGGGGAGGGGACACAATTCCCCACAATCCATCACAAACAGTGGAAATATTGGAATACTTCAGAATTCATTTACAGCATTCATACTTACAAGCGTACGGGCGACATTATCCCCCTCGTGTAACCAACAATCCACCGCGCTTCCATTAGATAAACAGATTTCTTCCAACGAGAATGACGGGGAAACTAAGCCTAATGGTATATTGCGGTGATCCGATAATGAGGAAATCACAAATGGTAAACGTCACACGGGATCTGGTATTGCGTATGTTTTATCGATTCCCTGATATCTGGCTCTGTCTTTCTCTCTGCTTTTATTGTAATCTAACGGTAGTGGTAATTCGCGGTAACGTGGTTATGCGTGAAACACGAATACGGATGTACATAATTTTACCGTGCAATATTGACGCATACCGTTCAACGGGAAATCAAGGAAATTCAATTCTCAGCTTCGAAATTTGGAATGAAATTATTACAGATATCCGCAACGCAGGTTAACTTACAACAAAACTCCTACCCATTTTCCTTTCTCGATATTTAATGCTCGCCATAAAACTCGATTGAACATTATCGTTTAATTTCGAGCACGTATCCTTCAACCCCTGCATCACGATCACGGGTTTCGTTAGAAAATCCCAGAGGTCTTTAAAAACTGAAAGCGATAGTTTGCTTTGGCTTCGAACTTGTGCATTCATCAATCCTGTAGTTAGGTTTGGGCTTATTCAATATTTACATCGCCACCGTTAAGGGAAGACCATGTGCCGTCCGGTCTCTCCAGAGATATTCCAACTTACGCGCACGTAGTACTGCCGCGTATATTCATTCAAATCCCATACTTCGTTTGAGTTCGCGCGTAGATCTATCAGCGATTGCATTTTCCAGAAATCATGGCTCACAGAAACTTTAGGAAAAGCCTGTTAATGGAAATGTACTACAGCGAATTAATAAATGAATCTGCGATGGAACGCGTTGAACGTTCTTCCGCGTTATCGTTATAAATTCACTCTAATGGTTCTTGAGAGAATAATTCACTCCGTTGTATAGAGATGTTCTCGCAAATGACAAACGATTTCTCTTAGGAGTCTTTTACGGGATTAGTTATGCGCGACCAAGTTTTCATTATATCTATCTACGCGATATAAACTCATATTCGAACGAAATGTTCGGAAAACTATTAACCAATGTATAGCGTTGTAAAACTTTTAAGAAGAAGTGTCGCTCGCATTTCGTTGGTAAGGGGAATAGAAGACGTCGTAGAAAAAGTGGAGTAAAGGTAGCTCCAACGCAGAAACGTACAAATCATTTCAAGTTCTTAAAAGTGGAGTTCGCCGGAAGCTTGGAAACTACGAGTTCCATTCGGGCGTGAAATTGATATGATATAGAAAGAAAGAGAAGGTACAGATGAGGAAGAACCGACGACGACGACGACGACAACAATGAACAAAGCTCTTGGTGATCCCTTCAGCTCTTGTTCGTGATTTTCTTCTTCGATAGCGGGTTGAAGAAAAAGGGACCTACTAGAGGAATGCGATTTTCCAAAACTTTCCACGATTTTGTGGATTCAACTATTCTCTATCTGCCTCTCTCTCTCTCTCTCTCTCTCAAAGTTTCTCCCCAACTGGAAGAATCAAAAGCACTTGTCGATGCCATATCCGTTGACAAATTATGTTCATTCGTCTTTGTACTTTTTTCAATCTTCCTACAATAACTCTATTAATTTTTCAAACCATATACAATAGTGCAAAGGTTTCACAAATTTTCCAAACTCTTTACCTGCAAGAAAAACTGAAGCTATAACATTTTCTATTGTGAAATATAAGAAGATTAGATGGAGAAAATTTAGATTCTTGATCATTATAACAAAGCTGATCAAAATTTCCTTCTTTATCCAAAAAAAAAATAGAAAGTAGATTGAAATTGTCGATCGAAAGTTCTAATTGACAAGTTTGAAAGTTAAGTTCGATTCAAAAGTTTAATAATTTGAATCTCAAAATGACACATCAAGAAGCAAATACTGTAGAAAGTTGATGCACTTGTTTCCTCTCTTCTTTTTCTTAGACGGTATTCGTCAATGATGGAACGTTTCTCATTAAAATAGTTGACTTTTATACAAATTACAAGTTTGCATTTCATGAAGAAAATCAAATATTTCGCTTTGTTGGATAATTTTTAAGCTTGTGAGTCGTGTCTCACACTTCTGCATTGCTCAACAGATTTTTATATGGCATCTACACTTTTCTCACGTTATAAGTTTCAGTAGAGATAAATAGAATGAGAGAAACACGACGAAGCATGTATCGCTTCCTCCTAACTATCGGTCAGAATGCAGTTTTGCGAAGAGCTCTGAGAACAATGATAACAAACTAATCGAGTTACGATACAGACGCCAAAGAAAGCCGAAACTTCCGATTGTGGTTGGTTTGGGTTCGTTAGAGTAATTCACTTTATGAACAAAACTGATTCCAAGTTTCCATTATTAATTCCGAACCTTTCACAATACGTCTCGCTGTCCTTATCGAACGAGAAATGCTCCTGATGGAACTTGACCGGGATTCAAAATTGAGTTAGGTCAAATATCTTATTCAACCTTTTATCACAAATTCCATATTATCGCTATCATCAAATACACATCAACAACTCTGTTTTCTATGGGTTTATTGAATTCATTGTAACTATAATTCGAAAAATTTCGTTGTAATGAAGATAACAAAACCCTCGTGTGAACATCCAACAGGGATTATTCGTAAAAAGTGCCAACGAATTCGTTCGGGCGTGAAAGAAACGGCTGAAAAAGCCTGATGCAATATGAACTCACATCACATCGTTTCTGAATTTAATTCCGAAGAAGCATTTGCCGCTGTCGTCTCGTAAACCGCGCTCTCTCGAAACGTATTTGTCGTTGTGTAAAAGCCAAGAGGCATCTGGTTTGTCCTTTCCGTAATAATATCTGTAATGTGTATATCGTGCATGCTCATATTACGTGCTTTTTCTCTTCTCCCGTCGCCAATATTATTCCCTTTTGTTAGCATTTTCAATGTAATTGAATTTCTTTTTGTCTTCCCACGTAGGAAAATAAAGTGGGCCGTGAGTTTTTCTTGTTGAAAATGCCAAATAGAACCGGGCGAAAAATTGTCACCTGGCTTTTCAACGCTTTTTGTTCCTGGAAATTCTATCCTGTCAGTTTTGACACAAGATATTCCACTTTCGCAATTACGCATGAAGTTTGTCAATTTTTAAGCGGATTTCCTGGGGCAAAAACTAGCATTTTCAGCAGGGTTGTTAACGCATGAACACCTATAGAACATTCATACCACGATGCGAACAAGATTTCTACTCGAGTGACGTTTCGTGAATTTGAGTAGACATTGATCATTCGAAATCTACGATTTGACGTTCGTATATAAAGCGGTTGATGCAAGAAGAGTGTATACGACGTCAAAGGTTAGTTTTTCCAATACCAAAGCACTCAAAAAAATTTTAACATCATAATAAAACTTGTACCATCATACTGTTTTCCACGATACTGGAACGAGAGATGGATGAAGATAGTTTTTTTCCATAAAATAGTCAGCTTAATATATCGATATTTCTCTGCGCAAGATATGCAGCATCGTGTCGCTGAGTTTACTCACTGCTTATCGAAAAAGTATTAGCATTGATTTATTTTGTTAGGTACAAGCTGTGCAAAGATGGTCTGAACATATCCGTTGGCTTTTATTCGCCATTACTGTAATAAACTTTCGATCGATACGTTTAGTTTCGTCACATTTCACATTCGGTCGTTCGTATCTCGCGGATGAATTTTTGAGCTATCGATAACGATCGTTGAAACGTGAATACCCTGGATTCGACTTTGAAGTATTCGATATGAACGACATCCTCCCTTGTAAATTAGAAATTTTACTACAACAAGACGGTAAAGCATTAACGTTGGTGACAAGATGGGATCAGGCAAATTGAAATTCCACAGGGCCATTACCCAAAGCAAACAAACGTCGTCCATGACTGATGTCGATCCTCTCTTTTCTTTTTCGCTGCTTCTCGTCGTCGACGACGTCTGTTTGCAAATTCTTTATCCTTATCTCTTCGTACAGTACCAATTCACGACCTCGAACATCGTTCATCCGGAAAGAGAGTTGGTTCAACTGTACTATCGGGAACAATGTCGACAAGATAATGTGGTATACAAAAGACAAAGAGGGAGAAAAAGAGAGGCTTGTCCTCGTGGCTAATTTAAAAGCGTCGTCCTATATCCATCTGAACGGTCAGAGGAAAAATTATTCTAGTTGAGAAGGGAATAAAAGATAAAACTGATTCTTTAAACTTACTCCCCTCTTGAGTGAACGAATTATTTATACTCAAGATTTGGATTTCGTTTATTTCATTTTCATGCATTAAATACCTGCGCGTTTCATTTGCATTGTGATACATAAATTTAGTAGGGGATGAAATAATCGAGAAAATCTACGCACATTCGTTAGGATACACGAGTTTATCGAAAGATCGTTCGAGTGAGAAATATAAATCCGATTTTCTTACGTTCAAGAGGAAGATTCTTGACTGACTTCTTTTTCTCGACAGTTCGGGGGCATCTAAGATGAAAAAGAACTGGAATGTGGAATGAAAGGGTGGAAGGGTGGAAGGGAAGATTGATAGGAGGATTGACGGTAGGGTGTATATCTAGATGCACGAAATCGATCGAGTCTCGCGATTTTCTGTCGACTTCACCTGGGTTGTTTCTCTCCCTCTTCCGATGGCGAGAGTTATCTCTAGAGATTAAATCCGACGTGTAATTGGATAGAGAGAAATAATCGGAAAGTGGAACTTGATGCAACGAAATAAATGCAAAATCCTCGAAGATAAGTAATATCGTTGCAGCGTTGTTCCAAGTGCATTGAGATCTGAAAACATTGAAAATGAAATCAAGAAATCACATATTTCAATTCCTTATTCGTGTTAACCGTGCTCTTTACCATGTAATTTCGTTACCTAGATGCGAAAGCATAAAACATGCCATCGCAAAGTCTAACTTTCTAATTATTAGGATATATGACGATGAAACTTATCGATAATTTCTCAAAATTGCTTGGCGTGAATATTGTTTTATTATGAAACACGTGTGACGGAGCAGATTCGGCTGCTAGCTGCGCTATTAAAACGTTGAAGTGAAGTTATTTAGACTTCATTCCAACGTTTTAATGGTATGTATAGTTATTGCAACGATAGGGATGCATGAAAAGTAATTGGATAAGTAGTGGTTATCGCTTGTACGCTCCGGTACAAGTATGCCAGTTCAAATTCTACTCCAATCTACCTCGCTGCTCTTTGTCAATTTCTCGGTTTCTCATCAAGCTATCCTGATTTCAATCTCCCTCCTTTTTCTCTTATCTTGAATTTGAATGTTTCACACTGTAAACAAAATTTGTTTTAATTTGGTTTCAAAAACTCAAAAAACTACAAACAAAATATATACACTGAAAGAATTTCACTTGAAAAATTATCATGAAATTTCAGTAACCGAGGAACAAATTCTGGAAAATTTTCGGAAAATTATTGTACATTGTGTAACTTCCACTTATAGAGTTTCCACTTATTCTACGGTTACTGGAATTTCGTAGTAATTTCGAAAGCAACAATCTTTTAGTGTAAATACCCTACACAATTTGTAGAACGACTTCTGTCATAACTTTTTCAATTCAATTCGATATTCTCTGCGAAAGTAAACGACAAATTTGCTGTTGAATTTCTCAAAAATCGTTGTCATATCAATTTTTTTTACGCAGGTGTTCATCGTGATTTGGTAGGGTTTCCCATTTTTCTTTCGAAAATCAACTAATCTATCATCGAAGAGGAGGAAAATGCCTTATAATTCGCACAACGTATCAGAACTAGTGTTCAATTTTGGCAGCGATATCGATATTTTCAAACTTGCGATTATATTTTCTCCCAGGGCAGATAAATGGATGAGGATCGATTAATATAACTCAAGTAATCGAATAAGAAGGAATCATCACATCAATCTCGGCTATTTCAATTCGACACATCACGTGAAATCTATTAAACGAAAGAAAAGGAAGGAAAATAGAGGAATCTAGGAATGAAGGAAGAAAGTGTTTTCATGGAATCTACTTAGGATTGTACGCCGCAATCATTTCACTGGACAAAACGTTTGGCAAGCTGGAGTGCAATCGAACTCAACTACTGGATCGTCGAGCGCACACGAGAAAAAACCTCGACGTTTAGACCATACCATATCAAAGGAGGACGTGAGCATTGGAGCTCGAGTTCGGTCGGTTAATGAACTAATCTGCACGATCCAATTGAGCATGTTTTCTTCCCTTTTTCCCCTTTCTTCCTTTCTTCCTTCCTTCCTTCCACCCACCCTATTTTATTTTCTCTTTTTTTGGTTGGCCAAAGAACTGTTCACGATTCTCTTAAAAATCCTCAACCCTACTTTTCGTTGTAACCCAAGTTGAAAGACACGTTCTTCACGCTACCGCACATTCATGTAATCCGAAAGATTTTCGTTCGATAACACCTCGTCGAAGCAATAACATGAATAGAATGTTGAGAATAATTTATCCTTTGTCAATTCCTAATATTCAAACTTGCCAAACGTGTCTTGTTTTCTGACCTTAAACTGAGCAAACACAATTCATCAATAATTAATTCGTATTCCTCATATTTGTTATGATTTAGTCAACTTTCTTGTGGACAAAATTTTCAATTTTCTTCCTCAGCGTATTCATTAATGATCATCGGATAAAATCCACTCTCAATCAAATGAATGATTCACCTAATTCAAACTCAACTGAATATTCGAAACACCGATAAGCATTTATTTTAATCTCTAAAAACCAAACCACATAATTAAGCGAAGAAGCAAAAATAAATAAAACCTCTGCCCTTTTAATTAATAAACCCGCATTTGAAAAGCGGAAAAAAATAAACCGCGTTCATTGAATAAATTTCATCAAGTGAATCGTAGAATTCCTTGAAAATCCATGTGTTTCGCGCGAGAGAAAAATCTACCCCGATAGTAATATAATATTTGTCTCGCCATATTCAGAAATAAACATTTCATGTGAATCCATTCAATTACCTTGAGGATGGGAGAAAAAATAAATACGACGATCGTCGTTGGAAATGTGTTGGGAAAGATAACATTTCGAATTCAATGAAAATAAATTGAATAATTTTTCTAATGATTTCTCCTGGTTTGAAACATACGATGATTGATAACAAAATATCGAACAAGCATCATCCAAACGTCCTTTGGAATGAAAAGAGTGGTTTTCGTTTGGTTAACAAAAGAAAAATTTACATGTTCATCGAATCGTATTATGAGAAAAATACGGAACGCATAAAAACGAATGCATCCAAGCATGAATGCTCGATGAACTTAATTTGCGCCACTCGGTTGAACATTATTTTCTCACAAAAATTCAACGGATTCTTGAATTTCAACTCGAAAACGATTTTTCAGACGGTCAGCTTTTTTAATGATTTGCAGTTGAGGAAGGTTATTACAAATTTATAATAATAACTAAAGGGTAATACATATATAATTCCAGAAGATATTTCTTCATTCGATTACATGAGAATTTCGTTTATTACAGGTACATGGGAATCAAGTTTCAAAAGTGCATCAAATACGTGGAAATTTTCATGTAACCTACTGCAGTGGTACCAGCAGTAGCTGGAGTAACAGCAGTAACAGCAGTAACGGCAGATGCAACTAAATCGATTTAACAACTTCTAGAATCGTTTTTAAACGGGCACGTCTCTACGTTTATTGCTGCTTTTTTTTTTCTTTTGATACTACATCAGCTCTAATGCGCTGAACATTAGATTTCCTCACATCATGGATACGGGGACACGTGTAAACAAGCATACGAAAGCCCTCAGCTTTGCAAAAATTAACTAAAGATGATGTTCAAAATACACGATAGACATTTCGTCAATTGTTTGACAATAAACGCAAAAAGGATATACTGCCTTCTGAGAGATAAATTGAAGAACTATGTGGGGATAGTATATCAGTACTAGTAGCAGCAGGTGCAACCGAATGGATTCCCCAGGTTCTGGAATCATTTTTAAACGATCACGTTTTCACATTTATAGCGTTTTTCCGGTTCCTAGCTTTCCGCCGACGTCGAGAGAATATCCGGTCTTGCAACTATCGATCTACGCTCCAACAAATGTTGCTGCAGAAAAAAAACACGGATCTTCGATAACTACTGATAAATTTTTATAATCGTATATTTTTCTAATCAAGTAATCATCGATATCCTATCAAAATTCCGCCTGAAGAGGCAAAAGATTAAGGTACGTTCTTTAAAAACGAACGATGCGCGCTTTGGGCACTACTTTACCGCACTTAATACTTCAAAGCAACCATACGCTTTAGAACGGAAGAGAAAAGTCAACGCTTGCTCTCGTTTTCGTGTACACCGACCTCCAAAGCAGACCTTACACACATACACTTATGATAAGAAATTAAATTTTTTAAGAGAATTTATTTGCGGATATCCCGTATGCGTTTGTTGTAAAGGTACTGCATGTGATTTTCTTTTTCTCCTCTTACGCTGTAAATTCCTTCGAAGCATTCATTTTGATTTACTCGACATGAGCCTTGTGAGCTTAGAAAAGAGGATGTAGAATTTTATTTATGAAATTTGTGTAAATTGTGGGAGAGGAAAAATTATGTGATTGAATGTTGAGGATGGAGAATAAAAAGCCAATAGTTATTATAGTCACCCACTTTCTGCCAAGATCCTCCAGAAAGTGGCTGGGTCTGAACTAATAATTGTTTATCAATTTCAAATCACTTTTTGGAATTCGCACGTAATGTTTTAATATAATCTTCTTGAGAATTTGATTCCTCAATCTACGTATTTCATTCCCACGTTACACTTTCGTGAATTGCGTTTTAACGTTTGAATTTTCACCGTAGAACGTTCTTTTTTATGATCAAGGGTGACCAGAAATCTTGTACAAGAGAGATAATTAGAAATAAACCCCTTCCAAACTCCTTACCAATGAAATAAACGTAAGTGAGGGAACCTTAGGAAGAGAATCCACATCACAATCACGTCGGAATTTCTAAATTAGACTAAATTAAACCGTTGGAATTCCTTTCACAGTCTTGATCAATATCTGAATTTTCAAATACCTATCTCTATCGCTTTGATTTTCGTATTTACCAATTCAAATCGGGATCCTGATTTGTGGTATTTATCGTTCGCTCTGATATTCAATTTCAAATCGACGTTGAATACCCAAATGTTTATTCACCGATTGACTCAGTTCGAATACCGTTCATTCGATGAAAATTAATTAATAAATGTATAAATAACAGATGATCGTTTGTTTCTTTCATGTTCACTGCAAAATTATATTCGTCGTGTTCAGCAATTCGTTCATTTCATTATAATGTCGTTCATTTTCGAAAAATATTTGTTTGAGAGAATTTATGTAATATCATTTCAATCAAACCATTATTTATCCATCAATCAAATTATCATTCTGATACAATGATACCATATTATTAACGATTGTATTGATCTAATTATCATTTCTACGTTTACATCCATTCGATATCATTAGTTTCATTTTAATACTCGATCTTTGTCAATCGATAACACCCCGAATCCCAGCAGATGTTGTATGAACTGTTGGAAAATGTTGCTCTCTACATCTGAATCCAGAATAAGTATTGAAAAGCGGTACTCGGTCTTCCTCAGATTCAATCAGTCACTCTGGCAGTGAAATTTCACTGATTCTTATTATTTTTTCACTGATACAGATTTACAGAATATTCCTGGAAAGGGCATAACGTTCAGCCTGAAACCAGAAGAAACCTCCCCGACCATCCATCAACCGAAGAAAATGAACCACGCTCGTTCATCGCAAATAATCCATTTTTCATCGTACGTTACAGCAGAATTATCGAGAGAAACAAACCCGTGAAATGAAAAACCAAGTAACGATGATTGTTCTTCCGTTCTCATTCTGTTCGTTAGAAACCAATTTATCGGATCCTTCACTTTTCCGACACATTACCCGAGTTTCTCGATTATTTTGAGTAACTTTGCATCGCACTATTGCTGCTTTCATTAATTTATTGAGCTCTTTATCATAATTCCCTGATAAAAATTCTTAATCCTTTTTTTAGCACCCAAAGTTTTAGTGAAACAAAAAGAAAGTTTTTGCTAATAAAATACAAAACTTAATTACATACTAGATGGGTCCTCCGAGGATTCTCGGGGTTACAATCTCATTATAATCTCCATTCACCGGACAGAAATAAGTTTCTTTTGCAAATATACTCTTGTGTTTCGTACAAGGCGTATATAACATACATAGGTGACGCGACCACCAACCACTAAATGGATATATATATATATATATACATATATAAGGTTGTACAAGAAGAAGACGTACCCGAGGAAGCTGAGAAGACGACTTGGAAAATCAGGCAATTTAAATTCGTCGTAAAAAAGGACTCTTTAATTAAAAGACTTTAATTCCTTGCGGGCGTGTCCGCGACGTTCACTTATTCATATTAAAGACCGAGTTGTCTCGAATAATTAGACCTTGGTATTTTTGATACTGATCGAGCATGTACGAGTAGATTTCATGTATTAATCATGGAAAACTTCCTTGGACTTCATGATTCTGGTTCTAATTACCGATGTATCGTGAAGAAAATTCGATTCATTTTATCAAGTTTACAACATATCATACAAATTGAGAGATGATTATTTTGAAAGATCAATGCACGATTCATAGGATATATTCATTTCTATATTCCCCTTTGAATAATCCATAAAGCAATACGCTCCTTGAATTCGAATAGCGAAGACCTTCACCAAGGTTTCAAAATTTTTTTGAATATTCTTGAAAGAATTGTCGATGAAATTCACCATCCTTATAAGACAAATGATACCCTATCTAATGCAAATGGTTCTTTTATCATGTTATATTAGAAACAGATGAAACATCTAGAGTATAAATATAATGCGAATCCATAGAAACTTATGCAGGAAAAGTTAGGGAAATGATCACGTAATGTATTGAAAAACTTGAATCACACTATGAAACTAAATTTCCTAACAACATCCAGCGCGAACAGGGATACACCCTCCTGTCGATATCAAAAACTTTGTGTCAAATGTATTTAATAAAACCACTACAAAACTTCATTAATAAAGTTACCGCGATGTGCTTCATATCAGCAAAACTTGGAATGTGATTAAATTTACAAAGTTGTAAGTGAAATAAATTGAACTTCCGAGATTCAATGGCGCATGTGAACAACAATTCAGGATATTGGATTTTAGAACACACGTGCGCGCTCTATTTCCATACACGCTAAGAATCGTGGAAAATGCGTTCCGTAGTTTGAAAGAACTATTATTCTATTTCTTCTTCGATATCCAACTTTAAACGCGAACGTAATATTTTCTAATATTTAAAAGACGAACGATGCTACTTTTCAAAACCTTTTACCTCCAAAGACTGCACACTCTGACTTTTAGAAATTTCAGAGTAGATAATACAAAATCAACGAATCCCCAGATAAAATAAATTCCATTCTCTTATATTGAAGCTAAACATCGACTGCAGCAGCGTCGTACAACTATGACTTGGTATACATATATCTGAGATAATCAGAGTGCATACTCGAAGCTGAGTTTGGTCTTCGTAAGAGCAGCTTCTAGGCAGGTGGTAGGAAGGCAAGAATGTAATATTAAGGCATCCCGAAGTCCGTCGAAGTCTGGGTATTCCCTCTTGACACGAGAGCGAAGAGAGAAGGTTTACTCTTCTCGAGCTGAAAGGAAGGCAGCTAGCTGGCGCAGCACAACCAAACTGGATTTCTGCATGACTGCTTCCATCCTATCGTTGAATTTCAAGTACTACGTACACCAGTACTCGTCGCAGTGGTAGTACGGAGAAGCGGAAGCGGCAAGACTGCCTTGACGAATATCTAAATGGGTTAAGTTAGATGTACAATATCCATCCACACCTAACATCCAAACGAAAGAAATTTTTCTCAAATGTTCGAACGCGCAAAAATCGATAGTTTCGTATATAAGAAGAGTTCTAATTCATCGAGGCTGCGAACGTCTTGGGTTATCGAACCGTTATCGATTGTAATTAATGCTCCTCGTTCTTACTACCGCCAACTCGTCTCTTACCTCTTCGCGTTTCCCTCCGCAGTTGTGTTGGGTCGGAGGAGAAGAAGGCCGATGAAATATCTCGTTATATTCAAGGGAAGTTTCTCGCCCACGTAAGTGCAGGCAGAAGACATGAATCGAAGGATAAAAAGAACAAGAAGAGTCGGGGAGGCGAGGAGAAGAGATTGGAGGACGATGATTTATGAAGATGAAAAGTGAAGGGGTTAGAAGAGAACGAGGAAACCCAAGAGTAAGACAAAGAATGAATATCAGAAAGAAAATAAAACGGATGATGTTCGAATGGAACTTGTTCCCTGTCCCGCAGTGCCGCACTGGATAATCATAACGAACAATATTCGATCGAGTTGGGGAATGATTGCAGGTTCTCGTGTATCTGTTTATCGATCAAATTGATGGGTTCCAATACCGGTGAAGATGTCTTTCTTTTCAAGAGATACGATATAGCGTTTCAATGAGGATCGATTAAATAAATCTATTAATATGCAAATGTTTGATTTCGCATTCACAATAGTCTCGCTATTTTTGATGTTTTTCTACCCATTGAGGATAAATAAAGTTTTCGTAGCTGTTATTCATGCGTTGAAGAAAAAAACCAGCATCTAAAATAAAAGAATCACTAAGAATTGATTTTAAAGAATAATGAAGATTAATTTGAAGAGTAATTTCAAACAATAATAATTTGAGCATAATTGAAAAATCGATCCAAGTTACCCTCGATGAAATCGCAGGAGAAGACCCTCTTGGAAATTTGATCTAAGGAGCTGAGGCACTTGGGAATTTTCAATGCGGATAGAATCCCACAGAATTCAATCAAGACTCTCCCAAGGGCCTGCATTCTGGCATCGACTCTCAACTTCACAACCTTGGTCACCGCTGGATAACTTAGATTACTCTCGTGATGTGATGTTCAGTTGATATGATAATCCCCTCATACGTATAATCATCAGAATCCATGAATCAAGTTCTATCACTTTCATGAAGATCACACCTACAAGGAATCTCCTTCTACCGTTGTTAATTGCATAGAGATATATTTCGCCCTATCAACAAGATAACCGTAAGGAAAAGAGAAAAAGAACCTTGACAGGATTACCAGGTGACAAGAAAATACTGAAAGACCACCACCATGAAAATTCACCTCCCGGAGCTCAGAATTTTTATACCTAAACTTACTTCTGTCCCATTCGCTCCTTCGTCTCTTCTTATACTTCACTTTTCAGCTGTGATCCTGTAAAATTACAAGGGATCTCGAGTTTCGTAATAGAACGACTTTTTCCTTTCGACGTATATACGTACAGATCTCTCTTCTGCTACTCAGTTATATCGAATCCCATAGGACACAGCACGTATACAAGAAATGAGAGAGTCACTCGGGGAATTTCATCTCGTCTTTCTCCAGGAATCTAGTATCGATGAAAATCCAACAAGCTTCGCGTGAGCTTACGCGCGTGTACGTGTAAGCTTCATTTCACTTCGAGTCGCCCCAAGAAAGAAGAAAGCTCGACGAATAGATAATTTAATATCAAATACTGAAGATCCAAGATAATTTCGGTAGAACAAAAGCGGAAATGGAATGAGATCGCAGGTACCGAAACTGGGAGACGAAGAACCGTATGGGGCTCAACGTTAGAGCTCAGGGCCGTAGTATATATCATGAGGTAATGGTCCCGTTGCGGCGTGGGCGACAGCAACGCAATACGAAAAGCATCTGTTGAGACCTCTATGGGTAGCTGTATATTCACTTTAAATACACGTATATTTACACACACACACACGTACGTACCGGCGTTGCTGCTGCTGCTGCTGCTGCTGCAAATACCCTGAAGCGGCAACGGGCTTGACGTGAAAATAATAGCCGCTTTGAATTAGACCATCTACAACGTGCCTTAACCTATTGTTAATTCGTTAACTGTTTGATTTGATTTATTATTAACGAGGAGTTAACAATCGGTTCCCCTCTCCGTGCGTTATTAACCATTCGAAAATGATGTATAATTCATTATTCAGAATGGTATAATAAAATGTATTGTATGTGTACGTATCGGAAACTTCCAAGTTATTATGATCTTTCTCAAGATATTCTTGAATTTATAACGTAAAAAGGAACTTGACGACATATCGTTTATGATTTTTTTATCGAGTTTTCCAAAGTGCTATTGAAACTTGCGCGTAAACTTGAATATATTATCTCTCGTAAAATAAGAGGTATAGACGTAAGAAATTTAGACTTTGTAAAGGTAATATGAAGGGGAGTGAGTAGTATATTCTTTTTTATGTGCATACGATGAGTATTTATTCGAAATTAATTCATGAACTTTCAAACCATCACTTGAATTGGGAATTTACGTGTACGAGTCTGCGTACGAGTGTTCAAATCTCAAGGAAAAAATGTGTAATACTATAGTATCGCAGGTGGGATAGCTTATAATTGCATCTAATGGAATTTCGAACTGGTTTGGATACGCAGAGACACACGGAAACTTGTGCTATACGGGGCGTAGGTACCCCTATTGCGTTTCGCTTCGTAGACCACGCAATAATAATTTATTGTTCAACTTGAAAAGCTTTGCTTGAAAGAATCTGATATTAATGACGAGAGTTGAAAACGTTTGTACCTTCCGTTACTCTTCCTCTATCAGATCATATAAATTGGATCCTGTATAATGGAAAAGACTTTCATCCGAAAGAGCATCATAAATCGTATCAAATAGGAATGTTCTTACTCACAATGCCTGGAGAATTATTACTGGAAACATCAAGACTCACCTGTAACAGAACAAAAAGAAAATACTTCAAGTCTTGATATGAATTGATAGAGATCGTCGCTAATTTTAATCATTTGTTTTCTCTCCATTTTTCTCCAGGTTCTTCTTAAATCCCTCCAAAAAATATTCCACTTTCCTCGTTTCGCGTGTTCTGCGTTGGACCCTGGCTTTTCTCAATGAAACAACACCCCACGCACCCGTATTTAACTGTTAACGCGAAATACCCACTCTACTCTTTATTTTTAGAGTGCACCGTCATTCGCGCCTCTTTGAGTGGCGTTCCGTGACTGCTGATTGCATCGAGCCACTCAGACCAGAATTGCCGCTACCGCTGCTGCTGGGGCAAAGGATTATTCAACTCGGTAACGGTCATCGATCAAAGCACGTTTGAAATTCACGTCATAATTATAATGACCGGTGGTAGAATTGTAGAACTACATTACCCATATTTTATCAATCTATCGTAGATTTGAAAAATCATATACAACATATTCGTTCGTATAGACACTTATAACCAGCACGAGAGACTGAATATAAATCAAAATCCGATACAGCTTTTTTCGGAACATTAAACCATCGTTTGTTTGCTGTATTCTCATTTTAAAGTGATAAGATATAGAGAGAGGAGATAGAGGAGGAGCGTTCGGAGGGTGAAAAACAGAAAAAGAGGTTTATAGTTTTAATGTATCACACGTATAGTATATAGCCCTAAAGTACACGCAGTGGAAGAGAATGAGCTTGGATAGAACCTAACCTATAATTTCTGATCAGCATAAATCTCTACCTTTACATCCTTCTTCCTTTCTCTCTTTCAATATATATATATGTACATACACTTATTTCTCAAACCCACATCCCACGACTGTGTGGTCAACGTTACCCTTCTCCAACAAAATGCCCCTATATGTATGCTCGAGGGAAAACACCAGGGGTAACACCGAGGTTCTCCGACTTCATGGTACACATCGCTCTTATTCTTTAGGGTTGAACCACAAGTTTATACGTACATACGTGCTAGAGCACCAATGAAAGCGTCAAAGCTTTGATTGATACAAGCCGTATAGGAATTGCAAATTTTTCCACCTCTCACATTTACCAAAAGGGGCTTTTACCTTCTGTAACTGCGAGAGGGTGCAAGGTATGTATCAGTATATATATATATATATATATGTATATATATATACAGGGTGGTCCATTTGGAGTGATATAGTCAAATATCTCGGAAACTAGTGGAGATGGCAAAAAATGTTCCAGATAAAAAGTTGAGGGTTCCAAGGGGCAGTATGATGCTGACCTTGAAAAATCCCTCAGAGGTCATTTTGAAGGCCATTTAAGGGTCAAGATGGTTTTTTTAAATGGGACCCGCATTTTTTAATCGAGGAATGAGAAAGCTGGTTTCAAACCCTTTACGAAACACTGGTCATGGACCCCTTTTCGCCCATTGGGGTGCAAGGTATGGACCGTCGAAGTTATTGATGATACCCGAAAAAATTTAATATTCGAATATAAATGTGTATTTCGAGAAGAGATATTTTCAACAACGATGACAACACCCGTATTAATCTTTGTATATCAGTATTTGTCCCATACGCATGTGGGCGCCATTATTTAGTTCCCGAATACGTGGTCCAGGACGCAACATACGTAGTCGTCGCAACTTTCCCTCTTTCCATGCATCCAGTGTACGCGGACTTGATGATTCTCACGGAACTAACTCTCCTGCAGCTTATTCATCGCGGTCCAACGAATCTATCGAAACAACATTAATCGGATAAGCTTGCGATAAAATCAAACACCGAATTCCATCAAGACATGTTACGAGATACACAAGGATTCTCAAATTCCAAAGTAACAGTTAATATTTGGAATTCAAGCGGATTATGCAAAAGTTTTTTAATTATAACCTCGATAGGAACTTCACCCAAAGAACTTAGTATATTTTCATCAAAGAGATTTGACTTGCAAGATTGAAATTATACTCACTTGCAAAGATCGCGAGTTAATCATAGAATGTCAGAATAGGTTTTCTCAAAGTTTTCAAACGAGTTGTCATTGAATTTCATTCACGTTGACCGTCAAAATTCCAGAACCAATCAAATTTGTATCACGATATCGCCAAGTATTTTATTTCCCCCAAGTTTGTTTGTATGAATATTTTACGAGCAATAAAGGTGCGATAGTACGATATACGTGTTCTTACATATATTCTTCATTCTCTGTTTTCATTTCGAATTATTATCCGATGAATTTCGCTGCAGGAAAGGAATAAGATACATCGGTGGTATCGAGGGTGTATCTACCGCACAGTTCTAGTCTAACGTTAGAGCGCATCGTCTACAATTTTCTCCTTATCCTCTCTTCTCGATGCTATTAGATAGGAAACGTCTGAGGCGATTTTATCTAATGATCGTACTACCATCTACGTACGTATTCCTCACGTGTAGTTATAAAAGAGGTTTGAAATGCACTTCGTGCGGTTGCACTTCGTGTATCATGTAGCTGCACACATCCCATACTAATCTCAACATTTTATCGAAAATCATTAGCGTCAAATGGTTAGAGATACACATCGAGATACACCGCGGCGTTATTACATCGATTACAAATTTGATAGTCGCAAGATTAAGCGCTTGAATAAATAAAGTTATTATACAGAAAAATTAATGGAAATTTCATAGAGTTTGAAAAGTCATTCAAATTTCACGTATGCGCATGGAAATCGGATTTGACACACGATCTATATTTGAAATATACGCGCGTAACGAGTCTCCCAAACTATTCAAAATCGTTTCACCATGGTAGTTTCACTTTGAGCTTTGACTTCACTTCGGGTTTGAGAAAACTTCATTCGTCGGGTTTATATGCATAGATATATATTCATGTATTCATGCACATTCTCATTCAACTCGATTAAATAAAATCCGTTCATCGAGGGAATTAAACGCAACATTTTCCATTATTCTCTACACAATTTCATCAATTTAAATAAGCAGTCTTGAAAATCGGTTAATATGTACATTCTCATTTATTTCGTCTCCTTTCCGTGTTCTTCTCTACGACAAATTGCGTTATACGTGTCTTGTCTTACCGAGTTATTTAGGAATGAATTTCCTTTGAATCCTATTATATCGTTGCAGCAAAATCTTTGCGATGCTGGAAAATATGAAATTCTATCATCCACTCGAGTAGAAATTATCATCAAGTTGAGTAATATTTCACGAGAAATTGACTGACGAGAGGTATATAAATTTCAAATAAAAATTTTTAAACTGATAAAGAACCCTTGTTCGAGTAATTCAAAGTACCCTCATCGTTCATCAGGAGCTTGGGTTTAATGAACTAACCGACAACGCTTTCGTTACGAGAAGTTACATCCTAGATTCGAAAAAAGGGAAGAAAAAAAAACACTGGAAGGTGGAACGAGGGTGACGTCGTTGTCGCTGTTGTTGACGATGATGATGATCAACGATGGAGAACGGAACTTCATTTTCTCTCAACAAATTTCTCAAGTATAATGCTTATTACCAACTTTTACTTTGATTACACGTATATATTGTTCAAAGTGTTGCACTTCACTTGGTAGCGATTCCAGGAGGTCAAAGTTCAAGATAACATTGTGTCAGAGTTATATAGTTTTACCCTACAATGGTCTTAATGCAAGCTCTGTAATTCCACGCGAGACATACCTCATTAGCACTCAAACTTACAGAGTTGCAAACCTTACTACAACATTGTTTCAAACTTATACCATAATGCGCGGAATACGGCTATTAATCTTCTCGTGTGTGAACGTTGATAAGGTACACGTGTCTTCCATCCAAAATTTCCTCCCGGTTGATCGAATTTCAAGGATAAAAAAAATTGAATTTCCACTGAAATTAAAGAATCTACACATGTTCTCACAAACATCTCGTACATTCCTTAACGTATAGACATGCGTAAACATCGAACACGAATTCTCACCGAGAGAAGAATGAATCTTGAACGATATACGATTGCGTGAGGGGCATGCAAAAATCGAAATGTCTCGACAATATACTCTGTGGCAGGAATAGAAAACCTTCTCATGTGAGAGCAAAAAAACCTCATAGAGAGGCAGATTCCAATATCACATCATCTCGACCTTTTCGAACGAGCGTTAATGGTATCTTCCATTCACGTTCTACCATCCTCTTTTTTCCATTCTTATTTTCATACCGTTTAAACTTTCTATCACTCCCTTTCGATTCCACTCGAGCTAAATCATCACAATACACGTATCATGTTTTTTCATTTCTCCTTGTATGCCCTATTTTATACCGTAACCATGCGTCGTGTTATCGAAGTACAATAAGTATCTCACCAAACATTGCAAAAATCATTCAAAACCCCACTCTATAATAATTATTCATATGAAATTTCAATTCTTTCCCTAATCGAATCGATCGAACAATCTGGTAATCAACAATCGTTTTAGAACATTTCAAATCCTCGATACGTTGCGAGTTAATCCAGGCTTCAGCAATATTTTTGATACAAAATGTTTCACCAAAGTCTTTCCGTTATGAAAAACAAAAACAAAATTCAGGTAATACAAACAAATATTTCACAGAATCTTGTTGGAATGGGAATATATATAACTCGTATGTAACCTTCGTTCTGTTTTCCAATTTATTGACTGGATTTCAATCGATACGCGTTGGCCGCACATGATTAAGTTTTTATCGAAAATCCAAAGTCTCGTGTCACTCGTAAATTCCAACTATTCAACCGATACGTATCGTTGCTTTGGCTATATATCAATATATATATATAACGCGCTACAGATACGTATTACTCGCACATGATGTTGTCAATTTCGAAAACACGAGAGGAGGGATGGAACAACGGAGAGAGGTATGAGAACAAAAAATTTGAAATTTTATTCGGCGTCAGTTCGAAATCGGATCAACGCTGAATATTTAATTAGAGAATTCGCTCGGTTTCGCGCTCAAGCTTGTTAAATAAAGATTCGGAAATTGTAGCCTCGACGCAACTGGACCGCCAGTTTCAATATGATTAAACATCATCCACGTTAAACGACAATTTCAGTTTTATATTTGTTTGATACTCCATAATCGATTGTATGTCACTGAGAGGATATTGGAATCTATTCATTTATGATATTTAAACGCATTCATTTATCGATTCGATGGGGAACCTTAGTTTTCAATGTTTACATTTGTGCATTTTATCATAATCGAATTGGAATTATTTTCCCTGTATTTGAAAGTCAAAGGCAGATAACGATAAAGTAGTACGAAAAAACAAGAGCAAATTCCATGCCTTAATCTTGATACTGAGACATACAGTCGCAGTTCTTGTTTCGTCATAGGTTGTAACAGAACAGGATACATTCCACTTCTACATCTCGTAAAATGCCTTCAGGAAACACGAAGCATCTCATTTCTCAAAGAAAAAAAAGGGAGAAAGATAGATTGTTTGAGTTGTACAATGCAAAGTAAACCGAGTTAACGAAAACATTTCTAAAAACAACACCCATTATCGTATCTCACGTTCTTTGCTCAAGGAAAATATACACTAAAAAATCTAGTTTAACGAACTGTATAGTACCGTTCTTAACGATTGAGTAATCGAAAGTGAAGAGTAATTGAATCTTCCAATTGGAATTGAACTATTTTGACAAATAATACAGCAAGGAAGTAATTTTTCATGACACTTTTGGGTCTTGAAGACGACGTTTGAAGAACAACAGAGGAAGAGAGAGAAAGGAAAAGAGACGTATCGAACCAGTGCTCTCCTTATGATTAAGGACTCTCGACCGCGACCGAGGTGAGATAGTTTTGTCTTCGAAGCGAGGGAAACTTTACTCCAAAGTTTTACGGAAATCTATGTATGTTGGTCTGTCTATTCCCAACACATTCTCGCATCCATTGACCTATCTAAACTTTTCAAAGTTATTTCTTGTGATCCTATAAGTAACACACGGTACTTCGACATGACCTCAAATGGATGAATCCATATATACTTATTCAGTTATCAAAAACTTGAATATTTGCGAACAGTTTGGGATGAAATTCACGATACGAATAGCGGTATCGTCTCTAGCTAAGAAAAAGAGAGCTGAAAAAACTCTTTGGAAAGTTTTTGGTACACAATAACCTGTGATGTCATTCAAATATATGCACTTCCGATTGAACACATTATAGCTTTCGAAGTGCTCCGAAAGAAATCTTTCAAATTTCATGGTCTTGGCATTATTCCTCATGTCTCTCAGAAACAAGAAAATAAGGTTCAATCCCGTTCTCCCGAACTTGGAATGATTACTTCTATTTCCACACAATATTTCAAGCCTTACACATCCAGAGATTGAACTTTTATTCTGAAGGAAGGGAAAAAAGCTTTCAAAAATGAAGAAGTCGCGCGTTGGTTTAATTCCCCTTCATTGTTCTTTTACGTTCCAACTGACGATTTCGCATTTATGACCGGCTCTCGGCTTACGAGCGGTGGCCAACGTTACCTCGTCGTTCCACGATGTAACTTGAAGAAGTTTTACGGTCTTACCCTCGATATGATTGAGTCACTAATAACATGGCTCTTTGAGTCAACTTTTTCTTTCTCCTTTTTCGTTCCCTTTTCTCGAGTCACGATAACTATACCTCTACCTCTATACTTTTGTGGTCATTTGACTCTCTCGAATTTAAAAATTACGAATATCCGTAACAATAGGTATATTCTCTGGCGTCGCTTGCATAAATGCTCGATTGATGTGAAGGATTAACGATATTGAATCAAATGAAATATCTTATTATATAACATTTTGTAGCTCGTAACGAACGATTCTTCCAAGATCCTTGTAACTGTTCTACTTATTTATCAGTACCTACGTCGGTACTTAACCATATTTTGTCAGTAATAAATATTATACGACCAGGCTGAGCAACGAGTGTTGGTATTTCCACCTATTACTAGCGTTCACAGAGAGAAAAGATTTATGGATAGTCAATGCCGTTTGAAAATTCCGCCGTTCCTTTCTTTCGAAGAATGTGCGTCATTCGATGAAAGGAAAAGATTTACTTTATACATTATTCCTGCATCACCGGTATAATCTCCCACCGTTGTTACAATGGACACAATCCTTATCCGTTGATCGGTTTAATTTATATCTTTGATCTTTCGCGAGACAGAAATATCATTTACTTTTGGAATTATCCTGTATTCATATATAAGTCTCTGATATTGCTATTTTTCTCTCGTATACAACCAGTGCACGAGTTTTAGAAAGTTTGGCGTGGATCGGGAGAATACTAAAACTATCCGGATGGAAATCTCCGTTAAAGAGATAATGTGAATTGAAAATTCCCTTCGGACTAACCAATTCTCAAACAAAGAGATCATCCATTAGAATCGTTCAAATATTTAAACATTCCGTGATGAGATTCTCACTGTGCGAGTACGTCTTTCGTCACTTCATGTAACTTTTTCCTTGTCAACTACAGCGTCAAATATTTAACTGGACAACAATTTCTTTCGTTCATTCGTTTCAACTATAATCGATATTTTGAAAAAAAAGCAGCAGATTCATTTCGAAACTAATCGCAAAGCGTCGCCGGGGAATCGATAATTGATCGCTCAAAACACTTGAATCCTCGACTTTCCTCTATTCCCTAGCATCGAAAAATCATAACGGTCCTCTTTGATTTTATTCATTTTCGCAGAAGAAAAATTTCAATCGCATGTTTTATTCGCATCGTACAAACTTCTGATTTCTATTTCAGGTTATTGAATCAACAATTCACTCATTCGTTCGTGATAAAATATTCACGAGCAGAGGGTGAGGACAAAAGCGAATGACCAAGAGGAGAGGTATCGTGAAAATATAACGAGGACGTTTGTTATAAAACAATGGCAATCATAACAGTATTCGTTATACGATGTAATCTATTGATAAGTTCATGATTATTCCAAAGGATCACAATCCTTTGGTAATTGTGTTTTCATTAACGAGAATAGAATTTTAAATAACCAAGTGTAATGACATAATACGATTTCAATTTACATATTCGTAATTGCACGCATATGGACAGTAGTAGAGGAATTTATATGCGTATAGAACCGTGAAGGACACGTGAGTTTCTATCACGATCAATGGAGATATTCCATCTATCGATTGTTCATCGGCTTAAGAGAAGGAACGAGCCCTTGTTGGACCCTGGCTACGAATTATGCACTGTGAATGCAAACTGCATTCGAAACGAGGTGTTCGGAACTTGTACTCTCGCGCACCCTCGTATACCGCTGTTCGACAACGCAACACCATTTGCATTCTATCGTTATATCGTGGCATCGAATACTTCTCTCTTTCTGTGGTTAATCAATAATGCTTTTAAAATGTTAAATACCGTTATTACATAACTCTCACGATCGATAATTCATTGAATTCTCGTTCTCTGAGTTTTGTTTTCTTCATCCGAAACACAGGGATTCAGGGTGCTTTCTCTCGGATCTCATAGATGCACGTTCTAGAATTCTTCGAATCGTCGGGAGAGATATTTTTCTTATCGCGATGGCTGTTATATCGATAAATTCCTTGGAATACTTGAAAAATTCAATTTTAATTCACAGGTTTGATTTTCTTCAAAGCTTAATCATTCGACTCACTTTCCTCATATAACTCTATACATAGAGCAGGATTTGTTATGGGGGTTGAATTGATCAATCATCCGCAAACAGGTGAATGTCAGGAAGTTATCTATTTATATCGTGGCTTCGAGCATTTCCAAGCTCCTAATCTCGAACGTCAATAAAGTTTGAAGGGGCTGTTAGTTGCAGTCGCGAAACTTTCCGAGAACAATCACGTTTAATGATTTTTAGTCGCAGAAAATAAGAAGAATCCGTCTCAATTTCGTTGAAAGAGATATACGTAAGGAGGAGTGGTATCGGAGTATCGAAGAATCGAATTGAGGACGAGTTACAATCCTACGAGGATTTGACTGTTTCAACTTTTCATTTCTCTTTCTTTCCATATTATTCTAGTCATTCGTCGTGTAGCACGGCACTCTATACGTAAAACAACACCCAGCATTCTCTTTGAATCTCTCGAAGCGTTGAAAGAAACTGCATCCACTTCGAAAGAGCACTCCCGAGAATCGAGCAAAGATAAGCAAGACAAGATCAAACATAGTGCTGCCAGCATGGTGTGTACCACTACCATGCACCGTATTAATGTCGACATGTGTATGTTTGTTATCTTATACGCGTATTATATTTGCACAAAGAACCTGCAACGCATCTCACCTTTTATATAAAAGTTTCAGAGCCGCGTATTGTAACATTTGCAATGAGAGTATGTTTTTTCTCGTGCTTATCATCCAAACCTCGGTCCCTCGATAAATCTTTTCTCTCGATTAACACAATCCCGACAAAAGTTCCTTCGGGAAAAGCACAAGCTTACAAGTTTTCTTCCAGGATTTATCGTTGCCAACATCATGACGTTTGAATTTTTCATGAAGATTAAATCTCTTTTGGACAACTTGTATCAGCGTGGGGATGTTTTTCTCTCTATCGATGCATCTCAACTTCCCCGACTTTTAGAATATTCGGGATATCATTTATACGAGTAACATCGGATATTCTTTGAGCGAAAGTTGTTACGTTAATGTATCGTGAATATATAATTAGAAATTGTGATGGAATGTTTGCTCTGATTCTTTCCGAGAGGAACTTTGAATAACGACAAATGGATTTTCAAACGACTTGAATTCATTTCTTCTTTTCTCTCCTTTCACAGTCACTTCCTAGTTACATTAGTACGATAGCACATGACCCACATTATGTTCGGTATTAAACTTGCAAGCATGTCTCTGAGTGATAACGCGGTAGTCAACAGATGCGGAATAGCTACCTCTGTTGCAGATAAATACATTCAAACGTATATGCATACATTCGTATAGATGTGATAATTTGCACAAGCGTTCGTTGAAATTCGAGACTGAAATTTTATTCAAATAATATATCATTATAATGAAACATTTGGTATCATCAATTTCTGTTTTGCAAAATATATATCTGTATTATTAATGATACTTTTTACTATAATGTAAGTAAGTTCGATGGTATCCGATAATCGAGAGTACAGTTATTTTAAAAGTCCCTTTGTAAGAGCATTATGGAATTAAATTCGTTAATGTTTTCTTGAACAACGAGTTAAAAGCATCTGTAAAGTTTTTCTCAAACATTCTTCGATGCAAAAAATATACAAAACCATAGTTTCTCGATTGAAATTCGATTCGATTCACATTCTCCTGACACGAGGAAAAAGAATTTCACTTTATAAATATTCTAAAACTTTCCATCGTGTTCTACAATTACATGATATAATCATCGAGAGAAGAAAATTTACGTGTAATATAAAGTACGTAATGAGTACAATTTCTCACGTCTTATCGAATTAATCGCGTCGATCATCTAAGATATAAACGAGCATGTCACTCCAGCACGTAACTTTATTTGTGTTAACGCCCGAAGCATACCTGATTACATGCGAGGAGCTGATAATAGATCACCTTGTGCCCTGTTCACGCTTATGTGAGGTAATACCTCTATACCTTCGACCCTTGTCTGTAAGGATTGAGAAGGTGTTCTGGAATAACGTTGCATCCTGATTCCACCAACTCTAGAGATTCGGTTTCATAACGATGTTCTCGAACGTCAAATCATTCTCTCATAAAAAAAACTACACAGTTATCAGTCGTAAACCTGCCATTTTTCGTGGGACTCATATAGAATTCGAATAAGATTCCACACAATTCAACAAAGTTGAAAAATTGAATTTTGTTACAAATACGTTAAATTTTAGTGACTTTGACGATTCAAAATCTTCGAATACTTCAGGTATGGATTCCTGGGACCTTTATGGACTCTATAATTCAAACAATTGAGTTTTTATTGCACATCGTATCACTTCCAAGACATTTACAAAGAGCGGAAAGCTGAACTTCCAAAAAATTAAGAAACACTGGTTACTTCCATAAAGTTTTATTATGAAACGCTTACAAGCGTTGTTTTAGTTGTTGTAGGTTCATGAAGGCTCTTGTACACGAGATAGAATCAGTACCTGTCCGATGATTTTGTACCCGGGTTGTGTTTTCAAGCTTGGTCAAACACAGAACCGATACATCGATAGGTTGCGTGTAAGTGGGAACGGTAGTTGAAAGGGCGATTTCGAAGAGAAGCCTGAAAGGCGTGTAGAGGAACAGTCTCTTGCCTCTCATCCACGTGTGCGAGATCGTATGTGTTGATTACAATATACACATTGTCCTCAGAGCTTGAGGGTGTTGTTTGTGACGAAGCGCTGCGACAAACTGAACAACCAATCACCACGTTACCTCTACCGCTACGTTTAGTCCTGTCATATCCTCCTAGTCCTATGGTTCAGGTTCCTTTCACGTGACAAACTCATGAGACCATGTAATAATACGCTAACATTCCTCAGATTGCTGTCCGTCGTCGACCTGTCATTGAATTCTCCAACAACTTTGATGAATCAAGAGACCGATAATTTATATAGAAATTATCTATTCATTCATAGTTATATTTTTCGCCTCGATACAATATACCAGGTGCACAAGTATCATGTGAAAATCACACGTTTGTTGTTTGAGAATGATAATAAATGTTTTATTCGAAATAATCTCCATTGCTGTTCATACATTTTTCCCACCTTTCCGGCAGTTTATGATTGCCTCGCCAAAAAAAGCAGTTCCTCTTTTGAAGCGAAGCAGTTATCGAGCCATTCTCCTATATTTTCATACGAATTGAAGCGTTGTTCAGCGAGAGCGTGTCCCATTGACGCGAATAGATAATAATCGGACGGAGCCAAGTCTGGAAAATAAGCCGCATGCGGTAGCCCAACTTAACGCCTCGATCGTTTCCCTGATCCGTTTAGCTGTGTTTGATGGGGCATTATCGTGGAGCAAGATGACTTTGTGTTGCCTTTTTCCATATTCCGGTCATTGTTCACGCAATGCGCGATCCAAGTCGATTATTTGCTGTTGGTAGCGATCAATGTTGACGGTTCGCCCAGGTTTTAGCAGCTCATAGTAGATTACACCCTTCTGATCCCACCAAACACAGAGCATCGTCTCCTTTCCAAAACGATTTGGTCTTATAGTAGTGGATGTCGATGATTCGCCTGGATTCACCCATGATTGCCGACGCTTAGGATTCTCAAAATATATCCATTTTTCATCACCTGTCACAATTCGATGGAGAAATGACTTTCTTTTGTATCCGTCGAACAGCATTTCACGAGTGGTTTTTCGATTTTCTTGCTGTGTTTCATTCAGTTCATGCAATTTTCCCACTTTCCGAATCTTTTCCATGGCTTTCAAACGAATGGAGACGGCTTTCTGCGTCACATTCAGTTGATCCACGAGTTCTTGTTGAGTTTGAGTGCCATCTTTATCCAATAAGGCTTGTAATTCGTCGTTTGCGAACTTTTTCTTAGGGCGTAAATTAGGTTAGCCACATTCGAACCTGATTCAAATTATCTGCATCCGGTCCCAATCAGGAAATCGGATCAGGGCCGGATACATTTTCATAGGGTGAACCCCGTTGGAACTATCATCAGGTTATCCTCATCCGTGCCAGATCTGGAATCCCTGATAGGTTTTTACCTACATGGACCTGGTCAGGCCCAGATATGAATCCCCATAATGGGCATCCCATTTCACAGCCAGATCCGGTCCGGACCAATTTAAGGTTTACTGAATAGGAACTTCTGCGCGGGTATTAAATTACTAGGTGCGTAGATGCATAATACAACGTAACGAAGGGAAACATTTTCTCCCTGCTCTTCCCTAACGAAACTATAAATGAATATGATATAAAATTTGTACTAACATAGGAGAGAATATACGAATCTTTCATAACTAAGATAAAAAATTACGAATTATTGAGAAAATATTGGAATATTATACAGGGAATAAAATTCAAATAAAATGATTTGAATACGAAACTGAAAGAGAGCATAAAATTAAAAAGTAACCGAAGATTGAATAGAATATTTCAATAACGTACAGGGATGTATAAGTTCCGTCATATGAACGAAATTTCATTTCACCATGCGACGGAAAATTTATATATCATTTAAATCTAACTTCATTTAGAAGAAAATCTACGAGAAAATATAATGACACATGATATAAAGTTAGCTCGACCTGAATCCGTTCTTCAGTATTTGCTTTCATATATCTCTCTCTTCCTCTCTCTCTCTCTCTCTCTTCTACATCCAGCGGTATGCTGAATGTATTTAAATCAAATATTCATTTTTCACTTTTCAAATTACACAGAGGTTCTCGTGTCAAAAATATACAAGAACATTTTTTCCACAAAACCATTTTTTCTAAACTTTAGAAAATATAATGTTCGATTTCCCTCAACTCTCATCCCACTCACTCCCTCTTATGAGATACAAACAAAGAGACAAACTGAGATACCAGATGGGAATTGATATTAAAATTTTTTGTGTAATTTTCACCGATAGTAAGCAACACGGAAAAAAATGCTTATATAAAAATTACATAAAAAGTGAGGTGAGGATTAAAGTGTGCTCTCTAAATCTGGAAGAGTGAAAAATCATGCATTCCACTCCACTAAGTCTCAGAAGTCAGGCAGTCCCTTTCGAGTGGGATTTTCGAGTGAAGTCTCACTCTTTTGGAGTGAAAAAGTCACTCTAGAATTAGAGTGACCGTGATTTTCTAACCTCAAACCTTAGATTATCACTCTGAAAGAGTAGAAATTTCACTCCAAATTTCGACAGGCTCACTTCTGGCTGCCTAAAGAGTGCAATCTCACTCTAAGAATTTTAGAGAGTGAATCTCATGTAAAAATCACTACACAGTCCTGTCGCATTTACATTGTTATCATCGTCACTCCATAGCAACACTACTTCCAACATTTACTTTGGTAACAATGTAAATATAACATTTGTTCTAATGTAAATTTTACTCCAATTGCATTCAAGTGAGTAGTATTTTAAATTAACAACAAACAAAGTAAAATTTCCATGGGACTTGTTTCAGCGAATCTCGAGTTCTCATTTGTTATCATTAAATACAAATTTTCCAATTGAATGGTTAATTGGCAAACCTGAATATTTGTTATCATATCAAATATTTTGAGCTTGAAGCAGATGTGTGATAACAAGAACAAGCAAAAACAGGGAATTCATCGAAATTGAGAAAGACGAATCGATTCGCTTTCCAAATGGTGATTTTAATATTCAATTATGGATACGGAGTTTCTTTGTGTTCCAGTACGAGTAATGGGAGGCTCCCATTCGAAGCAATCGAGTCGAAAAATTGACTACAAAAATTTAATTTAATTAAAAACCCTATCTATATGCAAAATCTATGGAATTGAAAATTTAGCTCGAAGGTTGTACGAAGGGGTATCGAATTACGTTTTACACACATGGAAAATAATCCTGGATTTCACTTCCTGGATATAGAAACTTGCTTGTTTTCCTGTGTTCAATATATAATCGCATTCATTTTATACATACGATATAAATAAATGTATGTTGAATGATGTTTGATATTCGAGGAATATCTTGAGAAGTAGAAAGCTCCAAGGTTCAAAAAGAGAAATTATATAATTCAGAAATTTGGAATTTGTAACAAAATTTGACCGTTATCCTCTCAAAAACAGGATTATGTATACAAAATATCTCATCTAATTCGAAAGCAGGTAACACACAAAGGAAAAAATCATTGCTGTGAAATACTATATTAAGAACTTTTTTACTCTCGTGAGTAGATGCTTTCATATGTCTTCCTCATCACACTTCAAGACAACCTTTATGGTACGTCCGTCATATTCTCACTTTAATCTCGTTTGACGATGCTTTTCTTACTTTTTGCTTACAATTCTTCATAAAATCTTCTCTGCATTCACTCCATTGAGACTCCCCATTTTTCCCTTGTATCGTTTCATCTTCTATATTCGTTCTCCAACTTTGTATGTGCATTAACATGTTCCATGATTCACAAAATACCGGGATTGATAATTCAAAATTCCACATTCCACTTGAAAGAATATTCCTCAATCGAATATTTATATAAATGTTTGAAATAGACTATGCTTGAACGTTTAATTCTCGAGTCACATTTCAAACAAAAAAGATGTCCAATCCTTTTCATCTAAATGGGATTTTGAGTGTACACATCGACAAAGTCGGTAGATTCCGAACAATAGAAAGAAGTTCATCCACTTCAAAAATAAATTCAATGCGATTTCTGAATTTTGAGTATTCAAAGATGTTTTTTGGACCTTATTACATGAAATATACACAATTCATAATCAATAATTTTGATACAATCATTGCAATGAGCGCATTGGTATGCGGTAACTGGTAGTTACGTGTGCATAAAGGAAAACATTTGAAAAGAAAGTTCGTGCATCAATTTCATTCGCTCGCATTGCACAAGCCTCCACCTCGATCAAAGCTCCTCCAAATATTCATCAATTTCTTTGCCATTCATTCCTCAGTCTCGCAAGATCTGTCAGAGAATATTTTGGATACATGTTTTTTTTTCACGTATTTAAAAGAGAGCCTAGAGCGGTATGATTACACGCGTACGCGTGTGAATTCATTCAGAAGCGTAAGCCGAATCAGACGATGTTTGCACGTCGCTTGGATGAAAAGGTAGGAAAAGTAGAAAGCAGAGGGAGGAAAGGAAAAAGCAGGGGAGAAAAATGTTCCTCCGGTAAAAGCTGGCCCACGACGACGACCACCACCACTACTACTACCACTACTACTACTACTACTACTACTACTACTACTACTACTACTAAGAGCTCATACCTTTACATCTTGTGTGAACATTTTTTTCCACCTACTACTACGCGTTTTCGTTCTATTTTGCTTTTGCCTTCAAGTCTTTTCCTCTCGTACTTTTGTTCTTTTACGTGGGGGTACACATCACACGAACGTGCATCATGTTACGTCGTGCGTTGGTTGCGTATAAAGTGTATATCGCATATACACTTTGGCAATTCGTCGCCGCAGGTCACAAACTTTAATTAGACGAAGCAGCACATCGACGACGCAACCAACTGTAAATCATCTGGCTTTCGATCATGTCCCGGATACGTCTGTGTTTTTTTTCCATCGTTTCTACCACCACTGCTATCAAAATATGTTGAAATGAGGATTTAGCATTGACTTGGTGGTATCGACACTACAGTTGGAACGGTAAGTCACGTAGTAAATCGTCGGTATCTCCCCTTTTTCCAAATATCTACGCTTGTATCGCGTGGCAATAAACTGCTAAATTTTTTAATAAAAAATGAATCTCATACATGGGAAATTAAAACATGAAATTTTCAAATCGAATGCAAGTTAGATTCTTCATCGCGGTAGGACTGGTGAATCGCAAATGGCAATTGTGGATGTATAGAAGCCATTCGGATCGGGCATTCGAATGACAGATTGCGCAATAGCCGCTTGTGAACCGAAATGAAGCGATTTATCGAACGGGTTACCATTATTTCACAATTAAATTCCAAGCTTTCGAATATCGAATATCCCGATTTGTTGAAAAATTCTGTATAGAAATGGAAAAGATTTATTTTCGTAGAACCAATATGAGTTTTAAAGAATTCGAATAATTCGTGGAAAAGTTTGAGTAATAATAATGATGAAATGAAGAGAAAATATAAAATTGAACGTGACATCTCTATACATCCTATCCTATTTTTACACTTTTCGTAGCGAATGTGGAACGTACGTACGCCGGCATATTCCGTATTGCAAACCACAACTTCTGTGGAATGAAAAGAAGGAGAGCAAACAGTACTACTCCACGTTACAGCTTTGAATTCTTTATTTTTATTCAAATTTATGCATATGCATGAAAATTGTATTGTGAAAACAAGTACCAACAACACGAATATCAAGCTTCAAAGAATCCACTTTCTTCCCTCGTTCCTTTCCAACGTACTCCGCTGTATCCGGTTTTTTTAAAAGCTCTCTCCTTCTACGTACGATTTAATATCTTTCCTTTCCATCTTCTTCTTACTCTCCTTCCACTCCTCTTCTCCACCAAATTTTTTTTCTCCTGCAAAGCTCTCACTTTCGGTAACAACTCTGTTTTTTTCCTTCCTCTTGGTACTACTCTCTTCCGGAAATCCACATAACATACATGCACGTATCTGTACATATCCCACAGTACGTTCTTAAGCAAAGAATTGTTGGAAGTCATTAAAAAAAAAAATGAATAATAACTTCGAAGGGTGTGTTTATATAGAGGTATACGCAAAAGACAAACTGCTACACAATGCCCGAGAAAAATAAGACAAAAAGTGAGAGAAAAAAACGTGAGGGATAGATATCTAATATATAATTTCACAGAAACAAAAAAGCCTTTGAAAAAAATGCATGTGAATGTACATACGGTACGTATATATTATTTTTTTCCTTAATGACTTCAACCGATGAGGAGAAAAAAAACATCAGCGATATTATTCGCTTTAATGGAGTGGAATAAGAGGTACGTTTCGCAAGGTCGTACGGACTAATAATCCTAACGACAATGATTTGCGTTTTTTGTTCTATCATTCAACGCATGTGGGATATCCAATCACGTGGATATAAATAGGAGTGAACCTTCTGAAAACAAGGAGTTTGACCTTTTGACTCGTCAATAAGCTTTACTATGAAAAAAAATCTCTTTCTCTAGATTGGTTTTTCTGTATAAAAAAAGAAGGTTTTCTATCCGACGTTTTTACTGTATATTTTACAAGTTTCGTATGAGATTCATTCGTTCGTTCTCTCTGATTACACTTCTAGTTTAAAAAAAAAAACATAAATTACGCCTGAATTGAATATTCATGCTCAATCGCAGAAAATAAGAATGAAGAAATGTTGTATTTACTTTTATCGCTTTCAGATTTGAATCAATTTGGTGTGTCACAAACATAGAATTCGATAAGGGAATTCTTGTATTTGTTGAAACTTAAATTTTCAAAACTTGTATAGAATTTCCAGAAAAGAATTAACATTTCGCGCATAGATATATAATATCTATTTGAATCTATTCATGAAATTTTCTATGGCTCATTCTACGTTTCGAAACAAGTAAGTTTAATTAATTCTCAACTCTACGTTGTACTTTTTCTTAATGCATTATACCAGAAAAAAAAGTAAACCGCATCGCTCTTCCAGTTATCTCACATTTTTCATTAATTAATGTAATTTAAAATATTTTTCAATACCATATTTCAAAGATAAATACTTCATTTGCGTACTCTCAACTTTTTTCTGAATTCTATTCGAGACGAGTGAAAGAAAACGAAGCTTCTACATGAAATGAATCACCCTTACAATGTAGTTTCCAAGTAAACAGAGCGTGTATATAATTTAGTTACCTATGTACCATTCAATATGGTCTTGGGAAAGGTAGAGGGTATAGGAGAACGACCTATAGCGAGCTAGCTAGCTAGCTAGCAAGCGAATTACAGTTCATATTAGAAACTTGAGACTTAACACAATAAAATACGATCCATACGGTGTTGTTGGGACAAAGTGAAGTACGTTGATAAATTATTTCAGGACGAATCTAATCGGTCTTAAGACGACTTCAGGCAGTTTCACAGTTTTAATTACTTCACGTGAAATTTCATCATCGCCATTCTCTTCAGCTTCCATCTTTTTTCAACTTCCTTTCTCTCTCTCTCTCTCTCTCATGCTCTTCGTTCCCTTTTTAAGATCTCTCCCAGCATTTTCCTACATCACGTACTTCACTCCTAACGTGGTATTTCAATTCCACAAGAGAGTTTCCCGCTCCAATGTAAAAGGGAAGCTGAATTTCCTTCTAACGTACACACCTGTTTGTTCTCTCTTTCGTTTTTCAACCCTTCGCGTGAGCTACATAAAGCGTACACACCACCTCTTACCTCAGCCTGATTCTTGTTACGCGCGAGAATCGCTGGTCTCTCTTTCACTCTTGTCTTCTGTGAATCACGGCATCTGTTAGTTTCGAAAACTTTCGAGGAGATTCAACGGGGAGATCTAAGAAATCTTTTAGTCTGTTAATTTCATGGGAATCCCTGAACTGTCGTCATTTCTTGGAATGTGTGGTCTGAAAATACCATTGGATATTGTTTTTTGTCGTTGATCAAACGTATTCTAGAACGTTATTTGTTCCACCTCAGTTGCAATTTTTACAATTTCGTTGAAGTAAAATACCAAACACTTCTGTATAGAGAGATAATGGGGAAAAAATTGAATTTCAAGTGTAATTAACGCGCGATGCGTGAAATAATATACATGTGGAATAGACATCAACTTTTCCCGGGAAAAAGTAACTAAAAATCATGACTCTGGTACGTTGAGTTTCGGCAAGCTTTTACCGCCTTTCTCTGAAATATTGATTAACCTGACGCAAAAGGAAATTTTTTTTTAATTTGTTCGCTTGAAAAAAAAAAGTACTTTGACGTACAAACATTATACACACGTGGATAGTTAGAATACAAATATATCCAACGTTTATCCTGTCGAGGCTTAAATGCCTGCTCTTGTTTTTTTTTTCCTTATCATTCTTTGAGATACAGAGATTGAGAGCAAGAGCGAGTGAGGCTCGTTGAAAATCGTTGGAGCATTTACGAGCACGCGTTTACTCTTTGTTAGGTATGACTTCCGGCTAGCTCGTAATTTATTTACCTCATGCATGAATTGATGAAGAAAACATAAGGGGGACATGGGGTAATATGCCAACGGTGAAAGTTTATCGAAAATGTAAGGGATGTATTGATTTTGAGAACGAGTTGTCCGTTCATCTAATTTTATCAGGTTTCAATTTTTCCCCACAATTTCGTTTATACGGACTAGATGGTTAACTATATATACGCGAATACTAGTGACTTTTTACAGAACCAAGTAGCAGATCGTTCATCACTGTCGCAAATCGTCAGTCTGATGGTTTAGACGACGAAAACGACAACGACGTTCACACGCTCGACAAGAAACCACAAAAGATAACGAAAAATCTACACCATCGTGACCGATAAAGAAATTTCTCATTACTCACTCTCGTTATCGCTATTAGCACAAAAATAAATATTTCATATTATGAGCGGATAAGATACGTATAGTTTTTATCTTCTCTCATCAAAATGATACACCATCATAAAGATTGATTCATGCACAATGTTTATGGATAAAAATCTATAGATTACGAACAAAGATAATGGCCTTCCACATTGTAAAATAACTATCCATGAAGTTGAGAAAAGAAATGGGAGATAAATTCTCATGAGAAAGAAAACCCCGAGGTTTTTATATTCTGGTTTATGTTACAATGTACACGCAATGTATACATGGGCATTGATTGGGCCATTCCTTCAACAAAGCACACGTAAATAAATGATTTAAGACAAACTTAGCCTCCTTTTTTTTCAACTCACTCTCACGGATGATGGAGGAAAAGGAAGAAAAAAGAGTTCAATGAATACTTTACTCTGTTACTTTTTATTTTTCTTCATGGACTCCCTTATTCGGTCCTGACACGTTTACGAAGACCTGAAATGTGTCAACGCTCTACTCGTTAGATGAAAAAGAAAAAGAAATAATCCTCGAAATCTCAAACTCTAACATATTAAGGAACGAGATGGCACCAAAGTTTAATCCGAGAAGAAAATCCTCATGCAAATTCCTGAAATTAATTGTAAGAGATGCGTCGTGCCGTTAATCATACTTTATATAGTTTGTAAATAACTACGATATTTCTTGGAAGTACCTTAATTTAAAGCAAACGGATAATCAAAATTTTCATATTCGTCATGGATTATAATTTTTAAAACAATTTTGAATAATCTGATGGTGTTGGAACCGTGTGCGCAAAAATCTATACAAAAATAAAGACTAATTCTGAAAATGGAAAGAAATGTGGTGGAGCATACACGCAAAGAAATCAAATCCTTTTATTTGTTGAATTTTCTTTGATCATTTTCATTTCAACGGATTCAGGTCAGAATTCATTTTTCATTTTTTTTTTTTTTTTTATTAATACCCAAAGAATATATAGTTAAAATACCTATTTTATGTACAGCAAACATTTTATGAATGTAGAAAAATTTGAACCTGTTAAGAATATCCGACAACCTGTGATGAGTCCGTGATACGTGTTTTACGTCTTTTTCATTATTCTATCTCATTTTTCTCTCCGATATTTTTCATGTACAAAATTTCCAACGAAAATTTCTTCGCCGTTTCCTTTTTCGCTACGAAGACACTCGTAAAATAGGAACTATCTGGAGACTTGAATTTACAACACAATGCACGTGATGCGCGTAATAAACCAATACTTTCAATACATGTTCCTTCGAGTGACCTAAACTTTAAATCTTCTTTTCCCTCACTTTTCTTGATCGGTGTGAAGATAGAAAAAAGTGCACTATTTTATTAGTTTCTCATTGAACGAACTCATCTTTTATAAGTATTTTAACCCTCAGTTACCCCACGGGGGTCTAAAGGGAACGGAAGGTTTTCGAAAATCTGACCTCTATTCATAGGGGTGAAGAGGTACGATTTGTAACCAGAACGAGAATCAAGTTCAAGAACCATAGTACATTTTTGATCATGGAAAAAGCTTCATTTAGTTGATTGCAAAGCACACCGAAAGATTAACGAAACCATACGAAAATACGTGGGGTAACTGAGGGTTGATTCCTTTGTGTGCTTGTCTGCGAAATTTTCAACAGTTGTAATTTCTACATTCGATTGTCACAATTTTCAACAAGCGAACAATTCATTTTTCTAATCAAGTATGAAATATCAAACTGTCATTCGTCATAATCTTCCTCAACTCTCAAATTTCATTGATAATGCAAGAATCATCTACCCAAGAAGAGGGTGTTTTCTCTAGAGCATTGAGAATACAGTGGAAACTTCTCACCAAACAATTATAACTTCCGGCGGGAAATACTGTGTTATAACCGAGATCCCTTCGCTATGTTGTTTCGGAGCGTTACATTTATAGCCCCGTTGGTATTACCGATCCTCTACGTTGGAACTCCCCTTGTTGGAAAGACTATTTTCAGACATTCTGGTTGGCCAGTTTTCGATTTCTCATTCTTCTCGTGTAACTAATGGTAATTCGTTTGAAAGTATAATAATCCTTGATACAGAATTTGAGGAATATAACATCGGTCATAAATTATAAGAATCGCTTACTCACATCGAACCATCGCATGCATGCCACTGCGCGAAACAAACTCACCTGAAACACAAAAACAGAGAAAAATTGATAAATCGATTTTTGTGTTGAAAAAAGAAAGAAAATAGGGAATAGTTAATTGCTGGTAAGTCATTACAGTCTTATCAGTTATTTTCCATCGTCGCGCGTTTAATTTGAATCTTTGCCAACCGTGACACGATGAATGAGACCATTTCAATTCTTCCCTTCCTTTTCATTCTGTTTTTAATTTTCTTATTACCAAGCGCGGAGGAGTCTGAGTAGGGGAAGCGCAACACTTGTTGATCAGTCGTCTCTCACGAACTATGATTTAACAAGCAAACGCGAAGCCAAATTAATCCCTAGACCAAGAAGCAGCATCACGTCGGTAGTGTCAAAGTACTACTACTCGAGTAGTACTGAGAAAAGGGGGAACGAATGTCTCAACGAGTTACACGTGGTCGTTGTGAAACTTTGAATTCGAAGAGTTTGTACGAGAGCATAAAGAGTACAATGAATAATCTTATTGATTAAAACGAAGAAGTTTCAACAAAGAATTGCTCATTCGAAGAAACGAAATTGAATTTCCTCGTAGATCTTGTTACTCAGTATTAAAGAGCTCTTTTTACTCGCTATTAGCGTATTTATCAATAACGAGTGTTTGAACGAATCATGCTAGTGCTATTCACTTTCAAAGTTATGAGGGAAAAATACTTCTCGATGTTTCAACAACGTCACGTAATATTGATATTTCGACATCTTGAGAAAGTACGATCAATTTGTAGAAAAGCATAAACTCGATGTATGAAACAACACTCATCTCTCTGGAGCCTCTTATGATTTTTTGGGAAAATTTATTCTTTTATGCTAAGAAAAAAATTAATATCAAAATAAAAGTATCCCTCTAATTTTGATGCAACTTCTCCTGTAATATATGAGATATCAAAAATACTCCTCTTCATTTGAGAGGATTAGTCTTTGCGGCGAGGACATTTTCATTTGTTTAAAATACTATCAATCGTAGGATCATATATTCTGAATTGAAGAAGAAAACTAGAGAATAGATTTTTCCTCTCATTCCCAGATTACTGTTTTTTGCGTGTACAGCTCAAATAACAAAAATTTCTGCTAATAACGACAATGATTTTTGCGAACGCAGCAACACGCTCGAGATCGTAGAACGATAACACTTCCACTATATAGTATAGCTATGCATGGTAGAAATGTTCTTCCCATGAAGCATTTCGGTTGATCGTAATTGAATATTGAAATATACAAAAAATATTTTCATCTTACGATAGAATAATTCTAACTCCCCTGTATCGACATGTGTATTTCAGGATCTGGAATCCATGTTGTCACATGGATACTAGACGATCGTTTCGTTACTTCAATACAAGAAAACCACATAGAAAACATACGAGAAGCAAGGTGACATCACAACAAATCGACCCTCGAAAACGTTTCTTATCGAAGTAACGACGAAGACGACGACGACGACGACAACTTTGCACGCCGACATCGGCGTCTCCGGTGGCAGCGTCGCGACGCTCTTGTAACACAACGCCCTACGATGTGTATTACAGAGACACAGAGAGAGAGAGAGAGAGAGAGAGAGAGAGAGACAGGAGAGTGGAACGGGATGAATAGTCTTGTATAGGACGGCAACATTCTCAACGAAGTTGAAGGTGAAAAGTTGAGTCGCGATCCCTCGCGTGAGATTCCCAGTGAGACTTCGACGCGACGTAACAATATGTACAGCAGCAGGCACTGTTTCAAACAGGAGAAAAAGAAAGGATGATGAAAAAAAATTAAAGAAAAATCATCAGGAAAATGTCAAGAGAAATCATTTGAGATTGTTTTAATGGAATACGGTGTGAATTTGAATATACTTGTGGGAGGAACGATATACATACACAAGATACCTGAATTATGAGATATATTAGAGAAAAATGAGCAGTGATTGTGGTGATTAATGGAGATACATATATCTCCCGTATGTTTATCCCGAGGGAGAAACACGGATATTGATTCATGCTCAGACAAATTATATATTTAATTCTTTTAGCGAATTCTCTTTTCATACCTTTACCAAAACCAAGAATATGATTCAAATTAATGATGAATATTTCAATCTAACAAACTTATTATATACAGTCGAAACAAAGTGAATCATCCACGGTAAAATGCAACAGCGCAAAAAATATTCCAGTCCGAAATTTTACCGTAAAATATCGAAATTTCAATTACCCTGGTTAATGAAATGAAACGAGACGCTTCGAACCTTCAAATTCATCTCTTTACCTCTCTATTTGTGAATTCGAAATGTATGTACTACATCGCAACGCATTGTATGTTCCGAGTTATCTCGAATAACTATGAAACACAACTCGAATGATTCTCTGATTAGAAAAGCAAAAACAAGGATTGAAAGGAAGGAATAGCGTAAAGCAGGGACCGAGGATCGTGTATGGTGTATACCACGGTTAGATTTTCACTACCACCACCTACATGATTTTGTACGTTGTAAAGGGGAAAGCTTTTTATCAAGGGTCAGCATGAGCATAATCAATCACCGGTTAATTAACGTGAAAAGACCGAAAAGGGACTGCGTGAGTGCACGCGTAGAGAGAAATACGTACACACGTTGTCGGCATTGTCAAATGAGTTTTCGGGTCTCGAAAAATTGCCGATAAGGGCTTTTTTCCTCTTTTGCCTACAGGTTAACTAACGACGAGTCTCGCGGCAAGGTACAGAGGTTACGAGAAAATCGCGAGTGAAAAAATAGTGATGCCTTAATAGCGGGGATATCATTAAAAGGGAAAACCTTTTCTACCTACCCACCTATTTCGTTTGCCGTCAGAGGCAACGCAAAGTGACGCATTTTGAGCTTTGAAGACAAATTTTTTCAAAGGGAAAGAGGAAAACTAAATACACAAACGTGTGTGCGCAGTTGGAAAAGGGCTGCGTCGAAAGCCTTGTAATTTTAGAAATTCTCTCAAATAAAACACTTGAGACAATTTGTATTTTTCAACGAACAACCATTGTATTGGTAAACTTGTGAGGAATATAAAACAGAGTTGGATAATTGAAATGCTCGATAACAAAATTGATTGTCGACAATTCGTTTCCTCCCTCCATAAGCGGTACGTACTCGTGATTAAGGGGTTGTGAATGAGAATGAAGAAAGCGGCAGAACAGGGGAGAGGGGACTGTTAGCGACAGAGAGAATGGAAAAGAGAGTAAAAGATGGAATCGTGATACGCATTTATCATGAGCAATTTATCGTTAGCGGTTTGCGTGGGTAACTCAACTACACTGTAAAAGTGATTATTTAACTTTCCGAGCACCCCTTTATTGTCTGTAAATTTTTCCCTCTTATCTAAATTTCATCTAGAAAATAATGTGCTTTTTTTCCCCTCACGATGATACATCATTTTCCTATAACCAAAGCGGATTTCGTAATGAGAATTTCAAGTTTATGTGTCAATTTTTCAGAATATAATTAGATAATGTGGAATCATCGAAGAGTGATATTGAAAGGTTATCACGACTATTACAGTTTTTGCCTATCCACAGTTGAGAGTCGTTGATTGATTATATTGCTCTCTCAAGCTCATGATGGATCGATAAATGGGGATTCAATTTGAATACTGATTAAACATATTTCTGGTCCAAATGCAAGAGACCTTTATACTCGATAGTTGACATGCTGAACTTTCGAGTTACATGAACAACGATCAAGGAGAACTTATGATATTCATACTTGGCCCAAGTTCTAATTCTATGACTATTCGCGACTTTGATGCATCTCAATGCATTTCTCAAAGGACAGAACACGTCCCATGATAAAATATATGATCTTCAATATGATTTTCGTACAAAACCGGATGAAACGCATGATTCGAAGTTGCAATTAGCAATCAGCAAAAAAAAAACTTGTAATCAAATGAGTTTATGGAATATCATCGTTCGTCAAGTTATGTCGATAAGAAACACACATCGGTGTGGTATGTGACAACGAAGGGGAAGAAAAGAGTAAAGAGTGGTGAAGCCTGAAGGCAACACAACTGTCCAATCCAACAACTAGCGGAACTGTATATTTCTTGACTAATTGGTCAATTAATAAATCTATAATTTAAACGAATTCCATGTCATAGAATTCAAGATCCGGAATTCTCATTAATTTCCAAAACTTGAAAATGATCTCACGCAAATCGACATGATAACGTAACTCAGCTAAAACAAGGGACGTGTAAATTAATTCTCATATGAAAAAAAAAACATACTGTAGAACTCAACAAAACTCTACAAAATGTTAAAGAATTCGAGAATAACATGCCTCGTACATCAAAACATCCCGTTATCGTTATGTTCATCGATTCGATACCTTCGGTCAAAATATTTCTACCGAATATGTTCAAAATGTTAGATAAAATTTGAAACTTTGGGCGACAAACATGATTTTATGAACTCTCGCAGCATGAGAAACGTATATTGTTTTTTTCCAATGTGAATTTGAGATGGGATGGGAACGAAATGACATGCATTTCTCACTAAATTTAAATTGTGAACTCCGTGTGATAAAAACAAACAAACGTTTGAATTGCAAAAAAGAAAAAAAAAGTCCACGGTCATCCTTTGCGGGAACTGACGATAGATTGTTCGCGAATGTATTCCGAGCTCAATCACTTCATATAACACACAATTTTATGCATTCTGCATGAGCATGGCAGTTGCATGTTTAAATGTGAAATAAGATATCGTGAACCAGATATTTACGTGGACAATTATCAAATATTCATACGCTGTGTTACGAATGACGGGTCTACTAAATGAATATTCCGCTGTATACCAAAATACTACGTTCATTAATTATATTGGAATTCACGAAAATTGATATTTTCAACGCGCAAACTGATTACATTTGTGAAAAATCAAATTTCAACGAAAATAAATATAACACAAATTTTTCTTCCATCTCATTCCCTTTGATTATGATTGAATTAATTTATTTAATGAGCTTATAACGTTGACAGAAATCTCCTTTCAAAAATAAATATTCCTCTCGTGAATGCATCGCAAGGAAATGCATCTTTTTTTTTTTAAGTTTTGTAATTTATGTAAAGAGATCTATATACATTATACCTCCCGGTACTAGAATGTATATCGGATTGAAAATACGAAAATACAAACGCTTCGTAACGATAGAAGTTTTGATGATTTTGCTTTTCTTCTTTGATATTTCCTTGCAAAGACAAGTTGGATTATCATAACTATGAATTTTGATTTTCATGTTAGTATGTATTTACATTAAATCTGCTATCTCTCTACTTTCCGATGATACCAACTTCTCGGTGACTCATTGAAAGCTTTTACAAACAGAAAAAAGTTTTAACTATTGAACTTTTATCAATTTCCTAACCCGAATCATCTATTGTACTGAAAGTACCTCGTTAGAGGCTCAAAACTGTAAAAAATCAATGGATTCAATCCTTACGTAGGTCAATTCATTTTCCTTCTATGTATTTCCGTTCTAAATACAAAATATAGTGAATAGTCGACTGGTTATGCAATTGTAAATGTTCCTGACTAATTGAATCAGTGAGGTTTCACTGCGAGGACCAGTTGATATTAATCAGTAAAAAATAATCGGACTTTTCCTATACGCATATTTCCGGAAAATTCCGATCATGGGATGGGGAATCAATATCCGGTACATATATATATATATATATATGAAATCTACTATAAATTTAACTGAAAATTCCGAACTTTGTGGAAGTTTTACTACTTTCTAAATTCAAAACAGTGAAGTTTTACTGATTGCAGTGGAAAGTCGACCATTGCGAATCAGTGAATATTAACTGATCTTTGTAGTGAAATTTTACTGATTCATTCAATCAAAAACATTCTCAACTGCATAACCAGTGACTATTCACTGATACTCCACTGATTCCATTCAGTGATCGACTTTTTGACTAGAGATGGGCGATCTGAAAAGAACCGATTCCATTTTATATCATTTTTATCGAACTCCAATCTAAATTGTATCAAAATTGTTGGGTTTTTATCAATTTTTATATAATTTCCATTGAAATTCGATATAAATTGTATTAAAAAAAGAATTGATTCTTTTCAGATCCCTCATCTCTACTGTTCACTGCAAAAATAGTGAAATATCACTAATTTAAATTTGGAGAGTATTCTGTTTCAGTGAATTCCCGATTAAATCCGGAGCACTCAAAGTCTGTGTTGTATATTGACACAATGAAATTAACACAAAATTATGAATAAGTCAATTTGATAATTTTTTATGTTGATTTTCAACACGAATTTGAAGTGGACCGTGTTTAATCCAAAATTTGTCAACTGTGTGACTCTATAAACATTCTGTGATGATTCGGATTTAGTAAATCAACATAAATTTCAGTATAAAAATTAGAATTAAGAATCATATTAACATCCAAAGACTTCTCAAATGTGCTGCAGGACAGTACACAACCGACTGACGATGGAAAGGACCTGAGGGAAAAAATTCTGGTCTGTGAACTTCCAAAGTGGGGATAGAGGAGAGATCCTTGATACGAGAGAGGCAGCCGAATAACGACCAGAGAAGAGAAGAGAAGAGAAGAGAAGAGAAGAAGAAGAAGAAGCAGAAGAAGAAAATCAAGCAGCAAGGGGGGCACTAGTGTCGCACGATAACCACCGTCACCCCGTCGTGGCTAAGTCGAGGTGCAAACCAGCCGCGAATTCGAGAGACTGGCAGTTGCTGTTCGCGCGTTGCCGATGATGCTTCGCGAAATCGAAAAGTCGTATAAACAGATCGAGGTAAAGTTGTTGCTTCGTTCATCATACTCGATCGGCGTACAGAATTGTTGTTAATAGTCACTTCTTCTCTTCTTTTTTTCAACCCAATTCACCTGAAACAATATCATTATAGTGCACGACCAACCACAAGGTCGTGCCAATCCCCGACGTTGGATATGTAAAGTGCGTGACCGTTGGGCAATTACCGAGTGCGACATGAAAAATGAAACACAAAAACCTAATGGCATTACGGCATTGGCTATTTACATTTCATGTGTCGTTATATCTTTTATAGGATATGATATAACGGTGGCTGTTCTTATTCTTGCTGGTTTTAAAAATCAAAGTGAAAATAGTGAAATATTCATATGATACTCATTATAGAATCTACCATTGATTCCGATAAACATAATGATTGTGATACATCATTTTTCCCCTGACAAGGCACGTGCCTGAGTCAGTTTTACTATGCTTTCCCATTACTAAACACACCATCTCCTTTTCTATTTTTCATCCTCTCGGATGGACAAACTACAGTTGCAAGCGATATAAGTTGATACCATGGGTACATTTTTTGTCGATGTTGCAATGCAGGCAGAAGAATCCTTCTTCTCTTCTTCGTTCGTCCGTACGTTCGCTGAGGTCATTACAAATGGCACATACTTGAAACGCTTGTGCCTTGTAAATGAAACGCTGTCATTGTAAATATGTGCACGAGACGGGAGTATGTCACAGCTGTCTGTCGATCCTACTGAATAGTCACGGGGCTTTATTATTAGTATGATTATTATTTGCAATCCTCGTTTTTCCCTTGTGTCGCCTTCGTTATTTATTTCATTCCAGTATATTAGCTCAGCATTGGAGCGTGAAAAGATTACACGCTGTTTCATTATTCTATACGATAAACTGCTCACCACGTACTTTATCATGTATATTTAAAGAATTCTTGAAACATCTCAGATTCACACACCTCAAGGTGTGCGTGTGTGTATATATATATATATATATTATATAAACATTCCGAACCATACGATTTGAATTTACTGCAAAAGGATGTCCGTGATAAGCGCATATACGATGATGCCGATGATATAACAGATCATAGTATTGAAAATTCGTATTCAGTATTTCGTTTCAAATGGGAATGCGAATCAGTAATAAAAAGCCATAATTCGAATAGCCATTGTGAAAACGGTTAACACGTATTATACCGAACGTCGCGAAACATTTATGAGGATGAACAGATGAGGTCATCAGCGGAGAATATAATGCAAAACTGTTGTGTTGAAATGCAAATAACAGATCAAATGAAATCCCATTTTCATTCACAGATGCATGGATGTGTATGGACACATATGTATATTCAAATTCAATCTCCCTCTTTCCCTTCACCTCTCTTTGAAAACAATCAAACTTGGATTGGTATTGTGAGAATGAGATCGGAAAGAGCTTGAGGGAAACGGGACAACAAATCTCATCGTAACATCACCAACGCTATCATCACCATCACCGACACCGATGGTGGTCAGAGGGAATCTTCAGAGGTAATATTGGAAAACGAATGTATCGAAATGACTCAATTTCGATATCTCGTGTTACGCCGAAAAAAGATTGAGGGGAAAAAATGACTGCTCCAAGAGATTTATTAAACCGTTCAAGTTCAAATATTATTTAGCAACAAAATATCAACGAATCGTTTCAAAATCGGGTCAACATTCGTCAACATCGCAATCGATTTCATATCCGATAATATCCTCTACTATTTCAGCGTTCATATTTCATATCAATGATAAAGCTAAAGACACACAAGTTTCTCTTGCGTGATTAGATAAGCCACGGTCACGTACCACGGTAAATATAGAAATGAATCTCAACATCTTTCAATTGATTTCATGTTTTTCAAGATATTCGTACATAGAAATCGTTGAATGATTTTTCCATCGTAATCAATGAATTCATGTACGCGTATGTACGTAAATGTTTTCGCAATTGTACACGTATCTCGAAAAGTATCAATAAAATATTCAATACATAAAAATGGATGGATGAGAGAATTTTATTGTCATACATAAAAATCGTGGATTCTATGTTCTCCACGGGATGATAAATCGAACTAGAATTGTATAAATCTGAGTGGATAGCTTTTTTGTTGATCCCTATTTTGTGGGTTCAGCTTTTGTACGCTGCATGCGCGAATGAAGATGAACTCTGATGAACACTGAAATCGAATAAAAATCACGTGGAAAATGTACGGATGATGCAGCATAGGGGGGGGGGGGGGTATACTATCACCAAGGTTTGAAGGGGAGGAAATCTGTATTTTATTTTCCACTTGAAACTTGAAATCATAGATACTCGTGTAGGGTGTGAAGCTCTTGAAAACAAAGGGGAAAAATTTATCGAATGAAATTTTATAACTACATTGATCTCCTTTCCGTACTCTAGATCGATAAGCTGGAATGAATTCTTTGATTGAAGTTCGGAGAGAGGAGGAGGAGAGGAAAAAGAAAAAAATAAAGAAAAAAGGAGGTACAAAAGTTTCTGAACGAATGAATCTTAGGTGCAATCGACGTAAAACGTTTCGTTTTCTCCACCCCTATTGTCGGATTAACCCTTGTCTTTCTTGAGGGGGAGAAAAAGAGGGAGAGAGAGAGAGAGAGAGAGAGGAAGAAGGGAAGATGGAAGGAGTAAAATGGTTTTCGTAGGTGATCCAGACCTTCGAGATATCCGATCTTAATTCCTTTGCTTAGGGAAAGTCTTCCATTTCCAAAGCTCTTGCCAAAGGCGGCAGAAGGGTGCAACCAAAAGAAGAGACTATTGATGGTCAGGATAGAGCGTGGGTGTGTTATTCCCTCCTTTTCTCTAATTCGTTCTCTAGGTTCCCTCCTATGCTCTTTTGGTTATCGTTATCGCTGTGTGAAAACTAGAAGGGATACTCGGAAGGAAACGGATGATACCTTCAACTGCTGATAACCCAATGGGAAAGATAAGACGATGGTACTAGGGAGTAAAAAAGGACCAAAGAATATTTATGTATATTATCCGGGAATAGAGAACATAACTGTTGAAGGCAAAGGATTGAATATTGTATGAATGGAGATGAAGATCAATCGCAAAAGGCAGGTCGGATCATCGATTTTCTCAAACCACGAATATATGAATATCCATTAACAATCGCGGCGTAAATCAACTGTGACGAAATGTTTAATCACTCGAACACGCAAATCACCCACCGACCAGAGGTTGAATTTTGTAATTTGTACGTGTACACAACTTCTGCATACCTCTACTACATACTCATCGTTTTAGCGATTCTACCGAATATCCAAACACAAGCGCCCTGTTTTTTTTGTGTCTGTATTTGTTTTTTCAACTCGATCCGATCGATCTTGATACAGCCAATTGATACGACCAGCAGGAATTTGATTAATCGTATGCAAATGATGCCATCGGTGTAGCAAAAAGAACCCTACAATTCATTCGTTATGACGACGTTTGATCTTGGCGTGTACAAATGCACCGACCGACAATGAGTAGAATTTTTGAAGAACGCTCGAAAGTTTAATTGACGTTATATTCAAATGGAAAATAGACTCACGTTAACGAGCTACCGCAAATAAACCACATAACCAAACTGTGACATCAACTCTTTCAACTTATATACCATTTGTTTTCTTCCAACGTGTACGTATACAATACCGGTATGGAACATCACTTTTATGAACTTATTACGATGCGCGCGTTCTCCTCTATTATGTTCCCAGCAATGCCACGAACCAACACACGCGAATACACGCCCGCACACCCCCGATTGCGACATGAGACGTAATGAGAGATTTCAATCTCCTTTTTTTTTTTCATTTCTTTCATTTCATTTCAATTTTGTTATTCATAAAGAAGTTGTTACGCAAGAAGCTCGTTAGATTAATCAAGTCACTTTTCCTTTACGAACGACCTCGGGTTTGTGTATGAGCGTGCGTTGATTTCTTTTGGTATTATCAAAACAGGGAGAAGGAAAAGAAAGAGTATGAAAAGACATCTGTTTCGAATCGTTTCTTTTTTCCTTCTCCTTCGCTTGCAACGTGGGAGAAAAAAAGAGGGAAATAAAAATACATTGAAGAAACTAAGAAAAATGCGAGAAAAGAAGGAGGAAAAGATTAGGCGTCGCGTGGCACACGCTAACCCGTTCACGAATCGACCACTGACGCATTTTAATGTTCTAAACACGTGTATAATCAGGCCAACGGTCGTTCTCATCCAACTTGAAACAGCATTGAAATTTTTTTTTTCCCTTATTAATTACTATGAATTATGTGATGAAATTAGAGCGTGAACGATGTTGGAACGAAAAACGTGACAATTATATTTTTACGTGTCACGTTTTATCGATTGATACACTTTTTCTTGTGTTTTCAATCATTCATTCACTATTTTATCCTTAAACAAAATACTATAACGTTCGATCCCTATTCTTTAGGTCCCGCAAAACTTGGAGAATTTCTCAAGTGAAATTCCACAAATTTGAATCAACTCTGCAATATCGTTTTTGATAACTTAAAACATAAATGGTACGCTTGAGATCCACGAATAGTCAAATGTCAATTAATGTGCGGTGAGAAATTATAAATACGTGGAACGAATCGATTTATTAGCAAAGTTAAATCTGAATAAACTCATTGTTTTAATATAATCATTCATGCCTGGAAATTCGATATAACTCACTGTGGATGGAAGGAATAATCATAGTAAGGAGAGAAAAGAAATTCTCTCGGGTTATATATATGTATATATATATATACTCTTCTGATATCTCTGGGTAAATCAAATTGCGTGTCTTGCACGAAGTGTCATTCAATGTTGTGTTTTATCGTTCTCATCACCTTATTCCGCTTGTCGCAACTGAGATAGATAACATAATTCTCTGATGTTCATATGACTCGAGAATTACCATATATATTAAAGCGAACAACACTTAACTTGCATTCCAATGAAGATCTTTCAATATTCTGGCAAGATAAAAATAAAAACGCTACATTAATTACTGGAAATCATGTTTCAAAGAATTTTTCACAATTTTCATCAAACAGAATTGAACTATTACTTCTCTTAACCATATATATATATATATATATATATGCACACACCACGAGAGAGGAAAAAGCATCTGTGAGGTTCAAACACGTGAATTCACGAAAGTAACAAATGATGTTTGTATTCGGAAGATTACATCAACTCTTTACAAGAGCTCATAGAGCACCTGGAAACATACGATAAAGGGTTCGTGTCTCGTGTGCACTACATTATACCAACATGTAACTCGCAAAGTATACGATATTACAGCCATGAAATAACGTAACATTATTTATGGAATGATAAGAAAAAAAATTGAAAAGAATATGAGATTTTTGAACGTGAAATTGATTTCATTCCATCATCAAAGTCGTGTGTTTTAATTGAATCTTATTTTGCTTAATCCCGTTATAGCTCTCAACGAACTGCAATCGAGTTATCAAAGTGGGTTATTGGAACGTACATTCTCTGTACTCTGAATATCAAAACTCGATATTTGTTTGTTTCTGATTCCATCCAAAAAAGAAAATATGTAAAAATATATTTTTCTTCTGTTGTACAGAACGCGAATACAGACGGAACTGGAGAGCGAAAGATTTATCAGGGATGTTCTCTGTCAAGAACATGATCAAATTCCGTCGAAAGATTTGGATCTTTGCTAATTTCAAAAGCGAAACGAGTCTCTGGACGACAACGAGAGCACAAACCACCGATAACTTCACGACTTAAATGATATTTAGTGGTTGATACGTGTAACGTGTATGTGACTAGTGCGGTGTAATCGCAAAGTGTTAATCGAGGAGTGTAGCCGTTATATATCGGGAGATGTCAAGACAAATTTTTCGTCAATCAATTGATCGAGGATCGACCGACGACGTTCCAGTCGATCATTTCACGTGAGGATTATAAATGTACATATGGTGAGGGAGAAGAACAAAAGGAAGAAAAACTGGAGAGAAGAAGAAAAAAAAGAAAAAGAAAAGGAAGAGAAAGGAGCAGGGGTCGAAGATGGGAGCAGCCAAATTCGTGCTGAGTAGCGCTATACTTGGCCTCTTTTGGAGCACTTTTCTCAAAGGAGTCCTCACCAATTCGACCAACAGGTGCGATTATTCGCCCTGCTCCTGCGATCATCACGGCAGATTGACTTGCGATTGCAAGGAAGATGGTGAGGTAGGTCAAAATGATAATAAATCTAATATTTCTCTCTGCTTGAGAAAAGAAAAAAAAGAATCCTTATCGTATGAAAAATCTGACGAAGAATCTCTCGTTGGAGGGTGACAATGGTGGTCGTCGCGTCAGATATTTCTCCTCTACCCTTGAAATTCTCCCTTTATATTCACGTTACTCCGATCTCGCGGAATTATCAAATCGAAATAACAGTATTACGTATATTCAAATAGTAGGAATTGTAGATATTTGTCTGTTTAGTTTTAACATTAACGAGATTCGTCAAGAGATTTGATTATGTATTCATCATCATAAAAAAAAACAAGAACAGCAACGGTACATCCACATCTACGGTATCTACATCTTAATTTCCTTGTCAAATGTTTGAGCCCTTAATAATCTCTTGTATAACTGAGGAAATTATACTTTCCCTACAAAATTACTCGAAGAAAGCTTTCGAATAAATACCGAACCAGTCTGATCCCTTTACCCTATTTCGTGAGAGATAAAATTCTCCTCCTCATCTCGAGAAGTTGAAGCATCCAGAATATAAATTCTACGTGAAAATAATTTCAAAGGGGTAAACGTTAGAGAAAACCTAAACGGCTGGCTCTGCATAACTGTCGACTTGTGTGGTCATTCTTCGCTGTTTTTGTATCCATAAATTGATAGCATGCACACACGAATTACAAGAAAGAAATAATACGACGGTTAAGTAACAAGGTGTTCGCAGAACATCTGCTTCTCTTGCCATGTACTAGCACTCCTCCTCGCTTTGTTCAATCCCTTCAACCGCCAGATTATTTATTACATCGAACGAGTAATCGTTTCTCCCAAGAGCAACAACGTGTCTACAACTTGGCAAAAGATGAAAAAACAAAAAGAAAACAAAAGGAATAAATAAGGTTTTGCATCAAATCGGTTTGCGTGTCACGAGGGGTCGTTTCGTCACAAGAACGGAAGTTTTAACGGGTCGAGTTTACAGCATTGTCGTCGAACCACGACATAATGCATCTATATAACCTACACACATGACATGAACACCAGAAGACAGACGACATACTACACCGCAGACGTACTAAACTCTCTGCTCCCACGTACTTTTTTCCTTCGTTCGCACTCTCATAGTACTGCTGTTGCTGCTGCTGCTGTATTACTGCTACTTCTCTTACTACAGCAACCAAGGCGAAGACGAGGGCACAAAGAACGCTTTTATCGCTAAGACGAATAATGACGTACGATGATGTGTTTCGTGTCGAGACTGCCGGTAGTTTTAGTACCTTTATTCTCAATATACGATGGATATCTTGAAACATGTTTTCATTAAACAGTTCTAGGTAGCTAAATAAAATTCAATCATAGCGTGTTTACGATATCGACTGTTGACTCTTCTTTGAATTTATTCTTTCATCCGATTTGACATAGTTTTTGAATTGAACTGTCAAGTCGTAAATGTTTAGCTTGGGATATTGAAATAACGCATTCATAATCCGAAATAATAATTCGTTGATATTCAGATCCCAAAATAATACACTTGTGTATAGAAAGTTACATCACATGACGTTCGAGCTAACGAATCAAAAGAGTATGAGAAGCAATATAATCCATACGACTCGTAAACCGCTTGTCTTCGTGCATGGATTTCACATAATTCAGCTGGTACGCGCTCGACCAATTTGTCGCGCCGCCGACTCGTGACTACGAATACATTGAGAGAAGACAGAGAGAAATGGTGAATGCGTTTCTCTTTTTACTATTAGTTTGCTTGTCGTCCATTTACCATTTACCAACTGTGTACTCACAATTCTTTTTAGATTTCGGTTTTATAGTCAAGATCAAATCCAATAACGAAACAAATACCTCTCTTCTGTTGCTCTTTGACGTGATATTTTCTCATTCGATCTAGGAATCCATAATAATAATCATCGAATGAAAAAGAAAGTAAAAAAGGAAGTTATTCAATTACCTGATCCATTACAAGCCAACTGAATTCTCCCTTTCAAGATTTACTCATTACTAAATTAAACAGCTATTTCCTTTAATTTATTTTGCTTTCTCAATTTTTTCCTCTAGTTTGAAAATTTGAAAACTTCCACTGGTGGGATCGTGATGGTCTTTTTAAAAAGCAAAGTGCATTTAAATTATTAAACGATCCACATCCTCTAAGGAATCGTTATGCGCTATGGTTATCCACCAATTTGAAACGACGACCCCCGTCTACGGTACGGACCGTTCCATAGTATACGCCAAGTTGTACGAGCGACATTCGCATCCCAAAGACCCTGAATAATAGAAGATTACGTGAATAATCAAGAAAACCTTTTAGGGAATGGTTCTTAAATTTGTACACTCCGAGTCCTCTCTTCTTTATCCCTCACCTTTCATTTCCTTTTGATTCAAATAATCACCCGGAGGGGAAGAACGTAAGATGCAAAAATAAAAGAAGATGTCGGTTCAAGGGCAAAACGAAGGAGAATAAGCCCGAAGCGAATGGCAGGAAGTTACCTCTCGTCGATCATTCCTAAAAAGACGTTTGAATTGTGTGATTTATAAATTTTACAAGATTCGATGTGGAATAAATTTGGAACAAAAAAATCATGTAAATGAAAAGAAAAAGAAAATTATAATGGGTGCACGCAAAAAGAAGGATTCTTCCCTTGTTGGTCCACAAACGAATTCACCGTAGCGGGAAAATTGTTTCACATAAATCCTTCATAGATCGTAAAAGTGCTTTGCCATTCGTTTCGAGCTCCATTCCGCCACCCTCGCCTCTTCTTTCTTTCGCACTCCCCTGTGTTGGCCGTCATAATTTCTTTTTTTTTCTTTGTTCATTCATTCATTCATTTGTTCATTTTCGCAGAGGCGCAATGATATTCAAAGCTCTTTTTGTTTTAAGAGAGAGGAAAAATTCAACGTACAAGGCATACACGGTTACGTCAATTCAATTTACCTTCTTATTTGTAAAGTAATGATTATTTAGATATCACGTTGTGACGAGAAAAAAAGAGATGAAGAAAATTTCTTTTGTTCTTGGATGAATTATTTTCCATCTTTACGTGAAAAGATGTAATTAACTTTTTTCCCCCTTTTTTTGTCAATCGTAATGTTTTTAAAACAACTTTTTTTGTTTGCGAATTAAGAAAGAATGATGATGAAATTCATTCTTAATTGAAGTCTCTCGCAAAAGTGTTCTATCAACAATTACTCGAAGGAGAAAGATATGACGTATATAGATTGAACTTTGTACGACACGTTCAAACGTTCGGGATAATGGGACGAAAAGTTTGCTCGTTTGCTCGATAGGATTAGATGTTACGTATATATAAGAGGACAAAATATATAGAGAAGACATTCTTCTGTCGTCTTTGAAAAAGCTTTTTTTTTCACTTTCTCCTTTTCTCTCTGTTTTTCTCTTGTTCATTGTTGTTGGAAAATAAAATTCAGATTCCCAGTACGACCCTTGGAATTTATGACAAGGAGAGATACTGTATGGATCTCGTGTCGCTTCTTCCTACCTACAAATTTCTGTTTAGGGACACCCGGCACAACGCACAGGTCCCACCGTACTTTATACGTCAAATATGAACCGTGCTATTTGATGGAAGAAACAATGTTCCATCATGAAATTGTTCATATAAGTGACGATAATTCCTAAAGGATTTATTAAATTGTGATTTAATACTCCAACTAATCCCTCCTGTATATAAGTTGGATACACAGTTTGGTTCCTTTATTGAAGGTAGACGCGGTATATTGTATCATACACCAACGCTATAACAATGTCATTCCTACAAGATTTACTCGACTTAATATCGTTAAAGTATCACTTATGTAAGCGAAACATTTTCCCTACATCAACTAAATTCGTTATAAATTCTTCACGCGTTTTATAATCGAGCGGAGAGGTACACTCGGGGATATAATAGTATGCGTATAGAAACCGGTCAAGAACAATGGGACGAGAAATGTCGGGAAGGAATACAACGCGAATAATGCTCGTAAAATTCTTTTTGTTTCTATATATTTGAATTTCATTCCAAGTGCGACAAATATTTGAAATAAAGCAACAAAATAACCGCTGTTGATAAAATGAGAATACGAGGAAAAGGATATAATACACCTATGAATTACAATTTGTAATACAATATTATAGAGATTCAAAGTCGGGAAAGGAGAGTTAAGGGAGAAAGGAAGTAACCGGTAAAGTATGAAATGGCTCGTGTCGCCCTAGGCTACAACGACCGTATCATCATCTTAAACTAGCTCTGTTAGAAAACGAAGAGTTGAGAGAAGAAGAAACTTCTTCGGAACCAAAATCGTTCATGCCGGGCATGAGCAAGGAGTATAAATTGAGGCGAGAAAGAATTTTAGGTCATACGAGGAAGAGAAGAAGTTGCGTGTTTGTACGATGATTCATCAAAACCATGGATAACAAAATCAAACCTTTCGTACAGTTCCGAGAATGGTTCTATTCATCTTTCATTCAATGAAACAGCTACGATAATCTTTACAAATAAAGCTATCATTGATGAGACAGAAACAAACTTGATTCCCTTGAACAATGTAAACGTGTAATTATCGTTATCTACAAGATTCTTTATTCTTTGTACTTTAATCGTGAACGCAGATAAAATTACCTTTTGATTTTTTATAAACAAAGAAATAAAGAGAAAGAAAGAGAAAGAAAGAGAGCAGAATGATGAATATTTCTTTGTTCGAAAATTCTTTTTACGGCAACTAACATTTGTTCCCGACGCTCCATCGTGAACGAACAAGACAAATAAGGTGTTAGAGGAGACAAATGTCTCGCTTTTATGCATCAAGATAAAACACCCGAGTTGCGAATAGATAATTAAATCAGTCTCTTTGTAAAAATGATGACGATGGAGAATCGCTCGGCCTTAAAGATCCGATTAAAACGGGCTACCGAATTTGATTTACCTTTTGTGAATTATCGAATATACATGTTTATATTTTTGATTTCAGGAACTGATTCTCACGACGGAAGGTGATAGAAAATTGAGTCCCCACACCAGTCGAATAGTGGTGAGCAACTGTACCACGGTGATCCTGACGAATTCTAGCCTGATAGCTATGACGGGATTACGTTCGGTGGATTTAATAAACGTAGTCAACTTGACCTTGATGAAACAAAGTTTTGAATTGTCATCGCACAGTTCTAAAGTTCGTATAACCGTGAAGAACAGTAGCATCGAGGTGATGCCTAGTTTTGTGTTTCGCGGCGATATCGAGGCAATTAGTTTCGAAAACGTGAAAATCGGTCAACTAAGTGCGTTTGCCTTTGCGAATTTGGTACGTACCGAGACTTTGAGACTCGAAAATTGTCGGATCGATGTGATGGAGGCGCAAGCTTTCAAAAAATTCGATGTTGGTTACTTGCATGTGATCGGAGGAAACTTTGGAGATCAAATACCCAGCCGAACGATGAACGATATCGAGGTGGCTCACAAATTTATGTTGGATGGGATAAAAATGGGTATCGTTAGAAGCGAAGCCTTTATAGTGAGAAATCCAAGAACCGTGGCGATACAGAATTGTGTTATCGATAGTTTGGAAAGCGAAGCCTTCGATGTGACGGCTCATGGACCGGTGATTATCAAAAACAATACTTTTGGAAGTCTTGGAATCGGAGCTTTTCTCGGCATTAGAACGGATCCCAATAGACCGTCGTCCTCCACGACTCTTCTACACGATCTTATATTCAAGAACAATAGCGTATCGAGCTTTGAGGAGGGCTCTTTGATGTTCGATCGAAGTAGTTTCCGTCCAGAACTCGACAATCTGTTAATCAACGAAGCTTGCGATTGCCGTCAACTTCCTATATGGAAAAACAACGTCCTGAACTACACAAACGTCTATTCGAGGTTTTACACACGACAAAACATGCCGTTACCTCCTCCCACTATAGCATCGTTCCAAGAACCGATAGCCGAAACTCCGGAAACGTTTCTCTGTTTCGACGCGCAAGTGGATGGTGTAGCAACAACTTTTTTGGACTACGAGACTCGTCATTGTACATTGAGTGGTTCGGTGATGGTGTTCGTATCGATCATCGTCGGTCTGTTCGCACTATTGATTTTATGCATCTGCTTTGTGGTTTGGTGTTGCAAAAGACGTCGTCGAGAAGAGAGAAAACGATGGATCAGTGTGCCAACGAATGCCCCACCGGATGTTATTACGAATAAGAAAAATGGTGTCATTGGAAGAGAAGCTGCAACTTCGAATACTCCGGTCGACAGTAGGATAACGATGGTCGTACCAGACGGAAGATTGTACAGAGAAACTGAATTTCACGTTATCGTTGAAAAAGCTGAGCCCTTGACAACCGAATTGTAACGAGAGCCTTCCTCCATCGGCCCCTCAGCGAACGTTAGAGCCGATGTGAGATTATTCGAACAAGAACAGCAACGGCCGGAATCCTCGTCTTCGAGTCGTTTTCGTATTTATAAACTCTGAAAACACGAGTGACAAGTGTAATGAACTATTCAAACGAAACCTCAAATGATTCTCATCCTGAATAATAATAATAATAATATTTATATAATTTTCAAATCAAAAGGATTGAATATGAACTATTCCTTCCAAAGAAGAGTTTCTTCGATAAAGCTTATTGAAATAAAAGACAAAGAAAATATTAATCCGTCAAATCGTGATGCGTTTTGCGATTAAAAGTGGGCGACAAATCGTGCAGTTTACGAAACGATTCTGTACATCCAAGAACTTTCCTTTTTTTATTTATAAATCTAAATAATAATCGTTATCTAGCAAAAGACAAGATAACACTGTATAAAAAAAAAAGTTGTATCTCATTGTATTTACATATCACGATTAGTTCTTTGTCGATACAAAAACGAAAGCAACACAAAATGTTCCTTTTTCAACTTTTTTTTTTCAAACTCCTACAGACAATGATGGAATTATCAGGCCTCATTGTTGAAGCAAATAGATTTTTATTGTTGAAAAATGGATGAAGAATGAATGTGTGAATGTATCCTGAAATTTGCTGACCCTTGTAAGATATTCAATTAAATCGGATTCATTGAAGATACGAGAATATTTATCCGAGTTTTATGAGCGACAGAACGCTTATCGATGTATCATAAATTTAGAAGAAAATGCTATAATACTGTAAAATATAAACTAGCGGAATACGTACGAGTAATAAATTTTTAATTTAAGTTCAGGACCAAGTGAAACTACATAATGATATTAGTGCCATTCCGATGAAAGCATAAAACAAACGCGTTCAATGTTCACCGACTCTCCTTTTGTTCGATTCAGCAATGGTAAAGAGAAAGAAGAAAAATCTCAAGGATTTGAACGAACATCTATGCGACTTCACTGATTTCACAATCTGCATTTCTCTTAAGTGAATCCTTTTTCCTTCCTCTTCTTCGTTTCCCTTCTCTGCAGAACTTCGATCAAATATATTTCCATATATCGAATATGAATGCACAAAGCTCATCGAAGAGTTCTTACAATAAACGAACGAAGGAGAATGAAATGTAAAATTGAGCTTTCGTTTGCTTCGAGAAAGACAAAATCTGTATTCCAATATCGATATGATATTTCATCCCATCATATAATTTACTTGTTACGTATTGTTGTATAATGAATTCACCCTGTATTTATTATACATTTGCAAACTATCTACCACTGCAAATCTGATTTTCTTTTCCAATTTGTTAATAAAATTTCTTGTTATTGTTACTGTCTATTGTACTATTTTCGTCTGATGAATAATAATACTAATTCGAAAACCAACAAGAGGATAGATGAATAAGATTTTTGTATCAAGAGAAACAAAAACAATAATATATTGTGCGTTGAACTGGAAGATTCGTTCGAGCCTGAATCATCGAAGGCTAAATAAGCTTTAGATCGATAAGGAGAATGATAAATACGAAATCATGTGAGCGGTAATCATGACGTGAACATCGTATAAGCATGTAGATGCAGGGATGCTCTTTAGTACAATTTCGGGATTTCTGATTGGTATTTCCATTCAACTCGTGATTATCATTAGGTAGACCTAACGGAAATTGTACTAAAAGAACATCTCTGTGTAGATGCGAGATAAATTGTCAACCATATAATACTGCCATTTTTTTACAACAATAATGTTACGGAGAATACTTTGCGAAGGAATTAAATGATTTGTATACTATGTATACTGCTGTATGGTAAGTATCGGGAAAGAATAAATATCACTGTACAGTATCTATTAGAAATTTGTCATACTGTATCATTCTGTTCGATCAAAGTGTACATAATCTAAATACAGATCATTAATAAATTAGTAAAGAAATTGTAAAGCTCGAGGCAGTTTGGATGATGTTTTCTTTTTCGATCTTGGGATTCTCACTTTAAGAATTTTCAACTGACAAAAAAAGGGAAAAAGATGACTTTTTTTCCAAGCAAAATATCATTTTCCAGACTGCCACTTCCTCTCGGATGAATGTGTTATTATCATCATTATGATTTTGCTGTTAGAAATTTTTCCGTACGCGATGAATTTTTATGAATAATTTATACACAGAGTCTGGTATATGCGTATGTATATACAAACTTCTATTGACTACCAACGGAGTACCGTAACGATTCTCGCATATGGTATTATTTCTCATCTCAAAAGCATTATTCATTAGATCTCTGTGAAGCTCTCAACAAGATTTTTCAACAACCTTGGTAGGATCGCCTTGAGCTTTGCCAAGGAAGACGTCATTAGCATCCTCACATAGATAGAAGAAGAAAAAGAAGAAGACGAGAAAAAAGAATCACGAAGATGCAAGTTTTTTTATTCTCCCCACTCCCAAGTATATGTTTGTCCAAACGAATATTAAATATCCTACACATCAACACGTGTGTAATTATCGCTTTCTGACTACCATTGAGTTTTATATCGATCATTTAATTTGTAAATTATCGTAAGACTGTGATATAACTACAGCTGACTGTATAATGTATTTTACATTGGACATCGATTGATGATAATGATGAGAATAAAATTGACACTAATACGTACAATATACAAGATAACGATGATGCACGTCAGATTGAATTCCCCATAATATCTCTATGTAGGAGGTGTTAATCTAATCCTACCAACTTGCTGTGAAACACCCGATGGTACGTATAAATATTTTTTTACGATATAAAAATAATTATGAGTCATTCCCAATTCCATTTCGAGAAATATCTGTTTTGAAACAACATTCAATAATCACGAAAGTGTAATCATTACCGATGACCCGTTTAGTCTTTTGGCATTATTGAGTAGGTTAAACAATCACTGCATATTCATGAAGCTTGATGATGAGCTTCCTCTATGACTCTAGCACGACTGGGAATTTACTGTATGTTATTTTTATAATTACAAGAAAATTAGGGATGAGTGAACTTTAATGAGAATATCATTTTCTATTCATAATATCCACTTCTACAAGATTTTGAAAAACATATGAGAGAGGTGTACATTGAAAATTTTTGTGCTACTATTTTTGATTCAAAACGAAGAACTGATATGAATACACCTTACAGCGAAGCGATAGTTTATTCTTTGAAAAAAAATACTGTTATAAAGTTTGACAAAAAAACTCGTGAGTTATTTTCCTGTGAGTTGATTTTTTTCCTCTTCAAGCTATGAAAAATTATAAATCAGATTTTACCGCGCATGTTCATGACAAAATCAAATCTCACTTTGGATCGCACAAGCGTTGATTTTAATCGAATCAAACAAATATTCATTCAAATAAATTGAGTGGTTTGAAAGGACTGATAGACTGTTTGATAGTACATCACACTTCCAAAAATACAGTCCGTAATTGAATTAGTCCACGTAAGAGGCAAAAGGCATATGAAGGTGATGAAAGAATAATCATCATATTCTATGAAATTTGCAGCGTTCTAAATATATATGTAAAATATTCCTAATAAAAATACCGTCGTATACCATAAAATTGATTCAAATTCAAACCATATGAGAACTAATGAAACTAAATCAAGACCCATAAAATCGAGAATCAGGAGGATTCCATAACAGGAAGTATCCAAATTATTGATTCTCAGGTAAGTATGGAAGTGAAACATTCACAAAATCTAAGCATATAAGTGCGTGAAAAGGAATAAAGTAGGAATATATAGATCATGAAATCACGTTTTTGTATGTGTTTATGTTTATGCAATCGTATACCTAGAATATCTAGGTCTAGTTCGTGAGAAATCTCGGCAACTAATTGTAATTCATTGCGTTTGACCATGAAATACTTACAAACAATGGTTTGCGACGCACATTTTTCATGGAAATACACAAACGATATCAAGCGAAATATTCAAAGGAAACATTCTTCCATCATGATTAAAATGCCATGTACATTACTCAAATCTCGAAACTATGTGAAATTCTAGTCACAACAAAACAATTCAGTAGAGTTTGGTTAATATGTGTTGAAATATATCAATGTTATCAACAATAATAAAAACCTTTCCACGTTCAATAATGATTAGAAAACTACACCTTCTAAGAATTTCTCCTTCTAATCACCTTTGTGAATGTCGTCACAAATCTAAAAAAAACTCCCTATCGAAATTGAAATTCCAGTGAATACATCAGAAGAACGAATACATCTTCTCTTATGAGACTGAATTTCTCTCACACTTCTGGATCTCTTTAGATTCTCCATACCCAACATCATGATACAATAGAAGAATGAATGATAATAATCAAACCCAAAAATGAGCGATTATCAATTACCTGATGAATGTAGAACTATCAATAAATTTAAACCCAAAATATCTTCAAGAAGAATTACACAATATCCTTGGAAATAAAATCAAAACGTGGAATCCAATGTTGACGAACTATTCACGTTTGAAAAGTTAATTTCTCGCAAATCAACCGTCAGACGAGAACCATTTCGTGATCGAAATAATGTGAAGCACCGAGCACAGAGCACAGATTGAGGAATATAAATGTCTCCCCATTCAAATATTGTATAAACACCACAAAATTCGATGTCAAATTTTTTTCTAGCTTCTAAAAAAAGTCTGCAATCAAGGAAAATAGTCTAAATAAAATTAAAGTCAATGAAAGATACTTACCTGAATGGAAGAACCCCGTCGAGAGCCTGGGAGACCGTGGGAGGCGAGGCCAGAGCAAATCCGCGTCCAAGTAGAGCCGAATGCACGGAGAAAATCCTCTTGGCTGTTTCTTGCGTTGCTTCCAAATCCTCATCAGCTTCTTCCGCTAGAAAATAAAGACACTTTGATATTTTGAATGAAAAATGACGCTAGGAAAAATTAATCGTTCACCTTCATTTTTATCTTTAATGATATCACATATTTGAAATTTGTAAATTGTTGATGGTCAAGATAAAAATTGAATGATTTGAAATAAAAGTACGTACTGGACACTGGTGGTAACGTGAGATTTTTTTTCATCAAACTAGCAGCGCATGCTCCCCCAAGAAAAGACAACTCGATCTCCAGATTTTTCAATCCATTTGCGGAAGTAACCCAATCGTAACCGATTACCAAGCATTTGAATCCGTAGGTGATAGATCGATCATCTTTCATGTAATCAGAGGCGGTTTCTAGAGAAAAGATCACCTCGTTACCAGGTAGCACAACTGCGTTTTGCGGCCACTGACTCTGAACATTACTCAGCTTATGTAACACAGGCCAATGTTGAGGAGCATCTTCCATTGGAGTATTCCCAAGAGTTCTGTACGTAAAAATCAAAATAAATGTTTAAATGTTCTTATAATTCATAACTGTTTGAGCATTTGTGGAATGAAAATAATTACCCCGCCGAGGAATTGGCAATAATATTTGGAATGTAAAGTTGCAAATAATCTTCGGGTTGTGACGTGCCACACTCCGGGGTGAATTCAATTGTCAACCATTTGACAGATTCTGGAAATGTAACTCTATAATGTGACACTGTGGCAGGTTTATAAGGATGATCGCTCTCCAACCAAGTATAATGATGACTGGTAGTGACTGGTGGAGAAAAATACGACTGCGTTTCACTATCCTGCGATATTTGGGAAGCTCCTGTCATAGTCAACAAATTAAGGGCAGCCACATGGGGGAGCATCTCTTGTATCAAAGTAAGTACTTGAACGCCGCTCTGAAATAAAATGTTGTTAAAGAAAGATTTGATGATGCTACACCGGTGTGTTATTTCAATAATTTAATGAGAAAAATATTCACCCGAGGATCTGAAGTGGCTAAAGGACTTATATGAGCCATCACCAGGGGTAATAAAGTTGTAACGAAAGTTGCATTCCCGAGAACTTCGTTAACTATAATTTCCTCTGCTCTTTCTCTAGCTAATGCAAGAATTTCGTTAGATCTTTGAATAATAGTGGCTGTCATAGCGAGAGTGCATTTTCTCGCTTGTATTTCTATCATAGCTTTGCTTGTATGCTGTCCATCGGAATCTTGAGGATTCGAGTAGTAGAGAATGTGCGGGATTTGGCCTCTTGTTTGTGTAGTACCTAAGTAATCGATCGATTGATTTATAACAAATTTTAAATTGAAGAAAATGGAAGTAAAATGAAAAACATACCATTAAAACTCAGAGAACAAGCGGTAAATGTAAAAGTTGTACCATCAGGACCTTTGACAAAGCTCAACCCGCCATCACCATTACTAGTCCGACCTCCACGATTTCTCAGTCTGATCGCGTATTTTACATTTTCTTTTATGGGCACTGGTTTGTCAAACTTGATATCAACTATATCATTGACACACTCGTCATGTCCAAAAGTACCCCTTGTGAAATCCAAGCTGCTCCACCGTTGGGTGTGTGAAGGATCATTGCCGGTATTATTTTGCTACAGGAATATAAAGTTTCGATCAAGAAAAAATGTACAATTAAGGGAAAAATGTACAATTGAGAAAAAAATTAACTCTACTCACATCATCTAACAATTCCAATTCGTAATCATAGACTCCAGAACCGGTGTAAATGCCTGCTCCTGCGATAACTATACCTGGTTTATCAACCGAAAAACAAATGGCATCTGGAGACCCGTTACCGGTGTTCCAAGATCTCGTTTGATTCGTTCTAGTAAATCTACATGGTGTGGTATATAAAAGTCTACCGCAAGCCGCTTGAAGTTCATCTTCGCTGCCGCTAGACTGGGCAGCCAATTCTGCGATAACTCGCGACAACAAATAGCAACAATGTAAAATTAATTCTGGCAACGACTGAGTTTTTTCTCTACGAATGCTCTTCTTCACAGGAATCAATATCAAATCCAAAAGTCTTTCGAGTACTTCGCGAAACGACCAGTTGAAAGTTTCTTTCTCAGAATTTTCTAACTGAGATTTATAACTGATCTGGTCCGTGGATGTTGAATGCGGATTCATTTCCGCTGAATTCATCATCAATAGTCCAGCATTGTCGGATGGACTGAGCTGCTTTTTGGAATTATCACTGCTATCCATGATATTATTTAAAATAGGGAATGTACAACGAAGACGAATTGAGGAATTACAAAGAGAAGCAAGTACCGCTGAGAGGAGACGATCTTTTGAAGTCGTTCCTTGTTCCTGCAAGTCGAAATCAACAATGCATCACATTGAATTATGGGAATATTTTATAAACGGAAGTATATTTAACATAAAAATTCACCTTATCTACTTCTGATAATAATTCACATAGAGAAGTCCATTTTAAATAAGCAGTGGGATAAAAAGCATGGTAACAGGACACAAAAGTTTTATGACACTCGTCTAGTATGCTGTTCGCCATTTTATTACTCAACGTTATGGAACCTAGAAATATAAATATCGAAGATGAGTATAAAATATGGTATACCTTGAATATGATGAATTATCAATTTTAAAATTTCACCTTTGTTCGAACGAGTCTTGCCCTTGCTTTTTGAACTGACTGTAATGGAGTCTGATAAAATTTGTCGTAGAAGTGATCTTACTTCTCCTATACATTCCGCTAATCGCACCGATTCGGGAGGAGTTTTTTTCCCACCTACAATCGAGTATAGTGTTTTATTTAATTTATTTTTAATGTAGAATTAAATTATTTAGAATTGGACTCACTTTGATTAGGGTAAATTTCATTGGTATAGGTCCGGAGTAAACGTAAACTAGCTTTACTAATATATACAAGACGTTCTAATTCGAGTAACGTATGCGAAGTTGAAGATACATTAACGGTCACGTCCGCTAATCCTGCTTTCAAAGTATTCCAACTCCATTGGAGTAATGATATTAATGATTGGAAACATTCCTAAAAATATTCCATATAATAATAGTCCATAGTATAATATTGCTTGACATAATACAGAGGTTTCTTTAATATAAAGAAGTTTTAGATTAAAGAACAAATAATTTGCGTGCAATAGCATACCTTTGTAACAGTTCTACTGAAATCACGTTTCAATACATAAACGGGTTCAACTTTATCTCTTTGTCTGTTGGAAGTTTGATTCTCCGGTGTGATGACGCGATACAATAATTGAGGAATTTGACCAGCATTGACATCAGTTCCGTTATTTGATTTCTTCGATGATTTGAAGTAAAACATCACTCTGAGACAAGAAAAATATATAATCATGTATTCTGGATCGATTATATTTCGTCAAAATATAAGTGACTCACTGATCTTCTGCAGTGACCATTCCTTGTCCTCCAGAACCGCAATCGCTTGAAGGTCCGCTCACTTTTGCCCATGCAACGTACCATCTGCTTGCTTGCAATGGAATAGGTTCGTCGAACAAAATAGAATATTTTTGTCTCGGACCACATTCATACGGTATTTCTTCTGTTTCTGCTAAGAGTTCCCCGTCGTTTTCTTGATCTCCACCGTCAACTCCAATATCGAAAAGCTGAACATAAAAATCATTATTAAATCATATAAAGACTTTACAAATCGCACTACACTGAAAAAAAAAATTTATTCCAGTCAAATAAATATTTATTTGTCCTGTACCAAAGAAATATTTATTAGAATTAACAAAATATTCTTTGGAACCAAAATAATTTATTTGAATTAAATAGATAGTTTTAATCGTTTATTTGATTCCAATAAATTATTTTGGTTCCAAAGAATATTTTGTTAATTCTAATAAATATTTCTTTGGTACAGGACAAATAAATATTTATTTGACTGGAATAAATTTTTTTTTCAGTGTATGACATAAAGTATAAACAAAAATTACTTTAATCTTTGCTGTGTATTCGCCTCGTCCTCCAAATAAACCATAACCACCTAACAAAATATCTGTATCAGGCATAAATCTGATAGCTTCGATAGAATGTCCTAAATAACCCCAACCTCCACCATGGCCTGAAGACACAGAAATGACAATAAAATATATTTCACACGTTGTCTGAATGATTTATCTGTGATTTTGTTGATTTGCTTACTTTCAAATCTGCTAACTGCTGAAAAATCTTCTCGGCTAAACACTTTTCCCTGATTCGATTGATTACACTCGTTCTCTTCGACTATCGTTAAATTTTCATCTTGTGCTTGCGTGAGGGTATCCAAACAAGCCAATAAATGCATCGCAGCTTGAGCTCGAGTAACGAAACAATTGGGAACCATTGGCAACGCTAAACCTGGGCTTAAAATCGAAGCTTCTAACCCTGTGAGAGCTCTAGCTTCCGTCGATATTATATTGTACAAACTGATTTCATTATTCGCCGGATTGAAAGTCCAAATAACATTGTACAGTGGATCTAAACATGCCGCACTTTGACTGAAATCAACTTGATCCACTCCACTGTAACTGTTACAAGTGCCATCCCTTTTACTGATGACTAGAGACTTGAAGGAATTCGCATGATCATTCTGATGAGGAATGAGTACTGGAATGATTTTTAGATTAATACTCATTGGTATCGTTCATAAATGACCGTGTTATGTAATGAATAAGTATAAACTTACTTATACAATTTTTGTTAGCCATGACAGTACTTCTTGTTAAACTGATTGAATTAATTTCGTCAATTTTTACGTAAGTTTGATCACCAGCAGCTCCAATCCATGTTGCTCGTCTACCCCAACGAGGTCCGATGTTTGGAACTAAATTTGGAAAACTATGCCAGGGTTGAGATCTTTCGGGACGACGACCATTTTGAGAACTGGAATTGACAGAATCGTTCTGAACGTTCCACCAATTCATACCTAATTGCCCTTTCTGATAAAATACAAAAGCAAAACATTTGAATTGTTATTTTTTAAAGTTGAATATTCAATTAATCATTACGCACTTGATAAGCTCCGAATGTGTAAACTTCGCCCTTTGATGTAAGTATTACAGTGTGATTGCTACCAGCCGCAACTTGAGTGACTATACTGGATAATTTTACGTGAACAGGACCAGCGTGCGCAGCTAAATCTCCAAATCCCAATTGACCATAAACGTTACTTCCAAAAGTATAAACTTCTCCATTTTGTAAAAGAATCACTTGAAACATAAGATTTGTCGATTAACAACTTCATTATAGTAATAGGATGTGATAGGTCATTGATAGATCACCTGTATGATGTAAACCGCAAGAAACTTGCACAACAGGACTGTCACTTGGAATAGGAACTCTAGCTGGTGGTATGCTAGCTATTCTCGTAGTGTCACCTCTCTCTACATCACTTCCACCTACTCCTTCCTCTGCTACAATATTACTACCTAATCCTAATGCTATTTTCCCTCCAGAACTTTTTTGAGCAACACTTGGACCAGCTAAGACCGAAGAAATTCAATGAAAAACTTCAATTCGAGCTGCAATGCGTAATAATCTTACCTGATCTTTGATTATTAGATCCTTTCATCTTCATTGCATATTTCACAGCACTTGGACCAGCCTTAGTTCTTTGTCTTTGTTTTATCTCTCCCAAACGTCTTAGAAGATATTCCCGAAAATTAGAACCAGACCTCCCTAGAATAAATTCGACAACAATTTTTATAGAATCATGTAAAAAGAATGTGGAAATATGTACCGTTGTTACAACTTCTCCTTGCACAAGTTCGACAACAACCGCATTCAGCGCATCCGCTGTCTCCCTCTCCACAACCGCACTCCCTGTAACAATACAGAATTGATTTTGACAAGTTTCATAAATGTTTTAGAAAAAAAGTACACTGAATACTCACTGGCCAGGATTTCGGTCCGGCCGTATACTGCTCAAGCACGATATGCTGTAACCTGTGCATTCTCTGCAAATTGTACAAACCATACACACACGATGTCTCCATTGATGTTGTCCTGGAGGACACATGCCTCTCGTTTCTTCCCATTCTTCTGCCCCGTCTCCACATTCTATAAGAAAAGCTAAAGTTCCTACATGTACTAACATAAAATGGAAAACTGAATATCAATGAAAAATGTAGTCACCTTCTTCAGCTACCAACAACTCATCTTCGCCTGTTCCAGTTTCCATAGCTACTACTGAAACCTCTTTATTAATAACGTGAGCAGTAGTAAAATCTCTTCCACATTGACCTTTGTTGTTAATTCCGAAAGTATAAAGATGACCTTTATTCGTTAGAACTGCGGCATGAGCTTTTCCCAAAGATACATGGACAGCACACACATCCCGAAGATCAGTGACCAATCCAGTAATCGTATCACAATGTAAAGTATCTTTACCAAACATTAATAAAAAGCCTTCTTTAGTAACTAAAGCTGTGGATCCATTATTACAAGCTGCATCAATTATAAAGTGTCCTTCCACTTTAACCATTTTCTTTGGTTTAACAGGTTTTGGTTGTCTTCGTACTTTATCTGAAATTTCATACATTTAAAATAATATACAACAATCTTTATGTTGTATATTGACATAAAACTCACTACTATCTCCATCTTCTCCACGTTTAGCAGTCCCCGCAAATAATACAGAACCATCCTCCATGACCATGACAATATGTTGACCGTCATGGCCTGCTGCGAGTTTCAAGATTCTTGAATCTTTGGCAACAGTAAGTTCTAACCATCTGTTTGGTCTAGTATTGCTCTTCATTCCCAAACAAGCACCTTTTCCAGTATATAATATCTTGAAACACAAAAAAAAATCAAACATCAACATACAATTACAAATAATCCCAATATTTACCTTTCCAGACATGGTTTTTAATAATCCAAATTCTTTACACGCGGTAACCATTACTATTTCATCGTCACAACCGGGATTCAAAGTATGCACTGCTTGCTCTTCGTCGAAAGAGGCATACCCAAAGATGTCAACGCATTTTCTAGCTAATTTCAAAGGTAGTTCAGAGGTGACGGTTACAGGACTACTCAATGTGTTTATCGTACGTACAACGAAACCCTCCTGTCAATAAAAATTAATTCTCATGCAACAATTGCGATAAATCAAATATAAATTCCGTCACTCACATCTTTTCCTGCAGTTATCATTCCCAAATTTTCACCATCAGAAAACATAACCGAAGAAGACCAATCTTTTCCTTCAAGTATAGCAATTCCAGTTACGGTTAATGTTTCGGCATCTAATATCAGCAATTCACACTGTTTTCTAGGCGCACATTTGAAATATAAAGAATTCTGAAAATAAAATTCCATTGAATATTGAGAAGACTGAATCCGGTTATAAATTTTTACGAAAATTATTTCATACGTTCGCAAAACCAAGCCATCCCGTTTCCATTGGATAAAAATCTGCTTTATGAACATATAAATGACCCCATATCGTTCCACCGTGACCACTACCGATTTTCAATAATCCCTTAGTCGTATGTAGATACAGATATTTTCCATCGCTAACGAAACTTCTTCCATTCAATGCTATATTATTCATTTCATTTGGTAATTTAAGCGTAGAAGTATAAATTTTAGAACTTTTAGGAACTCCATATGTAATCCAGTCAGGTCGTGCAAGTTTACCAAGCAGTACAGCATGAACGCTTCGTTGTAACGACGTCAACACCCATGGCATCTTTAAGAAAAAAACACACATTGTAAAATTGAGAACATATCTTGAATCTCAACCATTCCAAAATACCTGAATATTCTGAACTGCCAATGCTCTAGGACACATAAGTAGAGCTGCGATTGCCGCTAGTAACCGTCCAGTATCCCCTCTAACGACCACTAAACTCAACAAACATGCACAAGCAACTGCCGTCAAGTGACTCCCATCATTGGCAGCTGCAGATTCAGGACCATGCGATGTTGCAAGATCCAGCAGAAGATCGAACAGTGGATCTAAAAGTAACATTTTCGGCCATGAGCTTTAGTAGAAAAATGAAGAATTGAATTCGAATTATCAAATGACTGACCGATAACATCGTCTGGTTCAGATTTTAAACCTTCTGGTAACTGTCCTTGTAACACATCTAATAAAGCTGACAATGCTTTTGTACATAGGATAGGCTCAATTGTCCTACTTTCTCTCACTAATGTAAAAACACTTCTTAAACCAATACCTACAATCTGTGGAAAATTGGGAGAATAGTAACAACTTGTACATATTAGTAGATAACACTTCTTGGTTAATGTTTCATGATGCATAATAACTTGAAATCCAACCACCATACAAAAACTCATTTATATTTCGGATTTATATTTGAATAAAATATCATCAGATTATCAAAATTGAATTCATATTTCCAAATAAAGCATATCGAGAGGCAAATGAATGTTTTGAGATGTACAAATCGGAATAAAAGTTGTTGACAAATACGTACCTTTGGTAAACTTTGAATAGTCGATATTCTATCTTCATCTTCGCTTTCTATATCGATAGTGTCACTCAATTCTTGTAACGGCGGGGAACTACAATTGGATGCTCTATAAACTTCATTTGTTGTTCTAATATATTTCTCCAAAATGGCACTCCTGACACCATTGAAAACTGCAAATGCTGATGCATTACACGAAACTTCAATTTCTGGGGGACTTGTACAATTTAAATCACCATTTACTTCAATCTACAAACGTAAAAACGTGATTAATGTAGAAAAATTGTTATATCCTGCATATTTACAAAAATCAGTAAAAATAAGTACCTTTTTCTTGTCTTTTTTCGTCACTGTTTTATTTTTTTTACATTTTTTCCATCCTTCTTTGTTCCTATAAAATGCAAATCAAGTAATAATACGACTAAACCGCGTTCATGCAAATACAACATGAAAACAATCACTTGTCAAATGGTAATTCCGTGTATCCCAAAGGAAATCATAAATCTTTTCGGTACGAAAATTATAATCATTAATGTCAAATTAATACGAAGAATGAAGAAAATAGATTCATAATGATGTAATGAATCAAACATTTGATACGTTTACTATTCATTCTAAATCTAATAAACAGAAGGTTTGAGGTTATTTATGATACATAACGCAATGTATATCTTTTTATTCGAGATAAGATCATTGTTAAGAGGATATTAGGGATGAGTGTGGAACCATGTTTCACGTTGAATCGGTCAAATTCTTAGAAAAGCAGCAATAAACAATTAAATTGAAGATTTGAAGAGTAAACAAAACTTTTAGGTTATAATAATTTCGTACCTCTGTACTTCGGCGATGTTTTTGAAGAGATCATAGAAACATTTCATATAATTTTCAGGTTCAGGCAAAAGCCTCCCGTGGTCCCCAGATACCATGGCTCGAACAGGATTGTTAACGTTCAAAAATTCACCAATTCATTTTCTTAATACTATTGATCGTTGACACTCTCCTTCTATCTTCTCCATGTGACTGCATTTACGCGGTTCATGATAAGACCGTATCACTAAATATGATATCCGCAAAGTAAGTTCGACGATCAATCTTACTGGCCCAAGGTCACGCGCATTCGACCAGCATTCCGAGATTTGATGCTTTCATTTAATATTTTGGAAAAAGAAAAGGACATTTCATCGCGAGCTGTTTTCAACTCGTGTCAGAAAAGCTCCGTCTTCTTTCTCATCTCTCTCTCTCTCTCTCTCTCTCTCTCTCTCTCTCTCTCCCTCTCTCTTGATGATCAAGGTATATATATACTACAGTACGTGAATCTCGATTGTTTTCTTAACTCGCTATTACCGATTTTCGGAAACACACGTATTATACCTGACATTGTTTGCAAGTATATCAAGGAAAAAAGGAAACTTTATATCTTTGTCATCATTTAAATCAGATCATGAGAAGTACGAGGATGATTTTGTATTCAAAATTCCTACTTCTGATTGGTTGAAATTTATCTTTGAAATATCAATTCGAAATTAACGCAAACGTCATGTTGTTCTAAATGAAACAAAGCGACATTATCCCTTATAAAATGTTGAAATTCTACACATACAATGTAGGTGCAATGTATATCAATTTCATGTTCAATGTGAGATTTACATACATTGCAACCACATAGAATATGCAAAATTCGAAAATGTTATAAGGGGCGTACGAAATAAAAATGACGATAACCATCCAGAAGCAATTCGATTCACGTGTCTGATAGATTGGCGTTGCAAAGAATTTAAATACGTTTTTGATACGTTTTGAGAGATACATTCCATACGATATGTTCTCCGTAACATCAAAAGTTATGAATTTACATTATCAGTTTACATTGAAACAATTGTTCAGTTCATTGTGTTTTTGTTTTGGAATCAATAGGAATCAATCGATTCAATGGGATTTTTCAACCAGGGACGCAATATCGTAGTGCCAGATAACACACAAGAATTCTTCAATAAACGTAAAACTATTGCATAAGACATCTTTCATATATCTATTAAGCATATTTTAGAGCATTGTCTAGAAAATATCCAAAAGATGTCTCACACGATACTTTGAGACAAATTTTAAATGTAAAGTTTACTGGAACATCAGTGATTCCCCTTTGCTGTCTGGAATAAAACAGTTCAAATTTCGATTAAAAAAACAATTCCAAATTTAACGATATTTCAATTATAAAAAATTTTCTTATCCTTTTGCAGAATTTTTGAATTTATAAACTTTAATATTGTTGAAGTTTGAATCGTTGATAGAAAGGAAATGAGAATTCAAACTCACAAGTTCCGATGGAATATCGTTATTTATTTTTTCGATTTGACTCATTAAAGCTGGGAACATATTTGGAAGGATGTCCTGCAAAATTTTGGGTCTCCAACAGCTGAATGATTCCGCCATTCGACTAATAATCCAAATTTAATAATAAACGATTCAAATTCCCGCGGAATTAAACTTTACGAGTATGTCCGTATTATTTTCGACATTCAATCATTCATTTGCTGAAAAGGAAATTACTTCATGTAAAATGATTGAATTTGAAATTAAATTCTCAAATGAGAATAAACAAACCAATTTCAACATAGAATTTAATAGAATTACGAGTGTATGTGAAACGTATTCGAAGTTCTCGTGATTATATGCTGTTTGGAATTCGATCGAATGTTCGATTAAACATTATTCTATGAATACCCAATCCAAGTAGCACCAGGACATTTTTAAACGTTACAAAAAGTAATCCATACGATTGAGGTTATGTTTTTCATGGTTGTGATGGATTTTTGGTGTTTCAAAGGTCTTTAAAAATTCAATTAAACCCAATTTATGCAAAATATTATGAATTTTTTAAAATAAATATTCTATATTTCTCATAACGATACTGAAGAAACGATAGAATGCAAATTTTCTAATACTTTCTCCATCGATCAGAAATTTGTATCAACGATTTGCATGTGATAAAATTTGAATATTCGTTTGAAAATGTTATAATTCAAATGTTCAGTTATATTTCATATGAATCAAAATGTCACTAGATGGTGCCACTTGAATATCTTCGGATTTTCAAAAACGTGAAATTGACACAATAATATCAATTGAGTGATTCAAATGAATTATTTTCCAGCAATTCGAATTTCATATTGTGGGGAATTTTTTAAACAAAATTTAAAAAATTCTTTCTTCACAATAAATATAAATGAATGTAAAATATACAATGTCATAATTGATATTTGAATTATATCAAATAACAAAGTGAAAAATGAATTATTTGAGAACAGAATGCAAAATATAATGATAATTTTCAAGAGTATTTTATATTCCAAAATAATATTTGAGGAATAAATGAATGAGAGCGATGATGAATGGAATTAAAAATTTTAAATCGATATCTCGAAAGGGAGATCGATTCAACGTCATCTTCGAGAGCCGGAAAATTAAACTCTGAACCAGCAGAGAGCGTGACGGTTTGTTACAAGATGGCGGGTGAGTGAGTGCCTGTGGATCAGACGAGGCTGCCAAAAAACACAAGGGATTTTCATCTAATCCATGGTGTTTCTGGATTTCAGATACATCCTACATCCAAAATGAAGAACTGGAAAACTCGGACGAGGGTGAGTAACGTCATTAAAAGCTGTATCATTGAGTTGTAATCGTGTAACATAAGTCGGGTTGGTCAGTTTTGGGGGCCCCACTACACCAAAGCATGCCAATGTTCTAGCGTGCGTGATGCGTGGCGTGGGCTACACAATGTATCGTAAATACGTTTATGTAAACCCTATAACGTTGGTTTTTGAGGTTAGGTTGTCATACTAAGTGTACCGACAATCTTAGCGACCATGATCTTGCCGCTTTAAACGAGTGTCATACAACGGTTTACTCGTGAGATAGATATCCGGTAAGAGAATTTTCATATGCGCTAGCAAAATACACCACAAGAGCGCCAGTCAATGGCGTTTTATCGACTAGGGGGCGCTACTGATCCCTCTTGCGATGATGTTTACCTCATTGCGGAGTAGCACGAAAAGGGCACGCGGTCCCGTCAAATTGTGTGTTGTTTTTGTTCCTTTCCCCTTTTGATACTCGAGACTCGCTGTACATACCAGTGTTGCCAGAGCACCTTGATCAAATATTACATGTAGATTAGAAAAAAGTTACATGATATTTTACGGCAATATTCAGCCTTTTATTCTTGCGTTAAAATTTGACGTTTTAAACGGTAACGTTTAAAAAAATGTTACATCCATGTTACATGAGAGGGTCGAAAGTTACGTAAAACGTAACAAATGTAACCTTCTGGCAACACTGATACATACGTATATCGTGTGTTCAACCAATATAAATTATCTGTTATTTTCTTTTTGATACTCTATCATTTAAATACTCTGATATTTGAAGATAACGGATGTTTACTGGGATTTATGTTTCATTGACAGCAGCTTTTAACTATGTTTTTCTCACTTATGTTGGAATTACTCGATTTTGCATGGAAAGAATATTTCATACGCTGATATAAATGCACCGTGTAATGAACTTTTGAGGTTAGATCAATGGATAACACATTTTATTGATTTATTTCTTGTTATTTACATTCTCTTCAGTTGCGAGTATATTCAATTCAATTACTGAGTTCAATCCCTATCTCATGCCTCGACAGTTGATTTTTCAGTATCATAAAGACTCGCAGGATGTACTTTGAAATTATCATCAACATGACTTGAATATCTATGACTCCGGTATAGAAGTTTATATTCTTTGCTGCAGCTTCTAGTACAAATTTCACTGCAATAGCATAGCCATCTCAATTTACTAAAAATTATAAGTTTTTGTAGACTTCGATAAGGGCTCATCCATAAATTGCGTATGACAATTTCATGCTTGTTTCTCTCTCTCGCCAACTTCAGAAGAACTAAGAGTGACAAAGAGGCAAATAGTAAAATATCTTACGTAATTAATGGACAATCCCTAAACTGTGTGAATGTTTTGTTTTTTTTACGGATAGTTTATCCATCAAAATCTATGATTCAATGTATAAAAAAGAAACTGAAGCAAATCACAGTAATCATTTTATCAAGATTGTTAATCCACAGACAGGAACTCTTCATAATGTATTCATTTTCACTAGAAAGTCACTTTGAGTTGTCTCAAGAGAGTAAATACGTAAGCATGCGCGCCTACACATATAAACACCCTATATATAATCTTTTTAAATAGTCCCTATTAACTAGCAAAGCCGCCTGGTCCTAGCTGACTTTATCTAACATTCCAGAGAGAATTTATCAGCTCGACTCATTTGTATTTCTGTATAAATTTATCCAGATGTTCATGGAAGTATTTGCTTTTGTGTCCCTTTTTTTTCGCCCTTGAAAAATTTTCAAATAAAATTCAAAACTTAAGAAATTAATTGTAATATATTTGTAGAATAAAATCAAATACTTCATATTTGATAAATTAAATTAATCGTGAGCGTTGAAGATTTGAAGAATCTTTCAAGGACACGTGTAAAACCAATGTCAATGATATGTGAAATAAGCATGACATTATATGGGAGGTCGATTGCGGTAACGAGTGGTAATCAGTTGCGATTATGCAAATTGTTCGGTGACTGGTTGTGATGAGTATCATATCGGACGTTCCTCAAATATCAATAAACCTTTTTTGTTTTTCTTTCTACTTTTGATCTTCACGTGCAAAAGCACTGTAAATGGTTTATCGATTGATTACCGATAGTCATCAAATTTGATTATTCTGTATAAATTTCTGCTTATTTCAGGGAGAATTCAAATTTTGATCAAGCATTATTTCATAACCGTGTCTTTGTTGAATTTAATCTAAAATTCTTTATTGCATGAATATTAAAATAATGTATGCAATATGATCAATTCATTGTACATACATGAATTTGAGAAAGCGTGGTTTGTTACTCGAATACAAGTGTGAGGAACAGAACGAAGCGAAATGCACTTGGTATTCCAAATTTTCAAGGTAATTATACAAAATTGATAAATTAATCATTCTCAATTGTCTTCCCATTGATTTAATAATTGTGCGATGCGTGAATAGTCAAATTGATGAATTAATTCTAATTTTTTTTAGGACGTCGATTTGGAGATGAGAAAAAAAAATTACCCAATATCAAGACATTCAAATGATTTGAATTTGTTATCGTGAATGGGAAAACACCAAATCCTAAGAATGACCTAAAAACTTGTAAATGAAGATAAAAGGACCACAATCAAATTTTCTGAGCATAAATGAATGTTTTAATGACTTTATTTCCGAAGATAATCGTTTCTCATCTTGGTTTTTTCATATCCAGGATTATGTTCTTCAATGAACGGTATTCTACGCTTTTGCATTTTCTAAAACTACCATGAAAATGGATTCGAATATATGGCGATTTTATGGCGTAAACATTCATAGTAACAAACTATCTCTGTATTGGATTAATGAAAACAAGAATGAAATTCTTCAAAACAATGGTTCAAGATAGTATTACAAATTTGCTTGAGATGCCCATTAAACGGTCAGGGCTATTATAAAATATTAGATTTTACTGTCAATCAGTTTATTATTCATAGTTCAGTTTTCTTAGTATTTTCTATTTTTGCTTTTGTTCGGTGCAATCTTTGTTCAAAGATATTGATGAATGAGAGAATAATGCCCTCTCTCTCTCTCTCTCTCTCTCTCTCTCTTTATATATATATATATAATCTAAAATCATTCACCGATGTCAGTACGTAACATCGTTAAATACAAATTCCACTCATATTACCCTCTTATAATTTAACGATGTAAGGAAACTAGATGCTATATCATTGCTTTCGCGTATACTTTGCACTAAACGCTACACGGTGTTTTTCTGAATCTCGAACGTTTCCGACGTAACGGCCATTTATATCGCCGTATAACGACGATTCCGACCGACAGTACTGGAAGAAGATAGTTGGAGGAAAAAGCGAGAGAGAGAGAATCATGAGAGAACGACGAGTATCGGTGGATATATAGAGAAACTTTAATTTCTTGGCATTGTGAGGAGTTCCTTGCCCTCTCAGCCTTTTCAGTTCGGTAGTCTGTTTTTGATAGGAGGCCACGTCGTCTAGACACACCGGGGGTTGCCCCAGCTTTTATAATCGCAACGAAATGCACCCCTCGATGCTCGACGCAAAAATACCGGTTTTTTTTCTGCTTGTTCGTTCTTTTGGGGCCCCCTGTACCTTTTTTTCTCCTCTCTTTCCTAGAAGTAGTAGTTCTCTCTTTTTCTCTTTTCCTCCTATCCTCTTCCTCTTTCTTCTCCTCTTACAACAGTACGTTCATTCCCTTGGAGACGAGAGGAGAGTCCTGCCACGTTACATTAAAATGATTTATTCTCCTTATTAAATTCACATTCGCAAGCACGTCAAATAGTACTACTGGACCCGTGTACGAACGCGCGTGAATCTAATTTTGCGGCGCGATGTGCGATGATCGATGCACATACACGCACGTACAACGCCGCCCGTATTCTCTGCCTGTCCGTCGAGTTTTTTCCTTTTTTTTTCCCAATTCTCAACAGTTGATTCATCCAACGAGATACGCTTCTTTTGATCGCGTACGTTTGAAAGTAGCATTTCTCTGAAAGTTTCGTACAGAGTTTGGACGAGTTTGTTTGAGTCTTCTCTTGGGGGAAGAAAAGATCGAATCTAAGATCGGGGGAAAAGGACAATTGTTTGATTTTCATTTAAATTTTAGAGAAAGAATTTCGGAATCGAATGAGATGTATATCTCGGAGATTTATGATGAAAATATGTTTTGTTACTAGAAAACTATCTATCTATCCGTTTTGAAAGTTGATCGTATGGTATTGTAGATATATTTATCGCACTTGTATGATCCTTCTTTGTTTTGGGATATTGTGATTCGTGACATTGAAGTTTTAGGAACATCAAAGTTGTTATCTTTATGCATTGAACGAATTGTCAACTCTAAAATTCTATTTTTCTATCACAAACGTTTCCATTGATGAATTATTCGATAAAAAAAACTCCTTCCAAATTGTATTGAATAGAATGGTGATCGAATTTCTCATCTTTCGATATTTTGATAGAGAAATAAAGTTGCGTAGATATATCCTGAAACCGAGTAGTGGCGCCGTCTCTTGGCAAAGCTGAGAGAATGGTCGAATGGCGGCCTGATTATTACATGACATTCCTCGAATGCCATCCGGACTTCCACCATCTCTTCCCGTGACCAGCGCAGTAACCCCTCCGTCCCCCGTCTTTCGCTCCTTATCGCTTTTGTTATGAAGAGAACGAGCAGACCTCCTAAGAGGCAATAGGCTCCAGGGTCTAAAGTAGGCCTGCGATACGAATGATAAACGTCCTTCTTTCTCTCTCTTTTCATCCACGCTCGTTCTGCCTGTTCTTTCTCTTTTTCTCTCCCTCTCGCAGCCCTTCGTTCGTCTCTTCTTCAATCTAAATCTCATACTCATCTTCTTTGCTCTTGCGTCCTTTCGAGCGAGAAAGAAATGCATGGATCGAGGATCAGCCGCGCCCTATACCTAACAAGAGACCGACACGAGAACAATATTTTTTAGACGAACGTTCAACGAAAAAACCTCCTGAGACTTGATCCTCTGTTTTTCAACCGAGCTGTAACAGCTCTAAAGAAAGAATTAATCGATATGAATCATACCGAGAGTAAAGTATAACTCGCGTAGTTATTCGAAAACACTTCTTTCTTTCGTGTTTGTAACAATCTTTTCACCTCCGAAAACCTAAACACACCATTCATCTACTCTGTCGTAAATTAATGAAATTCTATTAATTTACCATTTCATGGGAGCATAGGAATTCTTCTGGTAAGACCTTAATGTGTCTTCAGTAAAAAATCGATGATTTTTTCCAGTTACATTGAATTAATATATTTAAATCTTCGTTATATGTAATCGCGTGATCGTAATGACCGATGTCAAAACAATTCAAGAAATTGTCAACACTGTGAGATGTTGGTAGTATACAACATTAAGTTCTTCCAAAGATTTTCATATTCGATTACGTGATTTGAAATTTAAATCATATGATACCATGATACATAATTTCTTGTTACTTTCTTCAAATTGTACTCATTCGTGCAAGGATATAAAATTTTCATACGATTGCACATGGGGTGGATACTATGTCAGGTGATTATTATCCTCTTGCTTTTCATGCCATATGTCATATATTGTAATCAACTGTCGACAGTCCCACCCTTCGTAATAGAATTACATACAATAAAAAGAAAGCGTCAATAGTAAACTAATAAAATTCCCTTCACTCTACATTCTTAATTAAATGTCAAAATCCAGATGAATTTTTCGCATATATTTTGAAGGATTCTTTGAAACATTTGAAAACATTTTCACGAGTCTACAGATCATTTAAAATTCACCATTTCGTCTCTACGATGTATCACAGAATGTTTAGAATATACTTTTCCAACTTATCATTCTATTTTCATGCGATAAAAGAAGAGAAATCAGCTACCAAGTTGAAATTTGGAGTCAGAGTGTTATATAAATTGATACAATGTTGGAATATTCGTATAATGACGTAGCATGATAGTAGATTTAAAAATACTCGAAATCGTGTTACGTAACACCGCGACTCCGTACAAATTCTTGTCAAATTATCGACAAGTTTTATCTTCTCATGATATAATTGATAATTGTTAGATCGAATTACCTTTAGCCAAGTTCTGCATGAAATTCATTCGCGATGAGGCGGGTTTACGCGTGGCATGTTGGACTATTCGCACATTTTATTGAATAATACTTGGAAATGAGGCACATGATTGTAGTTATTTGTGCGAAATATTCGTTGCCTCGTTTAATTACGGAACAATACAACGAATCTACAGTGTTCGAAAAGTTTTTGAATCCCAAAATTAATATTGAAGAAAATTTTCATTCAAATTTATAACTTTGTCGTTGGAAATGATGTTGGAATTGATAAATGACAAATTGGAAACAATTTCTACTTTACATATGAAGGTTCCGGTTAAAATTCGAGAGAAATTTCATGCCAGATATCTTCTCAACGGAACACAATCAAGTAATAATGCATCTCACCTTGAGAATTTTCTACACAAATTCTAAAATTTCCACGATTTATTCTTGAACCCTACGCGGAGTTGAAATTCTTATTTTCTTTCAGAAAAAACGTTGTCATTCAATTTTCTCTTTGAATTTGAATTTCATTCATTGTCGTATACATTTTTAATTTCTATCCTCACATCGAGATACAACATTTCACAGTTCATAAATCGTTTGAAATGTCGTTGCCGTAATAATAAAACTGATCATTCGATCGCATATATTTCTCTTTCTCTTGAGGGGTGAAACGTGTGTAATCATAGTATGGAGAAGACCATAGTATGGAATTCTTGAATACGACTGTAAGAAGAGAGAGAGAGAGAGAGAGAACGACGAGCAAGTAGGTATATAAACTCGATCGATCGGCTAATGCTTTTGGCTTGGTATAGTCTTTCCGTGTCTATAGCCTATAAGGGATTCTATACCCTAGCAAGTCAACCCCCGTAGCACGATTGTGGTGAACCGTAACGCATACATATAAATACGCGCACACCATGATGTCAGGAGTCCACGACGACGACGACGGTGGCGTTGTTGGTGTCTCTCGGTGGTGGGTAGTAGAAAGATAGTACGATTCCTCGTAAGCCAGCAAGCGAGAACCCATTCATAAAGACGAGGCCGTGACTAACGAGTAAGGAGAAACGACTGGCTAAGCCTGGTTTCCTCTCGCTCCTTCCGCCGCCCTCTTCGTATCTCTCTCTCTCTCTCTCTCTCTCTCTCTCTCTCTCTCTCAATCCTCTCTTCTCTCTAAACCTGCAATACGTTCTTTCTCCATCGTTTTACCGCACGAACGACGATGACAAGTCAAACGACACTCGTTCCCTCCCTATCTCTTTCGTGCGTAGTAGTCTCGCAGCTAATTAAAGGTGCGTTGAGAAGGGGAAAAATATTTCTCAAATGGGGCCACAGATGCTCGGGTGTTCAGTTCAACATCAATGAAACGAGCTCTGGACTTGGTGAAAAAAAGTCATGAACAAGAAGGAAAGAAAATATGTTGAAACTTTTGTATCATTCTATGTAAAGTTTATATCACATTCCGCTTGTATTCGTCCGTTCTCATTCTTGAATAAGGAATAACGTTTTCAATCTGCAGTACAATATTGTGTCATATTGAATGTATAATCAAGTAATTATCCAATTATAGCGATACACGTTCATCGTATTATATCCATAGTTCTGACAAAAAAATTGAGGCTTTGTGCATTAACCTCCTGAGGCTCGAGTATAGAATTCTTTAGAGAAATTGATGTAATAATAATTTTGAATTCTTGATCTTTGATGATTATTTGGAGATACACGCAGAAAACAGATGTGTTGAAAAGTCCCATAATTTATTGAGGATCAGCGCCAGTCTGTGACAGATAGAGTTTTGACTTGGATTTACTTTTAAAAACTCCCATAATTGGATGTATTTCTACAAGAAATTATGGTACTTTTGAAGCTATATTCAGGTAAATAATTTCATTCATCACAGACTGGCGCTGATCCTCAATAAATTATGGGACTTTTATAAATACATTTTTCTGCGTGTAGAAAATTGAAATTTTTTGCTTCAACGAATTATTCTTGAAAAATCTAATGATTTCATTCGAAATGATACAGATTTGATGAGTTTTCAGTGAATTGAATTTCAGCACCTTTTTGAAGTAGGTAATTCATTTTAAGGGCACTCAAGTACTAACAAAAGCGAACCAAATTTTGCGCTAACTTTTGTCATAAATTATGCGTTCAACGGACATTTTCGATGGGTAATAATAAAGTTCACGACCAGGATTAGACCCTAAATTTAAGTTTAGTTTTTCTGATTTTTTGGCGAATATAAGAGGATTTTAAAAGTAATAATCTCCAACTGTCGAAATTTTTTGTAATTTTGTTTTCCAATACTTGCAAACTACGTAGAAACTTGAATTGATATTCAGAGTCCAATTTCAGGTATGTACTGAATTATTATCGATTTGAAATTCAATTTTATCAAGTAATTTATGAAAAAAGTTAGCGCAAAATTTTACCCGCTCTTCCTGATACGTGAATGTCCTTGAATAATATAACTTGTTCTTTTACTTGAGGGGATACCCCCGACCCTTAACGATGCAACCCGAGCCAAATCTTTTCTGACAGATTATTCGTAAATAAATAAATAAAATCAAAATATCGTTTTTCACAGACCACCTGTATTGATGGGCAAAGGTCTGTACAGAGCGATATTGTGATTTTATTGCTTCATTTTCGAATAATTTGTCAGAATAGTTTTTGTCTTGTCCTTTACCAACCAAAGCTTTTGGTTGCATCTTCAAGGGTCGCTGGTATCACCTTAAGAGACCATGAACATTTACCCTGAATGATGATAATGCAGTCTGTAAGAAATTAAACGATAGAGAAAACAGACAAATTCAGACGTTTCTAAGCAATTTTTTATCATAATTCACGTAACAGTACATAATCTACACAGCATGAGCGCCTTTAATCGGTACACATTCTTCAACTTCGATCGCTCGATGCAACATGACTTTACTCTCTAAATTTAAATCAGTTATGAGTTGGTCAGTAAAGAATGTGTGAATGAATATTAATACCAATGAATCATCGGCATTTGATTAGTTCATCAACGTTCACGTTGTCAATGATTCAAATTTAGAAATGACTCTTCTCATTTTTCTCACAAGTTTTTCGAAGAAGGAATTCTATGAAAGAATGTTGAAAATGTTGAACGGTAAAATAAAGTATGAGAACAAATTACCAGTTGCCTTTCTGGATACAATCTTTTTCCGCGTTCCATCACGTGTGGCGACCTCCAGGAAGGACGCGCTCCTTACGACGTGAACTCCTCGATTGTTTACTTCGTCCAATCGAGATAACTATGATCATGATGATGATAGAAATGATAATTATCCCAAAAATTGCATAGATGAATAATTATTACTAAAACAGAAACGATTCGATTTTTTTTCGTTTATTCCCTCCTATTCTTTGCTTTTTCTTTTTTGTATCGTCTCCTAGATGCTTTCACAGCTGCCGATGGCATTGTCTCAAGCTGTTGGTAACAACCAGGAAATCGTACCTCCAAGAGTAGCGAGTTTCTTATCGTTCCGTATGAGATGAGAAGATCGACAGAAGACATAGATGGCAATTGCTTACAAGACACAATCTCGAAGCCAGTTGTTTTTTGTAATCATTTAACTTACCACGTCCTCCTCGTGTACTTTGCTCTTCGTAAGCTCTCCGTGGGAGCTCCCGTTCATCTTCGCACTTTTCAACGGATTTTATTCCTTTTACTGCTACTGCAATTGCTATCAAAGTCGTCGACGTTGTTGATCTGTTAGTTTGTTCATTCCCTGGTAGAAGTTGTCTCTTTAAAGTGTCGCGATGCATCACTCAAGTGACTGGCACTCGATCAAGTTTCACCTAAGGTTATAGATGTGTTGGATATAATTGTACAGGAAATATACTTCTTCATGCTGGATTTGGAAAGTTTAAATGTGGATGAATTCTTGAATATAACTGAATAACGAACCCTGAAATCAAAACGTATCAGACAGGAATTTCAATTTACGCGCTCTGATTGATACGTGAATAATTTACCAGTCGGTTCTTTATTGCGTGTAATAAAATTATAAGACGATTACATCCGAATGGAAAAAAATATCATTGACTTGTAAAATGAAATTGACGCTATGCTATTTCGATACAGATGCGACGAATGATACAATTTCAAGCAAATCCTTGATTTTCAAGTTAGAAAAACAGTAGATTTTATTTCTCGTCGTCTCTTTCAATCAAGGGTACATTCATTTCCCTTCACGCAATTTCTCTCCCGTTTCGAATGTCTCATGTATGCAATGGGAAATGAATATGCCTCGTTTCGAGTTTAACTCTTGTACAATTGAAAAATATCGAACCAACTCCCATGGCAGGCAGGTAAAACTTTATTAGGATGTCCACATACGAGCCATAAAAAGTTTTGATTGGGTTACCGGAGTTACTCTTGCACCAGATTGGGTAGGAGGGTTGGGGGGGCAACTATTTCCGCGACTCATGAAAATATTTGTTTTCCACTTCTTCATGCTTCTAATAAAATCGATAGAATGGAAATGATAAAATTCAACGTTTTATCTATTTCACGTTCATTCCGTATTGCCGCTGTCGCTATCTGATAGATTGTATACGAAAGGAAAGAAAAAGAAAGTGCAAATAACCAATTTTTTCCTAACAAGGACGACCGTTGTGAAACGTCAGTGAAACAGAGTTGGTTTCTCTCGCTTTAACAACCACCACAAACCACCATCCTCCTTCAAAGAAATGAGGATACTAAAAGGCAAGCAAAAAGCACTGTTATCATCGACGATATATAAGAAGGGGAGAAGCTGTTCAGTTTGCAAATCAGATTCTGTCAGAATTAACGATTTTAATCTAAAAATTTTACTGTCATATCATTTGGTATCAAAAAACATGCACAGAGAAAAGTTTATATTAAAGATTACTATATTTTTATGGTACTCGTGGGATATACTTTATTAGGAGGTTCAGAAATATATTTATTTTGAATTATAACATATTTATCTTCTACTTCACGGAAGAGTATGGTGAATGCTCGTATACTTGTGGTTCATAGCGACATAATCAAATATATCTCAAAAGTACAATATAAATATGCTAATATCTAATATAAAATTTTTACTGTGTGAGTGTTGGGTAATTTATTGCAAGTAGATTGTATTCTACTTCCTGTATTGCCATTATTCAAAGATCACAATCATCGCGGTTCTTTCACCCTGCATCTTACATGTAGTACATTCCGCTTTTTTCTCCCTCTCTTGGTTTTCAACCCACCCAGCTCGCTGATTAGGTACCAAGTATAAATGTGGAAACGAGCTTCTTCTCAATGGACAAGCCTGACATTCTTTTCTGTTCTTTCAAGCACGTGTCGTGGTATCATTTCTTCAACAACGGCAACCAACGCGATGAACGGAAAGATATTGTCGCAGCTGCGTGCGTGTAAATAAAATTCCAGACCAAGATGCATCGCTGCATGCAGACGATGAAGTCTTCTTCTGCTGCCCATAGATTCTTGAACTTTTCATTATACTTCTTTTTACGATATCATCATCATTTACGGATTAATAGTATGTTGAAACCTTATTGTTTCTTTATCATCGAATGAGAGGTTGAAAGTTCGCATGGGAGAAAGAAAAACTTAGGATCAAAGAGGACTATTACGTTCATATATATTCGTGCTTCGATATTTCGGTGGCGGGAGTAACCGCGGCACGGTGGTAGCCGTTCCCGCGCAATTGTTGCGACAATTTAGCGCCGTTGTCTCCATCTCCAACCTCTCTTTTTCCTTCGTTATCTCGCCAACAAGTTAATCTTTATAAATAGCTCGAGCCATGGTTATATTTAATCCTGACCCTCGCGGTCGCAACAGCTACTATAAGTTGATACCTCTTCTCACAAGTTTCAACATCAGAAGCAGAAGACGACGTCTTCTTCTTCTACTTCTTCTTGTTCTTGCTCCTTCTCCTCTTCGTCTTCTTCTGCTTCTGCTTCAACAACTGTTCACATATAGCAAATGAAATTTAAGAATGCAAGTTGTTTATGTTTATACTTTTAGCGTGTGCAGACATTTCGAAAACATTCAAATTGTAATTCAAAATTACCATGAAAGGATTTTCTTTGATGCTCTTTTAGACGATCTATGACGATTCAAGAGTTAAAGAGAATGCACTCAATAGCTGCTGAGGTAATCTCTGAATCTGAGAGAGTCAGGGTTCCCTTCTGGCTGTGCGAAGAGTGAAATTTCACTTGATTGAATTGAGAATTTGATGTTTAGGCCACCCAAAGGAGTACCTATCTTTTCGTTCGAGTGGAATTCGTACTCTTTCAGATTCAGAATCTGTACCATTTTGACAAGTTAACAATGAGATAGCGCGATGTTCTTGGATAAGTAATTCCGATACACCAACTACAGACAAAAATCTCATAAAATCACCAAGTGTGTACAATTGAAACTCGTCCATCACTCGAACAAACTGGTTACGGCTGGTTTTGATGAATGATTTTTATAACAGCGATGCGTTGAAATGTTTTCGGGTGAGGAGAGAAGGGGGAAACATCCAATTCGAACAATAATTCATCCAACGGATTTGAATACTCGAATCTTCGTGTAAGACAATTTCAATTGAAAACAAATATTCTTCATTTTATCAAGGTAAATTCAGAAACGTTGCTATGTACAGCGGTGTTTTTATCGTAAGCAGAGCTTTTCACGAAGCTTTTCTCGGCGGTCCTATGGTTAACCTAAATTCAGACACGACCTGTAATCGATAGTGTTCTTCCCCGGTCTCTTCCCTTTTTTCACAAATAAAACTCTCATACGCCTTGGGAAGACTCACGAAGAAGAGACGACGCGTCATCGATTCGAGCTGTATTTTAATGTTCCGCTCCTCTATCGCGTCATTGATCTATTATGTATCGATAACAAGGAGTAATACAATTTATTAAATGTTCGTTCCATGTCAATGCAACCTATCATGTTGTTGTTAGTTGAGAAAGATGCTTTTTAATATCCGTGATGTTTGATGAAGATGGTGCATTTGACATCATAGAATCAGCGAGAAAATTTCTGCGCGAGTTAATCTTAGGGCTCGACCAACAATAAAACTGGGCTGCCCTTACATTCCAAAGCAGTGTGTCGCTCGCTATTTTAAGCCACGAGTTTAATAAACTTTCCACCGTCTCTCAATTAGACCGACCAACCGACTCTTCTTCTTCTTCTTCTTCTTCTCCTTCTCCTCTTTCTGCTTCTTATTCTTTGCATCTTGTCTGTCTCCTTTTCCTTCAACCATACAAAATTCTTTTAATTTACATCATCATGTATACAGTATTTGCTATTCTCACATGTTTTTACAACTAAAAAATGAATTATACAATGCAATAAAATTATGCTCGAGATGACATGAAGTTTAATGCGCGTTTAACTCGCTACACCATGGCATCGCGTGAATTTTCACTCTGAAATAATTTTAAATACCATCTTATCAATCAATCGATGATCGCATACAATTGGATGAAGCTCCAGAAAATGGGCGAAACTTTGTTACTTGCTTATCGAACAACTAAGAGTTACTTTTTAAATTTCTTGGAGTGAAAAATTCATTCTTGAAGAGTAAAAATACTCCAAGTCCAAGGAGAATGAGATTCCTCTCCTAAAGAGTGATTTTCCACTCCATAAAAGTGAATTACCCACTCCAAGAGGATGAAAATTCACTGTTTAGGAGTAGAATCTTACTCTTGTTGAACTCGCAGTATTTTCACTCCAAGAAGTTTAGAGAGTGAATAGAAATTTTCAGTATGCAGGGATAAAGGACATTGTCAAGATTGAATTCTGGATATCAGATTGAAACTGCAAATGATTTCTAAAAATTATGCAAATTATTATAAATAGGATAAGCTACAAATTTCAATAACTTTCATAACACTCGTTTTCTCGTGTTACTCACTTTGGACTTTGTTTCAAAAAGTATACAGCAAAGTTTCATTCGTTTCTTTCACGGAGAAAAAGGAATTCGCTGTGGCAGCGAAATCTACTTTTGCTGGGTTCCTTTTGCCACAGCAGCAAATTTTTTGCTGTGACAGCAAACCATTTGCTGTTCCAGCAATCTTGTTAGCTGCGACAGCGAATTTTTAGCTGTGGCAGCAAAAAATGTTTGCTATCCCAGCAAAATTTGTTTGCTATTCTATACACGGAGAAAAAGGTATCTTAAAAAGTACCATAATTTATGGATTTTCTGCGCTGGTCTGACCGAGTCTAAATATTTACCTGAAAAAACCTCTAAAAGTACCATAATGTCTTGGACTTTTATACGGAAGGTACCATACTTATTTCAAAAAGTCCAAGAAATTATGGTACTTTTAGAGATTCATGCAAGTGAATATTCCGGCTCGGGTCAGACCAGCGCTGAAAATCCATAAATTATGGTATTTTTCAAGATATCTGTTTTCTCAGTGTATATAATACTGAAAATTTGCTGGCGGAGCAAACATTTTTTGCTGCCACAGCTAAAAAATTGCTGTCGTAGCTAACACGATTGCTGTCATAGCAAATTTTTAGCTAGGTCAGCAAAAATTTTTGCTATTCTATATATAATACCTCGATTTGCTGCGTCAGCAAATTTTTTCTCTTCGTGTTTGACGCTCCTGGGCTGTTAATGTACAAAATAAATTGAAGAGAATCGATTCGTCAAAACTGCTGACGTTTCCTGTGGGACATAAAAAATACGGAAATTAATAATGTGTACTTTTCTTCACACATATTTGTTCGGTGAATAATTCCATCAAGTATCCGAGGGAACAGATCGTATGAGTGGGTAGTCACCGGTATTCGTATTGACTTCAATTTTCAAAGTTGAAGAATATTCAATAATTGAATGATAAATTCGTGAAGCGCATTACGTAAATCACCCCTACAATCAACTTTTTCGACAAATTACGTGATTTCGGTGAATTTATCGCAAATATTTATAACCAAAGAGTCGTGTTTGTCCAACGAACGTAATGCGGTACACAAACAATATTCGTATGCAGTGCATTTATCATAAATCATATTCAAATTTATTATCATCTTCGTTTCATCGATTGATGTAAATCCTACACGACAAGTGAATTGAAACCTCGCAATCGACCCAATAAATATTCAAAATTCCCTCGATGGTTCGTAACCTATCTCGCTCTCCCTTGCTGTATTGTTTCCACCAAACCTGCGGAAAATTCTTGGAATTCACATGTGCTAATCCAATACCGATCAGAATATTTTCCATAGCATTACTATTAACATGAATAAGGGACGAATTGGAATGAGATACGTTGTATCGTGAATGACGATGAGCGATCATCATGCATTTATTTTTTCCTCTGAATGGATGATAAGAGACAACATTGTTTCCGTATTATTGTGACACTTCAGGTACCGTTGAAAGCTTTTCATAGAAGAATATGTACGATAATTCACTTTGTTTCGAATATCCTTATAGAAATCTGAAAAAAATTTCCGAATTTCACCGAACTGTCGCGTTTGGATTTCTAAGGATGAAAGAAAAAAAAGCATTATCCATCATCATTCGTTATTTTAGATTCCAAGAAAGAAAATTCTCAACTCTGCGTTTGTACACTGGGTCCTTTAAGGAACGTGTCCCAGTGTACACACCGTGTCTCGAAAAACAAGTGTACACACGCGGGGTTGACGAGGTAACAAAAATTCAACAAAACGTCGTTTGATCTTTTGTTTCCCTACAGTGTAAAGTGGCGTGGAGATTGTAAAGACCAGCAAAGTTGAGAAGGTCAAAGGGTGTATTAATAATATAATCAAAATTCCTGGTGTTCGCTTTTTATCTTTAGGTATGCTGGGAGTAGAGTTTCGCGTTGTTCGCCACTGTTGTAAAAATAAATAACTAGAAGTGGTCAAAGATGAGGAAAAGGAAGCCAGAAAGAGAAAGAAAAAGTCCATTCATGTACCCATAAACTCATACAGTGAAGCAAGTTGCAAGCTTTTCATCGCTATTTTATTTTTTTTTCTCTTTTTGCGTTGCATTTCACTCTTCAACGTTCATTTTGTTTCATTCAGAAGAAAAGAAAAAACATGCTTCTTTCTTCACGTTCTTTCGTGCTATTTGGTTCGTTCTCTCGTTCGTTCGTTCGTTTGTTGGCACGTTCAAACCCTCTTCTTTTTCCCCTGCTTTTCTGGAATCCCATGACGATTCGTGAGTGAAAAAAAAAGTACGAAAACAGAGGGTCGAATAAAAATCTTCAAACTACCTATCCATCTAATTTTTTTGTTATCAATGACGATGATATTTCCTCCTTGAAACACGCTTATTCTTAGTTGCTGCTTAACGTACAAATGGGAAACGTATGTATACTCGTAAATTTGTATGCGTTAACTCGTACGACCCTTTGTCATTCTTGGTATACGGTACCGTTCTCCCCTGTTTTACTTATTTTAGTATACTCCTCTGTTCGTATGCGTGTATGTCTGTCTCTTTTTTCCCTCACGTCATCCTTGCACCCACGCAAACTGATGTACACCCTGTCGCTATATATGGCAGGGCGTACCAAGCGCACCCTTACTATAACCGAACGTATACTATGATACAATCAATGAATGACTGACTGCGTGGCGTGTGACGTGATGTGATCGTGCTCGATGTGCGTCCATGCACACGATGATTGAAATCCTTTGCACTTTTTCGCTTTCCATGTATTTTCCTCTTCCTACTCCAATGACATACATTTCATTTCAAACACATTTTTCCATAAATCAAAGTAAAATCTATTTCAATGTTTGACGGATGTTTAAATTCGCGTTCTTTTTGTTTTCCTCTCTCTTGTCAGTTTCATAGAAGAGTGAAATTGAGTCTGTAAACTATATATCTCGTTTTTTTCTCTCCTTTGAATCTAAATATTTAACAGATGTTGTAACGCATCATCGACTATCGATGGAAACAAATGGAGTGGGAGTATCGTGAATTGCTCTTCTATTTTTTATTTATTTTTTGTTTTTTCAATACCAAACCGTATATTTCTTGAATACCTTCCCGGCAGAACAAGAACTCTATTCTTTATTTCTCTATTCTCAAATAACTCTATTCCTAAATAAGTAAATTCCCAAATATGACTAATCCTTAACATCTCTATTCTTTTCAATATTGATTGGATATAGATGTTTTTTGTTTTATATATAAAAGAATAGAAATTTGTATATTTGTACACGCAGAGAATTTTGTAGTATCGATTACTATAATTCTTTTGTAATGTTCGACTATACTGACACTGTGATCGAAATCACTCAACGTTGATTTTTAAATACTTCGCGAGCATCTCTTTTTACGGAAGGAAAATTGTGTTCTCGAAGTTTGAATCGTTTATAGAAACAAAACGAAAATCAAAACTCACGAAATCTGATAAATCATCGTTACATATCTTTCCGAATCAACTCTTTGCCACTGGAAACATCGTTCAAATAATGTACTGCAAGATTTTTGGGCTTAAATAGTTGAATATTATCTTATTCGATGGTTAATTAGTTTCAATAAACGATTCAAACTTCAGCAACATGGAAAATTGTAATTCTTCTTTGTTTTGTATCCAACTTTACTACATTGTACCGTAATTTCAATCATTATCATAGCAATATTCATCGTAATGTCAGTTTGGTCCAACTTTACAAAAACATAGTAATATTCAATACATTTTTGTTACAATTTATACCACAAAATTTTCTCCGTGTACATGTTTGAAAATAGGCTTATTTAAGAATAGAGATATTTAGGAATAGAGAAATAAAGAATAGAGTTCTTCCTGGATTTTTTATTCTCGGATGTATAGTGTACACATTAGCACAATCAACAAGCAAGCATCGCGAGTGTACGTTTTACCTCACGCTATCATGCAATCAATGAATGACAGCGTAGAGCGCTCCACGCGCAGTGACCGTGATGACTTTTCTTATCTATCAACTTTTCTCTTTTTCTATCTCTCATTTCACTCAATCCGATTTCCATGGCTTTTGTTTTCATCGAGTATACTCATACAATGAAAAAATTTATTTTTCACGTCATCATATGTATATTCCATCTACTATACGTATTCAGTCTTTTCCTCTTCGGTGTATTCATTCTTGCATTTTACCTCTTAGCCTTCTCCGTGCATTCGTACTGTACATATATACGTTTTATTTTTTTCACTCCTGTTCTTTTATACTCCGTGCGCATTACGCACGATACGCCGTGTGCCTTCTAGCAAGTGAGTACAGTACGAAAAAGCAGGATGTATGAAGGTAGGGAAAGGAAAAAAAGATGGATTGATCGAGACGGCAAACGGTATTATCGTGATATGCGTGGCCTGCCGTTGTAAACCTAGTTTTTACTCGAGAGGAAGAAATTCTTTTAGTGTCAGTTGGATTCCAGTGTTTCCAAACTATTCGATTTGAGTATTGAATTGAATTTGGTTTTCTCTTATGCTCAAATCCCAATTCTTGAAGAAAACAGTGTTCTTTAGATTAGTTACTCTCAAAATTTTTCTTCTTTTAAGACTGTAACCAGTAGTTTTATACTATACTTCTCAACCGTTTTGTAATAAAGTCAAAATGTGATTATCACAGCACTTGTTGTGATACGCTGGACCGAAGGAGTTTAAAATTTTGAATACAATTCTCATACATTCTATATAAAATTTATCAAAATACTTTCGACGCAAACTTATATATATATGTTTTATAGAGTTGTACATAAATTCGCATGGAAAAACACTTATTTGATCCATCGTGGCGAAAATTTCCTGTGAAAAGCGGGATTTACATTTAATTAGAGTATCTTCCAATCGTTTGTTTCATGTGAAACAACTGTAATTCCGCCTGATGCAAGGAGAAAAATGATGTTTTAAATATGACTACATTTTGTACTAAAATAGCGCTATAAGTGAAATAGTATAATTTTACAACTGAATGTAGGAAAAATTCATGCTTTATGATGTGAAGTTGCATCAAATCGAAAGATACCAAATCATTATGCATGAAATTTTACTACATTCAGTTGTAAATATTGTACTATTCCACTTATAGCACTACTTTCGTACAAAATGTAGTAATATTAAACCATCATTTTTTTCCGTGTAGAAAGATTCGATCTTCAATCGAGGTTCAAAGCGACCCGTCAATCCCAGATTTACTGAATTCTTCTACCCAAAATATGCTAAAATGACTCGATGTTTGTTTTTATGTTAATATCAAGCCAGTTCAGAGTATTTTGGGTAGAGAAAACTAGTAACTTTAGGATCTACCAAATCCCCTCAAATCCTAAAATGTGAATTGTGATTGGGCAATCTGACTATACAAATTTCCGTATACATTTGAATGAAGTCTTTTATCATTCTGTTTAGAAATGATTTATTATCATTATATGTTGAATCCTGTTACAAATCGTATCGAAGAATGAAAATGAGAATTTGTCCTACCCCTTTTGCACCATCCTAAATACATACAGAGTTATAAAAACGTCATTCAATGGAAAAAAATCAATGCTGTCATTCACGTGATTGTAGAACAATTGAAACACGTGAGCAATGGTTCATGAGTGAATCGTATGTTTATTAAAATTCCTAAATCATCCGTTGAATTATAAGCAATTTAAAAAAAAAATAGGAAAAATATTTTGTACTATGTTTTTGTATTTTCAAAACACTTTTCCCCTCCCCTGTAATCGTCTCGGAACGACTATGAACTCTCGTGATTTGTCTCATGGCCGTGGTAATAGGCTTCTTGGTAATCGCCATATCTCGTCGTCGACGACGGTGGCAGACAACTATCGATCGGGACGCGAACGCGGGCGTCGGCGTCGGTACCACGAAGTGGCGCCCCCAATCGTCGTCGAGTTTATATGCACACGAGTATATGACATCAGCGACGGCGCTTTGCGTCGTTCGCGTATCCACCGCCCCTGTGAGGTGGGATGCCTATCGTCAATTGGGGTGAGGTCGAGGGGAATAAAGGGAGAAAAAGAGGGAGAGAGGAAGAAAAAGATACCACCGACGCGCAGACGAATCGCGCCGCCGGTAAAGGAACCGGCAACCAAGACCGGCGTGTACAACGAGAGGCCGTAGCTGCAACCACCTCCGCCGTCGACGTTCAAGTAGACCACATAGACGTGTGTGGTCGTCGAAAGTCAATTTTCATCGGCATCCTTGCGTTAACAATCATAACGTTTCGAATCACATTTCCCATTTCCACAGACAAATCTACGAGAGATTTGAGGGGAAACAAAACTCCTTCCTCTTGATACGTACATCGTCTCGCGGTTTCTTTTATTTCCACTCGCTAGTTTGAAAGAAGTAATGAGAAGTAATCGGTATCGTTATGTGCATGATCATCGTATCGTTGAGTGTGTGCGGACGTGTGTGTGAAGGATAATCAAGAGCTGCGGGTGGATAAAATCTGGAAGATTGTTGAACGGTCGGTGAACCATTGTTATCCGCTCGTGACAATACAACGATGAGGACCGTGAGTCAAGGAAATTATCGTCGGGTACTACCATATGGCCGTTCGAAACTGTCCGTTTCTACTGCAACGGACAAATGCGGTGCAAATCGTCGGTACTTGGAGAAAAAAGAAAAACAGAGTCAATACCGCGAGGAACATTGCGTTCGATGATATTTCCTTGTGATCCAGGAATCGAATATGAGGAAATTAGGTGGAAAAGAAGCGGAGTCGAAGGGTAGGTCGATAGGTAAAATCAGAAGGATCGCACGAGCGAGAGGTAGGGAGAATTTGAGAAATCGTTGGAACTGTATTTTATGATTAAATACGATTTTATATACTTTTTGCGTCGTTCGCAATTATTGAAATTGTTGGTAATCGCGAGAGAGCGCCACAAGAAAGTATCAAGATAAACGTGACGAGGATCTCTTTAGCCGGCCACGCATGGCCGTTTCGTTAGGAGGATCTCTCGGAAAATGCCGGCTCTCGAAGACCCATCGTCGTTCATCTTTAACATAACCGTCAATCGTCGTAATTTTTTGTCTGAAAAGAGAGAAAAGTTACTTTTCCTTTATTGATTTCAGTCGATCCAGTGATTATTCTCATTCTTTCGTCAATCGTGTCATCGAACTGTGCGAGTATCGGGAAAGAAGTATCGCTTAGTGATCGAAGTGCGAAACAACCACGATTTATCATGAATTATAAGTGTATTATATATATTTAAAGAACTCATGTGATTGGTGTGTGATGGTATCTTTGTTTTTTGCGTTTTTGTTAACATTCTGATTGCCGTCTGCACAGTGAAAATGTAAGGAGAAAAAAAAATTCCAATTATGTGGATACGTGAAAATTCAAGCGTGAACGTCCTTTACCGAATCTACAAGGTGAGAAGAAAGTTCAGGTGCATTTTAGTATTTGGTACATAAGTTTTATGAGATTATGGCATGTCAATAATTGGAGGATTGAACAAATTTTAAGTAGGGCAGAGTAAGTTGAAGAAATTCCATTGTCAATGAATTAACGAGAGAAATAAGATCATCTCATTCAATTGAATGTGCAGTCGATGAGATAGTATTATTATGAATGAAAAAAAGAAATGAAAAGCTTTCCAATTCGTTCGAACTTTAGGTTCCATAATGGTTTGTTATTGATCTATCTTCGCGCCTCTCTTATAAATTTCTCCTTCCTTTCGTCCTTCCTTCTGTCGTCCATGACGTTGGATAGCGGTGTAAAGAAGAGAGGGAAAATTGAGAGGAGTTGTATAGGGGTTGAGAAATGAAAGAGAAAAGATCTACCTAAGAGTGTTTCACACAGAATTTTTTTTTTCACCTCTAGACTCGGGTTCTTTTTTTTTTGTGTTTTATTTATTAATCTTTTTCCAACCTATTCCAACATTTTTTTTTTCATCCTCTCTTTATTCCTCTATATTGCATGGTAACTTTTGTTACGAACGTATCTTAGTAAGCAAGGAATATAAAAAATTGTAAAAGCAACTGTGAAATATTTCATAGTCACAGAGCTCAATGAAATTATAATTCGAATCATTATGACATTTAACAATTTATTACACTTTATTGTTGTTGAATTTATTAAATGATTCGATTAAATACAATTTCAAGCACGTTCGTATCAGATTTATTTTATCTCACACAAAAAGTCATTCATTATATCCGACTGGTTACGTTGATCGATATACCAAACTTGTAGTAAAATGTTATTAAATTGGGATTATGCTTTGGTATATTTTCGATAGAAGAATGACTTAAATTTCTCATTCGATTCCTTTTTTTGTTATTCTTTCATTCACTTTTTGAGCATATCGTACATTAGAAGATTTACTTCTTTCCGCGTATTTTCCAAACGTCTGTCATGAATCAAAAGGAGTATTCAGTACAAAAATGTACATAAAGCGTTTGAATATGCTTGAAAACTCCATAATCGGAACACTTACGTTATTGAGAATCTTTTTTCAATTTATACAATAGTGATAAAATTTTAACAATTCAACAGCTTGACGAAATAACTCATTTAGATTTAATTTATGAATAATTATTTATTTGAGTTTTCTTGTGCTCTACACTGAAAGAATTCTGTTGTAAAATCTACCGTGAACCTTCAGTGATCGAAAGACAAATGAAAATTTCTTCAAAAAATTACTATGCAGCTTATAAAAATGAGTGAATTTCTAAACAGTTGAGAGTGATATTTTCTACAAGTTTCACAAATTGAAAAAATTTTTACTCGTCCCTCGATCACTGAAATTGCACCGTCATTTTTCAAATAAAATTCTTTCACTGTATAAATCTTTGAGTTAGTTTCCCCTTCATCCCTCAATTAAATTTTATTATTTATGAACATGTTCTAAATATATTGAAATTATAAATTCTGTACGTGATATAAAATCTTTTTCATTTTGCACATTACTTTCGTTAGGATTACTTTTTGTGTTACTTTGAGAAACAATTAAAGCACTTATTCACTGAAAATTGTAATCATGTTGAAGTCGCCACACAGAGAGAAATAATTACTATCATCGATAATATATTTTCTTGTTCCAAGAAATTCATTTGTCAAAAAATATTTTCTCTTGATTCAAGAAAATTTCTCTTGGCTCCACACCATATTAGCTGCATTCAAGGATATATATTCTTAAAAATATCCAAGAATATATTTCCTTGGTATTAGTAATTATTTCTCTCAGTGCAGCCGAAGTAAATGTTGAAAAAAAAATTCTTCGAAATTGAGTTAACAGAATATCGACATCATCCTTCTTTAAATTTTATTCAATCCGCGATGTTCTACAGATAGGAATTTAATTAGGTTGGACGAAGAGTTTAAATGATTCAAAGACAAAAAAATTCGATGAAACACTCTAATGTGAATGAACAAATATTTCTTTCATTACTTCGTTCATTTGGAACTAATGAAATACCATTGTGTTGCTCAAAACTTGAGTTCCAATTCCACAAAACATCCTACATTCTTATGCATGTGAAAACCATTGTCAAGGTCTTGAACATAATTTATATACTCTTTTATATACGTTGGTGGACAGAACAGTGCTGCATCCATCGCTAAGAATTCTTGCCTCATGCTTAAATCCCATACCGTTGAGTGAGCCGTGATTTATTGATTTCTAGATATCTTTTAACAGCTTTCAATGCAAGAATCCTTAGTCTTCCGATTTACAAATCTTCCTTCTGAACGCAGAACAATTGAAATCTAAATATCCACCGAATTCTTCTCATGCTCGCAATAGAAGGTTACCAAAAGAATGACAATTTTTTGTTTATGTCAAATTCCTCATGTCTTTTCCTCTTTTATCAGTAATGAATCATCCCAATATGGAACCTGATAAAACCTACAGAATTCCACAAATCATTCATAGCCGGAATCGTGCATGAATAAGTTATTCAACCACACGGAAAAAGATGCCCATGGAAGATTACATGAAAAGTAAGGGTACGATTACAGAGTGGAATCTCATGTGAAATTTACTAAATAATCCTGTTGGATTAACATATATTATAACAATGTAAATATAACAATTGGTTCCAATATAAATTTTACTCCAATTGCATTTATGTGAGCAGTTATTTTGAATTAGCAACAACCAATACAGAATTTACATGGGACTTTTTTCCGTGCAGACTTTCCCATAACATATACAGTATGAAGAAAATTATGTTGTATTACTGTGCGAGGTCAGAGCGATTTCTACGCTCCACATTGTTTGAAGCAATTGCTCGAAACTTCACTCTTTATGGGATTGAAATTGAGCCTCTTTATTTCGAAGCGATTCCATTAAAAAAGGTTCGAGTAAATTCAAATGCGTGATCTACAATCTTGTATGATCGCTCTCGTTTCTATAAGCGTGATGAAAATGTTATATGCACCTTCTGATGAAAATCGCTGCAAGATTCTTCATAGCGTTTGAAACATAAAATTCTCTATTTTGCGTTCTTTGAAGTTTTATATGTGATATTCAAAATAATCCTTTCGTCCCAATTTCAATGAAAAATTCAGAATTGTTAACGAATAACTGTTCTCTATAGAGAAAAAAAGGTTCGAGTCAGCATAGGATTGTAGCAATAAAGCAACATCCCGACTAACAATGCAAACCTCGAGTTAACCAGATCGATGTGACTAAATTTCCAGTCGGGATATCGACTCTGTAGTGAAATTTACCCCAAAACGTGATCAAACACTGTTTAAAATTTCTCTGAATTTGATACATTCTTCAAGCACACTCGGGGACGAAATTTTCGAATCATTGAAGCGAGAACCCATTGAATGAAATAATATGTTGCACATTGATGTAGATTTCATTACATGAAAATTCCTTTACATGTCATAGAAAACCAAAATGTTGTTAAAGTTTGGATCGTTTATTGAAATGAATTGGTACTCGAATAACACAATATTAGGCTGTTAGAGATGAAGAAATCTTGCAGTGCATCTTTAAACGATATTTCTAGTTCCAAGGAGTTGAATCGGAAAGATACATGACAATAATTCATCAGATGAAAATTTTTGTTAAAACAACCAATATTCCAGTTCAGGCAACTCGGTTTTTTTTTCACTTGATTTCGTTTCTCTGGCTATTGCAACCAAATCATCTTCTCAGTGTACATATAATATTGAAGGTTTTATTTAAGAATTTTCAACAGAACTTGAGTGAATTTCATTTTTAAATTCGGTCACCCATTCCTTACACTCAGAAAACAGATGTGTTGAAAAGTCCCATAATTTATTGAGGGTCAGTGCCAGTCTGTGACAGAGTTTTGACTTGAATTCACTTTTAAAAACTCCCATAATTTGATGTATTTCTACAAGAAATTATGGTACCTTTGAAGCTATATTCAGGTAAATAATTTCATTCATCACAGACTGGCGCTGATCCTCAATAAATTATGGGACTTTTAAAAATATATTTTTCTGCGTATAGTTACAGAATATCATGTCAAAATGAATATATTCATTGATCGAATACAAGTTAATATATACTTGAAAATATTAAAAAAAAATAGTCATTCTCATACTATTCATCGAGAAGAGCAATTTTTCTGAGCTTTGGGTACATGAAGGAAGTCACAAGAACGTAGAATGAAAAGGAATCCTTTCTAAGCACATGGCGCGATGAATCGTAAATCAGCGTGTGAAGTCAGAGTAGAAAGCATGACGTTTTACTCTGATCCCTTGTCATTCTCAGGCCACAAAAATGAAAATGATTTTCAAGAAAATATCCTTCGTTATATTTGTTCATATCATTCTGATATTTTGAAAGAATTATTCTTGTAAATACCGATTTGAAAATAGTGAGAAAAAGTTTGTATAAAGGATAATTTCCTAATTTCTATTACACAATATAAGAGTTTCAAATCAAAGTTCTCCAATTCTGATCATGTTCGTGTGAATTTACAAGGTAGTAAAACACTCAAGTATTAAAGATTTATTATTTCATCAGTTGATTAATTTACATCAAATTCTCAAATTCGTGGCATGAAAATGAAAAATGTACTGTTTTTTGTAATCAGTCGGATATTATCAACTGGTTGGAACAATGATTTTGAAAATGGAATATAATGGATCTGTATTTCCCTAGAGCATCGTTCGATTTTTTTCATTTTACGATATTTTACGGTTGTATCGACTTTACTCTTACATCAAAAGTGTACACAGCAAAAGTATCAACAGAATATCGTTTGAAGAAAGAATTCTTATTATTTTATGTCCCCGCAGTTACATTTCGCAATCGCACTGACGGTTTTGATATTGAACATTGCCGAGTTTCGAACAAATATTCCTATTTTCCCTGCAAGTAAGTAAATTTGTAAAAATAATTGAAATTTGTGCCGAACTTTTCTTGGATCATACTTTCGCAAAACTGAATAAAATAAACAAATTGATTCTGAAAATAAAAAACAGTTCCTCAATGTTACTTTGAGCATTCATATTCATACAATTTTATTCAATTGTCTCATCATTCTAGTTCTGAAATACCACCTTGTAATCTCAAAACTCTGTTTTGGACGATAGGGCTTGCACAATTTTACCATACAATCCTCTTAACTCTTTTCTTGTGTATACCATTGTATCATTCCCAACGTACTACTTTTTTCATCTTTTCTTTTCCATTCCATATTCGAAACTGTCTGGCAATACATAATAGTGGTCCACAGCAGGATTTATTTCCTCTAAAGAGAGTAGTGGAGGGAGGGAGAGAGGAGGAGAGAGAGAGAGAGATGGTCTTTGGCATTACATTGGGCGTCCAAGGTGTCGTTGATCTCTCCTCCCGATCGGTTGTTCGAACACTGTTCGAAGATACTGCTGGTCGCCGACCGTCTGGAATTAGAGTGAAGATCCTCCAGGTTACTCCGGTTCGATCGAGACGCGAGAACCGCACGTATATAGAAATATGTATTTGTGTGTGTACATATATATGCACGAATACATATAGAACTTAACTTCCTTCTCTGCTCCCTTTCGCTCTCCGATCGTGGAGTGAGAAGAGAAAGGAGAAAAGAGGGAGGAAGGAAGGAAGGCAGGAAGGAAGGAAGGAAAGACCGACATCGGCGAGAAAGGGGTTCACGCATGACCCTGAACCCAACCGCCACGCTACGCCATCCCACCTTGTACACAGGGGTGCGAATCTTCAAGATAGACAAAGAAAAAGGGAAAATGATGGATAAATGGATGGATAAAGCAAGAGAAGAATAAAGAGAAAATTATAACTATATATATAAGAACGTGTATATGTATATACACACACACACACACACACATATAAAAGAGAGACGAGAGACTTTGAGAGCGAACGAGAGAGAATGCACAGCTTGTGGGATCAATACTCCCGCGTCTTGCGATCATTCATCTTGCCACGCCCCTCTGCTCTCTCCACGCTCTTCTACTATATTCCACCATCTTCATCCCTCTTAGCAATGTGTGCCATAGAACAGCAGCAGCAGCACCCTTCTTCTTTCGTTCTCGTTGAAAGTCTTTGTCGTCGTTTGGCGCCCAATCCGAGGTATCCATTACGTACACTCGAGTGAAAGAGAGTAAGAAACTGGTTGGTAGTAGCAACTATAGTAACGTAGTACTACCAAATATACGTTACTGGTAAACGTAGTACAACTGCACTTGGTTCTTTCTCATTTCTCGTGGCACGTGATTCAAATGAGTTTCTCAATTCTCTCCCTCCCTCTCTTCCTCTCGATGAAAAGAAAATTTGAAGAATCGACACGTGTCACGTTTACGTTTAGATCCTTATTTTTACCGTATATTTGTAATTTTTCAATTTAACAGTCGAATAATATCGAATAGTAGATCGTATTTTTCTGGAATCATTCTACATTTAGATTTTCAGTTTCAGGAATAATTTAGGTAGATAACAATTGTAAAAATATATGAGAAGAACCTCGACGAGTCGGAAAAAAGGAAATACATGTTGAACTAAGATTATGAGCTTAGTGTATGCACTATCATGAAGACACTCGGTATTCTGGACACGTTGAAATGTGCAGGCAAATTGCAGGATGTTGTCTTTGTTCCAGCAGCATGAAAATAGTTTCATCAAACATTCTTCCGATTACGATTTGTAGATACATGACATTTTTTTTGCTGAGAATTAAGAATCCTCAAGATTAGTTCTAAAGTCTATCCTCACTTCTGAAACTTTTATTTGAAAATTCCTTGTAAATATTCTGATATCGCTTCGGGGTAGACTTGTTTATAGCACAATTATATATGTCTTGATATAGGATATCAAAGACAGCACAATGGAATGCGATGTTTTCGCTAGAAACGAGCTCACGTACGACACAGGTACTTATCGTTTAGTAGGACATAGCACGTGGCTTGGCATTTCTAATGTTCACCTACGCTCTTACTTCTCTTCCTCATTTCAACGAGCTTCTTTCACTGAGATGAAATGGATTTCATCTTCAAGTATCAGAATTTAAAGCATTGTTATTGTTTTCTGTATTTATATTTCATATCAACAAATCTTATCGCTGTTTTTCTCCCATTGGAATTGAGGACCGTTATTTATCATTTCGTGAAAAATTATATTCTTAAATATCAGTATAATCATCAATCCTAATTCCATCCCACCAAAAGTTGACGAAGTTCTATTAATTTGCCTGGCATTCTCCTGCATGGGAAAAAAGTACACTGACAGAAAAACGACCTGGTTGAAACATTCGTGGTCGCAATAATTTGAAATCTAGTTCGATTGACTAGGAATGTAGTTGTCATGTCCAGAAAAAGTGGTCGAAGCCAAAATTAACTACATATTCTGGTTATCACACCAAGAAAAGAATCTGGTTTTTCTAAACTGAAAGATGTAGTTCATTTTTGCTTCAACCACTTTTTCTGAACATCACAATGACATTTCCTGGTGAATCGAACTAGATTTCAAGTGATTGCGACCATGAATGTTTCGACAAAGTCATTTTTCAGTCAGTGTAATCAGCTGTGATGTAGACAGCCATTTTTTTTGCCTCAAATAGCTAAATTTCAGCTAATGTTGCTAAGAAATTAGCTGTTCTGTGGGTGCTACAATATTTAGCTGATGCAGCAAAAAATTTCTTCCCGTGTGGCTAAGATTTGCTTCACTAAAGAAAAGTCTAGCATTGGAATCAGTGCACTGAGAGAAATGGATTGGTGAAATACAGCATTGATTTTCATATTATTCAGTAGAATTATCAATTGCTGAAATATTATTAATAGATCTTATAAGTTCATCCAAATTTACCCAACTTATGCAAAACCTTAATAAAATGTTCAATAAATATTATCATACGTTCAGTTTTGTAATCATTACATATTCAAAAAGGATGTACAACGATATTTCTTATAAACTACAGTAAACACTCCATCAATTGATAGTCTTATGATGTGAGAAATAATAGTGTCACATAACTACGAATAATAACTCCATCAAAAAGTAAAATATTTGAATATCTTGTAGCTTTCATCCCTACTTGTGAAATGATTTTTCCCAAATTACTGAGCAATGTTCAATATAAACATTATATATTCATGTAGCTTTGTTGTGCGTACCTCTATCGTATATAAATATGTATTGTCTACGACACGTATTTTGGAAACATTAGTGAACTTTCAAGAACATTCTCGTTTTCATATTTTCCAGTGATTGGTTCGTAACCTTTTGAATACAGATTACTGTCTAGATCACTAAAATCTGCGCTCATCCCCACTACCACCTACTCTAGATCAACGCTTGTGCGTGCAGTGCATGCTTCTAATTCATTTCTCATCGACTTGCGTTGAACTTTACAAATATTTCCCTCTCATTCTCAGATCTTCATTTTGAATCGACAGCATATTCTTGATGTTTTAGTGTAGCATATAAATTTTTGGCATATTTTAGATGCAATCTATGCCAAAAGTAGAGGGTAGTCTTGATTTTAAAATTTGATTTTCTCGTTGAAATTTATTTTGCTTATAACTTGAAGACGAAGCCTCCCACAGTATTTCGCCAAAGGAAGATTTGCTTAATTTTGCTTTGACAATCACGTACCGAAAGAATAGAGTTGGTTTAACATCTTATTGAAACTTGAGCCAATTGTTTCATTACATATTACGCAATATTAGGTTTATTTAAAACCCATACAACACAAAAATTCCACCTGTATTCATATAGAATTCTTCATGAATTCTCAGAATCCAAAGAGTATTGAATATGAATTCTCTCTGAACTGTATTGCTGTCTAGGGGTTTTCAGAACATGATTTGAAACACTGAAAAAATGCTGTACGGAGAGATATCATAAATAAACTCACGCGTTTTTGCGTACATTATTCACAAAAAATTGATTTGAGTCTTAGCGCTTGTGTCACATTAATGCAATTATTATTATTCGTGTTAGGAAATCGATCTTTTGAAATTGATATTCAATTACCGAATCCATTAGAATTTCACCTTTCTTACTGCATGATATTGGTTAATCAAATATGCCGCAAAAATCAACAAGTAGACTATTATATTTCAATAAATGAGGATCGAAATATTTGACAGGCATAATGGTGAAATTTTACTAAACTACTTAGTGAGGATTCGTTCAACCGAATTTACATACTTCTCCATATTGTAAAGTGATGGACAATATTTTATTGCGTAGCTTATACTCCAATGTATATAAAATAATCCTTTTTTCTCTTAATGTGGCGTGGTATATTAGGTATGGGATGATTATAATTGAGAAGAAAGGAACGTTTATCTAAAATCCCCATGTGTCACTCAATTATCATACTTTTCAATAACTATTACTGCAATTTTGGTAATGTTTATATAATCTCTTCTCTCAGTCCGCTTACTTTTTTATTAAGCCATTTCGTTGAATGAAATACTATTTTCAGTATCTTTCTACGTCCATCCATAATAATTATTCATTCAAAAAATGTGGGTTTACATAAACGTAACGATCCAATGAATTTCTTATTATCTTAGTTTATTTATTTATTTTTTTTTTTTCCAATATTTAATTCTCGAAAAATTCATATAATCGATTGAATTGATTAAAGAGAAAATGTATTAATTTTTAATATAATACAATGACGATTACACATTTAGAATTTAGGGATATTCAAAAGCGAAGGTGACGAAAGAGATTCTGAAACAAGAATATCTTAGCAGACTACCTTTCTATAGGATAAGTTACACGTGATATTGGGATTGTATAAAAACACAAATTTTGTATTAATCATAGCTTGATATGTGTACAGCAATGGAAGAGGAGGACGAGGATGGGAATAACGGGATTGCTCAAGATGCCCCACATGCTAATTCTTCCCTAAACTGGTCTGCTGACGGTGGAGGAGGTGGTGGAGGCGGCGGAGGAGGTGAGGGACTCATGGATCTATTTATAAAACTGCAGCGATACGCCACCGCCGAAGCAGGTTTCAATCGGTAAGTAAGCAATTTGATTGAAAAACAAAATTTCCGATGTTCATGTCGATTCTTGATATTCTTGAAGTGATTTCGTATAACGCATTCAGCAACCTTTACATCGCAAATTCTTTTGGATATTGAAGGATAGTAATAAGTCGCGGAGAAATTAAATGATGCAACGAAATATAACACAATTTGTTAAGAGAAATGAGAATGTAATTCCGAGGTTGAAGAAAAATTGCCGATTCAAAGCTCCAACGCTTGACGTAAACTTGTGAAATCGATTGAATTTATCCCATAAACATCAGGCAAGTTATATTGAAACTGAATAATAAGTACTGATAGAAGTTACGATATTAGAGGTGATGTACCGTGAGCAAAACTCGTTCGAGAGATTACCTACCGGGGAAAGAGAGGGGGGAAAAAGAAGAATAAGACGAAGCCACTAGGCTTCTAACGTGGCAAAGCGCCTAGCCAAATATACATGGTGCGTCAGCGTCGCGGCGCGCGGCGTCGCGTCCTCCCTTCTTCCTGCACCATCAACCGGCGTGCTTTGCCAGGCGCCTCGTTTGAGGTCAACGTCATCCACCGAATATTTTCTTCTCTCTCTTTACCGTACCTCCTTCCAGAAACCTCTTCTTTCACTCTCTTTATTCCTTCCCTTATCTTTCCTATATCTCTCAAGTTTTTTCTTCTCTTCTTCTTTTCCCTTTCTCTTTTATCCCACTCCTTAGTTGTTACTTTTCCTAGGTTCAATCTCAGTTGCTCATAAAACAGAAAACACTTTTCAAATACATTCGAACAGAAGTATCTAAAATGTACGAAAAATTCATATTTGATGTATTACAAATACATTTGAAATGTACCAAATGCATTCAAAGAACATTTCTGTTTGTCGAAAAAGGATTCAAAATACTTTTCTGATTGAAAAATGCATTTCAGAAGCTTTTTCTGTTACATGGTTGCACATAGCTTATAAAAAATGACGAATTTCCATGTATTCAGATTACAGTATTCATTTTGAATGATGATGATGATGGTGATACATGAAGCGAAACACTTGATTTTATCCACCACAAATTAGAATTACTGCAATTTTACTGGGGAACAGTATTTTTTACCAATTTAGATTTATATAGAGTACCCATTGTCGAATTATAAGTTGTATATCACATTTCATTTGTCCCTAATTATCAAATATTTCTTCAGATTTTGAACTTTCTTCATTCATATCGTTTCATATATGCCGGGACCACAGGGCATCGGTAACATACAGAAACGCGAGCATTTGATTCGAGTGTACTCTCTAAATTTCTTGGAGTGAAATTTCACTCTTTGAGAGTGAACTATCACTCCATTAGCCAGCCAGAAGCGAGCCTGTCCTATTAGAGTGAAACTTCACTCTTGTGAAGAGTGATATTACATATCTCTATGTTGGAGTTATTTTTCATTCTGGAAAGAGTGATTTCATCAACTCTGAATTAGACTGACAATATTCACCGCATATCTAAGAGTGAAAAGTCTCACTCCAAATGCGAGTGATTTGGTAATATGTCTTTCAGGTGAAATCTGTTACGAATTTTCATTATTTTTGTAGAGAGGATAAAAAAAAAAGAATTTGTGTGCATCTCACTACATTCTTAACTTCGCATGTTCCTGAATCACTTATTGCAGTGAGAGAAATTATTCACCATCTCTGAGGGAATCGAACAGCTAGAGAACCTACCTATATTCTGACCTACATAATGCCTAACCGACCTGAGCTAAACCGACACTTGTTTGGACGAACGACAAAGTTGTAACAAGTGTGTATGTGGGGTACCTCGTTTGATTTCCTATGGACCTAATGACCAAATGAGACCTAATAAATGTTTGAATCAATCTAACATCAGTAATGAATGTGTAAAATATTGAATATCTTATCAATAATATGCCAGTGAGTAGAATTTAAGTTTGACTTTGAAAAATTTTCAACCTATGTAATTTTCTAACTTCAATACTGTTGGATTACGTGTATACGAGATGTATTGTAAGAGCTTGGAATCGGAAAGAGAATGATCATTTTACGTTAAAAATGTTTAAACATTTATTGAAATGATATTTTTCAATGTCTTTTCGTGAGGAAATCGTTTTCGTCGATTATCTCCGTTCGAGGCTGAACAGACTTGAGTGTCTTTTTAACTTGTACGGCAGAACTATACTCAAAACTGTCCAGCAATACATGGTCATCCAATATTGTCTATCGATGCATGGCATCGATCAACTATTTCCAATATTGTTCATTGATACATGGTATCGATGAACTATATTCAGTATTATTCATTGATACATGGTATCAATTAACTACATCCAGTACTCTTTATCCATACATGGAATCAGAGAATAGTTCTAGTGCACACAGATATGAGGTATCGACTAATTACACTTAACATTACTGGTATCGTAGAACCAAAGATATTTCAGATCTATACCATCACTTTGAATATGAAAATTCTATAAATTCTCAAGAGGTTAAAATAACTATCTCAAAAGTAAACAAAGCCCTTGATAAAAATTCAAATCCAAGCATTGAAATCTATGTGATTGTATGAAACATTTGAATATATTTTATTAAGAAACGTTTTCTTACTTCTGAGAATATTGATAGCTTCTTCATTGATCCCTTGAAGAGTTAAACATTTCATCAACACATCTGAATCATGGAGTGTTTCCTATAGAATACCAACAGAATAGAAATAATACATACATGTGAAATATTAAAATATATTGGAAGATATAAAGTATTAAATCGTTAATAAATGAATATGATTATCAGTTTGAAATTTTTCGTGCCTAGGTGCATACTCTCTAAATCTGAAAGAGTGAAAAATCGCACGTTTCACTCCACTAAGTGTCAGAAGTGAGCCTGTCCGCTTTGAGTGGAATTTTCACTCGTTTCGAGTGACCTCTCACTCTTTTAGAGTGAAAAATTCACTCTAGCGTCGAAGTGGTTGTGAATTTCTAACCTCGAACCATAGAATATCACTCTAAAAGAGTGGAAATTTCACTCGAAAATTCGACAGTCTCACTTCTGGCTGGCTAAAGAGTGAAATCTCACTCCAAAGATTTTAGAGAGTAGGATCCGAGTACCAAATTCTTTTTTCTACACACAGCCTTCCCTGGTGAAGCAAAACGATAGAAACCGATTGAACTTCAACCGTTTTCTATCATTTTTTTCAGGGTTATTTAAGATTATAATTACAATTCCATATAAAAATTGAGATTATGTTATCAATATATACGTATCTACATCGGAATAAAAAAACGTAAACTCAATTATTAATCACGTCTTGAATGAATAACATTATTGTACTTACCTCCGGTAAAGAATTCATCCCGTAGTGTGGACAGAAGGAATTTTTTTATTTGAATTATATATTTATCACGTCGTCACTCAAAAGACGTTGAGTTTTCAAATAATTTTGAAGCGTCGATTGAATATAAATAAACTTGGATATTTCACTCCAAGAAAGGTGGTATTCCAATCTTCAAACGGGTGAAGTATAAATCACTCTTTAATTACGAGTGACACTTTTCACTCTATTTGGAAAAGTGAAGAGATTCACTCTATTAGAGTGATTTTATCACTCTTAAAGAGTGAAAGCACAATCCACCCCAAATTGGGAGTGGGAATTTCACTCTTAGAAATTTAGAGAGTAAATCATGATGAAAGAGACGTTAATTGAAGTTTACAACTATTTCAAGTACATCATTGTCGTGGTGAGTTGATATCGTGATGATATTGATACTCCTGTGAATTGAACAAGATTTTTCTACAAACCCTAAGAAGCAAAAGAACCTGCTTCTCTCACTCACGGGACGCTCTTTATAGATTCCACTCTACTTTTTTCCTTGCGATAAAATTCAAGTGCATAATTTCTGACATATATCTGGAATATCGGTTTCATGGTGTCACGTTTGGGGGGAACACAGAAAAAAAAGTGGTGTAGATAAACCACCCTATACTTGGATGTCATTAAACTAAGAAGCGAAACAAGTTCAGCTATAAAACTCGATCCTAGATTGTGAAGAAAAAATGGAAGCGTTTTTTCTGTAAGGTTTTGCCTTCCATCGTACAAAAAGACGACAAACCGTGTGATGAAATTCGTATTTTGTAACCACTTGTTGTAAGTTGTTGGAAACATGGTCTCAGATTACCTCGTTCTCTCACTTCTCTGGGGAATTTGCGCGTGCGAATGCTTCGCTTACAGGATTCCACGACTCAGTTCCTTCCGGTGAATATGAAACTTCGAGTAGTACCGCGCTAGGACTTTATATGTACAGGCGCGATATTCGTCAGCTCATGTCGATATCTATGTTACAGGACTTACAATATTATATTTCTTAATATAAGTATGATTATTCTCTAAAAAAAGAAAAAAAGTTATTTGTGAATTATTCTAAAATAGTAAGAATTGAGGTAGAGGAGAAAACAGGAACCACTGAGAGTAACAGCAACGACCCGTCAGGGCACTCTTCGGGCACGCACGACATGACATATACGAGGTAGACGAAACAAAATACTGCTAAATTTAATCTGAACCTTAGGTAACGTCTACAAGAAGTCTAGACGCGATGCGAGGTGACGAACACGACATCGTCAACGATGGGATGAGCGAACGAAAGCGGTCGAAGCGTGTGGGCGCAATATTTTAACGAGTTCTGGTATCCCGACAAATTTCCATCTTCTCCCACCTTTTTTCTCTCTATCGTTGTTTTAAAACCTTTTCTCTTTTACATCTTTTTTTTCATCATCATCATCATCATCATCATCATCAACATCATCATCATCTTCTGTCGCCTATTACCATTATTATTATCATCGTTACTCTCCGGTATCATCAAGTATTTTTACCTTATACCAAGATATAAAGAAATATAAAACGATAGTCGTGAAGATTCGCTAATATTTGGGGAGAACGTTATGTCTGCCCACCCACATACTCTTTCCAGAAATAAAAAGTTGTAAAAAAGAAATATTCGAGAGACGAAAGCACAGAGTATGTGTGTGTGTGTATATTAATAGAAAACGTACTCTTAGCGGATTGCTTCATTTTCGTAATAGATATTTCTTTTAATACGAAACGTGAATTACAGAGGAACAAGGGAAAGAGGAGGAAGAGGAGGAAGCGAGTAACGTGCCCACGTATATTATCCATCGTGAATTTATAATCCAATTTTCATCCTCAGAAATGTGGCGAGAGTGGATTCGATGAAGCGTTATTATTGATCGAATGGCTGATCGATTTGTGTTTGCCACGTCATGATTTTCTCTAACCACCGCACAGCCGTGGAAGAGAAAGACGGATAATACAGACATTGTTTGGCGTAAACGTAATGGTCTTGCATCCAGATGGCACGATTTTCCGATTGTCGGCCCTTTTTTTCTTTCGTGCAGAACGTTTTTATTGCCATTCTCTCTTCTTTCGCTTCTCTTCTTTTTTTTTTGGATGAATTTTTCGAGCATCCAACAAATGAATCGATACATCGCGTCACGATACTGGCTTCTTTTTTCGTCCATGTTTCTCATTTTTATTCAAATGCGTGCTAATGACGGGGGTTACTTTCAAGGTACAGATTTCATCTACGTCGATAATCGAATTTTGTTCAAAAGATACGATGCCGAGGGAAGGGAAAAGGAACATTCTGTCAATTGTGAGAATATTTTTGTTACAGATCCGTGAGGTACAATTGAATGTAGTTGATCTTGTTAATGTGTTAATTTCAATCCCATTATTATTATTCCAATTATTAAACAGAAAGGGCTGTGAGGGATGAAATTTTTGTTCGTGTTATCTCAAATTACTTTCTCATCCCAATAATTGACTGGAATTTGATAAAATACGAGAGAATACAATTGATTAAATTGTTCTTACTAATACTTCGATCTCATGTCGTCTCGCCGAAACTGAACGGGTCTCGAGCTCGAACTCAATTTAGTCTCGGAATTTAGAATCTCGTCTCGGTCTCGAAAAATAATTGTTCGTCCCGTCTCGTATCGGTCTCGGTCTCGTCCGAAACACTAGTTCTTACTATCCATAATTTTATTCAAATAGATAAATCCGAATGTCGGATCGTGAAACGTTTAACGACTTCGCGAATTCGTCGCGTTTCCGGTTAAATATTTTCAAGCTAAAACCAAATACTGAATCCACGTACGGTGCGTGTGTAGTTTTATATATGTATATATACGTATACCGAATTTACATTCTATCTTGTCATTTTGTTACTTTCTTTCTTCCAACGACGAACGGAAGTGGAAGTAAACTCCGCGTAAAAAGCCCAAAAAAAGACTACAAGATAAACAGCTGTGTATAGATCCGATGAAGAAGGTCCTGTGACGTTGATATCGGATTTGTATTTAGGTGTACGTACATTTAGGTATCGCGAGGAGATCATGGACATTTACAAAGCTATATGCGTGTGAGTGGCATGTCGCTTCCTTCTATCGGCTGCGGGAATCTCTAATTATCTTCATCGAAAGGCTCTTTCCTTGGAAAGAAATCGTAAAGGCGGCGGCCAGGGCACGTGCCCTTCGCCCTATGACCATCTGCCTGTCTCCGTTTTTCTTCTTCTTCTTCTTTTTCCTCCTTTGACCAGGGCCGTACTCTTTCGAAAAAACATCTATCCCAGAATTTACCCATGCGACAACGAATTTGGGATTGATTGATTGATTAAAAATAATGTTCATACAATGTAAAAAATGTGCGGAGTTTTTCTTCACCCCGTTGGTGGATTTTGTCCTCTCATCGTGGGGGAATTGTTTTTCCATCAAAAATGAGGGATTTTTCCACCACTTTGAGGAATTATTTTGTTTCTTGAGTGTTGAATCCTCTACAAATGGAGGCCCGAGTAAAAAAAAAAGAAGCCTGGGGTTGGTTCCAAAGAAGTGTAGAATTGGTTGTTTAAAGTACTGTGGAAGTACACATGCAAGTACTGCATTTTGGACGATCCCAGACTTGTTTGATTGGAGTAGAATTCATGGAACGGCGATGATTTTACAGCGCATATTCCACACACATACGGAGATAACGGTGCATGTTAAAAATTTTATCCGGTTTTCGGACAATTTTACGAGAAAAATAGTGACTTTGGATGAACCTCTGACAGACTTTTGACGAACTTCTAACGTTTTTTTTTTTTTTTTTGACAAACTTCTGACGGGAATCTGTATAAACTCTTGATAAACCTTCGCCAGACTTTTGACGAACTTCTAACTGACTTTTGACGGGCTGTTGATGAACTTCTCACAAACTTTAGACAGACCACTGACAGACTTATGACAAACCTCTTACAAATTTTCGACGAACTTCTGACGGATTTTCCATGAACTTACGAAAGACTTCTGATGAATACAGGATGTTTTCCGCGCGGATTTTCAACAGGTTCATCGTCGACGTCCAATTAACTCTCCATGTGAAAGAAATATACGGCATTGGTCTAAAAGAAGTGTGTTATTGATCAAGTAAACTATTGTTGTAAGGTTGATACAAGTGCGGGTCTGGTAATGAAAGTATCGGAACAGTCGGAAAAAGTGCAGGTTACAACACGATCTTAGACTTGGAAACATACATTGTTCATCGAGTCAAACTTCGAATAAAAAGAGACTCGAGACTTTTCCCGACTAGAAATCTACCCTATGGACCAGATCAGGTCAACTTTGATCCAGCCCAGGTCCTAGTAAGGCAAACTCGTCAGGACCTGACAAGTCATGTCACGCTTTACTAATATCAGGACCTTATGAGGCAAGACCAATAAGGATTTGATGCGGAATCCCATACCGAAACCTCCAGAATAAATTGAAATTAGGATATGAATAGGAAATCCACAACCCAAAAATGTTGTATTCGGCATTGAGAGATCTAGCTTGAAAGATATACAGTTGACATTTGTTCAGAAATATGTTCCTAATTTAGAAGAAATTTATTTCCCCAAGGAGTATACAATCTAAAATTCAGACATTTTTGCATTCACTTTATTGAACCATACTTTATAAACATATATGTTCATAATCTCAGGATAACCTAACAACGTCTTGATGAGATTACAGCCACGAAAACCTATTTCAACCTTCTAGGATGATTTAAGGGAAATCTAATTAGGATCAAATGGGCTTATCCCTACGTGGGGCATCCACATTTAATCCTGATTAGGATTTCAGCAGGTATACTGTATTTCGGATGACCTTGTTCATAAAAATTCCGTCACGAGTCTATTAGAAGTTCATCAGAAGTCTGCCAGAGGTACGTCAGAAGTTCGGCAAAAGTACATCAAAGGTTCGTCAACAGTCAGTCGGAAGTCTGTCGGAGGTTCGTCCAAAGTCTGTCATAAGTTTGTTAGAAGTCCATCAGGACTTCATTGAAAATCCGTCAGAATTTCGCCCTGTTCCTTAGAAGAAGTTCCTTAGAAGTCCATTAGTAATTAATGGGAATCCATCAGAAGTTCTTCAAAAGTCTGTCAGAGGTCCGTCACAAGTTTGTTAGTAGTTTGCCGAAGGTTTGTCAGTAGTTCATCAAAAGTCCGACAAAAGTTAGTCAAAACACAGTCGGAGGTCCAACGTAAGTTTATCGGCAGTGTCTCAAAGCCATCTTGGCAATTCATTTTACTTCAGTTGAGAGTCCACCAGAGTCTGAGAAAGTCTGTCGAAAATCCATCGAACGTCCTCAAATAATGTTTTGCCAAAAGTCTTGTGAGCCCAAGATTGGTATCCAGTGTGGATTCTGAATTGCGACATCCCTCAAACCTCGCTGGTGTCTTGGGAGGGAACGATGTTTCCAATTTCCAGCGTTTCATGGAGACTGATTCGGAAAACCTATTTTTCTCGTAAAATTGTCCGAAAACCGAATAAAATTTCTAATATGCATCATTATCTTTGTATGTGTGTGGAATATGCGTTGCAAAATCCTCGCCGTACCATGAATCCTACTTCAATCAAACAAGTCTGGGATAATCCAAAATGCAGCACTTGCATGTGTACTTCCACATTACTTTTTACAACTTATTTCATACTCTTTTGGAATCAATGGTGAAAAATTTCCTATCTATGGAGAGACTTTGCTGCTACCATTTTTTTGGGGGAAAATTCCACAATCATTTTTTACAGCGTCCTCACGTGACTAATGGTAGGAGAGATCTGTTCCTTACAGCGAACAGCAAAGTTGAGCATTATTCGCTAGAATCCGTACGAAATGTACAGGGGCGGACTTTGGTTTTTGCCCCCCCCCCCCCTCCCCACGCCATCTAGCTCACCGCCCCTTATATAGCAGCAAAAATCAATTTTTCACGAAAATATTCATTACCCAAAAATGTTGTTTTATTATTCTCCTAAAAATTATTTTCAAACTATTGAAATTATAAAAATTTGTTTCGACCCGATTGTCGCCTTTTCATGGCCTGCCGCCCCTGCGCCATGGCGCCGTTGGCACAGGCCATAGTCGGCTCCTGTAAATGTGATCACAATCTGATTTGAAACGGGAAGTTTTAATAACGCCAGTCTCGAATACAACCACTTCCACAGTTACCGATCCCATTCCAATATTCACAGAATAAAGCTATGTTTCAAGGCTATAGAAACTTTCAGGTAACCCGAACGTGTTGTGGTCGATAATTAGATTTCTAGCCCATATTCGTCTCGTCTCTTTTTCTTGTTGTCGAAAAGTTTAGGTTTATTTCAACTGATTAATAGAAAGGAACATTTATAAGTTGGAATGTTTCACGCGAAGTCTGGAGCGTTGAACAAAAAAAGAACATTACGCCACGTAAAAATATTATGATCATCGTTATCACAAAAGAAGCGATTAATTCCAGGGTTTGGCGTCGAACTTTTCAAGAGCTTACAAGTGGAGTTTAAAAGAAACAGGGACACGTAGTTAAATGCTTTGCGTGGTGTTGAAAGTATACTGTCGTCTTCGCGTTTTGTAGAGAAGGTAAAAAGGTTGTTTCGTTTTCCAAGTGTTGGGCGAAATTATAGTGAAATGGAATGCCAAAGTTACCAAAGAGTCATCCATTCAAAAGGAAAGTAAATCCCACCGAGTAAGTAACAACGGCAAACAGGAACATCAACAGCACAGAGCAGAAGCCACATCGTTATAGCCGCCGATGAGAGAACAACAGAGCAAGCTTTTAGCCTTCTGTTACCCGAACTTCTCTTCTCTCCCTTTTGCATCCCGTAACCAGATTTCAAGGTTCGCTGGACCAATAATTTGATTCATCACTCTATGAATATAATCAATTTTCACTCATACGTGAATTTAAAGCCATAAAGAGCCATGAGTTGACAGATTTAATTTTCATTTGGAAGATTGATTGTATCTTTAAAACGATATAGAAATCAGGTTCCTCTTTGAAATAATAGTCTAATTATTTTTTTTAGTGAAGTTTATATTCATAGTTATTGTAAAAAGCTGTATGTTCAGAATTCAGTCAGATAAATAGAAAAATGGAATCATCTCGAATTCAGCACATTGCATTCTTATTCAGAGATATTTATTTTGAAACGAAGTGAGTTCGTTGCCTCAATGGAACATGGAAAATATTTATTCGGCTGTTGAACTTGAATTACTTGAATGAATAAAGACAATCCTTTTCGAGTGAATTTATCGAATCTTCTGAATACATCTAGCAGCTCCGGCCCTGCATTCCCTCTCTTTCTCTCTCTTTCTCTCTTCTATGCTTCCATCCGGCAGCACCACCGGCATCGCTGGGAGTAATCCGTGTGCATTTACGACCCTCGTCGCGGCAGCAGACGTGTAACGACGTGCATGCGTGTCGGTGAGGGGCAGGTGTGTACACTCTCGGTGGGGAAAACGAGACCTATCCTTTGGTATCAGGAGTAAAAAAGAGAAGAGAAGAAAGCGCAGCGCGTGCCGCCATCGACCATCCGGAGGCCAGGTGTAGCTTTTATCCATTTTACTCGCGTTTGTTACCCTCGAAACCTACGATTCCGATGCACCCTCTGGATCCCAATTGCCGCCGCTTGTAGGGTGCCCTTTTCGACCGATCGAGTGTATTCCGAATGTATGCATTCGTGTATATATGAGACGTGTATTTACACTTCGCGTAGGTCTACGATGCATAGGACCTACGTATTTCTATCTATGATATTCCTAATGCGAGACGTAAGGATGGCTTGGCAAGTCAGATATCGAAATTCAAATATGTGATGTATATTGGTAGTTTTTTCAAAATTGATGTACTTCCGAAGCACATTTGTGGATGAAATTTTCAATTCTTGGTAACTGAATTTAAAAATCGTCAAGAAGTCACGGAAATTTCGTAATGAAAATTTCATTGTTCAGTTACACGAATAATTCCTGCTTCCATTGCACACAATTGAAAATTTCTAACAGCGTATTCCACTCATTTGGAGAAGATTGTTTTCCGCATTAGGAATCCTCATGGTAAAATATGTATACGTATGCACCGCATGAAGGGCACACGAAAGCGTAATGATACAGGCTGAAACTCAATTTCAATACGGTATTTGTGGAAAAATTCTCAATTTACATTATTCATTTCATAGAATGGAAACGAACCGTTTAAGTTAAGAAACAAGAAATTGTGTATTGCTATTGTTTGCTTTTCATATATAACTGCTCTCTCGCCATCTGGAATTTTGAAAATCTATTCCAGCTGTCGAATTCGTGGACAAATCGATATCTCCTATGAAAAATAAGGGTGTCGCGCGGGGGTTTCATCCCTACAGTTCCGTGCCGTGGCTACTATTCCGATCAGAAGATCGCACCCGCCTACGCGGAAATGACATTCTCCCTCAACGGAATAATCAACGGGGACAGATCTTTGTTCGTGTAACGACCTTACAAAAGGCGTTCCACAGCCAAGGCTATTTTCCAATATTTTGTTTCCACCCCACCTCCTCGAAGTATTATAATACTGATTTTTCTGATTCTCCAATTTTATCTACGATGTATTGTGTGTGTATATACATTTCTGACGACGTACAACACTTTTGATGGACAGAAAAAAAGGATAATGCCTCTATGAATAAATAACAGATGGGAGAGTAAAGTAATGCGACTCGGCGTAAATTCAAGACTAATGTCTTGAAACCGGCAAACCGATGTGAGGTAGACCAGAGAGAAAATCGGCAGATGTTAGAGATCAGAAACGAGGGCGAGTTACAATTTACCCTCGAATAGGAATGAGAATGAAAAACGTTTTTGCGAGCGAACGTCTTTCTCCTCGAGTTGAGATAAATGTGTAGATAGATATTGAAAATTCTTCCAAATTTTATACGAAATGTATATATTGTCAATCCACTTTCGAGTATATGCGTCGATATTCCATTCCTGCTTGGGTAATTGCACGATGGAAAGACGAGAGCTCTGGAATTAAGCAGAATGCGCAATCCAGAAAAAATTATGTTGAGTACAGTACCAACATCCCATCTATACATTTGTTTTTATATTCCGAAGATAAAATATTTGGTCATTGAATAAGCCTAATACTTCTTCGATTACATTTTCCTATTCCAAGTTATTATGACAAATTGCTACACAGAAATTTGCAAAGTTATATACAATTTATATTAAATTCAATACAGTTTATGTATAAATTATATATAATTTTGAAACTTTCTTTTTCCCTCTCATTCGTGAACTTATAAAATGGATTTATAAGGTGAAAAATTGAGAAAATGAATGCAAATTTTACCAGGTTCATGGCATCAAATGATATTCAAATCGATTTCTAAAATACGTCAAGTCAAAACATTAGTTGAAGTTGAAATTCCTTGAATGTTAATACAACAGGTATTTGATGTCGGATCAACACAGAACTCGAATGGGTCGATTCCAAGTGATTATTTTCAACTATAAAACCTACAACTTAGCGAAATGAAAAACAAAGGAAAAAGGAATTAGAATGACGTTGGTCGGCGACCTGCTGCCTACACAGTTAGAAATTTTGTGTAAATGTGTTGAAGAATCCGTGTGTCATGAATTTTTTGTTGAATATTCAACGCAAACATGTGTAACTCCTACAGACACTCCTTGTGTAATCAGATCCCAACTGATTTATAATGTAAGATCCTTTAAAAGAGTGGAGGAAAGTATCAAAATGACAAATTTTATTGAACTCAAGATTCAACACAAAAATTGTGTTATCCTTAACTACCAAGGGGAGATCCCCAGTAGTGTGAGCTACTTTTTGATGGAAGTTCCATGTACACGGCAAAAAAAGAATAGTTGCAGCAACTACTTAAATGTTCGATTTTCGACCATCTACTTGAGTAGTTGTTGCAGCTACTTGAGAATAAGGACAAGTAACACGTTAGCTGTCTCAACTAATTCAAAATACCTCAGGTATTTACGTTAGTTGGTACAACTATCGAGTTACTTGTCCTGACTACTAAGTAGCTGCAGCAACTACTTAAGTAGATGGTCGAAAATCGACTATTCAAGTATTTGCTGCAAGTATTTATTTTTTTCTGTGTACATGTAACTTTGGGACTCGTCGGAACAAGTATTCATTTATTTACATTCATTTTGGTTTTCGCTTTCATTTTAATGCGAGTTAGTTCTCTAGATATGAAATTTTGAAAATCGAGTGCAAGTTGATATACCCAAAGAAAGTACCCCTATTCAAGCGACCGGCGGTGGCTTGAGTGATGAAGCTTCAACATTGAATTACTTTTTGTTTCAATTGATTTTTATGCATTGTTTTGAATGAAGAAAGTGCGATGTGCACATTGATTTTAAGTTTAAAAAATCCATAAATCACACTTCTCAACTGTTAATTCAGTACTTATTTTGAATTTCATTTGACAGTACTTATGTGTTGAATTTACACAATCGGAAATTCCAATAAAAACTTAATCAGTATCCTTTTGTGTCATATTATATACATCAAGCTTCAGTTACTAGCTAACACAAACACATTATGTTGAATCGACTTAAAAATTTGTGTGGACCGTTTGGGACATGTGAAATGTGTTGAATTTAACACAAAATTTCCAACTTCGTAGTTTAGCTATCTGTGAGTTCTTTAGGGAACTTGAAGGATCGACCAGTTATCGAGTTACTATGCGGAGCTCGTGTTAAGCCTTGGTAACTGAATATATCCCTGCCCAATAGCCGTCAAACGTCCGACAACGATCGAATTTGTCCAACGAGCTGTATCGCTTCTTCTTCTTCTTCTTCTTCTTCTTTCTTTTTCTTATCCAACCTTGTTCATTACTTTGTTTTAAAGGTTGTGTCTTTTTTTTCGTTGTCCCACTCATCCCCTATCGCCAAAAGAATACATCACAAGGAGTACTATACAAAAAGGTTCTTATACTCCAACCAAACCAGTGTGTGACCAGTGGATTGTGATTTCCGCGAAATAAAGAACTTGGGCTGCTGCGTAGAAATTTCGCTCGTAAAATTTATGTTGAAACGCCCATATACAACAGCGCTGGGTCATAAACACCTTCATACACACGTATCTTTACGACCTTCTTTTCTTCCTGAAAATTTCTGTACCGCAATTAAAACACTTGTTTATCTACCGCCCATCGTATCTCCCCGAAGAAAAAAAGTGTAGTTTCCAAATCGTGTTCAATCAGAGACCTAAATTCAAAATTCCTGTCGTCGTTTCACCGGACATGCATTTTCACAAATTTTTCTTTTACTTCTGAGAATCTCATTGATGCACGATTTCATTTTTTGAAAGAAGAATTCAAAGCAAAACTGAGATGATTATTGAATTTCTCACCTCAAATCTTTGATTCTCACTGCATAAGAGTAGAAATGTTGTTGGAGAAATTGACAGAAAGTCACTCCTGGTTGATCCAAGGATGTTGCTTAATAAATTTCGCTAAAAGAACGGTTGATTATTCTACCGCGATAACTCCAGGGCCGAATTTACCATAGAGGCGGATTAGGCGCCGCCTAGGCGCCCCCACTCATCGATCAGGTTTTGCAGAAATCGGAATTTCAATTTCTTAACCCTCATGTCAAAAATAATCTTACTCACATACTTACTGCGGAAACAGTTTTGAAAATCAAAGGAATCCAACACTTTCCAGTAAACAAAATGGATTTAAAAGTATTGGAATATAATACTTCTGAATACACTCAGAAAATGCTATGTTTGACATGAAGTCAGTGATTCTTTCTGTAGCTACCAACAACCCAAACCTGGCGTTCTCTCAATGTGAAGAACTCTAGATTTGTTTGAAAAACTATGAATACCTCTGAAATCCTCTTAAAAACTCTTCTGTGAAAAATCCGTGAAATGTTCAGAGATTTTCAGTGAAATTTTCTCATCCGGGTAACGTTCTCTGGGCGTGTTACTTTTGCAATGAGTATTTGAATTGGCTTGATCAATATTATTTCTTTTATAAAGAAGAATAGCACTTCTGATGAAAAAAATAGTATCAGCTCTAGTACTTATAGTGAAAATAGTATTGAGAAGAATTGAATTTCAATACTTTTTTAATATCAGTACGTTTTTTCATTTTTCGGAATTTCATTCCACATCACTTAATTTCTATGGAATTTATTAAGAAAGTTACACTGTTCTTATTTCAAAGAACCTCAATTGAATGTTTGGAAATCGGTCGCCTTACATGGGCCCGCCACGAAATTCCGCCTAGGGGCCCCACCATGGGTAAATCCGGCACTGGATAACTCAAGTCTAAGGAACAATTAACATGGATTCAACCCATTATTCTTGTTTGTATGAGTATTCAAATGAAGATGAAATTCATCGTCATGTTTTCCGTAATGTAGTTTCCATTTTCACAAATTATGTTCTCATTTTTTATTGAATCGCGAGGCTATCGGTTCAAAGAAGAACAAACAGCTGCATCAGGGTGGTCTCAAGCTTGTATAATAATATGAGGTAAATAAATCGATTGATCGAGATATCGACCTGTTTCACGATAATGAGATAACCTAAAGTCGACTTGTCTCAAGTTCATACGCATGTACCATGGTTATTTTCAATGAACGTCTTCGTACTTTCGTTTTACTCGCATACATTTATATCATTGCTGTAAGTTACGTGTTAAATCCCAATGATTCAATACCTTTGGCGCAAGACAGTTTGAACGCAGAGAGAGAAACAATTGTAATAAAGAAAAATGAATCCTCGTAATCTTATTAAAAAATAAAGTTCGTACAAATACGAATATTCTATCAGTTTAATCATTCGGAAAGGTTTCGAAAATCTATATATTCCGTGCTGAAGTACACGAAGAAAAATGGGAATTTTTTTAGTTTTTTTAATAGGCTAGAAACAATAAGATTTGGAAAACGGATTTTTACTCCAAAATATGAAAGAATGTGAATGCAAAGTGAAAAGTAACAAACAAATGCCGAACAGTGAAATTTTACTATGCGCTTTATAAAATTCAACGTTCATCATTTAAAAATTTCAATGGTACCTGTCATTTTTTTTGTACATCATTCGTAATCTCCCATGTAAAACTGTACTTGCATGTATACTTTCATTTAAAAATTCATTCTTTAAACCTTGTCGTTTTTAATCTATAGAGAAAAAAACCAACACAAAAGTCTTGGATTTTTATAAAAATTCCCACATTTTCGAGTTCTATTTTTCTTCGTTCACTTGATAACTTATATCAATTACAGTGAAAGACTTTAGAATTACAGAAGCAGTTGGCAATTGGTTTGCGTGGATAAAAAAAGATGAATGTGAAATGTATGCCGAGAATATTTTTTTCAAAATTTCAAAGGTCTAAATATCAGGGATTGCCGTCGAAGGGATTATATTCTGTTAAGGAAAGAGAATAGGAAAGGGAACTAGATTCAGCTGCTATTCCCTTCTCTCGGATAGGAGTCAAAAATAGAAATTCAATCCCAGAACATTTGGCTTTCTCTCTCATTTTTCTTGTAAGCTTTGCTTCAATCGGAACCCCATCCACCACTACAAATCTATTGATCTTGAATCTCGAGTGGGCAAGTTAACAACTGAAGAAGGAGAAGAAAAATTCTATTCCTGTTATTGGATCGATAGTAGGAGCAATATTTCCTTTCATGCTAAGTTGAGAAACGTAAATTGAATCAATTGTTTGCATGACCGTTCCTTTCTGCTCTGAGATTTCTCTTGAATCCCTCTTAATAACTTTTCAAGTCTAGGGCTACAAACTGTCAAATTTTATATTTAAATGAGTACCAAATTTCGTAAGATAGTAACCATGTTACATACGTGGAAAAAATTTTCCTCAAATAATATTAAACTTTACAGTAAAGTATTTCTACAAAATCACATTGTGAGGTTATTGATCATGTTCGTCGTTGAAATTACTATACTTTTTAGTATAGAGTAACAGAATTTTGTTATTTGTTGATAGAAAATATAATAATTTCAATTATTTTGTCCATATTCTACTGTGAAGCGTAGTAATTTTTCAAGTAACTTTTTAACGCGTAAATTAATAATGTTCTATGTAGATAAAATTAATGAAAAATGTTTTGTTAATGTGTATGATTCACTCACGACCGATATCATTCAGCCTTTGACGAATACCTTCATTCTCATGTGTCGTGAATCCAGCTATTAGGACTTTGTATAGTTGAAACGTACGCATTCTGTACAAAATCCAGCCGCATCCTCGTTTGCCTGATGGGTTGCGCGATGCATACGGGTTTACATCAAGGCCTGCTGTACAGTAGTTAGAAAGAGGACCAAGATTCGTGAAGAAATCCAAGAAAGGAAAAAAGGACGTTTATGATTATGATGATCATGATGGAGTGAAAGAGGGAGGGAACGACGAAAGTGAAGCTAAGGAAACACATGCCACGAAAGGCTCGTGCCGCGATCGTCTAAGTTGTATCTCTCTCTTAAAGTTGCAGCTGCCTCAAGCTTCTGCCTCTGCTGTTGCTCTACCGCTAGCTAGCCACAATTTACCCTCTTTCTTACTCCCTCTCCTCCTCCTTCTCTTCGTCCCTCTATTCCTCCCTTTCACCTCTTACTTGCCATGCCATCCCTATTAATGCGTCCACATGTATGTGTATATACGTATATATGCATAGTTGTGTACGTTGCAACCATCTTTCACGTCAGTACTCATTGACGATGAGTATCTTCAACCCATCCCTTCCAGCATCGTATATGAGTTTACAGCTAAAACCACAACGATATTCCATCGAATAGGGCAGCAGGTAAATCAGTAACAGCAGCAGCACTTATCATAAACATTAGATTATGCAAACGCAACATCCTTGTTTATGAGTCTACAATCAAAGAACCCAAGTACTTTTTTTAATGATTTCAACAAAACTATTCCAGTTGGAACACGTCGAAACGTGAATAGAGCGTTCAAAAAATGGGATTTGAACATACATTTAACATGGAAAAACTGTGTTCTCCTCGACACAATATTCATGGACATCTGGTTGCAGTCTAGAAACTCTGGTCACTGCTTGGGAAATTAATGCATTTCTTCTCTTGCTTTTGAAAAGTAATAGTGTAAGGAGCGTGCGCCAAATGAAAGAGACACGTGTTACCTTCCCTCCCTCAATAAACATCGCCTCCTTTCTTCTTCCTCCATCTTCTTGAAGCATCTGCTGTTTCGTTCATCGCCGTCCACATCGAATATTTCGATGAAGTGATTTCCTGGTACTGAATACACATGCCCGTGTGTGCAGCCTTTTCTCTTTCGTCTCTTTACCTCCCTCTCCTCTCTCGCTCTGCTGATCGAACAGAAAATATGTACACAGCTTTGGAATACTAGTCGACGACTGCCCGCTCCACTGAAATTTTTCCTCTTTGACGTATCGACATAGCAGTAGAATTCAAAATTTATATCATATTGCTTCCCAACTGATATAGACCCGTAAAATACGCAATTCATATTCCTCGATATCCTCGGTACAAAGTGTGCATAAGACCACGTCAGTCAGTAATTTGTGCGTACCTCTGTATCGCAGCTGACACTCAGGATCTGAAAAAGACAATAAACGTTATATCACCGAAAAATCGAAAACAAGGGCCGCTGAGGAATATATATATATTGTTCTTTTCCTTCAGGAAAAGAAAAAGAACATGGGTTAGATAGAACAACAGATGCAGACCTGGTATCCGATGGGTGCCAGGCGTTTTTTCTTCTTTTCATGTTCCTCGTGTACGTAGATAGGGCATGGTACTACAAGACTCTGCAGGTGCATCTTGGAGACGCCGAGTTTTTTTTTCTTCCCCTCCTTCTTCTTTGCAAAAACAAAACCCAACGTACCGATTTTGAGCAGGTAGCGTGAAGACGTTAACGTTTCGGAGAAAAAGAAATTTGTGGTTTTAGTTTGAATATTGGAATGTAATGAGAAAATAATATTTCGCTGCAACTTGAAAAGTTAGATGAAATAGAAGAGAATACGTCCAAGAATCTGACCTGTTTCATTTGATCGTTCTTCAACGCACCACATTCTCTCCCTATCTCTTGAGAAGGGTATTTTCTTTCGCTGTAGACTAGACATGAGGTAAGCACAAACGATCCTGGCATCCGATTCATAATCATCGTCAACGAACAGAAGTCGGTCGACCGACGACAACCACGACACCGTAGTTCTAAGCATTCCACGAATTTTCCGACTTGACCGTGTGCTAGCTACGCGCGAATTGTTGTGCAAACAAGTATCCTCTGATTCTTATCGGATCGTGTGTGAAAATGTGATAGCATAACAAGTCAATATTCCAATCGACGAATCAAGTTTCTCAAATGTTTCTTGGGTTTTTATTTTCATGGAAAATCCTCTACGGGGCAAGTGAAAGGTACGAAAAAAGAAGAAGATTGAATGGGAAAAGAGAAAAAAAGATGACGAAGAGTGAAACAAAATGAAGAACGAGGGAAAAAAGGAAACAAATGAAGGATTTCTAAAAGAAGACGGAGAAGAAAAAGAGAAAAAGAAGGTGGGATGGGGGTGACGGAGAGTTTAGGGCTCAGGCACGTGACCGGAAGGCGGGGGGCAAAACGGCGCACGCGCCGTCGTTCTCCACCTGGCGCATCACCTGCTGCCCCCTGCTTAAGCCTCTCTCTACCTCCTTTCTTCTTGCCTTTCCTCTCCTCTCTTGGTTTTTTTCTTTCTTCATCCTTGCTCATACCTCCCTCTCGCTCATTTCTTAATCCTCTCCCAAGTTCGCCACCTTCTTCAACCCTCGCTAAACCCACCACTCACTTCGCATTAAACTCCCCGACATCAACAGTGATCCTCCACCAATTTCATCGTCGTCCCGTATCTCTGTTGGAAGTTTTTAAATTGATCCTACATTTCACCAACCCACCGAATCTCTTCTTACATTTTAATGTTTCGTTGGACACGTTTTTTTTACAGCTTTTAATCAAATGCGAATACTCGTGATAACCTTTCTTAATGAGAATCTATTGATTCAACCGTTGTCTCGATGTTTCTCGGAATGAAAAAATTTCAATTTGTTTTATCATTGAACAATTTGTTTCGACAATTCAAAAAGTTCTTCATCAATTTCAGATGTATAAATTCATGTGGCGATCCCTTCGAATTCAAAATTCTCATTTCTTAGAGAAAAATGGCAAATGAAACATCATACATACATCTACAAAATTCAGGAATATTCTAAAGCTGTAGTGGAAACACGGTATCACCTGGATCCTGGATTGATTTCGGTTCTTTTTCTTCAGTCCCCTCTTGAATGCCACCATCATCATTCTTTCGTATACATACACAGGCTTTTTATATATGTATACGCGTATGGGTATACATATATCTTCAAAACCCGCATCTGCCACCTTGTACCGCGTGCTCCTTTTTCTTTTCACGTATACCATCTTGACTCGCTCAATAATTGCTCCTCACCGTCTATCGTCACCATCACCGTAATTACGATTCGTCATCATTTACTTTTTGCGTGTGTATATATTTTAATATTACATGTTTATGGACTTGGATACACATCAATTATCAAGAGGGCGTCGTGTCTCGTGACTTCTCGAACAAATCATCATCGTCGTCGTCGTCGTCGTCATTATCAAGAGTTAATCGGAGTATCAAGAAAATTAAACACGAAATACCAAAAGAGAATTTTTTGGTGTCTATGTTTCTGTCAGATGTCAACGAATATACTTGAAAGATTGTTGTCTCGATAAGACTTGGTTAGCGTTGTTTTTTCGTAGGATTACCAATGAAGGTGATTGCTGAAAGTCGAATGCCTACGAATTTTAATAGTTGATGCATATACATCACAACGCTGAATGATATAACATTCGTTGCATTTCAGAAAGAAATTCATACTAGTGGAGAAAGCGAATCGTATAGCCAGACGTATTTGGTCAATTCTTTGTTAATTCAAACTCCGAGAAGGCCAATATCGTTGACTGTTGGAAATTTTCCATCGCTAAACTCCTCTTCATGGAGAAATAATACTTATTTCAAAATTTGCAAAATAATAATTCTACTTTTTAGAGAAATCTGAGAAAAAATAAAATTTTTGTACATCAATCTATGATGATTGTTGGTTCTCACGAGTGAGATGAAAATGACACTCCACTTCGCTTTTTGTACAGAAATTTTCATTGATATTTTATCAAAAATTATAAACATGAGATACTTTTCTATGGAAAAGCATCGATATCACTATTCTAGAATTACGATAAGAGTCAGAATGACAGGTAATCAATCCCATACACTACACTGTCAGAAATATCTGGAAGTTTTTTTCAATTACGTACATGAAATCAGGTTCATATACATTCTGCATTAAATTTGATGTACAAAAACATGAAAAGACTATATAAAGATTATGCTATAGTTTACATTAAATTTCATGTAAAATGTGCATGAAACTGAATTTATGTACGTACTTGAAAAAAACTTCCAGTAAAAACATTGAAATTAATGCAAAAATTTTTAACAGTGTACCAACGTTCCTCGATGTATTTGATTTGTCAATAGAAAATGATCTTCGTTTCAGTTGCTCGAGATAAATATAACAATTTCTCTCGACAGGAGAAATGTAAAAACAGACAACATAATTTGAAGATGAATGAAAATTCAAGATGCGTGTGTGCGTCAGTGGTGTATGTGAGTAGTCTGCGTCATCGAGAACGCATCAACCATTCAGTCATTCATTTTTCCTATAAGCCTTCTGATTTTTTCTTTCTTTCGTCGTCGAATACATTGTATGTAGAAGGAATTCAAGTGGTCCTGTGTAATGAAATTCATGTATTTCCCTTGGATTTAATTAAGAGGTAACCTCCCAGAAATTACGCTTTTTGAGAATTTTTCGTGGGAAATCAGGAAATTTCCATCAAAATTGAAATACAGGACGGCGTTCTGCTAATATTAGAGTACACAATGATATTTCTATTCAATTTTTTTTTTGTATGAAAATGGCGGCTTGGCACAGGCGCTCGACCGAGAATGTTCCGAAAATTCATGATCCTACTGTGGAAAAAATAACTCAGTTCAAAATCGACCCAAAACAATAAATAAAAAATAATCAGTTTCTGTAACTCGAAAGCTAGTGAAATGCGTATCTGTTTTGAAAATTATGCATTTTTAACGAAATGGCGTCTATTTGAAGAAAAAAGTAGTATTTTTACCCCAAATTTCGTGAATAAAAAACGCATATATCAATATTTCGAACAAACCTTCCGTATTTCACTAGATAAACATCACGAATACAAAAAAAGAATCGAGCCGATTCATTGAAATTCGGCAGAGCTAGAGCTCCCATCGATTTTCAAAATGCGGTTTTGAGAGGAACTGCGTTCAAGGTTTTCGTAAAGTTTGATCGTGAATCACTATGATTCAAATGAAAATTACCTCTAATTTCCTTTACCAGGCCGGTATATCATCTTTTCTACATCCATGTCATCGATCTTTGCGGCCTTCTGACACACACAGAAAGACCTGGTCTATTAATATTTGGAAAGAATTTATCAACTTTTAGAAGAATGACGGTCAATTCAGAGAAAAAGAGGATTATTGATGAATATTTGTAGTGAATTTACCATAAGTTGCACTGTGAGAGATAACAATAAGACGATCAATTTTCGATATTTTCATTACGAATATTTTTCAGCAATCCTCTTTTTCCCTAAATTGACAGTCATTTTTTTAAATATTAAGAATAAACTGTTTATTATCAATACACTTAGTCTTTCCGTGCAGGCAAATCTGGGCAGGAAATGAGTTCAAGATTTGGTTTTCGAAAATCACCGCGTTAAGGGGATACCAGTGAACCCTGAGGATGCAACCCGAGCCAAATATTTTCTGACAAATTATTCAAAAATGGAACAATAAAATGAAAATATCGTTCTATACAGACCATCTTTATTGATTGAAAAAGGTCTGTACAAAGCAATATTTTAATTTTATTGCTTCATTTCCGAAAAATTTGGCAGAATAGTTTTTTAGTGTCCTTTCCTAACCAATGGTTCGTGTTGCATCCTCAGGGGTCATTGGTATTACCTTAAAACGTTACAAACTCATGCAGGCCTTTCCTTCCATTCAAGGTGTCTACCTGAAACAACCTTGAAAACCTAAAGTTGTCAGGGAAATCTTCTGAGCAATCTGGAAATTTTCTAGACGTTGAATATTTTTTTCTTTTTGATGCAGATTTCATTTAGAATGTTAGAGTCGTTGATATTTATGTATGAACTGATCAGCATTCGTTATAAAATCACCACACGGAGAAAAATTGTTTATTATAAATTGCTAGACTCGCTAGTATATTGAGGATATACTTGCATTTTGAAGTTATGTACCAAACATTCTCTTCAAAAGTACCAGACTTTCTGTGAGTTAATGGTAGAATAATAACATTTTATAATAGAAAGTCTGGTACTTTTGAAGAGAACATTTGGTATAAAACCTTAAAATGCAAGTATATCCTCAATATACTGGCGAGTCTAGTAATTTATAAGAGATAATTTTTCTCAGTGCATAGATAATCCTTATTAGGAATGGTTTGTACGAAAAAAAAGAATTCGGCGTGGTAGTTAGGAATTAGCTATGGTAGCTATTTCGTGTATTTGATATTTGGATAGCGAAAAAAATGGCCGCAAAAGCTAGATTTTAGTTCCTATAGCAATAACTTCGGTTGCCACGGCTCAAAAATAGTTAACCACAGCTATTTTTCAGCTATGCGAATATCAACCACATCATTTTTTCCCGTGCATTTCTGTTCAACGGATTAACATGTTAAAAACAAATTGTGCCCCAGACATCTGATAAAAACCTGAAAATTGTTTCCTAAAAATTTCAACCCCTTTAACAAAATTCAGTTGGGAGAATTTTTACTGAAAGAATATTTATATATTCACTCAGAGGGTAACGCTGGTGGTTTCTTAGGGTTTTTCTTTTATCAATGTTTCAACCAGGTCTTTTTTTTGTCAGTGCATCTTATGTAATCTTCCCCCCTGTCATTTCATAGGGTTCCCTTTTAAAATTTAGTATCATAGTACATTGTTAAGTGTCATTTGTTGTGCACGGAAAAAATGATGTTGATATTTGGGTAGCTGAAAATGAGCAGTGGCAACAAAAGTTATTGTTATATCAGCTGAAATTTAGCTGTTGCAGCAATATTTTTCGCTATTCAGATATCAAATACACAAAATAGCTGTCACAGCTAATTTCTAGCTATCAAAGCGAATTATTGTTTTCCGTGTTCAACAATATTTGAATTTTGATGTCCGTACTCGATAAAAAAATCCTTGAGAACGAAATCGCAACCAAGTACCTAGTCATATTTAATGCGAACTTTAAGTTTTGAATCTTGAAGCGGCCAATGCGCAGAGAATAGAAAGCATATTCGAGGTGGGAACGGATTTATAGAAAGAATGCACTGTTGGACAAAAGTCTTGAATTTCACACACAAAATTTGGAAGCAATTAACACACACTTTGGTGTATCAAGTTCACAACAGATATAATGAGATTCAAACGAATTTTTGTATGAAAACTATTAGGTGTGCAAGTTGAAACTCGGCTTTTTTTTGTCAAATTCAATTTTACTGAAAAAATACTTCTTTCAAGAATTATCAATTAAAATATTCGCCGTTATCATCTGCAGTCTTTTGCCATTTATCGGGTAGTTGATGAATGCCTTCACGATTGAAACAAAATAGTTATCCAGCCATTTCTGGGCATCTTCGATATTTATGAAGTGCTGCTCCTGCCAATATGACGACATTGATCTAAATCAGTGATAATCAGAAGGAGCTAAGTCTGATGAATATGCCGCATGAGGTACAACTTGCCAGTCTAAATTGAAGATGAGTTCCTGGGTTGGTTTTGCTGTATGCGGACGTGCATTATCATGCAGCAGCATCACTTTTCGCCTTCCTTGCCCCGTAAATGGTCTTTTTTCCTCCAGAACATCACTTACTTTGGTCAGCTGGGCCCGGTAACGCTTAGCTGTAATAGTTTGGCCAGGTTCAAGAAGCTCGTGGTAAATGATTCCTTTCCAATCCCACCAGACACAGAGTAAAACTTTCTTTGCATGAATATTCGATTTTTCAACTGATGTAGGTGGCTGGCCCGGATCAGCCCATGCTTTTCTATGTCTAGGATTGTCGTACGAAATCCACTTTTCATCACTCTTAATGATTTTATGCAGAAAATTCTTCTCCTTGAACTGAGAAAGCGGATTCATACAAATGGCAACTCTTTGTCTGTTATTTTCTTCCGTCAGTTTATGAGGAATCCATTTTCCTTCCTTCTGTATTTTTCCCAATGCATGCAATCGAAGTGAAATTGCTTGACGAGTAACTCCTAACTGTTCTGCAAGCTCTTCATGAGTTTGACATGGATTTTCATTCGGTAAAACTTCAAGTTCTTCATCCTCAAATTTTTTGATTGCACCTGGACGTGGATCGTCCTCAAGACTAAAGTTTCCATTACGAAATCTTGTAAACCACTTTTCCACTATTGAATGGCTCACAGAATGTTGACCCAATATGTCGTAATCATCAATTCCATAGCTTGAGTCGCATTTTTATTCATATGAAAACAGAATAGAATACAATGGCGTAAATGTTGCTTATCGAAATCCATCTCATAAAATCGATACACAGGAAATTACTACTTGAAAATGACTGATATGACAACTGCAATGTCCACGCTACATATATCCAAAATGGCGGACGAATTGGATGCGTTCAAATATTTTGTTTCATGCAACCAAATTGAAGCCGAGTTTCAACTTGCACACCTAATATTTCAAGATAATATTGTGTTTGAATTTCCATAAAAGTGTGGGAGATTCAATACAAAAATATGTGTGTTAATTGCTTCCAAACTATTGTATTCAAATTAATACAAATGTTTTTTACAGCACGGAGAAAAAATAGTTTGCTACTATAGCGCCTACGAAGAAATTTGTTGTATTTGCAACAATATTCACTCCAGCAGCTAAGACGTTAGTTCTGTTAATAAATTTGTTTATGTCAGCAAAAACGTGTAGTTGTGTCAATCATTCTTCTTGCTCTGTCAGCTAGTTTTTGTTTGTAAGCGCTATAGTAACAGACCTGATTGTTATGTCAACAATACTTTTTTCTCCATGAGTGTGGTTGTTCAATTATTTTTAGAAATTCCAATTCATCCTGTGCACAATCGAGAAGATTTGGGAACGGGCTGTTTGAATTTTCATCTAGAAACAGACCTTTCGTACTCATAAAAGTATAGGTCAGTGATCAATTGATTGCTACAGCAACGTTCTGTTCAGTATCATAAAGATCATGGAAGTAACATATGGTTTCCATGTAGATTCTTTCTTTCTATATTCTCAACTCGCTTTTATGTATTGTTGTATCCATTTAGAAAGGAGGGAAAAGATTGCGTTGAGAATGTTGAATATACATAGTAATAAAAACTTCTATACCACTTGGTGTAATTGCGACAAGCTTGAAAACCCAGAATGGGGATCTGTACTAATGTACACGTATATTCATGTACGCAGAATCAATGAGATAAAAAGAGGGTGAGTATCGTGACAATCTCAATGCGGGTTGTTTTCCAATACTTCTAGATTCGAATTGTGAAAAAATGGTGTCGTTGAAATCAATTAAATCGAAAAAACAAAAAATGTCCTCTCGATAATGATAGGTGCAAAGACTACTCTACAAAATTTTTTTACACGGTTTATATAAATCGCATAAATCAATATAAACCACATCAGGAGACTTGGAAAATTGATTTTGTTTTCATATGTGATAATAAATTCAATCTTGATCGATCAAGAGAAGAAACTAAAGAAAAGCGTTCCCTTCCCCACACTCGAGAAAGAATCATTATCATAATCAATTTCGAACGATTCCCTCCTAACTTTCGTAAACACCATTGTCGTATACGGGTATATGCGGGTAATTATAAACTCATACCATATAGAATATTTGTATTGTTGTTCTTACAACGTCCCTACCTCCGGTCGAATATTCAAACCCGAATATTTCAACATTCGTGAAATGATTCCATGGTTTTCAATTGCGATCGTGCCCAGTGATATTTAAAGTCGTTCTTTTCTTGGTTCAGGGTTTCCGTCGAGGTTAAGTATTAGTCTCAATTCGAGGTCGGCGTTGATCATTGCTCTCTCTCTGTCTCTCTCTCTCTCTCTCTCTTCCCCTTTTCTTCTTCTTTTTTCTTTTCTTGCTCGCTCGCTCGCGCATGGCGAAAGGCCCCTACACATAATAGTCTGAATCGACGTGAACAGCTCTCTCGTTGTGAATGAATTCGTTATCTGAGAAAACGGTCGCGACCCGCCAGCAGGCGGTGCTTGTGAACTGTATCGCGTAAGGGTCAATCTCGTCACGAACGCATATTACGATGCGAGTCAATTCAAGGAACCGTACAAATTTCGAATTGGAAGAGATGTATATTGTGAAATTCTTTCATGATTTTTACCACATTTTTTCATGATGGGGCAACATTGGAGGAGCACACACACGTACGTGTCGTTGGCTGCTTGCGACGATGTGACGTGCGTTACTTTACACGATATATATATATATATATATATATATATCTGTCTCTTTCTTCTTTGCTTGCCTTCGCGGGACGGACGAGGGCCGTAAGCGCGGTTCAATGTCGCCAGAAGCAGTCAACAACAATGTGTAACCGCTAAAAATACTCTCTTTCCGCTTGGTCGTCGTTGTCGTTGTCGTTGCCACCACCGTTGTCCACCATATACACGCCCGTTCATGACTTCTTCGTCGACTACCGCTTATTCTTTCTGTCTTTTATCTCATCTCGTCTCTCATTCTCTATCCTCTTTTTCTATCCCATCGTGTTGGTATATTAGCGTTGTGTGTGAGAAGCCTTATGTACCAGTCATACTTTACGAATACTTGAATAGAGTCGAGGAGCAATGGTCTGTATTCAACCGACTTTAACATTTCATACCAAGTGCTGTGATATTCGATTTATTGAAAATTCGTTTGATTAACCGAATAGCCACGTGAAAAAGTTCGTTTCTTCGGTACAATGAATGAAAATTATACCCCAAACAATTAAAATTCTTATTACGTCACAACTATTGGTTACACGGTTGAAAAAATTGGAATTTCCTGGTACCAAGAGACCAGAGATTGTTGGTTGTACCGGAACTTATCCGTATTTCACATGAAATTTCATATTTTTCACTTCAATTTTCTAGTATAAGTGCCAGAATGTTCCGATACGTTTACTGGAATTTCCATAATTCAAATCTGATTTTCCAGCACTAATATACAGGTTAATTGCTTCTAGTACGATATAGAAGGTTTTCCGTAGATTTTTTCACAGTGTAAAGCAGTTGATCATACATAGTTTATAGTTCCAACTACAATAATTCTTATAAACTTAACAACACTGTTCAGATGATAGAACATTGACGCATCAACTGCAAAGTATGGCTGCGCAAAGTGAAAAACGTGTTTCATTTTTTTTTTTGTATAAGATATAATAGAAATCTGCAAAAATGAAAATTCAGTATTTATGAAAAAAATTTTAATACGGAAGTACTGTATTTATCTATTTATTGTAAAACAATGCAATTTTTTTCTTTCTATGAAATACCGAGAAGAATATCATCCTCATTTCTCGTAAGCAAAAGAAGGTTGTGACGTTTGAAACTACTGATGCATTCAGAGAAATCGAACATTTGAAAGCAAGAAAAAAAATGTACATCCCGTCTCTCGTTTTCGCATACGGTTATTTCACATTTCGCATGACTCACCATCATCATCGCGAAAAAATTCTTGACGAGAATCCCATTCATGGCGAGGATTACGCATTTCGCAGAGCCAGAAGAAGAAAGAAAAAAAAAAGCAGAACAGACTTATTCGAATATCTTGATAATTCCGCTTAATCGATGTTTCACGCTCAGCTAGACTATACGTATATATTCTTGGTATTTGACAAAGTTCTCCAGACTGTCATTAAGATCGAAATACAATACCTGATCTCACAAACGCTCGCTCGTATTCTCATCAACAACACGTGTTCTTTGAATATATTTGTGTCCCATAAAAGCGAAATCATGCAAAGACGATGAGATAAAATTCATCGTTAAAGGAGCCATATGATTCACGTATTTCCCTTTCTGAGAACGCGTCGCGATAGTATCCGACGAGTGATTTACTGGAAATCTTCGTAAGAATCCTTTTTGTCCTTGTTCATGGCAAAGATGATGATAATGACGTTACCGATGTCATAACGTATCTTTTTTTTTTCCATGTGAATCATTCATTCTAGGTTACAGAAAACTTCAACAGAAGTAGATTCCGTGCGCGCGTGTGCTCTTACACATAGAAAAAGATAAGAGACTGAGGAAACAAAAGTGATACCGACGCTGACGTAGGCTTGTAATAATCCTCCTTATCTACGAAAGATAGAGATTCCTTTCCCTTGCCCCGCATATGAAATGTGAACTTGCGCGATGACGTTTAAACCTCTCCTTATTTTATTTTATTTAGGTTTTATTCATTCCTTTCCATACGGGCTACCCATTGAAAAATCTATTGTACCGATACTTTTTTCTTTATAAAAATTGGATTTAGAAAATTTATTGTATTGAGTTTATTGTGTTCATATTTTTAGAACAAATGTTGATCAATCGTTCAAGGAAGACCACATTAATTTTGAAATTCGTACATTCGACTTTGATATGAGAATTTTCTTAAAATGATGGAAAATTGTACATAATTTTAACCGTACACCTGTGTTTCTCCCACAAGCATCAAATCCAATATCACCTTCACTTTACGTCTTATTAGACAAGATGGAATAACTTGTAGGAGATTATCGGCCCCCACGTCTGCCTAGCTGCTGCCTGCTCGCCTGCTTGATTGCTAATTAATTCTAATTGATAATTCTGTAGACAACGTAAGCAAGGAAGTAATTTCAAAGCGTGTTTACGAGAAAGTCGGAGCTTTCCTCTTTCCATCTTCTCGCAATTACCGCGTTCTTCTCTTTGACATCCAAGTCTTTTGTTTTTTCTATTTTCTGTTTCTTCCTCATTAAAACGCGATAATTCGCCAGCGTAGAACGAAATAACAGTATCACTGATTTTTGAGAATGAATGTCGTATAGAGTGGGTAATGTCGCTCATCGATAGGAGAAGGAGCTAGAGGAAGAGAAAAATGAAAAATGTCATCGCGTTCGTGCCATAACGCAAGTCGAAGAATTCTCAACCTTTGACTCTTTACGGAATATCGCGTTACGCTTACGGAAATGAAACGCGTTGGAATCCGGATTGTTATTGCTATTTGAATAGCTTTGTCAAGGAAGAAATAACCGTTAAAGGAGAGAGAGATAGTGGAAAGAAGGAGGACCCAACACTGATTTATCGGAGCAAGTTGAAAGCCAGAATGAAAGGGGAATAATGATATCGTAGGTCGTTAAGTGGGTCCGAATGTCTTCGTATTTGATTTTTAAAACTCCATTCGCGAAATTCATGTAGGAGTTGTGGAATCGAAAGATAATTTATCATTGTTGTATTTTTTTGTCTGAATAGTCTTCTCAAACGCTTCGCAATGTTTGTTCTTCTATTGTTAATACTCGAAAAACATATGTTCAGTAATAATGCACGTAATACAAGTCGCCATAATGACGCGTGACGTCTGTGTCGCCGCCACGTGAGAAGAGAATTGCATCGTCTTGGTCGACGTCACACGGTCCCACGTTATCTACGTAGAAACCAGCCTCGAGGTCGTTCATCGACAAAGCACGATCAATTAACACGAACGGAAAAGCAATATCGATGAAGCAACTTTATTTCCTTTTCTCTTTCTTTCCTTTTAAAACACCTTCATTTACATTCGATACATAATTCCGTCCCTATTCTTCCATTCCTCTCTTTTCCAAAAGATGCGCATCGCTAAAATGGTTTTATTCTGGATCATCCAAAATATAAGAACATCGATTCAACTCCCCAGCTTATGATGAAATAAATGAGCTTATTATAATTTATTAAACTAAACATTCGCTGAAGCGTTAGCGAGACTCTCCTATACGTTTTCTTCATTTTAAGTCCATGGTTGTACAGTAGATGTAGAGTAGGGTACAATTTTAGACGTGATCGACGTGTGTCTCACGAAGTCTGCATGTCGTCCCAGATTATTACTGAACTGTATCAAGAATAGCAGCACCGTTCGTCGGCATTCCTTAGAATCTATCCGTTCGAGGGACGCGAAAGGAGAGAGACCAAATCAGGATCAAGAATGGCGTATTTGTGCGCAGTGAAGTGTTTTTACATTCCCGAGTAAAAAAATGTGGATCATAAATTGATAAAAAAAATATCACTCGGCGATCACGTTCAAAGTGATCACCAAGTGATGTGAACGATGAGACTGCAGGATCTTTGTTTCATCATTGTCAGATCAATACAGTAGGTTGTGCTGATGGAATGTTAATATGTGTGCATGATCATTTTCAAATCTGATCATGATCATTCGTTAACCGTTTGTGTCAAGTTCTGATCTACGAACAATCTGGACATGATTATCCCAAGATCACTGTAATATTCATAATAACACGTCCCACAGACACATTATGTTGTTAGGGTAATGAAAAAGTAAAAATTGAAAACTCAATTATATGTATTGGAATTTTCAATTCAAAGAATTACAAAGAATATTATATTTTCAAATACACTTGGAACTGTTAATAAACTATATGGATCTTATAAATTCGATAGTAAATGGATAATCGGGTTCCCGATTTGCAATATAAGTATTTTATACAACCTTAGATTTGTATACATGGTTTCCTACATTCATTTAAACTTGAATTATCGTCTTGAAAGTACTTACTTCTCATCATCACTTTCAGTGGACTTGAAATGTACTAAGGGAATCCTGATCACACCGTTTCATCCTTGTCTAATGTTCCATCGAATCCATCAAATTTCAAGGGTCTTTTGAGGCGTACCTCTTCAAAATTTCTCCAAACTTGAATTTTCTTATCCAAAGTATTCACTCTTTGTCATCGTTGTCAGTGGACTTACCCTGGTAGAAATTCCTCTAGTAATTCGCGAGTTGTAACACTTGCCCTCATGAAAAACTAGAGTTCCAATTCAGTAACTTTTCAGTTCAATCACCAACTTATAAGTGCTCTTATATATATAATGTATATAAATATTACATTATACATTATATGTATCCATATTATGTATATCTAATAACATAATATAATAAATATAATAAATATACATATGAGGTCTCTAGTTTTTCACGAGGGGAAGTGTTACAACTCGTGAATTACTAGACAAATTTCTACCAAGGCAGGACTTTATTGAGAGAAGATCCCGACCTGATCGATTCATCTATGTGGTTGTATTCCTCCAAATACAAATTCTCCTCCACCGCTGTACCTATTGCACCGTGTGAAATAGTGTCACCAATAATATCTCATCGACAACCGTTACTCTTTCTAATCAGATAACTTTGTGATTTGGAATGAACTTACAACTTGTGAAAAATGATAGATTCAAGTGTTACGTTCATGGAGCTTTTTGAATAGACATAAATTTAATTTTCTTTAGTCTTAACCTTATGCATTTTGTACTGTTTATAACCTGGAGATGTGACATGTTTCAATAGATCATCAGTTATATTCAGGTGCATAGATGAATTCCGTGGAATCGATTTAGGTCGATAGGAAAAACATTCGAACTTAGTGTTGATGACCCTCTAATCTGCTCAACGTTTCCGAAGACTAGGAAATGAAATTCATTTCTATTCAAAAAGCTCCATGAAAGTGACACTTTTGAATCTATCATTTTTCACAAGTTGTAGGTACATACCAAATCACAAAGTTATCTGATTAGCAAGAGTAACGGTTGTCGATGAGATATTATTGGTGACACTATTTCACACGGTGCAATAGGTACAGCGGTGGAGGAGAATTTGTATTCGGAGGAATACAAACACACAGATGAATCGATCAGGTCGGGATCTTCTCTCAATAAATTCCTGAGTCCACTGACAACGATGACAAAGAGTGAATACTTTGGATAAGAAAATTCAAGTTTGGAGAAATTTTGAAGACGTACGCCTCAGAAGACCCTTGAAATTTGATGGATTCGATGGAACATTAGACAAGGATGAAACGGTGTGATCAGGATTCCCTTAGTACATTTCAAGTCCACTGAAAGTGATGATGAGAAGTAAGTACTTTCAAGACGATAATTCAAGTTTAAATGAATGTAGGAAACCATGCATACAAACCTAAGGTTGTATAAAATACTGTCTACAGTATACTGAATTAACGTGTATCATTTATATTGCAAATCGAGAACCCGATTATCCATTTACTATCGAATTTATAAGATCCATATAGTGTATTGACAGTTCCAAGTGTATTTGAGAATATAATATTCTTTGTAATTCTTTGAATTGAAAATTCCAATACATATAATTGAGTTCTCAATTTTTACTTTTTCATTACCTCAACAGCATATTGTGTCTGTGGGACGTGTTTTCTGATTATGAATATTACAGTGATCTTGGGATCATCATGTCCAGATTGTTCGTAGATCAGAACTTGATACAAACGGGTAACGAATGATCATGATCAGATTTGGAAATGATCATGTAACACACATTAATATTCCAGCAGCACAAGCTACTCTGTTGATCTGACAATGATGAAAAAAAGGATCATTCCATCAGCACAACCTACTGTATTGATCTGACAATGATGAAACAAAGATCCTGCAGTCTCATCTTTCACATCACTTGGTGATCACTTTGAACGTGATCGCCGAGTGATATTTTTTTTTATCAATTTATGATCCACATTTTTTTACTCGGGATATATCTACGTATGTGGGTGAATGCGTTGCACGCACGTCCATGTTATGCGTTACATAGGTATGTAAGATATCACGATACCTATAGGCAAGAAAGAAATCTCATAATAGCCAAGACACATTACTCACAGTCTATTTTCCGGAATGAACCGTACCCGACACGTTTGCAACCAATTAGATTTGTTCATAGCGTCTGAGGTAGCCTTTCGTGAGAACCACACACTCGCTCGCTCGCTTTCTTTTCTCACAATGTGTCTCAAGATACCGAAAACCGTGCACGATCTTCACCCGAAATGTGTCCGTATATATCTTTCTCGAAATCATATTTCAGGAAAAAAAAGCTCGTAAATACATGAAAAGACCAATTATCAACCTTTAATTGGTATCGTTATTTTCGTGAGAATTTTTCAAATTTGAATTCTCCTGTTATTGTTCATTCCTCGGTACTATTTCCATCTCAGAGAAATAAAGACATACTATGTCCTTAAATCCAGTTATATGGGAGATTTGAGGCATTAAATTGTTTTCCTTAGCGGTAAAAAAAGCATCGTTGAAAAATATTCGTAAAAAATTCACCACACGGAGAAAAAGGTATCTTAAAAAGTACCATAATTTATGGATTTTTAGCGCTGGTCTGACCCGAGTCTCAATATTTACCTGAACAAACCTCTAAAAGTACCATAATGGCTGGGACTTTTATAAGGAAGGTACCATACTTATTCTGAAAAGTCCAAGAAATTATGGTACTTTTAGATATTCGTGGAAGTAAATATTCCGACTCGGGTCAGACCAGCGCTGAAAATCCATAAATTATGGTAATTTTCAGGATATCTGTTTTCTCAGTGCATAAATTGATGGTTTCACTGTGAGAAATAACAATAAAATTATTACCTTTTATATTCTCCAGCGATGCTCTTTTATCCCTAAAGTGGCAGGTATTTTTCTCAATATTCTTATGCTGGAAAAGTCCTAATAAAACAGTGATTTTTTTCATAACTCAACAAATAATTCCCAACCTACACGCAAAAAAGTATATTTGAAAAAGTTCCATAATTTATTGAAGATCGGCGCTAGTCAGTCCATGACGGATGAAATTATTGGCCTAAATGAAGAGTCTAAGATACCATAATTTCTTGTAATAATACATCTAATTATGGTACTTTTAGAAGTAAATTCAGGTGAATAACTTTATTTGTCACAGACCGAGGCTGATCCTCAATAAATTATGGAACTTTTCGACACATTTGTGTTCTCCGTGTGCGGATAATTCGCTGCAAATTACTTGCGAAGGCAAGGACATTTTTTGTATCACATATGGGATAGCAAACAAATTCAGTTGTAACAAAATCGCTAAAATCCGAGCAGACATATCGCTAAATTTATTACCTCAAAATAGCGAGTCAGATTTCGCTGTCACAGAGAATTTTTTCTCTTCGTATGTTGATTCCGTACATGTACGAATATTGTGATGACAAAAAAGGGATGATTCAACGAGTGACCGAGACCGTAGAAATAATTGTTTCACCGTAAATGGCTTACATCGTAGCGTTTTCTCGCTTTGAAAATTGTACGCGCATGATGTGTCGTACGAAGGTACATTACGCGACTTACATTTTATGTACTTTAACGATGCAGATGATTCGTTCTAACAAATAAATCGTGAAACAAGTGTGATAGATGATTTCATATGGATTCATAAGTTCATCCCGTTAATTGATGAATAAGAAAAAACAAGTGATGTCATTTGAATGAATCACTATTCGCTTGTCACTCGAATTCGAAAACTTCTTAATCGCATTATCCACATCATACATCATATACATGATAATATTTTATCATATAAGATGCAATGGATTTCTTTCACCGGAGAGAGAGATTTTTAATTCTGAAAAATCATGATCCATTGGGAACCAAACAGTTGATTTTTTAAATGAAATGACCGAATTAAATGGAAAACAACCGCACTGTTTTGAGAAACAAGCCTGCACAGAACTTTTAATTGGAGCGTCGAGAGTCTTCCTTCACGTTTTTCAATAACAGGATCATTGCGGTAACGTTTCCGATTAGATCGTTACCGAAATGATAATTCAACTGTTATATTTATACCACACTCCTATGTTCAGCGGTAGATGAAAAACGTGTAGGTTACTAGTGTTTCGGACAAGACCGAGACTGGTCTCGGTATCGACTCCGAGATCGAGACGAGAAAAACAATTATTTTTCGAGATCGACACGATATCTGCCAAGCCGAGAATCTTGACGATACCGAAACGTATAAGATGCATTGTCGAAACCGAGAATGGGTAGAATCTCGACTCGAGGCCGAGACGATACTGATTTTGTCGAGACAAAAACGAGACCTAGACAAGAACGAAACATTATAGGTTATGTTCTTTGTTTGATGCATCTTTGTTACGTGTTCATTTATGAATTATGAGTGATCAATATATTCTCTTATTACATGCGTTACCGAGATGATCTTCAATTGAGATAACATGTATGTTTCATGTGAATCATGATCAAGAACATGAAATTGAAAAATATAATATGAGAATGACGGGCTCAGTATTTCACACTGCAAAACAACAGACTAAAAACTGCTAAGATCGAGCACTGCTTGGGACGCATGATTTTTTCAAAATAAAATCAAAATTTGCAGACATGATGTTTGACAAATTTTGAAACATAGACATGAAAGTTAATACAGAAAATTTCTCAACTTATCGTGAAGTGATTTCATTCACTTGAGAACTTTTCGAGGCCGTTACAGAAATGATTCTGAACCTTTTCAACATATTTTCACATGTAGGTTTTCACTTCATTAATTTTTTTTCGTATATTTACCTCTCAAAGTATGTTATGCTTGAAATACCACTGTGTCCAAAGAGTAAGGTGACATTTGAATTCAAACTCCGCGCGCAAATGTATTTGGGGAAGTGCTCTTATTTTTTAGGTTAGTAAGACTGTCTGTGATATTCGTATCAAGGGTCACATCTAAATATTCATCAATGTTTGAGATACGTTTCGTTTTGTAAGCTGCTAAAATTGCATTTTCTCATTTTTATAATTTCTGCATTTATTGAGCAAAGAATTTGTATTCAATGTTTGCGGAATGAATTTTCTGCTGTTGATTTGTTGAGGATGGTGCAGAAAGCTTTTGGTGATGAGGCTATGTTGGGAAAAAATGTTTACGAGTGATATAAAGAGTTCCAAGAAGGTCAAGAACGTGTCGAAGCAGGGCCGTCTTTCATAGTCAAGGGACCCTAGGCCCGAAATGCTTGGGGACCCATGTAAGGAAATCTTTTTGCTTATATATATGTATATAAATTTCTTTTTCGGAAATTTTTATTGAATGACCTTCGCAGTACAATGACAGAACAGAGATTAAATAGTTTGTCATTGATGTTTATTGAATCTAATGTACTGGATTGTATTGATGTTGAAGCAGTGATAACTGACTTTTCTCTCAAAAAAGTAAGAAATAAAATTATTTGTGAATGGAAAAAATTCGTATCATTTTTTACTTCTTTTATTATTTTACCTTTCAAAGAATTCCTTTTTTTTGTAAAATTAAAAAAAAATGGTAGTCCAAAGAGTTGGGGGCCCCTATCAGCCTGGGGCCCTAGGCCCGAGCCTACCTCGCCTATGCTCAAAGACGGCACTGTGTCGAAGACGAAGAGCGTCCCGGTTAACCATCAACCTCAACTGACGAAGCTCACGTCCAAAAAATCAAAGATATGATGCTTGTAAATCGTTGATTGACAATTAGAGATCTTGCTGATGATGTTGGCATTTCAAAAGGATCAGTCAACACCATTTTGAACTCTTGGTTTTTGCACCACGACAATGCATCGCCTCACACTGCATTGATTCTTCGTGACCAAGTCGTAAAAAACCCGACCCATATCGTTCCACAACCACTTGATTTGGCACCGGGCGACCTGTGGCTATTCAACAAACTCAAAATACCGCTTCGGGGACACCGTTTTGAGTCGATAGAAGAGATACAAGCCGGATCGAAGAGAGAGAGTTGAAGGCCATCCCGGAAATCGGCTTTAACAACTGTGCCGAAGATTCGAAAATCCGTTGGCATAAGTGCATTGTATTCGAGTGAGATTACTTTGAAAGCAATGAACTTGGTTTGGGTGAATAAGTAAAGATTTTTCAAAATGAATGCTATGTCACTTTACTTTTTGGACACAGTAGTATATCCGTGAATTTGAAAAATTATTTCTCTTTTATAGTATTTTTCTTGAGGGACTTGAAATCTCAATTACACGGAGAAAAATGCAGATTGAGAATATAATAATCTTTAATAGAAAATTGGAGAATATTTCTTAAATTTGTTATAAGAATAGAACGGTTTACATTTCTGTTGAATATTATTTGAAAAAGAATGGAAAATCATCAGTACCCAACAAACAATAAGGAGAAGTAAGGAGAATGACCCCATTCATGTACGCGACTCCTTTAATGAACATTTTGGTTTTTGATTTATAGTTCTTTTCATTTAGTGCTTCAATCTCATCCAAATATGACTGACTAGACACTGCATTAACCTTTGGTATGTAAATAAATCCAAAATAATATGTCATGGGGAAAATATGTACATTGAATAAACGATTGTTCGCTAATGGGGGCGTTCACCTCATGAATTTTCCAAAAGTTGCGCATAAAATTTTACGAAACGTATAATGAAATTTTCAAATCACTTATTATTGACTTTGTAAAATTGCGTACGCAGCTTTCCAGTGAAATTCAACAGAAATGCGAACCGTTTCATCTTTACTACAAATTTAAGTTATATTCTCAAATTTTGAGAAATATTCTCCAATTTTCTATCAAAGATTATTATAGTGTATTCTCTCAGTTTGATAATGACCTTTATAAGTGATATTTTTCTTGTGCAGGAAAAAATCGAGAAGTAATAAAAATTGTTTACTCGTTCGGAATATTTGTTATGTCGGGTATCATAACGCGATTTATAAACTATGCGTTCCTTCTCTTCACCCTGATATATCCGGGGCGGTGACGGCGATCGTAAGCACAGTACGAAGCATACATATGCGTTGTGTCAGGCTTTTATCACATACATGTATGTGCAATATACGTATCGGACGTTGGGTAGCAGTACAGCGCCACCCTGAATACCGGATGTGACGACACTCCCGCACTTGGCCCGACGCACTCTTGAGATGTCTGTTCCTCCTGCTTTCTCTTTCCTTCTTTCCTCTTTTCTCCTCCTTAACACCTCACTCACCATTACTATATTACCAAAGAACCCCTACCACCAACCCATTATACGTACCATGCTTTCACGTTATACACATGAGTTTTTGTCCCCCACTCGGGTCTTATTTACCCTCATCGTGCCGGCGACTTCCACCAGAGGCGCTAGCAAATCCCCTCTCTCTCTCTCTCTCTCTCTCCCTCTTTTTTTTCTTGTTTCGAGCTTTCTCTCTTTTTCATACGTGCTATCTTGTATTTCTCTTTGATCACAATGTACATGACTGTATCATGAGCTGTACGATTCACACAGCGTGCGCAGTCCCACGCGAATCTTTCGCGCTCTCGCGTGTCTCCTCATTCTCCTATCGTACGAACCTTAAAAACTCCTCCTAGATATTGGAATGTACACACTTTTCATCACGGGTTCATTTTCATTATTTCCCTTCTAACCTCATTGTTATTACTTTCTCCGTGTCTCGTATTTTGTACCTCCTCCTCTGCTCGTTCACCATTTCTAGTCGTTGGTTTTCCCAATTTGAAATGAATGAGCCTCTCCGATGCCATTATTAATTTCGAATGATGGACAGTGATGGACAATTACCGTACAATCAAAGAACAATTGGTGTGATATAAATGTACATGCATACGTACGTGTATGACGTACGTATACATCAAGAGAACACACATATACACAGTCATTTTAACTGCGCCGTGCAATCTTGGCTGGGCCACCCAATGGATGTATACATACCTACATACATACATGTACATGTACTTATCTGTTGTGTACTCGTGAGGTATATATGTGTACGAATACTTATATACACAGAAGAAAAAAAATTCTTGTGTCAAGAAAACATGGTTGTCTTCGTTATATATGAAACACGGATTGTCTCAGTTCAATGCAATTTGCTTGAATCAAAACAAAATTTCTTGATTCAAGCAAATTGCATTGAACTGAGACAATCCGTGTTTCATATATAACGAAGACAGCCATGATTTCTCGGTACAAGAATTTTTCTTCTCTGTGTATACATATATTTCATGTTCCTCTCTTTCTCTTTTCAAAAAGCCGTACAACCGTTCCGTGAACAAACCACTACTACTACTACTACTACTACTACTACTGCTACTAATGCTACCGCTATAACTGTTATGTATTTTCATGTACGCGCAGCAAACTTGTGCGTATCAAAAGACAGATGCATTATCTTGTGCTGTTATAATTGTTTCAAAGAAAAAGGAGAAGAAAACGGATCAAAGTGGAATTCGGACAGTTTTCTACAAGATCCAACATGTGTTGTTATGGTGTGATATCAACGATGGAATCCATTTATTTTTTGTGGTGCCACTCATGGTGGTGGTGGTGGTGGTGGTGGTCGTGGTCGTGGTTGTGATCTCTGTGACAAGAAACAGGAATCAAGCATCAATATGTTTCTTGACGTTACCTGAGAAATTCCTGTGAAGAATCGAGAGTCGTGCATCGAAAGGAAAACATGATGAAAATCAGTCTGGGTATTAATACGATGAAAGGTGAGAAACTCAATGAGTATTAGTAGAACACTTTGAGAAGAAACACGCGGGGTAAAGTACTGGCCAATTTTTTCTAGACTAAATATAAGAAGATGTATGTTCCTGAGCAGTCGAGGCGCATTTTTTGTGTCATTTGTTCCGAAAAAAATTGGCTTAAGTCCCGGCGGCGCTCGTATCTTCTCAATTCTCACGTGAATCAAATTTAAAAGTATTCCTTACAAGAACACGCCTAAAATGAAACCACGTCATGGTAGGTTATCTTCGTCACTCTAAAAAATACCTCGATATCATGTCCTTTTCTCTCTTCTCTCTAACTCACAAAGCCCCTTCTGCGAAAGACGTGGGCGACGTGTGGTATATGGCTTACGTAATACCTCGAGAGCGATAAGGCGAATAACGTTGTCGTTTCGAAGCATCGTGGGGCCACCGTAAAGTAACAATTCCACAGCAAAACGCCTTGTCGCCTATTTTCGAACCACCCGGTCACCACTGTCTTCTTTTTCCGATCTTCTTGTTTGCTCTTTGTATCCTATGGACCTCTGCATCATCGTTCACTCTTCTCGTTTATAACTTTTGTTATTTATTTTTTTTCTCTTGAAATATTCATAATTACGCTCGAGCAAGAAGAAAACTTAATGAGGTTTGAATATACTTTTCAGCCGATACTAACGGTCGAGATCTTTCTTTTTTCTTACGAAGTAATGAGTTGATTTTATTGCAATATCTCCTGCCAAAGAATTTTTTGCTACAGTTACGCCTCTAACAAAACTTGATTGAAGTTTCGATAAGATTCCGAAATATTTTGAGCGAAATAAAAGAAAGATTGACAGTGTAATTTGAGAATTTGAATTCGTATTTTTATAAAATGATAAGAATTTCACCTGAAAATGGGAAGAAATCTCACTTTTGACTGATATTTTGCAAATTAAAGACCGTAGAGTCCTTGAAGAAATGGGCGAAATTTTAATAGGTACTTTCTGAACAACTAAGCAATAGACACAAATTTAAAATCTGCAGTGATGAAGTATATTCCTGGAATTGAGCTTTGAATATGAAATTGGAATTGCAAATGATTCCTCGAAATCATGCAAACGATTATAAACATATTAACCTACAAATGTCTCATTTCGTGATAATTTCGAGAAAAATGTAGCACCACTCCGGAAGCTCAGAATCTATACCTTTTTCATACCAACAGAAGATCTGGCTTCCCAATTTTTTCCATTCGATTATATTATCGTCGATTGAAATGGATAAAGGGATCTAATCAAATTTTAGGTTTTGATGAAAAGAAAGAGCGATAGAGGGCTAGCCAATGAGCGTTGTCACAGAACTCCTCTATTCTCTTTTCCTTCTCTCTTTCTTTTATCCAATTTCCACTTACAGATTGTGACCAATTTCCCTCCTCTGTTCTTGAATCCCTATAGGGATACGCATATATGCGTATATGACATCATTAATAATCATCAAAGGCAAATGAGTAGACAACATTCATACCAATATTTCGATGAATTGTAAGAATTATGAACATAACCATGAATACGACAGACGTGTTGAAATACATCGTTCAAATCCGTGGTTATGTTCATAGCTCTCACAGTTCATCGAAATATTGGCACGAATGTGATCTACATATTTACCTTGAACGATTATCAATAATATCATGTTGAAATATAATCGACATCATAATCTGATGAAGACCCATTTCCTATTTCACATCTAGGTACACATCGCTGGATCTAAACAACATAACCACATATTCAAATTATGTTTACTTTGTTTATTGCGATTAACTCAGGATAAAATATGATTATGATTTAACATTCATAATGATGTCTTGGATTCATTTCTCTCCAACATCAAATATTTTTCGAACACGATGGGAGAAAAGTGAAGGCACATTATATGTATCTTTCAGTTTTCTTACATTTGATCACAAATTCATTTTAATGAACGATTCAAACTCCAACAATTCTTCGTCTTTTGTTTTTTCATGTGCCCATTTTCCTACTAAAACTGCACATAAATTATGCATTCATTGAGCACAATTCATCGGCCATAATTTCTACATAAATTCTACATACTCGTTTCACATGGGTATCTATTTTGACCTATTCAAATAACAATTTCTTTGATTCGAAGACATACTTTTTTCTGTGCACCTCAATTTTGAACAATTTAACAAGGGAAATTAATGAAAAAAACGATGCACATCGAGAAGATGCGGTATAGTGCCTCTTGATTGGCCATGAAATCACTACAATGCTCATGTATGTTTCACACGGTTGTTTGGGAAATGATTGATGAAATACGGAAACCGAAGTACAAAACTGGAATTCACTGTACTATTCTCACATTGAAGACAAAAGGGAAAAGGAATGGTCTTTATGTATTCATGTTATTTTTGTTTCGTATTTTCAATTAAACTTCTTCCAATCAACTTCACTAGTTAAGAAGACTAACTAACGCTAGTTGAGTATTTAATTGCATTGTTAATTAAAAGAAGACACGGTTAGCTCGATTCGATACATATCTCGCAAGTGATATATGTTCGCAGTGAAATATTTTTCTTACTTTTGAATTGATTTAAAAAGCGCATGGGATATTTTCAGTAATGAAATTCAAGTCAAACAATGTATTATAGTTTTCTCATTTTGAATGATATATTGTCTTGAATTTTATTCAGCAATCTTCTTAATCGCAGAAAGATCAATATCAATCGATTTTCCCATAAAAACTTTTTCGACATCGAAAATAACAATAATGCAGGGAGAAGAAAGAGACAAAATGAATGAGCGTAGGAATTGACGTTTGTCTTGAGGATAACCACTGAACATTGCAATTTTCCAATACTACTTCTCTTTTCTCCCGGTATGTTTCAACCCTCATTCCATCTCCCAATTTAAATTCAGTCGTTTTTTTTTTTCTTTTTATTCTTCACGTACGTCCAAGATGATTCACATTTCAAGCGACTTGTTTTTCTCGAGGGTAGATTTTTTTCATGGGAATCATTGTATATAATCACAAATAAATGCACGAAATACTATTCGCGAAAGGATGACGAGGATCTCTTTGTTCTTCAATCAAGGAAATATGATTTTTTGTTATTTGTTCCTCAACTCAATTAGGAATATGGACAAAAAGCAAAATGACGAGTTATCGGCGAGAGACGAGGGTTGTTGCGACAGTGATAGTCTCACGAGAGCTAGTGACCTCTCGTCATCTATCAAGGACACGGTGGCGGCAAGGTCGGCTTTGCAAAATAACGGCCTTGCGTTCTCCTCCAAATAGAACATTGTACTATGTTAATTCGACCTGGAATCTTGAATTTTTTTTTCTCAATCCTCTCCTCTTAATACGTTTTTCATAAATCTTGCAGTGCAATTGATATGTGCGTATATTCGAAGGAAAAAAAACATTCCTATCTCCGATGCGTGTGCCAAAAGGATTCCATAGTGAATCATCAACTTCGTCATTCGCGATCACTAACATCGTGGAGAAACGAACTCGTGCATCAGCACCTTTCATGATTGGTTTATCCAATAAAGGAATCGAGTTTCAGTACGCGCTTTTCATTTAAAACTAAACAAAAGTTATTGAAAAGACATTTGCTGCGGACGAAAAGAATCAAATTGATGCGTTGTACGAACCACAATTTTCCAGAAAGATCATCATACTTTAAAGTAAATATCTTGAAGACACGCTATAAACGTTATAAGTACCAAGGGCAACAACGCCCATGGCTCTCCGTTGTGTTCTGATCTGTTCCAACCAGTTGAGAGTTTAAAGAAAACCAGTATAGCCACTTCTGTACTTTTCAGCTTGTATATCGATTTTCATTTAAAAAGTTTTCAACTGTTTTCAAGATTTAATACCACTGGTATTCATCTCGCTACTTATTCTACGAAGATTCAATAATGGATTCTTCTCCACTCACATTTTAACGTTTAGAGAAAAATACAATTTCTCGACACTAATGTTAATGGACGTGGTTCTTTCCATCAGTTTATGCGCAAAGAATTTGAATGCAAATTTTGATGATTTTTTTTCAACGACAAAGAAGATGTACATGAAAAAGTAGATTGGAAATTTCAACTTCTTCTGTCGATTGAGTATTCCGTTCTTGTGTAAGTTATCTACATATTTGACGAACATTCTTCGCGTATTTGAAATATTCACAGTTGATGCCTCGAGGATCATTCCAAGGAAAGTCATTGAACTTGATCCATTCACTCGGGTTTGATTTGTTCTTCCTTAATCCATGCACTGTAAAAAATGTGGGAAATTTTTCTCCACAGTGTTGGTGGATTTCGTCCCCTCGTCGTGGGGGAATTGTTTTTCCATCAAAAATGAAGGATTTTTCCACCACTTTGAGGAAATATATTTTTTCTTTTTTTGGCGTTGAATCCTCTACAAATGAAGCAAAAGTCCATCAAATTATGGTAAAAATTTTTCCATCCATGGGGGGAACTTTGCTGTCACCATTTTTGAGGCAAAATTCCACAATTACTTTTCACAATGTGTTATAGAATCGGAAATGAGAAAAAGGATTTTGAGTTCTGCACGTCGTGAAAAAACTTACTTGAGATTCAGCGGTTATTTTAGAAAAGCATCGATATTTGAGAAATTATCCATTGCACAGGTATGAATGATTCAAAAAAATTCAGACTAAGAGGATAGTAACGATATTACAATCTCAAGGGTGAATGTAAAAGGGGTGTGACCACAAGAGCGATGTCTGTCGGAAACTGTAATACAGATTGATAGCTGTTGCACTGCTACTGCGATTCGTGAAAAAAACGCCGATATGGCGAAAGTAAATTAGCATATCGTTCATTCACATTTACTACAAACGTACCATATTGAAATCGACGACTCATCGTAACTTTACTCCGTTCCATGAATTATTATTCATTCATTAATGTATTTAAAGCGGATTGATATACCGTGTGTTTTTTTCTCTTTCTTTCAACTCTGTTAAAATCGATAATTGTGCATGAAAATTATTTCCTCGAACGGGACTTCATTCACGCGGTAGTTGAATATCTGAATGGAAATCAATAAACCTGATTTGTAATGCATTCGTGAGTCACGCAATTTATTTTGGGAACAATAATGATAATAATCACAACGACAGAAGGAGAGTACCGCTTCTTATCGTTGAGAAACTTGAAAAGGTAAAGTAATAAGTTACAGTAATGAGTCTCAATAGCTATCTCCTAGGTATCCACGTAGGTAATACGTTCCTCTTAGTGGGCGTACGTTATCGTATCAGAGTTTCTCTTCTTCGGATACTCGAATTATTCTCAAGCGTTTCATTATACTTGTCGTCGTCGACTCTATTGTTTTCATTCAGACGTGTCCACGTTTATAATATGGCAAAAAAAAAAGAACACAACGGGAACGATCCTCATTCCGGAGATATTCCATTTCCTTCCACGTACATATAGAAACGTTAACCCTTTAATTGAATCGACAGGAAGAAGAACTCGACAAGCGCTCGAACCGCGTTGCAAGTTTGATCCTAACTGTCCCGTTGGAGGTCGAACAAAAAGTCGGAATTTGGAAATCTAAAAATACTAGATGATAGGGCTTGGAAAATGAATATCAGTATCTGTTGACCATTTTTCTCTAGGTTACATGGTTTTCGAGGAAAAAAAAATTGCGGATTGCGATTCGTAAGACTTTTCCGACGACAACAATGTGGTGAAAGTTTGTAAAAATTAATTACGAATGAATAAATTTTTAATTCGAAGTGAAAATCACTTTTTCGATGCTTTGCATTAAAAAAGTGTCGGGGGAAGTATGAACTACAAAAAACGTCTAGCGACAAAGTTGTTCGCTAGTATATGGACAAACTTTGTGGAAATTTTTAGATTGGACGATGACTTTGTAAAATACAGCGATTTATTCATTAGAGCGGAACGAAAACTTTTCATGATTTTGCGTCGTTTACCCGTTAAATATTGAAATTCGTAGAAAAAAATGTATTCACTGGATTTCTCATCGTGAGTTCATGTTTTTTGGGTCAGAGAATCCGAACGTCGAAGAATTTTTGTAAAAATAGTTATGAATTTCGTTTTTGTAAACTATTTCATTGTATAATGAATAAATAAACAATTGGATGACAAATTTTACCAAAATCCTCCGATATTCGGATTCCCCGATCCAAAAAACATGAACTCACGATGAGAAATCCAGTGAATACATTTTTTTCTACGAATTTCAATATTTAACAAGTAAACGACGCAAAATCATGAAAAGTTTGCGTTCCGCTCTAATGAATAAATCGCTGTATTTTACAAAGTCATTGTCCAATCGATGTAAAAATTTCCACAAAGTTTGTCCATATAATAGCGAACAACTTTGTCGCTAGAAGTTTTTTGTAGCTCATGCTTCCCCCGACACTCTTTTAATGCAAAGCATCGGAAAGGTGATTTTCACTTGGAATTAAAAATTTATTCACTCATTATTAATTTTTACAAACTTTCAACACATTGTTGTCGTCGGAAAAGTCTTACGAATCGCAATCCGCAATTTTTTTTTTCTCGAAAACCATGTAACCTAGAGAAAAATGGTAAACAGATACTGATATTCATTTTCCAAGCCCTATCATCTAGTATTTTTAGATTTCCAAAATTCCAACTTTTTTTCGACCTCCAGCGGGACCGTTTGGATCAAACTTGCAACGTGGTTCGAGCGCTCGTCGAGTTCTTCTTCCCGTCGATTCAATTATAAATTCATTAGATAAACCGGTATTAAATGGTAGATTGCTCATCCAAAATGGGGTTAAAACACATCTGGAATTGTAGAAGTGATCAAAAGCAGAAGAAAAGGAAGAAGAAGAAGAAGAAGAAGAATAAAGAGAAAAAAGGAAGAATTTTTAACAACAGCTGCAACAAGGTGTCGTCTTTCCCGTAAAAGATCGCATCGTGCATCGGGACAGTTGTTTTGCTGCCGCCGATGTTGTTGCTGTTGCTGCTACGGCCAAAAATTATATTTTCGAATCTGCAACTAACCCAACACGAATTCCCTTTTCTCGCCTGCCACATGTCGCGGATAGGTAAAGGTATACGCGTTACGCCTCACGTGTACGGGCGCCTTCATAAACCTTTACCTGCACACATTTTACACACTCACACCCCTGTTTCTTCTACGGCCAGGGAACAGTAAGGTCGTTGACCTCATAACCTTGCCTACTTGAAACATAGATTTCCTGCAAAAAGTAAAACTTACTTCCATACTGAATATTAGTTGATTTTAAGATGCAGCCAAAACTAGCCCTGTTCCAACTAAAAGTAAGCACCGAAAACAAATGCCGACACAATGGAAAAGGCTGAATTCCAGTCAAATCTTCATGTGAGATGCAGCCACATTCAATCCGGCTTTTCACTGTGTTGGCAATTTTATGTTTTAATTTCTATTTCAAATGAACTATTCCAAATATTCAAAAATCTGGATACGGTTGTTGTATCGTTAATCGTGTGTTATGAAGAAATGATTTATAAACACGTTACGGTTCCAACTCTAGTTCTTTCAATCATGTTCAGGCACGCTTTTTAAATCTCTTCAAGTGAAACATTCCAATCCGGTTTTTGGAGCGAGAAAACTCACGCCTTTCGGGTGAAATCTTGATTGTAAAAAGTGAAATGTTCACTCCATTTTGGAGTTGCAATGAATAGTTCCTCCAAGAAATTTGAAAAAACATTACCATTTATGCCAAAGATTTGTGAATCAATAGGTACTTTCTTTCCTTTGTCATTTGCGAAATCAGCATATGAAGAACAAATATAACGCTTCAAAATGCATATTTACATACGGTGTCTCGTATTATCGTAATCGATCTTTAAGATGAGAAACGCGAAGGTAAATATCGTTTGGAGGGAACAAGGAGATGGGTGTCAGGTGGTTCGTGTGCTTAGAGAAAATGAAGTCTCGTTGTGGAACAATGGTTCATGACGTATTCCCCAGAAAGCACATACATCTTACTTCAGCTGACTCGTCGTCTAATTGATTTCCCAAACCTCTCTGCTTGTTGTTCGGTTTTGTGGTTTTCATTCATTGTCGTCGGGAGTTTCGCTCGGAGAGCGAATGCATCTAGAAACTTGGAGTTATGCGAAACATGTGTTGAGTATGAAGGGGCAAAGATCGTATGTAACATAATTAATAAACTTCATTCGAAGCTTGTTCGGTTGGAGTTGGTTGCTGATTATAACACGCTTTTGAATTTTACTTCAACAGGATTTTTCCTCCGTTTCTTAATTTTCACTCGTTCAAAACTGATTATTCTCAATGGAAAAATGGGAAGGGTAAATATAGTTTTACATTGAGAGGATACCAGTGTTAGTATCCGAGCACGTTGGTTAGAAAAGGAAACGCCTATACGATAGAAAGAGAGGCCCGAAAACGCTGGTACCCACTTAATGCATCAATTTTTTTGGGAGGTTCATCGTTTCACTGTCTTATATTTTTGAATGGTAAAATAGTTTAACCCACACTATTCCTAAACAATGCATTCATGAACATATTATCAACCAGTTGTCCACACGTCAGTCATCGTGTACCTCAATTAAGAAGGTTAGAGGGACTGAAAAAATCTATCCTGATGGTCAATACCCATCACTTTGAAATCCAATTTGACGAGTTAACGAGCTTACGTTATAATCGTTATGCACTGAGAGAAAACTTCACTAATGTTTATTCGGATAGATAAAACACGTGCAATAATTGAATTCAAAACTTGCTCCCCTATCTCAACCAAGTAATTTCATCTCTTAGTTTGATGTTCATAATAAAGATGCATAAAAATAATGATGTATCATTGATATAATTGAAGTGATGCCATACCAGGTGGATTTTCAAATCAATTTATACTCTCTATTGATGAATAATTTTCACAGTGTAATTGTTCAACTATATTTCGATGTCAATGATTTTATATGTCGAAAAAAACTAGAAACTTTTATTGTGAAAGTTAATGAATATTTTTAGGAAAATCGATTCAGTCGATTGTAAATATATTTGGCTATTCAAACTAATTTTATGATCCCCTCAAAAAATAGAGAATGCCAACGGAAGCGTTAGAAAAACAGATGACTTCCTCCGTAGGCTTTGCAAGAGCGGAAGTGCTGCTTCTTCGAATTCAAATCAGTGAAATTTCACTATTTCTACTGTTGAAAGTCGACCACTGAATGGAATCAATAGTCACTGGCCATGCAGTTGAAAGTGTTGCTGACTAATTGAATCAGTGAGACTTCACTGCACAGATCAGTGCATTGTATATATGCACTGACTCGTAGTGGTCGACTTTCCACTGCAATCAGTGAAATTTCAAATAATTGTTTTAAATTTAAAAAACAAATAATTGTTTTAAATTTAAAAAACAAATAATTGTTTTAAATTTAGAGAATGGAGATACGTATTAACAACTAGGATGAATATACGAATTTCTTCGTCATCTACGTTAGTGTGCAAGAAAAGTGCACATGAATTCACACTGGCCGACTTTCCAATTCAGTGGAAAGTCGACCACTGCGAACCAATGTGTATAAGTATAATGCACAATCAGTGAATATTAACTGATCTTGCAGTGAAATCTCACTGAATCAATTAACCAGGAACACTTCCAACTGCATAACCAATGACTATTCACTGATATTTCATTGATTTCATTCAGCTGTCGACTTTTAACTGCAGAAATAGTGAAATTTCACTGATTCGAATTTGGAAAGTATACATGCGTATGAAATGCAAACTTTGCACATAATTACACAAAATAATCTTTCAACGAATTAATTCTTCCTAGTTTATTCAATCTCAAAGTACTTTAATAATGGAAACAAAAAAAAAAGGGAACGAAGGATTATCGATTTGGACCGAGGTCTTTGAAAGAAAAAGAAATACAACCTGAGCTGCAGGGTAAACTTAACGGACCACAAACAGTCGCAGTCAAGTGGCAGATTGTAAACATCCGGTACCCATGCAAATCCGCCTCTGCAATGACGACTGCTGAGTACAAGCGATTGACGGGGACGCGATTCTTCACCTCCGTGTATTGTACGACCATAGAAAAGATTTAAATTGCATTGAGTTTTTTTCTTCTCTCTCTCTCTCTTCCTCATTACTCTGTTTTCATAACTCTTTCACTCCAATCTTTTTTTTTACGATCAAACTGCAATGAAACCACAGTTTTTCGATGAGTTGTTTCTTCTCGAATTGCCATCAGCAAAAATTTATCCAAATGTATTCGATAAAAAAGCTTTAGATGTACGAATTGATTTCAAAGACTGACATAGTCTAGGCGGAATCCGACTAGTCTTTCTAAATCAAAAAAGGTTCTTTCAGCGTGGATAGCAGTCCTGGATTCCTTGAATTCCTGGAATTATCCTGGTATTTGGGTTCTCCTTGCAAAAATCCTGGAAAATCCTGGACTCTCGTTTTGTGTCCTGGAATTTTTTTTAAATTTAAAAACGTCCGTTTTGTGTTCGAACTGTTTTATATTTTAGATTGGGGTTTCGAATTCTCATGAATTTTTTCCGTCTGTGGGGATTTTCTAGTTCACGTTTGCTTTTTTCAGAGTGTCTTAAACAAATCATTCCTCTTGCAATTTGTTCAGCTCATTGAGTATACGAGACCTATTGATTTGGATACTGATTGGATTTCGAAAATATGACAGGAGAATGAATTTTGCCGATATTGACGATTTGTGATTCAATTTTTTATAACTTCGATGAAAATGTACAGATTGAAATGAATTCCTATAAGAAAATCTTTATCTAGATGAGAGAATTAAGAGATGAGAGTTGCACCGAGGAAAATCGTACATCTGGATGTATTTGGATCAATTGACCTTATTTGAACCGAATTTTTATTTAAATATGAACCCAATGGAGTTTTAGTTGGATCAAATGAAAAATTTATTAAATCCGAATGAAGTTTTATCCATTTCAAACAACATGTACTTGGATCAGGTAAAATTTTATAGGAAGCAATGAAATGTCTACACGGAGAAAAATAAAGTTTAGAAAATTACTACCTTCTTACTAAATTGGCAAGATACGAGAAAACATGACTGTAATTGTTACACAGTGTAGTAAAAATCTGTACTTAATCGTCTGTAAAGTTGCATGCTCATGCTAAAGAGTGTCAGGCAAACCATTCATTTTCACTACATTGTCTATCAATAAAAGTAGTGTTTTCTTCTCGTATCTTGCCAAATTAGTAGAAAATATAGTGATCTTCTAAACTTTATTTTTCTCCGTGTAGGACCCCAAAAAAAAAGATTCGATAAGTCAAATAAAATTCATTGATAGTCATTGAATCGTATGCTTGCATATGGCCTGAGAATTATCTACTAACATTTATTTCAACAATTAGTTGATGAATACCACACATTTTTCTATGATGCTGAAGCTAGCGAACACCTTCTAGTGAACGAGTGGCGTTGGTTTTGAAGTGGACTGTACTTGAATGTCTTGATAAATTTGAAGTTGATTGTTAGACGGTTGAATATGAGAAAAAATGAATTAAATTTCATCATTTATTGAATAGTCTTCATGAAATTTTCCATCATAAATGTCCTAGAAATCCTGGAATTGTCCTGCACTGTAAAAAATATTCGGGATTTTTCTATACTAATGCAAAGGAAATTTCCTATACTTGTACGGGAAAAGCAAATTCCCGTACGCGTATAGAAATTCTCACATAAAAATATATCAAAATTGCTGTTTTTATTGGATTTTTACTGTAAATTTATAGGATTTTCCCCAACATTTATGGGGAATTTCCTATCCATACATGTGTTAATTACCTCACAGACATGTATGTGAAATTTGCCATAAAAATTTTTTACAGTGTGGGATTCGGAAAAAAGAATTCGCTACCCACCCTGTTCTTCGAATTGATGTGATATAACGAAATTTCATTCGCTCAAGCAATCCTAATGAATTATCTCGTGCAGATTCTTAACATGACTAATGATCTCAGCTGTTAATAAGAAGCGGCAGATTCACGTTTTGTATTGGAGGATGCTTAAACACGCATCAACTTATTAATGTGCTCATGTTTGAAGCTGGTTTTGTTTGGAACGGGTACAATATTTGCATCTACATGACAATAATAGTAATACGGAATATGGTTTTGGAATTATCACACATACGAAACTATTATACATGTATTGCTGATCAGAAAATAAATATCATTCTCGTGCGAGGAACACAATGACATGGATCACATTCCGAATACGAATCTAATTTACTTTTATATTCTCTATATTCTCAATTCGCAATTCCAATTTCAAAATGATGAATAACTAGATCTTTACCTTTAACCTATCGATATCTATCCATCCGTTCCCGATTGGTTTGAGTTATTTCAAAACCTCCTCTAAATCCCTTCGGATTTAGCTTACCGGTCGTATACAATTCGAGATGGGAAACCCGTGATGTTTAGTCGAAAATATGAGAAATACAGCCGCGTGTTGTCATATCAAATATTCGTTGTTGAGCACGGAGAAAAATTATAATGTAAATTTAACATCAGTGCATAGATAAAACTTTAAATGTAATTTCTACATCAATTTTGATGAAACTCACATGATACGTACATGATCATTGCTTCGGAAGATTGTAAAAATTACGCCAATCCAAAAATATATTTATTATGATATTATTGACCACGAACAATGTAAATTTTCCATTACACTCGACTGAATCTACTTTTCACGAACGTGATGCCATAAGGCATGCTCAACCACATTTCCACTTATTCAATTCTACAGCAATCCAATGTACATTCAACAAGTACAGTTGCTAATGTTACTCATGCTTTTTTGAATGATAATCTGATTTATTTCCCAGAAATTTTATTCTCATTCTCAAATATACAGTTACCGCAATCTGATGTGTATTCAACAATTGCTCCTGCAAAAACTACTCGCCTGTGTTGGTAATACTACTGAGAAGCTTTGTAACACTCCTTTTAGTTCAAAATGATTAAAATCGCGTCACAAAGATGGCGCAAACAGTTTCAACAGTTTTCCGCGAGTATCAGTTTGTTCCTACATTTGATATATATTAAAAACTTGAATCTCCACCCATAGCGTACGGTTAGTGATAATGATAGAATAAGGCGACATAACATTGTATTGTATCTTATTGTAATATGTAATATGTAAGATGTAAGATAATTCAAGCTGAGTGATTAAAGTTCATTTCACTGCTCAAAACTGCATTTGCATATATTGTCTCATTGCAAATTCAACAAAAAACACAACAGCAAGAATTAATTGGGAAGATACAATTTTTTTTATTTCAATTGTCAGTGAAAATTCATAAAAATGCGGCGCAAATAATGTAAAATTTTAATCACCTAAATTTTATCCCCATCTTTGTGGCTTTTGGAAAATTAACAAAAATTGTTGTAGTTATCGTAGTTCTCGCGTATGCATAAAGTATATGAATGAGCGATTGAAATTTTATTCAAAAATCCTAACATGTATTTTACATCAGACTGATGTACAAATTTCATAAGTTTGAAGTAAATATCGCTTGTCATACTGTTTATATTTCATTCATCACGACAATAGAATTTACATTTGATGTATGTGATAGTTATGAAGTGCGTATGTTAAAATTACATCAGATTGCGGTAGAATTGCGACGTTTTCAATTTACAGCAATAATGATGTAGAATTTCCACCGCAGAAATGCTATCCCTATATTTACATGTGGATTTTGTCAAATTCATCGCAATTGCTGTATCTGCTACCCCAAATTTTTCTCCGTGAGGATAAAACAGAGGACAAAGTTGTACATATGTTCTTTTCCATTCCCTATCTTCAAATTCTCCAGAGAGGTTTTGAATAGCATTAACCATTCATCAATTTTCAATGGAAGATTTTCCAACAATTTTAATCTATCCTATGCAATCATAATGCAATCGGTCACCCGATACTGTCGCTATAGCAACGCATAAGGAGAATGAGCAATGGCGGCGGCGTAAACTCCGACAGAAATTGTACGGTTCTACGAAGCCAGGTCGAAAATAGTCAACCAATATTGTGGAGGTTTACTTCCTGCTGTGCTTGCCGTTTTCCAACATAAGCACATCGCCTTATTTTCATATTTGTTAGCCATTGTTCCTTCCTCTCTTCCCAATTCACCATGATTTTTCCCTTTCGATTTATAATTTTAATTTTTGCAGGGTGTCCAGGCAAATTCATGTTTGAAATTCCCTGACTTTTCCAGGTTTTCAAGAAAAAAATACCGAATTTTTCCATACCTAAAAAATTATTTCAATAATGTTCATTTTTTAATGTTTCAATACTCTATCATTAGAACAATCCATATTAACACATGCAAATATATTATTTTGAATAAAATCATCATAAACATAAACCTTCACAGCAGAGAGAAACCACACAGCACAGACATGCAAAAATCATTTTTGAGAATTTATACTGAATCCATCAAGCGCCAATTGGATTCTTTACGGAATGTATGAATGGAATTGGTGAATAAGAATCATAAAAATTCCCAAACCGATTAATTTATTTAAGTAGATTGAGGGGTCACCAGCGTGTCATCCGAGTAAACATTTTGTTTGCAAAATTGCTCCGAACTGAATGGAGGAAAAAGTCTGAAATTTTCAGGGAACAATCTTCGGTACTTCATCTATTGCGGTGCAGAGCCAGAATTTCAAATTTCGGACACAAATCCTCTTTTACTGACGAAGAGAAAAATTTTCATGATTTTTCCTGAAAAAAAAATCAGATTTTCCAATTGCTTGAACAATTATCGTTTAAAAAATTAGTTTGAAAAGAGCATGACACGAGAAAACTAAGAGCACCATTCCATCCTACACAAAAAATTACAGAAAAAATTTTTATGAAAAAAAACAAGAGCACAAAAATTACATCTACTAAACCGTATTGATTGTTTATTTATTTTTTTATAACAACTCGAGTTCTGAAACAAACTTCCAAACTCCTGGTCTCTGTGTAATTTTTTTCGTAGAATCGAATGGTGCTCTTAATTTTTCTCGTATTATTATGTTTTCTTAAACTAACAGTTTAAACAATAATTGTTCAAACCATTGGAAAGTATTTCGTTCATGATCAATCATCTTTCTCACCCTTGTCCTTATTCCCATATTCACTTCTCCACAATTCTCTTTGGCTTGGCTACGGATAGGAGTAGACTTCGATAGATGTAAGTGTTTATTGACTTTTTTATAACAAATCGAATGCTGGAACAAACTTTCAAATTGCCGTTTCCCGTGTAATTTTTTCCATACCCGGGTAAATTAATCCAACTAGTGGTGCCCCTTAGACTTGAAAATCCTGAAATCGACAAATTTTTTAAAATCAAGAATCGAAATCCCAGAAAATTCGAAATATTCCCTGACTTTCCCATATAAAATCAGATTCCCTGACTTCTCCTGCACGGAAAAAATCAGTGATCCAAATTTTCGTTAACTAGTATGTCACTTTTGGACGGAGCACAATTTGGAAAAGAATTCGTACACTGGATTTTAATAATTCGTTGACTCTTTCCATTATTTCGATGATGAAAATAAAAAGTGGATTCCATTGTTCGAATAGTGAACACAGTTAACGAATTATGAAAATCCAGTATACGAATTCTTTTCAAACTTGTGCTGCGTCCAAAATTGGCATACTACACTGAAAAAAAAAATTTATTCCAGTCACATCAATATTTATTTGTCCTGTACCAAAGAAATATTTATTAGAATTAACAAAATATTCTTTGGAACCAAAATAATTTATTTGAATTGAAATAGATGGTTTTAATCGTTTATTTGATTCCAATAAATTATTTTGGTTCCAAAGAATATTTTGTTAATTCTGATAAATATTTCTTTGGTACAGGACAAATAAATATTTCTTTGATTGGAATAAATTTTTCTTTCAGTGTAGTCAACGAAAATTTGGACTACTTATTTTTTCCGTGTGGTTCCCAGGTTTTCCAGGTCCGCTGGACGACACCCTGTCTTTTTTAATAAGATTTTTATTTGTAAAATGCTGAACGTAGATATTAGAAAATCAAACAATCAATGTTCAAAAGAGTGATTCGATCAATTCGAGTGATCCTTTTCAATTCAGTTCATTTAAGAATAATAATATATTTTGCTCTTAAATTGCGGTTATTTTTGTTCTCACGCTGAGATAAGAATCCAAGAGATTTTTCGTGTGAATATACGATATCCAGTTTGAATACGAATGGAATAAAACTCATATTACACTGAGGAAAAAGTATTCGAAATTTATTTTTCTTTGACCCCGAGAATGGTTTGTTTATAATGAAGAATCTACAATTTGTAAAAGGAAGAAAAAATGGAAAATTAATGTCAGTTTTTAATTGGATTGAGAAAATTTCGACCGAAGAAGAATATATGCTTTTGAATTATAATATATATTTGTTTTATTCGATCCAGTTCCAATTGATTTCACTCGATAAAACTTTTGTGTACGCCCGATAATTCAACTAGAGAAATTGAGATTCGCTGTCGACGAATCATTTACACTCGACGCTTGCATTCAAAATTCGAAATGGCGTTCGACCGGCAAAATGGTCGATGCCGGATGGTATCCTGTCTCTCTACCTCCGTTGATGGTGGTGCTGCTGCTGTTGCTGCCGTCACTATCCTTCCTGCTGCTCGCTCGCCTTTCACATCTACGCGCATTAATCGTATCACAAATGCAATAAAACGCCATCGAATTTCTTCTTTCTTTTTGATCATTCCCCTTTTTTTCTAACCCTTCCGAAAAGTTTACATATAAAAAAAGGAGTAATTGAATTATCGTGATTTTATCTATATTATATAACAGTTTGATGGTAAAAGTTGAAGAATTTATCATTGATTCAGAACTGTTATCAATAAAACAGCTCTGAAAAAGTATCTACTCATGATTCTATCTTAATTTTGGAAAAAATAATCTCTTTTCATAAGATTTAAAGCATATTTTCACGTCCATCGATCCCTTATTCAAACTAAACAGAGGCAAGCAAAGTGTTCTCATGGTCAGATATTCGTATACGCGTACATGATACGTGAATGTGTGAGTACAGAGTTTCGTAGAAAGAATTTCTCATTGGTTCGTACATACGTTGCATTTTAATGCACGTGACGCCGCTTTTCATAATGGCTTTCCTCATCTAAGAATTTAACAAGTAAAGGAAGGAAATGACGCGCACTCTCGAAGCCACGTTGAATTACATCGCAAAGTATGCGATGCTCATCGTGCTTTCCGTTGACGGTTGCCCCTGTCATCGGAAGGTGCGCTCAAATTTGGATATACGTGGTGTCCGCGTGCAACGTGTGACCAAAGAGAAGAAAGAGAGAAGGAGAGTACGAGATGAGAGATGTTCGAGTAATCACCGGCAAAATTGGTTGACGAGATAGTCAGATTGGCCGTTGGCCACTTGGGTGCTCGATTGTCCAGACACGCCTCTGGCGAAATGAAATTTGATTTTGTCGGGCAATTTCGCGCCTAAATCAACGACGACACGACAAACGACCAAACGAACGAAGGGAAAACGGTGAAGGAGAAAGCGAGTTGGGGGCTTTCGCGTTATTCGAGAAATAGAAAGAGAACAGGACGCAACTACGTTAAGTTGCCCACACTCTTGGTGGTATTGGCCTCATTGAACGCTCAGAGGCATCTTGCTGAGTGTCGAGTGGCCTCTTAAGAGTTCAAAGGGGTGATGGTGTGTGGGCAGTGAAACTTTGAAGCACGGAGAAAGAAATAAGGGAGAGGGAGGGTAACTCGATGTCGTTACGCGATTTTCAGGGTGTCGAGAGCATTGATCATTGTTATTAGGAAATCACACGAAGAGCCTTTGCTATCGCCTCAGTATCCTGTTGTATCCAACACCCATAGTAAAAAATCCCTCCATATTGGAATAAAATTCTTATATATATATATACCCAAAACTTTGAGTCGTTAGAGAAGTTACAAGAACTTGTTCGTTGAATTGGGTCACGTGTAACAGTTTGTTGATAACAACGTTGAAGTACTTGAGAAAAATTTACTTTAACGATCATAGTTCCAAAAAGGTGAACGAAAACAATAAAGGAATATGTATTCATGTATATAAATGATCTTTGAGTAAGCTTCCCACGCAGGGTTCAGGGTACGCAAGAAACCACCTCTTATCGGTGTAAAAAAATCTGGGATTCTACTAAAAATACAACGACAAAAAAGGATGCGTGTATGTTGAACCCCGAACAATGATGCTCAGACAAGGCTTCTTCTCTTCTAGCGAATTGTGTTGTTTTGAGTATACGCGATCCAAATACGTGTGCGTATGCTTACGCGTATATATTTGTGTGTGTGTTAAATAGAAGAAGAAGAGAGAAAGAAAAAGAGATCGGGTCCAAGTTTATAAGGATTCCTGGAAGGGCGGTGATCTCCCTTGGGCTTCTTTCATCTGGACCGCGGTCTCCTTCTTTTGGTCCCTTTCTCACTTCCATCTCTTTTTATTCATTGTAGCTCGTACATTGAGCTTCTCTTTCCTCATAGAAAGATTAAGGTTCCTTCAGGCTTGAAAAAGAGAAAAGAAAAAGAGAAAATATACTTAGGAAAATTCCAATGGGCAAAAGAGGAAGACGCATATCATTGCTTTGTTCACCACATCCCTGTAACTAATAAGCAAATTCTTCGTATCATTGTGGAGCATTGAGAAAAACGGTAATTCATTATTCGACACGGTAACTCTCTGTGTAACGTTGTTGTAGAGTATGAATAAATGATTCTTTTCCTGTGATGGTAGTCAATTTGGGATCAAGATTGAAATCATGCTTTCCATTAGGTTTTTTTCCTGGGTTTGGAGGAATTTAACAAATTTGATGTCTTCATCGTATCATTATATTATTCTGTGAAAAAAGTGAATAGCTGAAACAGCAGTTTCACATGTTTATATATAACGGCAAATCATGTTTTTTTTTTTTTTTTATTTAATAATTATGATTCATATGATCGATATTTGTGATTTATTGTTCTTTCTGTTACAGGTAAGTTTCATTCACTCCAACCAAATTCCCTTTCGCTCGATTCATCTGGTAAGTTTCTTCAAATTTTTCTCGACATGAAGGACACTTCAATAATAAACTTGACGATGTAACGTGGCGCTGATTGAATATCCCGTACCTAGAGTTGCATTCAATGCAGACATCACTTGTTCTGAAAGCAACATTATCAAACATCGTGTAATAGTTATACTAGATTGTTTTTTGGAACTTCAATCCTTCCTGTGGACGTGGTGAATCCAATTCAGATTTTCTATCACATAATCGGAATACATACATTTTTAATTACATACCGTTTTGAACTGAACTGAAAAAATTGATACCTTAGCTTTTCCATTGTTATTTTTAACTGTATCCCGACAAATCGTTTCTAAATTTTGTCCGTAACCGATGGAAAATCATTCCATGGTGTATTTTTGTTGATGGGAAGGGGTGTAGTCATCTTAGGATCTAATCGTACTTATTCTGCAGTCTTATGGCTGCGTAATACGGTCAAATAGAAGCCACGTGAAGGCTCAATCACTGGCTCTGTGTAATCATTTGGGTAACATCAAATAGAAACCATTTTGTGCATAGATGAAATGATTCAATAAAAACAAAATTCTGAAAGTCCTAGATTTCAGTCAAAGAATTATTTGGAAGATGAAAATAATGCTTGAATATCATCGAGTCGATATATTTTCGATTGACGCACGCATTTTCACGTAATTTGTTGCGAAAAAAGTGGCGCTCGAGGAGATACTCCTTGCAACTTCGCACGAAAAGAAATGATGTAGTTGATATTTGGATAGTTGATAATTAACTGTGGTAGCTATTTTTTAGCTGGAGCAATGAAGGTGATTGCTCAAAGTAGTAGCTCAAATTTACATATCACAGCGTCATTCCTAGCTATCAAAATATCAAATACACGAAGTACACGGAGAAAAAGGTATCTTAAAAAGTACCATAATTTATGGATTTTTAGCGCTGGTCTGACCCGAGTCTCAATATTCACCTGAACAAACCTCTAAAAGTACCATAATGACTGGGACTTTTATAAGGAAGGTACCATACTTATTCTAAAAAGTCCAAGAAATTATTGTACTTTTAGATATTCGTGCAAGTAAATATTCCGACTCGGGTCAGACCAGCGCTGAAAATCCATAAATTATGGTAATTTTCAGGATATCTGTTTTCTCAGTGTAGCTATCACAGCTAATTCCAAGTTACTATAACGAATTTTTTTTTACCGTGCGATAATTTCACTACATGATTTCTTCACCATAATAGAATTAAATTTCAACTGGTTTTTAAGAATGAGATCTGAATTTTCCAGGAAAGTAAAATTTACACTCCCATATAGAGTGAAAATTCACTATAATGGCGTGAAATTCTTACTTTTATCGGAGGTGCAGTATTCTCACTGTTTCAGATGCGATTTTCATTTCCAACAATTCACAGAGTGGACTCGAGACTCTTGAGCGAAATTCGAAATTATTTATTTTGACTACTTTCGAAAACAAAAACCCCATCGAGTTGAGGCCCATGGAGCTCCAGAAAAATGGCCAAAATTTTGCTACGTACTTTTCCAACAACTAAGCATTACATGGAGATTTCTAATGTGCAATGATGGAACACATAGCTAAGATTATACTTTGAATACGTGGTTGAATCTGGAAAAGATTCATGAAAATTATGCGAAGAATTATAAACATAATAACCTACAAATGTCAATAATTTCCACAAATTATTTTCTTTCATGTTTGGACATTACTTTGGAGTTTCAATTTATATTCAAAGTCAAACCTTGGCAATAAGCTTCATGGCCGTTAAGTGTGGACGTGGAATAGTTGAAAATCACAAGATGATTGATTTAAAACAATTCTCTTTCTTCCGATATCTAGACAAGACCTTTCTCGAGGCTGTGACAATTTTTAATCAACCTTAGTATTTGAAATGAAAAAAAAGTATCTTTCACATTTTCTCTCATTGCATTCTTCCAACAGTTGTACATTGACCTATCCGATCGTGCATAATGGCAGGTTAAACTAAGTTTTGTTAATTCAACTCGGGAGTTTAGAATCCACCCCTGAATCAGGTTGAAACTTACATAGGACCACTATCGCCGAATCTCCGACTGTAATAAAAATTTCGTCTCCATCCGATGATCACAACGCAAACACGAAACAGAAGATTTTTTTCCCACTCGAAAAACTATTCGACTTTTCGACTATTGAATCCTCGGGAAAAATTGAAAAGAAAATCGTAATAAAATCTTCCCCATCCACTAACGAAACTTTGCTGATGCTATTTTTTGAAAAGCAATTTCACAATGTAGGATACGGATCATTGTCAAATTGAGGATTGAAGATTTCGAATCCCTCAAGAAAAAAGCTATGAAAAAGAAATGATTTGTTTAAATTCACAAATATATTTCAAGCGTAACATGCATTGAGAGGTCAATAAACCGACTGAAGGAACGAACTTTTTTTTCGAAATTTGAAATTCGGGCTATGCCCCGCAATTCGTAAAGTATCAAAGATTGTTCCCTGAAAATTTCGGACTAAGTTCCATAAATTCAGTTTTGAGAAATCTCGCGGACAAATTTTTTACTCGGATGATGTGCTGGTTTTCCCTTAATAATTATTTTATTTAATTTTTTTCTTCGGAGTTTGTGCGCACGAGAAAAATAATTTAGCTGCGGGAGCTAATTTAATGGCTATCCGTGTCCGTGCTAGCTACTTAGCTGCTGCAGCTAAATTATGTTTTCCGTGCGTTCCATTTTCTCCCTCGGTTTGAACCCCTTTGAGCCCTGACCAATAACTGAATGTCCTCCAAAATTGTGATTAACCCTTCGTCTGTAAAGCAGAGGATTTCGTGTCCTGGTCAAAACGATTCTGGTAAAAGTTTTTCAATTTTTGATTGATTTTTTTAAACAAAAACATATAGAAATACCCGAGACCCAACAATAATATAATTGATATGTTGAGTTGGAGGTTGTCAACAGCAGCACGAATTCTTTCAGATTTTTTTGATCATTTCAAGTTGGTAACACAGGGTGTCTACGACTCGGGAAAATCCGGGAAAAAATGGGAAAAGGCCGGGAATTTCGCGCAACCATCGGGAAAAATTAAAAATAGTTTGAAAACATTTTTTTAATTAATTTTTTAAATGAAATGATTAGAAAATAGGATGCAAACCACAAAACATGCATTTTTTGTTACACAGAAACAATTTACTCACTAAATGATGAAACAGATTTCATATGATATCTAACCACTGGATAAAATGTTGCGAAACGTTTTTAGAATGTCCCAGAAACAATTCGCAACATTTTCTCCAGTAGGATATTTTGCGTTGCCAATCATTATAAAGAACAAGAGTGGTCATATTTCAGAAAATCAATTTGAACAGTGGTCATTATTAGATTCAATAGAATAGATTTGATACATTTTGTTCAGCTTATGAATGAATAAGAAGATTTGAAAATCAATGACTCTCTTAATTGCATTACGAATACGATTATTATTCTTTTCTAGGGTAATATTCTACCTCTGCAGCGTCTGTGATACCTGAAAGGTCTAAGTATGAGTCAAGGTGGGGAGAATAGAATACTAATTAAAGTGAATTTCGCCCATAGAGATTTTCTGTACCTCTTTAACTGGCGTGTAACAAAGAAAAAAAGAGAGAGGGGGGATTTCTATGAGCGCCTGCATATGATAAGCAGGGTACACTGTTAAAAATTTCTTGGAATTTCATTTATTTTTCAAGTATACTTGTAAATGAAATTTCCAAATCTTGGTGATTGAATTAGGAATTCAATTACATGTAATTGAATTTTCAATTTTTGCTATATTATATTATTCATAATGATATTCATAATCATATTGACATTGAAAATCAGTTTATTCAACATTTTTTCATTTTGTTTTGAACACAAACTCTGAGTGAGGCGTTAGCGAAATTGAGTTTTGAACTGTGTTCTTTTGAACTTCATTGTATTAAAACAAGACGATATTGCATACTACAATAACTTCACCACAAAATTTTTTATTGAATTCTTATTTGAAATTTGTGTAAAGTGTAGTCCATCATAGTCATGGGCACGTATGGGCAGCCCGGTAATACTTTCGTATTCCCGAAGAACTTTTGGGAATCTTATATTTATAAATACATCTTCTTATGAGGTTGATAAAAAATACTACTTATTGCAAATGCTGCGAGAACACAAAAGTATTCCCGGGCTGCCTATCTACGGCCAATGTTAGACTGAATTTTATAATTTGTCTTACGTATTTACAATTTTTAAATGATCCTCAATCAACAGCATCCGTGAAGAAATCTTTTACATGATCTTGAAACATAATGCTTGAACATTTTTCTTCAAACAATCACACTCGTAACTAATTTTTCCCGGACATGAATAAAAGGAGGTGTCGAAAAGTTAGTTACATTATTCACGAAGGAAAAATCCAAGGAATTTGTAGAGTATTTTTGAAAGTTTATGCAATTAAATAATATAATTTTTCGCAGTATGATGCCGAGGGTATTTAAAATTTCTTCCCCTGAACTTTTAGAAGATATTTGATATTCATTTTTGTAAAATTATTTCATGGTCGGGAATTTAGGAAAAATATCCGGAAAAAGTCGGGAATTAGCCGAGAATTTTGAAATTGAATTTTGGTAGACACCCTGTTAACAGCTGAACACAGATGGTTTACGGAAGACGGACACAAACAAAAAAGGTTACAGACGAAGGGTTAAGAATCAAATACTATAAAATTTGAGAACTATTTTGAAGTTAGAATGTTGAACCCTATGAATGAATGCCCTAACATGAGAATTGAAGGGGGCCAGTTTTTGTCTGACTTTCACCCAAGTTCTGTACGTCGGGTTTCTATCGAATTCAAGTTGAACCAATATCTATGCTTACGTGCGTTTTTCAAATGTGTTGAACACTTTGGGAGCAATGTCTTCTTCCAAATACCTTTTTGGAGTTTCTAACGAAATGTGAATTTAAACAGATGACGATTCCTTGTGAAGAGGAATTGTAGAGAGGTCTGTCGTTTGGGGTACAAATCGCATGCATTCGTCCTGCCGCCGTTATGACAAGAAAACTTTATTCCTTAAAAACAATAAAAGAATTCTGGGACGTCATATAGGGGTGTGTGTGTACGCCTAAGTGTATACATATTACTTACACTTACTCTCTTCTTGCTTGCGTGAGTTCCCGCATGACGAATCTAAATGTCGGGATTAGCCGGTTCTTACACAGTTCACCGTCTCTCCGTATTTCTTTCTCTCCCCCTCCCCTTTCTCCCTCTCTCTCTCTTTCTCTCTCTACACACAAATAACACTCTAGTCAGACAAGGAAACGATACGACGTAGCGTATATACATATATGTATGTACGTACATGTAGATCTTGTTCTTGGTGGCGGCAACTGAGAGTACTACTACTACTACTACCAACACCACCACCACCACCACTACCACTACTACTACTAATGATAATGATAATAATCATAATACTTTACCACGATTCTTGTAAGAGAGTGAAATAGAGAGAGGTTGGCGAAGAAACCCAGTGGGAAGAAAGAGAAAGAAAAAACCTACGACGCAATTGCTCCCGCGGTAGGTATACGTACGATACGAGGAACTGCGTCGTTCAAATAAGGATAGGGAGGAGGAGGAGGGTGAGTTAGAGAGAGGAGGGGAAGGAGAGAAGAGAGAATAAAAAAAAAGAACAAGGAAAGAGAGTAGGAGAGACTTGAAACCGAAAGAAAGAAAAAAAAAAGAATAGAGAAATACGTATATATTTTGACTTATGTGTGCGACGAGCGTATACACGTAAGGTTACGGGCCAGTCACGTGGTTCTTACTCAGTTAATACCATGCGAATCTCTAACCATCCGACATGAGCCATAGTCTCATCTTTTTCCCTCCTAATAGAGTCTCCGAATATTTAAGAAAGACAACTATGTAAACCACATCGGACGATTAAGGATTCACCCAGTATATGCGCTCTTAGAGAGACATCTACGTATTAAGGTATGTTTATGTATCGTACAGGCTACGGTTGAATGTGTATGTTTTGTGTGTTTGAGATCATATGTGTGACTGCAGGTATGTGTATGTGTGGTCAGAGAGCGGAAGAGAAAGAGGAGAAGGAGGTAGTAGTAGTGGTGGTGGTGGAGGTGGCGGCGATGGAAAGAAGAGGGAAGAAGAGAAAGGGAGGGAGAGTGGTATGCGGGAAACGTTTTCCTCGGTTCCCACGGCGCGACGCCTTCCTCTCTACCTCCCTTCCGTCTTCTTTTCCCTCCACTCTTATCCTCTTTCTCTCTTTACACGTACACGTGCGTATGTATTATATATATATATATATGTATATACACCTCTAAAGCTCAAGTGTCTCAGGGTGGGAGGCTACCGACGCCACCGTCACAGCCACTGGACCGCCTGAGACGTTGCTGCTGCTTTTAAGAAGAGACAAACCGATCTGGAGCTGTTTATATTATATACGAAAGAATTTACATGTATACGCACACTTTAATGTTTGCACACAGCATGCATTGCTCTTCATAAACCCATGTTTTTTTGTTGGATTGGAAAAGATTTTATCGCTCAACTTTATGGAAGAGTTTAACATTACTTCGTTGAATATCGTAAATCATCCTACCCAAGATTTTATAAAATTACCCCATTTCAATACGGTAATATACCCAAGTAACACGAAAGTGCTGTGGACATGCCACTTGGTTATATTCATTTAGTCCAGCAAAAAACATTTCATGGCACGTTTATAGAACGTTCATTTTCGTAAACGTACTATGAAGATAATTTGAACGTATTTAGCTGTACCGAATGCATGTCATAAAAATATTCTATGTACGTCGTTGTGCTACTTGGGTATTATCGAATACACCATCTTTGAATTTTCTGATCAATTCTTCCAATTTACACTGAAGTTCAGTTGAAATTCACCATTTGTTGTACCTATCCTACGCATAAGCTTCCTCCATCGAAGATAGATGAATCTTGGAAGTATTAATGAATGTTCACGATCTAGGTTCTAGGAGAAATTTGAGAAAGTTATCATGATTGGCATAAGTTTTCGGTACGAATTGATCAGGATTACTGTTATCACTTTTTGTAAATATAATTTGTCGTTCGAAAACAGTAGAAATTTCAGCATCTTTGAATTTTGTGCAGTATAAAGAATAATTTCAGACTTCTTTCTCGTGAGTAGAGGCCTGATCTTCACTTGAGCTGTTGCAAACGACCAGAGTAGATGAGTTGGGCTTGCAAAAAAGTTGCAACTGAATGTAAACTTCCTCTGTAAGCTTGATTCAGATTGATTTGGAATCCAATTATATTTTAACTTTCAAAATTATTCACTCAATCATTCACTTTACTTGCATGATACGTGGGTGTTGGAGTAAAAATATCATGGCTAAATCATTTCGCTATCCAAACATCAATCCTCAAAATTGTCCTGTGGCTGCAATTATTTCAACTATAGCAGGGAAAATAGTGCATACCTGCCTCGGCGAGTTCACTTTTTCTCCATTAAGGGAAACACGTTCTCCCCTCACAAGGCATCACGATTCATTGAGGAATATTTGAGGTTATTGTTCAAACAAACGAATTTTGTGTGAAGAGCAAAGTAAGCGAACAAATAGCACGTGGTGGAAATATAAAGTAACGAGATTTGGATCTGAAAGTAGATCCCAAGCCGATGAAAGAACAAAATAATCTAAGGAAGAAGAAAGAATTTTGTGTTTAGTGAGAAAAGGATTAAACCAACTGCGAAAGGTATTTGGTGGCGCCGCGCGAAAAGTCGAAAGAAGGAGAGGGCACATTGAACGCGACGATGATGATGAAGAAAAAAGAAGGAAGGCATTTTGTTGTGGACCAAGAAAAGAAAGAGAAGGTACAGGGCTCCGAAGATGGGTCCCGGACTCACCGCCACCGCCACGCCGACGGTGGTGGTGGTGGTTGTTCGAGAAGAGGGAGGACGTGGGCAGAGAGAAGAAGTGAGAGAGGGAAAAAGAATGAAAAGAGGTCGTGGAATGCGGCCGTGGTCCTGGTATATACGCGCCAGCCAAGCCAAGAGAACCGACTACTATATGCCATGTCAGAGTATATGTGTATTTATGTGGAACACCAGAGAATTTTGCCGACTCTTTGGTGTATACGTGTAAAAACGTACGGCAGAAGGGAAAGGGAAAAGAGAAAAGAAGAGACGTCCAAGCGAATATGAGATGGAGGAGGTAGAATACAGAGCCAATGTCCAGTCAAGGTGTGCTGCCTTTTTGATACGAGAGGGAGCAGCCCGAGCGTGAGTAGGTAGATAGGTAGGGAGGTAGATAGGTATTGGGAGAGCGCCCGACTATGCAGCAAGAACATCAGAAACCAAACGACAACCATCCCACCACCTACTGATCTCACTATCTTCTTTTCCCTTTCTTTGTCCGCCTCATATCTTCTCTTACTTTTATGACTCTTTTCCCTTGATGTCGTCGTCGTCGTTGTCGTTCGAAGGTTCTTCGTAAATCCTCTCCATAGAAATCCCATTTTCCTATTTGCTTTGTGTAATTAACGAGGATGCGATGCCTTGATTTTATTCAGGAATTAGAAGCAAGGTGCTAGATCGGAACAGGAAGAACTGTATCAACGCTTGAGTCCTCTTAAAGATCAAGAAAAAGCACAATAATCGATCTTATAATCATCATACACCCGATTACTTGATCTCGCGTGTTTTCTCTTTTCATCCTGTCAATCCCATTTCTTTTCTTTCTTGCCGTTCTTTGAGGGTTTCTTAGAATTCCTACGTCGTAGAGTTCCACTGTAGGTCCCGTGCGAGGTAATGTGGTCAAGAGAAGAAGAACAGAGACTGGCTTCCTTTTAGAAGGATCTTGTACCCGGTACTTGTTTAGTTTCAATCCAAATGGGAAATTTGAGACGCGTAAAACCCTGTTTCTAGTTCCCCGATAATCGACGGGGACAAATTTTGAAAAATTCTATAACGACTACTCATTATCGGTCTTTTTATTCGTCATTAATCTTCTTGAGAGTACATGTTTGCAATTTTGTGATCGATTAATCCGAAGCTACTGAATCTCTCACGTTTTTTCCATCTCTTTACTCTCTTGTCGCTGGATCTCCTGCTCTGACTATCTATACCTGGAATGACGACGAAGACGACGGACGCGACACGAGCGACCGGCACGTGAGAGAATGTCGTCAATGTCGATGGCAGCATTGGTTTCGGAAGAGGAGAAGAAGAATGAGAAAAAAAGAAGCAGCAGAGAGGTACGACGAATGCACAGAGAGTGAGGGCTCTGAGAGGGACGGGGAGACACACTCGACTGGTTGGGACTGACGAAATGCGGTCCTATATGCAGTCCCGTACGAATCTCAGATACCATCCGCCTCCCCCGATGTACACCAACAAGTCGCTTATATATATCATCGATGGTATTTGAAGCACGTGGACCGATAGTTATTACCTAAGGCCTGACAATCTTGACAGGTTGAAAATCATCTGGCACTGTGCATTTTAACGGCCGAATTGCCAGGTTTTTATTGTTATTCATGGTTTGTCGGTGGTGGAAATTTGGGATGGAATCATTCATTCTAATATGAAATATTCCATTTCATTCATCGAAATCGAAATCAGAAATTTATGGGGATAGCTTGAAAGTTGCTTTTCCGGAGGAAATTTTGTCTGAAACGAAAGCTCTGTACTATATGGTAGACCGAGGTGAATCGGATCAAAATAAGCATATACGCTGTTGCCGATCATTTTTATCGCTAATTACGCCCTTCTAACGTGTAAGTGCTTACATAATCTCACCAACTACTGGAGAAAAGGATAACGCGACCATAAACACACATCGTTTGATTCTGGGAAATCATACGAGTTGTAGCATCGTGTGCATAGGGAAGAATTTTATCGCTGATGTAGAAACGCTATAGCGATTCTTGGAATTTCCATTGACAAGATACGTTGGAAATTATGCTAATCCGATTCATATGTATAGTTCGTGATGTACTGAATTAGATGAGTAAATCATTCTAACAATATTATCACCTCCTTCGTGAACAGATGAATGTTTTCTCCCGAATAGTATATGGGATGATTCGAATCACGATTGAAATCCTGCTTTTGTTATTGTGTCATATAAGACTTAGAGGCAACAATTGTGCATCAACAGACAGTATTTAGGGTGCAAACAAGAGTTTCAAAATGTGAATTCGTTTTTCATCAATATACGTATTTGAATATTCCTTTTTTGCATAGATCTCAAGCTAAAGATGTATACAATTAGAATTTAACCATAGAATCCACTGATAAACTATTCTGATCATTTTTATTCATTGAAAGAAAAGTGATCCCATTCGCCTCGGTCTACCCTACGGAAATATTTTATGCGGCTTTGGTGCTTGTGCTGTGAAAGGAAAAATCTTGAAATCTTAAATTCAGATCATTTGATGGCTGAATCTATAATGGAAACAAATTAAGCAAAAAACACGCAATCGCCGACACAATGGAAAAAGCATTGTCTGAAATTGAGATGCAAACAGATGCAATAAGACTTTCCTTTTACAGTGATATTTCTCCTGATTCAAGTTTCAACGTTCAGAGCGTGATACGAAGAAAATTTTCTCACACCAATCATACCGTACATATCTTTTTGAGATAAGAGAAAGGAATATTTTCTCAGAACAAGAAAATATATTTTAAAGACAAGTTAGTTTTACTCCCAGTTAAGGGCTTGTACGAGATTTCTTGAGGGGCATTTCGCAAGCCTCGTCATAAACTCTGTGCGAAATTCGAGAATTTGCTCCATTCCTTCACATTAATGTTGTTGTCTTTTAACAAGAATGTAGGAGTACTCTTTTTACTTGTCTGAACAAAATATTTCTATGGCTATTCTCGGTCCACTCGTTTTGAGAGTTTTGGATTTTATTTCGAAACGGACTTCAGAAGGGTTTTTCATCTAACAGTAGAAAAAATCAACAGGGAAGCATAGTTTTCATCCTCGTAGATGGTCGAAAACTAAATTCTTTCTAATTTATTCGAGTCATTGTCCGTCACTCTGGGCTCTTTGTGTAATTGGCTTGCGTACAAATCCATTTAAGAATTCTCTTTTGATTCGATCTTCATTCTTCATTGTACACAGAACTTCTCATAATCATGTCCTTTTGGCCTGCCATTTAAGCTCCTTTATATTCAATGAAGTTCTCCGTAATTTTGTCTTGGTCTATGTTTGAATTTTTTCTCGGTACTCCCCTCTATTTCGTCCCTAGCGTCCTGAATTTTTTGCTTTCACCATCTCGGTCTTTCGCAGGTGAAGCTCTTTATGTACTACTCTCCGATTTGAAGTTGCGTTGTGAAGTTCTCATGATTCAAAAAGTGATGAGAAACTGAGATTTCTATTGATTCGTGGATCATGAGAGTGAGAGGGTTTTGAAAGAGAACATTTATACAATCTGGTAGTGCAAGAAGTTGGACATATATTTGACTCAAGTTCAACGCAACGATATGCAAATTCCATAGAAGAGGAAAACTAGAGGGCTACGCCCGCTGACTGCTTCGCTTCGCTCAGCAGTCCGTCTCGCTTCACAGTTCGCTTCGCTCATTTTGAATAAATCATAACCCACATATGCTCGCTTCGCTCGCATTTTGAACAATTCAGATGTCCAGGGATATATGAAAGAGGCACTCATCGATTCCTCACTCAACTGAAAAAATTTTTAAGTGTAATATTCAGAAAGCCTGAAAGTAATTGGCTAACATTATTGATACCATCCTCAAATGATTTAGAAACATGTTTCTAAACAACTGCAGAATTTGGACAACTGTCCCGGTAAAAATGAAGCCTGGAAGTGCGATGAAAGGGTGAGCTAAGAATCATTTAAGCGTATCGAAGAGTCGTTTAAGGTAATTCTTTAGCAATATTCAGAATCAAATGAAAAAAATGATTGTCAAGTAGAGAACCAAGGCCGAAGAAATTTGATAATCATATTCGTTGTTGCTTATATTCGTATTTATGATGACATAAGAACTAGCTCGAAATATAAACAAAGAACTTTATAACAACCACACAGAGTTTTTCATGGTTTTTTTCTTGAAAAATTTTTATTTTCAATCCATTTATGACTTATGATTTGAAAAACCTTCTTCGTGAGAATTTTTCATATATCTAATTTTTACAATGAGTACTCGCATTTTTTGATGTTTATTAAAATATATTCCCATAAACAAAAATGTATGACAGTGTCCTGATGATAGAATGTAAAAGATCTTCACGGTAAAGGTTTTTCGAATCTCACAAGGAACGAGATAGGCTCTCATGAGTTATGAATGGATTGCGAATAAAAATTGAAAAAGAAACCATGAACAAGTTTGTGTGGTTCTTTCAAAGTTGTTTGTTTATATTTCAACTTGGTTGATTTTTATCTTAAATACGAATAGAAGCCCCAACGAATAATAATAATAATTATTGAATTCCTTCGACCTTGGTTCCCTACTGAATAATAATTTTTCAAATTTGATTCTGAATATTGCTGGAGGACTACCTTAAGCGTAACGGAGAGTCATCTACACGGAGAAAATTCTACACTAGTGATTACTGCAGCCCACACGACTGGCTCGTGTTATGCAAAAAAATTATTTCAACACTACTGGTCACTGTGGTAACACGACTCAGTCGTTTTTCTACACTATGCTCTACTGTGGAGACACGACTGATTCGTGTTACCACAATAACCAGTAGTGTTGAAATGATTTTTTTGCATAACACGAGCCAGTCGTGTGGGCTACAGTAACCACTAGTGCAGGATTTTCTCCGTGTAGGCGTAATTTGAGGATGAATTGGAATATTTCCACGCTTCATTTGTTTCAAGAACTACTTCCCACATTTTTGGATCCTCACTAGTGTGCAGTTGTCATAACGTCAATCAGCTTCTGAAGAGTGTTCAAATTCAAAAAAGCTTACACGGGAAGATCGAAATGCTTATTTTGTTTGAACATTTGATTCTAGATTTTGATTCTGCATCCCCTGAAAACCTACAGGACCCATATTTCATATAAATCTGTCCACAAATGCGAAGATGACTGAATTCACGTCCTCTATATTGGTTCAGCCATCTTGGATTAATTTTCTGACTCTGGATTTGGATTCAGCACCTTCGAAAACACCTAGAACCCACATTTCATATAAATCTGTCCATAAATGCGGAAACGACAGAATTCACGTTCGCTATATTGGATCCGCCATCTTGAATCCATTTTTTAACTCCAGATTCGGATTTAGGACCCTCGCAAACCCCTAGAACTCATGTTCCATGTGAATCTAACAATTGCGAAAATGACTGAATTCATGTTCGCCGCATTGGATCCGCTATTCGTTTTTTGACTTCAGATTCGTATCCAGCATCCTCGAAAACTCCTAAAACCCATGTTTCATATGAATCTGTCCATTAGGGCCAGAACGACTATGTTCACGGCCGGCATCTTCGATTCATTTTTCCGATTCCAGATTTGTATTCTGCATCCTCAAAAACACCTGGAACACATGTTTCACAAAAATATTCCCATGAATGCCGAAACGATTAATTCATGGGGCGGGAGGGGGGGGGGTTGAAAAAGATCCTGTATAAAGTTCATCCAATTCGGTCCACTTGGTCCAGAAATATCCCGAATACAGACAGAGCGACAGACAACTCCACGGATTTGCAACCAGTATTGCATGAAATGAAAAACTATTCAACTCCCAAGTGGATTATTCAAATATTTTAGAAGATACGGTCAGAGGGTACGATAGCGGGTGCAATGGGCACCCCATGTTTGGCTATCATACGTATACCGATAAGTGCCTAAAAAAAGAAGAAATTACATGGATCCGTTGGTTTTCTATTCTCACTTGCGAAATTACCTGTTATCATTATTTCGTCGTTGTTGTCTTTTGAGGAGGTAGAGAATTCATGCTCGCTGCTTTACTACTCCCCACATTTCCGATGCAGCCACAATATATACATACAGCAAGGAGACCGATGGTCGTCGTCCTACCCATACAACGATCCCAGTATACACAGACGTGCAGGAATATTTTGTTTACCTCGCTCTCAGTTCTTTGAATTCCGCGCTGTCGGCGGCGGTGGCGGTGCTTCGTCCCTTTCCCCAACATCTCTTTGGCCTTTCTCGTTCTCTCTTTTGTACCCTTCCTCTCCTCCTCTTCCTATCTCTCTCTCTCTCTCTCTCTCTCTCTCGATAGAGCATCTTTCTCAATCGCAGCCACTACCACCACCACGCACTGTCTCTCCCTTCGGCTTGTTTTCGTGGTTCGTTCCCTCTTGCGAATCCCACCATTCCCTCCCGTTTCATCCTCACCTTTCCCGTATATGCGATCTTCCAACTCAAGCAAAGAAGAGGGACCCAGCAGTCTCCGCTTGCTCCTCTTGCATTCTCCACTTCTCTCTTGTCTTTTCTGTATAAACCTACCTGTGCCTCGAGTGTGGTCGACCGACCGACCAACCGGGCGCAAACCAGAAGACCAGGCTTCGGCTGGCTGGCTGACTGGTTGGACGATCGGTTGCCTAGCTGGTTGACCGTTCTGCTGCTGCTGCTGCTGCTGCTGCTGCTGCTGCTGCTGCTGCTGCTCAGCTCCGCATATCCTGGAAAACACTGTTTTCAATAATGGTACCATCGACCTGTTTTACTTGTTCCCTCGTCGTTCCTTAATCTTTTATTCGATCGTTTAGAAACATAAAATGAAAATTCATATACGCACACATTTACATTCCTTCAAAACCTCATGTTCTAGAAAATAATATAAGTCAACGTTATCTCTTCCGCTCGTTCCTTCGATAGGCTCTCTAGTACTCTTCGTCTCTCGTTCTCACGCTCTTGAATTCGTGGTCCTGGGAAAAGGGTGGGAAAGAAGGGAGAAGGGACATCCACCCTCACATACTTATGTACATTCATATCAAGTTAGAATATCCTAATGACGAAATGTACCCGTGATGCCTATATTAATACACATATATTCTATGTGTACATACAAGCACACACATACAAGTATAAAAACTCGTTCACGCGTTCGGTGCCCGTTTTCGTAAAAGTATGCACTTATTCTCAGCATCCCAAAGTTCTCTCCGACACAACAACAACGTCGATGAGCGAGCAGGACAAGGAGAATGTAGGGAGAGGAAGGACAGGAAAGAGAGAGGAGGCCCCGAGGAGATATATAGCGGCGTGCAACAAATGAGGTCCTTCCGAGAATCGGGCCACCGACACAGCGCGTCTCTTTCCTCTCCTCTCTTTTTTTCTCTATCCTCTTCCCCCTTGATTTTCTCCAACTCCCTGTTCTCTCTTTCTATCTTTTTTGAAATGCGATGACTGCGCGCCGACAAAAAATGGGGTGGGAACCACCCTGGTGTGATATGGCGATCGTCATAGATACGAACTGAACTCTCTTCATCCTCCATTCCAAAATCTCTTGGGTACGAGAGGTTGATTTTTCAAATCAACATTCTTCCTTAAGTGATAGTTCCTCGTTTGTGGGAAGAAAACTCTGTGAGAAAAGTGTAGATGAAATTCATCGAGATGTAGTGATATCAATGCAGTTGGTAAAATGACAATTCATCGTATATCGATTCAAGTATCGAATATATCATTCGAATCCATTGATTTTTTTCCTCCAGAAAATTTAGAAATACATATTTGTTTTAATCGCAGAATTCGAATGGGTGAAAAACTTACAAGTCCGTTGAAATGACTTGCCATGAACAAACCAATCGCTATCCCAGAAAAATTTCTTCTCCATGTATTTTTCAATAACACGAAAAAATCGATTCTCACTGGAGACTTCAGAGTACTGTAAATTGATTATGGCATTGAACATGCTTGAGGTTTTTTGTTATCGATTTACAATCAAAGTTTTAATTTAAAATGATTTTAACCCGGACAAAGATCAAGTAGGTCTTCTTTTATAAGAATGAATAAATTGACCGTCTTCTATTCTCGTTATTCCTTCTGGTAGCCCGGTAACATATCTGTTCTCCTCAGAGCCAGGAAGGTCTTTTTATTATACGTGTGCACACAAACGTACAGGTATATATGTGTACGCATACGTAGACAATATATACTTATAACACACAAAACACCGTGAAACGATAGTCAAAAACCGGCCGTGAGACGAATCGTTCGCATACATATGAGGAATCGACAATGAGTTTCCGAGAAACGCGGACTTTAACATAAATTTCGAGGCTGATTTCGGCCATTTTGGCGGCTTTCTCTGCCCTCTTTTTTTCATCTTCTTCGTCTTTTTCTTCACTTCTTTCTTTCGAACTCCTCACCCCTTCCTCTATAATATAAATATCCTCACGTTCTTTTACATTATTAATTTTCAGATACTCATGAGAGGAATGTTGAGAAGAATTGTCTTTGGGGATACAATTTTCCCTTTCCTTGCTTTCCCAAGGCGCCGCGGCGAGACGGCTCCGCGCTGAAAACACATTTTTTCTTTCTCGAAAAGAGGACCTACCCCAAGGTTCTTGGAATCGAAGATGGGATCGGCCCTGGGATCTTAGAACTCCTTTTCCTTTCCCCTCGCTCGTACTTCTGTCTTTTCTCTCTCGGTTGCACAGTCATCGTATATGCATGTTTTGCAATCGTTTTCAGAAGGAAATTTCAAGCCCACGTAACTGAGGTTGTCCAATAAACAACAACTCACGTGTATTCTTTCCCCATAATTCAAATGTCTCAATCCTTGAAATGTTGAGTGACAGTATCATCTCCTAATTCTTATTCCCACGAAGTTTTTCTCAATGATTTCCAAAAATTCTCTGTATTATTGAGAAATTACAAAGAGAATTTCTATACTCGGAAGAAGAAAAAGAGGGAGTGAAGTTTTAAGAGAACGAGCACTGAAGTGTGGTAGTGTTGGTAAGTAGCGGACTGCCGTAGTCGTCATCGTCTCGTCGTTGGTAGACTTTCAAATTCAGAACGTGAGAATCCTCGTTGGCTACGTTGTCCAAGTCCAAGGGGGTGACCTGAGGGCGGAGATCTTACCTTTGAGGGATGAATGAGAAAAAAGGAAGAGAGAATGAAAAAGAGGGAGACCGCGCGTGTATCGTGAAGCAACCCGTACTCAAAATTCCCACGCATCGTTCGATTTTTCGTCGCAATGGGCCGACGTGCGTTAATATACAGTCATAATATTTAACGTAATTCTGTCCGAAAGGGCAGAATATATCAACGTGTTTCTCATGCTCTCCGAGACTCTTCTCCAGTTATTTTTCGCACGATTCTCAAATTCTCGAAACCTTCTTCTTCCCCTTTTCCTTCTCTTTCCACGCATATTTATTTTTATTTCAACGATTAGGAAAACCCGTGATGAAAATTTTTAGATGAATAGATTAATTGTTCATACTTTGGAATAACGGGGTCCGTAAAATTCTATCTTTGCATCGATATTTTCAAAAAACCCAGGAACGTTTACGCCATTCGGTTCTGAGAATCGAACACAACTGTGAAACATTTTTCACTTGAATCTTCGAATGCATTCCTCACTTCTGAAATTCCAGAAGAACAGAGAAAGAAATACCAGGAACTACAAGGAATTTTCATGTTCCTGTTTTCTTGTTAAATAGAAATTCCAAAATTTTCTACGAAGCCCCGACAATGTGAACCTATTTATGGGATGTTCGTATATTTTCCCATTGGGCACTTGAAATTAAGGCACGTAAATAGATTTTGTAACACAAGTGAATCATACGAATGATATTAACATTCCGTTAACGTTACGTCATGAACATTCATAGAAGCAGTTCTTCTCTTCCACGACTTCATATCGTGACGATGTGATATTTGAATTTTTCGAATAAATATTTTCAAAAAGAAAGACGAGATGCCCCCAACAATCGTAAATACTATCCCAATCTTTATGAATAAACAGTGAAAAGTGATAGCCTCGTATCATTGGAAAGAGAAAAGAGATAAAAACGATTGCATCCGGTCGTTTGTTTTCTTTTTCTTCCCTCCGCGTTGACGTCATTTACTACAACCGAGAAAGAGACGAGAGAGAGAGAGAGAGAGAGAGAGAAAAGTCGGGGAACCACGTATCGAAATATACTGAGGGAAGAGGGCCCCTCCTTTCAGAAACGGAATTTAACAGTGGCCACAAATCGAAAACGAAGATTCAACAACGGGGGTCTGCAACGATCGCAAAGATTCGATCTACCATTACTACGAAAAGAGAGAAAAAAAGAATATGCGAGGAGCACAGGAGAGACGAGGATCAAAGACTTTTCGGGGCCACGAACTATTCTCAAGACGAATTCCGGGCCTATTTAGAACCCGCAAAGGCCAAGAAACGCGTCCTTTCCCTCACCGCTCTATTCTTTTTCTTCTTCTTTTCCTCCTCCTCCTTCTCAGCCTCCTCTCCTCGTTGATTTCCTCTCTCTCTCTCTTTACTCACAGAATAGAAAGAGAGCGTATATCTGTGATGCTGCTCTTATAGTCATGTGTAGTGTTTATATCTACTATGAGCGCCGCCTTTCGATTGGTTCTAACGCAAGGCCTTCAGTCATTCACAGAAAACACAGAATGCAGACGGTCACGTGACTACACGGACGAAGAAGATGAAGAGGGGTACTAAGGGGGCTGTGCGTGCTATGGCGCCAGGCGGGTTCGACGATGCCCTCCCTTTGATGCTCATCTTCCACTTCTTTTTATTCTTCTTCTTCTTCTTCTTCTCCTTCTTATTCTCCTTCTTTTTGTTTTCCTTCTTCTCTACTACTTCTCTCCTTTAATTTTGGTTGAAGCCAAAAGAGGGATGGAATGGATGCAGCAATGTGTTTTCGATGTTAACTCGTACACGTTGAGGCTGTGTTTTTCTAACGATGTCGACGAACCATCGAACGAGAGGAATTTCGATTTAGGTATGGCAAACATTTTTAGAAGAAGGAGACGCGCGCGTAACCTCAGTCAGACGAACGGATCAATTTATGTATTCTCGTGATGGATTAAATAAGATGGCAATTTTTATAATAATTTATTGAATATATTCAGGCGTTTTTAATAATAATTATGATGTATTGAATGTTGCTCTGCATCGCCAATTGCTTCGAACGCATGTGAAATTCTTTTCTACGCGTAGAATCGATTTCAAAATTGGAAAATGAATTTGGAAGGGATGCATACCTTTGAACAACAGAGATCAAAATATTGAAGCGAAAAATAAAATGAATACATATTTTTCTTGAGGGCGCATCGTTGCGAGTCTAGAACGTTTACAAGTGGCTTCACGTCTAAATTTCAACCTCGAAATGTACTCTCTCTCAATATCCACTTCCTTTGGATGGAATTTTCAAATCAAATTTGTTTCGGATAATCGATTTCCGATTTATTTCTTTCTCTTAAAATTATCAAGCAATTTCTCCCTTATTGCCACAGAGCTAAAAATAGCAGTAATTTTTATAACCTCGGCGGATGCCCATTGAAAATATATAACCCCATAGGATTCCGAATCAAAGAAATGTTTCAAATACAAAGGCATACAAAAACGTGGATAAAATTGAATTCTGCACTGGGTTCAATTTAGATGAACTTGGATGTTGGGAGCAGTAGTGGTCGTCGGTCAAAATAATAAATGAAAGCGAAAGAAAATATATTTCTCCTCGGTCGCTGTAGAGAGAAGGATAAAAAGAGACAGGAAACGGGCCTGTCTTAATCGATACTGTTTTCTTCGAAGGAGATTGCGCGTTCGACGAAGGTTAGCACGCTAGGCTGGGCTAACAAGAGTGAAAGAGAAACTTTACTCCTTTCGGGCAGAAGCCACAGTATGGTATATATATTCCTGCGAGAATGAGCTCTCTCCTCCCTTGACGAAGGTCAAGAAAGAATAAAACGAACCGTAGAGGGATATCCTTTCGACCCAGAGCGCGCGGTACCTTCAAAATTTCAAGACTTCAAAACAGACCTTCCGAGAAAGATCAGTCGCGGGAACCTTCGAGCCACGTTTCCTATAACAACACGTCGTCGTACCTTCCCTTTCTCTCGTTGCCTCGAGGTTTCCTACTTCTTCGCGTTTGCTTTCCAACCAAATTCTTATTCTTCTTTTACTCCTAGTACGTTTTAACGTTAACGAGGTCTGGTGATTGTGATGATGATGATGATGACGATGACGATGCTCATGATTTTAATGTAAAAGGGAGAAATGAATTCCTGTGGGCGCTTGGAATTTCTTCCAAAAGTCCTCTTATTTGTTTTGTTTTTATCATTATTTCAACACGCATAAGATCGTTCGTTTGAGGTGTATATGTACTGAAATATATTCCAATCGGGTGAGTACGTGTCGGTGTCTGTCTGTTTCTGGGACCCAGAACCACGCCCGTGAATTCCAAAGGAAACTCGGTCGGTCGCTCATTCGTTTGCTTGCTTACTCGCTTGCTCGCTCACTCGCTCGCGCTTGAGGTGCTATGGCTGCTGCTTTTGCTGTCGTTGGTGGTAGTGACGATGGTGGCGGTGGTGGTGATGGTGGTGGTGGAGAGAGTGTTAACGTAGGGTTTTTAACCGTGCAAGGAGGTGAGACTAGGGAGAAGAAAAAAGAGGGCAAGCAAAATGGTATGAGAAAGATAGAGAAAGGAAAGAGTTTCGATTGGAAGGTGGAGATAAAGGGGTACGAGGCGGCGGCACGACCAAAGAGTAGAAGCCGTAAGAGGCTTTGCAAAGAGCGAGCGAGAGGGTGAAAGAGTAAGAGGTGCATGAAAAAAGAAAAAATATAACAAGATATGGAAGAAGGCAAAAGAAATGAGAAAAGTAAGAGGAGATGAAGAGAAGAGAGGTATACGAATGGTATATCTTGGACCAGGATCGTTCAGCTTCGTTCGGAGGCCCTCTTATTGTGTTGTATGGCACCGTGAGGCCCCTTCAAGCCTGAAACGTATCGCGCTTGGCGCTTCTTATTATTCTGCTTTCGAATTCAGCCCCCCCCCCCCCACCCCCAGTTATATGCCGCATTGTAATACACTTCTAACGAGCTCAACATCTCGATGAGATGAGATGAAAGGGAAGCTCGAGTAGAAACTTTTTCAATCCTTGTCCGATGTTATTTTCACGCTATTATTATATTATTGTATAAATTATATGAATCTGACAAAAGTTACAGAAAAAACTGACAACATTTTGGTAAACGGTGTAGAAATATCCCGTGTATATAGTTGACATGAAATTCAGTCGGTTGATCTCTCTGTGAGTATCCGTTTGAGCGTCACAAACAATGTTTCCGATGCTCAACCTTCTGCATTATCGAAGACACTCTCGCGTACACCGATAAGAATCCTCAAATCCATCTTTTCATCCTCTTTGTATGTCTTCGGACAAGACGAATTCTACGCATATTATAACGGCCCTGCTGTGTGTGGTACGTGTAGGGTGTGCGTATTTGTCGGCAAGGCAAACTGGTTTCTTCACTCGATTGACGTCGCGTCTCGCGTCCGTGATAATTGGTGATTGGACATTTCTCGACGTTTCAAATACGTTGTTGTCGCTGTCTTCGTACCGGCAAGTCCGCTACAGCAACGTGGATAAGCGAATGAAGAGGGAAAAAAAGGAGAAAAAAGAAATGAGAGAAAGATTCTACCCGAGGGTCCGACAGGCGACGCCCCGTCTACTATGCCTCTTTAGGATAACCTCTTCAACGACATCTAGTAATATTATTTGCATAATGGACCAGCTTTATGAAATGATGATACCATGTTAACCGAATGTCAAGAATATTTTACAGGAATGCGAAAATGAAGAGGACAAAAACGAGATTTCTTTCTCTATTTCTTCATCGTCCAGTGAATACGCGTCAAATATTTTGGTCGAAGAATTTCCAGATCTGAGGTGGATGATCTTTTTACATGTGTTGAACATACCACAAAGATCGGTTCAACGTCAGAGGGCATTTCATAAGCAAAGATTTCATTTCATTCTAGCTCTCAAAACTGCGGTTACTGCTTTTACAGTCTAATTATAGTAAACAAATCTCTTTTTTATTGTGTTTCTTAGATTCGATGGATGAAGAAACTTGATTTGGGACTACGCGTATCGAAGCTAGAAATTTACACGCTCCCTTATAAGTCGGACCGTCGTAGGGGACTGCTACATTTAACGGTTGGCGCTGTAGAATGCCGTAGATTCAACATGAGATGCTTAAGAATTGATTTTAGTTGAACCTCCCTAGTCTAGTTGTAATGCCCGCACTTCGGGGTTAAAATAAATAAACTGTAAGAGCTGATTACCCAGTAAACATTTCATGCCTTCCAATATCTTTTAGACGTGTACAAGATGTCTCACATAACGATTTCAGATATCTAATAGATCAGTTTTAGATGTCTCTTGAATATCTTTTAGAACAGAGACAAGTTTTCAGTGTCTAAAAAATATCTAAAATTGTTGCGTCAGGCATTTTGAACACGTCTAATAGATATCGCGAGACATGAAAGTTTTTAATTTTTGGGCAGTCATCTGCTACTTTTCCGATTCGTTGCTTACAAAAATTTTCTATCGGCCCTCTTCCCTAGCAGAAATGATTCTAGCTGCCTTATAGTTAATGTCAAGGCTCTTTCCAGTGCCTAGCTTCACTGCAAGCGCCTTGAAAGATTCTAGACAACCGCTATAATCATTTTTACTAGGTTTGAGAAGCTCCATCAAATTGTGAGAGCGTTCCGGCAATCCTTCATTCCAACGAATATAGGAAATTCCTGACAAAAAATTCGATATAAAAGTTTGCATAGACTTCCTTCAAACATTTCTTACTCATTTCATTCAGCAAAGGTTATTCGCATCCGAATGTGTTTGAACGACGAAAAGGGTGACATGAAATGTTGATGCATGAGTTTTAGAACATTGATAAAAACTCTAGGAGGAGGTAGACAAGAAAATCAAGATGGACAACTTTATTAGTCGTCGTCACGTCTTTGAATCAATATTGGAAATCATCGAGATAAAGTTTGTGGGTACACTCTAGATCCGGCACTGTTTGCTCGCTCTTGTGCCTCTTTGGTCCAGGCCCGAGAGAGTAAAAGAGAAATTTAGTGGGCAGGGGAGGGGAGAGGAGGAGAGTCGGTTGTTGGCGTACATTCCACAGACCCCAGGTAGCATTAAAGGAATGCAGATAGGATGAATGAGGTGGTCCATGCCACTGTCGATGGATGTTGAAAGAAGAGAGTATCAGAGCGAGAGGTAGGAGGTGAATCTCCTCTCTACGTGGTATCCTCTCTCTCTCTCTCTCTCTCTCGTTTTCTCTCTCTTCATCTTTCCATATAACTGGCTGCGAATTAAAGAGAAGAGAAGGAGAAAGGGAAACCGAGACGCATTCCACGTTACCACGATAATTAACGGTTATATTCCACCATCCCTGACCGACCTACCAAGATCTTTGTCGACAAAAGGAAGAAAAAAAATAGATAGAAAAAATATTTGAATAAAAGAGGCGCGAGAGTACACGAGTTTCCTTTAATCAAGACAATTCTTCCGCAATAGCGCGCAAATAGAGAAAAGAATCTGAGAGGAACTGCGATAAAATTCCTCTCGTTTTGTGGATAGTAAAAAGAAGAATAAGCAGTTTTTCTTCTTTTCCTGTAATTCCATAATCTCGTTCAAGTCATCAATTTTTCTATTCAACCTGCATCCACTTCCAGAAATTTTCGAAATTCTTTGTTACGCGGATTAGTTTCTCCATCGGCAAACTCTTGAGCAGATGAATTAGTTTCCCGCATTGGCATTCAGGCCCTGCTTGGGAAGAGAATCTGGTGAAGTTCACGGAATTGAATGATAACTAAATGCTTTGAGATGTATTTGATATATCAAATTGTGGATGCCAGTTATAGATTCTTGTGATCGCCGCATTCGTCGTATAATCTACTATTCTTCCACCCCGTGCATCAAAAGTTTCCAGAGAAGAGAGTAATGGATCTCAAGCAAATGTGTCAAAGCGGGACGAAAATACCTACTTTCGTCTCGTTGCAGTCCAATACATCTACTTCAGACTGCTTCAGATACCTAACTCTCTGTCTCCTCTGGAATATGTTGAAGTCAAATTTATGAGAGATTGTCAGATTGTGAGGAAAAATGGAAAAAAAACTTCGGGGAAAAAAAAAGAAAATCACAAAATGAGTATACCCTCATTAAAAATGCAGAACAATATTATATAGATACGATCTGTAACTTCAGCAGAGATTAAAAAAGCGATAAGAGAGATCAATGTCAGTTATAACAGGGTGTCAATTGTAATAATTTCTACATCATCTCAGTTACGTCCATAAACCCCTATTATTTGATTGGAAGTGAATATTTGTCTTTGATTATGTTCTCGTCTAGTTTTCAAACTATCAATATCATTGATAACTGATGTTGAACATACGAAACTTCCATGTTTTGACTCAATGTTACCTCATTTGGAATTCAAAAATTATGAATTGTCAACCAGAGTCTTCATGTTTTTATATACAATCCCCTCCCCTGTCAATTGTGACTATTCGAATTTTTCAAATTCTCATTTTTATAGTTTAATAGTCCAGAGTAAGTGGAAAAAAACATTGCCATAACAACTGGGGCACGAAATCTTGGCGTCTGCCTAAGTTTTTCCGAATTATGTATGCTCCGTCAAAAACGATGATTCCCTCAACTCATAATGTTGTTAAAGGATTCGAATTAATTTCATCATGAAGACTATTTTGAAGAAAACTTTGTCGAGTGTGTTATTCTTATACTATCTCATGAAGAATGGAATTTTTCTTGAGAGTTATCCAAGAATACTTCTGTGTAACAATTGACAGTGGTATTGCGCCGAGAAATTTTGAGCTGTATCAGCTAAATGTTAGCTATTGGAGCTGAATATTTTAGCATCCACAGGACAGCTGATTATTCAGCAAAATTAGCTAAAATTTAGCTATAGGAGCTAAAAATATGGCTGTCCATCTCACAGCTAATTACTTTTTCCCGTTAATTCAAAAAATGATCACTCTTTCATGGTTTCTTCTTCGATGAATTTGAAATCTTTCTCAATTTGATGATGATCCTTAACTATTTGTTGAAAGTTCTTCATGTATGCAAACCATATGCACTTCATTGCAAATATGGAGAAAATAGTATGGGAAAGAAGTATTTTCACTATTGTGAGTACAACAGAACAAATACTCCTTCAACAAACTGGGTACAGTGTGTTTCTTTCAATTGAATATTTCCTATCACACTCAAAGATTTCTCTTTTCAAAATCACTGTAAAATTTTTATAATCGAGAGACGATTGGAGATCTTTCAGAAAGTGACTGTACCAATGAGTTTAATCTCAAACACCTTGCAAATATATTTTCTACACATTTCACAGAATGCTCAGTAGTGATGTTTTAAAGAATTTACACTTGTCATACGATCACTGGAATTTAACGGTGATTTTTCAAATAAAATTCTTTCAGTGTGATTCATGAATCCAAGAGTTTGAGAAAAATACATCACGATTGTATTCAATAAACCATTAACTTTTCTTCCCTAGCTAACAAAGCTTGGATAGCTAGAAACAACATTGATCCGATTTTGATTCCTACCAGGGAGATATATTCATGAGATATTTTCCTGATGTCTTGTTCATCAGAAACTAAACAGAAATGATTAAAAATCGTCATTATCGAGGAAGAAACTCAACAAGCTTTTGAATGAATTCAAGATGAATTGGAAGACCATTCACGTACACGTCGAATACTGTGTAAAGTAAAGAGATGGAAGGAGAATCAAAACTTTAGACGAACCAGATGTTGATATACGAAAAATGTAATGCGATAAGAACTACGATAAACTTGGTTCATTGAAGGAAATATCCTCATTCTCCCTTCTTATGAAACATTAAGAATGTCACAAATGAAATATGAAAACGTATGCAATGTGTACGAAAGAATCTAAAAGTTGTGGAAGGGAGAAAACGTTTCGTCCGAGGAATATATACTTCTGACATATCCGGGTCTCCCCTGACGTACAAGTTCCGGCTATCTCCAAAGTATTCATACACGATCGAAAAAACGAATGATTTCGAGTTATATGTGTATGGAGAAGCGTAGATATGAATGGCCAGGGCTATCGTTCTTCGGCACTGGGTCACCGACTGATAATCACGACATTCAGTTGGTACAACAAAAAAGAGGCAGAAAGAAACAAAATAAAAAAGGGAAGAAAAATATGAAATGATAGATACTTTCGGCTATTTCGTAGCGTTCTTTCTGCTCTTCACAACTTCCGTTCGAACCTCGAAATGATGATGATGATGATGATGATGACGATGATGATGATGATGATGCAATTAGTAATGAGATTATGTTTTATTTCAAATTCATATTTTAATATTCAGGAGCCCGATTGTGGATACTCTCGATGATGCATTCGAGAGTAATAACTGTTTTTGTTATTAAAATTAATATCGATCTCTTGTGAGGCATTCGAAGAATAAATGATCGAAGCGTGTATGTACTGGCTCTATATAGATGTCAAGGAGAATATCTTAACGGTTCTTTCCGTTCCCGATGATAAATTGTCATGGAATGTTCGTACTATTAATTATGTCGTGTAATAATCGTGACGGAACTTCATAATATCAATGAAAATTCCATCGGATCGTTTCATTGGGCTGTTTCTTTTCTTCTTTTTTTTGACTTTTATTCATGTATGCGCGTATACGGTTTGTTTTTTCTCGTTCTTTTTTGTAGGATATCTTGTCTCTTGTCAACGAAACTTCTTCACCCGATAACCGATGAATGTACTGTACACAAACGTTTCCGTCGTGATCGTCAACTCTCTCATCTCTCTATCTTATATCCTTCTCTCTCACGCGTTACGTTCGTGTTCACGTATTTTTTCTCTCTTTTTTTCATTCTCGGTCGCATCGTTAAGTAACAAGCAGCAAAAGCATAAGAGAACGAAATCCGCACTTACCAAGTGTGTTTGTGTGTGTATATATAATTCCGTCTCTCATTCTTTATTTTTTCTTTTTGTCTTTCTTTCTTACGCTCTTTTGAAATACCCTGAGAATTTCATTCATTCATTCATACCCAGAGTGGAAACCATGATGATTCTCGAGCGCGTGAATTGAGAGTCCTCTTTGATCCATATTAAAGAGGCCATCACCGATGTGTTTGTTTATCACTCGCGAGATAATTTTCAGTGAACGAGCGAGCGATAAAAGTAGGCGCCATAGATCGAGAAGAGATCAAACGTTGTGTCCATATTTTTTATCAATTGGTTACGTGATCGATTACCAACGTGATTATTATTATTGTCCCATTAGGTGGTGCCGCTCTTGTCATTGAAACGATGATTCAACCGTTCATACATAAAATCCCCCCGGTCTCAAACGGAATAACGTAGTTTTTCAACGTGGCTTATCAATTTCGAAACATTATGAATAGAAATATCAAAGATCAAGTTGAGAATAAATTGAATTCCTCTTTCTTCGATCTCTTAATTATTATTTTTAAATCATGTGCAATATGATCTTGGTTTTATATTTTTCAATGGTACGAATCCTGATCGAGACAAGGTTTTCTTGGCGAAGTTTCGACGGTGACCGAAGTATTACAAGCATTTTCAGAACCCGACCAGGCCCTCGAGGTTTACCTGATCCAGTGTAGGGGTTCAATTTTAAGTCGGGTCTATTCAAAGCTTTCCAAGAAATTTCCAGTTTGTTGAGTGGCTTTATAAATGACTTTGTAAGTACTTGGATTCAGCATTTATCATCAAATTTTATTACTTTCACAGCTCACGGGGAATTTCTTTTTGTTCTTGGAAAACTGTTTTCAGAAGAACTGTTAGGTAATATTGCTGCTATTCATAATGATTGTACACGGAAAGACCGGGTCTATTAATATTTAGAAAAATGACTGTCAATTTAGGAAAAACGAGGATCGCTGAAAAATATTTGTAGTGAGTCTACTAAAAATTCGTAGTCAATTTATTAACAATTGATAGTTTCACTGTGAAAAATACTAATGAAACTATCAACTTTTAATACACTGCGAACATGTTTCAGCGATCCTCTTTTTCCCTAAATTGACAGTCATTTTTCTAAACGTTGATGCATTCTTTCTAAATATTAATAGACCCGGTCTTTCCGTGTAGGGGACATGCGTAAGAAGTAGTTGAGACGGCTACTAGGTAACCAAGTCACTCGATTTATTTCCGAGTATCGTTTGAACATAACAGTTCATTCCACGTTATAGATTTCTTAGAGTATTAAACAGCATTCCTCATATGCGTAATCAAAGTCAATTTTCTGCACGCAAAAATCAATAAATATAAATACATATTCCTGATCGTCCTGGCCCTCATTATGAATAAATACCAAACAACATCCAATTTTGGCATACCTGCAAATCAGTTTTTTCTCTTCCTCAATTCTCGAATAAAATTTATAACCTTGTTGTAATGCGATGATAATCTCGAAAATCGATCTCCCATCGGAACAACCGCACACGACGATACGCACGAACACGTCCTTGTGTGTACGCGCATATATGCCGATATCCGAAACATTCCGGTAACGGCAATTTATCTTTAACAAAAATAGAATTTTTGAATTCTCTTCTCATTCTTGAACAAAAATATAAATATCCCAAGTTCGTTCTCTCATTTTTGTAAGTCTTATCACAAAAGTATTCGTTTTATAAAAGATTCTACGTGAAATCAGAAACAAACAAGACATCGACGAGGTACTACATCGTATCTCACACATATGTGCTTCGAGTTTCGGAAAGAGTTTGAAGTTCCAAAAGTTTATATGGGAAAGGAAAAAAAAGAGAATCGACCTGAAACTGTGAAGGAAAAAAGAGAATTTCCCACGTACAAAGTGGCGCTCTGTGTATGTTTTCCATGTGGTACGACAAAAATAGGATCTTCGAAAGGTATGCGAGATTTGACGGAACAATTGTTTCTCCTAGTATTTCCACGAGCAACGTTAATATTCTTTCATTTCCTGGAATTTATAAGTTGAAGCGAGAAAAATATTTTTTCAACTTGTGGATTATGTTGAGAATATGAACAAAAAAATACGTATATATTCACACGATATATCGTGCAATAAAAACAGTCCGATGAAGATTCTCACGGCAATGACACTCGAGAATGAATAACCACGTTTCATACGCGGGAACAAATGTTTCCTTTGATTCAACTCAAGTTATTTACTGTTTCGTTATGGCGAAATGAACTTTCGTTAGGAAAAACCAGGTTAATTGTTATCGGAAGAACGTAATTCGTTTATCGAAGTCGAGTCGAGTTTGAAAAATTGGGGGAACTTGTATAGAAAAAATCATGTGAAAAATTCTTGCATTTATCTGGCGCCTCCATCTTACCCAAATACCTTTGTGGCACCTTCCTTCTCTTTCCTCGTGTAGATATGTATTCTTCCTTTTTTTTTTCTAATTCCTCCATTTACTCTCCTTTTTCTCCATTCCTGCGTCTATGAATGGGATTCTTTCGATTCACACAAGCACGACATATACACGACAACGTTCGCCTTTCCTTTTACCTCCTACTCCTACTTCGTTGAGCCTACACCTAGGCAAGCGTATAAACGTGTACGTATATCCACATATACAGGTATATTATTCTTCTGGCGGCATCGTACACATTCTAACCTACTCCCATGACGAAATTTAAGACGAGTCGTCGGCCTGATATAACCGCATGGTCCGTGTGTGGAAAGAGCTCATCCGCGCGTCTCCTTGTTTTGTCGTCGTCCGTCTTCTTTTGGTTCTAGAACAAACTCCAGGGACAAGTTCCAGGATCCGAAGGAATGCAAGATGCGAGCACGTATCCTTTTGAGAATTTCCTTATACCTTCCTTCATTGTCGGATGCGTTCATTGACGACGACGATGACGATGACGATGACGATGACGATGACGATGAATGTGGAAATATGTGACTTTCCTAATTCTTTTTATTTACGAATGTATAGCTATACGTATATGAATGTATATATTTCGATGTGTGAGTAAATTCGAAAGAGAGAATTCTTTTTCCCTACGAACAGTTTATCACGAGGCAACCACTTCCTTGTCCGGCCAGCTTTTAATTGGATCTCCGGTTGTCATGCGACGAGGCCGGACCGAGAAAAGAACAGCAGCAGCAGCAGCAGAGACCAGGGAATTCTCCCTTGTCGTACAAGTCCCGTCTTATCAGCTTCGTTCACGATTTGCCATTCATTTATATTTTTCTCTGGCTCTTTCTCACATCGGGCCAAAAAGAAAAGGAAGAATTCCTTCTCTTCCTTCTCTTTTTCTTGTATTTTAACGACCACGACGTCTCCATTGGTTTCGGACATACGGTTCCGTGTATTATATATTATCCCTGTTTTATTGCCGATATATCGATAGCCTCTCTCGTATGATTCGTCGTTTTCGTCGGCGATCATAAAAGTGTGAAAAATTCATTTGAATCACGAACGTGTGGGCGCGCGAAAGGCCAAAAGGGATTCTCGTTCGAAGATGTTCTTCGTGTCAAACGGAATGTTATTTTTTCAGTTTACTCGTTGTTTTTCTTTCTTTCTTACTTCTGTTCTTGTCTTTCCCACCTCCTTTCTATCCCACTCTCTCCTTCCTTCCAAGAAGGAACACACCATACACGAGGGTATAACGGTGCTGAAGCATCAAAAGCGTGAGAAAGAAACACTGTACACGTCACGGTACAAGCGATAAGCACTTTTCTACGTATTGATAAAGAAATGCGACACCGATTATACTTGAGAAAAAACATTTTTGTATGCGTGTAAATGTTGTCTACCTTCAGAATAACGGATCGATGGATCCCTTGTTATCGAAAAAAATAAGAAAATTGTCAAGAAGCATTTTCTCGAATCTCGAAAAAAAGTTTTTTCCTGTTTTGAATAACAGGAGGACGCTTGGAAAATTGAATTTTACTCGACTGCTCTCATAAATGCCAATGTTATATGTAGATTCCTACTGAAGCTACCCATGATAATACTGTAAATCCAATAGGACTATGTAGTAGATCTTATATGAGATCAACCCTGTAATTAGTATAACCTCGCTTTTCATATAGATTTAAAATTGCGAGTTTTTTCCTTACGCATTCGTGTGGTATGCTGCATTTGCTTATCTCGTTTGAATGTAGAGAAAATACATTTATCTAGGAAAAATCGATACTCCCAGGGAAATAGATAAGATAAGATAATTTTTTTACAAGAATGTGGATTTTTGAGAAACCAACGTCTATTACCATGATTTTTGTTCGAACAACTAACTCGTTTTATCGATGAGATATTCCACGCGCTCAATTGAGTTGAGAAAAAACGAGAGGGAAGGAAGAAAGAGAGGGGGGAAGGACGGATAAGGATCGCCATGGTTGCGCTAACATTAATCATCGATTTATCAGTAACTTCCTCGACCCACTCGTTTTCCTTGGAAAACTCCTCGTCGGTAGTTTCTGTTTCATCACGTGTTCGTACAAAATCCAGTCACTCTTGACGATTCCGTTTCTTCAAGGTAATGAGAAGTAGTTTGAAGAGAAATGATGGCAAAGGACGAGAAAGAAAGAGAGAAAAAGAAAAATGTTCAAAAGTGAGAAAAGAGGAAGGGTAGAAAGAGAAAGAGAGATCTTTGGTTAGAAAGAAGCGGCGCCCCAGGGCCATCCATCATCTCAATAATTGCTTCCCTTCCCATCGTGGAATTCCTATAAAACCTTTCTCTTTCTCTCTCTCTCTCTCTCTCTTTCTCTCTCAGCTCTCCTCCATACTTTCCTTCGGCCTATTCCGCTTGCTTTCCCCTTTCTCCCGCTCCCTTTCTCTTTCTTCCTTACGACCCCTTCTATATAATCTACGTGCTAACACCAGCTGCCACCTTCGTCGTTGATTCCTTCTTGTACCGAGTGTCAACGGACATTATCACAACATTCTGATTGTCCTGTTATTTTTCTATTTTATCATTTGTATTCACAAGACCGAAAATCGCACTTCATTCCTGCGAGTAGGTACCTTTTTCTGTGACGATTCCCGAATTATTGTTCGGATTGTACTGAGCACAATTATCGTGGATATTGCGGAATATTGAAATTGAAATGTCATATCACAGTATGACGCAAAGTCACTTTTTTCCGACCACTCCTAAATTCCACCATTTTATATTTTGGGAAAAATTAATCCTACGCATTTGTATTTGAGGAATAAGGGTAAGTACACTGAGAAAAAGTTTGTTCCGGCGAAACAAAATTTCGGTTGAAATGAACGCAAAGAAACTTTTTGGTTGGCTGAAATAAAATTTATTTAGGATAAACAAAATTTATTATTTGTCTGTATGAAAGCCTTAATTATTGTGAACCAAATTTTGTTCACCCCAAATAAATTTTATTTCAGCCAAACAAAAAGTTTCTTTGCGTTCGTTTCAACCAAAATTTTGTTTAGTTGGAACAAACTGTGTTTTCAGGGTAGATTAACGTCTAGTCTGCACATTGCATGAACTTTCAAATTATTCAGAAAAGTGCGAGATGGTCGGAAGGTTAGGATATCAATCGGAAATGGAGTATTTTACGATAGTATAGTTTGTATCTTTCTAATTTCAGGCTAGACTATCTATAGACGGAGTTATAATATAGAAGACGCAAGTCGAGCTATTTCACGATTAGTCAAGTACACGGAAAAAAGAAAACACTACTGGTTACTGTGAATGACAGCAATCGGTTGAAAAACAAATGCAAACACGCTTGGATAATGAGGATTAGCGTGATCACAGTGATGGGTATTGTAATGAAATTCGTCAATGCTGACTGGACAGTAATGAGGACTGGGAAACGCAGTACTGCACGGAATGAATTTGAGTTTCAATGTATTTTTGTGATTCACAGTAACCATCGCTGTTTGCTTTTTTTCGTGTACTTGAGAATGTTCGCAATAAAACGAATTGGAGAATGAACATTTTTTTTTGAAGACATCCAATCAATTTTGTGAATCAAGTTTCAATCCTGATAATACCATCGATCAATTATATCATAGTCAGAGTTCCCAAATTCACAACAGTGAATCCATAGAACATCTGTCAATATGGGTACACTTTTTCTAACTTCGGTATCACGTCTTCTTATTATTTATATTGGTAGAATGAATAAAAAAAAACCTGCTCTTCTTGTACGTAGATTCTTCCGAGACAATTCATTAATAATTTGGGATTTCCAAATTGTGAGATAATTGACAGTAATAGCGAGATTCGAATGGTCCACTACGGATGGTCGAGACCCCGTTCTTCGTGTATTTATTTCATCCTTTGGATTCCGTTCATTGACGTGTAAGAGAGTTATAATCCAACGCATGCGTGGTTAGAGTTGTTGAAGAGCACCTTCGGTTGGGGTTGAAAGAGGGAGAAAGAGAGGAAAGTGTGCGCGCGTGTCCGAATGACATGGATGATAACCAACCCCTCGGCTTTTCACGCAACCCCAAAGAGCCCGCCCTTCGTCCTGCAAAATTCTCAAGGCCCCTTTCGCAAACTAAATCGAATTAGACGACAGACACCGGGTATTGGCGGGAACAAAATCGACGTCTGCGACACAACATTAGAGAGAAGCAAATCATGGTTTACGCGGTAATGGAAAATTAAATAGAGATTTCCAAGTTCGATTTCACCAACAGAACAATAAAACCGATTTAGGTTTTCATTGAGTAATTCGTGGCTAATTTGATGGAGTAGTTGATTTAAATCTGAATTATATGCACTATTTTGGGAGCTTTGAAAAGCAAAAGATTGAAATCATGCAGCGTTGGAGTGCTGTTCAATGCGCTCTAAATCTGGAAGAGTGAAAAGTGCCTGCTTTGAGTGCACGGAGAAAAAATATCATAGAATGAGCACTACAAAAGCTACTAAAGTGGCGACAAGAACGAATTTCTGTACACAAGCGCTAACAGAGGCGAGTAATGGTTCCTATTTTGGTATACTATATTGTATTTTAGTATACGTAAATAGGAACCATTACTCGTCTCTGTTAGCGACTATGTACAGAAATTCGCAGTTGTCACCAGTCTACTATGTTCTCTAGTGATCATTCCATGATCTTTTTCCTCCGTGTGGTATTTTTACTCATTTCGAATGAACTTCAATCTTTCAGAGTGAAAAAAAATCACTCTAGGATTGAAGTGGTTTTGAATTCCTAATCTCAAACCTCAAACTATCAGTTCCAAAGATTGGCAATTTCACTTGGTATTTCGACAAGTACACTTCTGGCTCTGGAAATGTGAAAAATGATTCTCTGAATATAAAAAAGTCGGAATTCCTTGTACAATTTCTCCAGAAATTGTTCGATGATAATGACTGTTTTTCGAATTGTAATGTGACGCTCAACTCCACGGAGAGAAAAATGGCGGACTAATCTTTTGCGAGGTCTCGGTGAAATAGAAATATGCGACGTTGAAGATTATTTTATAACACAGCAATGGAAGAAACGCCACCTTCCCGCAATCATTCTTACCAACGCATGGAAAAATCTCATGCGTTGCTTGCAATCGCTTCATGGTTGGTACACTGAGAAAAATGGATGGTTGCAGTCACCAATTCGTTGGTTAGATATGGTCTAGCCAATTAATTGGTTGTCACAACCAATTATGTGAGTATCACAATCAATTCTGTTGGTTATGATGACCACGTCAAAACAGGCAGTTGGAGCAACCAACGAAATTGGTTGTTACAACCACATAATTGGTTATTGCAACCATACATTTTTCTCCGTGTAGTTGGAATGATTGCGTGAAGGTTACAGCATGGTTGAATCCGCCATTTTTCTCTCCGTACGGAAATTTCTGGGCTGAAACTACACCCTTCTTTGTTGGCCAGTCATTGACTCATCTTCGTACGTATTTTGGTTGGAAATTGTCGAACTCTCTTCGGTAATGCAATAGTTGAGTTCTTATAATGAGGCTGTCTTCGATGTAACCGGTTAACTGGCAATGTATCATATATGATAAAACGAAATAAATTTCCTGATTTTTAAACGATATGAATAAAACTTGGTATGCAATGATCTTTGGGGTCGCTGAGTTTGAATTTCCCCTGTGTGCAAAAACGTTGAACCAACTTCAGCCCTCTCTTGGCGTGAAATTGGCCAGTGTTTGACAAAAATGGGCTGAAATTAACTCAATGTTGATACACATAGGGATTATTACTGGAATGATGAAAATTGGCAGTTTAAAAATGACCTACCAAAATTGGCTGCTAAACATTAAAATATTATCGGGATTTAGAAAAATTGTGTATGGAGATTTACTGAATCTGAATTTGGCACTTGAATTTTGAATTTCGATATGACAAACTCAAGATGGTTGTCAAATCTGTTACCAGACTTTCCAAATTTAATATGGTCAAACCAACATGACTGAGGAACCATTGGGGTTTGTATATATCATTCGTACTGAATTCAATATCATAAGTAAGCTCTCACTCCTGTAGTTGTCTGATGAAATTTTTCACTGAAAAAGATTGTGATTTTCATCGGAAATATTTGAACAATTAGGAATGCGAGACCTAAAAAAGATATTTCAAAGCCTTTCGATAGACTTTTTGGATGCGGTTTTATCAAACGTTCATCATGAGTCTACGTAAACTTGAAATTAATAGGTTTCTGACAGATATTGAAGAGAAGTTTCTCCAAGATTTATAAAAACATGTTAAATTCTCCACATTCCAAACATATCCGATGGATTTTTTAACGATGAAAGACTTATGCAAAGTCATTCTCTACGTCTCTCGAGACAGAAATGTTTAGAAAACTTTAGTTAATATTGATCGAAAATCCACCTATCGAATCGAAAAAGGTTAAAATTGTACTCGAACGACAAGAATAATGTTATGCTGTGGGAATTCACTCTTCCACATTCAGATGTACTGTAAGAAGAAAGTCTCAAATTCAGCTCATTTCATGGCTGAATCTATGATGCAAACAAATTAAGCCAAAAAAACAATCGCCGACACAATGGAAAAAGCATTGTCTAAAATTAAGATGCAAACAGATTGAGACTTTATTTTTACAGTGTAACAGCAACATTCCAGTATTTTTTACTTTCCCTGCATTCTTGACAAAAAGTTCCACGACGGCAACTTTTGAGAAACCCATTCATTTTAAGCATCACTCGTCAGAATATACTGAAATAAACAATTCGAGCGGATTATATCCCCTCAAACTCATGTGTTATAATCTAAAAAATCGAATCATCAAAATTTGATTGAGGGCTATTATATGCAACAGCGAGAATCGTAAAAGTTTTTAACCCTAACAAATGAAATAGAAATAGTGTACGAAGAAAATGATCCAATTCAAAGGAAAATAATTCATCCGTTAACGGTGAAGAGAAAGCAACGTAAATTCCAGAAAATTATTCAAAATCCGCACCTCGTTCCATTTGTGCTTTTCCCGTATCTCATTGCCGCATCGTTGAATGTGATCCAACGTAGGCGAGATGAAGTCATTCAACCACATCGTGTATCATCAAACCCAAAGGGAAGGAACACACATTTTTTTACTTTTCATTCATGATTTCATAACACTGTGTCAACTGCATTCCAATGTCTGTTTTTTTCGTTCAGGAATTCGTGGGTCTTTACGTACACAATTTGCTCCGGAAAGACAGACACTTGTTGTGTGTTATAACGTTTTCACCTGTGTTTCATTGACGAACGAGGAAAAAAAAGAGTGAGGACAGAAAAAAATCATTGTGACACTGTGTACACGTACACGCGCAAACATCTCGTATATTCTATGAAACTCCAGTTCAAATACAAGCTTGCATTCTATCCCCACCCCCACAACCAGTCATTTTTTTTTTGTTTGTAGAAACTACTTTCAACGATTGTTTGATCAGCAGAGTTTCAACACAGAAAATATAGATCAAATAGTTATAGATTATTTAACACATTCTAATTAGGGGCAGAGCACATTCCATTCCATTCTCTATTCTTCTTCTTATCTTGGAATCCTTCACGTAACTATTTTTCGTGACATCCGACTAAATTAAACAAATTGTTTTCTTTCTTTTTTTTTTCTGTTCCTCTATAATACAAAACGATGGGGCAACGGTACGATCGCACGCGTGTATGCGTGGATGTGTGAAGAACACCTGTGGTTAGATCATTCATCTCAATCATTCATATATATAAATGTGTACGTATCGTATTGAACCCGACGAGAGAATGATCGTAATAATCTTTTTTTTACATTATTACTTACATTTTCAATTTTTTGGAGAAATCAATCACGAGATAGATCGATCGAATGGGAATGAAGTTATACGTATAGTTTTGCATTCTATCCACCGTCCTTGTGTGAACTACATTTTGTTTTACATTTCATATTTTATATTCGATCTCCTTCAGTTCAACGTTTATGTTACATTTCTTTAAAAGGCCTGTGAATATGCTCTGATAGACTCAATATATTGTTGAGCAATCTTTCATTGCACTTTCGAACAGTTTCGAATAAACGATTTGACTGATCTTACGTCTGCTACCTGGTGTAAAAATTCGCTAGGACCACCAATGCTGCACGGAAAAATATTTTTACCTGTATCAGCTAAATTTTAGCTTTTATAAGTAAATATTTTGCTGCTGCAGCTAAAATTTTTTATTTACTTGAATATGGAATAAACTTGATTTTACTTTTCATTCATATTTCAGACAAGTACACAGAGAAAATGTTGAGTAAAACGGGGACACAATGGCATTCCCGTAAAGTTGAAAATCCGGTTGACTTCATTTGACTCGACCGAAGATGAACAAAAATTCGAATGTTTCTATTATCTCCACAAATTGAATACCGTTGAAAAACATATGAATGAATTTTCATCTGTGGTCAAATAAAATGAAGCCAACCGGATTTGAAACTTGGCGAGAATGCCACTATGTCCCTGTTTTACTCAACTTTGGATAATCTCTCATCAATACATTTCCTCCGTGTAAACTGTTATTATTGACGCCAACTAAAATTTAACTAGGACAAGAGAATTTCTATTGAGCCAACGTTGGTCGAAACATTGGTTTTATAGCGAAAGTTATGTATCGGCCAATGTTGCAGAACCATCGAATCAAGCTTGCACCAGCATTGGCAATCTGTTCCCTTTGGAGTACGAAGAAAAATTCTGAATTTATGTACCTGTTCATTCATCGATAAACCACGACAGCCACCATCCCGATTCACATTTAAGGAGACGAAGGAGATGCAATGCGTTTTTCGGGTGTAGTGGTGGTAAAAAGGCTTTGACCCACGTGAAGCCTGCAGGTTAAACCTCCGAGAGAAGCTCAGGTTCACGCGTCTTACCATTAGAACATGGATAAGAGAAAAATAAGCAGAAGAAGGTGTAGAAGAAGGAGAAGAAGAAAAAGAAAAGGAGCCAAAAGTGGGGATGGAATGCACCTTCGAGAATCCGTCCAGGGTGTTCCTTTTTTTTTCTTTCTCTCTTTCTTCTTCTTCTTCTTCTTCTCCTTCTCCTCCTTATCCTTTTCTTTTTCTTATTCTTCCTGAGCTCCTCTCGTGTGTGTATGCCCCAGCTCTCAGCCAGGGACAGGACCAAAGAGAAGAAACGAGGGATAAAAGAGAATGCACTGGAGGAGTTTCTCTTCTCTCTTTTCCTTCAACTTTCTTTCATCTTCCTCTTTCTTTCAAAGCACAACAAACAGACGCCGCCTCGTAATTTGTTTTCATACGTTCGCGGCGTTTGCCGGTTTACGCCCTCCTTCTCCTCCATCCACCCAACTCTTCTCTTTTTTTATCCCTCTGTTTCTCGCACACGCAGATTCCATATTCTCCTCTTTGTTTTTTATACGATTATGATGATGATTTTTTCTTCCTCTTCAACTTCGTCGCATTCTTAGTCCGCCTCATCTTCGACATAGGCGCACGAAAGATGCTAACCATTAGGTAGTGCGTGAAGTGTACAATATATATGGATCTCCCTTTACGCATATACGTCTTTCCACGAAGAACAGATTGAGTAGTCAATTTCCCAATTTTCAATCCGAATCCTTGATCAAAGATTTCATCTTGATTTCAGACAATAAAATTCATGACATTACCAATCCACGATCATAGCATAAAATCCAAGTACTTCAGCTCGGTAAATATTAACCTATGAATTTTACTCGTGTTTTCCCTAGAAGCAAATTCAATTAAATGTTTTTCTTTATCAAGATTATTGTCGTTTCTCACGTAATTCGCTAAGGATTGTGAAGCCACGACACAAGCGTTTACGTGAGGTGACAATTCCTTTCATTTCGCGCTAACCAACAGGTAGGTATGCTCTATGAAAATCATGATAACACGAAACACCGTATAAACGTGATTTTCATAATATTTCTTCATAAATTTGTAATGAGATTGAGAAAAGAAAACGAGGTTATTTTTTCATAATAATATTCACTCGATAGAGACGAATCACGTATTTCCTTTCCCTAAAGCACAGAAATCGACGCAAGCGCGGAAAAGGTACATCTCGGCGCGTTGATAAGCATTAAAGCCGATTATACGACGATCGCAAATCTAATTGCGAATCGTATGAACAAATTAGAATTTCCCCACAACGTTTTCACCCTCGATAAAATACCCCGGCGGTTTCGTTATTGGTGACACGATTAGCGTTAATTCGAATTATCTATTACAATCGAGAACGTATTCAATTTTGAATAATCAGTAAGAACAACAAATAAATTATTCAATATCCCCAAAGCACTTTTTCGTGGCTCTTATACACGGTAATTATACCCTCAGAAAAGGTTGTCAATTCAAGAGTGTTTGAATTTTTCAAAATGAGGGGATTCGAAATCTACTATTGTTTGTATATCTGTGTTTGAACGTTCAACCATGTGTAGTAGAGGAGATAGCAACATCATGTGATCCGATGCTGCGTGTAATACATTATTTTATATATATATATGTATATGTATGTAGGAGCTATGTTGACGGTGTTTACTTGAGAGGCAAGTGGAGCGCCAACGTCGATGTTGCTATCATATCGTCTCTCAATGCCAATAGGCGCCCCTTCGTACATATTCCTCTTACATTACCTTCTCCCAGCCATCGAACGTTGTATTAATGACGTTATATACTATAGAGTTATCGTCATTCAACAATAAAGAAAAGCAGGAACGTTGGCCGTCTGCGTATCGTTCGTTCGAAACGATATGTTCCGCCCGACGCGAATAAAAAACGTGAATGAAGGAATATCTTGATTACGATGATAATATTAAATGAAATGAAGACAAAAAAATCTTTTCATTCAGTAACGAAACTGATACTTTTGCTTATCTTATAAAGAGAATGATAATTTATTTCGCCTTATCTTTTTCTCAATTACAAGGTTGAAAAATCGAGGCAAATGTTTTAACCCTTTCTTTCTCCTTTCTGTTGCAGGTGAGCATGCATTCTTATATTTCTAATCAAATACGCTGAGGACATATGTAAGTAACGAACATGAGTGTCATAAATTGGATCAAGTATCAAATATTCGTGTAATTCAAAAGACACCAGTCCTTTAGGCTTCGCATAAACTATACCCAGAAAAATGGTATACGTGGATTTATTTGATTCAACGGAAATTTGTTTGAATCAACTAAAATTTATTTGACTCAACTACGATGTCTATTTATATATGAACCTACTAGAGTTTTAGTTGGATCAAATAAACGATTTATTTCATCCGAATAAATTTTTATACCTTTCAAATAAAATTTACTGGAATCAACTAAAATTTTATTGGATACAATTAAATTTCTAGTAGGTCCATATTCAAGTAAACCATTTCTCTGGGTGTAGGATAAAGTCAATTTCAAATTTTTTTAGGTGGGAGAAAACATGATTAAATTGTATTTTTATCGATATTATTATTATCTTGGAAAGGTAGAACGTCTAGAATTGTTCTACTCGACCACACCTAGTCTACACTGTAAGAAATAATTGTGGAATTTTTCTCCAAAAAATGGCGGTAGCAAAATTCCTTCATCGATGGGGCATTGTTAACTATAACTTGGTGGACTTTCCCTTCACATGTAGAGCATTCAACACTCAAAATAGTCACTCGAAGTGATGGAAAAATCTCTCATTGTTGATGAAAAAACAATTTATCCACTATGAGGAGACGAAATCCACCAACAATCCGAAGAAAAATTCCTCACAGTTGTTACAGTGTATTGAATAGATCAGAATATTGTAAGTTTATTGAATTACAATAATTCATTCTTTCTAACAGAAACAAATCGTCTAACTGTTGCCAATTCATTTAGTTTTGTTTCTTTTTCATGAGTATCATACAAATTTCCTCTATTGTCAATGTACACATAACTCGACCTCGATTCATCTGTAACTCACGAGACGAACGTAACAAAATATTAATATACTTCATTACTGTAACCGCACTCTGCCAACAGATACAATCCGTAGATATAATCCGTTCGCATTGGAAGGCGTTAGTAGATGTTGAAAATTTTATCATATCGTCACGGCGATATGGAATAATACACAATGGAAATGAAATGCTCATGCCAGAATTATATGTCACACTTACAGTGTCTGAAAGAAATTGAAGTGCAGAGAGAAAGAGACTCTACAAGAGATTACAAATTTGGAACAGTTTTTGCTCAGTGTAGAATACACAGTACCCCAAAAATTTGATTTCAGCACTGAAAAAATAGATTCTTAGAATCAAATGAGATTTGTTTATAGTAAATAAATCGTACAGTTGGATACGTCCAAAAAAATACTTATTAATATTCATTTCATCGCATAGTTGATGAATACAGCACCTATTTCATTGTATCAACTTCCCACCAATGATAATTACGATCAACGATAACTCTGAATTCAATAAGGAGAAAGTTATATTCATTCAAATCAATTTTGATCAGTTTGAATCAAATAAATGATTTGGTTATAGTCAATCGATATGAATTTCTCCACTGACACAATGTTTGGTTATAATGAATGAGTTTCATTCGTATAAAACGATGCCTCTTGAAAATGTTCAATCAAATGCATCGATTTATCGGAAGAAAACCTTTTTCTCAGTGAGAATAACTCCAAACGGTAGTAAAATGTAAACCGTGAGGCATTGAAACAGCACCATTCGGCATGAAATTTTTCTTAGACCGGCAATTTTTTTTCAGTGGTTTTACATGATCCGCTGAACGATCGAAACGATTACTCAAGATTTCATTGAGCAATTGAGTGTAGTAGGTAAAAGTGAGCGTGGTCGTCGTCGTCGTCGTCGTCGTCATCGTCATCATTGTCGAGTTTGCACAACATTGTCGTCGTTATCAAACAGTGTTGCCAGGGAATCCCGGAATCTATCGGAATTAGCCAGTTCCGTTTATTTATTAAAAAAAATGACAAATCACGGAACAACAGAATTCCCGGAGTGTTAACGCTGTTATCAAAGCTGGCAACCTGTACGCGAAAGCAAATGTTTTCTGCCGGCTAGGACCTCGAAGAGAAAACGAAGGACGGACGCATCTGGCAGATAAATCGTTGTTTATAAGCGATCGTTCAATCACTTTGCTCTTTGCAGTCCCTCCTCCTCTTATTCCTCTTTTTTCTTTTAAGTTAACTGGCTTTGCGCTGTTCGCGTTGCCGCTGCTGGCACCGTACGCGCTGTTCTCTTCTCTCTCGCGGTATTTTGTTTTCGTCGAGGTTGGTGCTCAGCGGCAGGTCGTTGACAGCTACCACTACCCGACACCACTGTAATACACCTCTGCTAAAGGTGAAAGGAATGTGTACGATAATGATAATGATGATGATGATGATGATGATGATGGTGATGATGATGATGGTGATGATGATGATGATGATGATGATGATGATGATCGTTCTCTTTCTTCGTACGCTTATCGTTCTTGAATTTGAATCGATTTTAAATGATGAATTTTACGATACCTCGGGTATTTTGAGAGAGAGAGAACATTGTGTACAATATAGAAAAAAATGTCCTTTCATTCAGCAGTGCATTCTAAACAGCGTCTTATCTGGTCTTTCAATCATTTTGAAGAGTCTCTTTGAAGCGATATAAACGTAAATGAAGAAATACAAGCGAGGATGTAGAACCGAGTATAAGGAAAATTTGTTTATTAGAATATATAAGATATAATTCCGAAATGCGCAATGTTTGAAGCATTTTAATGAAACTTGGCTTGCAAGTGAAATCTAAAGTACAAAAACGTGGACACAAGAGACGAACCAACCAAGGAGAGAGAGGAAAGGAAGTCTTTGATGTTTTCACATACAAAGTCGATGTCGTTCTCTCTCAAGAGGAGGTTGGTCCATCGTTCAGGATGTACAGACACAGTGGGAGGCCACAATCGACAAGAATAAGGAAGAGAAAAAGAAGAAGGAGAAGAAGGAGGGATGTACAAGGTGCTATGTTCACATCGTTCTCCATACTCAATTATCATATTGGCTCTGGGACCAGTTCTCTCTTTCCTCTCAATCTCTCGTCTATTTTACAATCAATTTTTTCTCTCTTCTTCTCAACTCATTCCAAAATGTATCTTCTGTATTGTCATGACCCTCTTCCGTCTGTATCTTTTTTTCTTTCCATATTCTTCATTCCGTCTCCCTTCCGCTATCGCAAACAACGTTTCAACCATGTACGTCTGTCTTTCATCTATCTTCCACCTATTATCTACAATCTGGTGTCTGGCGTGTTTCCTTCTTTATTCCACTCGTTGTCGATCACCTAGCTGCCAGCATAATGCATCTTAAATGGCGGCGCCTCAAAGATCGACGCCTCTACCTCTCTTTTCCCTTCAGTGGCTCGGCTCTTCGGACCTCTTCGATATAAATTAGATTCTTGAATGGGAATTCTAGATCGACGATGAAGCATCGCATGCTGTTACCGTGGGTCCTACCGCTTGCGCTTCTGAGGTAGAAAGAAGTGAGAAACACATTTTTTGGAATAAATTTTCAATTCAAGTAGCGACATCGAATGGAACTTGTTCACAACGCGCTATCAAGAGTTTTATGAAAAACAAAAAAACAGAAGGAAAAAAGAAATGGAGCATCGCTTCCACCCACGTCCCTCCTCGAGACGATTCACTTTGTGAAAGGGAAAGGAAAATCTTGGTCATTCACGGCCTATATCAGGAATGCTCGTCCATGGTGTTGATGATGATAAAGATACGCTTACACTTCCATTCGTGACAAACACTCAATACCTCAGTTTCATTCTAAACAATTATGAAATTATAATGGATAAGAATTAATAAAGATGTGTAGTTTATTTTCTGTCTCCCAAGAGCGAGGGGGAAAGAGAGAGCGAGCGAGTCATATCCTATGAAGACCAGGTTGAAGAGGAAGGAAAGGAAAGAGCAATGAGCAAACTCATGCGTATACACGTTGGACGTTGTTATTGTTGTACGTATGCAAGTGTGTACGAAGCTTGGCTGGCTCTCCGATGATAAGAGAAACGAAGAAAGAAATCGGGTGTGGAAGTAGGGGGCAAAAGAGAGAAGAGAAGAGAGAAAGAAAGGAAAAAAAAAAGAGTGAAGAGAGAGACTGAGACGCGTAGAGAAGCCCACACGAGTCTGGCCGGATACTCACACTTCCGGTCCCACACATGGCCGTGGTGCGTTCTCTTGGCTTCGTGTGACACGGTCGTGCATGCGTGCGCGCGAGCGCCCCAACACTACCGACTCGTATGTCTAAACAGAGTTCCACACATGTAAAAGAGACCGCTTAGATACACCGAAGATACTACATGCCCCGTCACATATGGTATACACTTCTTTAACTCAAGAATATTAGTAATGCGTGACGTCACTGACAGCAGCCCACCGATACACATGTAAACATTCTTACATTGGAATACTATACGTACGCCAAAGAAAAATGGCTGCGTCAAGTCATTCAGCTTTATATACATACGTATATCTTGCTTCATTCTTCCTTCCGATGCTCAAAGGTTTTCGAATGATTATTCAATTCACAACGACAACAATTTAAATTCGGTCAATTTTTTATTCTTCAAAATTGATAAAATACAATAAATCTGGATAATTTTGATTATGTTTGGGATATTGAGTGGGAATTTAATCCGTCCATCATTGGCTGTGCATCGTATAGTAGGCACCGTTTGAAGCATCAAAGGTACGGGAAATACAATTTACGGTAAGAGTGTTGTCGAACAAAAGTATACACCATCGTCAGCTAATAAAAAGAGAACTGATCATCAGGGAGTTTCGTGTACAAACTTAGAATGCTTTTGTCCTAGGTAAGATAGGAAGGAAGGAAGGAAGGAAGGAAGGAAATAGGAAATAGAACTGCACGGACGTGGGAAGGAAATAGTTGTAACAGCAGGGGGAACAAGAAAGGAGAGAAAAAGGAAAAAGAAGGAGCAAAGAAGAAATGTAGGGGAAGAAAGAAAAATTAACGACGCGACCGGGGGTTTCCGTTCGTCGTCGGACGCATTTCGATGAGACAGATTTAGACGGTAGAAAAAAAAGAGCGGTGGGTGTAAGGGATTACGTGGCCTGTTTACAGAGAGGCATGGAGTGGCTGCTGTTGCTTGAGAGAAGTGTTTGAATGAGCGAGATGAACAGATAAAGGAAGGAGAAAACGAGAGGAGACGATATAAAGGCGTAGAGGGACCAACCAAGTCGGCCACCAATTTGAGAATCGGCAACGACCCTGGGCACCGACGACTTCCGGCGGTTCCGTTGACCCCGGTGAAGTCACTGCCATCGTTGTCGTCTTCTTCTTCTCCTCCTACTTCTTTTCCTTCTTCTTCTTCTTCTTCTTCTTCTTCTTCTTCTTCTTCTTCTTCTTCTTCTTCTTCTTCTTCTTCTTCTTCTTCTTCTTCTTCTTCTTCTTCTTCTTCTTCTTCTTCATTGGTTAGTTAGGTTACTTTTATACTGCGACGTAGAAAAGTCACATACTAATGTTTGGGTTTGATTGACTCAAATTCACGTACGTACGTTGTTTCATTAACCGTGAAACATGCACTTTTCTTCTTTCATTTCGTTTGCATCCACTGAAAAAAAAGCACGAAACTGTTATGTAAACGTATTTCCTTTTCTACGTCTAGTAGTTTAATGGCTAATTTCATCGAGGAAAAAAAAAATCAGGGGAAATGTGGAGAAATGCATTTTTATCATCACAGCACCGTGAAAGGGAAATCATTTCCAAATGAACGTCATCATCTTACTACTCACTTTCTTTTCACGATAGAAGTAAACTGTACAGTACTTAGCATGAACTGTTACTATTTATCCTCTTCGTCATATCAATCATTTTATACGATGAAATGTGTAATCAAGTATTCCTCTCTCTTACGCATTATTATATACATTTTCTTGTAATTCGTCATAACAAATATGAGTGTTATCACGGTTAGGCAGATTAGGTATTGGGTAGGTAGATAGGTAGGTAGGTAGGTTGGTAAATAGGTAGGTAGGTAGGTAGGTAGGTAGGTAGGGTGGAAAAAATACGTACGTTGTGAGGAGAAGAATGAGGTAGGGAAGAAGATTAACTGCGCACGCGTCACATACTCTACATGTCCAGCATTTTATGAATGCACATCGCAAACTTGTATCATCGCAGATACACCATCGACGCTTGCGTTACGTTCATACGATGTATAACTCTGGCACAAAAAAATCACGTATAAAATTCTCCATGACTCGAACCAAGTCTGTGCTCTTTCCTTTCGTTTTTGAGATACTTCATTTTTGGGCACAGTATACCAAGCGCGTAGGGCCCATTGCATCCACTATCGTAAATCTCTGCCAGCATCTTTTGAAATATTCAGAAAATTTTGCTGGAGTCCTATGAGGTTTCTTTCCTGTAAAATATAAATTTCAAACTGATCAACTTTCCAATAGTTTCCACCTTGTCTTTCAAATTCACACATCCTATTTGAAACGGAGAAAAATTCCTGAATGGAGTTGATCTGGAATTGAAATCATGTGGCGAATCCAGATAAAATTCATTGAAAAATGTTCCTCAGTCTGTTGATTTGAAAATTAAGCAGTCCTTCGTGAATTCATTATTCTCAGTCATTTGCTGATGATTTCATATTCAGTTTCAAATTTCGGAGGCCATTTCAAATCTATTCAAAGATATCTGGATCATCGTTAGTTTACTTCTAGTAAATGATTTGATTGACTTGTACTCGCCATCAAATTCAGGCACTACTTAAAAATCGTTCTACAACATAGAAACGATTGTCTCAAAAGTGTATATTTGCGTTTAAAACTGTTCAAACATTATTTTAAAATTTTCCACGGAGAAAGAAATTTGTTGACGCAGTAATTCGAGGTATTATTATATATAAAATAGCAGCAAATCTGATTGCCAACCTAGCTAAAAGAGAGTAACATGATTCACTGAAACAGCAAAATTTTCAATATTATATACAAACAAACAATACACAATAGTCAACAAATTTTGCTGCAACATGTAAGGAATCGCTGTATATTGGATGGAAATTCCTAAGGCCGATTGACAGCGTACTCTTGAATTCGAGCAAAGCGAGCGATTGCATCAGTCTTTTTAAAATGAGCGGAGACAATTTTGAAAGGAGTCCGGTCGGATTGCCGAGTATAACGAGGCACTTTAACTGATTCATAAATTGCTCCATTTATAATTGTTTATAGAAAAATTTATAAACTTGACGCTTTACTTTTTTGAATCGTCTTGTCTTGAATCTTGAACTAATCTAAAACTTTTGTTTTCCATTACTGTTGTTAAGTTTGTAAATTATTGGAAAGAATAATAATCAACCATTTTACTAGAACGATAATGATGAATCTTAAGGGCAATCAAGGTAAGGAATGCTAATTCTTTTCATAAATCGCCCGATAAGTACACGGAGAAAACGAAACATCAGTGAGTATCTTTCCGTTACAACTGGCTCATGTTATGAAGAAAAAATAATTTCAAAACTAATTGTTAATGTTTAGATATGAATCAGTCATGTCTACGCAGTAACCAATGTTGCTAGACTTCTTTTGTTTTCATAACGAGCCAATCGTGTCTGATCAAATACTCACTACTCATGTTCCGTTTTCTCCGTGTAGAAATTGAAAATAGATAATAATTGAGTGCATACTTCAGATTGGGTTCTAAATATGAATTTTGGTTTCTCCATGATTTATAGATAATGGGGAACAATATATTGTTATATAATGAAAACATTTTTGACATTCGGGAGTTATTGTCTTCAAAATCTCCGTACAATTACCAGGAATCAGTAGGAAGTGTACACTGTAAAAAGTATGGGAAGTTTTTCCTCATTCCAATAGTAGATTTCATCCCCTGGTCGTGGGGAAATTGTTTATTTCATTAAGAATAGGGCATTTTTCCTTCATTTTGAAAAATTATTCTCCCTCTTGAGTGTCAAATCCTCCAAATTATGGGAAAAAGTCCCCAACATGGAGAAATTTTGCTACCACCATTTTTTGAGGGAAAATTTCAGGATTATCTTTTAGAGAGTGAACTCGTGTTGAGAATTGAGTTCTGGTTGTGGATTATATGATGATGCATTGGGAATTTTCAAATAGCCCGTAATTTTGTTTTGATGCTTAAGGCTTCTCAAGTGATGGGGTCTTGATTGAAATCTATCAAAAATGAGGTAACATTCACTGTAGAAAATGTAGGGAGTCTTTTTTCCGTGTGGTGGATTTCATCCACTCATTGTGGGAAAATTGTTTTTCCATGGAAAATAGCCTTTTGAGTGTCAAACCCTCCAAAAAGTAAGGTAAAACCACCGAATTATGAGAAACAGAGGAATTTTGCTGCTACCATTTTTGGAGGGGAAATTCTACAATTAATTTTCACAGTGTTGAGTTCACATGGAATTATCATATTCTCAATTGAGAATGTATACGCGGAATGAAAGTTCTAATGTCATAATCAGGGGGTGGCGCAGTTATTCAAAAACATATTACGGGGATAAACTCATTCATCTTCGAATATGCGAGTGATTTCATTTTTCAGAGGAGTCTCGCTTTGTTCGCGTTCACGCGAGATGGAGAAAGAGGGCTTCATTTGTCGGACTTATAAATGTGAATGAAGAGGATTCGTTCGATGAATCACTCTTGAGTCTCTGACGATTTGAGTTTCTTTTTAACCATCTCCTTCTCATTTGAGTTCATTCGTTCTTCCTATCATCCTCATTGCGAGATCAACCGCAGAGAAATCAAAATAACCAACAGTATCATCCGGATATCATATAGTTTTGCCATTTTCGTTTCATACAAGTTTTTCTATACTCACGAGAAATAAGCAAAAGAAAAATTACAACGATGATAATTTAATTCATCAAGGGAGTTATCGTACGTTCATATATTGTTATCTGTCATGAGAAGAATTGAAAAAGAATTCCATATCAAAATCAGAATGAAACGATATAGAAATTTATTATCTTATCGAATCACGATATCGCGCTATGTACAAATAAATTAAATAATTACACTACCGTCGTCTGAGACCACAGAGACCACGGCAATGCTCTCCTTTATCGTATATATCCCTCTATCCGATATGATCATGTACTAGTCTAATTTCAATCAAGACGATTCAAATTCGAGGAAACACAGATCAATCTTACAACGACGGATAAAAAATCCACCACCGGAGAGTGAAATCCCATTTCGTTTGTTATAAAGTAATTTGCCGTTATACTAATGCAACCGATTAATTCTCGAATAGATGGGAGATGACGCGTCACTTGCACAGGCATCGATGAATGGGCGACGGTGAGTAAAGTAGGCGCTAGATAGAGAGAAAAAAAAAAGAAAAGAAAAACTTCAATGAGCTTGCTCGCGTGAGCGTAATTATTGTTCACGATACACCGTTGTGTTGCCAGTATAAAATAGATCGCGTATACGTGTAATATGTGCACACATGTACCACGTTCATGCTCGGGTATTATGATGTACGCGACAGAGCGAGCAGGAAAGAGAAATATAAAGAGGTAGCATACAAGAGCTGCATAAGGGCTACGACCTGCAACTCTTCATACTATATGAAAGAGTTATATACGCGTGAGGGTGTTTCCTTCGATCCCACGTGCACGGATACGCGTGAGCGTATACGTCCGCTTACGTAGGTATATGTTACGTTCCGTAACACTGCTTCCTGGCGGTTTTCGTAACGCCTGAATAAGAAAAAAATCCGAATTAGTTGGGGATATTTTGTTTTCCATTGACAGGATATCGAGTATTTTGGATTCTATCCTCCAATCCAATTCTACAGTGGTTGTAATATAAAAGTTGAATATCTCCTCAGAGTTTCCCCTACGGAGTTTCATCTTTCCGGTTAGCTGCTACACACTTTTATAATCAGAGGATACATTCAGTCAACATTTAATCCAATTCTCACTTGAATTTAATTATTAAATTCTGGGCATGTATTGCGAAAAGAAAGATATAGGAAATATTTTCAATATGTTGTAATACGTGACAAGATTGGCAACGAACAACGCAAAGTTGATGAGGTGAAGAAAGTAATATCAGCACACAAGCGGTAAAGTACATTGTGTTGTTGTGCAGTACGGTGAGCGGTTTGTAGCTCATCGAGCCAGTAACAGTGCCGGTGAATGAACCGAAGGAAAATATCAATGAGTATGTATACAATGATTATTGCACGAGACAGGACAATCGTTTACAAATACTATGATGGTCAAGTTTACTCCGTTCTTTTCTCCGCGTCTGAACAAATTTCTTAATTCGCAATTTAAGAAAAAGATTTTATTTTCTGGGAGTTGAATCGAAATTCTACTGAAAATTTTGTATGTATGCAAATGAAACGTATATAGATTCATGAGGTAATATATATCTAAAATGTTGAACACGGGTACATTTACCTTAATCGGTGGCTGGTAAGCGTCGCGCGAGACCTTGCGCATGACGTATAACCTCCAGCGTGCGAGCATTCCGTCACGTTTCTTATATCTCTTTTGTAGGTTATGTACGCCTTCGTGTTTCCCTGGCGTGTTGGTGCTCCTCGTGGATAGAAAAGGGAGAAAAAAAATGATCGAGGAAATGCTAAAATAACATAACTAGGATGATCTTCTTTGACCAGAAGATCGATCGCGACGATCAATAATCGAAATGAGATTCTCTGATCCTTAATTCGTATTAAAGAGCGTAACGCCTACTTAAATGCTCGTTGGCAATATGACGACGACGACGACGACGACGACGATGAAGAACCGACATTGCAAGTGCATACGCGTTTATCCCACGTACATGCGTTGCCGTTGCTCGTTATTTATGGGTTTTGTAATTGTCGGCGGTCTGGCAATCAATTAACGTTGTCCGCGTTGTACACATTGACCCACGTTTAATTACATTTCGATCGACGGTTCCTCAATACCGAAGAAGGAAGAATTGGTCCTCTCTAGATGGAGAATACTCTGGTATCGTCTGTGCTCGTTAAAAGATTAAAATTGAATCACCGCATTCCAAATCTGTTCCTTCTCTCTCATTCTCCTCAAGGATTTTTTGTTTTCAATGAGCTCACCTCTAATCCAATACCATACCGTGCTGCGGCATGACCTCCCACGAGTATGAAAGTAAAGACCTTCCTATGTAAGAGCCGAGTACGCGCACGCGCTCACGCATTTACTCACACACGTCAAAATTGAAACACCTTTCGGCATGTACTTAATATCTTTGGTCCCTACGCCACTGACCTTAATAACTCCCGCACGTTCCCGTGGGTAACTCGTTGATGACGATAGACAAGTTGCTGTCTACTACCCAGTAGAAGTACGCGCGTATATAGAGTGTGTATATGTGTAAACTTCTCGATCCTTCTTCCTCTCGGTACTTTTTCCTCTTTTTTCTTCCTCATCTTCTTCTTTATTCCATTCCCATCTTTCTTCCTCGTAAAATCCGAGCGCGTGCTTTTGTATGTACGTCGGTACGTATAAACGATGGAATGCGTGTCTCTTACGTACACGTCGAAGAACCGTTAATGAATCCTCTTGCAGTCCCTTAGACCACCATCTTCGATATTGTGTGTAATCGCCGGTGTCGTCTTCGTCGTTGACGAAAAGATATCGAATGATGAACAGGCGCAACGCCAGCAGCGGCAACAGGACGATTTGGTAACCAACCTTAAATCCTTCAGGTGAAATTGACAGGAGAGGAGGTATCCGCGAGAGGGTACATCGCTATGTGTCAACCACGTGACAAGAATACAAATCGTCTCGCTCCATTCCTTCACATACTTTTCTTTTAACTTGGACTCTCTCATGAAATTTCGGAATTCACCGTTGTCCCGTTTCGAAATGAGAGGAGGGATCTCCCTTGTACTCACAAAGTGGCACAACGATCTACCCATGTATCCGCGATCATCGTGAGTTAATGAACTGTACGCTCCACGACAAAGTTTCCTTTCCGTTTCTCTGTGTGCGTATGCGTGCCCGAATGCCTTGTTTGCGAAAGACAACTGGTTATTGGTTACAAGTTAGAATTTGATTTGCAATTACCGCGTTTTCGTTATTTATATCCGTTAAGGGCGCAAGTTTCTGCCGCGATCCGTTAACATTCTTGCGTATATCGAGGGTACGTACGGTAACTTCTCTTTAAAATTGAAACACATCAATTACATTGGTCTACAAGAAAGATTGTGTACCTTGATGCCCAAGGCTTTATAGCTGATTGTAACCTCATTCGTCGTGTACTGATTAGAAATATGAACACCTCCAGGTAGAAATGATCTAGCGATTCATTGGTTTTGCAACGCCTGTCCCGAGGAAAAACTAGAAACTTGCCAGCAACTCGCAAGTCAATTTTTTCTTGGGATTGGCGTTACGAAACCAATAAATCGCTAGAGCATTTCTACTAGAACCGTATTTCCGTAGCAGCTGTAGTTTAAGAAATACAGCGTTCTTCGCTGATAAGCTCTGTCCCTTTGCACGGTGAGAAGAAAGATTTAACCCTCAACCACGCACACGGGTCTTTTGGATCCGGGTGATTTTTTCTTCGACTTGTCATTCCGACGCATTGCATAATCGGGAGCTAGTACTGTAATGTAAGTAACTTCGAACCTCCCTGCTTCGAATGCGTTTTGAAAATGCGTAATCCACCGCTTAGTTCCCGAGTAGCACACAGAGAAAAGTTCATATTAAAGATTACTATATTTTTATGATACTCGTGGGATATACTTTATTATGAGGCTCAGAACTATATCTATTTCAAATTATAACATATTTATCTTCATCCTCGCGAGAGAGTATGGTGAATGCTCGTATACTTATGGTTCATAACGACATAATCAAGTATATCCCAAAAGTACAATATAAATATGCTAATATCTAATATGAAATTTTTACTGTGCATGTATTTGAAATTCAGCTCGAGACTTTTAGACCCGAGGTGCGTGGTTGTGTAACGTTTTTCATGACAAAGTGAACAATATTTGCAAACTGTATGATAAAAGAACTTTGGGTATTCTTTCAAGTAAATGTATATTGTTTTGATATAATGATAGTATATGTTGTAAATAGGGGTACTCCTCACCCTCCCCCCTCACCCCCTGGGGGGTTTCAAATTTGAATCAAATACATTTCTTCTGTGTCTACTCTCTAAATCTGAAAGAGTGAAAAATCGCACGTTTCACTCCACTAAGTGTCAGAAGTGAGGCTGTCCGCTTCGAGTGGGATTTCCACTCCTTTCGAATGACCTCTCACTCTTTTAGAGTGAAAAATTCACTCTAGCGTCGAAGTGGTTGTGAATTTCTAACCTCAAACCTTAGAATATCACTCTAAAAGGGTGGAAATTTCACTCGAAAATTCGACAGGCTCACTTCTGGCTGGCTAAAGAGTAAAATCTCACTCCAAAGATTTTAGTGAGTAATAAGTATTCAGTGGTATTTATCCAGAATTGATAACAATGAATATGTTTCGGATAACCAACAAAGCAATATTTCTTCGGTGCAAATAATTCTTTTTTTGGGTGTTTCTTTACTGATGTGGATTTAGGGTATTTATAATCAACATATGATAGTCATGAATCTCCAAAGCATGAGATTTGAAGAAAACACAGCCAGAATAAAATGAGCCGGGTGCGTGGATTAAGGATTTTTTTGAAGGTGCGTGTTTGAGGGTGAATTCCATCTCGAATACAAGTTTACTTCGAAACGCAGCCAAAAAAGCCTTTTATGAACGGAAAGTGAGCTCAAAAACAAATATCGACAAAATGGAAGAAGCTGGCTTTCAGTCTCTTTTCAGTGCGGGACTAGGTCAAACCGAGTATGATATTTTAAAGTGATTGATTCTGTTGAGTTGAGATTCAGGGGAATGTTGGTTAGTTTATCTTTATCTGCTTTCCTTCTTCTTTTCAGTGTCCAAAAAAAACGGGAAACTCAGATGGCAGATTACTGTTGAAACTTGCAAACAGAGACACTGAAAGAGAATTTATTCAAGAGTCTTCCAAGAAAACTAAACTTTTAAGGATGAATTGACCCCTCTTTGTCTACTCATCTCATTATTTTGGACAGTGCGTGTTGTTTTAGCGATAATGATATGTTATTATGGCATGATATGCTATGTGAGACTTTCCGTGTCAGTGCACTGAATTGGAAATTGAAATACAGCTGTCAGATTCAAATTCAACGCATAAAATACTCGCGACATCAGTTGGAAAGCCTCTGGCAACGAAACTTGTGTTAGGCTGTACACTGTAAAGAAAGGTTGTTGAATTCAAACAAAAATGTATGGGAATCTACAAACTTGTTTTGGAAAATGATTTCCGAACTTTCTCTGTGGATTTACAAACAAAAGTTTGGGAAGTTTCGAAAACTTCCGTAAAATCATAATACTTTCCGGTTATTTACAAAATTTTCCAAAGAAGATTTCCAAAGAAAGTTTGTGTAAAGAACTGCCAAACTTTCTTCGGCAATTTTGGAAGTATTTTCTTCACAGTGTAATTGACTATCACTCAAACAATATTCTAGTTCGATTTTCTTCGATGATTCTAGGAATTCCATCAAAATTGAGTCTAAACTCTTCATTGCGGGAGTCACAATATGTCGATTTCTACGGAACAAATGGATTTGATTTGAGAAATCAAGTTATGTTTTGCCTTTGTGATGATTTTTACCACTTTTCTAGTACGCAATGTTCATAATATGTGGTTATTCCGTTTGTTAGAAGCGTAAAGCTACAGGAAAAGAATTATGTAATTGATTCTAACCACAAGAAAATAGAGGTATGATCTTTTCAATTTCATGTCGGTCAAGTTTGAATCGTTTATTGAAACGGATCTGAACTGGGAAATGAAAAAATCTAGTTGGAAATGAATAACAAGGTTGAAAATTTTATTCCTTTCATTATTAAATACTGGTTAAGCATACACGGAAAGACAAACGTTAATAATATTTACAAAAATAACTGACAATTCAGGGGAAAAGAGTCTTGCTAAAGAATATTCGTAGTGAATTGATCAAAAGTTGATAGTCTCACGATAAAAAATAACAATGAAACGATTGACATTTGATATATTCACTAAGAATTTTTGGTAAACTCACTACAAATATTGTCCCGCGATCCTCTTTTTCCCAGGATTCACGGTCATTTTTCTAAATGTCGATCAATGTTTTTTTGAATATTTATCACTCTCTTCTTTTCATGCACAGTAGATTGCACAGAAATTTGGTGTATTTTTGAAACACGTGCACCTCCCAAACGGTCCACTCAAGATTTGTGTCAAATATTGGCACGAAGGATGTGGGAAATTAACACATAAGTGTTGAATCTTCATTGAAAACCTGTCAATTTGACACTTACATGTTTTGATTGTCAACACGAATTTTCAGTGGACCGTTTCTAACAAAAAATGTTTGAGTGTGTGTAGTCCGGAGAAAATTCTAGTACTTTTACATTCAATTACAAATTCGTTTTAAAAAACCATTCAAACTTCAACCATATTCAATTTTCGCATGTTTACAAATATCGTTTTCTTGCAGTATCTTGAAATCGAGAACCGATTTGACAAAAGAGTACTTATCTTCGTGTTCAGCGTAAATATCCTGAAACAAAGTTCATCACTCTTCACAAAAATTCCTGTTAAAATATATCCATCGCGAGTTTTTTTTGTCTTTTAAGGAATAATAAAGCCATTTTAATAACAATTCACAACGAATATAGGGTGAATGGGATTCATGTACCATTCGTGTATGTTACATGAAAACTCTTGTCGTTCCCAACCATTTTGTTAAATTTAATTAAAAATTGTTCTTATTCATGCCGATATGAAAGATTTCAATTTGAATTCTTATACATTTGAAGATTTGAAAGAATTATATAATATACAGGACGGAAGATCTAGAAACTTGTATACCTTGATAACATCAACAAAGAGTGAAATATTCAAAACCCACTCGAGATGTGTATATTTGATACATCGGTGTGAGAAACCGTCAACGTCGTCGATGAATTCATCAATATTTACATACCCTTGTTGTATTATATTCAACTCGTTCTCTAAATTCAAGTACTATAATTATATCGTGGGGAATAATTATAGATACATACATCGAAAACTTGAATTTCTTGTTACGATGGAAAAACTTTCAAAATAATTTACAGCCAAAGTGATACAAACTTTATGGAAATTCCCATCTCTTTTGACGTTTAAAAAAAAATATCTTTCATCGTACTTCATATAATTATGACCAATGAATAGAATGAAGGATTCAACCAATTTTCTACAAAAATAAAAAATAAAATCTCAAGGCTGATTTGCTCATTTTTGTCGTTCATGGAGTTTGTCTCGAAGATATGCACATATGACGAATATAACAAAATTCTGAGACAAGTGTATTTAGCGGTAGATGAGAATCATTTTTAATATTTTTGATATGAGCATTCAAAAATTTTTCAATCATCACCGCACAATTGATGCTTTTTTTTTATTCGTTTTCATTTTGGTCTTCATGGCTATCATAAGATCTCATCCCTAGCATTTATGTACAATTTTTCCCTACACGGAAAAGAATTTACTGTTGCTGCAACAGGAGGCAGCCATGTTGCGGCAACAGGAGTAGTTCTGTAGCTGCGGCAATGTTACAAAATCCTTCATCATGGGATAAATAGGCTTTATAAAATGAATAAAATACAAAGCTCTTATTCACTTTTTTTATGACTTTATTGCACTCTCAAATGTTCCAATATTGAATCACAGTAAATGTCCTGTTGCAATGTAATCTAATCCTTTTTTTCTCACAAGAAGACAAGGCCCAATATGAGGTAACAGGTTTTATTTTTTAATATAATTACGATTATTATCAATTCAAACATTCCACGCATGGTAATGTTGATCAAATGCCATAGTAGATATATAATTCAAAACAAAGTAAACATCATTTGCTACATTGTAAATTTTATAAATCTTTCCAAATTGAGGTCCTTCATTTTCATCAATATCTACTACTACTACGGTATCTAATTGATTTCTATATCTATTATAGTCGATGTATTTCACAGCTTGGACATCGGATATTTTAGTATTAGGGAAGTATTTCTTTTTGTCTTCGTCACATTCTTTGCATTTTTCTTCGATAATATTATTTTCAAAGTTTTTGGAAATCGATACATAAATCATTTTTAATTGGTCTCGAATAGCTATAGTGATTAATAAATTTTTGGTAGAAGATGTCGTCACTGCAGGCATTCTTATATCTTTATTTTTTGACTCACATCTCATGCACCAAAAGTGAACTAACGGTCCATTTTTAAAAACGTTAAATTTAGTATTAAGTCGCAACAACAGTAGTAATCCTGTTGCTGCACCATGGCTGCCTCCTGTTGCTGCAACGGGATGTTTTCCTGTTGCAGCAACAGTAAATTTTTTTCCGTGTACGCTAGTCCAGCATAGGCCTAATTCTTCTTATATGTAGCTGAAATTTATACATGCTGGGCATATAGCATTACAAGTACAAATGAGAATTGACCCATTCAAGACCCCGGTCGGGCCTAAATTTGGATGGGTTCTGAAATCTTATTCCAGTTTGTTTGTAGTAATTTTTTACTTGTTCATCACAAATTCTGGATTATTATGCAAAGAAATGGGTTTCATAAAGTGACACGAAGGTAGAACATTTCTTTTCGGAGAAACAGCCATCCACCTCTTTTTTTTGAACTTTGATTGAAATTCTCTGCAAGCTGAGTTCAGTATTACAAAAATGCCGCAGTAATGCGTTGAAGTGGAACTCTTTCCCAGTATTTAACCCTCGAACGCTCGCGCGTATCCGTCAGATACAGCATGTAAGAATTTGATAAATAAATAAGAGAATAAAAGATTATGAAATACTGGAAGAAATTTTTTAATAAAAATTACCGTGCAGAAATTTCAGTAATCTAAATACAAGTAAAAATTCTTAAGAGAATTACTGTGCAGTCTGTGAGGATAAGTAAGTTTTTAAAGAGTAGAAAATTTACAGTGATATTTTTAAAAAAATTCCTACTTGTCCCTCAATCATGTTGCTGAAGTTTGAATCGTTTATTCGAACAAATTGGTAAACTAATAACGAAATCCTGAGCTATGGAAGACCCGAAATCTCGCAGTACATTCTTTAAACGATGTTTCCATTTCCAAGGAGTTGATTAAGGAAGATAAACTTCGATGATTTTCAAATTTTTCACGCGTTTGAATTTTCGTTTCATTTCAATAAACGATTAAAACTTCCTCAATCACTTAAATTTCACGGTAATTTTTCAAATTCTTTCAGTGTACTCCAAGGTAGTTCTCTAACAATATCCAGAGTAAAATTTGAAAAATCATTCTCAAACAAGTCAAGGGGATTCGATGATCATACAGGTTGGTTGAAAAGTTTTGAAAGCAAAAATGAAAGAATGTGTATTTTTTGATGAAATGATTCTTTTTATTCAATATAGTCTCTCTCAACTTCAACCCACTTATTCCAACGATCCTCCGATAATTTTATACCATCTCTGTAATGATTTTCCGGAAGCTCCTCAAAATACTGTTCCACAGCTGCAATAGCTTCTTTATTCGACGAAAAACGCTTTCCACGAAGGAATTGTTTCAAATTTCTGAAGAGGTAATAGTCGGGGGGAGCCAAATCTGGTGAATACGGTGGGTGTTCAAGCAATTCGTACTTCAATTCGTTCAGTTTAGCCATCGCCAGAACACTTGTGCGAACACGTGCATTGTCTTGATGAAGAATGATTTTTTTCTTCCGTACACCGGGTCTTTTTTCACGAATTTTTTCATCCAACTGGTCCAAAAGGTTGCAATAATATTCAGAGTTAATCGTTTTACCTTCTTCGAGATAATCAATCAACAAAACCCCTTTTGCGTCCAAAAAAACCGATGCTAAAAACTTTTTTGCCGATCGTTCTGACTTCACCCGTTTTGGAGCTGAACAACTAGCTTCGGTCCACTGTAAACGTTCTTGTTTCAGTTTACTATCATGATGGTAGATCCAAGTCTTGTCCACAGTTACGAAACGACGCAAAAAATCGGTCTTATTCTGCTTAAAACGCTCCAAATTACGCTGAGAAATTTGTTTTCGATTCAGTTTTTGTTGAATTGTCAACGAATGCGGCACTAACTTTCCAAAAAGCTTTTTCATATGTAATTCTTCGTGTAGAATATGGAGTACTCGTTCATCCGAGATGCCTATGGTATCAGCAATTTCACGCTTAGTCGAACTCGGATCTTTACAAACAATATTATAGACTTGCTCAATGATGTCTGATTTCGTTGCACTTTTTGGACGTCTACTACGTGATTGATCTTCAACGTTTGTACGACCACGTTTAAACTCTAAAACCCATCGATGTACAGTTGGAAATGAAGGAGCAGATTCCTTCAACACTTTCTTCATTTTAGTATGAATTTCTGTTGCCGATAAACCTTCCAAAACAAAGAATTTTATCACTGCGCGATATTCGGATTTTTCCATTTTCACAAAATACACTGACACGTCAACTTCGAATGGCTTGTAAACAAAGAATGAATTGACAGATCGGAATAAAATTGTGTGTGTGATCAAATGAAGGATGAAATATAAAAATAGCGTATAAATTTTGATTCCTGTACTGGTTGATAGGTGTCGCTTTCAAAACTTTTCAACCAACCTGTATTTGTTGAGGCTTACATTTCTATTCATCACAGAAGAATAATCAACTCGAAATACAAACAAACAGCTTTTCATGGTTTTTTTTTGTTTTCTTGAAAAATTCTTATTTTCAATTCGTTCGTGCTTTATGAGATTTGAAGAAAACCTTCACCGTGAACATCCTTGATATTACATCATCGTGACCCTGTCACACAGTTTTGTTCATGGGAATGTAGTTTACCGATTATATAAACAAATACGAGTAATGATTATAAAAATTACATACATTAGAAGTTTTCAAAGCTTAGTTTTCCAAAATTTCATGAGGAACAAAATAAGCCGTTATGAACCACACATGGATTGAGAATAAACATCTTTTGAGAGAAAAAAGTATAGAAGACTTCGCGTGGTTGTTGCAAAGTTGTTTGTTTATCATCCGAGTTGGTTATTGTTTGGCGTAAATAAAGAATACAAGCGATTTGATTGTTGATATTGCTAGAAAAGTACCTTAAATTTGTTTTTCAATATTTTATCATGAAGAATTTATGTATAAAAATGTGTGAAAGTAATAATTCATCACCATTTATGCATCATTCCAAGGCGTGCATTCATCAACATAGGACGAGAACTAAGTCTTAGGTTGATTTTTGTTCACGACAATGCATTGTATCAAAAAAAAAAAAATTTATACAATTATCATATAAATTTGTAAAAAATACACCTCTGATTCTATACGAATAGAGTCAAGTTTGTTTGCACCTACGCAGGATTATTTACAGTAGTTCACGTAACAGGGATAGAAGAGAAAACAATGTACAGCTTGTGAGGAAGATCTGTCTATTCGATAATCATACTTGAATTGAAGAGAATCTCAATAATATAGCCTATTTACTTGTATATATACATATATATATATATATATATATATGAATATACTACTATATATATATATATATATATGGGCGCGCGCGTGCGTATAACGACATACTTGAAGCCTGCTTTCCCTTCTTTAAGCGTCTCAAGACCCGACCGTATTACCGCTTGTTAGTATGCGTGCATATTTCTCTTCTTTTGTTTGCTGTCTCTTTTTTCGTGAGACACACATCATCAACATGAGAAGTTCAGAAAGAGTGAGGACGAGAGGAAAAAAAAAAGAGAGAGAGAGAAAGAGAGAACATGTCCCAAGCCCTAGCCAAGTCTGGCAACATGGGCATGGTGGAGCATGTGGGCATGGATTGGTATGGTATGGCCAGGATCACCGCGGTAGGGAAAGAATACCCTACGCGATATATATGTACATACACACACGCACACGCGCAGTATATTCACATGTGTATGTGGCTGGTTGGTACGTGGTTGTTGCAGGTCTGTTTGACGGCGAACGACGGCGGTCCGTTTCTCAGAAGTAACGGGTCTGTTTCATCCCCACCGCTTGGAAACAAAATTTTCTCCTCTTTCTGCCCCTTAATTCATACGTAAATATGTATTCTCTCGCGACGAGAATATATGCACGCACGAGCGTGTGTATGGACGATGCGAGAGCGTATTACATACGTGCGGATACGTACATATACGTATATACAATCTCTCTAATACGACTGCGTGAGTGCGTGTTGAACTTGGTATTGGTTAGGTAGCGCGAACGCCACTGTCTCGATGCGCAGTAGCGTGTGCGCAGCCCGTATCTGCGCATCATAGCTGTGAGCGTGACGCACCACCAGCGATCACTCTCAGTGTGCCACGGACCGTCGTGTCTTTCGGTTTATCAATTTTTTTCATCTTGTCTCTCATTCATTTCGACGATACTCCCCAGCAAGATTTGTCTCGCTCTTTCGACATCGCAACGATAGTGCTGTGTTTTGTTGCTCTTTCTCTTCAAAACTGTTGTTTAGTTCATCTTTACGCACAACGACGACCATGACGGTAGCAGCAGCAACAACAGCAGCGGCGGTAGAAGTAGTAGTAACGATGAGTGCGCGATTATGTTCAACGAGTAGTGCAACGACAACGAGTACGGTGAATAATGTACGTGAGAACTTGAATGGTGATGATATTTTCACGTTCTCAATGAAGAATCGTAAAAAAACACGACGCAGGCGATTGATACCTCGATTGGATTGTGTTATTTGTGAAAGAAATATTAATAGTGACTTGAAATGATGTAACACGCGATGTACAAAAGGAAAGTTATGATATCCTTGTTTTTTTTTTACAAAATGTCCTTCAACCGACGGATCAGACCTGTGGTAGGAATTTTCTTTCAACGATGAAAAATCCACGCTCTCATCGTTATGTGTAAGTGTTGTTGTCGTTTGTAATTGTGCATGTAAAATGTGAGTGCGAGTGCGTGCGCGCGTATGCATGAATGTATGTATGTATGTACGCAGTCACGGCCCTTGTTAGCGTGGTCACGCTACAGTACTACAGTGCGCCATAGTACTATAGAGACTTCCGGCCCGCCGCAGGAAGTGAGACACACGTGTTGAAATGTCTGTGTCCGTGCGAGTCTGCATTTGTTTATACGTGTATATGTATTTCACGTACACACTTAGGCCCGGAACACAGGAGCCAAGAGACTTTCCATCGCTGCTTTCATTACACATAGAAATATATATCCTCACCAAACGATTCATATTATTTTTCCAACACTCACCACCCATATCATTTTTCGATTTTTGTTTTCTTTGTGATTTGGATTACTCTTATCGACGATTATCGCGTTACCGGCCAATTATTCTTATCGATACCACATCCCCGTACAGCATCGGACATTTCTGCGTTGCCTCCACGTGGACTCTTCGTTCTTCCACGTTCTATCCATGTAGAGTTCACGGAGATGCTACGTAGAAATCGGTGGATGTGCTGTTAGAGTTCTTTGTACTTGTATTTTCAAAGGATATTCACGTTTCGCGCATGCGCGATAGTTGAATATAATTCCGTCTCTTGGAATCCCGCGCTCGCACAAGTACACGCTTTGCACACATGCTTTGTGTACTGCATGCCGTGTATTATGCACGGGAGAAGGAAAATCTAATGAGACTGCTCGGTATTATTTTCGAATGTATGCTCGCTCATCGTTTATCAAACCTTCGGAAATCTTACCAACGAATGATTCAAAATTCTTCTGGGGATCAAAGAGAACGTCGTTATCGGAAATTTGAACAACTGTGCTGAAGAAAACAAATTGATACGTACATTCTTGAAGCGAAGGGAGAAAAAACTACATTCAACGTACATTTCGTATCGATAAACGGCGAGCGTTCGAATACTTGCAAACATCAAAACATTTTTTTTGTCCCCCCGTATTATCTCGATTTATCATGAAAGCCAAAGGAATGAGGATAATGAACAATTTGAAGGAGACCGAAAGTATTTGAGTTGATCATAATAAACATTCCAGAACTTTTGAATAACACATTTCAAATACAGCGTATTCACTTTTCACGAATATCCTTCGAAATTTAGCGATCGATAGCAACAAAGTTATCCATATGAACTGATAATTCGATTACATCTAATGAGAATTAATGGAAGTCATTAATAAAATTTGAGAACTGTAATAGTTGACGAAACGATACTCTTATCTTGAACAGAATTGACTGAATGATGATGAAGTATGTGTTATTGAAAGATAATCATATCCATTAAAAGGTATCGATAATGAGATCCGTTGAAGATTGAATTCATCCAAACATGAAAACAATGGTGACAAGAATAGAATGAGCCTCCTTTGTATCAGCGTCGGAACTCTTGTGATATTTTCGTAGAGTTTTCTCCAAAGTATTCTCCTGGTATTACGATCGTTATGTTATGATATTCGAGTGTCAAGTATCCCAGTCTTTTCAACCTCATCCTAAACTGAACTGAAATCTATTTTTTTTTCTCAATGTAGAGTTAATAGAGGGGATTTATTTGGATTGTTTTATCAAAAATAATAATTAGTTCAGAGCTAAGCTGAGTTTTTTCAACTCATGATAAAATGAAACTTCAAAATCGAGGAGCCAGTGACGAATTACAACCCCTTTTGTCTTCATAACCTGTGTTGAGGATGATTGTTATGTACATTTTCGAAGTTGCAGGCCGTTGAACGTCAGAAAACCGAACTGCGGGCCAACTGTGATTCGAAATGAAGTTCAAGCACGATTTGCATGATTTAATAAATAAGTAGAAATGTATGAAACTGTCGTAACCAATTTCAAAAATTCAATTTTCTTAAAAGTGTCAACGTCAGGAATGTGAATTTTTTTTTTTTAATGGAAAAAATGCTTGGTTTATATTTTTATAAAGTATCGATGCAAATTTTATATATTTCCTGTAAACAAGATACTTTGCGACGAAACGATCGATGAAATTTTTATGCTCAATTGTCAGTTACAAATCCGTATTTGTGCGATGAAAATACATGCAGGTAATTGATTGGACGATGCTAACTGTATAACAAGAATTATATAATTATAGGATAAATTGCTCGAAAGCCCATAAGCCCCCGTTGTGTACATTCCAAATGTTGCTAACCGCATAACGAAATACTTCAGCTGTTGGAGACGAAAAATCTTACAGTAAATTTTTTCATCGATGTTTTCGGTTGCAAAAAATTATAAAGAATTCATTCGAGAAGATGTGTAACCATACAAAACAACGCTTATTCTGTTTGCTATTGAACACCACACCGGGGTATTTTTGTATCCCACGTTTTGGAATGCAATTTATGCAAATGTTTATTACGTAAAATGAATTTTGCAAAACATCATTTTCTTCGTTTTTCCAAGATAAAGACAATAGTATGGATTCCAATGCAAAAATATTATGAAGAAATTGCGAAGAATGGCCATTTCAGTTCCTTCGAGAACTTTTAGAATTTTAATTTTTTCCCCCTAAAAGTACATTTATTTGAAAGATAACAGTTGAAAAGTTGATGATCCTCAAAAAAAGATTAATGTTATGGAAAAATGTATTCATGTAAACATATAAATTTTCCACCACTGTCATCGATGAATAATACTGAGAGATGCGGAGAAAGCATTTTTTCAGTCTCTTCGTTCACGTTTATTGCATAAATAAGGAAAATCAGTTACACGGAAAGAAGAAAACAGCACTGGTTACTGTCCATAACAGCAATCAGTTGAAAAACAAATGAAAACACGCTTGGATGATAGAGGTTAGCGCGATCACAGTGATGTGTACTGCAGTTAAATTCGTCAATGCTGCTTGGAAATTAACGGTTACTGGGAGAGACAGTAATGAGCGGCGTGAATTTGATTTTTCATTATTTTTCAATGAATTACTGCGATTCACAGTAACCATTGCTGTTTTCTTTTTTCCGTGTACCTTGGTGACAAAAATAATTCATCTTTATCTCTTCTACATGAAAACACTCCGAATAATGAAAGTGAACTTACATTTTGCAAAGACTGCTGCAAAATCCAAGATTTTCCTTCTAATTTCGAAATGTGAACTCTGTAACAATCGCGCAAAGCACCGATTTGACCACGACACTGGGATATTTTTGTACCCTACACTCACTTCGCGTTGTTATCAGTTGCAATCGAAGGACAAATTGACGCTCCTAGTCAACTCTTCCTTCTCTTGGAACTCTAAACTGAATCATGGTGAGGATTCTCGGTCGATGTTTAGCAATACCTACTTCACCTACAACTTTGAAAACGCCTTGGGATACGAAAATACCCCAGTGTGCTGTGTTGTTCTAGGGATAACGATGATTCACCAGATTTCGTGAGTCCGAATTTTCGTTTTGTTTCTATGAACGATTCAAACTCCAAGAACATCATTTTAATACAGAATTAGACGAAAGCCGGCTCACCACTCGTACGCTCACGTTGAGAGGATTTGAGGATTGATGAAATTCAGAAGGATTTGATGTAGCGGCAAACGAGGCACACTCAATAAATTGCATTATTCGGAAACTATGTATGCGGATTCATTTTGCGATTTTGACTGTACGGCGATGTTTCCATCGCGCACGTATACTCTCGTTCTCTCATTAAACAACTGTCATTATCAAACCAGAGTCTCGAATTGTTCAGAATGAATTGAATTTATTATGACTCTTCGATACACAAAATCATATTTCAGTTCAATTGGAAGAGAAATAGGTTGGAGAAGTTTGATAGTCACTCCAGAGTACACGTTCCTTGCACCAATCGTTAACACGCGGTCAAAATTTGGTGTTGGTTTGATTACCAATTTCCAAAAATCCAAACCGAATCCTCGTTAGTTTAGATTCTCGTTCATCTCGATAGAATCTAATATGATATTAATTTTAAGATGAATTATATATAAATTATATATATTTCCAACATTGTAGTCCGCGGCCAAGTCAATGATAAACAATCTTTTATTTTTTTTATCTAAAACGGAAGATGCATTTTCATCTTAGGTTCTGCGTGTTCCTTTTCTCTCTCCCTTAACCCGCTTCTCGTATTATAGAGTACACAAAACATCAAGCAACATCCGTGAACAGGACTTTTTTTCCTCCATCTCTCTCCGGTTTTTCTCTCCTTTATCCACTTTGTAGCGATGTCCCGATTCTGAATATACACTTTGATTCGAATATCGACAAGCCGAATAATGTTATTGAACTCTCTGAAATTCCTTCACAACGTCCTACACGCGTTGATTTTCGACCCACTCCTTTGTCGATACATTCTCCCGTGTTCTCGCCGCGATTCGGTTTAAATGAGAATATGCGTGCGTAGGTATATAAATGAGAGAACAAAATTATATTTTCATCGGAATTTCTTGGATATTTCTATCTTCATTAACGACCTCGACGCGCTCGTAGTCGTCCGATGACCAAAAGGTCGTAAAAAAAACTGTTCTCTCTTTCATCTCCCTCTCTCCGCTTGCCTTCATAATGAATGAATTTTTGATGCTACATTCATATTTCTTGACGCTCTCCTCCGCTCGTACGTGGGATTCTCGCGCCAGGGGTTCTCAATTGTAATATAATTCTCTTCCGCTGTTGGGTCGTATTTTGGCATTGTTCAAATGTTTATACGTTCAAGGGGAATTCAAGGTCAAGGTTTTCAATGGCGTTCTCTCTTTTTCCTATCTATCAACGGTACCAAAACACCAATACATGAAAGATTTTTTTCCCTCCGATGGAGGAATAGGAGGAAGGAGGATAAATTCTTCCTCGAAACGATCGAGGTTGAGATTCTTGATTCGCACCTACTTGTTTAAGCAGATTCACTCGACCGAGTGTGCGCGTATATCGCGTGTACGCGCGCGCGCGCGCGCGTGTGTGTGGTGTGTGTATGGGTGTGTGCGTTATGGTGGGCCGATTTCCGATAAGTCCGCGAATGCCGTGTGAGAGGCCGCCAAGTTAACAACAGGTACCGGTGGAATGCCGTCCTCGGACGAGCCGACAAGTTCGTATCCCCGACCTCTCTTCTCTCCTTTGTAAATGTATGTATACATATACGTGCGCGCGAAAGCGCACAGCGTATGTACGTATCATCTACGTACCGTACGTACATACCTACATATATTTGTATGTGTTATTTCTCGCCTGTTAGGTTGATCGACCCAAACATTTTCGTATACCTCGAGCCATTATATACGTAAATATATGTACCTTAATAAGAAAGAAAAGACCGACCGAGCCAGCGAACGAGCGAACTAACAAACCAACGATCTTGCCAAGCGGTAGAGAGAGGAGTAAGCCGCCAGTAAAAGTCAAACGCGTATCTCAAATCCATAAAAGGATTTCGTTTTCGCGCCTCATTACGAAATGAGTACAGTAAATATGTATGTATATATACAAATACCGGTACACGTGATCACGTGTAAAACACATTTCGACAAATATTTTCTCACGGTCCAAATTTTTCGAATATATTAGATGTATTCCTGGTAAAACCAACAATCTTTTATACGTTTTATACGTTTATCGGCGCCGTTAAAGGTTGTGGAGATTCTTCACGTAGGTTTTGAATACATTATGATAAAATATAAATATATATTGATGAAGACCAATGGTTTTTTTTTTTTTTTTTTTTTTCAAGTTCAATGACGGCTAAGGAATTGTTTTTACACGCTGGAATTTTAATTTGTGGAATTGATGAGGGATTTTAGAGAGTGGTTTCATGTACTCGTACAGTTTGCGTTCAATTAACCATCGAAGTGTTTCAAAGCATTCAATAGAAATTCATAATTCGTTAATAAACCTCAGTTAGAATCGATTGTTTTTTTTTTTCTTTTTTATCAAATTTGATCGATTACAGAATTATGAATCATTGATTACGCCAAAGAGAAAATGTCCATCTTCGTAGAGAGTTGAACCTTCGCACCTCGGTTTAGAATTCGTACGGCGAACGCCTGAACCGATCGAGCTATTCCATATGAACTCATCTTCCTTTATTTTTACTAACGATTTCTTAGGAAGACCCTTTTCTTCAATAATAAATGATCGTTTCTCTTGGATTATCCTAAACGCTTAGGATGGAATGGAATTATGATAAGAAGGGAATAATATGTACCTGAAATGAATCATTTGATTCATGTGCATGCAAACATGTATGAAAATAGAGTACACAACACACAAGGAGGCCTCTGGAACGCAGCTCTGAAGAAAGTTGCTGCAGAATTCTCCAAGTTCATCGCTCCCGCGCATGTGCAAACAAGCTGTGGCGCGCAACACGAGGCATTCATGTATTTTCCTCTTCTCTTCGCGTATTATTGTTGGCGGTCGTAAAGCCCTTTTGCGCATTTTTCTCTTTCTCTCTTACTCCCCCGACAAAGCAGAGGGTGTGTAAACAGTCTTCTTCCCAGTCTCGGCAAAGATTTGTACGTACCAGTCGTTTACTCCTTGATTCTTGATGAGCTATATTGCAGTTTCAAGTTTTCGATTCGACGAAAGTTCAAATTCATTCGGCTGATCGTAGAATTCTAATCCCAATGACGTACATAATATTCGATTTCACTATCAAACGATACTATCTACACATATACATTCCCTAGTGTTATTCGTGGTTCGTAATAACGTACAATTCTTCATTATTTAATTTTCTCAACGTTCAAATAACGTGGGATTTTTAATCAGTAGCACAGGTGCTCTTAGACAAACGGCGCCTATGATCGTCGTCCAGGGTCACCAGATCCAGTTTTTCTCTGTTTTTTCATTTTCCATCTTTTTTTTCGTTTTTCTCAACAAATTATTCTCAGAGACTTTGTTGCTCGATAAAAATATCAAACAACAAAGTGTTCAAGCTGATTAAACAATCGATCGTGTGTTGGTGCCGACAATAAAAAGGCGCCTCGTCTCGGTTTCCGCGTCGTCGTCTACGATGATCGCAGTGTATATGTGGTATAATGGTATATCGGTCGTAAGGATTGAAAGATTGCCAGTTTCTTCTCGTAACACGCTTTATGATTTTTGATGCTCTGAACGTGAAAAAATAATTCTCACACGCCGATGGGGAAAATTCAATTGGAAATATATAACTTTGAGGATTTCCTTTAGAATTAATATAATAATCGGTATTCTCTCGAGCAATCGATAAATAATTTGAATCCTGAGAAAATTAGTCAGCGCCACGGCAGGGTGTCAACAATAATTCTTCCCACATATGGTATCGAAATGGGACGAATGACAGCAGCGGCGCTATCCACACACATTTCCCATTACGTGACATTGTGCTTATCACTGAACCAATATTGCGATTATCTACCATCGAGAGAGTACACACCGACACATTCGTTCCGAGATTGAGGACTTCTCTAGGAATAATTTGAAGGAAAAACAATATGAAAGAAAGAAGAACCGCGACGCATCGTAAGCAGCGAAGATCGAAGACGACCTTGGTCGCGAATCAAATAGTTGAGGAAAGAGATCTTTCTTTTCTTTTTTATTACAGAAAATTCCACGCAGCGCGGTCGTTCTTGTACACGCGAAGGTCTTGAACGCGCCTTAAGGTGACACCAGCGACCCCTGAAGATGCAACCAGACCCATTAGTTAGAAAAGGAAACAACCTAAATTATTCTGACAAATTACTCGAAAGCAAAGGAATAAAATCAAAGTATCGCTCTGTACAGACCTTCTTGAAACAATAAAGGTGGTCTGTACAGAGCGATATTTTCAAATAATTTGTCACTAAAGATTTGGGTCGGGTTGCGTCGTTAGGGGCCGCTGGTATCCCCTTAAGGTCGCCGCGACGATGACGATGACAACGGAAGAACGACTGCTTGCTCTCTCTCTCTCTCTCTTTCCCTCGTCAGGTCATTGACCCTCGTTTCTTTCTTCGAATCCTGGTCCCAGACCTCAGCTCAAGACTTCTCTTGTATTCTTTTTCTCTCCACCTCCTCCTCCTGCTCTGCCGTTGTCTCATCTTTCGATCCAAATACATTTCTTTCGCGAGATAGAAAAATTGAGTTTGCTTTTCCGTTGCATTTGATATTTCGATATTTCTGTTCTTCCTGCTCTGCTAACTTTCTGTTCTTCTTCTTCTTCTCCTTCTTCTTCGTAAGTACGGAATGTTTCTTTCCGTTGCTATAGCGTGCCCAGACGGCGAATAACGCTAGACCTCACGTCGTATATGTTCTCTCTTTCCTCTCATTCACATCACACGATGAAAAAGCTCGGTTGGAATCGAACGAATATACATGCAATATGCAGGAACTTTTTGCGTAAATTGTAAATCTCTGTAGATACGTCCATCATTGTGTAATCATCCAAATCGGTCAAACAGCAGCAGCAGCAGTAGCGGGATGCACTTGATTCCGGGAACTTGTTCCCTGCTGAGATAGACGTCACAGTAAGCCTCAGGAGAGACCGCACGAATGTCCCGCGTGTTATGTCGTGTTCGTGTCCGTGTCATGTCACGTCACCTCAGCGTTCAAATCAACACTCGTTCGGGGTGGTTTTTTAACTCTTCTAACTTATATAGGGCGATTTGACGAAGTTTTTTCCACGGTGAGAATCCAATTTCAAAACAAGATAATCCATTAACATTGAAGTTGAAGGAGGATCTTTGAAAATTAGCACGCGCTTGGCATATGGCACCTTTCGCCTCTTTTCTAACCTTTGTTTAACAGGTGCTTATATCGCTCGTGCTGAAAAGGAAGCCGAATAAGGTTAACTGGAGAAGTCGATGGTGAAAAAGAAGATGCTAATTAGAGCGGCGTGTAAAGCCCAACGGCGCGTGTTAACACGGCTTCCAAGTATCCATGTATTTTTTCTATTTTTCTCTCTTACCGCTATATTTTCGTTTCTCCCTCTCTTTCCTGTTTTTCTCCTTTTGTTCGTGTTCCCAAACTATGAGTATAGTTCCATTAAATGTATTATTGATCATATCAATATTGATTCATGATTTTGAATTATCAACAATAATTGGGAATCCAATAAAGTGGGAACAATTTATATCGCGAGTAGGTGAAGCAAATAATGTGTTCATGGACCAATGATTTAGGAATGTTGAGATGAGGCAAATTTTGGATCAATAGTTATTCTGAACTTGCACAGTGAAAAATTTTGTGTATTTTTAACACACGTTTATGTCCCAGAAGGTCCACTCGCAATTTATGTTGAATATTAACACAAAGATGTTAAATTTACACTAGAAATCTGTGAATTTCGGAATTTGATATGTTATTTTCAACACAAACTCCGAGTGGACCTCCTGTGACACAAAATTTTTCGCTCTGTGATCCAACTGATTCATGAAACATCAATGAGTATGTTTTCAAGAATTGTGCCAAGTTTGGGACAAGTTTTTATCTTTTATATTTCAACCAATTTTCCTGCTGACGTTGAATTATGCCAACACTAATGATTCTCCTGTAAAGGGTCAACTTGAAAAAAAATAATCACATGTTGATTGATTTGAAGACCAATGAAATTATTTCAAACATTAAAAATCAATTCTTATCCATAATATTTGCAATGATATATCATATACAATAGATCCTAAAAATATACTACGTCTCAACCAAAATATTCGAAACGAGGTTCTTCTTTTCTATCGATTTTACTTCATTACGCTTATCCATGTATTGGACATATACATAAGCACCTCGATAGACGCTGACCTTTTCTTTGTCGCGAGAAGAACCTTGAGAAACCTTGGGAAAGGTTTTTCTCTTTAGCCGTCTATTGCTCTTGCCTTTTGAGCGATAAAGCTTTGATGGGGATGATCCGGTAAAAGAATATCAACTAAAGTTCATAAAATACACCATTGACCTCGTTGAATTTATTCCTCTTCTTCTTTTTCTGAGAACTATTTGAAATTATTCTCAAGTTCAAGATCAAGTTGAATTACAGTTGAATAATGAACCATTCAAAGAAAAAGAAAATAGCCAATTCTAAATGTTTAAGAAAGGAAAAAAAGAAGGAAAAAAGTCGTTCGACAGTTAGGAGGAAGAGGCGATGTTTGGTTGAACGCGTATCGTTTCGGGGCCATGGCCCGCGCCTTGTTTACGTCGCGATGCCGAGTGGTTGGGGGCACGGGGGCTCCGAACACCGTGAGAGCGGGCGCCTTCGTTCAGAGAAAAGAAAGAGAAGAAGATCAAAAGGAAAAAGGAGAAAAAAGAATAAAGAAGAGAAAGAGAGAAAGGAAAAAAAGGAACGCATTTAGTGCAGTGGGCGCTCCTTCTCCCCATTCTCCATCCCTTTCTTTCTTGTGCCAGAGCAACGAGGATAACACGTTGCCCACGGTACAAATATATGTATATATATATACACACATTTACACATACATAGAGGGATATATATATATATATATAAATGTATATATGCTCTGACTGTGTACGCTCGAAAAGGACAGACGAAACGTCTGTTGAGTTGTTGGTGAGGCCGCCATGACAGAGCGGAATGCATGAGAACCCAGAGCTACTGACCCTTTCTTTCCTCTTTTCTCTCTGTTCCCCTTGATGCCCACAACGAATGTGTGCGAGGACGCGAAAAAATTCTTTGGATGTATTTCGTGTACACGTATCCCTCTACCTCACTTCTTTAATCTCCATATATCAATCTCACTCGGCGAAACTGGCGCGACGATTTGGGATTCCCCTTTCCCTTGGCCCCTCGACAACTTCTTGGCCACCGAACATGCGACGAAACATATGTACAAATATGAATACATCATCAAATTCTATGCAATGTTTCGCCTCCGTTTTTCTTTTTCTCTTTCCTCCTCGCGCCTTCTGTACGATTATTCGATGTATTGCTACGTTATGTATGTGTGTTTGGGATGAGATTCTAATTAGCATCTATTATTTCTTTCCCTCTCGCGTGCGCCGTTTATCCCCGTAACGACGTCGGTGGAAAATCGACGAGGATGAGAAATAGATCATTCATACAATTCGCGGAGACGAGAGTCACGTAAGAATGCGTATGCATCGTCCACTTGAGTTTACGGATCACGTATCTGGGATGGAAATTTCTCAAATCCTGCGATTCTTCTTATTGTCAAGTATTCCCTATATTCCCCGAATATTCGGTATATTGTAATTGGATTAGACAAAATTATTATTATTCAAAGAAAATAGAATGATAATTACTTCCTACCGAATGTCTGTGAGGTTATATACGTACAAAGCAGGGTACAGTTTTGAGAAGAATCTCAGATCGCCGAGGTCCGAGGAAATTGAAAGGAAAAAAGAAGATCAGGGTTGTTGGAAAGAATAATACCATATAGACGGTAAAGATATATAGAGAAAAGGAAAAAATTGTGGAGAGCAAAAGATAAATAGATAGAAGGGGGGGGGGAGGATGATGTTAAAAGAAGGGGAAACGAGATGTGTGGGGGTGGGGGCAGTGGCGATGTCCTAGCGAAGGTCACGGCCGGGAATGCGGTTTGCGTCCGTCGGTCTAAAGTAGCGTGCCGCGTTGCAGAACTTCTCTCTTTCTCTCTCTTTTTCCATCTTCCTCTCTCCCTCTCATCATGATGCGCAGACTGGTGCAGGAATGCACCAAATGCACCACACTGACCAACCGGTACCTCGTTTTGTTCTTCTTCTTCTTCTTCTTCTACTTCTTGTTCTTCTTCTCCTTCATCCTGTTCTATACCGCCTTCCTCTTTCTCACTTGTTTACTTCGAGATCGTATTCCGCTCCCTTCTTTCAACTCTTCATCTTTGTTTTTCCCTCTTCAGCCTGATGAAAGAGAAAGAGTTTGGCTGGTCTTTAGCCTCTTCTCAGCTTTGTATGGGTGATGATAGATATTCATGTACTGGTTAGTTTACTCCCCGGTGTCTTGGTTAAGTTGGAGAGATACGACGCTCTATCTTGGAGTGTGTAAGGTTCAATTACGAGTAGATTAGGTATGTAGTTCGTACGTTAACGATATTTTCGATAAGATTATTAATACTTTGTTTACGATTGTACTTGAATACACCTCGAATCGATTATATCTATGTATAGCTTAACGGGGTCAAATACCTTCCTCAGATAACCAAAGAATTCTTATAAATTGAAGAAATAAGTTTATTATGCATATCAAGTACCACTATAACCTACAATCATATGTAAACTCGGTTATGGTATAGGTAGAATAAATGGGTGCTGCCCGTACATACATCTATAAAAGCCGTGGTCGGTGGCGAGTAGAAGATAGCTACAGGTTAAAGAGAGAAAATGAAGTTGAAACTATCAGCCGTAAAGCTAGCAGCCGATTGTTGTAACTTTCGATTAAACGTGGTTGAAGTTCTTTTTATATCAAAAAACGATTGAGCAGCGGTCCACCAAACGTTTCAGATGCTTGAATTCTTAATAAAAATTTTGTGTGAAAAGTTATAACAACCGACTGCTAGCTTTACGGTTGCCAGTTTCAGCTTCATAGAGAAGAAGAAGAAGTGGTGCTATGAGTACAAGGAGTCTTGCACCGACGAAGCGTACCTCGACTAGTTTCTTTTTTATCTCCCGTGTTGTTGTGTTGTGTGCTTCTTTCTTCCTCCCTTCCTCTGCCCTTTGTCTAACCATACCAGATAACGCGCCTCTCTTCCTTCTCGAGAAAGCTCTTGGGAACGCATCTCCACTCGACATCTCAGATCCAAACGACAAGCATATATGTTGTAACAAGCGTCGTTCATACGTTACAGATATATTCAATTCTTTCGATAGAAGTAATTCAAGAAAATAGCATATCCTCTCCTCTTCATATTCGAAAATAATAATTCATATGAAAGGTTCTTTGAATACTCTCTCGAGTGTATTGAAAAAACACGTCGTACTTACGTGTACCAGGCTTCTTGTATTTATATATAGAATGAATGCGAACGGAAAATAGTAACAGCTACTGCATTTGAAGTGACCGTTACCACCAGGGTGGCGCCATTTATTTAAAATGCAGGGCCTGTTACTATTCTCTGTTATCATCCTATATACAAGCAGCAGACGCTCGGTACATGTAGTCACTCCTTTTTTTACGTGCAAGTACTGTCAAGGCATCGTGCAGTACAAAGGTTCTTCGTCGTTCAATCGAAATCTAGATTGTAAACAAGTTCTGACTAGAAATTCAAAATGATTGATCGCTCTAATCGTTTGGCGACGACATAAAACGAACGAACCAAGTGTCGGTCGATTGAGAATCAATGTAATAATTCACCGCAGCGATGAATTATCCAATTTTGAGAAGAAAAAATAGATCTCAAGTCGAGAGTAATTTACAATTGAAAATTCAAAATAATTTTTAATCTCAAAGCAACAAAATAGTATAAAAGATAGGAATTGATTCTTGGAATTCAGAGTGCATGGACCTTTCTAAAGTTTGACGAACTCTGTGTGAATGCATCCCTCATTCTCCCGAACGCCAAACTGCACACAATATTCTCTCACATTCTGTCTGTGTGGCCCTGACCCACCCAAAGGATGCAGTAACCTAACCCCTTGCCGAGTTGGATATATGACCCCCCTGTATGCAGTTTGTCGCCGTCGTTGTCGTCGTGGTCGTACGTACGAACGTACGGACGTACATGGCGTGTAGGTAGGCGACGGGAATAGAAGAAGGGGTCGCCGAACTAACCGGTGTGCGACGAAGATGCACAGAAATGCTTGGGGTGGTGGATACACGTGTATGTATATGCGTGTGTGCGTGCGTTCACTCCACAAATCAATATCTCCTAGTTTTCCGCGTGCGTATCAACCGTGTGGAACACACAAAAGATGTCACCCACCGATTCATCCCAACTGTTACTATTACCGTCATCCTTACACCCCACTATATTACTCTACTACCACCACCACCCCCACCGCTCACATCAATGAATTTATCATTATTATACATACATCATTTATCGTTTAAAGAAATTCGAATAAAATCTAATTAATTGTTTCATTTATGTTTCAGGTACGTATTCTCATAACGATCAGGACGATAATGGCCAATGCATATTTTTCGATAAACATTTCGTTAGTAGTTCGTTCGTCAAACTGTAAGTTCATATACATATATTTCAATAGGATTTACTTTTTCGTACGTTTACATCAAGATCAAGAGTTTCGTTACGTCGATAACAATGTACAACGATGATGGCTGACGGCATATGTGTTATCACAAATTCCCGTATCCGATACAAAGTGGATAGGCAGGTTTAATGTTATCATGCTGTATAGGATGAAGCCCTATCGGACGAGACACAAAACACGAGAGATAATTACGTTTATGCAGATGATAGAATCGCAAATAATATTACACAACGGACGGAGTGGGTGAAGTATAGTTAGTTTTGTGAGAAAGCATTCAAAGTCATAGTTGTTTTCGTTGGGATGTTTCTGTTCGATCATGATTTTGTCGTTCAGATTTCTCGTTGAATGCATATATTAATTGTAGAAGACATTTTTTTGTTGTTTTTTTTTTGCTATTAAACACAATACTGAAATACTTTTGTAATCCACGTTTTTTGACGCGATTTACGCAAGTATTCTTCATGGAAAATGAATTTTGCAATGGATGATTTTCTTCGTTTTCCCAAGACAGAGACGATGGTGTGGAATTCAATTCAAGAACTTCATGAAAAAATTGCAGAATATTGGTTTGAAGCAAAAATAAATCGCAAAACACCGCAATTTGAGTTCTTTCGAAAAGGTGACAGGGACTTTTAGAATTTCCTTCCGATTTTAAATGTCCGAAAAAAATTGGAAACTGGAAACGTTCATCTAAGAACACGGACAAAACAGAATTTTGATTTTTTGAAAACAGTAAATTGATTGAAAAGTTGAAACTTGAAAATTTGATAATTCTCAAAAAAGAATGAAAATGAATGTTATGAAAAAATGTATTCATGTAGAAATATAAATTTTCCAACATTGTCATTATGTGAAAAAAAGTAATTTATCTTTCTATTTTTGATTTAAAAACACTTCGAATAATAAAAGTGGACTTACATTCTGCAAAGACTGCTGCAAAATTCAAGATTTCCCTCCAAAATGAAAAATGTGAACTTTGTGACAATCGCACAAAGCACCGATGTGACCACAACACTGGGATATTTTTGTACCCCACGCTCACTTTGCGTTGTTATCAGTTCCAATCGAAAGACAAATTGATGCTTTCTACTCAACTCTTTCTTCTCTTAGAACTCCAAACTGAATTATGGTCAGGATCCTGGGTCGATATTTAGGCAATACCTACTTCACCTTGGGTTACCCAAATATCCCAGGGTGTTGTGTTTTAGGGTTAAAGCAAAAACTTTCCGAAACGTGCAACTGTTTTTCTGGTTTCTATCAAATTGAGACTGAATTTTTAGACTGGGTCTACGTCCGTGAAAGGGCGTAGAAAGATTGTTAGATTAACAATCATTTTACTGAGACTGTGCGGGGATGATCAAGAAGGGATGCTCTAGTAAAGTCAAAAGCAAAATTACTGGTATAATTTTGCTCATTTGACAAAATTTCTTGCCTCGTTTGATTCCATGCATGTATGAGCCGCCAAAACTTCCCGAGAATCGTTTTGACCGGTTTTCCCAAACGTGACTCAGGTTTGAGAATGATTAGATCAAGCCAAGCGATTGACCAAACGTCAACCAATATTTCCACGGTCCCAGGTATTGCGATGAAGGAATTGATTGATTAGTATTTCGGTTTACAAGTTTCTTATTCCGAATGACGTTACGAGAAGGTTATTAAAACAATGAAACGAATGTGCCAAGCCTATTTTCATCAATTATGCTATGAACGTTGAATTATGTTCAAACTCGTACGTTTGGTATTTTGTAAATCATGAATGGATATTGAAAATATACCGTATTTTTCAATCAAAATATTTGAAATAATAATTTCAAGAATGAAACAAAGGATCTTGAACTCTTCAGAATCAATTACACATTTGAAACAATCGTAGTATCTATCCTAATGTGTAAAATTATCGGACCAGGCTGAGAACACCCGGAGCAACTCTGGGGTGGGCTTGCGAGTCTTTAGTCATTACAAATCTGAAATTCAGTCCTTGATTATCAAGATTGTGCTATTCCTGGAACATTGGGAATATACCATATGACGGACACACTGAGAAAAATGGATGGTTGCAGTAGCCAATTCGTTGGTTGAATATGGTCTAGCCAATTAATTGGTTGTCACAACCAATTATGTGAGTGTCACAATCAATTCTGTTGGTTATGATGACCACGTCAAAAAATGCAGTTGGAGCAACCAACGAATTGGTTATTGCAACCATACATTTTTCTCCGTGCTATTATGAGATAATATTGACCCAATAGATCTCAGCTGAAGTGCCAAATCTGGAACAAGCTTGGGTTTTTTTCAGTCTTGTCAGTACTTTAATTTGAAAATTTTCGGGTAAACTCATGTACAAAACTGATGTTTAAAGAATTCCACGCACCTAGAACTTACGGAATTGTAAGCAAAATTTATTTCTATTTCTCATCAATTTTTACACCTATTCCATACCCTGAAAAAAACTAGATGACTGTCACAGGCAATTGATGGTTAGATTTGGCTGTGCTTAACCTTATGGTTGACATCACCAGTTCTTGAGCACAGTCGAATGCTTGATTATGACCACCACTAGGTTTAACTGAGCATTCTAATCCAATCATAAAGTGCCTCACAGAAAGAAAATTGTAACTGCTTTCTAAATTCCTTGGAGTGAAAATTCACTCCCAATGAGTGAAAATACTGCAAATCCAACAAGAGTGAGATTTAATTCCTCAAGATTGAGGAATTCCATCTCATGAGAGTGAATTTTCACTCTTATTAGACTTTGAAGAGTGTATCGGCTAAATTTTAGCTATTATAGTTAACTATTTCAGCCCCCACAAGACAGCTAATTTCTCAACAACATTACCTAAAATTTAGCTATAGGAGCTAAAAAAAAATAGCTCTCCATCTTACAGTTGATTACTTTCTTCCGTGCTGCGACAATCATTAATTTTTTCAGAATACATTTCTAAAGATATGGAATGGAAGTAACACGAATTTCCATCCAGGGCAAAGTGTAAAATTATGTAAGTTTGAATCGTTTATGAAAATTGAACGATCATTCACACTCACAAAATTTTAATAATCATTGATGTTGATCCTCTGGAATGAACTCCTTGGATGTGAAAACATCGTTCGAAGCATGTATTTTGTCATTTGATTATCAATTCGTTTCAATAAACAATTCAAACTTCAGCAATATGTAAAATTGATCTATGGAGGTGGTTAGGATTGAACTATTATGTATATATTTTCACTTGCAATATTCATAGAATTTAGAATACAAATAGCCCTTCTTCCAAGCTCTGTTCTATGACTAAGAGTTCTGAATTAATATTTTCACGAGAAAAAAAGAATTTGGCTGCAAGACAAATATTTTTACTTCAAGTGACTAGGGCGGACGCAAACGGTCATTAAATTAGCACTTGCAGCTAAATTCCTGTTCTCACAGCGAACGAATTAGCTACAAACGCAAATTTTTTTGCTGTCATAACTCAAATTTAGCTGCAAGAGCCCAATCTAATGGTTGTCCATGCCCGTGCTAGCCACTCGGCAGCTGCAGCTTAATTATTTTTTCCGTGCATTTCAAAATATATCGTGGGAGTTCGAATCGTTGATACAAACGAATTGAAAATTCTCATTCGCAAGATCCAATGAACCATCGATATTTATTTTCTCAGAGTAATTCCTTGGAAACGTCGGTTGAAGAACGTACTGCAAGATTTTCGGGTCTTTGACAACTGAGTATTTCGTTATTCGATAATTAATTTGTTCCAATAAACGATTCAAACTTCAACAACATTTCAAAATGAAAATCTACGAATGATGAAACTGATGATAAAAATCCATTGGAATACATACTGAATGATAGAAGACAAAACAAAAACGTGTGGATGACGTATTACATTTTTATGTGGCGGTCGTTGTCTTCTTCGTGGAATGTTCATATTAATACATCCGTCTCTATCTTTTTTCTTCTTCTCCCTTTCTTGTTTTTCAGCTACATTATCTTGTCAGTAAGTACACATTGCTATTGAGAGAAGTAGCATGTACGATCGTCCCCTACTACTCAGCTTTACTATCACCAATACGAACTACATTTTTATTACTACTACTCCTACTACTGCTGCTGCTGCTACTACTACCACCACTACTACTACTACTATTACTATTACTACTACAACAACAACTACTACTACTACTACTACTACTACTACTACCACTTACTACCACTTACTACTTACTACTTACTACTTACTACTACTATTACCATTACCACTATCACCACCACCAACTACTACGGTGGCCGATGGAAAGAAAAGAACGCGGTTTTTGAACGTTTGTGTTGGTGCAGAATAGTAGGAAGAGAAAAACCTCGTGAGTAGCGTGTGTGGCGGCTTTACAACGCGCATGCGCATCGTGGGAGCAAGAGGCGTACTGAATGAAATCTCCCACCATCGGTGCACAATTAAGACGGGAAGGGGGTGAGAAAGAGGAAAAAGAGAAGAGCGGAGGGGAAACGATGACGACGTTGCGGCTGCTGCCGCCATTGACACATACATACGCGTCGGCGGTGTATATGCACGTGCATACATATTCACATGTACATTTTAATATCGATGAGAAGAAGAAGAAGAAGAAGAAGCACATGAACGATAGTCGGCGGTGCTTCTCCGGATACTTTCGAACAAGCGTGAATGAGACAGCGTTATTTAACCATCGTTATTACTATTGTTCGTGTTATTTACGTTACATGAGCCAATGGAAAAGTCCAACACGATACAACGTACAAATTTTCCTCCATTTCAAATACCGTATAAATCATTGTCAGCGCGAATGACGAGACGACATCGGCCAAATAGATAACCGAAAATTTCAATTATGCATCGCTAATCGAAATCTAAATTCCCTAATCGATTAACGACGTACGATATTGGTTAACCGAAATTCCGGAACTTACGAATTATACAGAATTAATTGGAAACAAGAAGTACTTGAACGGTTAAACAATATATACATCCAACCGAAGATGAGGAACGGATATTATGTTCCATTTCGATTAGAGTTGGTTGCTGCCAGTGATGGAATGAACCGTTCGCGTCGATGTTGATGTTGTCTGTCGAGAATTTTTCTTAACCGTTCTGTGGTTTTCATCAATTAGCATAATGAATGTACTTTTTAATTTGCAAAGAAGAGAGACGCGTACCGTTTCGAGGGGGGCCCCTTCGTTTTCAATCGATATCGAGGCGTGGCGATTCTACGATTCCTCATAGTACAAATTCAAACTTACTTCCAACCTTGATATCAGCTTTCTTTAAAATGCAGCCAAAATTAGCCCTATCTCAGCTGAACGTAAGCATTCAAAACAAATGCCGACACAATGGAAGAGACTGAATTTCAGGCGAGTTTTCAAGTAAGATGCAGCCACTTCCAGTCAGACTTTTTACAGTGCTTACACCAGTCATTTTTATAACACAATGTCACGTTTGTGCGAAACAATCCTTCGAAGAAGTTCTAGATTCTGATGCACAGTCATTTCTTGCATTTGCAACTCAATTGTGGAATGATGGTGGTTCAACTGGTTGGTCGGTAGACTATAAACCACCACCACCACTGAAATTCCTATATACCATACGCGACGAGTTCGCCGTGTGTATGTACACATATTCCACTGCTACATGGTATCGTTTCTCGGAAACAATAATGCATCGCGAGGCGATGCCGTGGCGTGGCAGTGGCGCGTGTTACGAGTGTGCTTAAATCGAATTCTTTTCCTCTCTCTCTCTCTTCCTCAAACGCTTACAAAAATACAAAAAGGGAACAAGGGAAGGAAAGAAGAGGAACATAAATCGGGAGAGAGTGAAGCGTAGTGGAGCTTTAATATCATCAGCGTGGAAATGCGTCATAGGGTTTCGAGAATACTGACTTTTATTCCAATCGTCTTGATGTCGTTGTTTGCTGAACATTTTTGTCTTCATCTCCACTTTTTTGTTTCATTTTTCGTGGATCGTTGGTTTTAGGGACTTGATCTCTACTGTGTCGCTACTACAGCAAAAATAGAACTACATTGTTTGGCTATTCGAATATCAACCATAAAACCTGTACTGTGATGACTATAGATTCTCTCTGTGACGGATAATAGGCTGTCCTTCACCTGGGCTAATATGCGACTCTTTCCTGTAATGCTAGACTTATTGTGTTGTATTGATCATACTCGGAGGATTTGTGACAACCCCTGGGTCTTCTCAGACCTGAAAAGAGACTGGAGAGAGTGCCACAAATCATTTCTAGCCGGGAATCTTGACCACAATGATCGAGTTTTACTCGAGGTTACTTGAAAAACTCGAAATCATTCAAACTTTTAATAAAGAAAACTGGGTACCGGGGCCAATTCTGAGGTTAATACTTGTTTGTAAGGAACTCTTGCTAATGAAACAGCAAAAGCAAATTCAAAATCACTTTCAAGATTTTTAAAGCATACTTTTCGGAACCGAAAGAACATTTTTTTATGTATCTGAAACATTGTTTATATAAAGTCCTCCACGAGCGGCAGGAATTTTGGAAAAACGTTTTTTCAAACAAACACAAGACCTTCAGCTCAAACCGAAGTCGAAACAATTTTACTATATATGCTAGAAATAGTTTTAAAAGCTGTATGTCTTTTAGCCTGAAGAATTGATATCTTAAAATTGAGATTGTTTGACAATTTTAAAGTATACACTGTAAAAAAAAACTGGAAATTTACTGTGCAACTGGACTGGAAATTTCCAGTGCTAGTACTGGAATATGGATATTCCAGTACATGTACAGAGATTTTGTTGTTACGTTACTGAAAATTTACCAAGCATAACTGAAAATTCAGTCATTGTACTGGAATTTTCAAGTTTGAGATGATGTACTGAAATTTTGCCATGATTTCGCGAAAATTTTACCGGCTCGTACTACAATTTTATAGTTCTTGTGCACCAAAAAAAATATTCCCTCAAAAAGGACTTGAGAAAAAATTTGGAATTTAGAAAAAAAAACCTAATCGTTGGTATACTGGAATTATACAGGTTTTTAACTGCAATTCTCAGGTTTTGTGATGGAATTTTCCAGTTACTATGCAATTGAATTATACAGGTTTTGAACTGCAATTTTCAGGTCGTGTGATGGAATTTTCCAGTTGCTATGCAACGGAATTTAATCACTGTTGCACTGAAATTTTCCACTTCTATTGGACTTCGTCATTTCTGGCAAGAAAAATTCCAAGTCTTTATATTAAAAATTTCCTGATTGAGATTTTGAATAATAATTGTAATTGTAGCCAATGAAATTGATATATGAGGTTTTTCCAAGACTTATCCTCTTGTGTTCTAGATATGAAGCATATGTAGTAACCCAAGCTGGCCTTCCAACATGTCGCGCTATAGCTCATCGGTTAGGTCTTAGGTTTCAGTTGGTAGGCAGGTAGAAAAGTGTGGGTTCAAATCCTGTTAGGTAGACATGAGTTTCTGTCCATCCAAATGAACGATCAAAAGTTCTCAATCATCTTGGAACACAAGGACCCTGCAAAATCACCTTGCGTGAGCAATTTTTTTTCAATTTTCATGGATATTTTCAGCATTAATTTTCCAGTACATGTCCTGGAAAAGTCCAGCTCGTGTACTGAAAAATTCCAGTACCGAGGCTCAGAAAATTTCCAGTTTTGATGCGGGAATTCCATAACGTTTGCACTGAATTTTTGCAGTACAAATGTGCTGAAATTTTCCGGTACATGTACAGGTTAATGACTTCCAGTACATGTACTGGAATTTTCCGGTGAAATTTTTTTACAGTGTATATTCCTAAGAAAAATGAAGAATACTCTGTCAATGTGAAAGCAATGTCCGAAGATGAGAAGGAATTATGTCAAAGATGAGCTAAAGGAAAAATTTCAAGCCACAATTATCAGAAATATAATCAAGCTGAAGCTCTTTATGTGTCTGTGAAGTTGGCATATCAAATGTCAGCATCGCACAAAAAAGCACCAGTTCTAGTCGCATCCACTATAGTTCTACAGTTCTTGATAAGTTACAACAATAGTTCCGGGTAAATTTGTGAAAAAAATCAATTTTGAAAAAATGATATGCTAAGTTCTTCTACAATATGACAGCATCGCAGGGAAAATGGATGGAAATGGACTGTATCTCGGAGTTCTAGGGATGATTGGGATGCGAGGATGTCAAAACAAGGGAGTTCTAATGCTAGAAGTGCTTGGGAAATTTTTTTCAGGAATTAAATGGAATGATATGCTGAGTTCTTCTACAATATGACAGCATCGCAGGGGTAATGGAAGGAAATTGACTATATCTAGGAGTTCTAAGGATGATTGGGATGCGAGGATGTCAAAACAAGGGAGTTCTGATGCTAGGAGTGCTTAAGGAATTTTTTTCGGGAATTAAATGAAAAGACATGAGGAGTTCTTCTACGATGTAGTAGCAGCGCAGGTGGAACCGCTGGAAGTGGACTATATCTCGGAGTTCTACGGCTGATTGGCATGTGAGGATGTCAAGGAACAAGAGTTCTGATGTTGGGAGTAATCAGGGAGTCAATTGGGAGTCTCAGAGAATCAGGAGTTCCGACCAGCATATCATGGAAAATGGAGAGTTCTGACCAGCATATCATGGAAAATCGATAGTTCTGACCAGCATATCATGGAAAATGGATAGTTCTGATCGGCATATCATAGAAAATCGATAGTTCTGACCAGCATATCATAGAAAATCGACAGTTCTGACCAGCATATCATAGAAAATCGATGGTTCTGACCAGCATATCATGGAAAATGAGGAGTTCTGATGAGCATATCATAGGAAATCGATAGTTCTGACCAGCATATCATGGAAAATGGGGAGTTCTGATGAGCATATCATAGAAAATCGATAGTTCTGAGCAGCATATCATAGAAAATCGATAGTTCTGACCAGCATATCATAGGGAATCGATAGTTCTGACCAGCATATAATGGAAAATGGAGAGTTCTGACCAGCATATCATAGAAAATCGACAGTTCTGATCGGCATATCATAGAAAATCGATAGTTCTGACCAGCATATCATAGACAATCGACAGTTCTGACCAGCATATCAATGAAAATCGATAGTTCTGACCAGCATATCATGGAAAATGGAGAGTTCTGACCAGCATATCATGTAGAATGGGGAGTTCTGATGAGCATATCATAGAAAATCGATAGTTCTGACCAGCATATCATGGAGAATCGATAGTTCTGACCAGCATATCATAGAAAATCGATAGTTCTGACCAGCATATCATAGAAAATCGATAGTTCTGACCAGCATATCATAGAAAATCGACAGTTCTGACCAGCATATCATAGAAAATCGATAGTTCTGACCAGCATATCATAGAAAATCGATAGTTCTGACCAGCATATCATGGAAAATGGAGAGTTCTGACCAGCATATCATAGAAAATGGGGAGTTCTGATGAGCATATCAAAGAAAATTGATAGTTCTGACCAGCATCTCATGGAAAATCGATAATTCTGACCAGCATATCATGGAGAATGGAGAGTTCTGAAGAGCATATCATAGAAAATCGATAGTTCTGACCAGCATATCATGGAAAATGGAGAGTTCTGACCAGCATATCATGGAAAATCGATAGTTCTGACCAGCATATCATAGAAAATCGATAGTTCTGACCAGCATATCATAGAAAATCGACAGTTCTGACCAGCATATCATAGAAAATCGAGAGTTCTGACCAGCATATCATAGAAAATCGATAGTTCTGACCAGCATATCATGGAAAATGGAGAGTTCTGACCAGCATATCATGGAAAATGGGGAGTTCTGATGAGCATATCAAAGAAAATCGATAGTTCTGAGCAGCATATCATGTGAAATCGATAGTTCTGACCAGTATATCATGGAAAATCAATAGTTCTGACCAGCATATCATAGAAAATCGATAGTTCTGACCAGCATATCATGGAAAATGGAGAGTTCTGACCAGCATATCATGGAAAATCGATAATTCTGACCAGCATATCATAGAAATCGATAGTTCTGACCAGCATATCATAGAAAATCGATAGTTCTTACCAGCATATCATGGAAAATGGAGTTCTGACCAGCATATCATGGAAAATCGGAAGTTCTGTCCAGCATATCATGTTAAATGGATAGTTCTGAGCAGCAGATCATGGAAAATCGATAGTTCTGACCAGCATATCATGGAAAATGGAGAGTTCTGACCAGCATATCATGTAGAATGGGGAGTTCTGATGAGCATATCATAGAAAATCGATAGTTCTGACCAGCATATCATGGAAAATGGAGAGTTCTGACCAGCATATCATGGAAAATCGATAGTTCTGACCAGCATATCATAGGAAATCGATAGTTCTGACCAGCATATCATAGAAAATCGATAGTTCTGACCAGCATATCATGGAAAATGGAGAGTTCTGACCAGCATATCATGGAAAATCGGAAGTTCTGACCAGCATATCATGGAAAATGGAGAGTTCTGACCAGCATATCATGGAAAATCGATAGTTCTGACCAGCATATCATGGAGAATCGATAGTCCTGATCAGCATATCATTGAAAATTGATAGTTCTGATCGGCATACCATAGAAAATCGACTATCGAAAAAAACTATCGATTTTCTATGATATGCTGGTCAGAACTATCGATTTTCCATGATATGCTTGTCAGAACTATCGATTTGCCATGATATGCTGGTCAGAACTCTCCATTTTCCATGATATGCTGCTCAGAACTATCGATTTTCTATGATATGCTGGTCAGAACTATCGATTTTCCATGATATGCTTGTCAGAACTATCGATTTTCCATGATATGCTGGTCAGAACTCCACATTTTCCATGATATGCTGGTCAGAACTCTCCATTTTCCATGATATGCTGGTCAGAACTATCGATTTTCTATGATATGCTGGTCAGGACTATCGATTCTCCATGATATGCTGGTCAGAACTATCGATTTTCTATGATATGCTGCTCAGGACTATGGATTTTCTATGATATGCTGGTCAGAACTATCGATTTTCTATGGTATGCCGATCAGAACTATCGATTTTATATGATATGCTCATCAGAACTCTCCATTTTCCATGATATGCTGCTCAGAACTATCGATTTTCCATGATATGCTGGTCAGAACTATCGATTTTCTATGATATGCTGGTCAGGACTATCGATTTTCCATGATATGCTGGTCAGAACTCCACATTTTCCATGATATGCTGGTCAGAACTCTCCATTTTCCATGATATGCTGGTCAGAACTATCGATTTTCTATGATATGCTGGTCAGGACTATGGATTTTCTATGATATGCTGGTCAGAACTATCGATTTTCTATGGTATGCCGATCAGAACTATCGATTTTATATGATATGCTCATCAGAACTCTCCATTTTCCATGATATGCTGCTCAGAACTATCGATTTTCTATGATATGCTGGTCAGAACTATTGATTTTCCATGATATGCTGGTCAGAACTATCGATTTTCCATGATATGCTGGTCAGAACTCTCCATTTTCCATGATATGCTGGTCAGAACTATCGATTTTCTATGATATGCTGGTCAGAACTGTCGATTTTCTATGATATGCTGGTCAGAACTGTCGATTTTCTATGATATGCTGGTCAGAACTCTCCATTTCGTATGATATGCTGGTCAGAACTATTCATTGTCTATGATATGCTGGTCAGAACTATCGATTTTCTATGATATGCCGATCAGAACTATCGATTTTCTATGATATGCTGGTCAGAACTATTGATTTTCCATGATATGCTGGTCAGAACTATCGATTTTCTATGATATGCCGATCAGAACTATCGATTTTCCATGATATGCTGGTCAGAACTATCGATTTTCTATGATATGCTGGTCAGAACTATCGATTTTCCATGATATGCTGGTCAGAACTATCGATTTTCTATGATATGCTGGTCAGAACTATCGATTTTCTATGATATGCTGGTCAGAACTATCGATTTTCTATGATATGCTTGTCAGGACTATCGATTTTCTATGATATGCTGGTCAGAACTATCGATTTTCTATGATATGCCGATCAGAACTATCGATTTTATATGATATGCTCATCAGAACTCTCCATTTTCCATGATATGCTGCTCAGAACTATCGATTTTCTATGATATGCTGGTCAGAACTATCGATTTTCTATGATATGCTGGTCAGAACTGTCGATTTTCTATGATATGCTGGTCAGAACTATCGATTTTCTATGATATGCTCATCAGAACTATCGATTTTCCATGATATGCTGGTCAGAACTCTCCATTTTCCATGATATGCTGGTCAGAACTGTCGATTTTCTATGATATGCTGGTCGGAACTGTCGATCTTCTATGATATGCTGGTCAGAACCATCGATTTTCTATGATATGCTGGTCAGAACTATCGATTTTCTATGATATGCTGGTCAGAACTATTGATTTTCCATGATATGCTCGTCAGAACTATCGATTTTCCATTATATGCTGGTCAGAACTATCCATTTTCCATGATATGCTGGTCAGAACTATCGATTTTCTATTATATGCTGGTCAGAACTCTCCATTTTACATGTTATGCTGGTCAGAACTATCGATTTTCTGAGACTCCCAATTGACTCCTGATTACTCCCAACATCAGAACTCTTGTTCCTTGACATCCTCACATGCCAATCAGCCGTAGAACTCCGAGATATAGTCCACTTCAGCGGTTCCACCTGCGCTGCTACTACATCGTAGAAGAACTCCTCATGTCTTTTCATTTAATTCCCGAAAAAATTCCTTACACTCCTAGCATCAGAACTCCTTGTTTTGACATCCTCGCATCCCAATCATCCTTAGAACTCCTAGATATAGTCAATTTCCTTCCATTACCCTGCGATGCTGTCATATTGTAGAAGAACTCAGCATATCATTCCATTTAATTCCTGAAAAAATTTCCCAAGCACTTCTAGCATTAGAACTCCCTTGTTTTGACATCCTCGCATCCCAATCATCCTAGAACTCCGAGATACAGTCATTGTACTGGAATTTTCAAGTTTGAGATGATGTACTGAAATTTTGCCATGATTTCATGAAAATTTTACCGGCTCGTACTACAATTTTATAGTTCTTGTGCACCAAAAAAAAATATTCCCTCAAAAAGGACTTGAGAAAAAATTTGGAATTTAGAAAAAACCTAATCGTTGGTATACTGGAATTATACAGGTTTTTAACTGCAATTCTCAGGTTTTGTGATGGAATTTTCCAGTTACTATGCAATTGAATTATACAGGTTTTGAACTGCAATTTTCAGGTCGTGTGATGGAATTTTCCAGTTGCTATGCAACGGAATTTAATCACTGTTGCACTGAAATTTTCCACTTCTATTGGACTTCGTCATTTCTGGCAAGAAAAATTTCAAGTCTTTATATTAAAAATTTCCTGATTGAGATTTTGAATAATAATTGTAATTGTAGCCAATGAAATTGATATATGAGGTTTTTCCAAGACTTATCCTCTTGTGTTCTAGATATGAAGCATATGTAGTAACCTAAGCTGGCCTTCCAACATGTCGCGCTATAGCTCATCGGTTAGGTCTTAGGTTTCAGTTGGTAGGCAGGTAGAAAAGTGTGGGTTCAAATCCTGTTAGGTAGACATGAGTTTCTGTGCATCCAAATGAACGATCAAAAGTTTCTCAATCATCTTGGAACACAAGGACCCTGCAAAATCACCTTGCGTGAGCAATTTTTTTTCAATTTTCATGGATATTTTCAGCATTAATTTTCCAGTACATGTCCTGGAAAAGTCCAGCTCGTGTACTGAAAAATTCCAGTACCGAGGCTCAGAAAATTTCCAGTTTTGATGCGGGAATTCCATAACGTTTGCACTGAATTTTTGCAGTACAAATGTGCTGAAATTTTCCGGTACATGTACAGGTTAATGACTTCCAGTACATGTACTGGAATTTTCCGGTGAAATTTTTTTACAGTGTATATTCCTAAGAAAAATGAAGAATACTCTGTCAATGTGAAAGCAATGTCCGAAGATGAGAAGGAATTATGTCAAAGATGAGCTAAAGGAAAAATTTCAAGCCACAATTATCAGAAATATAATCAAGCTGAAGCTCTTTATCAGAAATCCAAGCAAGCGTTATATCAGCACTCGCTAGGCCCTTGCAAGCTTCCCGCTAGCCACTAGACTTGCTAGCCCTTGGTTAGATTCTCGTGAGGGCCTAGACAGTTCCATGAATGACTTTGTTGGAGTATTAATTCCTTATTAATTTTCCACATCCCATAATGTTTGACCGTTAGAATGAATTGAATTTCAATGAAGCAGATATCCATAATTCGAAGATTCTCCCTTTCCAACAAGCGGAAATCCCCTTCGAATGATCGACTGACTATCCAAAGAGTGGAATCTTGGTTTGAAAAATTCAAAGAGTACAACCTTCTATACCGATTATAGCTCAGTTATAGCCCATATAACTCTGCGAACTCCTCTGAAGATGTACATAACGTTCACATGCAAACCATCGTGTCAGATTAATGCCGCTATGTTGTGAGGTGACGACAGACAAGAGAGTAATATCGATTCGTCGTGACGTGTACAAGAAAGACAAAGTCGATAAAAGACAGCGCAACTCTGTCAGCCGGCATAGGAATTGTGAGAAAGAGAAGAGATGAATAATCGAAAAAATCATTCATCCGTCTGCATATTTTAGAATGAAAATTCACCATTGAAGAATGAAAGCTTTATACTTCGCAACGACGAAAATGAAATTTCATCTCAAAGGATCTTTGCTGAAAATTTTCAATTTCGAGTAATTTAGTCGAAAAAATGGGGTTTGTGTAATGTCAGAGATCATGTGCCAGAATTTTAATTCGGAGTTGAATATAAACGTAGGTATGTATGTAACGTACGCGCATACGTGCATATCAAGTTCAATGAACGAAGAACTGTTTTTTTTTTTTTCTACAGCAAACTTTCGTCCCGACTCCAGACAGACGCAACAACGATTCCATATTACTCTGGCACACTTTACATATAATATCTAAACCGTCGAGCGTTGTTTCTCTCCTCCTCGTCCATCGAACATTCTGGTTATTGCTTGAAAACAATATAAAACATTAATTACAAAGTCAAAGAAGGAGAAAGACATCTTACATATTTTGTTTCTTCGATTTGACGCACGTGATTCACATGAGATCGATGCCTTTCATTGATCGAAAAGAAATTTATGTACAAGGCGAATTACGTTGCAATAATCGATACGAGCGGCATCGAAAACCCACGAGAATGACCAGTTCCTCTCTTCGCGGAGTATCATAAACGCGCGACCGCGTGCCTTTTGCGTCTCCTCTCTTTTCTACATTGTGAACAAGAGAAAGAAGAGAACCTGGTAGCTCTGGACTCCTCCGTCCTTCTCCGTTCCATGAAGAAACACTGAAGAAGAAGGAATGTTGTTGTTGTTGTGCCGCGAGGCAGTTGCACCGAAAAGAAAGAGAAAGAGGAAAAAAAGAGAAAACAAAGTTCAAGAGGAAAGGAAAGATCAAACGCGAGAGAGTATGGCAAATGAGACGAATAGGGGAATGAGAGAGATACGTGTGAGGGATAATTCATTGAAAATTTAATAATGATTGCATCGAATTAATCTTTTCATCGTTTTTCTCTATCATTGGACAGAAATATTACCCATCGAATGTTTCAAATTCCTTCCACCGTAAACGCAAAAACATTTCGTTGGTATCCGAAAAATCTGCTCAACTTTCCAACAAATTCTTGCATAGATTTATTGATGCGGATAATTAGCTCGGACGAATAGTTGGGTTAAAACAATAAATAAACACAGTCGCGGAGAATAAATTGTCAGAATTATATTTGCTTGGAAAAGAAACAAAAGTATGTAAAGCGAGAGAGAGAGGGGGAGAGAGAGAGAGAGAGAGAGAGAGGAAGAAAGCTTGAAAGATTGTGAAACGGAGAACTTTGGTTACAAAGAGGGGGAAAGTAGTCGTTGAGGCGCAAGAGGGGAAGGTAAAGTCAATGCACCACAGGGGAATGCAACGCGCGGCACTGCACTCTTCACCGCGCCGTGCCGAGTCGAGCCGTACCAATACACACACATATACACACACAAACATAGAATTGCCAGTCAGCCAGCCAGCCAGCCAAAGCCCTACGTCAAAGAGCAGTCTACTGCTGCACTTTACAACTACTACTACTACTACTACTACTACTACTACTACTACTACTATTACTACTACTACTACTACTGCTACTACTGCTACTACCACCACCACCACCACCACCTTCATCACCACTACCATTATTATTACTACTACTGTACGTTCTTTCTTTGAACGTAAGCTCCCCCATACAAACGTCCGTAGTACGCGCACGCGCGCAGTTGCGCATTCGCAATTTTATTGCGATGAAAGAGAAAGAGAATTCCCGAGAGTTTTCAGGGTCAGGTTTAATACATAATCCGTTAATAGAATCGAAATTTATTGAGAAAATTTAGGTGCCGCGTAATCGCAGCAATTGTCTTATAATTTGAAAAACGAAAAAAAACTCATTTTCAAGAACGGGTGTGATTTTATAACAAATGAAACCGAATACAGTTCGATAAAGATACTCATGATTTCTTAATGATCATCATCTTTAATCCCAGTAGGTAAAATTGTCTTGTATGAACACGAGTGAAAACATTCATCTTCACTGTAAAAAATATACTTCCTAAACTGCCAAAGAAGTTTGGCAGTTTTTTACACAAACTTTTTTTGTAAATTACCAAACAAAAGTTTGTAAACATTCAAAAAATTTTGTGATTTCACGAAGATTTTGGAGAATTCACAAACTTTTGTTCGGCAATTTACAAAAAAGATTCGGAAATTATTTTTCCAAACCAAGCATTTTTGTTTGGAATTGAACAAATTTTTTTTACAGTGTTGTCTTGACGTCCCTAGTACAGTAGATAACAACATGCAATAGTTTTTATAGAATTTTCTGAATATTCTCAATGAAATCCATGTACGGTACAGATTATCAGCGTTTAAGAAGAGAAAAAGACAATATTCTAAACAGAAAATTGAGTATTGATTTTAGGGTGGTCCAACGTAACTCCAGATTGGACGAATGTACACTTTAGAATACCATACCTATGAAATGAAAACTTGATTCCCACCTTCGCTAATCTTTTTTCTTCTTCCATAGAACCAATATGCATAAAAGAGTGGGCCAAGACTCTTGAGCTACTGCCAATGCTTGGCGTCTAATTTTTTGAACGTACAATGGGGCAAGGATTGACGGTCGCTTGCTCCAGCATTTAACGAATCCTAAGTCAATGGTAGATTCATCAATTATTAACATTGGCTCAACATGGATCGTCAAGATTTGAGAATCGGCCTTACACCGAACTATATTCCATCATTGAAATTAGTAAAAACGAGAAATTTTTTATATCACATGTTGTAAAAATTTCTCATTCATCTGTCGAGGATAAAACTAAAACTGACAGCCAGTTCTTGTAACTTTTGATAAAACGTTGTTGAAGCTTTGTTCATACCAGAAATCGACCAAGTAGCAACCCATTAAACGTTTCAGATCCTTAAATCTTCCATAAACGTTGAATGTAAAAAATTATGACAATTGGCTGCCAGTTTAAGTTTCATGAGGTGAGTTTTGGAAAAACAAAATATTCGACCAAGAACCGTCATTATCTACGCCTTCAAACTACCGGTGTGACAAGGGAGAATAAAAGGTGAATTTCGAACGGGGACTACTTTCTTTCGTTTATTCTTTGTAACTGCTAGGTTGAATATATGTACATATCTATTAGTTTATGACTTTATGTATGAATTTTCCTAACGGTAAGCGCATTTTCCTTTTGCCGAGCGAAAAAGAAAGTGAGAATCATGACGTTAATGATCTTAGAAAAGTAAAATAGCGGGGAGTCTTATTTCCCCTTTATTACCCAGAAGAGGAAAAGGACAAATGTTTTGTCGACAGTAGTGGGCGTTGTTTGACCATATATTTTCAGCTAGACTTTGTTCGTGGATTTTCCCAGCGTCTTTTCCCTTCTTCAACATAATAGAACGGTACGTGTACAAATATTGTGTGTACCTTGAATTATGATGGTCATTCATCATATTTTGTGCGTGATAAAAGTGCTTTTTCTTTCTTTCTTTCTTTCTTTCTAATTAGTGAATCGCTTAAATTGTAGAACACTATATTGAGTTTCAAATGAAAGCAGATCCACCAATCAGTTTTTTTCAACCACTTTATGAAATTCCATGATTATTCACTGAGAGAAAGATGAATCAGAATTCAATATTCACAAATATTATTGAATCTCTTTGGTTTAGAGTGAGAATAACATCGAATTTCGGAGTGGACTTCCATGGAATTCTCTAACGTCGTTTCTTTGACAGTATATGATGTCATGATGATTAATGAATCGCAGTTATTTTCATACGGGAAACTGGAATGAAGAATAACAATTCTGATAGCGATAAACAGAAAATATGGTTGTCGATTGAACAATAAAATGGTATTATTTTGAAAAGTTGAGTGTGGGATGAAATATTCGAGTTTTTGGTCCGTTTATCTTGATTTTCCATGGTATCCCTTTCTACAGAAGCGCAGAGATGACATTTTATATAATTTTTGTGAAAATGTTGATGAGCAAAAATTTTATTCGATCTCATTTTGATGTATCCTCTGGAATTTTTAGAATAAGATTCCACTCCCCAGCCAGCCACATTGAGAAAAATGTTTATTTGTATTCAATAAAGCTTATTTCATATTTCTTCCACATGAACTTGGCTCGTTGCGTATAAATGAAGTTCATTAACTGTTGAAAAACCTCCTATGACATTTCTTAAACTGTTGATACGCTTTATCTGAGGGTAATCAACCATGTTTGTATGCAATGAATATTTATTTCGCCGTTTCCAAAACAAGATTCCTTAAGTACACTGAGAGAAATTTCTATAGTTAATGTAGCTAAAGAATCTCAACTGAACATTCCTAATGAGAGCTACTAAAAATTTGGTTGATTCAACCGAGGAAGTGTAGTTGATTCATCACTTGATTGTATCAACTATACTTTCTTAGTTGAATTAATCAAATTTCTAGTAGCTTTTACTAGGAATATTTGGTTGAGGCATTTTGATTACAGTAACCTCAAAAATTTCTCTCGGTGTACAAATAAACTCTTCTTTTTGCGCAGAAGTGAACCTTTCAATTTTTCGAGTGAAATTTTACTCGAAATAAGTGAAAATAAATATTATTCGAACTGGACAAGCTCATTTCTGAAACTTCGATAGAGTACACGGAAAAAATATTATCTTATATATTACGATGTGGAAATCGTAACGGAAGACTATACTGCACATTCAGCTATGTCGAATATTACAATGTTGACTCCTACAAAGAAAGGTTATAACAGCAATATTCCTACCAAACATCTGGTAAGTCCTGCTTTCTCAAGTATAGTCCTGTGCTACAATTTCAACATCGTAATTTATAAGATAATATTCTTTCCGTGTAGAACCATCGGTTTGTTACTCTTTAATATTTAGAGAATTTCTGAATATATCGGTTTTATACACTGGAGTATCAGCGGTGTGAAATGGAGTACAATTCAAATGGTATCAAATTGAACCCCAAATTCTGTCAATTCGACTCCAGATGGAGTCACGTCAATACCACAACCCGGATTGGAATTTTTGGAAACGATTTGGATGTAGTTTTCACCTCGTATACATCACGTACCTATTCCATACGTACATGCAAAGAAAGAGCGTTTTATCAATTACTGTATTCCTAGTAAATTAGTAGGATAAGTAAAAATATCCCGTTCTGATCAGACAGCGTGCATAGTAAAAATATCTAATTTACACCAATGTGAAAAATAATTGTATAGTTGTCTCCTAAAGAATAGTACACTTGCAGAAAGGATTTCTTGAAATGAAAAATTTTTTCTTGTCGCTGGGACAAAACCCATTTTTTTCTTGAGCCTATTTCTTTTGAAATCAAAACGAACTTTTCTTGATTCAAGTAAAATTTTCCAGGCTCGAGAAAAAAATGAGTTTTGTCCCAGCGACAAGAAAAATTTTCTCATTTCAAGAAATCCTTCCTATGAGTGTGGCAGCAAAATTTCCCCATAATTGGGTAGAGTTCTTCCTTACTGTGTGAAGATTTAGATACCCAAAGCGCAGAATAGTTCCTCAAAATGGAGAAAAAATTCCCGCACAATCAGGGGATGGAATCCATCAATAGAGTAAAGAGAATCTTCTCATATTTTTCACAATATAGACATGTCAATCTTGAACGATCAAGAACAAATGGCCCTATATCAATCTGATATCGCGGCATTATCAGCGGGATATTGAAAAACATAACAGTGCGGGGATATTCAATCAATTTTCATGCCGTCATTTGTTAAATTTCCATGGTTACAGTTGGCAACATAAATATGATCCCCAAGTGAAAAAAAAATGGATGAACCTCAGAATTTCTCTATATCATGGTGCAGTAAAATTGATATTTATATATATATGTATATCATTGAATTTATGAAAATGTAAATGTTGATACAAATTGATACTGTGACTTTCAAATATTGAGATATTCAATGTGTCTCAAAATTTATTACGCTCCTTTTAAGAGGTATTTCGTAGGAAAAAACCAAGACAATTTTCTCTTTGGGAAAAAGTTTTAAAATGCTCAATCCAGAGCTGACATTAACCTAAAAGCTGAATGAGTATACTCATCGAACATTGAAGTAACCTATGTATTTGTCGCCTGGATGGTTAAATTGTTTCGTTTATCACCTCAACATTAAGCATTTTCAAATATCTTATCAAAGGGAACAGTGTCTTGTTTTCAAATCAGAAATTACTCTCGAAAAGAAGGGGTGTAATGTTTTCCAGGACACCTTCCATATGTGTATAATTTTTAATGCAAAAGAAGAAATCATTTTTCTCTCACGTATAGAAAGCATTGTTTGAAATGAGAACATGAAAATCAAGTATGAATTTTTTTACACGAAAAAAATTTTTCAGTAAAAATTAATATATTTATATCGTAGCCGTGGAATATACTTCATTGTGACAGAAAGAACCATGAGTATGCACAGATTATCACAACTCTTCTTGAAGTCGATATGCGGAGTCATAAGAGAATACAAAGTTATAGTTCCTATCGTCATAATCGGGTATATCCCATGGGTAGGATACTGTGTCAAATAATCTTTAATCTGTAATTTTCTTTGTGCACTGAGAGAACAATTTAGTTATAAAGTCACGAGCATTTGGCAATAGTTACCAAATCTCATACTCGGGTATAGCGGGATAAAAATTAAATAAAAATTACCGAAGTATTGATTTACAACTAAAACCTTTGATTATAGTTACCAAACTTTAGTTGTTACTATATAAATCCTGTTATCTGTGGCTACCAAGTCCGCACAAATTTTTCATCATCTCGTGGAATTAATTTTATTTTTCCCTATCTGGATTCAATTTCGATTCAAACGCAGTTCTGTCACTAGCCAAGCTGTTGATGCTTAGTCGTTCATCCCATCAGGAAAATACAAGCCCATAATAATAAGAAATAAAATTTCCCATTATACGATTCAAGCCTTGATAGATGGTGTTCAATTTTTCATTACGAAAATTGTTGCCGCGTGTGGAGAGGGAAGGAAAAAAGAACCCATTTTTCTAAAGATTTGTCAGGAGAGAGAGAGGGGGGGGGGGGCATGTCTAAACGCATCTTGTTCTGCATTGCCAGGTGTGGACAAGTTCCAACCAAATGGGATGAGGAAGGTGAAAGAAAAGGGCAAAGAAAAAATTTCGTACATGTCGGTTCCTGCTCTATCTATCTGTCGTCATTGTATACATTCCATTAATCTACCTTAATACAGTATTACCTCTATTGTCCCTTGATGAAAGAAAAAGAAACAAAAAAATAATACGTACGAGTATATACTTAATCTTTCAATACAGATGTGGGGATACGTGTCGATGAAAAAATCCTGGCAAATCTGAAATGTTGAGTGATTGCATTGTTTTGAAAGATTTCATCATGATTTTGTTGGTTTTTGTTTCTCTTCTTTAATCAAAATTTATTACTTGTATGCAATAAAATTCCTTGAGAATCCTTACAAATCCCATGAGTGAGAAACACAGTTGGAAAATGTGTGTTGTTCTATTGAGAATTCATGATTCAGAAGGTTCACTCAAGGTTTATAACTTGATATTCAATACATTCAATGTTGAATCGAAGAAAGGTATTCCCTGTTGAAACAAAACATTTTGAAAGAACTGAATATTCACTTTTATACTGTGAAAAATTGTAAAAGTTTTATTATGGTTTTGAATTCACGCGAAATCAAAATGGTGATCGAATAATGTACTTCGAAATTTTCAACTTTTACTGATTGAAAAGATTTGAAAATTCCATCTCTGGATTATGTCAAATTTCCCTTCAGTTATTTTAGACAACTTTCCTTTCGTCCAAAGGTGATTGAAATCCCTGCAGGGAGAGAAATGGATTATACAAATCGTATTATAGAAATGTGGATACTAACTGTCGATATCTGTATGCTTAGAGGTATTAACTATTTCTTTAGTCCTAAAATACAAGATTCTTACGGTCAAAATATGTTTATTATAAAAGTAATATACTTACCGTTGAAATCTGTATTTCAATCGTAAGAATCTCTGTTATTTACAGTAATGAAATGCAGATTTTAAGAATAGTATTATATTGATCAACAAAATATATAGTTATCATTAGAATCCATATTTTATCCATAAGAATCTCGGTTACTTGCAGTGATCAAATGGATATTTCATCAATAGTATCATAAGGACCAACAAAATATATAGTTACGATGAATAACCATCTTTCATTAATCATTATAATCTCCCTTTTCAACGAAAATCAAGTGCGAACTATAAGTTTCTTGAAATTTACATCGTTTGAAGATCTGATGTACTTCGAGTACAGCTACAATTCTTATGTATTCAAGCGAGTGTCGGTAGCTGAACGGTCAAGGTGACCGACTGTGACGTTATGAGCCCGAGTTCACATCCGGCGAAATGATCTTTTTTTTTTTTTTCATAATATTGTTTCCTTGCTGTAAGCATCCGGAGATAGTAGTTGTGAGAATCCTATATTATAATAGGAACTAACCTTTTTTCTTGCCTTCAATGAAATAGTATATTACTGGGTAAAAAATACATTTACTACCTCGAAGTAAACATCTTTATAATAAATATATACTTGTGATTAGAATCTAGATCCTTGTTCTCATGCTTAGTATAAAATATTCTTGTCTTTATAATATTTCTTATACCCCTTGGAATCCATTTCTCTCCGTGTGTATTTTGAAGCGAGTATCGTTAGTGAAAGAATTATCTTGGACCTGCACTAAGGGAAGAAATTCTCTGTATAAAAGTGCATTAATGGGTTGGAGATTTTCAATATCACTGATCATCATCATTACACTATAGAAATGATCAGAATTTTCAATTATGCAGCAATCAGAAAATCATCAAATAGAATTTTATGCGCATTTATATGAAATCCGCCGTAAATTTAACTAAAAATTCCGAATTTTATGAGATTTTCACTAATATTTTACACTTGAATCCCCAGATAAGTATACAAAATTATTAACATAATTATTTCACAATAAAAAGTCTGACTGAAAGTGGCTGCATCTTACTTGAAAACTTGACTAAAATTCAGTCTTTTCCATCGTGTCGGCATTTGTTTTGGATGCTCACTTTTAGCTAAAAAAGGACTAGTTTTGGCTGTATCTGAAAATAAGCCGACATTAAGGTTGGAAGTAAGTTTTACTTTTTACTGTGTATATGTGAAGTTTCCCATGGAAAGTTTTCAGTTTAACCTCCTTATTTACACGTAGTTTGAAAATTTCATTTTCCCTCCGGTGAAAAAGGCATAATTTAGAAAACGGGCTTCTTTTTTCATAATAAAACTTCCTCCGGTGCATCCGCCATAGCTGTAATGGAGCATAGGCGGTGCTTTAAAATGGCCGCCTTTCAACGAAAACATGTCGACTCGATCATACTTAAAAATAAAACATTCACCAAATCCAGTTGCGTTCTATATTTCTCTCGATATAATACGAATGATTCATCCCGCAGACTATCATTTTTATGTATGCGCTTTTTTTTAAATTCGTAATAAACGCAATTGAAATAAAATATAAGTTATACAAAATTTTCATGGTGATTAATACATACATGCGTTGAGAATTTTTTGTAATCCATCGGGAAGTTACTGAAAATGATGATGAAAATCCCATAAAGTTTGGAATTTTTAGTTGAATTTATGGTGGAATTTATATGTGCATATCGAAATTTTCCAACATTTCAACAACGTTGAAAAAATTCTCCACGCGGAGAGAATACTGTAAAATACTATACAGGTTAATATAATATTTCTCAAAAAATAAAACACCAATTCCCTTCGAAATTCTACGCAGTAAGAATTTTCCAGAGTCTCAACCGTTCCTTTCAAATTTTTCCGTATAATCTTTTTTCTCTTTGGCATATATCCATTGTACATTTATGGTGTAGAATAGTAATTTTACTATGATTAATTTACGAACAATCCCTCAGTTTTTCACGATTCATTGAAGAAGACAAAAGCGGAATGAAAATACCTTTCAAGATGAAGTGACATTCGAATAAGAACAAAGCCAATTTGATTTTTTCTACGAATCGTATTCTCTTTTCAAGTTATTCTTCAAGAAATGATGGAAAACAGAAGAATAAATGCGTTATCGGTTCCATTACCATATCTATAGAGGTAACGCACTTGCATTTCGAGGAACAACAGAAAGGAAAAAGAAAGTCCTTCTCGGAAACTTGCTGTTCCTTTTTCCTCCTTTTCCAAACGAATTCTTGAAGAATACACATAATATTTGATATTAGTCTTGGACGTGCACACAGAGTGAAACAATAGCCTTGTTGAATACTTGTTCAATGTCAAGTCGGAGAAAGGAAAGGTACCAAGGGCGCATGGTACAGTGAACAAGAGACCTAAATAAATCCACGCAAGGGTTGACAAAAAAGCGTGTGAAGACGACCTTACGAACAGTCCCGTACGTGGAATTTGGCATCTAACCGCGAATTTAGAAGGGTGAGAGAGATCAAGAAAAAGAGAAGAAAAGGAGAATCTTTTCAATCACAATTCCCCCTGTTTGGTGGCGGCGCCCAAATCTCTCTCACTCTCACTCTCGCTCTCTCAGTGCCTTGACAAAACGAGACTTCAAGGTGCGTTACTTGTAGTGTCGTGTCGTTGTATGACTGTCTAGGGTGGGTACAGTAGATAGGTTTGGAAAGAAAAAAAAAGGACACCTTTTCAAACCATGGGAATTTTTATATTCCTTCTCTTCCAAGATACTCTTTTCTCATCGTACGAATGAATATTTATAATCAAAGTAGAAATTGCGAATGAGAGAAATGAATAGCAGACAATTTTCAAATCTCCTGCGATTATTATTGATTTATGCTAAATTTGTGAAATATTATAAAACAAAGAATAACCATTCATAAATTTTTGTTACAAATACCGTTTTCAAAGAGGAAAGGTTGAAACTTGATAGATAAAAGGTCAAAAAAAAAAAAAACGTGCAAACATGCTGTTGAGTAAGTTTATTGTTTTTCACCGTCATAGTGTGTCTTCGAAATTATAGTAGTAGTATTAGGCATAGTAGCAAGAAGTTTACATTATTATATACACGCACCTGCGGAATCGATGCCTTTTGGTCGTTACAGCTGCACCCTAAACTGAAGCCAACGCATATCATCAGAGAGAGAGAGAGAGAGAGAGAGAGAGAGAGAGAGAGAGAGAGAGAGGAAGAGAACGGAGTAGGAAGTCATTGGCCCGTACAATGGACGACGACCAGAATTGACGAACACGTCTACTACAATATTATGTGTACTTATACTTGGGAAACTCGATTAAACTCTCGAGTATTAAATTTCGCCGAGAAGCCGCATATGCATCAAGTGCATGTATTTACTTGTGTACATATTCTACGTGTTGTATCTATCAAACATCTTGACATAAGATGCGGTGGTAGATTCTCGCGATCCCCGTATACAAATAAGTACGTGTAAAGTTCCGATGAAAAGAGGAATTTTGAATTTATCTGAAATCTCATGATTCCGAAATGATTTCATTGATACAATGCTGCACAAAAAACAACTGAGGGGAATTTTACGCCGAAAAAAAAATGGAATTGAGAATGGAGCCAGCTGGTCGAAAGCTACACGGGAAAAATGTATCGACGAAAAATTATCCAAAACTCAATGAAACGGGAACATTCTCGCGAAATCCAAAATCCGGTCGACTTCATTTTATCCGACTGCAGATGGAAATTAATTCAGATGTTTTTCAACAATATTCAACTTGTCGAGATAATAAAAACATTCGAATTTATTTTAAACTTCGCGAGAATTCCAGTATGTTCCCATTTTACTCAACTTTGGGTAATTTTTCGCCAATATATTTTCTCCGTACACCGATGTGCTGTTTTTTCATTCAAAGAGAAATTTGATTAAGAATTCTAGAATTTATAAGAAGAAAGACTCGAATTTCAATCAAAAGTTACCCTACGTATTCACCTGACGACGACTTTATCAATTTTTTTCTGTACAGCGAACAATTGGTGAAATGGTCACGTCCTTGCTGATGAAACTAAATGTTCTCATTCATCATCGATTGGTGGTCATTTTTAATGAAATGTAGGGCTTCTCAACGCGTTAGTTTTTTTCTAAACATTTTCTAATACACTGAGAGAACTGTTTCGTTTTACCTGTCAAAACATTTTGTTACTACATATCTGTCTAAAACCTTTTTATCGATAAAACTAAGAGTTTATTAACTCCCGCCAAAAATTGGCTATGCTGAGCGAATCGAATGAGCGCCCTCGTAAACATAAGGGTGGTATTCAGAGTCAGGTTTGAGACTAGGACCGGTCCTATGCAATGTATAAGCTTATAGGCTGGGACCAGGTCCAGTCTCAGACTTGATTGTGCATACCGCCCTAAGAGCTTTCTCTCTAAATCTGAAAGAGTGACAAATCACGTGTTTCACTCCACTAAGTCTCAAAAGTAAGCCAGTCCACTTCGAATGAGATTTTCACTCGTTTCGAGTGAATTCTTTTTCTTTTCGAGTGAAAAATTCACTCTAGAATTAGAGTGGCTGTGGGTTTTTACCCCCAAACCTCACACGCACAGTAGAACATTTTCTTTCGGAAACGGTCCACGCAAAATTCGTGTTGAAAATCAACATAGATGAGTGTCAAACTGACAGATTTTCAATGTAAACTTAACACTTCAGTGTGTCAATACTTAACACAAACTTTGTGTGGACCGTTTGGGACATCCAAGTGTGTTAAAAATATACACAAAAGTTTTTACTGTGCAGTGAGAATAAATCTTAATTTCATGATCGACTGATATTTTCAGTTGAGACTTGGAATCAGCAATATCACGATTTCAATCGTAATGAGGAATAAAAATGAGTTGTGATTAGGTTTAATCGAATTGAATCCAGTAATATGTTGATTCTTAGCACTTCGTATCTTATAGTCAAAATCTCACTCTAAAAATTTGAAAGGGTTCAAGATGCATTTGAAATCATTTTTGGGAATAAGGATTTCTATGAACAGTTCTCACAGATCTATCTAAATATATTAGATGATGCATTGAAAATGTATTCCCGCAAACTTTTACCGAACAAAGCAAGTTTGAACACTAGAACTAAAAGTCATTTGATAGCAATCTTCTGGTTGACAGGACTAAATTTTGGTTGAAGTCTCTGAGCTTCTCCCCTTTGTGCAGAACTTTCGAGGCAAACTTGGGTTGTGCCTGGGCCGATGTTTCTGCTCATTTGGGTAGTCACGCCAACAGAAACATTTGATTGTGAATATATGAACAGCAGTTTTTTTCTCAATGCAATCTGATGTTATTGCTCAAATAGAAATTGAATGTAATTTGATTCCTTATAAAAATATTCGTGAACAAGGTATTCATCATGATTCAAAAAGCTTCTTTCTCCTTCAGATCGATACAACTGTTTCAAAATATTCAATTGAAAATAGTTCGATAGTATCTAGTTGAGATAACTCCAGAGTCGAAACGCTACCCCTTTCTTATTAGTTCATTTGAGAATTCACTGATAAAATTATTCCAACTTGGTTTCTAGACTTTTCATCAATTTGAAGGAGCGTTTAAAACTTGGATTCGTTCGATTTGAACCTTCAAACCCACTTCAGGGGTGTTAGACGCTCAAAACTTGTGGTTCTTTTGATAATAGAAAGTGGTCGGAAGTAAGCGACTTTTGAAAGTAAAAATTCTGGAATTTACAGAGGGATATTCTGTTGTTAGAATTCATGGAGAAAGAACGATCGATTGTCATTTTAAACATAATTCAGAAGAGTTAGGGACCGATATCAGGCCCCAATCGGTACTTGAAAAAATAATTGTAAAATTGCTCCATTATAGGGACTTTTCCTCATGGTTTGGAAGAGTTTCAACAACCAAAAACTAAAATAATTCTCCAAAATGGGAGAAAAATCCCCTGTTTTTGATGAAAAAACAATCCCTCTAGAAACAGGGAATCGAACCCACCATTGAAGTGAGGCCACATCACACAGAAAGAATTGGTGATCCAAATTTTCGTTAACTAGTATGTCACTTTTGGACAGAGTCCAAATTCGAGAAGAATTCATACACTGGATTTTGATAATTCGTTGACTTCGTCTATTGTTTCAACAATGGAATTCACTTTTCATTTCCATCGGTGAAATAATGGAAAGAGTCAACAAATTATTGAAATCCAGTGTACGAATTCTTTTCGAATTTGTGTTTCGTCCAAAAGTGACATACTAGTCAAGGAATATTTAAATTACTTATTTTTTCCGTGCACTCCCTGAATGTGAATCACTGCAATCTCACTGTTTTTACAGTTAATGATTGATCACTAAATGAGATTCGTGCGATTTGACTGCATGGCGAATAGTCACTGATTGACTCAATCAGTCGTTTCACTGCCAAAATCAGTTTATATTGACTGATTCTGCAGCGTATATGCACTATTTCGCAGAGATCGACTTTTCATTGCAATCAATGGGATTCCCCTGTTTCAAATTTAGAGAGCAGGCAGCAATCACGATGATAATTTTCCAACGTGCAAAATCGATTTGAATTAACAACTGTTGAATATGAATATTCTAGACTTGTTCGGAATTGGGGTTCATTTGTAAGGTTGTTTTTGATGGAATCTACTTATTGATAGAAATGATTCGACTCTAGGATTTTCAAAATATCTTCCATAAATGTTCCTCCAATACTGAAAGAAATTACGAGACTTTCATTGCCGACGTTCGATTGTCCTTATGAATGGATTTACAATGCAAATTTTTCCCAAATTTAGTCGAAGTCACTAGCTTTTCCTTTCCTAAAATGATTTTCAATTATTCGATTGTTCTTGCAATGAACCCTTCTCCCGCGCTATTCATACAATTTCAAATCACACCCCATAAATTGCAATAGGAAAAATATCTAAATGTAAAATTCGATCCATCCCATCGATGGATGATGACAACTATGGACCAATGATTGCAAAGTTTGTACTTGAGAATGAAATTTCAAACGACAATTCGAAGAATCTAAAAATTGTAATTGAAGTACCGAGAAAATTTGGTTGTCCGAAGTGGAGGACAATCACGCCGTACGAGAAGTCCTTTTTGTTTTTCAACTTCAACTTTGACTTCATTTTAATCTTTGCAAGTCGAAGTCAGCCATGTTTGCGCCGACACGGTAGGCGGTCGCGGGCGGTACCGTGCTTCAGCCTATTATCCAACGATTTTGTAGAACGGCCTATCCCTACTTCGCAGAAGTCCCCCTCGTGCCGTTAGCCGAAGTTAGAGTGGGAAGTTGGCGGTGTTCCGTTGGTGTGCCGAGTCAGACCCCCACCTTCACGTTCGCATCTTTTCTTGAAACACACGTATACTGGATTACACACACGCGCGCGTGTGTCCACGTTCATTTTACACTTCTTCTTCTTCGTCGTCTTCTTCTTCTTCTCCTTCTTCTTCTCCTTCTTCTCCCCTCCTTTCTTTATCATTTTTTCTCTTTCCTCCAATACGGTCACGCACTTTCATATCACTACCTTGTCATTTATATGTAGGTACGTACATGTATGTGTATACGCGCTTGTAACAGAAAAGGATATATATAAGGATTTATACGTACGTACATGGAACAACGCTTCATGAAAAAGAACGAAATGGACCGTTGGTTTCTGTTCTCTCATTGGTTCAAATTCATCACTCGTGTACCTCATTTTTTCCTTCCTTCTCAGGTTCGTTAGACAACGATGGTGTGTCGATGCGTGATATCTATCTAATCTTTATTTCCTGCAAGCTTTTCGAATCGTCTATGAATTGAAAACTCTTCCTCTCTTTTAAGAAAATTCTACTCCCTGAATTCTTTGGGGTGGAAATTTCATTCTATGAAAGTGAATTTTCATTTTAAAGAGTTCAGAAAATATCTTGAAAACATGTTTTCATCGTGAATCGTTGATCAACAATTAACGAGGGATGCAAATTTATGGATTTTAGAATGAGATTTTTTTCAAAAGTTCACTGTCAATACCGTGGGACTGAAAAATTTCTGTTCTCAGGGGATTCGAACTGCACTGTAAAAAAAAAACTGGAAATTTACTGTGCAACTGGACTGGAAATTTCCAGTGCTAGTACTGGAATATGGATATTCCAGTACATGTACAGAGATTTTGTTGTTACGTTACTGAAAGTTTACCAAGCATAACTGAAAATTCAGTCATTGTACTGGAATTTTCAAGTTTGAGATGATGTACTGAAATTTTGCCATGATTTCGCGAAAATTTTACCGGCTCGTACTACAATTTTATAGTTCTTGTGCACCAAAAAAAAATATTCCCTCAAAAAGGACTTGAGAAAAAATTTGAAATTTAGAAAAAAAAACCTAATCGTTGGTATACTGGAATTATACAGGTTTTTAACTACAATTCTCAGGTTTTGTGATGGAATTTTCCAGTTACTATGCAATTGAATTATACAGGTTTTGAACTGCAATTTTCAGGTCGTGTGATGGAATTTTCCAGTTGCTATGCAACGGAATTTAATCACTGTTGCACTGAAATTTTCCACTTCTATTGGACTTCGTCATTTCTGGCAGGAAAAATTTCAAGTCTTTATATTAAAAATTTCCTGATTGAGATTTTGAATAATAATTGTAATTGTAGCCAATGAAATTGATATATGAGGTTTTTCCAAGACTTATCCTCTTGTGTTCTAGATATGAAGCATATGTAGTAACCCAAGCTGGCCTTCCAACATGTCGCGCTATAGCTCATCGGTTAGGTCTTAGGTTTCAGTTGGTAGGCAGGTAGAAAAGTGTGGGTTCAAATCCTGTTAGGTAGACATGAGTTTCTGTGCATCCAAATGAACGATCAAAAGTTTCTCAATCATCTTGGAACACAAGGACCCTGCAAAATCACTTTGCGTGAGCAATTTTTTTTCAATTTTCATGGATATTTTCAGCATTAATTTTCCAGTACATGTCCTGGAAAAGTCCAGCTCGTGTACTGAAAAATTCCAGTACCGAGGCTCAGAAAATTTCCAGTTTTGATGCGGGAATTCCATAACGTTTGCACTGAATTTTTGCAGTACAAATGTGCTGAAATTTTCCGGTACATGTACTACAGGTTAATGACTTCCAGTACATGTACTGGAATTTTCCGGTGAAATTTTTTTACAGTGTGCCCACGTGCGAAAAAACTTTTATTATACTGGAATTTCAATTCTTTGTCATTGAGTTGAAGCTTTATATTAATTTACGTGTAACCGAATTTTGAATTTTCGCCCCCCCCATTATGCATGTAAATTGAATATTAAATCAGAAATTTTTTTATTCGTGTTCTCACAAATTGAATTCCGACTTGAACTCATGGGATCGTTTTCTTGGATTGTTACAGACAGTTGGTCGGTCGAACCGTGGCACAGATTTTCCGTCTTGCCGCACTCAAAAGAGAATTCATCTTTGCGGAAAACATTATGGGACCGGTTAAACTTATCATCGATGATCCAGGTAAAATAATTTATGCAAAATTTGTAGTGAATACGATTTATAGAATGTTTGTCTTTCACATAGAATCACAGAAGTTCACAATAATTGATTCAACACAAGAATTGTCTAAATATCAATTCCCAAATCGTATTTTGAAATTGTTTAATTATTGTAGTTTTGTTTCCGATATGCAGATATTCTCTTTCATAATTTTATCTTCTTCACTGCAAAAGAATACTCTGTGAAAAGTACTTTGGTACGCCGGGAATGAAAGCTTATAAGTTTTCATCCTTTATTGTAAGAAATAATTGTACAGTACATTCCACCGAAAATGGTGGCAGCTAAACTCCATTGTGAGTAGGAAACTTTTCACTCTGATTTGGTGGACTTTTTCAAAAAGCAGAATCATTTCTCAAAGTGACACTGATGAATTTGGAAAGTGTATATATTCATTTGACAAATTTGGAAAAACTCCAAATTATGAAAAATGTTTTTTCTCATTTCAATGGTGAATTCCGTTTCCCGAACATGAAGAAAGAGATGTAAGGGGGAAGTAAGTCAAAAAAAAAAACAGGGATTCTCTTGTACCGTGAGACTAAAGAAGTTTTTTTTCGTAATGAATTTTCTGCTACCACGGAAAATCCCTTCAATTTGACAATTTTGTACGTTGATCTTCAAGCTAACTTGGAGGTTTATTTTTGAAACAAAATTTAGCTGTGTACTTTCCATTATGAGCCTATACTGAATTCAAGCATTCATCCCTGATGAACAGTCGGTTTGTTAAATATTAGTAATTTCGATGATTCACGGCTCCAATAAGGGTTGGTCAAAGGGCCAATAACGGCTTTTCACCGACATTACAGGGCCATCAGTGGCTCATTGAAAGTAATAATCCAGATATTTTAAATGTGATAAACGTTATTTATTTGAAAATAATTTCATTATACCTCAGTCTAATCAATTGTCAAAGTACAAGCAGATTAAATTCTCTCAAACGTCACAGTAAGAGTTGAAATATTTTTTATAACATCACACATTTCTCGAGTGCAAACATTTTTACAGTTATATACATTTTGTATATCAGTTATATACAATTTTGACAATTTTTCCGCTTAAGTTTATCCTGGGTAGTTCTTGTCGAGGCCCAACAAGGCCTAACCAGGCCCTGATAATAATTTCTATCCGGGATTAGTAAAAAAAACATTCCACCAAAGATCGTAGGGAGCGGTTTTATGTCCCTTCATCATTGGTAGGAAGATTTATTTATGTGATTTTTTTCCCTGGAACTTGAATATTAGAAAAATACCGTAACCGTCCTTTTTTTTTAATCAACCCAGGTTCTTTTTTTCTGAAAACTACACAGTCCAGGTCGTCGAGAGGATGGGTGAAATATGAGCTATCGCCGGAATTGAAGGTCCCTTTCAATGACCTTTCTCTTTACAAATTCATACCGATCAGCCTCTCAGAAAGCAAAAGTTTTTACAATGGAGATTTCCACTAATACTGTAAGAAAATTTCTATGGGAAAATTCTTATCAATTTATGTGAAGTAATCAACACACACAAGCCACAAGAATTCTCCGTACTTGTCCGGAGATTTGCTGTGAAATGGTGGTAAAAATCTCAAAAAGTTTGGAATTTTCCGTTGAATTTGGAAATTAATTTTCCACCCAATGATTGGGAAATTCCGTTTATTCTTTACAGTGTACGTGACTATTAATATTTTAAATTCAACAAAAATTTGGTTATTCTCCTTATCCCTGTATTATAAAAATTCTATATAATTCACGCCTATGCTTTTTCTCCTTCTCCTTTCATGTTTTCAATATCTTCGTGTGAACGTATTTAATATCTTTTGAAAGAACATCATAATTCAAAAGTTGAGAAAATAATTAGCTGGAGTGAATTCAAGATAATCAAATCATTTCACAAATCTGATATAAAAAGGATTGAAAACGAATACAGTACACGGAGAAAAGAATACAATAATTGTCATTTATCATCATAATGAATCATATCCTCCGATTACTATATTTGAATGAAAATGGTTATCATATTTTTTTCTCCTTATACAATCCCTAAAATGGGCCTCTTTTTCTCTTTCTCCAATGCAAGGTGAAAACCGTTCGAGTAAGAAAAAGAGGGTGAGCGGCCCATTGGCGAGTGTGCTGTACTGAGCCAAATCCTTTAAAATCATTCACGCATGTCGTTGAAGCGATTAATTAACCCATGTGTGGCTTTATTTCACTTTTTTTTTTATGTTTTTGAAACAATTTTTTTTTCCTCCCCGCACTTATCGCAAATATATCGCAAGAGTAATGAAAATAGAACGCTTTACCCTTTTCCCATAGTATTTGATCCGCTGGCAACGAGATATATTTGTAATTTTGTACGTTGCCGTTATTTAGTTTCCACTCACTTTTGTTATTCCAATCAACGTTTAAAAAGTTGATGATGAAAATTCTATTGTAAAACAAAAGGAAAAATGGAATTTTTAAATATTCTAGACACAGCTGAACATCTTGCTGTGACAGTTGAGTCTAATTCAGTGATGCCACTTGAAAGTACACGTAACCGTCCTTCGCAAATAGATTGATCCACAATAAAGTGACCCTACAGTTACACCGCTGGTCGTATTTGCCGACTTTTATAGCGCGGAGAGAGAAAATATTCCATAAAGAAAAAACGGGAAATATTGGAATCGCATTTGAAAATTATCCTCTTCCGTTTGCTTCACGTCTTATTTCTTCTTCCGCTTTACGTTCGAGATGTATCCTATGACACGACTTTAAAACAAACGGAGTTCTTTTCCCTATTTGAGATGGAAGCCGCGCGTGCCACATGAACCGTAAAAATAGAGGCCCGCTGCTGCTGCTGCTGCTGCTGCATCATTTCTTGAGAAAAGGCAGAACGTTTTCGTGTCTTCGGTTTGGCCATGGATGGTAGGAAAAGAAAAAGGGGAACGACTCGAGGGTTCTCTACAGACATAAGTTTGAATCACAAGAAAAGTCGGAGGAGAATAAGAAGTTGAAGAAGGGGCCCGAATAAGTACAGTAATGCACGGAGGTGACGACAGGCGACTGCCCCCGCTTCCGGTGGGGCACGTGCTTTACCGGAAGTCAACTTATGGTTCCTAAAGCCATACGTTCAAGTATTTATACCTCCATATGCCGGAGGATTACATCAACCCGTTTTGTTTTTCCCCCTTCATTAGTTTTTTCTTCCAAAACTTGGGGTTGTCTATATTTAAAATTAAGGAGGGGGCAATCACTGAAAAAGAAACGAGATCCTTCTCTTTGGGGCACATCGCTTTTGTATCGTGTGCATTCAATGTCCAATTTTATTACGTCTTGTAGAAAATCACAGATTTGCTTTGTATACCACTTTTTCTTTCCTCAAATTCTTTTTCAAGTCACAATGAATTTATTTTATATTCAAGTTGACGCATATTCAGTTGACATATAATTTAAAAGAAAAAATCGCTGTGAAAATTTTATATTTGAGTTTATTTGGATTAACAAAATTTTGTTTGAATCAACCAAATTTCGATTCAAACTTACTTCAATCAAGTGAAATTTTATTGAATGCAATCAAATGTCTAGTAAGTTCATATACAAATAAACCATTTTTCTGGATGTATTGGATTTGTAGTTCGGTAACCAAAGACGTTGCCCCATACGTTTTTTCATAATAAAACTTTTTGTTATCGAGGTTTCTCATGCATTCACCGATAGATTGATCGCAGGCGTTGAATTCGGTTCTCGATTTAATAACTGTGTAAAATAAAGATGACCTTAGAGTTATCCGAGCCAAACTACTCAAGGATAATCAAGAGGATACGAACGTTAACATCCAATCATGTTTTTTCCTATCGAATTACTCGAAATTGAACTCGTAAAGAATCTGGAATTTTCAGGAATGATCCTTCGAGAGTACTACTAAGGCTTTTTGAGCTCTTTACGGAGAAAAATTGTGTATTATAAATCATTCGACCCGCTAGTATATTGAGGATATGCTTGCATTTTGCAGTTATATACCAAACATTCTCTTCAAAAGTACCAGACTTTCTGTGACTTAATGGTAGGATAATAACATTTTATGATACAAAGTCGTACTTTTGAAGAGAACGTTTGATATATAACCTTAAAATGTAAGTATATCCTCAATATACTAGTGAGTCTAGTAATTCATAATAGATAATTTTTCTCAGTATTCACAAGCTCGAGACCCGAGTTGAATTCAGAGTAATTTGATCGAAAAGAAACCTTGCAGCCAGAACTTTCGTTTGTATGGAACAACTGGTAGATTTTTTCATTTTATTGAATTATATTTGAATATTTTGGGTAGAGGGATTTAAAGTGAACTCTGCTAAACTTTCTAAGTGGTAAAAATCCACTAAGAAGCACACTTGAGAATGAGAAGAAGAAAAAAAAACACAAAAAATCATTTCATTTAGACCTGAATTCAATCATAATCAGTAAATGATTGTCAAGTTGAAAAATGTGGAAAATAAATAAAACAAGGCGTGAAAAGAATCGAAGAAAGACAAAAAATACAGTATGGGCATCATATTTCTCACAGCTTATGTAAATTTTTCCTTCCGAGAAACACTCGGCAAGAGAATGAATGCCATTCAGAGAAACGTTCTTGGTACTTTTAAGATGCATCATTTCCATAGACTGGAATCCTTTCGGAAGGTCATTCTCTCAGAATTCTCGATAGGCATCTATCTGGTTATACATCGGGTTCCCTTTATTGTCTTCTTTCTTCTTTTTTGTGCTGAGTGTTATTTTTGCGCCGCTTTCAAATAATAAGCCGGCTTTTTTCTCGTTTCTAACAAAAAATGTCATTTTTCTTTATTACCTGAGCAACAAAAGACGAAGAGCAAAGTTGAGAAACCTTCCCCAGCTTGGAAAAATGCGTGCAGAGCCATTTTTGTTTGGGGGGCGGGGGGGGGGCGTTAATTCGGCGGAAGAAGGCACATTTTTGCGAATTTTTTTGTGACGCGACAGTTGAAATTTATTCATTAAAACTAATTGTACATTGAAGTATAACATTTGGAAAGGATTGTGTAAAATTTTCACGAAGGAATATTGAAAATTACAGCAATGGCAGCAATCATTCGAAGACCTCTCAAAACAAAAGTTGAATTACGGTGCCCCTCATAACTCGATGCTGGATCATCTGAAATCAAAAAATTCAAGTGCTTTCGTTAGATAATCACTTTCCTCAAGTAACGCTGGCAGGGTTTTTTAAAATTTCAATTTTTCACTTTTTGATAACACTTTGAAGCCAGTAACGCGATTTTTGTTAAAAAATCGACCAATTTGTTATTGTAAAATGAATAATAACAACAAAAGTGAAAAAACTCTCTAGCGTTACCTCGTAAATTATGTGCAGAAATAGTCTTCAAAATTTCAAAAGGATCGGTGCAGTACTTTTGGAGTTATGAGGGGCACCGCAATTTAACTTTTTTTTTTTTAGAGGTCTCCGAATGGGCGCTGCCATTGCTGTATTTTTCAATATTTCTTCGTGAAAATTTTACACAATCCTTTTTAAAGGTTATACTTTAATGTACAATTAGTTTTAATGGAAAAATTTCAACTGTCGCGTTACAAAAAATTCGCAAAAATGTGCCTTTTTCCGCCAAATCAACCCCCCCCTCCCCCCCCCCCAAATACGACAATATGGCAGTGGGAAATTCTAATACCTTGGCACGATGGATAGTAGTGGCATAAATTAAAGAATAACCTACATAACGATTCATGTTTGGACGGATATCTCAGGATATCAAAAGAGTGCGATACCAAAAGATACGTTTCAAATGTACAGAACATCTTATGCTGTAGTTTGAGACATTTAGAACTTGTCTTGAGATGTTTTTAAGGCATGAATTATTAGTATGTGGGAAAGGTTTTGGCAGCTTTTGCGGGTTGTTCGATTTCCGAATCATCATGTCCCATAATATAAAAATTCACCAATGGCGCCGATGCTTACGATGATGACGACGGGTGGTGGTTTGTAGCAAATGTGACATCCAAGCGTAGGGGGGTTTATAATCAACCAATGTTGATTGACAACTGTGTTTGTAATACAAAGATGAATTGTATTAGAACGGTACCGGCAAATCGAAAAAACCTGAAGAACCCCGATAACAAACTGAACTCAGGGTTTGGTGAATTTCAAAACAATCCATCATAGTCTAGAAAATGAGTAAATACATTTTAAACAATAATTACGAAGTTTTTCCCAAACAATGACAATCAAGTCCCTGCCCATACAAAAAACTTTACCGTATGATTTTGACAACTGTGCCCTCATTTTTTGGAGAATTCAACACTTAAAAGTCTGAAGAATTCCTCAAAGAGAACTCCCCTCAAGAGAAAAAGAAAGAAAAATTCCTATTTCTGATGGAAAGACAGTTCTCTCACGAACACGCAATAAATCTACCACCGGAGGAGGACAAATTTTTTCAAAATTTTTGCAGTGTACACGCTTTTCATAGTACAATTTTATATTGCTGAAATTCAATAATCAGGTGCTCTTTATTCAATTGTATGCATAAACTGTTGTTAACAAAAAGAAATTAAGATTCAAATCGAATAATCCAGAATTTCAAATGAAACTTGAAAACTATTTGAGAAATTGAAAAAATCGAATTTGGGTCTGGCTTTTTCTAATGAACCCGAGTTTTTGCCAACCCTAATTGGCGCGGATTTGTACCAACATCGGTTTTATGGCAAAGTTTTGGCATCAGAATCGAGGCTCGTTGATTTTTGAAACGATGTTCTCATTTCAAGTCTTAATCAAGCTTTCTCCCTTATTGCAGTCTTCTGCGACTTGTAAATTTTTACATAAAGTGTCATTATGCATAAAAATATCGTGAAGTCGATCACAAATGGAACCAATCTCGTCCATTTATTTCAAATTACAGACACATTTGGTTGGGATATGTCTACATTTCAAAGATAGCAGCAAATATTGACTCAAAAATTGTTACTTCTCACCAACTGAATTTCTTCATGACTAAATTAGAAGCAACGTGCTGTATCGGCCTAAACCCCGAGTAAACTAACACAGGATTTCTAAACTTTGAAAAATAATTGTCAACACAATTTGGTAAATGCTTCAATATCCCAAAAACAGAATAGTTCCTCAAAGTAAGAAGAGATCTCCGATTTTTGGTGGAAAAACCATCGGGGAACGGAATTCACCATTAAAATGGAGAAAAAAAACGCCAACTACACATTTTTATCCCGTCACTTATACCGTTATTCAGCATCATTTCGCGTAGTTTAAAATTCTGTATCAAGTTTTATGGGGTTTCCGTTAATTAACGGAGTGTTGCATGAAATAATAAGCCAATCAACAACCCCCAGCTTATAATCAATCGAGAATCGAGAACCGGATTGTAAATATCTCGTATGAAAATTGTATCGGGTCTCCTCGAGTAACATTCAGTCGTGAATCAAATTCCTCTTTCACTCATTCGATTTGATATTTGAAGACAAAAACATACAACGCATAATCTCTTCATCTCGTTGATGCAGTTGAGGATTCTTCCTAGCGCAGCCATCGATATTCAAAGACGGCCACAGACTGGATACAAAATTGATTAAAAAAAAAAAAAAAAGGAGAGAGAGAGAGAGAGAGAGAGAGAGAAAAAATTCTCTGTCTCACGATTTACGATTGAACGACATTCATTTTCCTTGAAATCGTCACGAACGGTTGCAGGAAAACGCTTACACGTAGTCTCTCTTTTGCTCTTCTTCCCCTAGCATACAAACGCAAATAGGAATTATTTTTAGAAACATGATCCATAGGGAACAAGTTGGCCCCTATGCAACACGTGCTCTTCTTCTAATATACCTACGGCCACATCATTGGTGTTTTCCCGTATGACAAACGGGAAAAGTGAGGGATACGAATGAAAGAGAAAGAAAGATGACGAGGGGCGGCAGATGGGGGAGGGATTACACAGGATCGATTTACCCGAAGCCCCGGCAATACAAGTTTGTGGGACATGCGACACGCGTGCTTGCAGGATTTTTCAAACGTATTTTTCAAGTCCCACCCTACGTACCACGTATCGTTACTTCACTCAAACACTTTGCAATTTACGCGGAAAAAAAAAACTTGATTCCACAGAGCATTGACTCGAGATTTTCTCAACATCCGCGGGAATATTTTGATATGAAAAATCATTGACGCAAAAATCGAATACATATTTAGCTGCTGTAAAACCCTTGGTCTCAGCATCGAAGTGAATCGCTCTCTCAAACGTGAGATTATAATAAAACGATTTTATTTCGGGAAAGATTCTCTACAGTCGAAACGTTCCCTTGAAAGAAAAGAGGAAGTAAGGAAGAAGAAGGAACATACTCCGCAGGGGGTCTCTTACCGTAGACCTTTCCGCGGGATATTTTTGGAGGAATCTCGTGTTATATTCGAGGGGAAACGTCAGGAAGTGTGGGCGGGCGGAACGAAGATGAAACACCACCACCACCACAACTGTTCCTACTATTACTACTTACACGGTATCGCGGTGAAAAAAGTGGATTAATAATAACAATTTTGGCAGGAAGGGAAACATTCGAGAATGAAGATTATTGGGGTACGGGGGTAAAATGGAAAACAAGTCGGGGGAGGCATTATAAAAAGATGAAATGAGAAGAGGAAAAAAAGGAACGCAACAAAAATATCAAGAACGCCCACCTTGAAACATGAAACGAAATATAGAAAGAGAAGAGTAGGAAAAAGGAATGAGAGTGGTAGGAATGTAAGTGGTGGGTTTCTCTTGGATGTAACGTACACAACACATCCATACGCGTATACACCCAAAGCTAGTCCTCCGTTCGCTGCAATCGGGGACCTCGAGAACTCCTCCTCTTCCACCCCCGTCATCCTTCATTTCTCTATCCCCATCCTTGTTTGGGACCTTTACGCAGTCAGAAGAGGATGTTCCTCCTCCCTTCTTCTTCTTCTTTTTCTTCTTCCTCTTCTTCTTCTTCTTCTTCTGCCTCTCACGCGCCTTCTACCTCTCCCAGTACAATTTGAAAAACCCTGTTTAAGTATATTGTATACATCCTACAGGCACGAGAGAGCAAGAATTTTCCACCTCCGCCTTTCAGTCGCATCTTTACTTCCTCGGTGAAAACCTATTTCCTCGTTACAGTAGTTCTGTTACAGTTTATATTTTTCAAATCTCTTTTACCCAAAAAAACATGAAATATCTAATCCAAAGAAATTTTATAACTTCTCTCGTTCCCAACGTGATGCGTACAATATATTATTCCTTTTTATATCTGTTGATTCAACGAAGAGATGAGAAAGAGATATTTAATTGATGTACCACGTTATGTTTGTGAAATTGATTTTAAGTGAATGGATGAATTAATATATCAAATAGCGGATTGCATTTTATTCGCGCGCTTCAAGTCAATGAGAGTGTACCCAAGTGAGGTAGTAGTGGTAACGGTGGTGGTAGTGGTGGTGGTGATGTTGGTGTTGGTAGCGATGATAATGGCAGTGGTGAGTGAAATTCAAACTGAAATACAGAGTCATGCCGTTCTAATTTCACAGAGAGCAAAATATCATTATATCACGTTGAATTGAAATTAAAACTTGACCGGGGAGATCCGGAGTGACGTGTGTCCGTATCAGATTAAATGCGATTAATACCACATCCATAGAGTTTCCTCGGTTCAATTGCGTTATGAACGTGTGTTTATGTTTCCTTCTCTCAATAATTGAATTATTATTGATAATTCTGAACATTCGTATAACATTTAGAGGAAAAATCCAACAATTATTGGGTGGAAAATTTTAGAAAACCTGTGGTCATTGATGTTGAAATAATACCATAAATTACAAGATAATCCAAAATTTAGGACTAGCAATAAATAGTCGCGAGTAGTCGTAAAATAAAAGCTTAACAGAGAAAGAGAGAGAGAGTTCTCCTCCTTTGAGACCACAGTCAAATTTTCCCTCAAATAAAATGCAACAAGTGCACACAAGTTTAACGAATCGCAAATAACTATAGGCGAAAAGCAAAGAAAGAATTATTTCTCTATTTCGTGGTGCATTCTTAGATGTTTACGATGAGAAAGAGAGAGGAAAGATCTCCTATTAGCCTCGGTCTTCTTTATTCGAGGCAACTCCAAAAGGTGCAAGGTTCTCTTAATAATAATCGCACACAAGAGCGCCAGGTTGTTGTGGCGCCTTTCTTCCATTCAGGTATGCTCAAAAGATAAGAAACAAAACCGAGGGAAACGCCTCCTTGGACATCTTCAAGAAGGGACTTGAACCCATAAACAATTGCTCGTTTAAGAATGAATCCGGTGTTTTCCTTTCCTCTCTCCTGCAAAGGTTACGCGGTAGTAGTGTATTGATTTTTTCGTTTTCATTTATTTTTTCAGAACCACAAGTACGTGGAGATCTGATGGAACATATTCCCGACGTTGCGATCATCGCTCAAAGCGCATCCATTTGCGCTGGGGATATTTTCCAAAATCATCTCTTTGGTATCATTCTGAAATATTTACACGACAATGATAATCAGGTAAACATTGTTGATTTTACTATTCATAGCTTTTTTTTGTTTTTCGTTTCATAAAAATCATGGTTTTGTGTTGTTTTTAGGTGCGACAAACTGCCGAAGCGGCCCTCATGATCCTAATAGAAAGAGGGTTGATAGACAACGAAATGATCGAGCGTAAAGTTTGGCCCATCATCGAGTTATTATCCTACATGCCTGCTGATTTTCTCATTACGAGTGCTTCTGTAAGTTTTCTATCTTTCCACTCGATAACAATTTTGTTCCCCTATTAAGATATCAAATCGATCGGTTGACATTGAAGGAATAGATCTCTTAAACGGATTCCGTGTGAAAGACATGGGTAGTGAGATGTTCATACGCAATCGCGTCTCACTACCTTGTCTTTCATGCGGTGTTCGCTCTTTTCAACATTGCGCTACATTATTTCAACCCTATTGTATTCAAAACCCTTACTTGCTTTCGCCTTGAAACGGACATTGGAGGATGTCCAGAGAATGGACTTGATTTAAACGCTCGAATGTCTCAACGACGATCCTATTCTTTTCAATGTAACGTTTTAAAATTGTATTTATTTTATATTATTTATCTATATAAGTAAGACAATTATTTTCAGTTGTAAGCGCGAATAAATCTTGACGTCGGGTCGTCGAAAATATAAATCGATGAAATAAAACGAAAAATGATAATCCACGTCGGGGCATGCTTTTACCATCAAAGTTGGTTTGTCATAGATATTAACTATCACAGCCAGCTTTGATGAGCAAAAGCGTATCCGTCATCAACGGGAGTCACGGGTAAGCGAAAAAGAGAGACAGCAAAATGCGGTCTGATGACGCGAAGATAATGTGAGAGAAGAACACTTTTGTGGTCCGATACATCAAATCGGTTGTGGAATGTATGAATATCAATTCATATCACAGCCATTTTGATGAGATTGGCTCGCAGATTCATCATCATCATTTTTAACAGAGATCTAATTCGTCTCTGAATACAGGACATGATCAGCAATGAACAAGAAGAAGAAGAAGAAGAAGAAAATATCACTCTTCATCGACAAGATGGGAGGAATGGCAATCCAGTCGTCAAATTGGTTGTGGCGTGTTGCATTTTAAATTTCATATCACAGCCATTTTTGACGACTTGGATCGTCGTTTTTTCATCGACAAGCCAGCCCTCGATGCGTCGATTGTGAGGAACCAACTACCTCAAGAGAGAGAAAAAACGTGAATGTGACGCTCATAAAAGTGGCTGTTGTATGCTGACATCTTCCATATCACAGCCAGCTTTGTGAGCGTTGCATCACCGGTAATGCGACGAATTTCAACGTTTTATCTATTATTATGTACTGTGAACTATTTTATTGTATATTGTTAACCACCACGTATTTGTATCCATTTGTAGTTTCCCTGTAATCTACGGAAAGTCTCCTGTTTCTCCCATCAGAGTGGCTGCTGATGTGTCGATTTTGTTTCATATCACAGCCAGCTTTGATGAGCGGAACGGAATGACGTATGTCTTCCAAACGTATTCATTTTCGAATTGAGATATTATCTATAAATTTGAAATCATCCACCTCGGTTTGAAAATGATAATACAAACTAAGTATTTATTTTTTATTCGCAGCTTATGAGTAAAATGGCACCATTGGTTGGCAGGGAACTTACGGAAAAACTGTTTCTGAACAAATACTTATCTCTTTGTAAAACTAATGCCTTTTACGTGAGGAAAGTGTGCGCCACGCATTTCGGTGATATTTGCGCAGCGGTTGGAAGAAGAGCATTTTTTCATCAATTGGTGGGTTTTTTCATTAGAATAACATAATAACAATATATTCGCGCGTATGAATATTCCAATCTATTTTGTTCTTTTTGTTCGTAGTTTCCAACGTTCGTACAGTTATGCTGTGATAGCTCTTGGGAAGTTCGTAAAGCTTGCGTCAACGTAATGATGCCAGTCTCCTGTTTCTTAACGATTCATCATCGTCGGGTAATGTTATCGCAACTTCTCGCGTATCGTCTGAACGATGAATCCAAGTGGGTGAAGATGTCCGCGTTTCAAATTCTCGGACCTTTCATATCCACTCTCGCCAAACAATGCACCGAGCTCACGTACAATCAGTACGGCGAATTGGTATTGACCAATCAACAGGGTACTCGTTTCAGGTATCCTCCTATTCTCTCTCTCTCTCTCTCTCTCTCTCGCTCTCTCTCTCTCTCTCTCTCATCATTCACCGAACCAAGGGATTTTCTTTCTACAGCATACATTATTCCTACGAGGGGATCTTTGCTCCAAAATTTTCTATCAGAAGTCAAATAAACGACGAGGACGAGGATGACGACATAGAAATTAATTCTCTCGTTACGAACGCGAAGCAGAACGTGATGTGGGGCCTATTGTCCGACCACGGAGAAGCAGAATTGGAAAAAATGAAAAAAAAATACGAATGTTTTCAGAATAAAGAACAGGTATGAGTTTGAAAAATTCGTGACAATTATTGGATCGTGTTAATATTAAAAAAAAAAAAAAAACAGTTTTCAGAACAAAACGAGAGAAAAGATTGGAACATTTGTACGGATGAAACTGAAAAATATAATCCATTCCTATATTATTATATTCCTCCGGATTTACCTCTCGATGAGAAGTTGGTTGAAGCTGCAAAGGAATCTTTAATTCTCAATAATAGCGAGGAACAAAGTTCTGAAAAAAGTCTGGAAGAAAACGAAGAAGGAATTGATAGTTCTTTCCACAAAAGGAAATTGAAAACGATAGAAGAGGAACAAAAACGTAATAGAAAGAGTGATTCGAACCTAAGCATGGAAGAATTATATCACGAATTTCGTGCGCTTACGCCAGGAGGAGGAAACGGTAGTAGTGGAGGAGGTGACGGGGGCGACGGAGGTAACATTAACAACAGCAGCAGCGATAGCAGCGGATTAGAAGGAGACAAAGAATTAATGAAGTCCGCCCTAAAATCGCATGTACGTCGAAGAAAAATCAAGTGTAAATCATCTAAACTAGATAAAAATGTTATAAAATATAATTTTACCGACGACGAGAAGGAGGAAGAACGAGGAGGTTCCTTTCTCAACAATATCGTGGATTCCAAGAATACACAGTGTACAGATGTATCTATAGATAAAAGTAATTTAGATTCAAGCGTAATGTCAAATTCGAATCAGAACGAGGAGGGAGATAACGTATCGGAGATCGTGCCTATGGTTTTGATCGAGTATTTCGTCTCCATGGCCGAACCGAAGCAATTTCAAGAATTTAATTCTGATTTTCCTCATCATTGTGCATTTAGTTTCCCCGCGGTCACGCTAACTCTGGGAAAAGAAAATTGGGGCCTCCTGAAGAAAGCTTATCAATCGTTAGCGGGGGACAGACAATGGAAAGTCAGACGAACAATAGCGTCCAGTATTCATGAAATCGCCATGATTCTTGGCGAAGAGCTCACTGCCACCGATCTTTTACCAATTTACGATGGATTTATTAAAGATCTCGACGAAGTTAGAATAGGTATTCTCAAAAATCTTGCAACGTTCCTTAAAATACTCAGGCCTTCGGATCGCTGCCAATATTTGCCAATATTACACAATTTCCTTGTTACCGATAACGAAAGAAATTGGAGGTTCAGAGAAGAATTGGCTACTCAATTGCTCGAAGCTATAACTCTGTTCAGTCCAAACGATGTTGCCCAAAACATTGCCCCTTTAGCGCTTCAATTACTCATCGATAAAATAGCGGCTGTGAGAAAAGTAGCTTTAACATTGGTAATTATTGTTTTTTTTAATTTATCGATTTAAATTTGATTTAATCATCACCTTGATTGTATTATATTGCATTTTATCGTACCGCAGGTAACACGAGTGTTGTATCATTTATCCTCGGACAATGCTCTGATGATAGCGTTAATGCACGAGCTTCGAGACACCCTCGCGGTAGATATGAAAAATTGGATACGCAGACAAACTTATGCCTTGCTGTGCGCCCAGCTCATCGAGGACGCAAACATGATAGAAGAAATATTGATCGAAGAAATGTTACCGGATCTGTTGAATCTTGCTGAGGATAACGTGCCTAACGTTAGACTTGTCGTGGCAAGAACTTTGAGACCACCTTTGAACAGTACACTTTTACACTTCTACAGTAAGTATTTGAGAATATTTTCGAGTATCATTGGAGGAGGTTGATCGTGAAAAAAAAACTTTGTTATATTCCGCAGGTCGATTGGAGTTCGAAGACGTGAGAAAAATACGCAAACATTTGTGCCTGGATCCGGACAGGGATGTACGGATAAGAGCCGGGGGCGACGAGGAATTGAATGTCGAAGAAAAAACCGATTCCACCAGAAACCTGCACTTCAAATAATCTGAATCTATGAGAAAATAAATGAGAGCAAGGGAAGAACAAGGAAACACGAGCCTCCAAATTCCCTGGTGCTCTTCTTTTATCTCTTTTTTGCATTTTGTTTTTTAACACTCATTTTTATTTACACATTTTGTCAGGATTTTGAAAGGATCAGGGGAATACGATTTGAGAATTTGAAAATCCTTTGTACTTTTTCAAACTCGTTGAAACTTTTGTTTTTTAGTTGGCTGCTGTGCGTGTATCGTGTACTTATCACGTCAAAATGATACAAAGAATTGATACAAATGAAAGTTTGAACGAATGAAAAAGGGAGGAAAGATTACGAAATCACAAGACCGAAGACAAATAAAATTTTCGATTCGATTACGCATTTTTATGTTGAAAATTTGTTTTTTTTTTGTTTTTTTATCAGAATTATTCTTATTACCCCGCTGATCGTACATCTTTATCAGCCCGATTTTTTACAAACTGTATCTCAATAAGTAGCGAGTAAGCTGTTACACAAAAATGATTAAATAGTAATGATAATGATGTATGAAGACACAATTTTAACACTTGTATAAATGATGTACAATAAAAGCGAATCAAGGACTGATGATGAAACGAACTGAGTACTAACCCGTTGTATTTCGTATAGGTTTATTATTGTACGGAATTAAGATGAATGCTGTTTCGATTGAATATATCTTCTACCTTCTAAAAGAACAAAGAGGGAAGCGATTTACGTTGACAGTATCATTTTCTAATGAAAACTTTTATTCCTTTCGAACTGCGAGTGTATGTTTGGATACGTCAAGGATAAATATGTCCAATTATGTTATACCCCTGCCACTATGTAACATGAATTTTATTCCCGTATGTTATATATTAAACATTGTTTCAACCAGTTTTATGTTTTTCTTTCTATTTACTTTCCATATGACAATATTTGTCAATTAAAATAAGTGAAGTAATCAGTAGTTTTATAGGGATGTGTCGTAAATTCTAGTGAACTTGGGAACGTTTGGAAAGAAACCCGTAGTTTCGCGCCGAGGATCCGATTCGATTGAGTCTGGGATTTATTATTATTCGGTTTACAAATGATTCACAACAAAATTCAATTTTATACCTCTTCGAGTTTGACGTAGAAATATCTTTTAAATGACGAACACAGGAATGTATGAATTTGTTTTCATTCTTATATTTTTTTCAATTTCATCAAAAATCTTCCCTTCCCTACTTCGTTTTGAGCTTTTCTCTAATGATTCATCGTAAGATGTTGGTGGGATCGCTACAGAAGGTGAAATATCGTATTCAAAGATATTTCTACTTCACCCCTTGTACACCTCCACGTCATGGCCGGGCAATTTAGTTCTGTTGGGAAAATTGTTGGTCCAAAGCCCTAATGAACAAGGACGCGTTTCATTGTATTTATCTTTTAAAATCAACTTTGGATTCGTGTTGCCCAAAAGATTGGAAATTTTGCGAAAATCTGGTAATAAAGTAGAAGAATTTGTTATATGCTGGAACGTGTTACGTGATTAAGTTTTGTTTTTTAGGATCGTAAATCCGCACATTTGAAGTATTCGATGCCATAGGGTTGAACTGGTTGTATCTCGACTGAAGCTCGCAGGAAAAATCGCGCGAGGGATGATGTCGCTTTGAAGACCATAATTGATGAGTTAAATACGTTTAGAGCTGGTTTCGGTGGGTTATTGAATTACGATTGGATTGACATTCCTTTGGTGTGCACGCGGATCATCACTGCTGCTATCTGTACACATTTTCTATCCACTTTGATGGACAATCGGTACTTGGATCCAAGGAAAGGATACCCCAAGCACGATATTGATTGAATTAAACTTGTCTTCATTTTTCTATAGATCTTCATTTGATATTTTCTTGCTGTTATTTTGTTGAAATATAAATAATAACGTATAGAATAAATTTCTGTGGAATATACAGTAAAAGCTTAATTTTATGATCCTTGTTACGAGCTTTTGTTGAACCTATGTATTTTAGGGTTTCTTATACGATAATCGACGAGATGTATTCGAAGCATCCACAGTTGGTAGAGAATCGATACTAAAACGAAGTATTACCAGCTTTCCTTTTGTATAAAACTACGAGTGAACAGTACCCTACCGTCTCTCCCCAGTACTCGACAACCAAAATCCAAGTCTCAGCCCGGACAGCAGAATTGTTAACTGTAAACGGAAACTGTATCGACGAAACGATAAACGAAAGGTATACATATAATATAAAACTAGATTTTGAGTATGAAATACCCTGGTGAAGAAAGTTTTTATGAAAATCTCACTGAAAAACACTGGAAGAATTTTAAAAACTTTGAAAACCTGTGAACATTTTTTCAAACTCTGAAAAATCTTGAAAACCTGTCACTTATCGGGCATGTTTTTCCACTGAAAAATTTCCTGAATATCTGGAAATCTCTGAAACTCTCTGAGAAATTATGAAGTCCTGTGAAAAACCCTTGACTGAGAATCTTTGAAAATTTCAGTGATTTTCAGTGAAATTTTTCCACCAGGGATCTCTCGATTTTCAAATTGAAATTCGGAAGTTCTTTATTATTACATGACATTTCACAGATCCAAGAGAAAGTGATCAAATCAGATACAGAAAATGAATTCGTGAGTCATTCCGTTGCAATTAAGGCGAGGTTCTCATCAAGTGAATTCCGAAATAAGGTGATTTTCTCGAATTTTTTTTCTTAAGAAGGAAGTAAATTAAGAACTCGAGTTATTTGAAACTCATTCAATGAAACCTTTTCAAGGCGCTTTTCTCGAAACCATGTTTTCCAAGTTTGACTCCACAATATCTCAAGAATTACTGAACAGATCGCTCTTTTTTTTCTTATTTTGAAGCTGATTCAATTTATTGAAGGATGAATCTAAATATGAAGATGACATTTGCCGACAAACGTCGGAGTAATCTGAAAATTCTCATCCCTGGTTGAAGGAACTTATCAAATCAAATGGGATTGAGCAAAATTTGATAAGTTTCGTATTGAAACAGCTCATTAAATTTAACCAAATATAATTAAAAATTTTCAACCTGGTTTCAACGAGAACATTGTCCAAGTTGGAATTAGATTTTCAAATATCTGGCATCTCTTCACAGCTTTATTCGAATACGGCTTTAAATAATGACGTATTTTATAGGAATAATAATCACAGCGATGCACAGTGGGGCCGAACAGCAAAAAGGTATTCAAATTGATAAGTACAGATTTTACTTTGACGGTACAGGTTTAAATCTGAAATTATTCATAATTATAATTTAAAAACATGAGAAGAGGTCAGTGAACTTGGATCGTCGTGCGTTTCGATGAAGAAATCTCGATTCGTATACCGTATCGTCCGTTATAGAGCATACCGTGATTACCTCCGAATCAAGTTCAAACGAAAGCAAATAATGTAAAAAATTCATTTATATTTATAAGTGAATTATCGTTATACATTATTTCTTACAAATAATATTACATCGTATGCAAAGTTATGTATATTATAAAACAAATTACATTTATAAAAAAAAGATATATATATATATATATGTATATATACGAGATGTTACAACTTACAATGTTAGTATTATCTTTACAAGTTCCTAACAGTGGGAGAGAAAATGTATCTTCAAAATATTCCAAGGAATTTATTCGGTGGACAAGCGGGTAACTGACAATTTTTTTGTTCCATCTCAGTCTCAACGGTATCGCAATCTTTGACGCAATGTCTCCATCTGATTTGTCGACCTTTCCCACAAGTGACGCTACAACTGCTCCAGTCGGTCCATCTGTCCCATTTGCGATGTGGTTTCCTTTTGGATCTCGATCTGCCTTGGACCGCCGCGTTTGATTTGGACGATAAACCCAATGACGGAGGTTTTAATTTTGGAACCTCTTGTTCTTCTTCTTCTTCTCCTTCTTCTTCTTCCACTTCCTCTTCTTTTCTTTTCAGTTGTTTTTCAGCATTTTCTTCAACGAGATCTCTCTTCTTCGGAGTGTTATTGCTGCTGATACTAGCTGCCATCACTGCTTCTTCGATAATTTTAGAAGGTAGAGTGACGTTGATCAATCGCACGCACCGTTCCACTATTTTTGGTGATTCTTCGATGTAAGATTTTGTACCCTCGGAAAGATTGTACACCACATTTTTCCTATCCCTCGTGTTCGTTGAATTGATTCTACCATTATTCATGTTACTTTGCAATTCACCGACCTTGAAATATGAATTCAAAATTTAAAAAATTAATTCTAATTATGAATTATCAAATAAGAATAACCACGTCTACCTTGAGAAGAAGCTGTTTCACTAAATCCTTAATTTCTTCGATAGATTTTTCCTGTACATCATTATTGTAATAATACTTCTCTTTGGATCTTTTTCTTTCGTTTCGTTTGAAGCGCGACTTAGCATCTTCTTCGTCTATCGAATTTTTAGAATCTACATTATTTCTCAAAACATCCTTTGGTTTCAAACCCTCGCTATCCTTGGCAACTCTTCGTACAGTTTTTTCTTCGCCATCCTTTTGAATCTCAGAAGAACCGTCCTGTTTGTAATTCCTTTCTTCTATAATAATCAACGGTTGGGCTTGTGATTTCGCATTTTCCGCATCCTCATTTATCGATTCGACGTTCTTGGAATATTCTGGATCTATAAACGCCTCCAAAGGTTGTTCAAACTTTGTCACTTTCTTTTTTACCATTTTTTCGATGGATCTTTTTTCCAGATCTACATTGGAACGTGATTCTCCTTCGTTAGATTTTTTTATTTCTTTAGGTATACTGGGTTTTCGATTCTTTCCAGCTACTTTTTTCTTCTTCTTGCCTGTGCTTTGCGAATGTTCCTTACCACCGCGTTTGGATGATTTTCTTTTCGATGGTAGAGTTGTTGTTCTACGTTTGGATCGATGATCCTCGTCGATACCAGTTCGAAAATTTTGATATTTTTCCACATTTCTTGAATTTTCTTGTGGACTATTTCGTGGACTTATTCGAGATTTCGACTCGTCATTGATTTTTAATGATACCGAATTTATCGTTCGTTCATTTTCAGAATTGTGAAAGTCATCCGAATCTAATTCCTCAGAGATTTCATTGGAACAATCTTTTCTTTTGGTTCTGACGAGACGTATATTGGGCGATAGAGATTCTAAAGGAGTACTCAGAATGTCGGAATATACATCGTTTAAGTTGCATTTGGCACCACCCGTTTCGTCCTTCAAATCTTTCGAGTCTTCAGAATCTAAAATGAATAATTAGATTAGAGTGTTGTGGTCCATACGCTTGTTTAGTTCTAGTCTCTCTTCTAAATCTCTTTTAATTGAATTCATACACCTTACCTGGTTCCTCAAAATCTATCGTATACTCGTCAAAATCTTTGCTATTGGATTTATCGGACAAATGGCTCAACAAATTCGAATCATTTCGTAATTTCTGAAGTTCATCTTTGAGAGATGATATTATTCTCATGTACGAATCACTTTTCTCCAAAGAAGAAGAAGAAGAAGAAGAAGAAGACTTCAAGGGATTAGTTTCTCTTTCAGCGAAGAAATGATTATCTTTGTTATCGTTAGAATTATCGAAATCTTCATCGTTTGAATAAGTATCAGAATTTCTTTTAATTCGTGTTTGTTTTTCACTCACAATATCATCGTCATTACTTAAAATATCCGGACCGCTAAGATCTGTGAGTTTCTTCCTTTCGTTTAATAATCCCCATTCGTCAGTTAAATTATAATTTTTGGAAGTGGAGGAGGATGCGTTGGAACGATTATCTTTGATGTAACGAGACCGAAGACTCGTGGTACCAAAAGTCGTTGACATTGTATTATCGATTGTTGTGGTAATAGTATCCTTATCGATACGCCAGTAAGGATTAGTAGTTGGAATGGGATATTCGAGACTTTTTATCTTACTACTATTACTATTATTCGTGGAATTATTTAGATCGGTTAACATATCAAACTGTAAGGGTTTATCGAGATTTTCAATATTCTTATACATTATCTTAGGCGGAGAATTTCTCTGACGTTCCACGGTAGAATTCTTTAACCTCTTATAAATTTTAGGTGATCTTTTCTTACGAATAATTCTTAAATTATGATGAAGAGGTGATAAATGAGACTCTTGCAACTTGGAAATCTTGTGATTGTCGTCGTGATGTAACAGATGTTGAAGACGCAAAACGCTGTTTAAATCCCTTCTAGTTTCGATGACGATCACCACATTCAATAAGAAGATTATGAAAATACACACGCATGTCCGAGAGGACAGCTTCACCATACCACATCAGACTTTTTACAAATATTTCTGATTTCTCCACGATAAGATATAATGTTTATATCATGTCAAATTCATCTTTCGATAAAATGACATTATTTACATGAAAATATATAAAACAAAAGAAAATCTGGTTTTATACTTGACATCTAGAAATCAAATAATTCGAATAGTAACTAGTTGAAACAAAAAAAAAATACTGGATAGTATCGGAAGAAAACAAAACAGTAATAAAACGCTTATAATAAAACATTAGATTTCTCTTTATATCTTCCCAAGGATATGAATGCATACGTAAATATGCATCCATACATATGAGTATACATATCTGTTACTATATCATATACTACAATATCATTATTTTACAATGTTTCACAAATACGTTGATGACGCGATAACGTAAACTGTATATATTGGTAATAGTAATAATTGATCATTGTATAATGAATTCAGTGTCGTCTTTAGGGGGTCTATAGCCCGTGGCCCCTTTTTCTCAGATCATTATCCAAAATCATTATAATTTGAATTTTTTAATCCCATAAAAGGGCCTCCGGTAAAATTTAGCCCTAGACCCCTTTTTGCTAAGAGCTGGCACTGAATGAATTATAGCGAATGCGAGTTCCCGGCGCTCGTTGCATTAAGAACGTCTTTCACGAACGAGCGAATAAGTTGTTCTATTGCAAAAGAGCACCTCTCGGACCACCCAATCAGGTATTATGAGTTTTGATTATTTATCGAACTGATAATATCAACTTTCAAAATTCGTAGAAGGGAAAATTTATATCTTTTTATGGACATTTACACTTTCTCTGCCCCTTATGAGAATTTGTGAGCCAGTCACATTTATAGTTTTTCTTTCTTTATTCAACTATCGGAAGTACAAATTAGTTCGGTAGTTTCGGTAATGGATATTCTACGATAACCCCAAGAAAAGAAAATACTATGCTATGCCCGGTCAATCGTTGCCATCGACTTCAACATCGCCACCAAAGAGGAATATTCATGGTTCAAAGATCATGCTGTGTATCTGGTGGGACCAAAAGGGTGTTATATACTATGAGTTGCTAAAACCTGGTGATTCTATTACGGGTGATCGGTATAGGCTACAATTGATTCGTTTGAGTCGTGCGTTACGAGAAAAACGTCCTGAATACAAGGAAAGACATGACACAGTTATTCTTCTACACGATAACGCTCGGTCTCATGTCGCAAAAGTAGTGAAAAATTATCTGGAAACGTTGAAGTGGGATATTCTACTGCACCCGCCGTACTCGCCGAACATTGCTCCTTCCGATTACTGGTTATTCCGACAGATGCAGCACGATTTGGCAGGCCACCGGTTCACTTCGTTCGAAGAAATCGAAAATTGGCTCTTAACTTGGATCGCCTCGAAAGACGAGACGTTTTTCCGTAACGGGATTCGAAAATTACCCGAAAGATGGGAAAAAGTGATAGCCAGCGATGGACAATACTTTGATTAATTTGATAATTCATGTTCTTCTGAAATAAACGCATCTTTAACTGTAAAAAAACGGACCGAATTAATTTGTACTCCCAATATCAATATTTTAAGCGTACGTTAGAGATAATATTTATAATTTATATAATGTACAGAAATATATATTTTCTTTTCTTTCAATAAATTTAGATAGTATACGTAGGCGAGACCTACATGAAATGCTTTGGACAGTTCTCGTTTAACACGTTCCCCTATGGTAAACCACCCTTCATGATTTCTTTGAACCCTCCATAATAAACTTTTCCGATTGCTTCGAACGTTACTTATTACAATAAAAATGTCAATGTACGTAGAGTGTGCAACTCTGTATACTATTGCAATTGATTATCTGAAAATTCACTGATCGTTCGATCAAATTTTAGTTGGATTATGTGTCTATACAAAAATACTTCTAGCGAACATACGAATATCTAAAAAAATATCTTTCGTTACGATCGATCGAAAATGCTTCTCTAATAAAATACTGTTTTGTGAGATGAGAAATGCACAAAATATTACAATAGAGAGTGGACATGTATCCTTGATTATCGTATAAAGTGTCCTGAGAATTACAACATGATAGAAGAAGAAAATTTGAAGAAGTGTAGTAGCGGTGTTGACGGATTCGGATTGTTTCAACGGATGTCATGTGTTATCCTGCGTTATTTCCGCGATCGTAGCTCTGCACATTGGACATTCAGTCAACTGTTTTGAACACGTTTGGCAAAATCCTCTGTAAGAACGAATCAACAAAAATATGTCATTTAATTTATTCGAATAAATCCTTTTAATTAAAGGAACTAAACATTACCGATGACTGCAGGGTAGTAACCTTACAGAGGCTTTTTGATCGAAGCATAACGTACAAGAATCTTCTCTAACGCTGAGTTTTCTTAATTGATCTAGATATATGTGTCTAGGAAGCACAACCTTGTCCTCTGGATTCAAAGAAGCATAGTCATTGAATTTTTTATACTCTCTATCGGTTGGTGGGTATTTAAAAGGTACATTTCCAAAATTAAAGAGGCATTGTTGGAATGACATGAAACTAGCTGCTGCAAAGAAACCAGACCTGCAAGAAAATTATGCAATGAAAGATCGAGGAAAAGACGTGACGTATGTGGATGGATGTACGTGCTAGTTTACCTCACAGTCTTGAATACTTGAATACATGGTTTAAGAGGTATACCGTTTATATAAAATATTATTTCTAACTTATTCAAATCCAATAAGCATCCCAGTATATCGCCTGCTTTCCACCGTGGTCTTTCGTGATATTTTTCACTTCTCGCGTTATACCATATCAGTCTACGACATCCGTCATAAGCTAAAGAATATTCGTCATCCCCGATCCCGTAACCTTCCTGAAAATATAAACTCAAGTTTCGATATGCACTCTTTTTTTATTTTCTCACGTTATAAGCAATTCTCACGTGATTCAAAAATGTACTATTCTTCGTAGCCCATCCAATTTGCATTACGCCAGTGGTTATTATAAGAGTCTCGTAATACCATATTCCAGAATCAACTTGAAAAGTACAACGCACACTCTCAAACGAACAGACATCGCAACGAGCCTGGAAAGAAACACAAAAATATCTCCAAATGATAGCAAATAACAAAAAATAAATGTAAAAATAAAGCAAATCGAATATAATTACCTCTAGACCGTCAGGTGATATTTTCAGGTACTCACTCACATCCTTTGTATTTAACATCACATTAATACCAGTCAAATCAACAGTGTCATGGGAATATTTTCGACCTTCCATTAAAACTGAAATAGAAAATTGTTTGGATTTACTGCTTTTTTGACCCGACATTTTCAAATCTTAAACCCAAAATTATTTTGAGAATTCACATTCATAATTAGAATCATAAAATCTGATCTTACATAAATTATCTAAGCACCATTGAGCACAAAAACCAACTTGGCGTCGAACGTAATGAGTATCGTTGGCCCACTTCTCTAATTCTAATAACGGATTCTTTTTCTCTAATATAAGTCGTTTCTTTATCGTTATTTTATTCTCACCTAAAACAAAAGAATAATTTTAAAAAGTTGTCAACGCATTATCCAAAGATTATCACTCACTCGTTTCCGCAAATTTCTCCAGAGCGATCAGAGAGTAAAGAACTATGTAAGGTTCGATGTCTTCTCTCTAAAATACAAATATAAACAATTTGTCTTGTAAAGCAGGATAATTGTATTTTTCAATTAATCAAATAATACGTACGAGATTTGAAATAAGATAATCCAAAGTAGCTTCGGATAATATAGCTATACTACTTGGACCAGCTAATTTTTCCGCGATACAACCCAGTACGACGCAAATATTACGTTGCTGCGTAGGACTGGTGTGAATGTTTTCCATTTTTTGAGATAATTGAAACATATTTGACAATCGCAAAACCGATTCCTAAATTTGGAACAAAGGAATTTTTTATTAAAAAATAATTGTTTAATCACGCTCGATGTGATATCGATTGAAAAATATTTGAACCTTTGATGGTAGAGGACAGTCGTCGAGTAACAGCGTGATAACCGAAGGACCCAAGGGATTGTGCATAGGAATGACATTTACCATGGAGCTGACCACCTGAATCCAGCCCTCCTCCTTGTCCGCGATTGCGTGTAATTTCAACATCGCGGGTGGAGGCTCTTGATCGCTGGATAAAGAATTTTTTTTTACAATTTCATCCTACACGACTCCTCGACGGTAACCGTACAAACCAAATGTAGTTGCATTGATTTTACTCACTTATCAACAAGAGACCCAATAACGCCGAGCGTTTCGAGAACGAGCTTGTCAACATTCGCGGAAGTTGGAAATTCAAAGTGCGAAGACGCAGCATTTCCAGGAACAATCGTTCCTACGTCGGAATCTGGTAAAATAGTGTTTTCGGACTCTGCATGATTTTGACCGTTATACGTCTCTGCATCTTCTGAAGTATCTTTACACAAACAATTGCCCATTCCAAAAACTTATAGCGCTCCTTCTACTCTTATCTGCTACCGTCTGCGCTCTATGTCACATTCACACATGTATACAACATGTGAATAATGAACTTTGACATGCAATTCAACTGGGGAAAAACATATAGTTTTGATCAAGGAAAAGAAAGAGTAACCGATTTGTTATAGCATCATGGGAAGAATTCGTACAACACACTTACCACAGATAATATTCCATTTCTGGTCATGTCGTTTCAACATATGTGATTAATCGTCCCATGTGGATATAAATAAATACATTCCTCTCAACGATCACCCTTGAAGAGCTTAAATTCTCGACGCATAAAACTCAAAATTCTACTCAACGGAAAGAATAATGATTCTTATTTTATTCTGTGCGCTGTCTGGAAATGAACATTCTTATCACAAAGATGTCATTGATTAAAATAATGTGTCAGAATATACAATAATAATGATAACAAAAATAATCATAATAATTTGGATTTTGAATGTCAATTGGTTATGTTGAATCATGTTCAGTTGTAAATAATCAACTGTGCAATATGTTTCCTCGTTGAGTTACAGGTATAAAATTGGAGATATAGTGATCGATATTGGGGTCATAAGAATCGATTATTCAAGTTATATTCTATTGAGGCGAAACATTAAAATCTCGTGTTGTGAATTGTTTTAGGTTAGATTTGCTCAAGTGAATCTGAAATGGAAATTCTCCAAATAATATCAACAATGTTGTACAGTCTGTCATTCTTTGAATTCAGAACATTGAGGTATGACAACAGACGTGTGAAATTTCAAGACAAATTTTTCGTAAACTGAATGATAAATATGAATTTGAAATAAATAGTAGATGATCAAATACATACCTGGGATTGTACGTGGAGTATGAATTTGGGATTGTTCGAGTTTTGACATTTGGAGGTTACTACTTTGGAATCTTTGCGGATTCAAAAAGTAAAATTCGTAATGTACTTTGTTATCGTAGATTTGAATTTCGCAGATTTAACATTGTTTCAAGAAGATTGCCACCAAATTTCACACACTTCTTCCAACAACTTTAGAAACCTTTAATTTTGAATGCACTCTGATCATTCTAATACGTCAAACACTTTGTTGTATACTTACAAAATTATACGCTTAAACGAACTTACCTCAAGTGGAGTTCGCCCACTGATCTCTAATATACACTGGATAGCGGATACAGGACTTCGCAATACAAGACTTCTGTGAGTAATTGAACGTGATAGAAGACTCTGGGGCCGCCATTTGTTGGTGGGCTGAATGCTCAATTTTGGTGGTAAATTTGAATGCTGTCGAAGTATTTTGTACAGTATATCAATATTAATCCAATCCTCATACCCAATGTTGTGTAACATGATGGGAAATTCGGAAAAATCATGATTGATTACAGTTTGAATGGTTTGGAACGTTTTTATAATTGAAAATATACATTTTTTTGTGAAATTCACCAAAACTCAACAATAACCGGAATCTCGTGCTTGCTTGTACTATGAACCAAAATTTAGATGACATGGGAAAGGATAATGAAAAATTTTTCAATTACGTGAAAATATAATGTAGATTTTGTTGGAAATACGTTGATACGGTTCAAATTTACCGCTGAAAAATGAACATTCAGCCCACGTTAAGATGGTGGCTCAAGTCTTCAATTCGTCACAAGAAATTTTTAGTATCCGCTATCCACTGTATAATAGAGATCAGTGAATTCGCCTGGACTCTTACTACCCGTTCAAAGCAGAACCCTCTGACGGTAGAGTGTATGATAATCAGAGATGCCAGTACTCCCTAGAAAAATCTTCAGATTTTTTGTTCATTGGTCATTTCTTTCGAAATTTAGAATGCGATTGGCCGATTATACAGGAAATGACTCATCATCAGACCGCTCAGCCATGGAGCCGGTCAACCTGCAATATTTTTTTTTTTTTTTTTTTTTAATCAACTTTTGTTAACCCGGTCACCAGAGCCAATCGGACCGCGGGAGGCTTTGACTATATAAGTATGGACTGCCAGTTACCCCCACTTTTCCTATATAAACTGCCGAAAATGGTAAACACCCGTTGGTCCGAAAGCCCATTAGTCCGAAGCACCGTTGGTCCGAATTATAAAATTCCGAATGAAAGTAATTCCGAAAACGTTTTGGTAAAATTTTATCTCATTCGCACATGACTAGTAACGTTTAGTTATATTTCGGATTATTCTCATTCGGAATTTTATAATTCGGACGAACGGCGCTTCGGACTAACGGGCTTTCGGACCAACGGGTGTTTACCCCGAAAATGTGTAACCAACATTGAACGATATTTTTCGATATTTAGGCTCCGCCCAAGTGACCGAAAACGCGGGAATTCAAAATGTGGTATGAATAATCGTAAAAAAAACCCATTACAGGTTATAATTTATTGACGTTTGATACATTGAGTATAAGAATGAGGATCATCGTTAAAAGCAATAAATACGATTCTTATATTGGCGTAAACAATGTAAAATAAATATTCATAGAATATCAGTCGCATTGCATCATGTGTTCTGATGGTTGATTTTTTGCATGTATTTTGAGAATTATTACATCTATCAACTTATTCATCTGATTACTCATAATTATTATTTATGATCATCATTCAAAATATTTATCAAAATATAAAATATATATATTTCTCAAAATATTTTTAAAGCAATTATAAAACATTTATAATAAACAACCTCAATACTAAATATATCGTTGGGATATTCCTTGAACATTCAGAAAATCTAGTCTCAGTTTGTAAAATTTTATGAAGCTATAAGTACTTTTAGATGAATACGAATGTAATAATCTAATTCGAAAAATTGGAGAAGCAACCCTGGTTAAAGTCTCAAAGCGATTCATAAGAAAATGTCCTTATTATGAAACTTTCCAAATTTCGCAACAGGAAATTCATAAGTAAATATGAAAATATATTCATAATTATTCATGATGAATCATAAGCAGAATTTCACAGGACTTCGTGGTTTACTTATGAATTTCCTGTTGCAGAATCTGTAACATTTCATAATAAGGACATGTCGTTATGAATTGCTATGAGACTTTAACCAGGGAATCTAATTAAGAGGCACGTCCAGTAAGTGAAAAAACTTTATCTGAGTGGCACTACACGGAGAGAAAAGAATGGTTATACTTCCAATGCACCATGGTAATGATTACTATGTTACCATGGTACGAAGATTTTAGGTTATAACCTATACGTTGCAATAAATAAAAAATCATAATACACATTCAGAAACAATTTCCATCCCAATTAGTTGATTGAGTTTGAGGAATTACATCCTACTCATTTCAATAAGAATTACTCCCTTGATCAGAGGTTAGATTGTATTTCAAAACAAATCACAACACCGAACAGCTGATCAGTCAATTTTAGTTTGCGGTTACTGACGGCGCTGCTCAATGTTGATTACAAGTCTGAAGTTAGCAACCAGCAGTCCATACTTATATAGTCAAAGGCGGGAGGAAACCTCCAACCTAACCTACGCGGCAGAAGTAAGATTCCCTGACCTATCAACCGCTGTCTCCCCTATACGGTGTGGTATCCGCTTTCGGGGTAACTTTGGTTGACGCACCAACCGCCATTTCTCCTGTCGCAGTATTACCGCTAGCGAGAAAGGCAACTGATTGGTCAGGGATTCGAACCCCCAAGCCTGACGGACATCCATGTCTGAAAGTTAGTGCGCTAACCAGTCAACCATGGAGCCGCTTTTAACTGCAATATTTATATATAAGATAGGTTATGTCAGCAACTTCGCAGACATCACTTACACATATTTCCATTTACGGATGTGTAAGTATGAATAATTGGATGTGTTATATACATGAGAGGGGATTCCCATTTAGTTAGTGCGCTCAACTCAGGTGGGGCTGGATATCGTTCTCAAGATGATTCATTTGAGTTTATGCCCCCTGGTCTGGACACACAAGCTACGTACAGAGCCTGAATTTCGAATTTAGAGCTGTTGAAGCATCCTCTAAAAGTTTCCATCCGATATGCCAAACCTGCACCTCCAAATTGAGAGGGAGGGAGATTTTTAAATGGTATCAATATGGAATCACGATCATTTCGGATAGATGAAATCCATTCTAAAATTTTCCTTCGTCTGAAATTGGCATTGCAGATTTGAGTGTCATACTAAAAATCTTGGAGAGTTTGTCAGTTTCAAATCGTATTTTACAGGGAAAAAACCACATAGAGTCGAGCAAGAATCATTGAATAGAATCCAATTGACATTTCGAATAAGGATTCCTCCCAGATAACACACGAAGAATTCTTTTTCAAAAACAAGAATGGAGATCTTCAAGAACTCTTTTCGAACTAAGGCATTCATGAAAAGCTCTAGAGGAGGTCAATGTTTGGGACATTAACGAGTTCTTTGAGAATGCTAAAAGTATTGTTTTAGTACTTTCAGAGAGCTCGTTAATGGACCAAACATTATTGAACTCTTCCAGAGCCGTTTATGAATTCATTAGTTCGAAAAGAGATCTTGAAGACCTCTATTCTTGTTTGTGGAAAAGAATTCTTCGTGTGTTATCTGGGCTTACTCGGTAGCAGCCATTAGCCCTTCAAAATTCCAATGACTCGAGGGAAGAATTGGTTGAACCGACACGGAATTCGTGTTTGGCCAACCGACTCTTCCGCGTCATTGAAACAATGTAGGTTTCCCAGGTCTCACCGCGTGGAGGTTGCTGCTAATGGAGACCCACCCCCCTCCTCTGTCTTCACATTATTCTTTTTTTTCCGAAAAATTTCATCCCGATAACTCATCAGGTGTACGACACTTTGAGATATCAAGCAATGAAATTCGGAAATCAGAAGCGAATACAGAGATCTTTGGCTACGGCTGAGATGAGAATTTATTCCTAACAGGCTAAGCAGAAATCAATGAATCCTCTACGGATTCGTTCATGTCTACTCGGAGATAATTGCATTGCCGATAAATACCCGAGAGTATCGTACCCGAAAACCGGCATGAAACGGAATTACAATTGCGTTAGAATATTTGCGTTTCGGGTTGAATTTTTCGCTTCGGTCCTGATGTTGGACCGTGTCTTGCCAAACGTGAAGTTGCGATCTGTTTGAAAATTACGTTTCAATTGATCCGATATAAAGCGGGTAACCGGAATTTTTACCGAACGACCGACGAATGTTCGCTATTAATCCGTTCCGTTTACGATCTTGGGGCAAAGAAATTATGCAATTAGTACCAAATGCATATCACATGAAAAACGATCCGCGAAGAATATCAAGCTACCGCGTTTAGTGATGCCGCGAGAAACGAGAGAATCTAGACGACGCGAGGAATATACGAAACGAGGAGAATGATGCGATGGAAAACGGGAAACGATGTTGTGCAAAAAATACGTTGAAATGTCAAGACGAGACGAGGCGAGACGAAACGAAACGAAACAACGAACCAGAAAATTCAGACGAGACAAGAATGCCATGGCGAACAGAAAATCGATACCAGAGTGATTTGATGAGAAACGAAAATTCAGTGTGCAACAGTGAAGAATGATGGAGTATCGAGATGAGACAAAACGAGGAAGACTCTATTCAAGAAATTCACGGAATGAGACGAAGGTGATTTGATGAGAAACAAAAATTCGATGTGAAATAGTGAAAAGTGAGACTGCTTGAGAAAATGTTGAAATGTCGAAAGGAGAAAAGAGCCCACTCGCGTCTCGCGGCATCACTAACCGCGTTCAAGCTACCTGCGTCCCGCGACTATTGGGGAAATATAATTGAGGGTTGTACCTAATTTCCCGCGCTCTTCAAGATAAAAAATGGAATGAGGTAATCTTTGCCCCAAAGCGTATCGGAAACCACGGAAATATTGTAATCGAGTTACAATCAAACCGATATAAAACGGAAAACGCGTTTTTCAACTAATCAACCGGGGAACTTCCGCGTTTAGTTTTCCTCCGATACGTCGAATATAGTTCTGAATGAGTACCGAATTTCAAATTTTGAACCCGGGTTCCGGTCCGATTTTTTCCTTGGAATTTCCAGTTATATTCGTTTCACTGAACGTAGCGACCGACCGGGATGTCCTTCCTGCTGATCCGTTCCGTTCGTGACCTTGGTGCAAAGAAAATTATCTGACTAATGTAATATGTATATCATGTGGTGAAAGCTTTCAAGGGGACTTTGAAGCTACCGCGATGAATTTACCCGCGTGCCACCTTGAAACTTCTTCCATTGGTCCCCTCGGCTAGACCCGACTGACCGAGACCGCAACAAGTTGCGAATCTCTGCGTGTTGCACGTGAGGTAGGATGAAGCCTCAAGAAGGCTCTTTCGAGACGAAAATCATCATAAAGAACGAATAGTGTACCGCGCGTGTCGAATTGAAAGAGGGGAACAAATTCTCTTCCCACCAAGGTACATTGGAAAACGCGGGAATTTTTCAATTACGTTTTGATCGACCCGATATAAAATCCAGGAACGAATGGTTTTGCCGACCGTCCGAGGCACTTATCTTTTTAATCCTGCAGTACCGCGAATGATTCACGCATAACGTTTCTCATAGATATAACGCGAGAAAAAAGTAAAGTCGACGGCGGTGAAATCGAATCTCATCTATATAATCAATTCTTCGGTTACGGGCCTGAAGTTTTTTCTGACGTTACATTCTTCTCACTAAACGCGAAATCACGATTATCGCGCGTCTATTGGGGAAATACACGAATATAGCTTCGCAATGAGGAGGATGTGAAAAGTAATTGATTTTAAAAACGGATGCGAGATGGAGTCCTAGCTACGTAGTATTATTCGAGTCCCGTCGTCGAAGTTTCCCTCTAACCTTTTCATCCGACGCGTTATACCTGGACCGATGTCACGATTCCCGCGATGTATTTACGTGAATACATTCTCATCGAGTTATACGCAAAAAATAAATAAATAAATATTTTAAAGACAATTTAGCATCAATAGAACCCCAAAAAGTATGTCACATAAAGAACGAATCGTACACTTCGTTGTTTATGTGTGTTAAAAGAAAAAACAGTATTGTTGCATGCATTGAATTTAATGACCAAGCCTAGAGGCAATGTAAGGGAAATCGAGAACAATTTGAATACAGTACGGAATTAAGATCCACTTTCGATTGTGTTTCCTCACATTTTGCGCAAGTATCATCCCCCTACCCACATAATCCCTATGTCCTTCAAATTTTCATCAATTGAATATTTCCCATAAGAAAACCTTCTCTGACGCATCAGTAAGATATTTATATTCAATTTCAAAAACATTCCCACATACCATTTGGATTCGGAAGAGGAGAACAAATAGGGTCTCCTCTCCCGTATCGTGGATGATTCGCTTTGTTTTGTCCACCCCTGAACATTTTGCTTCCTCGTTGGAGGGCAGCTTTGTGATAGTTTCCGGAGACCAAAAACCTTTTTCGTCTCCGAAATCAGAATTCCTCGGACCAAAATGTTTCTCTGGACTCTGGGACAAATATTGGTTCCGCGTCTGTCTCTTTGTCCGTCTGTCTGGCAACGGACTGCGAACGCGCATATCTTTCGTTTTACTTTCCAATTCAGATGAAATTATCATCGAAGTAGTAGATTGCAAGGATGACGGTCTCATATAAGTTCCAGCCTAATCCATCCAGAGTAATTGGATGGAGAAGGATGAATATGGGGAAAAATGATGATTTTCGCAAACGTGTGTATCTAATTTTTGATTTATCCGATTCCCACGGTGTTGGTCCCATATGAATTTGAGTTGAAGCAGTTGACTGGTGAGAATTTGTTCCTTCGGAATAAATATGTTTGGGGATTTTTTTTAAAGCACGTGGTTTTCATATTCCAATGATCCGAATATCATGTGATTTGCCGATTCAACGAAATTGATTCATACCGTTGTATGGAGGAATAATTGCAGATATTTTTCATCTCAACCCCGTTTCATTTATCTTAATTGGAAGTCAGATTTCTCACCACACTTCATCATGAATTCGAAAACACAAGGCGATTTCTCATAGAAAGAACTCTATGAGCTTTGGGAGAAGTCCGATGAATGGAACGGAGTTGAGAAGATAATCGAAGTGATGATAATATGAAACTAATAAAAATACTTGAAAATAGGTGAATCGAATCGGGAAAAACAGCAGGGCTCACTGCTACTCCTCCCGATTGTATTCAACGTTATAACGACTCTGTCGACGTTTGAATATATATTGATAATGAAACCAACAAAAAAGGATACCGCGAATTCATCTGTATTCCAGAGTAGTTATAACGTGGAATCAAATATTGATGTCAGTAGAAAACACACATGCACATGCACTCACATCCATTTCATCACAAATTTCTTGTCCTCAAAGTACATAGGGGTGATAATATATTTGAGAAAATATCTGCAAATATTTTTCCAATATACGGAATATCCTTGAATCTGGATGATATAGATAGCATTTGAAAATCAAATCATCAAGCTACGTTACATCAAAATTGTTTGGTATTTCTAAATGTGCCCTCCCAGATAAATAGAATATACTATCCGATATAAACTGATAGTTTGTATCAAATCTTATATTCATTTTGAGCGTTACATTATCACACTTTTTTTTCAACGCGATTCAAAGTGCCGTTCCCTTTGCGAATAGAATACATTACTCGATACGAATTTCAATCCTTCGTAACAAATATTATATCCTTTCTAGGCATCGCGGAACGAATTTCTCTCCGACCAGATATCAGTAACATCAGGTATACGCGATTCTCCTCCCGTTGATATCCAGACAGATGGACAGAGAGACAGAGAGTGAGAGGGGAGAAAGGGTAACACAGAAGGAAAGAAAGAAAAGAAAAAAAAAGACGGCCACATAGAAAGGGGGCCGCCATAAACTGAAAAGGACGATTACACAAAAAGATAAACAGATACGGAGCCACATAAATTAAAAGAGAGCAAGGAAACATAGAAACCAAGTTTTTCCCCGACTTCGGAGAGAAATTTTGGTATCGGAGATTTTCATTCTAGAGAGAAATAGATTTTCGGTCTCTCGAAACTATCGCAAAGCTTCCCTTTAACGAGAAAACATCGGCCAGGATAATTCATTGAACCGAATGCCCTCTTCCACATGAATTGAATACACTATTCGATATAAAGTAATGATTTTTATCAAATTTTATATTCATTCTGAGCATCGCATTATCGAATTCCATTCCTACCGCGAGTTGAAATGCCTTTTTCCCTGACGGATGGAATATATTATTCGATACGGGCTATAATTTTTCGTATCAAATATTATATCCCTTCCAGCCATTGTAAAATGATTATCCGTTCATAACCTTGATCTCTCCCTGTACGCGCGTACTTGTGCTGAATTATTTCTTTTATAAATATTTCTCCAAACGTTTCAGGCAGAGGTATATCAGAAAAAATTCCGTGACGCATGAAAACCGAAACGCGAATGTGATTCGAAAATTACGCGGAAAACAAAAATATCGGACTGTAAACTAATGAAATATATGGAAAAAGGACAAATCGATGAGGAAGGTTTCATTAACCATCTTTTGCCTCTAGACTTGTCATTTTCGAGTGAAAAATGTATCCATGCAGTTCGTCTGCTTCAGAAGTTGTGTGATTAATTCATTAATCATGAATACAGTTTCTGATCAAAGCCCACACGGTTTAATTTGTTGGATTGAATCGAATAATGTCAAATCACACAACTTCATCCACAGGATTTATGATAAAAAGAAAAATCGAATCGAATATCTACCACCCGTCGCCAAACAGCAAAGACGCGAGTACTCTCCAAGGTGCTAAAAAAACAATACAAATATTGGATTAAAACTCGTGAACTCATAAACATTTGGAATACAATTATTTATCGTTGTTTAACAGCATTATATAATACCTTAAGGGAATGTACAGTTATTGAATTCGCAAACCATTTTCCTTTCTCAACATTATGCGACGTTGAAACATGGGATTATTATATTCAAACTATGTTCAATGAGATCTGGACCAATCAAACGGATCAACTCACCTGTTTGGCGACGACTGCTCGCTACAAATGATCCTCAGCTCCCAACTGCACCACACGAACCCTGAAGCGCGTCTGAATCAGTGATGCCAGCATTTGGTCGACCGAGTCGATTTTCCCTCTCCATCACATCTGTCTGTATAGAAATGTTACACACAGAATTAAACCTCTGACAGAAGAAATTTGATTGTATACAGCGTGATGGAGGGGGAAAATCGACTCGGTCGACCAAATGCTGCCATCACTGGTCTGAATTTGCGATGCGATTCAGCTGCGGTTTTCTTCAGATGAAAACAAAAAAGTAGTGCTGTCCGCGAATCGTAACTTGTTGGCACAAAACTCGACATGTTCACCTCTAATAAACTAATGCTACTGAATGAAACTCGTGTTATTGTGAGTTGGGAATCTTTGTCGGATATCAATACAATAACAAGACACCGCTGACGTGATGTGTCGGTGACCGCATCGACATCTAGCGCCACCTATGGGCATATTCCGGTTTCATACTTATACACTCGGTATGTTGTGAGAAATTTACGAACGCATCTGAAAACCACGGTGTTGGATCGGTGTGTATTCCCTCTCATTATGAACATCTCTCTATTAGTGTTTCGGACGAGACCGATACGAGACGAGACGAACAATCATTTTTCGAAATCGAGACAATACCTGCCAAGCCGAGAATCTCAACGATACCGGAACGTATGGAATGCATTGCCCAAACCGAGGTTGGCGAGAATCTCGACGATACCGAAACATATGGAGTGCATTGCCCAAACCGAGGATGGCGAGAATCTCGACTCGAGACCGAGACGACACTGATTTTTTGAGGACAAAAACATGACCGAGACGAGATTATTTTTTTTTTAAAGTTTTTTTTTTCAAAGGAGACGAGATTATAAATTCCGAGACTAAAGCTTCTATTACATGCATGCGTTGTCGCATGCCACATCATCTGATGAAAGCAGAGGCAAACTGTTTTTCCCGAATGCATGTAATGGAAGCTTAAACCAAGACTGAGATCGGAACCCGTCCAGTCACGGCGAGATGAGACGAGAACGAAACACTACTTTACATGAATTTATCGTTAAAAATATCACTTTTTTCTTGGGGGACATTTTTTCTGTGTGTTCAGATACAGCTTTCTGCACTCTTCGATTTCATATTACACTTGGATGTATTTCAGGGGATTTGGTGATCAGAAAAATATACTCGTTATCATCATGCTTCGTTATGGAGAAGATTCCTCAAAGCGTGGTCATAGACATGTGAAGTGTTTCTCCAATCTTGATTATTTCAGTTTCATGATTTTCATTAAAGATTATTGGAAACATCATCCACCTCCACATTGGAAACACATTCTCACACAAAAATTATTGAATTGGATTTTCCCACAACGGAGCACCATTGCTTTTTGTCAATTGAACGAACTCTCAAGATATGTCCGTGTGAAATGTAGAATGGAGATATCAGGAGTTTCATCTGAACAAGTGGAGGATGTCACATTCACAAATTTTGTTGTAACGCGGTGGTGAATGAATCAATGAAAAGACATTCATTGTTTATAATCCGCCCCATATACCTCCTCGATATACCTGAGCTGTACACAATGATTGCAAACAAAACCTCTTATTGAACGGACCTTGAATAGATATGAAACAAATTGAAATACATTTTTATATTATTATATGAGCGATGTTGGACATTGGGGAATACATATTCTGAAAATATAATAATTATTATTTTTCGAGAACAAAGCTTCTCGTATAAGCTCATGTAACATAAAATATGCTGAGAATATTCTCACAACATCCGTGAAATATACTTGATCGAATATCCTCACGGAAAGCGTAGAAAATTCATAGAAGGTTCTAAGAACATTCGAATAAGACAAGTTCGAATATTCTAGGAACGTTCGTACAATATGCGTACAAAGATTGTAGGGAGATTGATGAGCATCGCATGTGTAAGTATCGTGATGACGTGGATTAACTAATGGTGGATAATGTTGCCAGGCTACAGACCCTTGGACAATGTATTATTTTAATTTGTATTTGGACGATAATAAATCTATGAAAGGTGCAGTTTTGTACCGAAACTGTTCCCTGAGAGTACCATGTGTGAAGGATAATCCTCATAAGTGTGATAAAATATCAAGAAATCCTGTATGTATCATTATTGCCTGTTGCGATCATGAGTATCTCATCCATCCATGTTAGTCTATGATATTCCTGACAATTCATGATTACAGAGGTTTAATGATAAAAAAAATGATTGTTAACTAGTTTTCGGTGACATGCAGAAGTTTATATTGACGAGCATTTTTATCTCAACAGCATTTTTTTCTAATATTCTCACAATATTCGTGGCATCATATTCTCAGAATATTCGAAACAGTCCCCTTCAAACATTCTGAGAATGTGCGTAATACGTGTTCGTACGTAATGAGAATCCCCATAGAATATCCGAAAATTCTCAACGTATATCCTTAGAAGATTCTAACATTAGTGAGAATCAATATAATTCAAATTACCAACATGTTCCACTTGGATTCATTTTAGGAGATTTGATAATCGAGATATTATACTCTATATCATGGTGCTTCGTTACAGAAAGAATTTTTCAAAGCGTCTTCAGACACCTGTGTAGTGTTTTTCCAATCTTGATTATTTCAGTTCCATAATTTCCATTGAGTATCACTGAGAATATTATTCGCCTTCAGATTAGGAACACATCCTCACAAAAATTATTGCATTTAATTTTCCCACAACGGAGCACCATTTTTTTCTGTGAATTATACAAACTCTTAACATACATCCGTGTGAAATTTGAAATGGAGATGTCAAGTTTCATTTGAATACACCGAGAAGCTGACATTGGAAAACTTTGATGTCAAAAGGTAATGAATAAACAAAAAGACGTTTCTTATTTATGATCCGCTACATATACCTCTCCGATATACCTGAGCGGTACACAATGATTCCAAACAAAACCTCTTGTTGAAGGGACCTTGAATAAATATAAAACAAATTGAAATACATTTTCGAGATTATTATATCAGCGATTCTGAACATTTGTAAATACATATTCTGGAAATATAACAATTATTATTTTTCGAGAACAAAGCTTCTCGTATAACGCGGAAAAAATACTGATGAATTTGAAAATAGAAAGGACTGTTCCTCTTCCCGGATTATAGGATTGGAGGTCTGGATTTGATAACTCGTCGAGCACTCGAACACATTTCGAATCTGATTCGGGAGATCAGTAGAACGAGAAAAAAAAACAAAGTTCGTCAAAACGGAGAATAAAGAATATAGCCTGTTGGAACTCTTCGGAATACACATTTTCCTCGTGAATAATTTCTTGTCGATCATCAATGGTTCATGAAATAAGAATTCAAAAGTGGGAATTTCAATTTCCTCAACCCAAAATCAATATAATTCAGATTACCAACATTTTTCTCCTTCCGTTGGTCTCATTGTGAGGACTCTTCTTCTCGCCATCCCCACTCGAGTGAAAATGACCAATGAACAACGTCATGCGAGACAGCGCCTGATTGGTCGAGTCCCATATCGGAAAACTCTATAAATAGAGACCACTGAGGTAAACCGGCATTTGATCGTGAACTCTCTAACCGTACACAAGGGGTGGGTGCTCTCGACAACTCGGGGGAGTAGAGAGTAGAGAGTTACCTTTCGACAGATTGAAAAATTGAGAAGGGAAAATTTCTAATTTCCGATTGGTCTAAAGATAACCCGCTCCCCATTATTCCCTTGATAACGGAAGCACCCAGCGAGGACAGTGGTGGGATCAAAAGCAGCGAGCCATCAGTCCAGTTTCGTCAACTATCGATGTCAGACGCGCTTCAAGGTTCGTGTGGTGCATTTGGGAGCTGAAGATCATTCGCAGCGAACAGTAGTCCCCAAATGGGTAAGTTTATCCATGTACTTCGTTCAGATCTCATTGGAAATACTTCGAATTGAACGATTCAATGCCTTAACACTGTATAATGTTAAGGGAGAGAATTCGTTCGCAAATTCCATCACAAACTACATTTCCTTCGAATATTATATAATGATAGTAACAGTGACGGATGATTCAATCAAAAATGTATATTTATGAGTTCACAAGTTTTAAACCAATGATGATATCGCGTGTTTAGCAGAGCGGAGGGGATGCATATCGATATCAACACGGGCCTCTCGGGAGGGGTGGCAGATGATCTTGCGCTCTCCAATCACAAGCCATAATTGGGGACGGTGGAGGGAGCAGAAGGAGCGGGTCAGCGGTCCACTGTCGCCAATCCAATTCAGACCAGTGATGGCAGCATTTGGTCGACCGAGTCGATTTTCCCCCTCCATCACGCTGTATACAATCAAATTTCTTCTGTCAGAGGTTTAATTCTGTGTGTAACATTTCTATACAGACAGATGTGATGGAGAGGGAAAATCGACTCGGTCGACCAAATGCTGGCATCACTGATTCAGACGCGCTTCAGGGTTCGTGTGGTGCAGTTGGGAGCTGAGGATCATTTGTAGCGAGCAGTCGTCGCCAAACAGGTGAGTTGATCCGTTTGATTGGTCCAGATCTCATTGAACATAGTTTGAATATAATAATCCCATGTTTCAACGTCGCATAATGTTGAGAAAGGAAAATGGTTTGCGAATTCAATGACTGTACATTCCCTTAAGGTATTATATAATGCTGTTAAACAACGATAAATAATTGTATTTCAAATGTTTATGAGTTCACGAGTTTTAATCCAATATTTGTATTGTTTTTTTAGCACCTTGGAGGGTACTCGCGTCTTTGCTGTTTGGCGACGGGTGGTAGATATTCGATTCGATTTTTCTTTTTATCATAAATCCTGTGGATGAAGTTGTGTGATTTGACATTATTCGATTCAATCCAACAAATTAAACCGTGTGGGCTTTGATCAGAAACTGTATTCATGATTAATGAATTAATCACACAACTTCTGAAGCAGACGAACTGCATGGATACATTTTTCACTCGAAAATGACAAGTCTAGAGGCAAAAGATGGTTAATGAAACCTTCCTCATCGATTTGTCCTTTTTCCATATATTTCATTAGTTTACAGTCCGATATTTTTGTTTTCCGCGTAATTTTCGAATCACATTCGCGTTTCGGTTTTCATGCGTCACGGAATTTTTTCTGATATACCTCTGCCTGAAACGTTTGGAGAAATATTTATAAAAGAAATAATTCAGCACAAGTACGCGCGTACAGGGAGAGATCAAGGTTATGAACGGATAATCATTTTACAATGGCTGGAAGGGATATAATATTTGATACGAAAAATTATAGCCCGTATCGAATAATATATTCCATCCGTCAGGAAAAAAGGCATTTCAACTCGCGGTAGGAATGGAATTCGATAATGCGATGCTCAGAATGAATATAAAATTTGATAAAAATCATTACTTTATATCGAATAGTGTATTCAATTCATGTGGAAGAGGGCATTCGGTTCAATGAATTATCCTGGCCGATGTTTTCTCGTTAAAGGAAGCTTTGCGATAGGTTCGAGAGAACGAAAATCTATTTCTCTCTAGAATGAAAATCTCCGATACCAAAATTTCTCTCCGAAGTCGGGGAAAAACTTGGTTTCTATGTTTCCTTGCTCTCTTTTAATTTATGTGGCTCCGTATCTGTTTATCTTTTTGTGTAATCGTCCTTTTCAGTTTATGGCGGCCCCCTTTCTATGTGGCCGTATTTTTTTTTATTTTCTTTCTTTCCTTCTGTGTTACCCTTTCTCCTCTCACTCTCTGTCTCTATGTCCATCTGTCTGGATATCAACGGGAGGAGAATCGCGTATACCTGATGTTACTGATATCTGGTCGGAGAGAAATTCGTTCCGCGATGCCTAGAAAGGATATAATATTTGTTACGAAGGATTGAAATTCGTATCGAGTAATGTATTCTATTCGCAAAGGGAACGGCACTTTGAATCGCGTTGAAAAAAAAGTGTGATAATGTAACGCTCAAAATGAATATAAGATTTGATACAAACTATCAGTTTATATCGGATAGTATATTCTATTTATCTGGGAGGGCACATTTAGAAATACCAAACAATTTTGATGTAACGTAGCTTGATGATTTGATTTTCAAATGCTATCTATATCATCCAGATTCAAGGATATTCCGTATATTGGAAAAATATTTGCAGATATTTTCTCAAATATATTATCACCCCCATGTACTTTGAGGACAAGAAATTTGTGATGAAATGGATGTGAGTGCATGTGCATGTGCATGTGTGTTTTCTACTGACATCAATATTTGATTCCACGTTATAACTACTCTGGAATACAGATGAATTCGCGGTATCCTTTTTTGTTGGTTTCATTATCAATATATATTCAAACGTCGACAGAGTCGTTATAACGTTGAATACAATCGGGAGGAGTAGCAGTGAGCCCTGCTGTTTTTCCCGATTCGATTCACCTATTTTCAAGTATTTTTATTAGTTTCATATTATCATCACTTCGATTATCTTCTCAACTCCGTTCCATTCATCGGACTTCTCCCAAAGCTCATAGAGTTCTTTCTATGAGAAATCGCCTTGTGTTTTCGAATTCATGATGAAGTGTGGTGAGAAATCTGACTTCCAATTAAGATAAATGAAACGGGGTTGAGATGAAAAATATCTGCAATTATTCCTCCATACAACGGTATGAATCAATTTCGTTGAATCGGCAAATCACATGATATTCGGATCATTGGAATATGAAAACCACGTGCTTTAAAAAAAATCCCCAAACATATTTATTCCGAAGGAACAAATTCTCACCAGTCAACTGCTTCAACTCAAATTCATATGGGACCAACACCGTGGAATCGGATAAATCAAAAATTAGATACACACGTTTGCGAAAATCATCATTTTCCCCATATTCATCCTTCTCCATCCAATTACTCTGGATGGATTAGGCTGGAACTTATATGAGACCGTCATCCTTGCAATCTACTACTTCGATGATAATTTCATCTGAATTGGAAAGTAAAACGAAAGATATGCGCGTTCGCAGTCCGTTGCCAGACAGACGGACAAAGAGACAGACGCGGAACCAATATTTGTCCCAGAGTCCAGAGAAACATTTTGGTCCGAGGAATTCTGATTTCGGAGACGAAAAAGTTTTTGGTCTCCGGAAACTATCACAAAGCTGCCCTCCAACGAGGAAGCAAAATGTTCAGGGGTGGACAAAACAAAGCGAATCATCCACGATACGGGAGAGGAGACCCTATTTGTTCTCCTCTTCCGAATCCAAATGGTATGTGGGAATGTTTTTGAAATTGAATATAAATATCTTACTGATGCGTCAGAGAAGGTTTTCTTATGGGAAATATTCAATTGATGAAAATTTGAAGGACATAGGGATTATGTGGGTAGGGGGATGATACTTGCGCAAAATGTGAGGAAACACAATCGAAAGTGGATCTTAATTCCGTACTGTATTCAAATTGTTCTCGATTTCCCTTACATTGCCTCTAGGCTTGGTCATTAAATTCAATGCATGTAACAATACTGTTTTTTCTTTTAACACACATAAACAACGAAGTGTACGATTCGTTCTTTATGTGACATACTTTTTGGGGTTCCATTGATGCTAAATTGTCTTTAAAATATTTATTTATTTATTTTTTGCGTATAACTCGATGAGAATGTATTCACGTAAATACATCGCGGCAATCGTGACATCGGTCCAGGTATAACGCGTCGGATGAAAAGGTTAGAGGGAAACTTCGACGACGGGACTCGAATAATACTACGTAGCTAGGACTCCATCTCGCATCCGTTTTTAAAATCAATTACTTTTCACATCCTCCTCATTGCGAAGCTATATTCGTGTATTTCCCCAATAGACGCGCGATAATCGTGATTTCGCGTTTAGTGAGAAGAATGTAACGTCAGAAAAAACTTCAGGCCCGTAACCGAAGAATTGATTATATAGATGAGATTCGATTTCACCGCCGTCGACTTTACTTTTTTCTCGCGTTATATCTATGAGAAACGTTATGCGTGAATCATTCGCGGTACTGCAGGATTAAAAAGATAAGTGCCTCGGACGGTCGGCAAAACCATTCGTTCCTGGATTTTATATCGGGTCGATCAAAACGTAATTGAAAAATTCCCGCGTTTTCCAATGTACCTTGGTGGGAAGAGAATTTGTTCCCCTCTTTCAATTCGACACGCGCGGTACACTATTCGTTCTTTATGATGATTTTCGTCTCGAAAGAGCCTTCTTGAGGCTTCATCCTACCTCACGTGCAACACGCAGAGATTCGCAACTTGTTGCGGTCTCGGTCAGTCGGGTCTAGCCGAGGGGACCAATGGAAGAAGTTTCAAGGTGGCACGCGGGTAAATTCATCGCGGTAGCTTCAAAGTCCCCTTGAAAGCTTTCACCACATGATATACATATTACATTAGTCAGATAATTTTCTTTGCACCAAGGTCACGAACGGAACGGATCAGCAGGAAGGACATCCCGGTCGGTCGCTGCGTTCAGTGAAACGAATATAACTGGAAATTCCAAGGAAAAAATCGGACCGGAACCCGGGTTCAAAATTCGAAATTCGGTACTCATTCAGAACTATATTCGACGTATCGGAGGAAAACTAAACGCGGAAGTTCCCCGGTTGATTAGTTGAAAAACGCGTTTTCCGTTTTATATCGGTTTGATTGTAACTCGATTACAATATTTCCGTGGTTTCCGATACGCTTTGGGGCAAAGATTACCTCATTCCATTTTTTATCTTGAAGAGCGCGGGAAATTAGGTACAACCCTCAATTATATTTCCCCAATAGTCGCGGGACGCAGGTAGCTTGAACGCGGTTAGTGATGCCGCGAGACGCGAGTGGGCTCTTTTCTCCTTTCGACATTTCAACATTTTCTCAAGCAGTCTCACTTTTCACTATTTCACATCGAATTTTTGTTTCTCATCAAATCACCTTCGTCTCATTCCGTGAATTTCTTGAATAGAGTCTTCCTCGTTTTGTCTCATCTCGATACTCCATCATTCTTCACTGTTGCACACTGAATTTTCGTTTCTCATCAAATCACTCTGGTATCGATTTTCTGTTCGCCATGGCATTCTTGTCTCGTCTGAATTTTCTGGTTCGTTGTTTCGTTTCGTTTCGTCTCGCCTCGTCTCGTCTTGACATTTCAACGTATTTTTTGCACAACATCGTTTCCCGTTTTCCATCGCATCATTCTCCTCGTTTCGTATATTCCTCGCGTCGTCTAGATTCTCTCGTTTCTCGCGGCATCACTAAACGCGGTAGCTTGATATTCTTCGCGGATCGTTTTTCATGTGATATGCATTTGGTACTAATTGCATAATTTCTTTGCCCCAAGATCGTAAACAGAACGGATTAATAGCGAACATTCGTCGGTCGTTCGGTAAAAATTCCGGTTACCCGCTTTATATCGGATCAATTGAAACGTAATTTTCAAACAGATCGCAACTTCACGTTTGGCAAGACACGGTCCAACATCAGGACCGAAGCGAAAAATTCAACCCGAAACGCAAATATTCTAACGCAATTGTAATTCCGTTTCATGCCGGTTTTCGGGTACGATACTCTCGGGTATTTATCGGCAATGCAATTATCTCCGAGTAGACATGAACGAATCCGTAGAGGATTCATTGATTTCTGCTTAGCCTGTTAGGAATAAATTCTCATCTCAGCCGTAGCCAAAGATCTCTGTATTCGCTTCTGATTTCCGAATTTCATTGCTTGATATCTCAAAGTGTCGTACACCTGATGAGTTATCGGGATGAAATTTTTCGGAAAAAAAAGAATAATGTGAAGACAGAGGAGGGGGGTGGGTCTCCATTAGCAGCAACCTCCACGCGGTGAGACCTGGGAAACCTACATTGTTTCAATGACGCGGAAGAGTCGGTTGGCCAAACACGAATTCCGTGTCGGTTCAACCAATTCTTCCCTCGAGTCATTGGAATTTTGAAGGGCTAATGGCTGCTACCGAGTAAGCCCAAATAACACACGAAGAATTCTTTTCCACAAACAAGAATAGAGGTCTTCAAGATCTCTTTTCGAACTAATGAATTCATGAACAGCTCTGGAAGAGTTCAATAATGTTTGGTCCATTAACGAGCTCTCTGAAAGTACTAAAACAATACTTTTAGCATTCTCAAAGAACTCGTTAATGTCCCAAACATTGACCTCCTCTAGAGCTTTTTATGAATGCCTTAGTTCAAAAAGAGTTCTTGAAGATCTCTATTCTTGTTTTTGAAAAAGAATTCTTCGTGTGTTATCTGGGAGGAATCCTTATTCGAAATGTCAATTGGATTCTATTCAATGATTCTTGCTCGACTCTATGTGGTTTTTTCCCTGTAAAATACGATTTGAAACTGACAAACTAGTATGATACTCAAATCTGCAATGCCAATTTCAGACGAAGGAAAATTTCAGAATGGATTTCATCTATCCGAAATGATCGTGATTCCATATTGATACCATTTAAAAATCTCCCTCCCTCTCAATTTGGAGGTGCAGGTTTGGCATATCGGATGGAAACTTTTAGAGGATGCTTCAACAGCTCTAAATTCGAAATTCAGGCTCTGTACGTAGCTTCTGTGTCCGGACCAGGGGGCATAAACTCAAATGAATCATCTTGAGAACGATATCCAGCCCCACCTGAGTTGAGCACACTCCTAGGTAGCACACGCACGTTCTTAGAATGTTCTGAGAATATACGTTTAGAATATTCGAATATTCTATGGAAATTCTTATTTCGTGGGAATATATTCTACGCACATTCTCAGAATGTTTGAATGGGACTGTTTCAAATATTCTCAGAATATGATGCCACGGATATTGTGGGAATATTGTAAAAAAATGCTGTTGAAATAAGAATTCCCATTAATATAAACTTCTGCATGTCACCGAAAACCACTTCACAATCAATTTTTTTCATCATTAGACATCTGTAATCATGAATGGTTAGCAATATTATGAATTCACCTAGATGGATGAGATATCAATGATCGCAACAGGCAATCATCATATATACGGTATTTCTCAATATTTTTTTACACTTTTGAGGATTCTTTTTCACACATGGCACTCTCAGAGAACATTTGCGATATTAAAATACACCTCCATAGACTTATTATTCCCAAAACACAAATTAAAATGATAGCTTGTCCAAGGGTCTGTAGCCTGTCAACAACATTATCCGCCATTAATGGATTCATGTCATCACGATATCTGCGCATACGCTATTCATCAATCTCCCTACAAACTTTGTATGCACATTGTACGAACGTTCCTAAAATATTCGGAACAGTCTCATTCAAATGTTCTAAGAATATTCTACGAATATTTACGAATCTCTTACGCTCTTTGTGAGAATATTCGATCAAGTACATTTTACGGATGTTGTGAGAATATTCTCAGAATATTCTGTGTTACATGGGCTAACTAAATGGGAATCCCCTTTCATGTATATAACACATTCAATTATTCATACTTACACATCCGTAAATGGAAATATATGTATATGATGTCTGTGAAGTTGCTGACATAACCTATCTCATATATAAATATCGCAGGTTAGAGTTGGATGCTTAACATATGGCTGTAGGTTAGATTTAATTTATGTGCACTCAATGAACTGAGTGAATTGAAAATATTGCAGGTTAATGTGAGTTCTTCTGTTATTCTTTCAATTCTCAAACATGTGAAGCAAATGTTCAGAATAGATCATGATCAGAGAGACTGAAGACTGCTGCTCTGTGGCTAAAAAGTTTAGATAACGAAACGTTCGACGTCGTCGATGACTTTGTTGAAATGTTGAAAAATTGTTTGAATGAACGTTTATAAAACGTTCATCGAAACGTTCTAAAGGGTTGTTCGAGTTCGCAATTTTCGATCAAAGTTTTTTCAAAGTATATTTCAAAACGAAAAATGAAAAGATTGGGGCATTTCTAACTTAAAATTAATTCCGTCTGAAAAAAAAAAATTGAATGAATGAAATGAGAATCTTTCTTAAACGTTCTTTTCTATGAACCTTCATTCGCTATTTTCAAGCGACATTTCAGCGTTCATTTCACCTTCGTCGAAACGTCGAACGTTTCTTGAGGCTCCAACGGAGCTTCAGTCTGATCTATCATGATCTATTCTGAACGTTCGTCGGAGCTTCATGTTCCCTTCGGGTTATCATTCCATTAGTTCATATCCTGCTTCGATGTATTGGATTATTTTATTCTTCAATCGTAGTTATAGGTGACTCACGGAATATAGACGTATCTGAAGTAAGTAGTTCCATATTCAATCAACAATAATAATGTGTAACGTAACAGAAATAATGTCGTTCTTAGGAACTGTATGCAAACGCTGGTTGGTAGTATGCGAGAAGCCCGAATGGCACTTGAGCCCGACTGCATTTAACCCGAACGACTTTAAACCCGAATGACAGTTGACCTGACTAATTATAAAAATATAATTAAATAAAATGGAAAATTAATCGAAATCAAAGCGTAATTAACCTTCAATCTATACATCTTTACAGTAAAAGCTTGAATAAGCTTTGATTTCGATTAATTTTCCATTTTATTTAATTATATTTTTATAACTAGTCGGGTCAACTGTCATTCAGATTTTAAAGCTGACATTTCATGGGGCTTCGAGCGGCAGCGTCAACATTGGAAGAAAAGGGAGATCCGATCGGTTCTTTTTTTTCTTCCAATGTTGACGCTGCCGCTCGACACCCCATGAAATGTCAGCTTAAGTCGTTCGGGTGATAACCTGGTCGGGCTTCTCGCATACGGTAGACCTCCAATAGCCCGACCGACCGCCCGTTAGTCCGAAGCGCTGTTGTCCCGACTTTTGATATCCCGACCGAAGAAAACTCCGACTCATGGAGCATTCTCAAATCTCATTTATCTCTGCCTCTTTCTCAATCTTATAGCAATTGATAACCTGAAGATGCATCATAAGTTGGGGTTCTCTTCAGTCGGGATATTAAAAGTCGGGACAACAGCACTTCGGACCAACGGGCGGTCGGGCTATTGGAGGTCTACCCTCGCATACTACCGCTAGCATGAGGCTAACCTCCCACGGACCGGAATTCGTTCCGGCGGAATGAAAATTGAACCAATGCACAATTTTTTATAGATTCCTGATAGAACGCTCCAAAAGAAATTGTGAAAGCGATTGGTTCAAAGTCATTCCGCCGGAACGAATTCCGGTCCATGGGAGGCCAGCCTGAGGCCGGAGACTCATGCTGGCGACTGTCGCGCGCGACATAATTAGAAGAAAAAAGAGGAAAGATGTTTAGAACTCGGATCTCTTTTTTCTTCTAATGATGTCGCTAGCATGAGTACCCGGGGTGAGTCTCCGGGATCAGGATCAATGTGATGGACATAAAACGGTTGAAATGATCTAGTGGTTTTCTAGTAAAGAAATCGACAAGAGCACCCCTTTCAGGGTGTCTCTTGATTGATTTTCCCTCCAGAAAACTACTAGATCGTTTCAACCGTTTTACATCAATAATATTCAATTAAGGGTGTCCCAGGGGGCATAATCTCAAATGCAACATTTTCAAACAAATTTCAGCGCTGCCGTACGGGAGTACAGTGAATTATTCGCCATAGATACAACTAACACAAACAATGAACAAATCACACCGATTTTCGCATTAGTGTTAGTGTATACATGTAAAATAGTTCACTGTACTACCGTATGGCAGCGCTGAAATCCGTTTGAAAATTTTCTATTCGAGATTATGCCCCTGGGGTGTCCCCTGGTCGATTTTTTCACTAGAACACTACTAGATGTTTCAACCATTTCATGTCATTAATATTCAATTAATTACATCGACCTTGAGATAAAAAAATCCAGAATAAATCAGAGATGCCGGCTCTGGTTTCAAAATAATTGTACATGGATTACATTTGTTATAATATCAAAAAAATTGAATAGAGGTTTCTTATCGGCTGATAACGAAATTTCGTTCTAATTATGTATGACGAGTCAGTTGAACAACAGACAGACCAGACCCGGATTGTTTGATTGATTCTGAATGATTTGATCCAAAGTTTAATGCAATTGATTGAATATTTTTGACGTCCACGGTTGAAACGATCTAGTAGTTTTTTGGTGAAAAAATCGACCAGAGCACTCCCTTAATTACAATAGGTTCGTTCGTTCTACGTGCCCTGAGTTGCTCCAACTTGTACCAAACCAATCATTTCGTTGCTTAAACTGGAAGTAGCGAATCCAAAATACTTGGAGCGAGTTGGGGTAACTTGGGACATCGGTAAACGAACTTAGCTAATGATCTTTAGATCAAAAAATTCAGAATAAATCAGAGAAGCCGGCTCTGGTGTCAAAATAATCGTACACAGTTTATATTTGTTGTAATATAAAAAAACCGAACAGAGGTCTTTAATTGGCTAATAACAAATTCTCGCTCTAATTAAGGGATCTACCAGATCGTTTCAACCATTTTACATCAAAAATGTCCAATCAATTGCATTAAACTTTGGATCAAATGATTCAGAATCAATCAAACAATCCGGCTCTGGTCTGTTTCTTGTTCAACTAACTCGTCATAAGTAATTAGAACGAAATATCGTTATCAGCCAATAAGAAACCTCTATTCAGTTTTTTTGATATGATAACAAGTATAATCCATGTACATTTATTTTGAGACCAGAGCCGGCATCTCTGATTTATTCTGGATTTTTTTATCTCAAGGTCGATGTAATTAATTGAATAATTATGACGAAAAACGGTTGAAACAACCTAGTAGTTTTCTAGTGGAACAACTTGATGCTCCGAATGGTTAATAATGCGAATTCTCTTGATTGGTTCATCTCTAGGGAGTTGTAGTTATTCACTAGAGATTCACTAGAAATTGACCGATCAGGATAATTCAGGACATGGAGGCTCATGTTCAAAAACTTTGCCTCGGATTCCAGAGGTATCAGTGAGTGCAACTCTTTCCAATTCATTAGAAAGATAGAGAAAACCGATTCTCTTCGGTAAGGTTTTGGAACATGAGCCTTCTCAATATGGATTCCTGAACTCATTAAACCAAACCAAACTGTGCGTCCCGATGTCAAATGAGAATAAACTGGAATAAACGTTACCCTCGACTCGATTGCACATATTGCAGCCATGTTAAACAAGTTTTTATATGCAAATTTTCTTCATATTAATATTTAATATTTATATGTAAAACCAATAATTCCAATTTACACGTATATCAGAACAATGATCCGTTAATTTAATATTTATTGAATTTTCCCTTTGTGCATCGTTTAAAATAGTTTTAGGACTTAATTAGAACAGTGCGTGAACATTTGTTTTGTCCGGTCTCTGTAATCCAAAATGTCGTTATCACCCGAAGCACCAAACAAATCTGTTAACATTCCAAATGAAGTTAACAAAGACGATAATATTCTCAATGCGTCTGAACAAAGTTCAGAATTGCCATCGGATGCAGAAAAAACGAGTGAAACCGTGAACGTTGACAAACCAAGCACTCCTAACAGAAAAAGGAAACTTTCTCCCCTTCCCGCAGAGTCAGATTCGACGAAAATTTCAAAAAGTGACACAGGCCAGGATGCATTATTGGTAACACAACCCTCTCTTGAGCACGATTACTCGTAATAAACAATAAAATACGTTTATCGTGAGAGATACATTGTTTTTTAATTCACAGAATTCTAGCGCTCCATCGGATTTATCTACAGGAAGCAGTAGAGAGAACTTGAGTACCTCGTCTACTTCGAATCAAACTGTGGATAATACAACATTAGTTACAGAACATTATAATGCTTTGGAGGAGAAAGGTCTTTCTCAAAGGAATCAAAGCCGAATCGTGTACATGAGAAATTTTAATAATTGGATAAAAAGCATGCTTATAGGTGAAATTCAAATCAAGTTCATTTATTTTGTAAATTGAGAAAACAGCAACCTAACAATAATAATTTACTTTGTCGATAGGTGAATATTTGACAAAGGTTAAACAGAACATAACTCTTGGTTCCCCGCTCAGAGTATTAGATATGTGTTGCGGAAAAGGTGGAGATCTCCTCAAATGGAAAAAAGGAGGCATTACTCATTTAATATGCGCAGATATCGCTGAATTATCGGTCGATCAATGTCGTAATAGATACGACGACATGTTGAAGAGGAGCAGAAATACCAAAGGCTTTGATCCTCTCTTCACAGCAGAGTTCATCACGGCTGATTGTACAAAGGTGAAGATTTTACAGATATTTTGGAATCAAATGATGTTCTTAATGTAATATTTTATTTTGAGAATTTTAAATCAAAAGTGGTTAATATAAAACTCAATTTCATTGAGATAATATTAATTGATCTGTTTTTTTTTTTTATTCTACAAATTTGCCATTCCACAAACAATTTACTACATTTATTATTTCACATTATTATTGGCATATCATTCGTTTGGTATTAATTTTAGATATCGATTGAATGTTAAGAGGGCTCTCTTCTTCCAAAAACTCGTATACAATTGAACTCAAAATATGTTACTACATAAGCGCCGTGATATTCTACTATTTTAAATGAGGGAAAAATGAATAAAAAATGACTTTATGTTTGCGAAAATTGAGAAAAAAACAAACGATCCTGTAAATCAATGAGAATAACATTATCTCAAAACATTTATTTTTTTCTTAAAATAAGTTTGACGACAGGCATTTTTGAAAAAGATGAGTTTCAGATCCGTTTGAGAGAAAAATACAAAGACGTCAGCACGGAACTTGATCTAGTTAGCTGCCAGTTTGCCGTTCATTATAGTTTCGAAACATTACAACAGGCGGAATGTATGATGAGAAATGCCAGCGAAAGTCTAAGGCCAGGGGGTTATTTTATTGGAACTGTTCCAGACGCTTATGATCTTGTGTAAGAGAATTTGTATTATCATTGATTCAATTACAAATATAAAATTCATTATCGATATCAATGTTGTCCTTTTAGTTCTAGATGGCAAAAAAATACTCATCAGAAATTTGGAAATGAAGTTTACAACGTGGAATTTTTTTGCGATAAACAACCACCTCTGTTCGGCGCTAAATATCATTTTCATCTGGAAGGTGTTGTCGATTGTCCAGAATTCTTAGTCCATTTTCCCACATTTTGCAAACTGGCTGAGAAATTTGGTCTTGAATTAATCATGTTTGAAAGGTAAAACCACCATATTTCGCGTGTAATTAAGAAAAATGTCTCATTATTGGCTTAACCTGAATTGTAAATATTCAGATTCGATAAGTATTATGAACACACCAACATCGAAGGTCGATCTCTACTTAGTAAAATGCAAGCCTTAGAAACCTATCCACCTTTTCACGAAGCTCCATTACTTGGACAAAATACGCAAGAATATCAACACGCGGTTCAGTATATGCATAATTCTCCGGGTCATCGTAAAATCGGTACTCTTTCACAATCCGAATGGGAAGCGATTTGTAAGTAAAGAAAAAAAGGTTACATATATTTGTTTGTTAGTCTCTTCATTTTTTGCAATACATTGATAACTTTTATGCATCATATTTTAGCGTTGTACGCCGTATTTGCTTTTCGCAAAATGAAAAAAACTTGGAACAACGATGGAAAACAGGAATACGTTAAGGTATCATAAACATTGAATCTCAAGTTTATAAATAATGAAATTTTTATTCGCGCTATCACGCGATGATAATCTATTTTCAATTGTGTATACTATTCTCTGTTAATTCATTGAGAAGATTTTGGGATTGGTATGTTTTATATCAATTCTAGTATTATGAATTTTTTTTTTTAATGTAATTATGAGAAAAGATCAATTATTTTATACTTATCATAAATATATATATACATATATATATATATATATTTACAAGGGTATCCAAATTAATGATCAATCAATTAAAAATTAGCATTCTATCGTTATACGAGAGAAGAGAGAAGTTTACAGAATTTTTGCAATCTATTTTCCATCTAATTTAAATTATTCTACCGAATTGTGCGATTTAGTTTTTATTTACTTATTCAAGATTCGTATGAAATTTTGTTGATTTAAGTTTGATTTTCCTATTTATGACCTAATTATATTGGTACCAAAAGAATGAAATACCGATTACAAACAAGACACCAATTTTGAAGTGCAAAAAATCATACAAACTTTGAATAGGTGACAATGTTGAGAAAGTATTTCTCTTGGAATTTCATGGAAGCATTCTTTTCTTGACAATAATGTAGGAAAGTAATGAAAAATCTAATTTTGTCTGCCCTACATCGTGTAATGAAAAAGATGCTCACAATTTCAATTTTTAGACGTGAGAATTTTATATTCTTCAATCTTATACTATTCAGGAGTATATTAAGAAACTCATTTCTTTTATCTCCTTCCACGACCCCATCCCCTTGGCAGGTCTGTCAGCAGAAATGTCCAGTTCGATAATCTCTGTTGCATTGACAATTGTGGAGACTGTTATCTCTACTAAAGAAAAATACCTAAATATTTAGATCTACCATACAAAACCAGTCCAAAGAATGGAGCTCATTTAAAAACATTAACATACTTGGATAATTTCGTCAGTCCTATTAGAAGTAGTGTAATAAATATTGTTAGATTAGCTGATTGTACTACAGAAACGTTAAGAAATTTTCAAATAAGCTTAACGTTCTTTTTTGTTAACAGACCTCTGTCCCTAAATCAATCCCCGACACTCTATTCACGTATAGCGAAAAAATGCTTTCCGATGAAAATTCGTTTATTGTACCGGTATAATATAAATACTCGGGTATCCCTCGAAGTTTTGTTCCAAAATTTAAATTTTGGAACACAAATTTTTATACAAATATCATGAATTAAGTTGTGTGAAATTTTTTTTTGTCAAATAAAAACATCTGTTAACATATTGAATGCAAGTAATCTGATGTTTGTTGAAACAGCACTAATTATTTATAGAACGAATGAAATTTCATGTAATAAAAACATGTAAAGTTTCCTACTCTAACAATCGAATAATAGAACACAGGCTGCCTTTTGCTGTAAATTTTCTTCATCGTTCTAGCTTGGAAGGATACGAGCGCATAAATGGTTCTATCCAATGAAATTTTCTTTGACTCTAAATCACTTGAAACTGAATCCTAAAAACGTCTAAAAAAATTTCTGACTTCTTTGCGAGGGTAATTTTTGAAAAAGAAAATGACGCTGGATAGAACTGCAATGCATTGCGGAATGTATCCTCCACCACTCGGATAGTCGAAAGTTTTTTGAAAAATTTTGCAAACTGAGGTATAGATCAAAAGTTCTTGAGAAACTTTTGACTATCCGAGGGTTGAGGTGTAAGCAGGATTTGCATGAATTCGAAAAATATTCTATTATAAATAAAAGATTTTTCATTATTCGAAGAAAGGTGAATTCTTCCGTGAAAAAATTGATAAGAAGCAACGAGTATTGGTCCAGTGTCTTATAGCATATACTACCGGAGGGAGAAGTGTGGTCAATTTGAATGGAAGATAGAATGAGAGTTCCGACTTTTGGGCAGTGCTATCTCTGTTTAAATTTCATTTGGTAAGAAGAGACAACTGCCTAAGAGTTGGATCTCCCCCCCCCCATAATTCGACCACATTTATTTCTATTGAAATCATAGGCAATGCTCGCTCCAGTGGTATATGCTCTAAGGTTAGTGTGATAAACTATCAATAAGTTCGGTTGTTATATGTGCCCTAAACTACTTTAATTTGCCACAAATCAATTACTTTTGTTTTATAATTTGAAATATTGAATAAGAAATATTTGAAACAAATTGAGGAAACTCGAAGCATTCTTGGCGAACCCAGCTAATGTTCAAATCTAATAGTATTGGAATTCATCAGCCGTATCAGACTCCCTGACTAAACTATAGAAGACTTGGTATTTTTAGTGTAGCCAAAAACATTGAACCGATAGATTGCGCCACTTGTGTTGGTGGGCTATTCCTTTTAATTTGATTGGACGACTGAATAATAGGTATATTTTATGTAGCCCACCAAGACCATCAGCAGGGATGGGTTCTATGCGCGTGAGATAAGTAATATGCGTTCACTATGCACAGATTATGCATAAAACATGTAGAATACGCAGAAAATGCATAAAACATTGTAAAATTAATTCCGACTTGAAATTCAAAATTCAGAATATAAGAAATGGATATTTATGGGGGTTGAAATGGTGAACAATTCATAGTTTTGAAATTATAACCCAACTTGACCATAAAAAAAGATGATGCAGAAAACCCCCTTTAGTTATCTGCATTATCTGCATGAGTTTTATGCGCACATTATTCCTTGCATAAAACCTACCGTATTATGCGTACCCAACCCTGACCATCAGCGTGATATGCGGATTAGTTCCATTTGGCGATAGTAAGGAACACAAAGAGTGGGGGAGTTAGAGAGGGCTGGAATTCATTGTGGGATCGCTCTGCTCAATTTCTTCGACTAGGGAAGTACTAGATCGTTCCATTCGTTTTATGTCAATAATATTCAATCAGTTACATCCAACTTTGGATCGAAACATCTAGAATCCATCCCACAATTCGGTTCTGGTTTGCTTGTTTCTCAACAAAGTTATAATTGTTTAGAATGGAGGTAGTGTGGCTTTCAATTGGCTGAAGGCTGGTAATTTTTGGTGAAATCACTAAACGTTCTGAGTGATCAACCAATACAATCTGCTCACCAAATAGGGCCGGGTGGTGTCTTCCGGTAGTATGCGAGAAGCCCGACCGGATTATAACCCGAATGACAGTTGACCCGACTAGTTATAGAAATATAATCAAATCAAATGGAAAATTAATCGAAATCAAAGCTTATCCAACCTTTTGCTGTAAAGATGTATAGATTAAAGGTTAATTACGCTTTGATTTCGATTAATTTCCCATTTTATTCAATTATATTTTCATAATTGGTCGGGTCAACTGTCGTTCGGGCTTATTACCAGTTGGGCTTGGAAAGTTGGGGTAATGTGCAGAAAGCCCGACTCTACTATTATTGGTTTATCATTAGAGATATTTGGTGAATTCATTAAAAATCATCAGCTTTCAATCGATGACAAAGATGGACCGCGATTGTCCCGAAATTTCCTGATTTGTTGAAAACTAGGACTCTTTAGGGAAATCGCTGAAGTTCTGATTATGGCCCCAAATGTCTGTTGGCCAAGAATTTGCTGGTCCGTTGGAAACTGGTACTTTTTGGAAAAATTACTGAGAAATTAATAGTTTTTGACCAATTGAGGAATTTTGGGACAACAGATCTACCGTACTAATGCACAAACAATTCTGAGTGGGTAACGGGGCGATGTCCCGCCGTGTGTTCAACATCTGCCAAAACAATAGGTTCGTTCTACGTGCTCCGAGTTGCTCCAACTTGCTCCAAACCAATCATTTTGTTTGTATAACTGGGAATAGCGAATTCAAAATACTTGGAGTAAGTTGGGGTAACTTGGGACACCACTAAACGAACTTAGCTATTAGGTTTCTAGTGATATCTGTGATGTTTCAGAAGTGATTGGGCGTTGATTATTTTGTTTGGCTGCCACTTCGTATTCTCACTAGGATTTGTAAATGTTGAACAGAGGGGTAGAGTATCATAATACCGAATGTGCATAATACCGAATGTGTCATAGTACCGAATGCTCATATTCCCGAATGCTCATAAGATCGAATGTGCATAGTCCCGAATGAAAAAATATAAATTTCGAAATAAATCCAAAAATCCGCCACTTCCGTCATAAAAAATGATTCGTTTACGCATATCATGTGGGAACGATCAATTTTTTATGACAGAAATGGTCCATTTTTTTATTTATTTTGAAATTCAAATTTTTTTTATTCGGGACTATGCACATTCGGTCTTATGAGCATTCGGTATTATGATACTCTACCGAACAGAGGGCATAAATCTCGAAAAGGAAATTTTCAAACGGATTTCAGCGCTGCCATACGGTAGTACAGTGAACTATTTTACATGTATACACTAACACTAATTCGAAAATCGGTGTGATTTGTTCATTGTTTGTGTTAGTTGTATCTATGGCGAATAATTCACTGTACTACCGTACGGCAGCGCTGGAATCTGTTTGAGAATGTTGCATTTGAGATTATGCCCCCTGATGTTGAATGCACAGCTCAAGTTCGAAATTGGCTGATTGGTCCATTCCTAGTAACCTACTAGGGACTCCCCAGAAATTGAATTTCCAAATAATCTCTCAGGTAGTATGCGAGAAGCCCGAATTGCGCTTCAACCCGACCAAGGGACATAAACTTAAATGAATCATCTTGAGAACGATATCCAGCTCCACCTGAGTTAAGCGCACTAACGAAATGGGAATCCCCTTTCATGTATATAACACATTACATTGTTTCTACTTACACATTCGTGAATGAAAATATATGTATGTGATGTGTGCGAAGTGGCTGACATAACCTACATTAATGTGAGTTTTTCTGTTATTCTTCCAATTATTATTCATTTAGTTCATATCCAGCTTTTGTGTATTGATTTATTTTATTTTTCAATCGTATTTATAGGTCACTCGTGGAATATAGACGTCTTTCAAGTAAGTGGTTCCATGTTCAATCAACAATAATAAATTATTAAATTTATTTAATTGATAAATTATCAATAAATTATTATTGATTGAATATGGAACTACTTACTTCAGAGACGTCTATATTCCTTAAGTCACCTTCAAATACAATTGAAAAAAATAAATAAATCAATACATAAAAGCTGGATATGAACTAAATGAATAATAATGGAAAGAATAACAGAAAAACTCACATCAATATAGGCCATGTCAACAATTTCGTACACATCACATACATATATTTTCATTTACGAATGTGTAAGTATGAATAATTCAATGTGTTATATACATGAAAGGGGATTCCCATTTAGTTAGTGCGCTTAACTCAGGTGGCGCTGAATATCGTTCTCAAGATCACTCATCTGAGTTAATGCCTCCTGAACCCGACCAGATTATAACCCGAATGGGTAAACACCCGTTGGACCGAATATCGTTCTGTACGGTAGAGTATCGTAAGCCCTATAAATTATCCTCCCGAATTTCAGGAACCCGAAAGGCTCTATCTGCCCGAAGCTGCATAACGTCCCGAATAAAAAATTATGAATTTTAGTATAAATCTATCACAAGATATTTGATTGCAATTTATGAGTGAAATATGCTTCTGTTGATGGTTTATCGTGCTTTAAATCATATAACAGTATCTCATGATTGATTTATACTGAAATTCGGTCAACACCCGTTGGCCCGAAATTTATGTTACCGAATGACAATAATCCGAAAAGTCTTGGTGAAATTTTGTCTTATTCGCACACGGCTAGTAACGTATAGCGAGATTTCGGATTATTGTCATTCGGTGTAATAAATTTCGGTCCAACGGTGTTTCGGCCTAACCACGGTCGTAAATGCAGGTCTGGAAACTTCAGTGGTGGGGGTGACCCGCTTACGGACCCAAGTTCTAATCAGATTTTCAGCCATAAGATGTCGCCTATAGTTCGGGGTAATATATCATATTAACCTTTGAAAAATATTGGTTTGCTATAAATCCCAATGTATTCTCGATTAATTGTGCCTTGTGGTTAGAACAACGAAAGTCAAAGGGGATATTATTCAACTATATTGATAAAAATGCCGAAATCTTACGTTGTACCAACATGTGAAACGAAGTACCTGCATTATAAATATTAAAAAACATTTGACTGAAATTCATTTTCATTTCAATTTTGATTAGACTGCATCCTTCATAACATTTGAATAGGTAATATACAACACTTATCCATCAGTCGTGGTAGTAATTGACTTTATTGCTTCTCAGCAATAAATACGATTTTCTACAAGTCGTTGAATTTTATAGGTTATGGCAGAGATGAGTGGAGAGATTGCTAACGTAATACTGAAATCGTGGTATGGTTTTTGGACTAGCGACATGATGTGGCAATGATACCAACTAACAAGTGGAACCACACTGATTGGTTAATTCCATTGGATTTCAGAAATTCCGTTCGATCTGAGCAATCATCAAATATTTATTTGTTAGTTGGTATCATTGCCGCGTGATGTAGCTAGTCCAAAAACCATACCACGATTTCAGTATTACGTTAGCAATCTCTCCACTCATCTCTGGTTATGGTCACAAATTACCCCCAGGGTTGGGTACGCATAATACGGTAGGTTTTATGCAAGGAATAATGTGCGCATAAAACTCATGCAGATAATGCAGATAACTAAAGGGGGTTTTCTGCATCATCTTTTTTTATGGTCAAGTTGGGTTATAATTTTAAAACTATGAATTGTTTACCATTTCAACCCCCATAAATATCCATTTCTTATATTCTGAATTTTGAATTTCAAGTCGGAATTAATTTTACAATGTTTTATGCATAATCTGTGCATAGTGAACGCACATTACTTATCTCACGCGCACAGAACCCATCCCTGATTACCCCTGAACCATGGGCGACACCTTATGGCTGAAAATATAATTAAAAATTTGGTCCATAAGCGGGTTACCCCCACCGCTGAAGTTTTCAGACCTGTAACCAGTGATGCCAGGAAAGACGGTGTGGACCGAAAAATCAGCCCCTCTACCGCGCACACGATGAAACTTTCGTATACATGTGAGTCACACGTATACAAACGTGTTATTGTGTGAACAATGGAGGGGCTGATTTTTCGGTCCGCACCGTTTTTCCTGGCATCACTGCCTGTAACGACCGTGCGCCTAACGGGTGTTCACCTGAAATTCATAATTTTTTATTCGGGGTTATGCAACTTCGGGTATATAGCCTTTCAGGTTTCTGAAATTCAGGCGTATGATTTTTAGGGCTTACGATACTCTACCGTACAGAGCGACATTTTGATTCAATTGAATTCATGTTCAATGAAGAAAATCGGTATAGAGAACCATGTTCCTCATATTCAACCACCGAGGGAAAATCCATTGGAAATTATATATTTAATCGAAATTGAAAAAAAAACTCATTTTTTCATCCATCTGTGTATCTATAAAATGTCCATCTGCGCCATCATTCCATTCATGGTATAAATTTGATTGCAATAGGATAACCAGAAACGCAAATACGAGCGGTCGCGAAATTACAATTTTTGATAACATGTTTCCTTTCGCCCTTCCGGTTCTTTGGAAGAGTCAGGCTGAAACTTGTACGAGACCACTATTGAACTGTATATACCTGTGGTAAAAATTTCATAACGATCGAATAATGAAAACAGAAGATGTCCGCGTAATAGCGACATTCATGAAATTTCGAAATTTTTTTCCAAGTTCGGTGCTTACCCTTTTCTTCCCTCACTTCCAATTTGCTTGAAACTTACATCACGCAACCAACACCCCGTGACTTGACTATGCTCGGAGTTTCATGGCATTCGGATGATACAAACCAGCCCCCTCTGACTCATGCATTTTCTCCTAGAAATCCGTTTCACATATTTAAGCTAAAATCCCCAAAAAATCCAGATGGCGATTACATCGTCTTGGCCGAATTATATCCTCAAAATATCAATGTTGCGAAGTGTGGTTTCGTGCAGATTAAAAGTTTACAGATGTAATAGTATTGTTTGTTATTATTTGTCGTTTTCTCTTGAATTTTTTTCACAAAATTGATAGGCCAATTAACACGCAGAGCCCTCTACAACTTTTCGTTCACTTTGTGAGCAGGAGTTCTAGCAGTGTTATGATATTCGTCGAGCTGGGAAATCGCAGCTCGGTCACGTGACTGCATTTTGCACCAACACATGTATGTGTTCTTGTCGGTGAGCGGTTCACCCATAAGAGCGCTCACATGTGTCAGTACAAAACGTAGTCACGTGACCAAGCTGCGATTTCCCAGCTCCATGAATATCACAACACTGAGTTCTAGACAGTCATAGAGGGCTGATACAAACACAAGGAAGGCATGTGTTTAAAATTTTGTAAAATAATGCAGATCGCAAAAAGAATTTTTCAGTTTTCAACCAATGGGGATGAGACTCACACGAGACCACTATCGGATCATAACTAGAACGTGGTATAAGTTTCATAGCAATCGGATGATGGAAAGCGGAGATATACGTGATCGCAAAATCACAATTTTTCGATCAATATTCCGCAATATTCTCGGAACACGTTATCCAATCGATATCAAAATCAATAGGCCTCGTGTCCTCACTAAGACGAACATGTTGGCGAAAAATTATTCCAATCGGAGCATTCTGTGGAGAGTTATCGTGCGCCAAAGAATCGTGTGCACGCACACGCACAGACATTTTTGGGAATCGAATTTTTTCAACGTTGTAAAACGTTTGAGCGTTTGGCAAAGGAGAAATACCCCATCTTATCACAATACTTCGGTTTCCTTATATATGTATAAGGAACATGGAAGTAAAATTGCTCATGTCTCATATCCCGGCGTTAGTAAGAGGATACCAGCGTTTGCTTCGGATCTCTCTTTCTATCTATAGGTTTGTCTTTTTCTGACCAATGTGCTCAGATGGTCAACACTGGTATTCTCTTAAAAAACATATAATCGTTGAATAGTACTAACGTGGGTAATCAAACTCTCTTCTCATCTTCCCATTATCAATTCGATTCGTTGTTTTTAACCACAAATATTAACGATAATAAATAAAAACAACAAAAATTGAAAGCGATCTCGAGAACATCGTGAAGTTCGTAAATGCAAAAAGAATTTGTGTTTCAATTTAATCCAGCTGAATCCAACCACGCACATATACCGCAATCGAACATGAACTGAAAAAAAAAGTTGATTCTTTTACATACTACCTTCTATTGTAAATTTATATCCATTTGCGCCAGAGAATCGAATTGTATACGTATCCTTATTGTTGTGTAGCCGTGGGAAGGGACTGGACGCTGGACGCGAGCGACGGTACAGACAGACGGGATATACCGGTAAGGGAGGGGAGGGCAAGGAAGAATCGAAGCATGCGCCGTTTGACATTTTTGGCACTTAGACGCGACGCAGCTCTCGCGTTCTGTCGTATGTTCTACGTAGACTTTGCAAAGTAGTGGTTTCACCCCAACTAACCTCTTCACGTGTGTGTGCGCGCATATGTGTTTCTCGGTGTCGGTGACTGTCTTTGACTCTCTCAAGCTCTTCTCTCTACTCTCTGTGTCGAATGTGCCGTGCCAGAGTCTATCAGTCGCGTTCCTCCGTTTGTACGTGATCGAGAGATGGAGCTCGAACAAGTAACACCGCAGCTTACTAACGATCTGGTAAGTGTCGAAATAGAATCTCCTCGAAATTTGAAATTCATTCAGCTGGTTAATTTATCGATACGCGTACGGGTTTGATCGCTGCCCTCTTGGGCTATCGTTATGTTACGTTCGCGGACGCAAATTTTTCTAAGTCCCAAAATGGCGTCTGCGACTAAGTCCTACCATACAAGTTGTCGGGTTGGCTTACCTCGGTAGTTATCGAATATTTTGAAATAATAGAATAATAAAAAACGATGCTTTTCGAACGATTTTCAATACCAAACCTCTTTCTTTCCCACCTTATCTATGATTTTTCTTGTTTTTACACTTCCAGGACAAGAAGATCAAAGAGAACAGCAGTGCTACCGAGAACCATAGCGGTAAGTGATTTTATTTTACGTACGAAATACTCGTTGTCGCCGTCTTTCTTTATCTTTGCGAATAGAGTGAAAGAGAGATCAAGTTGAAGTGGTAGTATACAAACGGGGTGTACGAGAACGTTTGTACGAGGAGAATCGTCGCTAGAAAAAATGAGCAACTTGCAAGTTCGTCAACGAAACCTGCCAACGACCCAAGCGCTTCAAAAGACACGTGTTACCTAAAAAACTCACCGACTGTAACGGGGCGTTCATTAAACTTCGACGAGTCATATTCAGTTTGGCCGAAGTCGAATCAGTTGTTAATTGCCAACTCTTTTTCTCTTTGAAATCCTCATCGCGATAACGATGATTTCGAGGCAACACGTCTCGCTTTTTTCAACCATATATTTTTTTTCAAATTTTTTTGTTTTTTAACATAATACATTTTTTTTATCGAGCGAATTTTTAATTAATCTTCGTTTTGATTTTTATTGAAAAATTATCATTTTTCTGTGAATATAAAAAAGTGGAATTCATTCATCGATGTACAAAATTGTGTTTAGATGGCCACCTGAATGGTATGTCCAATGGATTTGATAAAAAGAAGGAACACAAGTCCGAACATAAAGATAAAGACAGAGAAAAGTCTCATAAATCGGAACATAAAGACAAAAGTAGAGACAAGGAGAGAAGTCATAAGAGCGAACATCGTGACAAGGATAAAGATCGACATAAACACAGTTCAAGCTCTTCTTCCTCCAAAGACAAGGACAAGCATGAGAGCGGTAGAGATAAGGATAAGGAAAAGAAGAGTAGTTCTTCGTCCGGTAAAGACAAAGATCACAAAAGTAGCAGCGGCAGCAAGGATAGAGAAAAGGACAAGAGTAGGGATAAGGACAAGGACCATCACCATAAATCATCCAGTTCCAGTTCTAAAGACAAGTAAGCAAAACAATATTATTTCAATTAGTACAAGGATATGAATTTAATTTAGCAACTAAAATTTGAATTCTTTATGGAAACGAATTTTCACTTATAAAAAAAATGGTCGCATTTGCATCTTTGATTTCTTTAATCATCGCTTAACATCGAATAGCGGCATAATTTTTCAGAATTTTCCATAATGCAATTTCAAACTAAAGTTCTAAATGTAATGTATTATTATTTTTTATTGCATTTGAATCCTCTGGAATAACATTTCTGTTTTTCCTAGACATCACAGCAGTTCCAAAGAGAAAGAAAGCTCCGGTAAAGAGAAGGATAAGAGTAGCAGCGGGAGCAGTAGCAAGGACAAAGACAAGCATAAACATAGTTCCAGTTCTCGTGACAAAGACAAAAGTCTATCGTCCAAGGATAAGGACAGAGACAAGAAACATTCTTCGTCTTCTTCTGAAAAAGATAAACATTCCACATCTACTTTGAGTGACAAAGAGAAGCACAGATCTCAAGAAAAGGATAGGCACAGCTCTTCCAGCAAAGACAAATCGCGACATGAGAAAGATAAGGATCGTCATCGGTCTGACAAAGACAAATGTAAGTTTCGTTACAATCAATTTATTGTTGCTATAACAAGTTGAAAATTTGTAAAACATTGATTTGTTCCCTCCATGAAACTTGTAGCCAAACATCGAGATGATAAGGATAAGAAAGAGAAAAGCAAAGAAGAAATCAGAATGGAATTGAAGACAGAGGCGAAAGAAGAAGTGAAAACTGAAGTATACGCCAAACCCAATTTCATAGAAAATCAACTAGATAAACCATCACTTTTTAATCACGAAGAGAATGATGTTGATATCAAGGACGTAAGTTTTATTTGAATGTTTTTCTTGTTTTGATTCAAAAATTGATATTTTATTGTTCACAAATGAACTTAGAATAATTGTTCACTCTCTAAATTCATTTAGAATGAATTGATTCTCAATTACGGTGCACCGAGTATCGAATTATCTATAGATTTGACAAGTGATTGTGTTTGTATTTGATAGAAAATCTTTGAACGTTAGATTTTAAAGTATCGAGAAGTGTCATATGACGTGAGCTAGGGTTAGTCGTTAATCTTCTTTGAGAACAAAATTCTACTAAACAAGAACTATTGGTGCACTGTCCTTTTATCGAATGATTCTATCAAATTATATTAATGGGAAAAACTGTCGGAAAATATCAAATAATTGTGAAATTATCAAAATTCTACTTTAGTGATTCTTTCTTTAATAATATTCACAGGAACCGATCACACAACCTGAACAAGATGAAGACGATGACAGTGGGGAAGAACAACCCTTGTACATAAAAGAGGAATACGACGAAGAGGAATCCATTGTTAAAGAAGAGGCTAGTTTAGATTCGACGGATGGAAATGACACAAGACTGTCAGATCTTCATAACACGACTCTCAAAACTGAAGAGGAATCGGACGAAGATGTGCCTTTGGTGAGACATATACTTCTTTCTTGTTTTTTTCCCCACTATGAGAAATGAAAATCAAACTTTTTAAGTTGAAATAACTATTTTTATCTCCACAGTCTTGGAGAACGACGCCCCAAAATGCTAAAAGAAAAATAGAAATTGACGAAGAAGAAGACGATCTCCCTCTATCCGCGCGAAAGAAACCCAAAAAAGAAACTAAGACCAAAAAGAAAAAGAGGAAATACGAAGAAGACGATGACGAGGAAGACGATGATTTCAAAGAAACGGTACAGGTAAGCTGAATATTATAAATATATTCCAATGTATTTCTCGAATCGGAAACAAAATCCAAAAAATAAGTTGAAATACTTACGATACATTATTTCAGAAACCCAAAAAGAAAACAGCCAAAACACCGAAAGAAGAAAAAACAAGTCCGAGGAAAAAGAGAGAGGAAGAAGAACAAGAAGTGTGGAAATGGTGAGAGAATACTTAGTTTAGTTTAAAAAATATTGACTTAGCTAACACTATTTTAAAAATGGATCGAAAAAAGTAGATAAAAGTTTGGGATACATTGTTTTGCGTTGTCAAATGTATTTTAGAATTCTAGAATTCTTGGAGAATTTTGAAAAAACTTGGAAAGTGATTCTTCTTTGCTGTCTGAAGAATTATTCCTGCATTATAAATGAGTTCAAAATTAGTGTAAAAATATAAGAATGTTTTGACGTAATCCAAACTACATCAAAATAGAAATAACAAACTATAAAAGTTTTGCTTAGCATGGAATTTTTGAATATCAAGTGTCAAAGAGGAGCTAATTTTTTCATATTTGTAATATTTCGATTTTTTGCTTCGTCGTTAGAGGGAAGCTTTGTTATGTTTTTGGGGGAACCGATAATTTTTTCGTCTCCAAACTCGAGGAAAATTTTTGGTTGTGTGTGTGTGTGTGTGCGTGCGTGCGAACGCGGATATTTTCCGTTGCTATTATTCGATCGTCTTGAAATTTGAACCACGGTTATACAGGGTGTTCCAAATGAGAATATAAATGTGAATATCTTCGAAAGGAGTAGTGGAAGCCAAAAATATTTTAGGTGAAAGTTGTTAGGTTCAGAAGGGGGCTGTTTATGGTGACATCAGTTTTTACCTTGAAGTGAGTTTTGAAGGTCATTCGGCAGGTGATTTTTGAACACTTTTTTTAATGGGAACCACTAGTTTTGGTTATGGAGTCGTTTTCTACGTGAAAAAACATGAAATTTTATGTGACGCACTTTTTGTAAGAATCGTATTTTCAAAGATATTGCAGTGACCAGCTAGTGAACTTGTGTTTCGGATGAGACCGAGACTGCTCTCGGTATCGACCCCGAGATCGAGACGAGATCGAGACGAGATCGAGACTGATACGAAACGACCCGAAACCGAGACGATATCTGTCAAGCCGAGAGTCTCGACGATACTTAGTTTCTCGAATGTATTGCCGGCACCAAGAATCTAGACTCGAGACTGAATCAACACCGAGATCGAGACCCGATCAGTCTCAGCGAAACGAGACGATACCGAAACCCTCCCAACGGAATTTGAAAGAATGTCTTAGGTACGCAAATAGCGATGTCGATTCTTTTTTATACGGAATATCGTTAATTCTGTCATCATATTTTCATCGATATTCCATAGAAACCAAAAAGAATCGATTCTGTTCGAGAATCGGCATCACTATCCGCAGTGATGACCGGGTCTCGAAAAAACCAGTATCGTCTCGGTCTTGAGTCGAGATTCTTGGTGCCGGCAATACATTCGAGAAACTAAGTATCGTCGAGACTCTCGGTTTCGGGAAATAATGGCTCGGGTCGTCTCGTATCAGTCTCGATCTCGGGGTCGATACCGAGAGCAGTCTCGGTCTCATCCGAAACACAAGTTCACTAGCTGGTCACTGCAATATCTTATATTATCGATGTGATGAAATGATACCCACGTACTGAGTATGATCCACTAGTGATCCCATATGACTTTCATTTTTTCGCGATTCGCGTTTTTTGGCCATATTTTGCCTCCCCTATGTTCGTATCATCCAAATGCCATGGAACTTTGAGCATATTAAACTCATCAGGTGTTAGTTGTTGGATATGAATTTCAAGTGAATCGGACGTGAGGGAAGAAAGTGATAAGCACTAAACTTCGAAACAGAATTTGAAAATCTCGTAAATGCAGCCATGAAAACGGGACAGGGGAAATTTCGATTTTGCGATCGGCGTGTTTTTCGAATTCTTTTGGGCTTTTTTATGAACACATAGAATGTGTGGAGAATTCTTCCAGAGTTCTGCAGATTTTTTCCAACACAAACGAGGAAGCTGTGTGCCAATTGGCATAGTTTTCTTATTTATATAATATTGACCTGTATGGAAATATTTCGCTGAAAAATGTCTGTAAAAAAATGAAAAAATTCTGAGAAACTCTGAAAAACTCTGAGAATCTCTGAAATTTTGATGAGAAATCTAATATTTTTGGGACATTCTTTACAGACTTTTTTCAGAGTTTCTCAGAGTTTTTTCATTCTTTTTCAGAGAAATAGTAACGAAATTGACCTCTGAAAAAACTCTGACAAAACTCTGATGGATTGCTAACATTTTTCTGACTTTTAGAAAAAAATTAAAACATTTTCAAACACTTTTTCACACATGATATTTGAATACGGCATATGAATGTATTTATTGAATTTCAGGATTTTTCAATAATCAGAAAAATGTCAACAATTTATTAGAGTTTTGTCAGAATTTTTTCAGAGTGCAATTTCGTTACTATTCCTCTAAAAAAGTCTGAAAAAAGTCTAAAGAATGTCCCAAAAATATTAGATTTCTCATCAAAATTTCAGAGATTCTCAGAGTTTCTCAGAGTTTTTTCATTTTTTTTCAGAGATTTTTCATAGTTTTGCAGACATTTTTCATCGAAATATTTCCAGACGGGAAGAGCAAAATGTAACAAGTTTTTATTATTTCTAATACTGCGATTAATCCTATTTTAACAATCGAGTGGACATAACAGTGTCATGATATCAGTCAAATCTTTTCTGACAGATTATTCGAAAATGATACAATATAATCAACAATAAAGGAGTAGGCACAGAAGTGCACTAAGACGCAAAATAGCATAAGCATAACTGGCTGCGCAGAACCTATTTTTGGGGTTCTGCGCATCCCGCTTGTGCTCATGTCAATGCTTACTCATTTATGTGTTTATTTCTTAACGATATAAAAATGATCTGTCCGAAGCGATATTTTGATTATATCGCTTCATTTTCGAACGATTTGTGAAAAAAGATTTTGGCTAGAGCAATCATTAGCCAATTGAAATTTTCCCTAATTTTCCTTACTTTTACGATTTGTTGAAGATTTTTTAGTATAGTTTCTTTTGCTTCCGGCGGTGCTTATTGGATCCGCGCAGACTATGTGATATTACATAACCTAACCTACAAAATTTTTTTTCCTCAGTACAATAAAATTATGATAGATCATGATACGAAATAGTAGGATCAAAATCATTTATCTGCAATCATTATGCTGAATATATAAGATGTTCAGTCGTGTATTACATGACTTGACTAGTTTTACAGTGAAATATTGTAAATTTGTCTCACATCGTTATCACATAGCCGCGTGTGTGGTAATTCTTCCAGATTTGAGGTTAAGTGGTTCACGTAATTTTTCAAAAATACACAAACAATGTAGTAAAAAGTGCACGGAGAAACTGTCACGCAGGTAATTAAAACCGTGTACATTGATGACCAATGTGCAACGAAAAAGCATTTTTTTCGCATTAATCTTCGACACGCTGACACAAACGTCCAATATTTCCATATCAGTCATTGACGTATCGCACACTGAGAATTAACCTGAAAATGATATTTTTTAGTTTCACATTGGCCACCGATGCGTAAGTTAACCAAGACACAAGTTCTTCCGTATGAAAGTTTCTCCATGTGACAAAGTGTGTAAAAACAAAATCATGTGCACGTGTACGTGTATATTCATGTTTCAGGTGGGAAGAAGATAAAAAAAGTGATGGAAAGAAATGGACATTCTTGGAACACAAGGGGCCTGTCTTTGCTCCACCTTACGAACCGTTACCTCCGAACGTTAAATTCTTCTATGACGGCAAAGAGATGAAACTGAGCCAAGATGCGGAAGAAGTTGCAACCTTTTACGCTCGTATGTTGGATCACGATTATACCACCAAAGAAGCGTTCAACAAAAATTTCTTCCACGATTGGAGAGAAGTTATGACGGATGCGGAAAGGTCCAAGATAAAGGACTTACACAAATGTAACTTCAGAGACATGCACACGTACTTTATTCAAAAGAGCGAAGAAAGAAAAGCCATGACTAAAGAAGAGAAGAAGAAACTCAAAGAACAAAACGAAGAGTTGCAAAAAGAATATGGTTTCTGTTTGATTGACGGCCATAAAGAGAAAATTGGAAACTTCAAAATAGAACCTCCCGGTCTGTTCAGAGGTCGGGGTGAACATCCGAAAATGGGTAAACTCAAAAAACGGATTGTACCTGAAGAGATTTTGATCAATTGTTCGAAAGATTCGGTTATTCCCAAACCACCTCCCGGTCACAAATGGAAAGAAGTTAGACACGATCCTAACGTCACGTGGCTTGCTTCTTGGACCGAAAATATTCAGGGGCAAGTGAAGTATATCATGTTGAATCCATCGAGTAAACTGAAAGGAGAAAAGGATTGGCAGAAGTACGAAACTGCGAGAAAGTTGGCAAAATCCATCGACAAAATTCGTGAGGAATACAGATCGGATTGGAAGAGTAAAGAAATGCGTATAAGACAGAGAGCCGTGGCTCTTTACTTTATCGATAAATTAGCTCTCAGAGCCGGTAACGAGAAAGACGAAGACCAAGCCGATACCGTGGGTTGTTGTTCGTTGAGGGTAGAACATATTGAATTGCACGAGCAAAAGGATGGCAAAGATTATGTTGTTGTGTTTGATTTCCTTGGTAAGTTCGACAAACGTTTAATACAAATTCAATGCTTAAATTTTGCATCAACAATTCTGTTTTTCTTTCGTCTTTTTCAGGTAAGGATTCTATAAGATATTACAACGAAGTACCGGTTGAAAAACGTGTATTTAAAAATCTTCAGCTCTTCAAAGAGAACAAATCTCCTGGAGATGATTTATTCGATCGTCTTAATACGAGTGTGATGAACAAACACTTGAACGAACTAATGGAGGGACTCACCGCCAAAGTATTCAGAACGTACAACGCGTCTTGGACGCTACAACAACAATTGGATAAATTAACCAACCCCGATGACACGGTAGCGGAAAAAATCTTGTCATACAACAGAGCTAATCGAGAAGTTGCTATTTTATGTAACCATCAACGTTCAGTTCCAAAGACTCACGCAAAATCCATGGAAAATTTGAAAGCAAAAATAGAGGCTAAAAAAGAACTAATTGCCGACGCGGAAGTACAAGTAAAAGACGCTAAACGAGATGCCAAACATGGTTCGATGAAAGAAACAATGTAAGTTATTATATTTCATTCGATACGATGAAAAATTACGATTTTGAATTTTATGTGTTTTCTCTTTCTGTTATTATGATAATTCAGGGTTTATGAAAAGAAGAAGAAAACTCTTGAACGATTAAAAGAACAATTGACGAAACTAGAAGTTCAAGCGATCGATAAGGAAGAGAATAAAGAAATTGCGTTGGGAACTTCCAAGCTTAATTATCTTGATCCTCGAATCTCCGTGGCATGGTATGTTCTTTTGAAATTCGAATATTTATTCTGTTCTTAATTGAATTTTTTTTCTCTTTTTCAGGTGTAAAAAGCATGAAGTTCCCATTGAAAAAATTTATAACAAAACTCAGAGGGATAAATTCAGATGGGCGATAGACATGGCTGGGCCTGACTATGTCTTTTAACCCCTTCAAGTTTTGATCGTTCTAAATGCCACGTCAAAAACTTCCTTGCTCATTGTGTGTAGAAAATTTTTGTTGTTTTTAGTATCAGACGAAGTGAAGGAATAATATATATATATATATATATATATATACATTTCATATATATATATATATAATTTTTTACATTTACAAAGTAATCGTTAAAATGTAAAGAGACACTTTTCAAAATGCGGTGTATACTGTATGAAATTTTAGTGAAAAAGACTTTCTTATTCTATGTATAATTAATATTAATAATCCGTCATCTGATCACTTGGCAATGACTTGCATAGGAGAATTATAGAGTGATCGCGATACGTCGTCTATAATTATGAAAGCAAAACTGAAATGAGATACGTTGAATTAGCTCTATTATAAATATGAGGGGGACGAAAAAAAGAATGGGGAAAACGTCATTTTATTCATCGAACTAAAGTTTTGTGAATGAATTGTGGGTGGAGCAGGAAAAAATAAGTTAGATAGAAATTCTTGTGCGTGCAAATTATTAGGGAAGTTATATTGAAATTGATATTTGTCTGAATATGTTTAGATAAATACTCGAGTCGTTATTTTGTAAATAAGTGGTATTCATTGAAAATTATGTATTAGTCATTCGTGCAAAATAAAATATAGTTTATCTGCCGAGTGGGCAGTTTACATTTTATATTATTTGAATTTTGAATTTAATTATTGTATTGTATAAGAGGAAGCGAAGAGAAGGAAACCGCGGATATCAGTCACGATAGTCATTTTTGAATGGCGTCGATTGAAATAACATTATAGAATATTTAAAAATATGTGTATACATATATCGTCATTCGATTACATATTTTTTAGTAAAAAACAAAAAAAAAACTGAAAAAAATGAAATCTCGCGGGGGAAGGTGATTTATAGTGAATTTTGAATTGATCTTGTGAAGAACACAAAGAACTTGCACTTGAGAATTAGAGAATGTCTTTCGATGTAATTTATGTTTCATCGAATAACAATATAGGTAAATTATCGATGAATGTAAAAATAAGGTGTGCTTTCCATTTTTTTTTGTTTTTCTTTTTTCAGGGTGTACAAATTTTGTACCCTCGCATACAGTCTACAACTCATACACATATACATAATATACATACTTACAAACAAATCTAATGTAATTTTCCTAAGCTTTCGAATAAGATGCATGATTAGTAAAGCAAACTGTACTCTTGTATTATGTCCATGTATTAGCAATAATCAATCGATGCCATTATGAATTTTGGCCTTTCAATTGAATTTGACATGAATGCAAATTTTAGTAATTTGATTATCGAAGCTCCAAGATATGAGATCTATTTTATGCCTTACGTTGGATGGATTCAAATTCCGATAGTTTTCTGTTTTACCGTAATTGAAGAGGAAAAATGCACTTTTCAACTGGTATTTGAATTCTTCTGATTATGAACAATCAACGAGTTTTTGATGATTCGTACATCTGTTTTGTTTCATTTCATATTTTGTATATCGCGTATAAATCTAAGTATTAAAATTGTGAAAATAATATGAATAAATGAGAGAAATCTTCATTGTATACATCAATAATCAATTACGTCTTTTCATTCAGATTCATTTGACGTGTAAAAAGGAAGAATAATCATAATGGACTTTACGAGTGGAGAATAACAACAAACGAATTGTGTAACATTGAATAAGTTGAATGTATTCTACATAAATCGTACTGAATATCTCATGATCATTCATAATTATGAAACTATATATTTATAAAAATGTAATTTTAATTGAATTTACGTGTGATGATTGGAACAGTGGTTTTTGATATAAACAACAAAAATAATGGAAACGAAAGGAACGCGCATGTCTTTTCTCCTTCTGTATCCCTTAGTATAATTCAAAAACATTTTTCAATCAATCGATCACTCAAAGACCACTGTAGAAGACTACTTTAGACTGCCAATTGTTATGCAATTAATTTTTCTCATTCATATCAAAATAAGATGCATATAAAATTGATCATGTACTGCACACTTGGTTCTATTTTTTTTTTCTTTTTTTTTTTTTATTCAATTTCAACTGGTTGTGGTGATTAGATCAATTTATATTTTTAAGAAAATGAATATACGAATTTCACCGCGTATACATGAAAAACTTTTGTATGTTTACACTTTGCGGTGAAATAAATTATTTTAAGAAACAGGATATGCGTTTTATATAGCAATTTAAAGTACATTATAAGCGAATTCAATTGAGAATTTTTGTCTAAGATAGCCTTGAATTACAAATATTTATTTGCACATAACACAATATTCAGTTGAGGCGTGAGAAAAATTCAATAGAAAAATAAAAAGAAAATGTTTTCAATTACACGTAACAGGACCGGCCTGCTTAAGTTAAGAATGTATGTGTTGCAAGCATTACTATATATCTGTACAGTACTGGAACAATAAAAATCTAAGTATAGAAAAAATTATACAAATTATTGGCGTTTGTTTTTCACGTTAATTATAATAAGATAATTTAATTAGTTTGATTGAAAAAGAAGTACAAAGATTTCACTTTGCAGGATGAATTACGAATTATTCATCTAATTTTTCATGAAATCTTCAATTATTTCAATTTGAAAAATTAAATTATGTTGTTTTTTGTGGTAAAGGAAAACAAATCACGTACACTGTTTTGTTGTTTTTAATGGAAACATGTCTCAAGATTTATATAATACTAGATAAATCTCTAAATAATATCCTAACTGGAACAGAAGTTATGTGAAGAATAATGTAGAATGTCTGTGGAGAATTCGGATTAAAAAAACATCCTATACAGTAGGATAAGATGGGTATCAGAGATCAGCACAGCACAATAAAATTGTGGCTAATTGGAAATGAATTGGCGTGAGAAATATCCATCGATCATTTTCCAACAATATTATTATTAAACTGTTATTTTATAATATAAAATGTGGTCATCAAATCAATTATAAGGCGAAATAAGATATGAAATATAAAATCTTGATATATTAATTGCACGATATAGATTTTTTTCTTTTTCCTTAACCATCATGCCGTAACATGATTAATAATAATAATAATAATAATTTGTTGTTGTATAAAGACTAGACTATGCTTAAATCACCGTTTTGTAGTTACGCTTATGAATTTCCTTCCTACGTAAATAAGATAAAAATTGTAACTATTATAAATTATTATTTTACTAAAAATTGAATATTGAATAGAAATATTCGTTTCCTATCAACACCCCGTCATCAATTTTTTTAATTCTGCGACTCTTGAAGATTCCCAATTAAAACATGTGTTTTCTGTTTTAAAATTAAAGATCGCGTTTAGACACAAAAAAAATGATGAGATGATGAAATATTAGATATAAAATTTGAACATTTTTCGAACTTTTCCTACCGAAAGGAGGGCAATAGAAAATCCTAAAAAAAAGCTTACCGAAAGTATGGCGACAAACAATTCTAATTGCCTTTGGTATTCGAATATAGCTAACAACAAAAAAGAAAATAAAACTCGTAGACCCGAGACATCCGAGCAAGAACTTCTCATCACAACCACAGAAAAAACCAAGGTTCAATGAAAATTTTCATTCGGGATCGGTTTCTCCTTCGCTAATCGGTAATACGGTTACCGATCCAGCAGCAATCACTTTTGCTTTGTACGTTTCTGGTTCGAAATAGCGAATAGGAACCTAAAAAACATTATTCCATTTTACGATATCAATAAAATAATTAAATCATCATGATATTGAATGATTTAAGCTGCTTACCTTGGAAAATCGTTAGATATAGCATGCTCGGAAGTGCTAAAGCAAATATGATCACACACACCCATCATGCCTCCACAGCTCATTATTTATGATGCCAAAAAACGTATGATTTTTCTCATTATTTTTGCAAGGGATGACCGGAGGTTTAAGAACAATTCTTTTATGTGTCACACTTAATCGATGATATTTTAATTATCGTAAAATGCGTTAGCAATTCACTATTATTATCTCCCTAGTGAAAAAAAAACTTATCCGAATTCCACAGAAAATCTCTGAAAAATTCTAAAAAAACTTCAACTTTATTGGACATATTTTTTCACCAGGGCTATGATCTGTATTACCACAATGACTTGATGGAAAAACAATGCATGCTCTATCCCTGGTGAAAAAGACTCCTTAAAATCCTATTAGAAAAAATCAAATAATAGGAAACAAGCCGTGCTTTTCTCAGCTATCCCATTATTTCCCATCACCTTTTTCAAAATCAAAAGTTTGAAATTTAATAGAAGAATCTATGGAAACTCATTAAATCTCACTAAATATAAATTTTGAGCGTTTGGTACTGTAATAATTCATTCCAATAAACGCCAATGTTAATGATTAATGATTTATATGGAATCCAATGATATCAAACAATTATCCAAAAACAAAGGTTCGATTTGGCAGCTCAGAATTGTGATGAAAACTCATCATTTAAAATTGAGGAACCGATAGTCAAGCCCTTTTATAATTCTTCAATTCATTATTCTCATTTTGACTCGTGAATGGTCAAAAGTGGCATCGCGTGAACCGCGGAACAAGTTTTTGTTTGTTTCCATCCATTTCCATCGAACTAACTTCATTAAGGATATGAGCATTATGAAGAATTGTAATTATTCTCAAGAGTAACAGTACTATCGATTACAAGATGTCACTTTTTTACAATGCATGCGTTAGAAAATAATTGATTTCAGGATTATAAAGGGGCCTTAATTCTGAACGATGGGTTTTTATCGCAGTGTTGAACTGCAAAAGTAAACCTTTATTTCGTGGGGCGACAGAAATTCGAAAATCGATTTCAAGTGGCCATTGAATTGATTCAAAGTACAACGCTCTTGAAAACATATCAATGGCAAAGTTATTTGAATTTGAATGTAATGAAATTCAAGTGCATTGCCCTTTGGATCCGTTTATGATGGATTCTTTTATTTTAATGATTGAGCGATGAAGAGAAGAATGGGAGTCAATGATCTTCCATATATTTTTCCATTGAATTTCAAAAACTTTAATAGGAAATAAGGTGTAAGTGACTAAAGCACATCTAATTTCCTGATAGAATTTAAGGGGTCTTTTTCACCAGGAGTATTGTGGGATATTAATCTGTGGCCCAAGATTACGCGATCCTCTTTCCCATAATTTTACATTTGGAATCACAGTAGTTTCGCATATACAATACATTCGATAACTTTAATATATATATATATATTTTTTTTTCTTCTTTGAGCGAATTACAAGTCTTTTAGTTCAAATACATAAGAATAAAAAAAAAGAAATTAAAAAATTTTACACAACCTCTGTGCATAAATAATGTCGCAACTGATAAATTATTGATCTCTAGAAATAAATCTCACATATTTAAATAAAAAAATATACAACATATCAGATCTAACTAGAGTGAGTTCTCTTTGTTTCAACATATCACATTATTGATAGAAACAAACAATACTGAACGATATATCTTATCGTCTTTGGCATTTGCTTATGAATACTTAAACTTTGTACGAATTTATACGTATCTCATATAATTCCGTGAATAATGACGATAATATTATTAATCTAACGCAGCATCTACAGCTTTGTTCATTGGCATTTGTTAAAACTGTATTGTTAAAAAGATACTAATGAATGGCCGTCGCTATGCCGTTACATTGGAAATAATACGAGTCATTGAAAATGGCAACAAATTCAATCATTCATGCCATAATATCGTGTATCTCGAAAAAATACAAGCGTTGTTTTGGTGAATCGAAATTCAAATAAGAATAGAGAGAGAGACAGAGAGAAAAAAATTCTCACAAATGGAGTCCACACTCCGCACGCTTGTATTCTCTCTATTCTTGTATTTTTTAGTAATATTATTCAGTGTACATACATATGGTTATGCAATTACTCATTATAGCTTGTATTAATTATCACAAAATCTAATGAAACAAAAAATAAACTATCACGCGTTAAATATTGGAATTTTTGATCATTATACGAAAATGATGATTGTAACTTTATAAACTTTGGTGAGATTTAGTCTCGTTGATAACGATGATAATAATAATAATAATAGCTATGATAATAAAATAATAATAATCATAATAATGCTGATTAATCTGTGGATATTCTTTAATCACTTAACGCCGAAATTTTGAATCCTCTAAAATAATCTAGCATATTCCAAAGCCACGTAACTCAAAGATTCGATTTCGAGAGAGATTTGCTGAGAGATTCACAAAAATATTCAAAATTACAACTGAAATTTTCTCTAAGTTTGAATAATAATTGAGGACAGTCATTAACAAAAATAAAGTAGTAGTAGAAATGATGAAAAGTTGAAGCTGTGCCCCGGACATGATATGGCCGGCATTAAGTGGTTAATCTCATAGAAAAAAATATATATGGAATGCATCGTGTCCCCAAAAGAACACAGGTCTCACATGTAAGTTAATAAAATTCACGTTTACAAAATGTCCACATTTTTCGAACCTTGATGTTCTCTTGGGGATAATTTTCCCTCCTCGTTTGGTTATTCTTATCACTAAAATTCAAAAAGATTTAGGAAAAATACGATAGGAGATATAAAATCGAGAAACGACGGCATATAATAATACGTAAAAAAATGATCTATCTGATCGACAGTTCATGGATCGTACATATATATATATAATATATATACCATAATAACATGTCTTTTTCTAATCTTGTTATTTTATATAAAAAAGGGGAATCGCATTCAAGGCTCAGACGTTTCACGATTTCGATCAACTATCTGAGAAAGTGATTAAAAGATTAATAACAATGGCATAACATTATTAAACATAAGCCATCTTGCGTTCAAGATTAGCATCAACAGCGTTACACGTCAGATGATTAGCATTGGTATCACAATGATCTACCTTACGAACGATGTTTGGACATTCTTTCTGAATACGAGCCCAATCCAAGGGAGCTCGTTTCGCGAACGGACTCGTCGAGCACAGTAACAAAAACTCGTACGTGAGTTCTCTGATTTCTGAAAACCACAAAAATTTTCTATTTTAATTATTTTACATCTTGTTTCGTTGAAAATTGGATGATTCAATGATTTGTGTTCATTCGGGAAGAGAGAAAGACCTCGCAGAGAATTCACATTAAAAAACATGAACAGACACACTTATGGAATTGATTTTCATAAATTCATGTGGTATTCTTGAAAAGTTCTCGAGATACGGATAGAGAATGCATGTGAAGTATTCGCAAAAAGCACCACTCGTTATGATTTCTTTGTGAAATTTCAGAATGCAGTACTGGTCTCCCTGGTGAACAAATTTTTCTGAAAATCTCTGAGGTTGAGGTTGAGTCAAGAGTTTTTCAGAGGATTTCTGCTATACTGGGCGAAAAACTTGATTCTTTTTAAAAAATTATTTTTTCATCTCATACAGCATCACAGGTTCAGAAGGATTCTTATAGAGTTCATAAAGAATACAATCAGGTCAACATAATTCTTGATGAATTTTTTTGGGACAGTGGTGATGTGTGGAATGCCATCCGACTCAGGAAAATTTTCTGAATCGAATGGTACAAGAATCTCATTTTTGACAAAGAATTGAATTAACCACTCTTTTGCTTTGTATGTACGGCAGATTTCAGAGGTGTTCATGGTTTTTCAAAGAGTTCCAGTGTTTTTCAGATGTACTCCTAGATATTCAGAGATATTTTCAGTAAAAACAACGTGTCCGATAAGCAAGTTTTTCAGAATTTTTCAGTGAAATTCAGAGATTTTTAGAGAAAGTTTCTTCACCAGGGAAGGAACGCAATGATTTATATTTCATCTAGACACACAGTTATTTTGATGAGACTCTTTGAACAAAATCTCAGCAAACTGTGATCGAAAGTTTAGAATTCCTTATGATGACTTGAAAGATTAACCTTTTTGAACCGATGAATTGCTATCGGGATTCACAACAAGAGGCTTGTACGTTTCTTCGCTCTCTGAAGTATTGGCGCTCTCCAGACTTGGATTTCGTTCCAAAGAATTGTTGTTACTTTGAGTCAATGGTGTTTTAGGTGAACTCTTCTTCACCAGATCTAAGGATTCTTCTTCGAAATTAAAATATTCTATACCAGGATTGAAATTATCCGAGTCACCCAGAAAATATTCGTCCAAAACTAACTTTGCAGTCTAAAAATAAAAGAAAAAATTGACAAAAATACGGAGAGTGTTTTTGAAAAGGTTCAAATTTGTGGCAAATATTTCGTCGACTCACCCAGACGAGATCCAGATTACAGCCGATGATTTTGAGGGATTGGTTCCCGACTGTAACGGTGTGTTTGTATTCGCCTATACTGGCGTCGTTTGTGGAAAAGCTGTGGAGGAGCGAGGATCGCGAACGTAAGCTTCGCGCTTGACTGTGATGCTGTAATCTACCACTCTCGTCGGACGCGCTACTGTTCAAGGAAGAACTTGAACCTCCTATTCCTCCTTTGTCTCCTCCAGTTTGCTCCAATCGCACCGGCGATGCATTTCGTTTGATCGTGTCTTCAATTAAATCCTTCGCGTAACTATTTTAAATATAAAAAGACAACAACACGCGAATCAATATCGATCGAAATAGGATATTTAATTGTTATCATCATTCATATTATTGATATGAAATTATATATTATTTACTTTATCTTGTCCTCGGAAGTGCCAGTAATTTGGACAAGTCGTTCTTTAGCTCCGGGGTTCACTATAAACATACATACGATTATAAACAACTTGGAAGCATCGAATTTGTTTGTTTTGTGCTTGTTAATAATTAGCACATACGCTTGTATATAATTAAACGTTATGTCTTCCTTTCCACAAAATTCATACATTGATATTTCAACAATGTCCATTGTTCAATTCTTTTGAAAAAACTGTTGAAGGATTCAATATCATTGTCGCTGGATAAGAAAAATGGATTATCAAGGCAAATTAATTGGATTATCAATCAGCGGAGCGTCACATCAGCCAAGTCATCTCTTGCAAACTACTCTCAATCTTATTTATACATATATTTCGAAATTTCAAATTCATTACTCTATGTATGAAGTGCGTTGTTTTCAATTAATGAATAAAACAAATATTTTATTAGAAATTACGTATAGCGGAAGTTCGATTCGTTCAATGTTCGAAGCCTCGTCATGCATTGTTAATTAAAATTACAAAACAAAAGATTGTTATAAGGGATTATCAATCATTTCCTTTTCTACTTCCTCATTCTTTTATGATTGAAAAAACACGAATAAATAAAAAAAATCCATTCAGTTGTATCTTGATGAAGTATTGAATACACGTATGTTCTGTTTAAACAAGTAAATTGATTCTCAATTTATTCCCGGAATTAAACATTCGATTTAAACAAAACTGTTTGCACATCTGTTTTTGAAACATAACATTGAACTTTTCATTTGTGAATATTTTCTTTTAATTTTCTCTCATTCGTTCAACAAACTGAAGATCAATTGTGAGAAATTAAATGAAATCAATTCCTGTCTTTTCCTACCAAAAAAGTTGAAATTGGAGAAAAAAAATATTTTACTTATCAATGATGTATTATATGCACAGTGTTGTGTTTTGAATGAAGATGTTGCAACATTTATCAATTACGTTTATCAAAGCTTAAATTTTGAAAAAGTTAGAGCTCAGTTGAAAAGCCCTATCCTTTCAGCATCCTGTAAATTTCCCAAAAATTTGTTAAGTGAAATTAAGTTCTTTAAATTGAATATTGAACGTGTCATTCAACGTATTAGCCACTTCGCTGATTATTATTATTATTAATATTATTATCATTATTATGCACGAACACAATGCTAGAGCAAGCTGTTTTTGCATTTCACTCTCGTTTACCTCGCTGGAAGGAGATGATTGTCTCGCTGAGCTCTTCGATCATGTGAACCCGCCGCCCTTTTATTCCCATCACTATATTTTATAGGCAAATTATTTTCTTTAAACAGGCTGCTTTTTCAACGAATTTCAGGAATAATAAAGTGAAAAAATAATCGTGACTATTGTAAATTTCAATATTTTCTCCCTTTGTTTCAAAGGTAGTACACGGAATTTCGTAAAATCTCGTAAAAAATGATCTCACCCTTTCCGGAATCGCTGTTCCTTATAACGACCTCGTGTTTACAAAAATTTTTTCCTGGGATACGCGTGGGTTTTGAGAATTTTCCACTGTTTTTGATGACTTCGCCTGGGCCCAAGACTGGTGTCGTTGGTTGATGTTCGCCTCCCCAAGTGGGCGACATAACATTCAATCCTGGAGATAAGGGATTGGTTGATATGTCGGGAACTACGGGTTCCGGCTGGAAAAACGTCCATTTCCGATACAGTTCGTGCACTTTTATTCATACAGAACACGCATCACAGATTTTCGAATTGAATTTCCGCGAAGACGCGGAGTATGGAAAATCGGTGATCGTTGTTCTGTTCGAGTTAATTTCTATCGAAATCAAATTAATATTCAAATATATGCTGTAAAAATATTATGTATTATGATTAAAATTTTCTTCACCCGTAATATAGTGAAGTGCTTTGAAATTGATTGAGAATACATTAACATGCAAAAATTTTTTTACAATAATTAAGCCTACAAGCTCCCCGATTTCTCTGCAAACAGAATCTGCCTACCCTACTGCTCCTCTTTTATCATTGTTTTAAAGATGAACAAAGGTTTTTTTCACAAAAAATGCAGTCAAAAATTGATAGACTTTCCATCTACTTCTGTCTGGCGTATCAAATTTGAAAAATCCCCTTAGAAACTGACAAAAATTTCATAATCGATTTCGCTTGATATTTCTGAATTGAATGATTCAATTGAAGGAGTGCTATGATAAATTTGTCTACCATAAAAAATGTTTTACGCTAATAATATTTAATTAATTACATCAAATTTTTGATCAAAATGAATATAATTAGCACTCAAGTACTTTAAAACTGAAGTCGAATTTTTTGATTGATTCAATTAATTGGATACTAACGGTATACCAATTGTGCAGGGGAAAAAATCGACCAGATAACACCCTTAAATATCGACAAAAAAAATATTGTTCAACAGACTTCAACCAGTTGTGAAAAGACAATTGAAAACCCTGATATACAGGTAAAAAATCTGAAAAAATAAGGAAATCCATCAAAATCAAGCAGAAATTTTCCAACAGATTCTAAGGGGCATTTTAACTATAGGGTACAGGCCTACGATGCGTTACTTTGGTAAAAGGCAGTAAAGTAGAAAAAGTGAAATCAGAGAAAACTGAAATCTAGATTTCGAATATTTTTACACTAAATTAAAATTTTTTTTATTCAAATAATTGAATGATTAATAATATATCACATGACTTTACACGGAGAGAAATTTGTAGTTATATTTATTCGAGGATTCCTCACAAATTTACTATGTTTTCTAGTTTCGGAGGAACAGACTGTTTTTACAGTTGAATTCACTGTGGAACATAGTGAATTTAGAATCGATTGAAATAAGTTTCAAACATAGAACAAATTACAATGTTTCAAAGTAGAACAGAATAGTCAACGTATTAAATTGCATCGTGATAGTTAACGTCATTCATGACAATCTAACATAGTAAATTTTTCTGATAAATATGAAAAAAATTTCTTTAGGGGTTCAATAAAATTAGACGAGCCAAGAAGACGCCTATAAACAAATTTTCATTCTGCAGGAAGTTTTCATTCAATTAAAATGGAACTTCGTAGGTTTATTAAAATAATATTGAAGTATATAAATGCATTTTTTTTGGTAATTTTTCATCTCAAAATTGCGGTTATAGGATAGCTCAAAGACAATCCATAAAAAAAATTTGCGGGAACTCTGGAGGTCGGAGTTTCTGTTTGAAACATGCCACCAAGAAAACTGTTGTGCAAAATATTTATAATTTGTCGTTAAACGTGAACAGAATGAAAAATAGTGAAAGTCCAAAGATTGGCGGAGGTTTTTCGACAAAATTGGTGATCGAAAAAGAAAGTTTCCAGTTTTCTTAGGTTTACCGACCAATTGTAACTATTTTTCACAAAAGTTTTTTTAGTGGAATGTTTCAAATAAAAACTCCGATCTCAAGAGTGCCCGCAGATTTTTTTATGAGTGATCTTTAAGGGGATACAAGCCCTGACGATGTAACCCGAGCCAAATCTTTTCTGAGAAATTATTCGAAGATAAAGCAATAAGAGGCAAATATTACTGTTTACAGACCATCTTGATTGATTAAAGAAGGTCTGTACAGAGCGATATTTCCATTTCGTTTCTACGTTTTCGAATAGTTTGTCAGAATAGTTTTTGTCGTGTCCTTTTCTAATCAATGCTTCTGGTTGCATCTGCAGAAGTTGCTGGTATCACCTTAAGCTATCCTATTTTGCGATAAAAAATTACAGAAAATATTTATTTGTATATTTTGATATTATGTTAACAAACTTACAAACTTCCAGTTTAATTGAATAAGAATTTCCTGATGAAAAAAATTTTTTTAATACGTCTTTTTGGCTTGTCTAATTCTAATGACCCCCTTAAATGCTTCATAGTACCATGTGTCTAATCGCTTGGGATATTTCAGAATTGTATGTATGTATAATATGAATGTATGTACAGGGCGTCCAAGAAAATATTCTGAACCTTCCAAGGAGTAATTCCTGAGACAAAACTGAGATTATTTTTTGCTTTTTCAATAAAATAATTCCTGGAAATGCCCCTACATGATTGATTGAAATCAGCTCTGAAACTAAGGATTTCGTTCAGAGGGAAAATTGTCTTTGATTTTTCTGAGAAATCACGCCTTGAAAGGTTTTGGAATTTTTTTGGGACATCTAGCATACATAAACATATACATATACATATACATATACGATATATGATTGTATACATTAATTAAAAAATGTTTTAATAATTACATACGCATGCATATAAGGGTGTTCCAGGACTCTTGGGCATTCTTCAGCGAGCATAATCTTCAATTGATTCTGAGTAGATTTTTAATTTGGAAGATTTGAATCTAAAGTTCTATTTTCTGTGTTTTCTTCAGAACAAAACCTCATCAATGGAGATCACTTGAATTGAGAAACATGAACTTTTTCTCAAATTGTAACTCAATCTTTTACAGAATTCGCGTCAACTCAACTGCCGGCTCGCGTCGGCGCAGTACTACTGTATTCTTTTTCATATCATGGAATTTACTACGCCCTCTATGCGAATTACAATGTTTGTATCGTAAGATTTGAACGAATTTGAAATAATATTTTCAAATATTCACTTTCGCCATGAAACATAGTAATTTTATATTACAACATAGTAAAACCTTTCATGGAAATTGTGAAATCAACAAAGGTTCCATTTCCAATTTGTGACGAGTTTCCTGTGAAATTTATTTTGATATCGATTACATTGAAATGATTGAAAAATTGCTATGTGCTTGTAGTAGAAGTAACAATTTATATAGCATTGATGGAAATATAGCCTCGTGAAATTCATTAGAAAGTCAATCTGTTCCTCGGAAACAATAATGACATAGTAAATTTGACTACAAATTTCTCTCCGTGTATGAAAAGTCATTCAAGTGTGATTTCATGCCATAATCAATCAAGAAGCATCAAGGGTCATGAAGGATGGAGTCCTTGAAAAAATGGGCTAACTTTAGCTTCGTACTTTCTGAACAACTGAGCAATAAACACAAACTTCAAATCTGCAGTGATAAAGTGCAGCGCTAAAATTGAGCTTTGAATATTAGATTGGAACTGCAAATAATTATAAACATATCAACCTACAAAAGTCAATAATTTTTATAACAAGTTTTCTCATGTTTAATTTATAAAAACGATGAAAATTTTCTGATCATTGCTTGGTTGTTTAAAAACTACGCAGCAAAATTTTGTTAATTGTTCTAAATCGAAAAACGGTAATTTTTTATTTACTGCCCTTTTATTCTGTAAAACAAAATACTACTGTTTTTACGCTTAGGAAATGTAACCAATATCCAATACATAATAAACTTAAAGACTTATTTTAAACGCATGAGAAATGTACGTGTAAATGTATGTTATGCATAAAAAACTCTGCCAGTTGGCACATAGCTTCCTCGTTATTGTTGAAAAAAATCGTGAAACAATGCCGATTGCTAAAAAAATTCTTTTTCGCATTTCTCAACCGATTGAGATGAAACTCATATGGGACCGGTATGAGACCATACCGGAACCGTGGTATACATTGCATTGCATTGCATTGCATGCTCGAGTCTCATCAACAACATCGCCACCAAGAGATCCGGAAACAATGTTTTCGCAATCCACAATATTTACACGTTTCCTTTCCCTGTCCCATGTTTTTCTGTAACGATCAGGATAAAACTGACATGGGCCCACTGTCGACACCACGTGAAACTGTGGTCAAAATTTCATAACGATCGAATGATAATAACGAAAGATATCTGCATGATAGCAGTATTTTCGAGATTTTCAAATACTGTTTTAAAGCTTGATGCTTACCGTACAACTAATGCCTCCGGGATTGGATATGTTCAAAATTACATGGCATTTGGATGATACGAACATGGGGGAAGTATGTTTTCAATATATTGTCAAATAACAGGGAACTCATGTGGGAACACTATTGGATCACAACCAGAACGTGGAAAAAATTTCATTCCAATCGGTTAACGAGAAGCGAAGACATGCTCGGTCGCAAAATCATAACTTTCGATAACATGTTTTCTCTCCCTGTCCCGTTTCTCTTGAAGAATCAGGTTGAAATTCATATGGGACTGCGATCAACACTACATAAAGCTGTGGTAAAAATTTCATGCAGATTGGATGATAGGAACCGAATTATTATTCGCATGATAACGATGTTTATGAAATTTTCAAATTTTGTTTAAAAAAATTAAAAATCTCCTAGACCAAAATGTTCCTCAGAATCCTTGGAACAATTTTGTTACCGTGTCTGTCTGTCTGTGTGGCTGTAGCCCCCCCCCCCCCCTAAGTTTCGTACGCGCATATCTCTCGTTCTGCTTATCCAATCGTTTCGAAATTTTTATCACAGTTGTGGACGAGGATGATAGTGGTCCCACACAAGTTTCAACCTGATTCATTCAGAAGAATTGGGTGGATGAGAAGAACTCTGACAAAAAATGAACATTTTGCGTACGCGTGTATCTTTGCTTCCTATTATCCGAATCCGATCAAACTTTAACCACGTTTTAGTCATGACCCGATAGTGGTCACATATAAGCTTTATCCAAATCGTTTGAAAACTGTGGAAAATTTTTCTTTGGAATCTGCATTTTTTTTTTAAGCATGTCTTCCCCATGTCCATATTATCCGAATGTCTTGGAACTCTGAGCATATTCGATTTCCGAGATGTTAGTTATATGATATAAATTTCGGGCACATTGGAATTGGGGGGAGTAAAAAAAAAGCAAATCAGGTTCCTTTTTATCTGTCTATTTGTCTGTGTGTATCTAACAAATTTGCGAACGTGTATATCTTTTGTTCGTATTATTCGATCGTGATGAAATTTTCACCAGAGTCATGTGCAGTGTTGATAGTGGTTCCATATAAGTTTCAACCTCACCGTTACAGAAGAACGGGAGGGGTGAGGGGAAATTTTTCGAAAAATCGTGATTTTGCGAACGCGCGTTTCTCTGCTTCCTATTATCCGAACCCGATCAAACTTGAACCACGTTGTAGTCATGATCCAACAGTGGTCCCATGTAAGTTTCATCCCAATCGGTGGAAAATTGTGGAAAATTTTTGTTTTGCGATTCACATTATTTGACAATATTTTGAAAGTATGCCTTCCCCATGTCGGTATCATCCAAATGCTATGAAACTTGTAGGAAGGAGTAGGAAAAATACCATCATAAGTTGAGAATTTTCCCAATACTAATAGGAAAATTCCCATCTCGTAGAGTAGTATCAGAAGGAAACCGACATGTTCAAGGAGGTCAAAACTTGTTGCTCACCACCCAAACCAAATGTCGCGTAGTGCGTTTGACAGCTGACAAACAGTACTATCGAATACAAGTGTTGTCATCTATGTGTACACGTAAGCAATATCAACAACGACATGTGTTGTGAAACGGCGGAGTCATATTCACACACCCAATAGGAAAATTCCCATCTCGTAGAGTAGGAAAAATACCACCATAAGTTGAGAATTTTCCCAATACTAATAGGAAAATTCCCATCTCGTGGAGTAGGAAAAATACCATCACATGAAATGTCCACCACAGCTTTATGTAGTGCTTTTATTTTGCGATGGGGCATGTTTCCGTTTCCTGTTAAACGATTGCGATTAAATTTTTACCATCTGGTAATTGTGATCCGATAGTGTTCTTAATGGGATACCAGCGTACCATCCGGGTAAAGATTTTGTCTGTAAGATTTCTCCGAACTGAACTCATGGAACAGTCTGAAATTTTCAGGGAATATTCTTTAATATTCTACAGAAGAGAGAGGACGAAGAATTATAAAAAATTTATATATGTATAGTTTTTTCCTAATAAAATGTATTATAAATTCAAAAGTCCCATCATAATTGACTGATTAAGAACGAGGAAGCCGTGTGCCAATTGGCAGAGTTTTTCATAACATTTTTCTTCACCCCTGCCGTTCTTCTGTAAGAATCAGGTTGAAACGTATATGGGACCACTATCAGTTCGAGTCCCAATTGTGGTAAAAATGTCATGACGATCGGATAATAGGAATGGAAGATATGCGCGGTCGCAGAATACTTCACATCCCCACAGACAGACTCACAGACAGATGGACACGGAACCAGAATTACTCCCTGAGCTCTGAGGAACATTTTGGTCTGAGAAATTTTGATTTTAGAGACAAAAAATTTTTTGGTCCCTCGAAACTGGGGCTTCGTACGAGACTCGCGCCAAAGAAAGATAAAATAGTTATTACCAATAATCATTCCAATCTCTTGAAATATCAAGATGATCAAGATAATTTGAGAGTACAAATAGAATCAACGGAATGGGGTGGAACCTTGATCATTCAAACAAAATTAGCAGAGATATATGTCGAAATATGCAACGAGACCTGCACCGAGACCGATACCGAGACTAGTTCCGAGACTGAGAGAATATCATAGTTATCCTCTGCGATGAAATCTGCGGAATTCTATGTGATTTTGTTACACCTTAGGTAGAAGCTTGATTCCGTTCAAAAGTTTATAAATAAATCATTTTTCAATTCAAGACGAGAGTCTTGTGCGAAGCCCTACTCGAAACGATCACAAAGCTTCCCTCTAACGAGGAAGCAAAGTGAAAAACCATATTTATCTTCAACACGTTAAAAGAGTGACGATTCTTGTTTACAGATTCGTAATATACGCGCAAAGACACATAAGAGAGAGTGATTTTAAAATACTTACGTTATCCAAATGTGATAATTTTTGTGAATAATAAATATCCATGGAATCGTTATGGCGCCATTGTTTAGCTCTTAACTCTATAAGTTCCAGCAAGTGAACTCTGGTCGTCAAATCTAGTCTCTCGTCTTGGCTTCCATTTCTGATCGCCACAAATGCTCGATCCAGCTGATCTGAATTTCATATGGACGTATATGTATAGTATATGGTTTCATACGAATCTAGGTTGAAGAATTCGATTCATCATCGTTTTCAATGTTTTACACTCTTCTTTACCTTTGTATATAGCCTCTAAATTGTGAGCGTAAAGTTTCAAGTGATTACACATTGTAACCACATTCGTTTGAAGCGATCGGTCGTGCAAGCCATTGGTCAGTTGCATGGCAACATTATCGATTAAGGACACTATGTCCTCCGCTGTGAAAAAGAAAAGTTTAAATAGACTTGTTTCCTTAAAATCCTCGTGGACGAGTTTCAAATTATTTTGATGAAATTCGTGAATTTTCGTTAAAAAAAAAATCGATTGAATTCAACAGAAATGATAAACTGATTCGTTGTTTTGGCAATATAGTCGAATCTCAAAGAAAAAGGACATTTCGTCGAATTATGAAGTTTTTGATTTATTGAGGTTCATCGGAGGGAAAGACCTACTTTCAGGAAATACTAGCACCGTGAAACGAGCCTAATTTTTCATTCCAAACTAATCGAAAACGATTTAATGAAATCAAAATATTGCTCTGTACGTGTTGCTAAAGTTTGAGGCGTTTATCGAAACGACGAAAGTGTAGTACATTCTTTAAACCACACGCAAACAAATGGAATAGCTGACGCAGCTAATCACTTTTTTAGCACCCTTTTTTCACTGCTATAGCTATTCATTAATTACCACAGTGGAAAATCGTAGCTGTAACTGCAGCACAGGTTTTGTGGTTGATATTTAGATAGCCAAATAATTTAGTTATGAGATTTTAGCTACGACAACTACATTTCTTGCTTTTACCGCTAAGCAAGTAGCTGTGGGAGCTAAAAAAATAGCTCCCCTAATTAATTTTTAGCTATCCAAATAAGAGCTAATTATTTTCTTTTCCGTGACACATTTTCAGTTCCAAGGAGTTAATTCAAAAAGTTAGATACCGTTAATTAACACTATGGATAACCACTTTTTTTCTCAAACAGCATTCCTTGACTTTTCCTGATAATTTTTTTTTTTCATTTTTTCCTGACTCCACTGAACCGTTCCCATGAGAATACTTCGACTGATATAAAACGATTATGTTGTACACATCTTTTCATTTTTAGATTTTTAATTCACAATGGAATTGTGTTCATTATTTCAAAACTAAATTGGGAATATCATCGAATCAACAGCCAATTTCACTAAACAATATGACGACGATTCACAGTGAGAAATTTGTATGCATTTCCTGGACAAAAATAGGTCTACAACTCAATTTTCATTCTAGGTCAATCAATTTCGATCTAAAATATTCGGAAAGTGTTCTACTCCTATATGTCACTGCGGCATTTTTGTTTGATGCAATTCGATATTTATATAATTCAACATCGATACTGTCAAACATTACTTGTTACTGATGAAAATTTTCAATATTGTTAGGAACTATATGAGATTTCCACGGTTTTCTTGAGTATTTTTTGTCATGAACAATCAATTTTATATACAAATCCGTTTATTTCATCCAGATTTTGAGAAAGTTGGCACAAAAATTTTTGATCTTTGGATGGATTATGTGATTTCATTCGAATTTTCATAATATTTTTGTGCTTCCCTCTCGCAAGTTTAGTCCTCTTGTGTGAAGAAATATGTTTCGTAACGCGAAACAGAGGTAAAACGTTTCTTTTCAGAAAACCAGTGATCCATTGATACACCAATTCCTCTTTCTCAATTTTAACTGAAATTTGTCTCAGATTAAGTTAAGGATTGAGGATTAGAAATGCCGGAGTGATACATCAAAGTGGAACTCTTTCTGAATATTTTAAGGGGAAATTTATTAGCATCGGATGAGAAATTGAGTTGTAGGCAGATTTTTGTCCACAAATGTACAAAAATTTCTCACTGTACGGCGTTGCTAATCTGTCCTTAGAAAAAATGTACGCCATTTTGAGCGAAACACTTCATTTTTTTCTTCACAAAATTGAGAAAAACGACGTATTTTAGTCAAAATGAAATAAATGTTCCTCGTTCTTGCAAATTTTTCTCAGTTTTCCTTGATTTTTCTTCTCAAAACATGAAAAAGAAATAAACAGGGAAAAGGTTCGACTGTATAGAAAGCTCATAATTGTTAACGCTTTGAGGGATAAACTATCGCGTAGATGAATATTTCTAGAAAATGAATGTGGGAAATTGTGATCCGGCAATAAATTTTTCAGTTTGACGGGCTTAATTTTTAAGGTCGAATTGTGAAAAAAGTTTTGTACAAATGAATGGCATAATTGTTTACAACGTTAAAAACAATTGGTATAACGTAGAATTTACCGGTCGTGATCCGCCCATCGACGGTCGAGTGACGCTGCTGCTGAGTGAGCTTGAGTGGCCGAGATTTTTCGGGTTTTTTAAGTGATCGTGGTCTATTCAATTGAGGTGCAGCCATGTTTTCGTTTTATCTGGAAATAAATAAAATTCGATTACACATTACTTGTAAAAAAAAAAAAAAACACACACGATCATTCAACCAACACAATTAGAAAATAACAGTCTTCACTTGGAATTTCGAATATTCGTATTTGACAATCATTCGAGAATACTTTGACCGTCGTACACTGTCACATGTTCCAGCTATTTCTGGATCGTGGATAGGTGGTAAAAGTCTATACATTATACCAGAAAATGTATAGGGCAATAACGTGACCAAATTTTACAAGTCGTGCACAAAGGATCTTTTTTCTCGTATTCAAAACAACGTTTTATGGTTATATGGCATCTTCGGAGCTCTTTTCTCGTATCTAACTAATGCATTCTTCTTAGAAAATTTCTCCTATTCAAGAGTATAAGAGAGGAGATTTCGAATACAAACAACTAAATAAATAGAAAGGGTGCTATACATTCGAGGGAGATGAAAACAAATGTTCCTCTCAAGTTGTTCTATTTTATTTTTCTCTTCCATTTCCACGTAGGAGTATCTTCTTTCTTCTCATCACTGGAACAAATCGAATAAGATACTCAATGGCGTATGATTCAAACAGAATTTTCAGATACACGCCGATCCTTGCGGAATCTAATAACACGGGAGATTGATGAAACATTGTAGCTTGAAAAATATATTTTATCAATCATTGAAGAATTTGATTACTCGTGTATTATTTTTCAAAATACAGAGTAACTATCTTACGATGTGAAATCATTGGAACTCAAATTGAACAGTCGAGAAATGAGATGCTGTAAAATAAATAATGAAAAAAAGTTGTTCAATTACAACAATCCATCGTGAAAACATTGTTTTCTCTTAAAAAAGAATTCTTTACGTTCTCAACTTTGTTTGCTTTTTGATCAAATTATTCGACATTGAGTTCATAAAAAAAGTCTGCAATATTCAGGGATAATTCTTTGAGACTTTACGTTCATAAAATTTCAGATTCTTTTTATCGAGAAGAGTAGAAAATTTGCTGGCACAAAATTTGACTTTCCCCTACTTGCTCGAGTCCCCTTAATTCAATGTCGTGTGATTAATTCGACAAAAAAAAACGTGCTCGGATGATAACAGTTAATAAATATCTAAAAATTCAATTTTTATCCAAAATTTCAAAATCAAAATCGAATCGAGAATACACAATTCGGATCATCGATATATTCAATTATTATCCGACCAAAAGTCACCGGAATCCTTAGATTAGATTCACAGAATCCTGCAATTACTTTCTTTTTTTTCCCCACTTGTTTAACGCATCCCACGCCTTGATTTTTAATTGATTGTACGTCGATCTGGCCTTCTATTTCCCACTCTACCTCTTTTTCTCTACATTATAGCGAGGCTTTTTTCTTCTCAAATAAGGTTTCATGACTCAATGCATCTCACGTGAACGTTGAAAAAAAAAAACAATGAAATTGCAATATTAAGGACGAATTTCAAAAGTAACAAACTTCTCAGAGTCGGAATTTTTTTCAAAAAGAAAAAAATGAAACATAGGATATTGTTTACATTATAAAAAGAATGTGCTTTCCATAAATACGGTAATAAGATATTGCTGAAGTTTGAATCGTCTATAGAAACGAAACGAAAAATCGTTATTGAAGTATTCAAATTAACTCTTCGTAACTGGAAACATCGCTAAAAGAAAGTAAGTGCTGCAACATTTTGTTATTCGATGATTAATTCGTTTCAATCATTTGATTAACAATCAAAACGCCAAAATATCATGAATTGAATGAAAGAAAAAATAAGTGAATGTCATTGAACTCAGCAGAATTGTAAAAAGAAAACAAAAATACAAAACAATGGTGATTCAATGTTTTGAAACAAATCACCAACGTATTCGATTATCACGATATTCTTGCCGGAAAGAAAGGTTGAATAAGCTTTCTATACGCGATAAATATTAAACTATACAGCAGAACCGTTATCACGAAGTTTCTTCGACGTGATAAGCATTTAAAACATAAGGATCAGATTATATTTTCACGAGAATAAATTGCTCATTATAATATACCAGAACGTCACAACAAAACATCGAAGAAAAGTGATAGAACAAAATGAAAAATGTAGGGAAAACACTCATTGTAAAAGTTCTAAGAACTCTTTTTCAACATTTGCAGATGTAATGTTTTGATTACTTCGTTTCAATGACGATTTGAAGATGATGATTTCATATCGCATTTTTCATGTTGTTCGCGGCTTATTTAAAATGTTGTACCTTGAAAGAAAAGAGTAAATATTCGTTAAGATTTCTACGAAACGAATGAAACCCGGTAAATGTCGATCAAATAGTAAAGTCTGTAGTAAATAAATAGGCATACGTATGAATGATTAATACAATTGGCGTGTCGCACGTGAAATTCGAGTGACAGTGTTGCTGACACTCACGCACACTTTCACAGGATGATGGCGAAATTGAACCTTTGCAATGTTGGGTTTGTCCGCAGCGATAAAAATACATTATACGGCACCATACGAGTTCTCTCTTTCTCTTTCTATACGTATATTACAGAAAACAGCGTTGAAGAGCACACGCACATACGTTTGAAGAAAGGGGAAGGGAGTATTATTAATGAGAAAGAACAAAAAAAAAGAAAAAAAAGGAAAACCGACAAAGTATGTGAAATAATTGCTGTTGTTATTGTTCTGTTATTAATAGAGATGGCGAGGACAAGTGAACAATCGTTTTGTTTTCAAATATGAACTTGTTACGGTTTGCTAACGTGAAAACGTATGAGAAACTAAAATTTGTTATTTATTGATTATAAAAAATTCGAAATTTCTCAAGGCTGAGGTGCGTTGAATTGAAGAAAAATATCCTTTGACAAGTAATATCGACCCTGACATGGCTATTGCGAGAATAATCATCGATTTTATGACTTTATTTTGAACAATAAACATTACTCACCGACTCGGCCACCGTGCCACAAACAAATATGCAGGCTCGTCCTTTAGGAATCGGCAACAGCTATGTCGTCACTGTCGTCGTTCGACATAGGTATGTTGCGAAGGTGTTTCTTTTCGAGATGTATCAAGCGTACCAAACTTACGATACCAAATACATACGGCTTACCAACTTCACGAGAGACGATCGAACAAATGTTCTGAAATCAAGATTCGATTTCATAAAACTCGACCTACACTGAGTTGTTGTTCTCTTCATTTGAATAATTAATTCCTTAATTGCGAATAATTATTTATTATATAAAAATAATTACTTTTCATTGGAAATCATTGAGCTCAATACTGGATTGAGCGAACACACAGAGAGAGGTGCGATTGAGTGTACCTGTGTCTTTGTCTAATCCATCAAAATGGCGAGAGAGAGGATCGATTGGGTGTGTGTGCTTTTATGTTCGTTCGATAAATAGCGTTGTCTCTCTTTAATATCTTCTCTCTCTGGCCGGGCTCACTCCAGCATGTACCCTCTCATGAACGAATCCAGAATTATCCCCTCCATTTATTCGAATAAACATATTTCATCTGCAAGGTGTATTGAACCGAATCTACGAAATAATCTGAAATTTTCAAGGAATAATCTTTGATACTTCATATATCTAATGCGTTACAAAGCCCGAATTTCAAATTTGAAAGAATTCACTTTTACCGACTGAGAAAAATGATGTTTTTCAAAATTTTGAAGGCTCTATATCGTTACCTCTGAGAGAACTGTTTTTGAACAAATTTTCAGAACATACCCCGCCAATTCTTGGCGGGAGACACCGGGTACATAATTAAAATCCATCAACAACTTAACCTCCATTTCAATTTATGCGCGATTTTTCTACATTTAAATTTATATCATCTTATTGATTTTATACCATTTTGTATTTATGTGCTTCAAACGTCCTCGTTGAATGTTTACCATAATGAAATTCGTCTAACTAAACTCTGCGTGTTTTTATTTTACACAAACACGACTAACAATAATTTGAAATTAACAAAATAGAATTAAGTGAAGCATGTCAAAATAGAGATCTACAACAACAATTTTACAACTTTTCATCGACGCGAGATTAAAATGCATAAAACTAAAAAAACATCAATTTTTTCGCTAAAGAAATCTTCGGTGATTATATATTTTGTACCAACAATCATTCTATAATAATGTTTTATTCATGAATTTTTCTTTTTTTCCGCGTGAATTATTTTCCTTCACCGATGTTTTATGTTGTGAAATTTTTTTTCAAATAAAAAAATCTAATCTTGTTGTAATAATGAGTCTTCGTGTTTTTTTTTCTCTACAGAATACCAAACGGTCTAGTCCTAAAAAAGGAGATCAAAATATTGCGAGTCTCTTCAAAAAAATCTCTCAATCCACGTCATGTGCAAATGTTATCACAAAGAATGAGGATAAAAAGCGTAAAGCGGATGAAAATCTTGATATCTTTCAAACTTCCATAAAAATATCGAAATGCGATGGAGGTAATTCCCAAATGAGTTGCAATGAATCAAATACGGAGAGCAAACATATTCGTAAGGACATTCTGGAATCTTTGAATGACAATGTAATTTCCAAAAAGAAGACTCCATCGTCGGAAAATGTTTGTATATTATTCTTATTTTTAAACATATATATATATATGTATACACACATACACAGCCTAGAGTTGGCATCTCAAAATTTGATTTATGAGACTTTCTGTATTAAATTCTTTATGTATTTTGCCATTTTTTAATTTAAAAAAAAAATCTGTTTATAGATCCTTGAAAAGGGTGAAATATTGATTGACGAGAAAGATGAAATCAACAAAAACAAATCCAAAGAGGAAAAAACTGTCATTGAGAAAGACCAATCAGAATTTTATGATGAATTTTTTGAAGACGAGTGGAATATTGATTCTGAAATCGATCTTAGTTCTTTCCAACGATGTAAAATTAAAGAGATCAAGCTTGAACGTAGAAATATGATCTTAACTGTACAACAGATTGATTCAGAATCTTATGGTACAGTCCTATGCTCTGGTTTCTGGTATGTTTTGGAAAGTGAATGATCTTTGTTACATATTCATGGCATAAAATTTATGATTTTTAAATCAAAATACTCTGTTGATAGATAAGCACATGGCTTCTTCGATTGCTTTGATTAAAACACACACGATCAATTCTTTCCAACTTGAGAATGTTATATTCCTATTGGGAATAAGTTAAAAAATATCATGAATATATTTGGTTTAATATTGAGAAAGGAAAATATTGTAATAATTTTTAAAGTCTTTCTCAACTACCCTTTTGAAACAATATTAATGTAATTTATCGCATTATTTTACATTATGTATTCATTTATATATATATATATATATTATACTATTTTTTTAAAATCGGGTTTCTGTAATGTAGGGTGAATATCAGCGTTGCTCAGGACGATATTGTTGTTATACAAGCGAAGAAAGCCGACGATATTTGGACTATCGACAACGATAATGGTTTTCTTGTCATTCAACCCGATGCATTGATATCCACCACAACCATTGCATCAAGTGTATTTTGTACAAGACGAACTGTATTGGCGGAAAAATTTAGGAAAATAGAGTCTCTTCCTTATATGGCAGAAGGAGATCAATCTGTGATGACGATTGGTATCATCGTTCATCAATTATTACAATTGGTAATCAACTTTAATCATAATTATTTTGAAGATTCATAATCATTGCCAATTATTTATTAATTTCAAAGATTTTTTATAGTGCTTAAGAAAAGATGATATTCATAACATCAAAGATGTTGAAAAAATAGCGGATGATATGTTGAATTCAACGAATGTGGTGAAACTGCTTTACGATTGTGATCTCTCATTGGAAGCATTGAAGGGAAAAATGTCTTTGTATGTGCCAAAAATATTTGAATTTATTCAACATTATATTAAAGGTAAATGAAAAACGAATGATTCGTACTTAACATTATTCATCATTCGTTGAGTGATTTATCAATTTATTTTTAAAGGTAAAAATCAAACGTCGATAGACAATGTGAAGGAAAATTTCAAGGGTCGAATTGACAGTATCGAAGACATAGAGGAGAACTTTTGGGTTCCTCAATTGGGCATCAAAGGAAAAATTGATGTTACCGTAGGATTAAAGACAAATTCTCAACATAAATTAATACCCCTTGAAATAAAAACGGGAAAACCATCATTCTCTCTTGAGCATAAGGGTCAAATTGTCTTGTATACAATGATGATGACTCTGATGGGTCAAGAAGCTGATGTCGGTTTATTGCTATATCTTAGGTACGTTATTTCTTTTATAATAATTAAATTTCAAAATGACAAATCATCAAATCATTAACTATCATGAACAGAGAAAATGCTGTGCAAGAAATTAAAAGTTCGCATCGTGAAAAGAGGGATTTGATTATATTGAGGAACAACCTTGCCTACTATTTTGCCAAAAAACGTCAAAACGAAAAATCATTACCCAACTCGAAGCCGAGTTTAACTCTGCTGGAATTACCGGAGCCTATAAACCATCCTTCTTGCGCTAACTGTACCTTCAAAGAATTATGTTGCACATATATGGAAAAAGACACAAATCTCAAATTATCGGAATCTCATTCGTTAAAGAAAATTAGCGCTGAAATTTTATCTAAATTGAAATCAGAACACATCGATTATGTTTTGAAATGGATATCGTTACTCGAAATGGAAGAAACGAGTCATTACGATGATAATATTCAAAGAATCTTATGGACATCCACGCCGGAAGAAAGGTAATTCAATGCTTACATTTTGCAAGGTATACATATATTATGTTATGATAAAACTTTCTTCATCGAATTTTGTAGAGAAAAGAGAAAGAATTGTATCGCTAATTTGAAAGTTGTTGGACAAATCGTTGAACAGAATGGCAGGTATCAACACACTTTTCAGCGAGTTGATGAAAAACTAAATTTAAATCCGATGGATGAAGTAGAATTTGTTGAAAACGATTATATAATCGTAAGCACAAAATTGCGAATCAACATAGCAAGTGGATTTGTCGTGTACATAAAGGAAAATTCTATTGCCGTACTTTTGGAGAGGTGAGTACAAATATTTCTACCAAATAGAATTTTATAAACAATTTTTATATTCTATATTCATAAATATATTTACTTTTTTCAGAGACTTGACTAAACGTTATCCAAATGTGACTTTCTATATCGACAAATTTCCTTCTTCACCCTTATCTTTGTATAGTTTCGCAAACGTTGGAGGTTTATTAAATGACGATGAAAGTTGCAACAAGTTACGAAGTATTATCATAGACAAGTAATTATCGAGTCCTTCAAATTTACAGCCAAAACATAATTCCAATACTGACTCTTTGTTTCTTCTTGTTTTTCTTGTACAGAAAACCAGCTACTTTCTTGGAAAAGTTGCCTCGTTCGTTGCTCTCGATAAGCAGCGAAGTACTAAAGACTCTAAACGAGTATCAACAAAGAGCTATTCTGAAATGTTTATTAGCCAAAGATTATACTCTAATCAAGGGAATGCCTGGTACGGGAAAGACCCAAACATTGGTAGCTTTAATAGAAATTCTCAATAAAATGAAACTTTCGGTTTTAATCACTGCTCACACTCATAGCGCGGTTGATAATATTCTGTTGAGATTGATCAATCGTCAAGTGGATTTTTTGAGATTAGGATCCATAATGAATATCCATCCTAATTTGAAAAATTATTCTGAGGCACATTTGGTTGATAGCTGCGATTCACCTAACGCCTTAAAGGCAGCTTATAACAACAAGGTTGGCACATTCATTGAACAACGATTTTACCTGTTGATTTTTATTACAAATATACATGATACATGTGAAATTATTATAAACAGAATATTGTAGCGGTGACTTGTTTTGGATCATATCATTCGCTTTTGCAAAAACGAGTTTTCGATGTGTGTATCGTGGATGAAAGTACTCAAGTAATTCAACCGGTGATTCTAAAACCGCTGTATAGCGCTAAAAAATTCATCCTCATCGGAGATCCCGAACAATTACAACCCCTTGTCAGAAATTTCACTGCCAGGTAAAATTTTTTTCGATTTGTCAATGTTCAATATTTTCATCTAAGTAATGTCTACTCTTGTGCATCTTTTTCAGCAAACTTGGAGCGGCTGAATCCTTATTTGATAGATTGGATAGCGATAATAATACTGTTATCTTACCGCTACAGTATAGAATGAATGTCACAATTATGAATCTAGCTAATAAATTAACTTATAATGGAAAATTGAAAACTGGGAATGAAAATGTAGCGAACGCGACTATCGTTGCTACGGATTCTCAAGTAAAATTTTTGGAATTTTCCGACACTTATTTGAGATCTACCAAAATTAATTCAAGTACGAATTATATTTTAGGAATTTCAAAATTCCGAGGAATGGATCAAACTCACGCTATCGCCACATTTGAATCATTCAATAATGATGTTGAATACCGATTGTACTCGCGATTTGAAGATCGAGCACAAAATCAGTTCAAATAAAATTCCAGCTAATTTGAATGTCTGGGAAGCTGCCATAGTTTTACATCTTCTTAAAAATCTTTTGATGGTATTATTATTTGTTTACATTTTAACATAAAATGGTTTGAATTTTTACACAAAATTCTTTCATTCTACAGATGGGTATAAATAAAGAAGATATTGGGGTTGTCAGCCCGTACAGAGCACAAGTAAAATTTTTACAAAAGCTCGTATCTGTGGGGATCGAAGTGAATACCGTGGATCAGTATCAGGGACGTGATAAGGACATTATAATATATTCTTGCTGCAGGAGTTCAAATTCAGAAAACGACAATGAAAACACGGTAAAATGAGATTTTCTCAATTTTTTAATTTCTTTGATTTTCCAATCTTTTTATATTTCAGGAGCTTCATATTTTGGAAAGTCATGAACGTTTAACGGTGGCTATCACTCGAGCGAAAGTGAAACTTATTATTATAGGAGATCAAAATACTTTAATGCAGTACACACCATTTAAGAAAATGTTTGAATCCTTAGACAAGGAGAATATATTGAACTTGACTGATGGTTGTCATGATTTCTATTGGGAGAAAATTATTCAAATACTTTAGTATTTTGAAGTTATTCGGGGGGTTTTTTTTCTTTTATTCTTGAAGCATTTGGCATGTGAGCATTTGCATTAGTGTTGTACAAGGTTTTGAATCGATTTGTCGATACCATCAACAAAATTAATTCCTAAAACAAAAGAAAAAAATTGAGTACAAAAGCGCAAGTAATTATTAATTTGATGTAAGTTACTATTAAATAATATAGATGCCAATTGATTAAAACTTTGTAAGTGAATATTATTATTATTATTATTATTATTAGGTGTACAACTTTGCTTCCGCCGTTTACAATACATGGTTGCGTCGGTAGATGACAGTCGAAATAGGGTAGGTATCGGGATTCTCCAGTGAGGGATAAGACAACGGCCGCCATTAATGGGATAACTAAAAAATTGATACCTAATTTATGCTCTATTCAATGAATAAAACTGAGTAATTCTTAACTTGTGAACAGCTGCTTCAGACAGAATCGAAAGGGGTTTTTACACCGCATTGTGACCGGTGATGAAAAATGGATCCACTATACGATAATCCCAAGCGCAGAAAATCTTGGGGAATGCTTGGACATGTCCCCACGGCGACGACTAAACCAAATATTCATGGTGCCAAGGTTATATGCTCTGCATTTGGTGGGATCAGCTCGGTGTCGTGTATTATGAGCTTGTATGAGCTATTGAAACCGAGTGAAACCACTACAGGGGATCGATATCGAACGCAGCTGATGCGTTTCAGCCGAGCATTAAAAGAGAAACGGTCACAGTACTAAGAACGACACGATAAAGTTATCCTCCAACATGATAATGCTCGGTCACATGTCTCAAAACCAGTCAAGACATATTTGGAAACACTGAAAAAATGGGAAGTCTCGCCCCATCCGTCGTACTCTTCAGACATTGCTCCTTCCGACTACCCTTTATTTCGATTGATGGCACACGGCCTGAGTGATCAGCATTTTCATCTTTATGAAGAAGTTAGAGAATGGATCGATTCGTGGATCGCCTCAAAAGATGCATCGTTTTTCCGAGATGGGATCCGACAATTACCATCCCAGATAGAAAAATGTCTCAATAATGCCATCATAATGGTGACATGCACGCCAAGAAATGTTTGCATCGTGGTACCAAGGTGTTTCCGCATAAGGCATTGTTATTGGTAGCAAAACGAGGTGACGGTACCATAATGAAGACATCATTTTTACATTTTGTGCATCATTGCAAGCTGAGCGAAGTTTATGATCGTATGTTTACGGCACATTATGCTACAAAATATTTTGGGCATGGTTGGGTTGTCTATCTGGGATGGGAAAAAGTAGTGGATAGCGACGGCCACTACTTTGAATCATAAGTGTGTATTTACTTTTTGAGAATAGAGTCTGAAATTTTGGAAAAAACGGCGGAACAAAGTTGTACACCTAATATTATTATAAGACTGGGCACAGTATTAATATGTACAATGAATTTTTTCCAATATAAATTGTGATTATTCGTGCAATTTTTTTTATTGATTTATTATACTTTCCCTGCTAAATTTGCCCAATAAAGAACGATACAAAACGATACATTTTTTCTATAGTTTTCAATGAGGTTTCTGAATACGGAATTTACGAAGTCATATCGTTATTAAACGATAGAACTCTCTCGTTCCTCATCGTTTTCTATAAAAATTCAAAAGAATGTATGGGATTTTATCGTGAAATTCGTATAAGAAAAGTGCCCCTGGCAAAAATGAAGCGTGCTTTCGAATATGTCGCGTGGAAAGAGATAGATAACCTATAAAGAGTAATTTGGTGGATATCCACGCTTAGAGCACGCTTCATTTTCGCCAGGGACCAGTTATTTGGAAAAAAATAGTCGTGTGTTCCAGAATAAGTAGTACTTTTTCTATACGAATTTCACGATAAAATCCCATACATTCTTTTGAATTTTTATAGAAAACGATATGGAACGATAAAGTTCTATCGTTTAATAACGATATAACTTCGTAAATTCCGTATTCAGAAATCTCATTGAAAACTATAGAAGAAATTTATCGTTTTGTATCGTTCTTTATGGGGACAATTTAGCAGGGTTGAATCGATAATATCCGTTTTGCACGTAATCATTGTTATGGCAATTGAAACTGCATTGAAATCATTTTTTTCAATTCTAAAAGAATTACATAAACTGAATTCATAAGCCATTCAAAATGAATTAAGGATGAATTACACGCCCTGGTGAAAGGAAAGCGTGTATTAGGAAGTGTCAAGAACATAATTGGAAAGCATTTGGAACGTGGATTTAAGTGTATACCGAGCGTTAAGTGGCACATTAAACTGGCACTAGCGGCGTGACAGCAACCAAATTGTTTGTTTCCCAAACTACGGGCAAACGATTCAATTTTATCAAAATATCGCTCTGTACAGCACTTCTCTGATTTAAGTAGAAATGCTGTACAGAGCGATATTTTGATAAAATTGAAGCGTTGGCCCGTAGTTTGTCATGAACGGTTTGATTGCTACTCCTGATAACACACGAAGAATTATTTTTCAAAAACAAGAATAGAATTCTTCAAGAACTCTTTTCGAACTAATGAACTCATAAAGAGCTCTGGAAAAATTCAATATTTGGGACAAGTTATATCAAAGTTGAATGTAAAAAATTGAGGTTGACTGTAGAAAAAACTGTACCGTCCCACAGAGCACTACAATCCCAAAAGAATTCTCAAAGAACTCCTTTGAAAAAATTAATTATGAATTCTTTCATGAGAGGTTTTAATGAATTTTTAAAGAGCTCATAAAAGAGTTCATGTAGTATTCTTAATAAATTCGCAAGCCATTCTTAAAGAACCACCGTTATGTCAGTTCAGAATGAATTTCTGGAAGAATTTCTTTTTCCTCGTTAAAAAGAACTTCTGAAAAGTTCACTGAAGAATTTCAACAGAGTTCTTGAGGAATTCTCCAAATATTTTTAAAAACTTTTTAGAAAACTCTCAGAATATGTTCCGATTGCCTAAAAACCTTGACGCATGGCTAATTGCCAATAAAACTAAAACAGTTCTAAAAATCTTTTGGATCAATTTCCAAAAGATGACGTAAAATTTTCCGATTGTTTTGATTTCATGAATTTGTGAAAAAATTACTTTCTATACGAACTTATTTGGACCAAGTACAGTGTTCTTTTTGCACATTCTTATGAATTCTTCTAGGAAGACGTGAACTTGGAATAATTTGTGCGCAGTCGCAAATCAATCTAACCTAAAGTATAAATTTTCGTACAGTTAAATTTTATGCATCGCTAAGAAGCAATGAAGTTGATTATCACTATTTTCGTACTTTTTTTTTCAAAATTTACAATTAAATAAATGTATATAAGTTGAAATTCTGAACATAAGAACATGAAATTCTTCGAAAATCGCTCAACGAATAGCGTAAGTCAGTAAATCTCATTCTTGTGTAAATTCTACGTGAATGGTTGAATTCTTTCGACGCGATTCCATAGCTGTTTTTTAATGAAAATGCAACCTACGTGTAAACCTCTTCTGTGAATCGTGGCAATTGTAGTGTAAGACGTGTCGTGCACCATGAATTTTATAAAGCAATTTCTATATTTTCTATCTTTTCTCGCCATAGCATGGGCCGGTGGTCCAACTTTAGTTTTATTAGATAATCTTGCTATCAGAGAAACTCATTCAATATTTTTCAAAGATTTGCAAGGTTAGTATATATTTATACAAAACATCCCGGTGAGCCGGTTGTTTATAATCATCATCATTTTAAATACCAGTATGTAATATTAATACACGTTATTTTCTGTATGGTATTACAATATTATATTTCAATATTATATTTAGTACTCATTCCAATTAAGAGAATATCAACATCGAGCCTCTTTAGTCTCTCTGAACTCAATTCCTGTAACCCACGAGACATGTTTGAATACTCATTTTATCATATTAATGAGTTTATGTATAAATCATTGGATAAAACCATTCAAATAGAATGCCTGTGTATCCTAAGAATTAGATATAGTTCCCAAATGAACTGACCAAGACGAAGTACCAGTACTTTAGGTGATACCAGCGCCGAGACATTAGCTAAATTTATTTTGACATTTTATTAGAAAATGAAGCAATAAAATCAAAATATCGCTCTATATAGACCTTCTTGAATTGATAAACTTGGTCTGTATAGAGCAGTGTTTCGATTTTTTTGCTTCAGCTTTGATTAAATTTGGCTAATGTCCCGGCATTGGTATCCCCTTAAAGCTCTCATACTTGTACTTTCTTGAATAGAATGTGACGAGTTAGTTCAATAATATAACAAAATAAAATAGAAATATATAAATTCAGTGAGATAAGTTGATTTGCCATATAAGATTTGTGTTATAATAATAGAATATAATTGAAAAACACCTTACAGCGCTTGTCTACAACACATCTTTTTTTCCGCTTTTAATTTCAGATCGAGGTTATACATTGACTTTCAAATTAGCCGATGACTCTGGTCTGATCATATCCAAGTACGGAGAATACCTGTACAAACATTTAATCATATTTGCCCCTTCGGTAGAAGAATTTGGAGGAGAATTGAGCATAGATGCCATTACCGATTTTATAGACGGAGGTGGTAACGTTCTTATCGCCGGTTCCGTAAATTCGGGAGATGCTTTACACGAACTTGCAACGGAATGTGGATTCGAGGTGGACGAGGAAGGAGCTGCCGTGATCGATCACATGAATCACGATGTATCTGACAAAGGATATCATACGACGATCATCGCGGATCCCTCAAACTTAATTGACGCGTCTGTTATAGTCGGCAAAAGAGATATTCCCCCTTTACTCTATCAAGGAACTGGCTTGATCGCGGATGTGGACAATTCTTTAGTACTACGTCTCCTAACAGCTTCTAGTTCAGCATATTCCTATAACGCTGAACAACCCATCAAAGAATACCCTCATGCCGTTGGTACGAACACCCTTTTAATCGCCGGACTTCAAGCTAGAAATAACGCGAGAGTTCTGTTTTCCGGCTCATTATTCTTTTTCAGCGACGAGGCATTTACGAGTCCTGTACAGAAATATGGAAGTAAGAAAAAATACATGTTTGAAAAGATTGTTTTTGTATAATTGATCGAATATCTTATCTCATATCGTGTTTGTTTTATAATTTTAGGCAATAAAAAGTATGAGAAATCTGGAAACGAGGCAGTTGCCAAGGCTATGGCGCAATGGGTGTTCAAGGAAAATGGCGTGATAAGAGTTTCTTCCGTCAGTCATCATAAAATTGGAGAAACATCGCCCCCCGTAGCGTATACCATCATGGAAGATGTAGTATTCTCAATCAACGTGGAGGAATTATCCGGCGATAAATGGACTCCTTACCAAACGAATGATTTACAATTGGAATTTGTAAGAATCGATCCGTTCGTTCGAATGACTATGAAACACGTAGGAGGTGGCAAATACGAAGCAAGATTCAAGATTCCTGATGTCTATGGTGTTTATCAATTCAAAGTAGATTATATAAGGATTGGATTAACGCATTTGTACAGTACGACACAAGTGTCTGTGAGACCGTTACAACACACGCAATACGAACGATTCATTCCTAGCGCGTACCCATACTATGTAAGTGCTTTTTCAATGATGGGTGGAGTATTTTTGTTTTCTCTTGTGTTCTTACATTACAAAGAAGACTCAAAAGTCAAACCTGAATAATTCTTGTCCGAATAAAATGGAAAATTCAAGCGGGAAGTACAGTTTCCTTTGTTTTGTATCAAAATAATATAATTTAGTAATTTATAAAAAGTTTCACAGTATGTAATGATCACATCTTGATTACCAATAAATCTAAGATTGTTGTAAAATCATTTGTCCGTTTATACAAATTCATTCGAATTGGTTTTGTATAAACTTTGTTTGTTGCAAATTCAGTCACTCGGTCATGCTCGAATAGTCTCGAATTGTAAAATCGAAGACAAAATTCACCACAATGATATTTCATCTGCATGAAAATAAATGTCTCCCTAGTTGGTTTTCTGTATCATAAAAACCTATCGAAGAGTGATGAAAATTCAGTAACCGTGAAGGTGCCTTTGCTAAGAACATAAGGCTTTTTTTCTACATTTCAATAAATATACCTCAACGGAAGGTTGAATTGAGGATAATTTTTCTTAAATTTCATTTCATCACCTCGAATATGCATTGACTTTATATTTGTACTTTTTACAATTTTTACACCGAATAAAAGTGTAATTTAAAACATACTTGTATGGATATGAATTGATTTTTTGAAAAGAATGCACGAAACATTTTTCGACATTTTCCCGCTTTGAGCGTTTCGTGTTTTTTAGTCGTTCAATTCTATTAGAAATAGATTTTGTTTATCTATCTTATCTCAATTCATACATGTACATTGATTCATATATGTATAGTTTGTTTTGATGTAAAATATAATGGAGAATCAATACAGAATTTTGTTACAAAAAAAGAATATTTTTCTTCTTTTCCTAAAATTTTTTCCCATTATAAATCCCAATTGACAAGAATATCAGTATCTTTATCAAAAGGGATTTGATTGTTTTTCAGAATTTTTCAGAGTTTTGCAATTTCCAGAGAAACTTTCTTCACCAGGGAGTGTTTTGACGCTCTTTTCCGATTTAAAATCTTGAATGCGTTGGTGGATATGCCTTACGTTTTAAGGGGTTAGGCCAGTTTAAAAAAATCGAAACTTTTTTGTTGGCCTAAAGTACACTTTTGGGTCCTAAAAACATTATTCAATTGTTAGAATAGTGGAAAAAAATGTTTTCCCTGTCCAATCCGCTGTAGTGTTGAAGCGTTCAGAGCGGGCGACAATCGCATTTTCTAACTGCCGCGGCGGGCTTCTTTTTGTCCCCCTTTTACGACTTTTACCCTCTGCACTAATGTACCAACGGGGCCTGAGGGCTCTAATGGTTGCCCAAAAGGCTGTTAGGAAGTCCTAGTTCATCAATACAGCTTTATGTGTGGGTCAATCAGTTGAAAAACGACGCCACGCTTGGACGCTTCTTTTTGTTTTTCGTTAGTTTTTCTGCTTCAACGAATTACTTTATTGACTACAGTGGTTTTTACTGATCAACTATCATTGGTAACAATATGAGTGATGAAGCCAGTTTATTCGGCGCAAAAAGGCAAAATAGAACGGAAATCCAAAGCAGATGGACCAAGCATTTTCAAGCGGCAGCGTCCGTTAAATCGCTTTGAAATGGAGCAGCCCAGTGAGAACGTTGGTACGTCTGCTAAGAAATTATCTGCAAATAATTCAGATGATATTGAAGTGAATCCTAGTGTTGTATACAGGATGATAGACTAATTTGACAATGTTTACAGCAATTTCTCAAGTAGTTGTTTGTAAAAAGTGCAAGTCCGATGTAGAATTCACTGAAACAGGCAAGGCAAACGTAGCTTGGGTTTCAAGATTGTGATGCCGTGTAAAGAATGCGATAAAGTATTTGTTCCGAGCTGTTCATTTATTGATAAAGCATACGAAATTAATCGCAGAATCATCCTTGCAATGCGATTAATCGGAGTGGGATTACAAGGCATGCAAAAATTTTGTGCATTCGTGGATCTTCCACGGCCGATTTTTCATTCATTTTATGACTCTGTGGCGAAATGTATCCATGGTGGTGCAGAAATAATGTGTGAGCAAAGTATGAAGAGAGCTGTTCAAGAGGAAAAAGAAAAAAACCGATGAATCGAGTAACTCCGAAGTAATCCCTGGTTAAAAGAACCCATTGTTTCTGCCCAATTCTCATTAAATTACAATTAAACGTGGACGATGTTCTGACCAAATCTCACCGGTAATTTTTCAATGAGATTTGGTCAGAACTTTCATGTGAATCTCGTTGAATCTGGCCAAATCTCACTGAATTACGATTAAACTTGTGGACAATGTTCTGACCAAATCTCATTGAATTTCATTTGTCAGATTCAATGGATTCTTTTAACCAGGGATAGCTATGTCCGGTGATGGATCATCGCGAAAACGAGGGTTCTCGTCGCTTTTTAGATTTGGCTCGCTAATTGAATGGAAGACTGGTGAAGTTGTGGACGTTTCGGTAAAATCCAAGTACTGTAAAGCATGCGAATGTTGGAAAACGGAGAAAGGTACAGCTAACCACGAAGGCTCTTCGAGCCTCATGGAAGTCAATGTTGTTTGCGAAATGTTCCAGCGCTCTGAATCTTTACACAACCTGAAATATACTAGCTATATCGGAGATGGAAAGTCTAAGGCATATACGGGTATCGTAAATTCATCACCTTATGGAGATTCGATTGTCCAGAAGAAAGAGTGTATCGATCACGTCCAGAAACGCATGAGTACGCATTTCCGGAATTGAAAAAAGAAAACAAAGGGCCTCGGCTGAAAAGGTCAACCAACTGGTAAATTAATCGATGAAGTGTCAATTTATTATGGTCTAGCGATACGCAGAAATCATGATGCTGTAGAGAAAATGAGGACTGCGATCTATGCAACGCTAGATCACAAATTATCAACAGATGCCAAGCCCAAACACGATCACTGCCCGAGCGGAGAAAATTCGTGGTGCTCGTGGCAAAGGGCCAAGGCCACTGGAACTTTGGACGAATATGCACATAAACTACCTTTACATGAAGAACTATACAAGGCTATAACTCCAATTTATGAAAGATTAACCACACTGTAAAAAAAATCTCTTGTAATAAAATTACCTACGTTCAGCATAGGACATTCACTGGAAAAATTGTAAATTCCCTATGCTGAACGTAGGGCTTTTACAACAAACATTTGTAATTCCACAAATTTCTGTAATATCTTCATGCTTAGAGTAGGTAACTTTATTACAAACGCTAAGCATGAACAATTTACAAGATTCTGTGATATTACAACGCTGAGCATAGGACTTTTACAATAGAACAAGTATTTTCCCTATGCTAAGCACAGTATTTTCACGAAAGACTGTGATTTTCCCCATTTGGAGTGGGTAATTTACAATAATTATTTTTTACAATGCAGTGATGACCTACTCACTCGTTGCATAGGCGGCTTCACTCAAAACAACAATGAGAGTTTCAACGCGACAGTATGGTCGATGGCCCCGAAAGTGACATCCAGTGACAAAAATGTACTTGCCACAGCAGTATATATTGCTGCAGGTACTTATAATGATGACCTCACAACCGCCATGAGAGTAATGCAGAACATAGGCATTAAAATTGAGCCAAACTGCTACAATTACTGTCAAGAGACTGATCAAAACCGCATCAAATTATCCGATCGTTCGCTCTCAGATGCTGCAAGAAGGTCTCGAATCGAACAAAAGGCATCCAGAAAAGAAAATGAGTTTCACGTGTCCATGGGAGGTGAAATGTACGGTGCAGGCATCGCAGACTGAAGGTATAACAAAATTTTCAGCACGTAAAACTGTAAACGCGTTTTTCTGGAAACTGCATTTTTCAAATCGGGCGACGGTGGTACTTGGAGACTATCGCACGTACCCTCTTGAAATTTCAATTGTAGCTCCACAGTAACATTGCCCAGTAAATTACGTACGATTTTTTTGTTATCATTGTACCTTTTTTTTACAAGTCTGCCATTTTGTGAAAAATTGATGTAAAGCTAAAAATAGACGTACTTTACTAGCAAGTCTTATGTAGATTAAGATCCCGTTTTTTATTTTGTTTCAGATAGCAATCATCCTAGAATCACCATCGCCCGTAGAGGCCCTCTTGAAAAAGGTGATTCCGAAGATTGGCCCAGTACCCGCCATTTTGTATCATAATGTCAATATAAAAATTTGTTTATACACTCAAATACATGTTTAATAAAGCCTGAAAGAGAGAAATTCGATTCCTTTCTCCGTACTCCCAGAATAAATTGTTTTCATGTTCCTGGGAGAGAATGTTGAGAAATGCTTCCTCTTTATTCTTAGTTCCTTCGCGAGGGACGTACGTGGGTTTGAATTCGCTTGTACCTGGGCTGTATATTACAGGCAATTTGAATAGTGTTGCCGAACGTTGATTTCTCGAATCTGGGTTACTATGCCTTGTCCAGGCATATAATTTTTCTTGAGTGTGCGATTCTTGTATTCTTTTTTATATCGTTTCCTTTCTATCTACTTTCTGCTGTTACTTGCTAATGGTACAATCTTGTAATTCTATTTTATTTCTGCTACAAGTGCCTCTATTGTCTCGCTGACGCTATTTTTGATTTGACTGTTTAATTGCTTGTGCAACTAATTTTTTTTTCACACATTCTTACTTTTATTTATGTTTTTTCTAAGGGCTGTTGCCCATTAATGTGAATAAATAAATTCATGTGGATAATAGATACTGAATTGGATATTGAAAAGTATATTAATTGTATTGTACATAACTTGAATACTATATACAAAAATGTTGCATCAACCAACATTCAAATTAATTTTTCATACTTTACTGTCTTCCGGTTTAGGTTCGCTTCTACATATTACAGAAACACGTCTGGTTTTCACAACTTGCTTCCCTTGGAATTTGGACTCTTCGGATGGTAAAATTTCGTGATTATATTTATACCTTGCAACTCCGCTGAAACAAGTATATTATATAAAGAAATAAAAAATGATGATTAAGGGGTTGATCATTGAACAAGTAATTCCAAACCTCATAATGTACAAAGACCTCCTTGGCAATAAAATGTCATCGTAACATTCTTTTTCATGTCCAACCATTGTGAGACGCATCACACTGTCGCTTAATAAACTCAATCCAGCGATAGTATCTCCACAAAACTGTGACAACAAACAGAATTGAGGCTAAAATATCATTATTTAAAATTCATCTACTAAAACTCACCCTAATGCTATCGACGTGAGGCTTGATCCAACCTTCCGCTGACAAATCTAAAATATGAACTAATCCAAGTTGCGAACTTTCAGGTGGAAACGCAATTTTACGAATTCTCTCGATTACTTGAATATTTTTTTCATTCCATTTACTTCGTTCGGTTTCCCTGTATCCATGTATTGCCTATAACGATCCAATTTGCCTGTGACTGAAGCTCATCGCCATCGCTTACCGGGAAGGAAAAATTTCATAAAAACAATACTAACATTATCCCAATGAGACGATTCGTATCGCAATCGTTTCATGTAAGGATCGAGTTCGGTAATTAAATCATTTTCCTCTTCGACGGAAATAAAATCAGGAAAAACGCGCATAGTCTTGTGTAATAATGTTTTCCAATTTTTCTCAACTTGTTGATCTGATTCGATTTGACTAGAATTCAAAGTTGAGGATTGATTGTAACTGAGTTTGGGATACTGACACTTTTTCATAATATTTCTACATAAATTGAACTTTGAATTCATTTTTGCTTCTGTGCTACTAAGAAAATATACGGAATTCAAAAACCTTCGATCGAATTCATTAAATATGTGTTCAGTCGATCACTTTGATGATCCGTGTAGGGGTGCTTTGGATGAGTTTTGGGAATACTAAATTTAAGAGTGTTTTTGGGGGCAGTTTATACTTTTGGATCTTTTCTACGATTGGCTAGAAATCCAGGATTTAGAACACAACGATGGAGATGTTGTCGTCATTTTACCTGATACGGTAATTTAAAGTTCATGAATAGACATCTTTAAATTTATGTTTATTCTTTCTTTTATCACATTGGTTCAAATGAAAACAATATCCACGTCAAATGTGTTCAATAAAATGTTACGAACATTTTAAGCAATGATTCCTCCTCAAATTAAGGATATTTTAGTTTCAACTGCATCTATTTGCACCATTTTACAGTTTTTATCTGGTGTGTAAGTATCGTTATTGAATTTATACATTATAATTCAATGTATTTTACATGCTCTGTGATATAATGTTTATTTCTGATGAAAGTATTATACATTTATTTTAAAATTCATATGTTTCGCTCACACGTTACTTTTTTCTTTTCTTTGATAACCGAATGTATCTTGTTATATTAACAATTATTTGATATTCATGCGATAAACCATTTTGAACTGATCGACCATATGTGTATCAATTTTTAACAAACAAAATTCTGTTTATTTTTTACTATGAAAATCTATTTTCAAAATTCATATTTTGCAGGTTGGTTTGTAAAAAGTTTATCAGAACCGGAACTACTGGTGATGCATCCGGTTTAGCATTTATCACTTGTTACATGTCGTATGTATATTTTCATTCATCATTTTTTATATTCGCAACTTGGATATCAATCTTGATCTCTCAAACTGTTGAAACTATGATAATTGAAAAGAGAAACAAAATGTGCTGATATTTCAAATCTATTCAAATTAATAATAAAAAAAATTGTATTGTTATGGCGCCAAAAAAAAATAACACCATTTTCTTTTATCACTGCTAAATTTATGAAAACACAAATATTATTCTTGCCTCTTATCTTATCTAAATAACATATTTGTGCTAGTTTTTGTCTTATCTCAGTCAGGTCCAGTACTTATTATTTGCACAATACTCCTGCCAAATATTGTTGGTATTATGCAGAAATTAATCTTTCTTTCAGCAATATTTTAAAAGATTCTTAAAATTTTTGATATTAATTTTTCTAGCAATTCAGATATATGTTAATTCGAATTTTAATGATTGATTTTATAATATCCATTATGAAATTACTAAAATTCATTTTATAATTCGTTCGATAATGAGAATTTTAATAACTTTGGTGTTTCAATCGAAACTTCTGGATGACAGATCTTTATTTCAAGTATTATCAATGAAATCTTTGAATAATTTTTCCAAATCGAGAATATCAGGTGGAAAAACTTGAATCAAATTTTTGATTTCAGATGTAGTTTATGGTTGAGGTATGGCCTATTGATCGGAGACACATTTATAGTCATCGTGAACACTTTTGGCACACTTCTACAGCTCTCCTATGCATTTGTTTTTTTCCTATACAGTATAAAAAAGTCAGTTATACTCAAACAGTTTATAATAGCAACACTATTTCTAATTTTTGTGTATACATATAGTTTTTATGAAACCAATATACATTTAGTAAGAAAGTATATTGGTTTATTGAGCTGTAGTTTGGCTATTCTATTTTTTGCATCTCCATTGATCTCATTGGTGAGTAAATATCCTTCTCATGTTCACTCGATAGAATAATCAAAAATAAAACTGCAGATTTTGTTTTTTAGACTTTCGTTATCAGAACAAAGAATGCCGACAGTCTGCCGTTTCCCGTGATCGCGAGTTCTCTGATCGTGTGCTGTCAGTGGTTTGTGTATGGATATCTTCTACAAGACTTGTTTATTCAAATACCAAACTTCCTGGGATGTGTGTTATCGGCATTTCAACTCTCCTTATTTTTTATTTATCCGGGAAAGAAATCTGATCAAATGTACCTTATATGAAACAGAAAAATGAAACTATATAAGTATTTATATAAATGTAAAACATGTAAATCTAATATACATATGTATTTACATCATTGAAACATTTGATGTTTAAGTTGAATGTGATAAGTAATATAAATACTTCTATTGTATAGAAAATATCCCAATTGTGTACATGCAAAATATTTTTATTCTGCTACACTTGGTTTGTAACCAACCGATATTGACAAATTTACGATATCTGTAATTAATAAAAATGTACAAATTGTTTATTTCTCGGCATTTTATTTTCTGTGGATTTTTCATCATTATTAGTCATTGCAAAGCGGAATGAAATCTTCTTTAGCGAAAATCAAAATAATCAATGGAATAAAAACAGAAATCCTTAGAGAGGAGTCAAATAGATTATATTTTGAAGGCATATTCTGCAGCTAAAATGTAACAACTTTTCTATTTGGCAAAATTCAAATTACTCAAAAGCACTGTATACTACTTGAATTTGACAACATTAACTAAATTGCAACACTGCGGATCTCTGGAAAAAAATTTAAGTACTTATACCATCAGTTTGAAGTTACAGCTTACAGCTATTTGAAATTTTTGGGCTTCTTCTCGTGTATGGCAAGATGTTACTTTCGATGAGTTTAGGAATTCCAAGTTCCGAGTGGCTAATTCCATTGGATCATCGTGTATCATTGGCTGATTTTTTTATGATTCCTAAACTCATCGAAAATACCATCTCACGGATCAAGTTGACCAGCTGAACACACTTTCATCGATCATACTCAATTTTTCAAGACGCATTTCAACTGATTCCAACGTTGCGTCACAAGGATTCCGCACTTTTTGTTTGACGACGATAACGAACTATAACTGAAGTCTCCCGGTAAGTTAATTTATTAATAATACAATGTAATTACATTAAGAAATATAAACAACTCAAAAATAAATATTCTCGAATAAATGGAATAACACATTCATAAGCAATGAATCAATCTGATGTCAATTCATAACCAAAGATTGATGTTTACGATTTATAACGGCTCTTGAAAGATTCAATAACAATATTTAAACTCTTCATATATTTTGTTTTACTTCTGCACCTTCTGCATTACTTTCAGTGATAAATAAACAGATTACTTCGAGATTCACAATAAAGTTCAATGTACGCATTGCATCATGTTTGTTTATTATTTTGATATTTTGCCATGAGGAAGCAAGATAACAAATTTGATGATCAATATTACAGGAATTTAACTGACTCAGGTTAATTTCCAATTATATAAGTTAATTATAGTGAGCAATTTTATGAAAAGTTGAATTCCAATGAAAGTAGTTCGATTTTGTTGATGTTTACAATCTATATCTTTCTACTTAGTTCAGTCCTTTTATTTATTTTGTCCATCTATTCAGAATATTCAATTGATACCTCAAGTTGTATAATAACAAAAAAAAATGTAACTCATATTTGAATTTCATCCAAATAATTGAATTATTTAATCAATTTCTTGTAGATGACAAAACATTTTTTCATTGATTTTTCTAGCGATTCAACTTTATGGTTGTCAATACTTATGATTCGTTATTTGATTGATTAAGAAACATTTTCATAAATATCTTGTTCATGTTACATTGTGTATCTTTATTTCTAGCGAGTTTATATTCAAAGTGTTGATAATTTATTGTTTTTATGCATTATACAGGGTGATTATTTATCCTCTTTGGTCCAAAGATGTTTGGAAACACTGCAAACCCATCTTTTCGTAAGAATCATAATATTTTTAAATTCTGCTTACATCGTTGAACCTATTAAATGGAAGATATATTTAAAATTTTTGATATCTTAGGTGGGTTTAATACAGTAACTCAAAATAGTCCATTTGGTCAATCCGCGTTTGGCAAACCAATTACTACAATGAGTTTTGGTAGTTCAGCTGCTCCTGTTTTTGGCAGTACCAATACTTCACTTTTCAATTCTAAACCTGCCGGCACCACGACTGGTTTATTCGGTAATAATACGACTACCCCTGCATTCGGACAGCCTACCACAACAACCTTCGGAGGTATTATTTATCAACACTTTTGTTTATGGAGCAGACTAAACTAAATCACGGTATTGATATTTTAGGATTTGGCACCACAAATACAAGTACTAATCTCTTTGGGGCTCAGCAAAATGCAAGTACCAGTCTTTTTGGAACAGGTACTACCACACCCGCATTCGGTCAAGCAAATAAACCAGCTGGATTTGGTTTTGGGTCCACAACTGGTACTAATTTGTTTGGACAACCCCAACAACCTGCTCAACAAACTACTCCTTTTGGTCAAACAAACACTACTAGTAATACAAATCTATTTGGAACAACTGGAGGTAAAAGTCATTTTTGTATTGCACATTTATGTATGGAGAATATTATCAACTTTTATTCATTTTCAAAGGGTTTGGTAGTTCTACCGCTAATACCGCCATAACTGGTACAGTAATTAAATTCAATCCTGTTACCGGCAATGATACAATGGTGAAAAATGGTGTAACACAACCTATTTCTATAAGACATCATTGCATTACATGTATGAAAGAGTACGAAGGAAAATCATTGGAAGAATTACGTCTCGAAGATTACCAAGCAGGAAGAAAAGGTGTTGCTCAAGGTAATTTTTAAAAAGTTCAAATTATTGAATTGAGTTAATTTATTTGATTACCGACAGGACAAACTGCTGGACTTTTTGGCACAGCTGCACAACCATCGCCTTTCGGAGCTGCGACGGCAGGTACAAGCACCGCAGCAACAGGTAAATCATTGTAAAAGGAATACATTTTTGTAATATGTGATCAAAATATCGAGTGTCATATGCTATTTTTCGATCATTGGTTAGGTTTTGGAGTTATGTCCGGAGGATTTGGAACCACAAGTCAAGCAGGAACTACCAGTCTTTTTGGAAAACCAATGCCCACTTTTGGAGCACCTACCACCACGACAAACGGTTTTGCGTTCAACTCTACTCCATCCACCAATCTTTTTGGAACTAACACACAAGCCAAACCTTTCGGAAGTGAGTGATTTTCATTTTTCTAATGTGAGAAATATTAACGGAATGTGCATGTTTACAGCAACTCCATCTACCACACTTTTTCCTGCTGCAAATTCTAGCCAAGCTGCAGCTACGGGATTCGGAGGGCTCAATACCACTCAAAATACTGGTTTTGGGACCACATTTGGCACTACACAACCCAATCAGGTAAAAATCTATCATCTGTTTAAGAAATTATTTAAATTGAGTAAAAATTAATTTGATTCTGATAAATTTCTTCCAGAGCATTGGACTGTTCAATCAAAATAAATCAGCATTTAATATACCGTCTTCATCGACAGCTACTGGTTTTTCAACTTTTGGCCAAACAACCACTAATAATACAGGTTCAAGTTTATTTGCTAAACCCGCAGGAACTACTGGTTTTGGAGCTACCCCGACGTTTGGTACAACAACGTCGACCACCTTTGGAACGAACACAGGTTTTACCGCTGGTCAAAACACTGGTACATCATTATTTAACTCCACTTGTAAACCAGCAGGACAGAATCCTAATTTTCCTTTCGGTGATACTTCAGCTTTCTCCGGTAATAATAACAACTCATTAAATCAACGTGATTATTCTAGCGATGAAAAATTTAATATTTTATAAAAGCAAATTTTCCAAGTTGATGATTTTTCATTTAATTTCTTCTGATTATCATGTTATCGATTAATGCGTAGGTCCACGTTTAAATACAACGCCTCAATCGAATCTTTTTATGCAACCAAAATCAGGTGGTTTGTTTGGAACTACAGGAAGTAATACGACTTTCAATACTCCCGGTACATTTGGAACCACATCCGCTTTTGGAACAAATACGAATATGGGAACTGGATTGGGCATGGGTTTACTCGGTGGAGGGTAATGCAGTTCTTTTCTTTTTCAAATTTTTAACTTTTCATAAATACAATTTAAGAATTCGTGATATATTTTGTTTCAACAATTTGTAATAATTTTACTTACCTACATATTAATTGCAGAACCACAACAAATCCAACACAAAATTCCGGTGTAGTTCCAGTACATCAGCAAATTTTAGCACTTGTTTCGGCACCTTTTGGTGACTCTCCTTTGCTCAAAAACCTTCTACCGGTAAGTTGAATGATAAATATGACTTCTATACTTCTTGAATACGTATATGTGATGAAATGTTTAATAGGCTTCTGGAAAGGCAGATGAGCTTTTAAAACCTGCAAATGCGGCATCAAGAATGTTGAACAGTCCTCAATATAAAGTTACCGCGAATAACAAATCTCCAAAAGTTAAACCTCGAGTTGTGAGTGCCGCACAATTATCTAAGGTGATTTATTGTTGATATTTTTGTCACTAATTTTGGAATGATTTTTACGATTATCTACTACTCTGTCTTTGCTTTTTCTTTTCTAGAAATCTTTATTTGAGGGACTTGAAGAGGAAGATCCCGCATTGTCGGAAGCATTCCAACCTCGATCGAATGCCAAACGTCTAGTGCTGCGACCAAAATCTCTTACGAATTCTTCGATACAGTCTTTGAATGAGAATTCACACCCCGACATGGAAAATGTTACGCGAGATGAAAACAATGTTGAAACGTTAAACACGGAGAGTGGAGGTATCGGAGCTAACGACAAAGAAAATCTTAATCAAGAAAACAGTTCCTCTTCGGCGAACGATCGTAGGACTTCGTCATTCTGGTAAGATATATCACTATTTTATTGTTAATTCTATTGTTAATTCTATTGTTAATTTTATTGTTAATTTTATTGTTAATGTATTTCTAGGTTGAAAACAAACATACCACGGAAAAATAAATTATCTGATAGCGATTTAATTTTCGATGGGCAAAAATCACCATTCACGGGATCAGATGATATTTATAAAGATATAAACAATACGGTTGCTGAATTACACGGGAAAGTATCAAATCATTCTTCCTCGAATAAAGAGTACAATGCAAATGACTCTGCGTTAAACTCTTCGTCGGTTGCCGATAAAACTTCGATGGATCTGACTTTAGCAAACAGTGGTACGTAGAGATATTCATCATCTTTGTATTGATTTGTTACTGAACATGTTTTTTCACCAACAGATTCCAGTCGTGAATTGGAAGAGAGTTCCCTGTCTCCGTTACAAGCGAATTGGAATCAAAATTGGGAACAAAATGCAGCTAAAGTCACGTTGAGACGCGCGGGTTACTATACTATACCTCCTCTCAACAAACTAGGTGATTACGTTCAAGGTGAAACATGTATCGTACCTAATTTCACGGTAGGTCGAGAAGGATATGGAAATGTATATTTCGAAGACTCGTTTGACGTTTATGGATTGAATCTTGATGAAATTGGTAAGATTTTTGTGTGTTCCGCATTACATTTAATATAAGAAATTCATATTCAACGTATATTTCTTTGCTGCAGTACATTTTCGGCATAAAGAAGTGATTATTTATCCCGACGATGAGAAAAAACCACCGGTAGGGCAGGGTTTGAATCGTAAAGCGCAGGTCACATTGGATCGAGTTTGGCCGCACGATAAGTCTTTGCACGAACCGATAACTGATCCAAATCGATTGGCTGCTATGAATTACGAAGGAAAGTTACGTAGAGTCTCGGCGAAGCACGATACAAGATTTTTGGAGTATCGTCCGGAAACTGGCTCTTGGGTCTTCAAAGTAAATTGAATGAAACAGTTTTTGATTAATTATATTTACATGGTTTTTTATGGCTTTTTTTTCAATTTTTTAGGTTGATCATTTCTCAAAATATGGACTAAGCGATTCGGACGAAGAGGATAATTACCCTCAAAGTACCGATCCGAAAAAGATTAAGAAAAACATTGAAGGGTCGCAGCAGCAGCAGCAACAACAACAACAACAGCAGCAGCAGCAGCAACAACAACAACAACAACAACAATCTGTTAAAAATTTGGAACAAGCAAAATTGATTGTGAGTATAGTTTTCTAGTTAATTTATTTCTATATTAATTTTGTTGATTAAATTATTGTATAATAATGTTGAGAATCTTGGAATATTTTGGAATAGAGTGCAGATAGCATGACCCAAACGATAATGAGAACCCTAGAAGGTGATATTAATAAATATTCAGATCTTGGATCAGATATGTTCAAGGATAACTCCATCAATGGTTCTACAATTTCTAGTGAGTATTATTCTTGTAAATGTATTGTCACAGTCTTGAGGATGAATTACACGTACCGTCACATCCAAAAGTTAATAAAAAGTGAAAATCATCAATAGAATAATGCGAACCATTGGAAAATGAACAAATAGTGATTTTTCTGATAAATTGAGTGAAAATTCGCCACATTCGGTATGATTTTTCCACCAAAGTTGATAGAAATTTCTCCAAAAGTTCCATTGAAGTTGAGGTGATACCAGCAACCCTTGAAGGTGCAACCAGACTCATTGGTTAGAAAAGGATACAACCGAAACTATTTTGACAAATCACTCGAAAACGAAGGAATTGAATCAAAATATTGTTTGATTTTCGAATAATTTGCCAGACAAGATTTCGCTCGGGTTGCAAAAATTGATGTCAACTGTAGAAGAAACTGTACTGTATCAACGTTATTGGAACAATCATATTAGATGAATCAATTTTTGTTGACCTTTCACTTACCTGCAGGATTTTATCAATGATAAAACTCTTTTCATTAACTTTTGGTTGTAATGGTACATTCATCCTTAATATGCAGTCAATAATATATTGATACGTATATTGATGAGAATATTATATTTATAGCCGATTATAGTAGCGAAAAAGACATGGCTCCAAGTCCCACGGCAACATATGCCCGATTAATGGGTACAGATAGTCATAAATTGCAATTGATGAAAGCAAGTTTTTTTGATGAATGCGACGAAGATACTAATGAAGGTAAAATATGAGATTTCTTTTGTAATACAAGTTTTGTTATCGGTAATAAAAATAAGAACTTATTCTGTTACAGACATGATGGTATGCGATGATTCAATGCTAAGACCACACAAAAAGTATTTAATTAATGGAGAAAAAATGAGAAATCAACATCTCAGTACTTCGTCAATATTGACTCCAATACTGCACACAAATTTAAAAATCCAACAGTTACCACTCATGATAAATGAAGAGAAAAGCTATAAACCAGGTATGGTTGATTGATATTCTTCAACATAAATATTCGTGTACGTAACGAAATTGGATTAACTTTGCTATGTTCCTTACAGATATTAGAGAAAAATCCAAAGTGGAAATATTGAAAGACAGGAAAGTGACGCCCAGTCTCGTGGTAAAACCAGTAACAGCGGTTTTAAGAAGTCATTCTGAATTGGTACCGCTTCAAAAATCCATCATAAATAAACTTAAATTCCGTTGTGTGGCCGATACCGGTAAATATAAAACTCAATATTTCTTTTGAATCTCTTTTGGATAAAAAAAGTATGCTGCATACATTTATTGATTTCTTTTAAATCAGGCATACAAATGGGAAGGATGTTTAGACCGAGTTGGGGACCAGGTTTGACATTACTTTCTTTGAGTACTCAAGCTCAAGCGAGTAAAGTACTTCTGAGAAATTCTTTCAGTCAACTCGGAACATACGTTTCTGGTCGTCTTTTGGGAGACAGCACATCAACGACGATAGTCCAACGTCTGCAAGTTTTGGGAGGTTACAGCGCGGATGAAGAGCAAATTCAAATATTCAAGGTTAGGATTCAAATTATGAAAATAAATATTCGTTGAATCGATACTAAATTTTTATACATTTGTATGATTAATCAGGAAAACATAGAAGGTCATTTGAGAATTCAATTAGAGCATTGTATTATGGGCCAAGAGGGAGACTGTCCGACAATCGAAGTTTCGTCCGAGTCAAAGAATATGGCTTTGCTCGCACATTGTACGTTGGCTCAAGAATTTGCTAATCAATACGAAGATGATCGTTTCGCAGAGTACACTAGTAACATTTGGAAATTATGTATGGCTCTCTGGGGAGATCTTCATTGTACGAACGGTGCTGGTGGTAAGTGGAGCGGTAAAACAAAACAATTACCCAATACAATCGATTGAACATTTGTGAAATTTACATTGCAGATGAAACGGGACATCGAAATGTAATGTTGAGGAGAGAAGCTCTCGGAGAGTGGTTGAAAAATGTTGTCAAAGATGCAGCCCACCGTGACTTCTCGGAATATACAAATGACAATCAAAAAATGTTGGCATTACTCACGGGTATGTAATTATCGAATAAAAAAGTGAAAAAGACTTTGAAATAACGTGGTTTTTGTTTTTTCAATTTTAAAGCTTATCAATTGAAAGAAGCTTGCGAGCTTGCACGATCGATTGGAAATCATTGTTTGGCTTTATTAATGTCGCAATTACAAAGCGGGATGCCAGTTAGAGAACTTATCAAACAACAGATCGCTTTGTGGCAAGAAATGGATGTAGATGAAAATTTAACCGTCGATCAGTTGAAGTTGTTCATGCTGGTCGCAGGGGAACCTCTTATTTCGAGTGGACATGGAACTATAAATATTTGCAATGGTTTGGATTGGAAAAGAGCTTTTGCCATGCATTTATGGTACGATTAAAACACGTCATAGAAATTATAACAATTTTTCTTACTTCGAATGAATGTCTGTACAGGTATTTGTCATCCCCCGTTGCCTCTATCACCGACATTGTTGAACAATACGAAGTGGCATTCAATGCCCCTGAAACGGAAATGTATGCCGCGTTGCCAGCACCCGAGTATAAAGAAAGTGATTACGACGCGGAATTGAGTAACAATAAACCGATACATGATTTGTGTTTTCATCTTTTGAAATTGTACACTACCGGAAATCATTCGTTGGAAGAACTTTTGAATCCTTTAACTCATACAGCTGATCCACTTGATTATAGATTAAGGTAAGTGACGAATAATACAGGAATTTTAAATACATCAACTATTCTAATGTTTTGATTTATATAGTTGGTTGATGCAACAAACTCTCATTTCTTTGGGTTATCAACATCTTTCTAAACACGTTGCCGAATTGACTCATGTTAATTTCGCTACACAATTGGAAGCTTATGGTTTGTGGCATTGGGCTATTTTTGTGGTTTTACAATTGAAAAATGCATCCAGACGGCGAGCCGCGGTGATGAGTTTATTGGAACGTTATGTAGAAATCGATGATATTCCGGACTACGTAAAACGAGAGGAATTTTTAAAAGAAGAACTCGGTATATCATCGATGTGGATTAATCAAGCTAAAGCTTTGAAGAGCCGCGTAGCGAAGAGGTAATTCCCTTCTTGATACAATTATTTCATTTCGAGGGGATAAGGAATTCAAGAGTAGATGAAGAATTTTCAATTTTTTGTTTGTTCTATTTTAGATACGGAGAAGCAGCTTGGTATTTCATTCAAGCCGAAGAATGGAATTTGGCCCACGAGATCATTATCGATCATCTCGCAGCTGATGCTATAATAAATGGTACGTATATACTCCATAAAAAATTTGGTTATCGTTTTCATAAACTGATATTAAATTGATGATTGAATGTTTTAGAACATTATGATTATTTAAAATCCCTGTTGAGTCCAATGGTACCTACAGAACGTAGTAGTGTAATCAACGGTTGGCCCAATCAAGGTCAGTTACTATGGGACTACATGGAAATCAACAACGAAATTAAAGCTTTAGCTTGTACTTCCGATACACGTGGATTAACTTATAAATTAGAAATGTTGAAACCACAATTGACTTCGTTATGTTTAAAAATTAATCAGTTTCCATGTCCAACAGCAAAACACAGGTATCTATCTTGAGTGATTGATTTATTATATAAATAGAATATGGATAAATCAAATGAAATTTTGTCCTGCGTTTCAGATTATGTCAAGCGGAAATTGCAAAAAGATCTGTGCATATGACTAGAAGTTTGCTTATGTTACAATCTAGCGAAAGAAACGCAACTGCGACTATTCTGGTGAATCTTATTTCTCAGTTACCATTGCCCGAGGATTATACTCAGCAAGAGCTTCGCCCTATCATGAATATATGCGTGCGAGAAGTCATCGGCCAGTCGGCGTAGATGAGCGGCGTTGTTGAATAGATGATAACTTTTATATTTCTATCAATTTCGTATTTATGAATTATTCTTTGGTAGTCGTTCATAAATAAGAATGTTGATGGAAGAGTAATTATTATTCGATTCCGATTCTCAAGTCCGTTTTACTTGAGTTAACAAATAATTACGTGTGTATAAATAACTGTAGATGTATGTGTATTCGTATAAAAATAAGGTATATAATATGTTCTATAATTTCTATGTTCGATCGATGAAACACTCCTTTGTTTAAGTTACTTTTCAATTGACACACACTGTTGTTCCTTGAATCTTGATTTTTAGTGAAGTGATCGTGATGTTCGAAAATTGTGGTCTTTTGTTCTATTTATATGTTGAAAATCAAATTTAGGAATATTCAGATAAATCGCAAATATAAATCTAAATAGGAAAGTATTTTATCAGAGTCAGTTATTGGTATAACGTTTGCCAATAAAAAAACAAGGAGTTGATTTAAATGATTACAAATGCTGTTCTGTACACATTCATCGAATTTATTATCTCGAATAATTGACATTCGACTTTCATCGAATATAATTAACAATAATTCGTTTGAACTAAAATTCTTTGTAGAGTTATTATCATTCTCATTTGTGTTCGTCGACAGTCGGTAAACTAACATTTATATATTTGAATTTGTTATTGTTGATACAAATATAAGATCCTCAGTTCAGTATTTTGTAAGCACTGGTCAATCAATATCCGACTTCAATGATCCGTTGTGGAATTATATTTTTCTATCACACTGATGTAAATGTAAATGTATTATTATGAACAACTAGAAAAATTCCATTCGATTATAATGATGTTTATGTTTTCATCTTTTTTAATAAAGGGCTATATCGTTCATTTGCGGGATTCTTTATTGTATTCTCTTATTACCTTTAGAAATTAGAAGATAGTTGTTAGTGTTTGAATTTTTCAAGACTCTACAGCTGTGTATCATTAATGAGTTTGACTTGAATCTTCATGCAGCTTTTGTTTACTATTTTATTTTGTAGTCTATGTTTTGATTTTTTGTTTTCATTGTATGAATATAGGTGAGGTTTTTTTTATGAATCTGTTCAGTTCTGTTCTCTAGAGTTTTTAAAGACATTCAATATGATTCGGGAAAATCTTTTTTTTGCTTCATAAAAGTGAAAAACTTTGGAGTATTTTTTAATTTTAGGAAGCAAAAAAAAATTGATTTGTTCATATTTCCAGGAATATTTTTTCATGTATATTAATTTATGTGAACAAAACTTTGGGAAAATTGAAAAACCCTCTGAACGGGTCATAGTGAAATTATTATAAGATCGTTGAGAATGAACAGTTTTTATTCCGTCAAAAATGTTCCAGTTCATAAAGGAATTCGCATGTTTCTGGTATACGAATCGATAATCGCTTATAGATTCTGATGGAATTATCGATTGAACGACATACGAAAAGTAACAATTTGAAAAGAGGTGAAAAGAAAAATGATTATTTTTTCCGAGTTATCCGAACAGATACGAGTGTGATGGTTTTTAGTTATTCGGTTATTATTGAAAAAAGAAGAAGAAGAAGAAGTTGTAGGAGCGTAACTTCGAGTTTGTGACATGGAGAAAGTTTTGTCCTAGTTTTCAGGTCAAAGCGAGTACGTTTCTTTATACTAAGGACAATTCTAGAATCGTGATAAGATAAATAAAATGTCAGGTGTTGACAATCGACTGAGATTCATTGAAATTTGAAATATTTTTATAATTATCATTTATCGTGCGTTTGAAAAAAAAAACACTGGCTAGCAATTTTCAAAGAGATTTTCCATATATTATTCTTCGTTCATCAATTGTCAAATAAGAATTAATTTTCTTTCGATCTAAATAATATCTCTTTTGTGCAAAATGGGGTACATTTTCTTGATGTAAAAATTCATTTATAGTTAACAAACTTATTTTATTCAATAATTTCATGAAAATGTCATTATGTATCAATAAAATTTGTCCAATGAGAATGAAGTTGTTCAACAATAATGAACGTCCCGAGTGGAAAAATGTTCAAAATGATATATAATTCAATTTAATTTATGTATTTTCATTTGTTCTGGATGATACTCAACCAGTAATTTTGATCAAAAAGAATTGAATGTCACAAGCATCGTAGTTGGTCTTGTTTTAGATTGTTTCATATTTTATTCAAAATTTGTTTCAAATTTCAAAGGACAATTCTACACAATAATAATTGTAGGACAATGAAAATTCTGTCAAGAGCGAAAACCAGGTAAAAATTGTTTAATTTCAGGACAATGTCGGTTGTCGGTTTGAGGTACAGTATTATTCGAGGTAATTGTATACACGATTCACTACGTTTATCATTCGAGTTAAGCTCTCACTCATATCTCTGCGGAAGAAAATAGGGAAAAAAGAGACATAGTACACCAGATTGTAACGTTCAGACGCATAGCCCACGCTGTCATCGTCGTAAGAACAATGAGAGGAGAAAACTTATTTTGAGATGCAGTTAATTTTTACACTCGCGGTTAAAATACTTGACGTGAAAAAAAAATGATGAATAAATTATATTGTCCAGAGAGAAAGAATATGTGAAATATTCTCTGAAAACATAGCTCGGTTGCGGTGGAGAATTTCTGAAAAGAAAACTTCTAAGAATTTATGTGACAAGTAACAATCTTGTTGTAACAACAGTAATCAATTATAGTTGAAAAAAAATTTAATATAAATTGGTTTTTCCTTTCATTTTTCTCTAAATATGGAAGAGTGAAAATTTCACTCGAACGGGAAGATAGGTTCTTTTTTGGCTACCCGAAGAGTGAAATTCCACTCTGTTGGAGTGAAATTTCACTTTGTAGGCAGCCAGAAGTGAACCTATCTTTTCAATCGAATGGAATTCTCACTTTTTCAGATTTGGAGAGTTGAGGATGCTAAGTTCCAAAGTATTCGATAATTTTTCAGGAATATTTTCAGAATATTAGCGGAGAGAGAGGCGACGTGAGAGATTCTGATGAAATTTTGACAATTATTCGGAGATGTTTTGAAGCCCTGTCCTGAGAATTGAGTGGAAGAGGAAATATTTAACCAGACAGTAGTAATGGCAGTACATAGTCGGACAAGGGGTTGTACGAAACCCACGCAGTGATGCGAAATCGTGAAAATTGATATCGGGGAGTCAGGAAATGAACTGAAAAAAGAGGATCTCAATGGTCTGGATTTTTATAATTTAGTTGGTACAGTCCAGTGCTGTAAAACCTCCCGATTTATCAGGAGATCTTCTGATTTCCGTCTCTGTTTCCCGAAATACCGAGTTCGAGCTGGATTTCAATGATGTGTTCATTAATTCAACGCAATCTACCGTTTTTCGACCCATCCTCAAATCTCTCGTTCTTCCCCGCAGGAATATCAAATTTTTTGAAGGCTATTTCTATTAAAGGTCGATCAATGATTATCCCTCAATGAATTTCTCTGAGTTCTCCATTCTTGCAATCGCTTTGCCATTTAGAGCATTATTCGAGGTAATCAATGACGAATGGAGCGAGCGTCTTCAAATTTTAACATTGCGAACGAAGTGGACGCTATTTGGAACATTAAATGGCGAGCGGAGCGAGCATCAATTGGGGCAATCAAGACCGAGCGGAGCGAGCTGTCTGAAATTTGAACATCGCCACCGAAGCAAGCACCATTTTCAGCATTGAATAGCGAGTGGAGCAAGAACAAATTCTAATTCAGGAGTGTGAGCGCGATAAGTGTCAATTTTCGAACCAGTGTTGTGAAACCTCCCGATTTATCCGAGGAAAATAGCTGGAATTACGTGGAAAGACTGAATTGATCAATATTGAGAAAATAGTTGTCAGTTTAAGGGGTGAAATAAAATGGAAACAGAACGATATAAATATTTCACTTTGTCTTATAGATTCTTGAGCACGAGCCTACGAAAAGTTTTCGTGAAATTTAAGTTTTGGGATATTCTGGAGTGGAAACATTGAGGATTTATCAATTGAAATGAGATTGAACCATTCTAATCGTTTTGATATGTCGCTTGCCTTGGTTTGCCCTCAAAGATGCTCGCTCTGTTCGCCATTTAATATTTCGATTGCGCTCGTTTCGCTTGCCATTCGATATTTCAAATAGTGCTCGCTCCGCTCTCCACTCAAGGATCCAAATGGCGCTCGTATTTTTAACATCCAAAGACGCTCGCTCTGAATGGCAAGTGATTGGAAGAATAGAGAACTCAGAGAAATCTATTGAGAAATGATTAATAATCGACCTTTAATATGAGTCGCTTTCAAATTTTGATATTTCTACGGGGAAGGATGAGTGCTTACACGGAAAAAAATGAACTGTTAATTTTACCAGAATTCCGGTTACTATATGGACAGCAAGGAATATCTGTGACTTTTACTGGAATTCTTGTTAAATTTACCGGAGCCCTTGTTAAATTTGCCGGAGACTTGATTCATTTAACTAGAATTCCGGTTAAAATAGCAGTAATTCTTGCTGTCCATATATTAACCGGAGTATTTTTTTCCGTGTAATGAGTGGGCCAAAAAAGGGTTGATTTCGTTGAATTAATGAATAAATTGTTGAAATTCAGCCTAAAATCGGTATTTCGGGGAAAAGGGACGGAAATCGGAAGATCTTTCGATGAATTGGGAGGTTTAGAACACTGACTCCACGCCCTGGTGAAAAAAAGATTTATCTGAAATTCACTGAAAATTTTGTTGAACTCTGAAAAACTGAAAGTCTCCGAAAAACTGTGAAAAACTCTCACTTATTGGACACGTATTTTCACTGAAAGTTTTTCTGAATATTTATGAAGATTTTTGAAAAACTGAATTTATCTGAAAAACTATGAACATTTCTAAAATCCTCTGATTCAGGGATTTTCACAGAAATTTTTCTACTAGCGCGTAATGAAATGAATGTGTATTTATATTTCAATTTAAATAAACCGAGAAAAAAAGAATAAACTTGACTATGCACGACAGTTCACTGTAAAAAAATTCCTTCTGAAAAATCAGAGAATGCGACTGTAATTTTTTACAGTCACTTTTTTTCAGAGTTGTCTGATAAATTTTTCTGACTTTAAAGAAATTTCAACAACATTTTGGAAAGTGTTCAGAAAATTCAGTTAACTTTCTTGAGTTTCTGCAAAATTTTCCTGAAAATTCAGAAAAAAGTGGCTGTAAAAACTTACAGTCACATTCTCTGAATTTTCAGAAGGAATTTTCTTGCAATGTTGGATACTTCATCAACTCAATTAGATTCATAGTTGACTCAATTACGCGTATGTGAATAATAAATCTCGTATTCAAATTGAGCCCGATGATAAATTGTGTTTGAACGCATCCAACTGTTGTGCGTAGTTGAGTCCACTATCTTTTTCCTCAGTGTAGAATTGTGTTAATTAACACAATGTTGTTCCTGTTCGTGAAATAAACCATTTATTCTCATCTCAAAGATTCATCGATGCGATAAGAACTTAGTCTTTCATTTGTGGGACTCGAGTTCAATCTTCCGAGTCTTTAAAAAAAATGAGGATATTCTTTCATAGGGACTAAGAGATGGTCTTGTTAGAGTTTTTATTACGTTCAATCCGCGTAAGTAATATATAATTTTATCGAACATAATTCTGTAATGAATTAGTACCTTCACAATTGCAACGTATCGGCATTATGATCATTACTGAAAATAGTCAGATGAATTAGAAAATTTCTCTGTGCGGGTTTAAGGAAGATGACACCACTCTTCTCTTCTCTCGAATAGACGACGTCCGGCCACACCTATCATAATCATTGCACACGAATACAAGATATAATCGTTTCGCATCATAAAAATACTAAATTCCAACGAACAATAGTATGAAATTCAATCCATATTATATATTTTATGAAATCTTTAACGAACAGTTTCGCTGAAAGTCATTTATTCTGATATTGAAATTTCATCAAACATTTCCGTTTCCTCTTTCGATGATGATTGATTCAATCCAACGTTGAAAAATTACACGAGAAATAGTGATATACGTATACAGGGTGTAGAATAATTCGCGGATCGAATCTCACAGATGTATTCTGCAGCCAAAGTGCAATAATTTCCTATTTGGAAAATTTTTTGGAAGCTTAGCTTTTTTGAAATATAAGCATTTTTAGATTTTTCTTTCAAATCAAAATCATTGAAAAGCACTGTGTGACTTACTTACTTGAACTTGATACTATACGCTAAATTGGAAAACGGTGGATCTCTGAAAAAAATTGAACTATTCTATCATTGTTCGTTTTAGAGATATAATAATTCAAAGTTGATAAACTCTGATTGGCTGGAAGCTGAAAAATTTCAAATCGCTACAGCTCTGGAACAAACAATGATATAGAATAGTTCAATGTTTTTTTCAGAGATCCGCAGTTTTCCAATTTAGCCGATTGTGTCATGTGGAGTTTGTAGCACGCAATGCTTTCGTTGAATTATTTGGATTTGAAAAAAAAAGAATCTAAAAATGCTCTTTCTTTTCTGATGGCAAATTATTGCATTTTATTAGCTGCAGAATACAACTGTGAAATCCGACCCGCGAATTCTGGGATACCCTGTTTACATCTACGTATGTAAGTAACTAGAAATAGAGAATCTTAATTGGAATTTACAATGTTTCCCTCGCTTGTGCAATTTTTTTGAAAATATTTGCCTGACAGCTATTTTTTATTTGGCATTATGGTTTCGAATAGAAAGTAGGTCAAATTATGTATGTAAATAATAAATGTGTACCTAATAATTACGTGTTTAAATAAAAACATTGTTGGAAAAATTCTCAAATGTAATGGCAAATTTCTTGTGAAATTTAATGCTCCCGTAATAATAAATCAAAATAAAGTTTTTAAATTTCATATGACTTATGAAATTTTAGAATTTCTTATTAAAATATAAGAAATCAATTATCAAATTTAGAAATACCTTATTAAAATTCAGAATTATAATATTGAAAATAATATCATGTTATGAGATTCAATAGATTATGTTATGTGAAAAGTTTCATTGGTAATATATTTATGAAATAGATTTTTTTTCTATTCAAATGGGTATTTTCAATAGAATTATTTCGATAAATTCCTCAGAAGAATGTTATAACGTTGATAAAATATTTATTTGCCTGTACTTTTATATCTTTCCAAGCACAAGACTTATCAATTATCTAGAAAATAAATTATAAATAAAAATGATGTACAATAGAGAATGCCCTGGTAAAAAAATCTCTCTGAATCTCTCTGAAAATTCCACGTTTCAGAGAGATTCAAAGAGATTCAGAGAGATTTAGAAAGAATCAGAGAAATTCAGCGCGATTCAGAGGATTTCAGGGACTAATGGGTTGAGAAAACTTAAGCTTTGAATTTTTCATTAGGATTCAGAGATATTCAGGGTCATTCAGAGGGATTCAGAGTAATTCAGGAAAATTCAGAGAGGAATGAATTTAGTCCTGCATTTCAGGAGCATTCAGGAGGTGTCAGAGACTTTCAGAGACACATGAATTAAGAAAAATTTTGTATGGAACTTTTCAAAAATATTCAGAGGAATTTAGAGAGATTCAGAGAAATTCAGGACAATTCAGAGGAAGCTTCGAAATCTGAATACATCAAATTCTGCGAGATTTAGAGAAATTCAGAGAGATTCAGAGAAATTCAGAGGAATTCAGTGGAAGGTTTAAAATTTGAATATATTAAATTCTGGGAGATTTAGAGGAATTCAGAGAGATTCAGAGAAATTCAGGAAAATTCAGAGGAAGCTTTGAAATCTGAATGCATTGAAGTCCGGGAGATTTAGAGGAATTCAGAAAGATGCAGAGAAATTCAGAGGAAGTTTTGAAATCTGAATACATTATTCCGGGAGATTCAGAGGAATTCAGAGAGATTCAGAGAAATTCAGAGAGATTCAGAGGAATTCAGAGAGATTCAGAGAAATTCAGGACAATTCAGAGGAAGCTTTGAAATCTGAATACATCAAATTCTGGGAGATTTAAAGAAATTCAGAGAGATTCAGAGAGATTCAGAGAAATTCAGAGGAATTCAGTGCAAGCTTTAAAATCTGAATATATTAAATTCTGGGAGAATTAGAGGAATTCAGAGAGATTCAGAGAACTTCAGGGGAATTCAGAGGAAGCTTTGAAATCGAAATACATTAAATTCCGGGAGATTCAGAGGAATTCAGAGAGATGCGGAGAGATCCAGAAAAATTCAGGGAGATCCACTCAAATTCAGAGAAAGCTTTGACTCCTTGATGAATGAAATCCTAAGAAAAATCAAATACATTCAGAAAGATTCCGGAAAATTTGCAAATTCCATCAGAAAATTTCAGAGAGATTCAGGCAAAGTTGAAGAGTTTCAGGACGTATCACTATCGGAAAAGTCTCTAATTTCCTCTGAATTACTCTGAATTACTCTGAAGTTACTCTGAATCTCTCTGAGATATGTCCCAAAATATAGAGAGATTCAGAGAGATTTCAGAGAGATTCAGAGAGATTTTTTTTACCAGGGTGCACCCAATTCAAAATATCCGATATCATCGTTTTCGTGTTCAGCACCTTAACCCTAGAATACAACACTTATTTTCTCTGCTATTGAACACAACACTGGGGTATTTTTGTACCCCACACCTTTGAACGCGATTTACGCAAATATTCGCGCTGAAAAATGAAATTTGCAACACATAATTTTCTTTGTTTTTTCAAGACGAAGACAAAAATATGAATTCCAATGCAGAAATGTTATGGAAAGATTGCCAGACATTAGTCGAAAGCAAAAACAAATCGCAAAAAATGGCATTTCGACTTTTTTTCAGAAAATGGCCGTAACTTTTCGAATTTCCATTCAATTTTGAATATCCGAAAACATTTGGAAACTTGGAACAATTATCTAGAACACGGATAAAACAGAATTTGGAGTTTTGTTTTGAAGTACATTTATTTGAGAATTTGAAAGTTGAAAAATTGATGATCCTTAAAAAAGGGCGAAAGTCGATGTAGATGTTATGGAAACATTTATTCATGTAGAAAAAACATTTTTCAATTTCTTTCAGTCTTGTTGTCTGCATTTACCGCATAAATAGGAAAAATCAGTTTTCAAAATCACATTTCAAATGATGACAGAGAACTTAAATTCCGCAAAAACTGCTGCAAAACCCAAGATTTTCCTTTATATTTTCAAGTGTGAATTTTTACACAATCGCACAAAGGACCAACGTTACCATAACCACACTGGGGTAATTTCGTACCCTACGCTCACTTCGCGTTGATATCAGTCGCAATCAAAAGACAAATTGACGCTTCTAATCAACTCTTCCCTCTTTTAAAACTCTTAACTGAATTGTGGACAGGATCCTGGGTCGATATGTAGCAAAACCTATTTCACCTGCAATTTTCAAAACGCCTTGGGGTACAAAAATACCCCAGTGTTGTGTTCTAGGGTTAGTATCACTTTCAAACACTCCTCAAATCCCGACAAAACAAATGAAAATATATTTTCGGTTGTACGTTATCCTGTGTTGTATTTGGTGAATTTACAATATAATTGCGATATCGAGCTTTTTAGATGAACAATTTCCTTATATGTATTACATATATCAGAAGATTATATCGCGAATGAGCGGAATCATGTATTTCTTCTATGTATACCTGTGTACACAGTCGCAGTTTTATTCTCTCTTTTATCATCAATATTTGAACATGATATACTTCTGCTTTGAGATAATCTTCCCTTCTTGGATTTGTCATATGCTTTATATAAACTTACATACAATGAAAAAATATACATACATAACACCTATCAGTACCATCGGAAGAAATCGATCGAATATAATTGATGATAGCTTTCAAATACCGACGAAAGAAGAGACTAATATCTCTGGAAGAAATTAAAAAAAAGATCATTCCGTTGCAGCAGAGATAATCATCATGTATATCTATAAAACCATTATCCCCCTGTTGTACGATTTTACCGAGAGTTTATTTAAATTCTAGTGATTTTAATGAAATTGTCTTCGACTAAATCGTCGGTCGTGGTGTCAAAAAATACAAAATAAATGAGAGAAAAGTACTAGCTACTAACGGCAAATTGTCCGGAGACATTTTATCTGTCTGGTAACCCTGATGAGAGGGGAAGGGACGAGAGAAAAAATTGAGGTGGACGTTGATGTATCGGAGACGAGAAAGAGTTTTGTTGCTTCAATTCGCCCAGTCAATTAGCTTTTTCGTCGACTGTATGTGAAGAAATATATGTTATCATATATATTGATGTTTTCTAAATTTTCTTAAATCTCATCATCATCATTGGATCCGAGCATATATAATAGAATTATATATAAATCATGTATAATTTCGAAAATAAAAGAAAATCATCATTAGGCAAAACTTAATAATCGTGTAGAGTGAATCTAGATCGTTACAACGATACGAATGAAAAATACAACTATCTTTTTTTTTTTAGATACATTATTCGTTCCCATTCGAAAAGAATGAAATATGACGTTATTAGCCTGAAACCTTCCACTCTATCCATCACCCCAAAACCGAGGTTCATAGGAATTGTATTCACTGTAAGGAATTTCGAGGATACCCCGCAAGATTACATCCATACTTGTCATATACTTCCAAATATGACCAAACTATGTATTATGTTACTAACGACACCTTTGCCATATTCGTTCCATTAACGCTTTCACATTGTTTCCTCTAACATAAAAGCGGATCGAAAATTTCAATCGATTAGTAATAAAATTATAAGAGATATATGTTCTTAATTCTTTTTACAATATTCATCTAAAATTGTTTTTCAAATATATATAAACCTACACGAATTGGATATTTTGTTTTTTTGGGAAATGTTTAAATCATTTTTCACCAAGACAAACAGGATTCATTTTGGACAATGGTTTCCAAGTTCAGATTAATCACTTCATCGTTCGCCACCTTTTCGATAAATTGAAAAGAAAAAAAACACAATCTTTTGTAGAAACGACTCCACGCGGAGAGGTATCGGAGAGGAAAGATCGGTACGAGAACTCAAACGTAATCTCAAACTTGGATCGATTATTTTTTTTTTCTTTGGAAATGAGAAGAACAAAAACATTCGGAGATCAAATAATTTGTCTACGATTCGATACGATGAAAATTTCATGATCCATACGTGAAGGAGCAACCTATAAGGTTTGGATAAATCAGGTGTATCGGGGGTGAATTTTCTTGAGCGATGAAAATTCTCAACGGTAATACGTTTGAAGGTGTAAGGTGTCGGATATCGTGATAGGAGTACTACATGTATGTATCGGGTGATCTTTCGATCTACGATTTCATCAATTATAATCGTGCCTCGAGCATTTACGCATGAAACCACATTCGTTCGTGGTACACGGCACGGCCTAAGAGCATACACGCATACAGGGAGGGAGGTAACACCAGGAGGGGGTGTGTACATATATTTTACGTAGATCCAAACTTTATATGTGTATATATATATATATATATACCAGTAGTATACCTATTATACGCATTAAATGTTCTCTCCTTTGCCGTATGTCGGGACATCGGGAACAAGATGATATCACCTCGTACCGTAGTAGGAATAACTACCTTTACGTAAGATATAGATATATGTTAAATCAATGATGCCGAGCTTGCGCCGAGTCATGGCCGGCGCGGCGTGCAGCCGGGTAACCTCAGCTCCCTCCTCGACAAACTCGAGCCAGTCGGCTCTCCCGCCTCTTTCCTCTTTGCACCCTCGACACCCCGAACTCCCAAACTGCCTGCCCGCCTGCCGTCGCTCTCCTACGGTTCCACACCTCTTCGCCTTTTCTAGAAAAGCAGCGCTCTGGCTGCTGCCGCGATATGCCGTCCCCTTCGTTCTTCCCCACCGTAGTCCCGCGTTAGTCGTTAGTTTCCTCTCTTTTCCTCCTTCTTACATCCACCTTCTTTTCACCCTCTTCAATCGTCCTCTTTCTCCCTCCGCCTTGTACGTTTCCTCTTCGTCCATCATAAGAGTTATTTATGCCATCTTTCTCTCTTTTTCCCTTTTCATTCGCATTTCCACCTTTTGCGCCTTCGAAAAGTATGATTCGCTCGCAGACCGCACTCCTCCGCTGCTTTCACACTTGGAAAATATATGTACGCGCGTTCAGGGTGTGCGTTGGGATTTTCTTATAGCCATGGTATGTGTACTCTTCTATCTAGCATGTCCGCAAACACCACCACCGAAAGCGCGTATTCTTCGGTATTTTTCAACTCGACTATCAACCATCTAATAATAATTCCACCCTCCTCCTTTCTCTTCCCTTTTTTTAGGTACTTTCTTCATTTTTACAGAATAATATCTCAAACGTTTTATCAGATCTTACGTACGTAGGTATATATATATATATATATATTTCTTTCCAGCGTTGGACACACGATACTACACGTAAACCGATAGTCAACCCTCCGGTATATATCTTATAGTCTTTTTGCGTGTGCGTGTACCGTGTGTCTCAATACAAAGGTATTTCGCTCTTTTCCACGCGCCCTTTGTACGATTACTATATACGTATGGGAAAAGATACCGCTATATAGGCTGTATAGTTCACTCGATAGTTGAACACAAGGTATACGTGTGCATACAAGTGTGTGTGTATGTGTGTGTGTGTGTGTGTGGCATCACACCTTTTTAGAACAGAGTTGTGTGTACTCCTAAAACGCCCGTGCGTCGCCCAACTCCCCTGTTTGTGAACGTAGTAAGAGTAATGCGCGGGCGCGCGACACCACGAAGCCCTTCGGCTGGCTCCTCTCTTTTGGGGAGGTCGAAGTGAGATAGAGAAATGTTCGTACGCCACCTTCCCGCGACTTTCACGAGAAAATACGGCTATCACGTCGTCGTCGTCGTCGTCGTCGCCGTCGTCGTCGTTGCCGTCGTCTCCATCGTCTTCATTGTCGCCCAAGTGATATAATAATTCCTCTCTTATCGAGATTTTTAATAATATCAACGGAAAGAAACTCCTGTGCGTTATAACCCCTTCCACATCCACCTCTTATAACCTCAAAATAAACTTGATAAGTTTTATCCGCTGTCCTCCTCAATCTTTTTCTCTTCATTTATTCTTTTTCTTCTTCTTCTTCTTCTTCCTTCTTTCAACCCACAAACCCACCATTGCCAACACCATAGTTCAAAGGAATACTTCTACACTACCACTACCACCCTTGTTTCTCGTTCTCCAACACGTTGAGGGAGGTGGTGCATCACCCAGGGTGCAAATGTCTTCTTCAGTGTAAATTTGTGTCTGTGTGTAAAGGGATGTTTCTTCGATCATCGCCTTAGAAATACATATACGTAATAACATGAAAAGTGCTGCTGACGTTTCCTGGATATTTTTCTTTCCTACGAAAACTTATTGGATTTTTTGAACGGTTGGATTCGATTGGATTGGACGAGCAAAAAATTAACTCTCGTATATATATATTCGTAAATATGGTGATTGATATTATTTCTGTGCGTAACTGAAAGCCTATTTACATGCAGTACGGACGAAGAAGGAATCGTGAGAGTCGACGGAGAAGGAGGTGAATTACCGCATTGAATTATATATATTTGGATGTACAAGCATACACACGTATACACACACACACATATATATATATTATTTATTTCAAAAATATATCTTTTCTTCGGGATATCATTTATTTTTTATCGTTGCTTCGTCGCTTTTTTTTTTGTTCACAACTATCTTTCCCACTGTAAAAATCGTTATGAGAGTGAAATGAAAGAGAACAAACGCAAAAAGGAAAAAGAAAGAAAAATTGTGGATATTCGTGCGAGTGCGCATTAGAGTAGTGTTAGTAGTAATTGTAGGGGCAGGAGTATTTTTATTTTGTATGAATTTTTCATTTCGGAACGTGAAACTGTTTGAATACTCGCATACTGTATCGCGGGATCAAGAGATTATACGTTTTTCAATTAATATACAAAATTATACGATTAATCGTTGCTGTTTCTTATTTCAACAACGAGGTGAACATCTAATCTCACTGATAAGAAGTGTAAAAAATAATGCAACATTCGATTTTAATGACAGGTATAGATTTGGTGTAGGAGGAGGTGATAGTGATGATAATAGTAGTAGTAATAGTAGTAGTAGTAGTAGTAGTAATAGTAGAAGTAGTAGTAAAAGGAATTATAGCGTATGTGCGTAAACGTATATGTCGAATGCGCGCGCAAGCAAACGTATAAACGCACTCACACTCTCTCGTAAACGCATATATTACACACATGTGTGTTTTGAGTTAAATGCTGTAACGAGTGAGAAAATATTGTTAACGAAATCGTAATTTTGTTGACCATGAAAATTTATCGCTCGAATCTTACAAAATATTCATTGAATGACTCGAGAAAGATATGTGAGATTGCAATTTTGAGTTTTGAGTCCCATTGAGAGCTTAGAATTATTACTGTTCGTATATACACAAATTAACATAGCTTGTGCAAGAAGAATATTCCCTATTCTTTTACTTTTTTTATGTATTTCCGCTTAAACGTTATTATTCATTTCACGCGTTATCTTTTACTCTTTCGAATTTATATGCTAATTTTGTACACGTTATTTATCATCATGCGCCTCCGCATTTAACACATCTTTTCCCACGCATCGAATCTAACGCGGAAAATTTAATATGTCTGGACGGTTATCGAATTAATGTATAAAAATGAATAATTCATGAATAGTGGAGAGGCTTGGGAAATGAAACGAAACAATGTGTAGCATTCGAACGACGTATCGAGGAATAAAAAGTCGATGATTTACCACGATCTTTGATAGTGCTTATTGTTTATGTACATTCAATAACAAAATCCCGCGTGGAAATGATTCGGATGTTTTTATAAATGATGGTGATTTCGAGGGAAGCTTAGTTTCAACGTACTCTTGAAGGAAGTGATTTTTTTTATAAAAAAAAAGGTTGAATTTTTATTTAAATCTATAAAAATTATATATCCATGTATATTTTTTTTTATATACAAAAGGAACGATCCTTTTTGAAGATTCCCATCACTACTTGAAGGGCTCTTCACTGACGTATATTGGAAAAAAACTGAAAATTTGGTGCGTCTCGGTATTGAAAAATTGCAGTGAATTCATTTCCCAGTACATTCACTGGAATTTTATGGACTCTGTGCTGCAAAATTCTAGTGAATGTGGTGGAATATTTCTGAAAATTTATTGGAATTTTCAGTCCAATAATTGTACTGGGTAATGACTTCCAGTGAAATGTTGAAATTTTTCAGTCAACATTTTTTGCAGGGGAAATGAAGCTTCGGAAAATCATTCATTTAAGAATTCAATTTCTACTATTTTGATCGGAAATTTCCAGGAAATTAATCTTGAAGGAGTTTCACATTTTTCGTCGGAATTTTATGAAGTTGCAATTCGATTTTTCAGATTTAGAGATGGTTGCGTGGACAGGGGAATTCTTCAGGGATTTTTTAATCTGAGAACTAGGATAGATTTCCAGGCGTTTGAGAGTTACGACGTGAAAGTCGGGTTTAACGCTCACTACGAGGAATTTAAATCCAAATTATCATTCGTCTTTATACATTCGTATTCGACACACACACACACACACACACACACAGACGAATGTACGAAATATGAGTTTTCGAACAAAATTTTGTGATAAAATTGGATGGATCATACTTCATGCTCCACACCCAACCGGGTCCCACGATGTTTAGGAGAGAATTATCTTTGGACTTAGTTTAGTTGAGTTTGAAATTAGCGTGGGAGGGAAATAGTCTATGTGAAAACTTGATGGCAGATAAATCACGAGTGAAATTAAAACGCGAAGGCAGCAGTTTTATAAAGGCAGGGGAAGTTTCAAACGAAAAGAGAAACGCAACGATTTTCTAATGTCCGTGGGCTTTGATGCATCTCGTTATGGACAAAAAGCGGGAAAATCTCTTGGAATCTATTTGAAAATTTCATGCTTCAGAGAAATTTATAGAATGTAGAAATATTTTGAGAATTTCGAAGAGTTCAGCGAGATTCGGAGAGAATTTATTGAGAAAGATTCCAGAGGAATTCAGGGAAACCCAAACATACATGAATCGGCGAGAACTGTGCTGTGAGTTTTTCAAAGGGATTCAGATAAATTTATAAAAATTCAGAGGAATTCAAAAAGCAGTTAATGTACCCTGGTGGAAAAGATTTTCCTGAAAATTTCTTCGAATCCCACTGAAAAACTTTGAAGAATGCTGGAAAACCCTTGTTCATTGGACAAGTTTTTTCACTGACAATATCTCTGAATATCTATGAATATCTCTGAAAAATTCTGAAGTTTCAGAGGGATTCAAAGAGCACCCGCAGACACGTGAATTGAGGAAATTGGTGAGTTGAATTCTGGAGCAAGATTCAGAAAAATTCAGGATCATTCACAATTAGTAGAATTTTTTGAATTTCATAATCAAAAAATTCCAGGAGAATTTAAGAAAGTTCGGACAGAGTTGAATTCGGGGATATTGTTGATTACAGTTCTCCAGGAATTCAGAGACCTGCACACAAGGAAAAACTTAATTAGCTGTGAAATGCACAGACATCTTTTTAGCTACTGCAGCAAAATTTTTAGCTTCATCATCTAAATTTGAGCTAACTGTCCTGTGGGTGCTGAAATATTCAACTATAATAACTACAATTTAACTGACACAGCCAAAAATTTTTTTTCGTGCACGGAGAAAAATGCGATTGGAAAATATAGTAATTTTTAAAGAGAATTTAAGAATATTTCGCAGTTTTTTAGTAAACATGAAAAAGTTCAGATTTTTGTTAAATTTTACCAATAAGAAATGGATAATTAATTAATGATACATAACAAACGCTGAAGAAAAATATGAACTTCCCGAAAGTCAGACGGGAAAAAATAATTCGCTATGGCAGCGAGGAATTAGCTACGGCAGCTGCTTTGTGTATTTAATATTTGGATAGCTAAAATTATTGCTGCAACAGTTCAAGTCGAGCTACCATAGCAATAACTTTTTTCCGTGAAATTTCTCTATAGTGAAATCCCGAAGAGAACAGGAAGCTTCAGCGAACGTTCAGATTAGATTTGTATAGATCAGGCCGAAGGTTAATGAAAGCTGAATTTTGGATTCACAAACGTTTGACAGAGGTTATAGGAACGTTGAAATGTCCGCCTCGAAATACGTTCAGGAAATATAGATGAAACATTAAAAACGTTCGTTGAAGGATCATCATAGGTTTGATGAGCCTTCACGAAAATATCTATACTCATATGAATTTTCATTAATTCATATGAACAATCAATTGATCAATAAACACAAATTAATATAAATTAATATAAGTATAGATATTTTAGTGAAGCTTCATCAAACCTTCGATGAACCTTCAACGAACGTTCCATCTATGTTTCCTGAAAGTATTCCGAGGCGGACATTTTAACGTTCGTAGAACCTTTGTTGAACGTTTGTGAATCTAAAAGTTAGCTTTTATGAACCTTCTGCCCGATCTATAAAAATCTAATTTGAACGCTTGCTGAAGCTTCATGTTCTCTCCGGTAATGAAAGTAAATATATTTACTTTCTAAAATTCATCGATTCCTCCTAATATTTCAGTTTTGTTGAGGAAAATTCCACAAAACCGCGAACCGCTTTATCAAAAAACTAAGAAATATTTTTCTTCGATTCTTGTAAAAGGTACTTCATTTTCGAGTGGCAGTTTTCTCCGAACTCGTAAATAGTGTCTGAATTTGTAAATCTTCCCCGAATCAGTGAAACTGAATTCCCAAACTCTTTCTCTGATTCCTTCGAAATTTTCATAATATTTCTAAATCTTTATGAATCCATCAAAACTCTGGTTACTCATAATTCGAACTTGGATCAAAATAAAAACAATCTTATTATATAAATTTGAATTATAAATAAGTATTTCCAAAATTCAAACGATAAATGAGTTCTTATTTGAAATTCCGAGAGATTTGAAGAGATTCACAGGATGTTGGAGAAAATTGAAAAGATTCAGGATGCATTATTATCCGGGAACCCTCTGAATTACTTCGAATGTATCTGAATTTCAGAAAAATCCCGAGTGAAAAATTCTCCAACAACACATATAGTTTGTATATAATTGTATATAAGTTGTATATAATTTTTGTTTTACTTCGTTTTATCGATGTACTTCGTTTTGCGTACATCGTGGTTGATGGCATGAGTGTGAATACGAATTTGATATTTTAAAGGAATATAAATGTGTGCAATGTTGCAATAAGGCCCACCAATCAAAACCATATTTGGATCCCGATCGTATAAGACTCCTCCGACATGCGTTTGGGATGATCTTACACGTCCGTTCTAAGCGTACTGCACCACTTTATTGGAAAAGTTTGAGATTTTAACTCGAGGAGATGAGATACACGATCTTGAAAGCTTGATCGAGACGAAATTCTATACTTTTCGATATTTTTTATTACTACTATACGAACGTTCCAAGTTTCAGCAGAAACAATTAGAAACTGAAATTGTTTTTTCAAAGTTCATTGTAATTCGTGTGAGAATTCTCTGAAAATACATCGTAAGGATGTACATTGCATGGCGAACACTCAACAATAATTTTCGCTGGTATAGTAATTTTGTAATAATTCCAGTCTGTTGAATAAATCCCAAACTTGGAAATTTTACAAAATGTAGGCTAGATTTTTTTGAATGTTTAAATAAGTCCTGAAAAATACATTTCGTTTTCTTAGGGGGGAGAAAAAATACAAACAGAAAGAGGGAATTCATTTGGTCTCAAGTAAAAATTGTTACAAATAAGAAAATTCGAAACATGAGAGAGAAACTCGACTACACGCGAGGGATTCTTATTTCCTTTATTCGAGACACGGAATACGGAAGTTTTAGTATCAATGTAATCCTAATTGAACGTTATCCAAGCTCAAATGGCACTTCGATCGATCCAACGTCGCGTCTGTTATTACAAACAATATCATTCTTCATTATCGGAGAAATTTATATTTTAACTTTCCAATATATCGATAATAATTTGTGTTTTGTCTTCAATCAAATTATTGTTATTGAATTTAGATTCAATTACCAGATTTTGGGATAAACGTCAACCTGAACACAATAAAATTCAAATAATCACAACATATTTTCTTTCATTTCTGTACGAAAAAGACGCTCATAAATTACAGTATATTCAATCTGCTTCATATGAAAAATATTGTCTCTTGTATCGTATATATCCGTTCCAATTTGAAGTAGATAAAACTTATTTTAGACTCGAGAGCTCTCAATGAAAGTGTAACGATGTCTGCAAATCAGTGGAGAACTCTTGTTTCAAGGATCCAATTTTTTGACATAGAAAGAATTTTTTTTCGGTGTATTGATTTAAACGCGGGAAGGGTAAACACTTGATGAAGAAAAACCTTGAGTGAAGGACACTCTAAACTTGCATCATATTTATCTTTTCGCGGTAGAGCGCTCTATTTTTCTCTGTTCGATAAACGAGGTTAGACGAAGACGAATCGTGCGCTACTCGACGTGCCTTAACCTTTAAACTTTAATATCGGCCCCGCCATTGAAATCAAGTTCACAGCTTGTGTTGTGAAGCACGCTCGACAGGATACGCGGACCTATACATGTCATTTCTCCGATATACGCTCATATTTTTATTACCAATCGTTAGTCAAAATTTTCCTCGACAACTCAAAATAAACATTTTTCAATTCTGAGGGTTTCATTAGTGAAAAGTTGGTGAAGAATTTAATTAGTGTAATGTAATGTTAAATGTCAGCCTGTCGGATCAACGTTCAAGGATAGTATGATTGTTTTAGGGTTTATACTTTCAACGCTGTATAACTTTTAATGAGACAACATTCAAAGCACTTCCAACGTTAATCCCATGAAATCATAAAATGAAATCTCCTTAATTGAAGATTGAATATGAAAACAACTCTGTCGATATTTATTTAATTTGGTTATTCAACTGAAATGGGTACACGGAGATTATTGATGTTTATAAAAATGATTGTCAATTCAGGGAAAAAAAGCATCGCTGAAGAATATATATATATATAGGAAGTTTGCCAAAAATTCGTAGTAAAAATACTGAAAGTTGATTATTTCATTTTTATTTCTTACACTGAGAAAACGGATATCTTGAAAAATACCATAATTTATGGATTTTCAGCGCTGGTCTGACCCGAGTCGGAATATTCACTTGCATGAATCTCTAAAAGTACCATAATTTCTTGAACTTTTTGAAATAAGTATGGTACCTTCCGTATAAAAGTCCAAGACATTATGGTACTTTTAGAGGTTTTTTCAGGTAAATATTTAGACTCGGTCAGACCAGCGCAGAAAATCCATAAATTATGGTGCTTTTTAAGATACCTTTTTCTCCGTGTACAGTAATAAAATTCTGGGACAAGTACAATTTCTATTACCATTTGAAACAAATTGTGGTAATTCTAACTAAATTGTAAATTATACTCCAAAATTTAATTTCCTGTCTCAAATTTTACTCTACATTGTGGGAAATATAACAAGTAATTCTTTTGCGTGTATCAACATACGATAAATTCCCTACGAACATTCTTCAGCGATGCTCTGTTTCTCTGAATTGACACTCACTTTTTCTAAATATTAATAATTTCGGTCTTTTCGTTTGAGAATATCTAACAACGTTTCTCGATCTAGGTTTCCCACGTTGTAATAACAAGCAAGAAAATTTCTTCGTTATAGCGTATACGAACAGTTTCACGTAAAATAACAGTAATTGGCTCAATTGCAATTGTTTCTAGTTTGGCGTAAAAATCCTGCAGTAATTTGAGCAAGGGAGGGAATTTACAGAATGCAGTTACCCAAGTAGCATGTGGATTTGCGTAAAACGTGCGAATCGAATGTTCAACCCATTGAGATATAAATCTTATGGAGCTGTATAAGAGCTCCATCGGGTATAGAATTTTTGAAAAATCCAAATTTTCTTGGTTCAATTACTGTCACTTCACGTAATTTCTGCGCTAATTTATTTCCACTAGGGAAGTTGTGCTGATTCTTTCGAAAATAAAGTGGAATAGTCGAAAGAGAAAACACGTACTTCTGGATGAATTGTTTTTATTCCCTCTCGATCCAAAGAAACAGTGTTATCTCGATGAGAGAATAATAGCGACAGACGTAAGAAATGAAATAAAAGAAATTCAAGTTCGGCCGACGATTGAATCGCTTGTATACACTAATTCTGCGATGTGAATCTTGACAAGCTATAATTCTATATCACGTCGGATACAGTCCATCGCAAATCATCGTTGACTGACAAGGTGACTGACATATTGGAGAATAACTGCATATCGGTACATCTGACAAAAATATAAATTCAGTCGCAATGGCGCGTGGTATTTTGATGAAATTCTCCTCCTTGCGTCGGAAGTGGCGTCAATTTGAAAAACAAACTACATTTTAAATTATCGATTATATTTCTATTCTTTTTCACGAATCATCAAATCCGTTCATGTTTATTTGTATTTGCTTCACTGTGAAAAAAATCTGCCTCAAGTTTCACAAACATATTATGAAACTTTTTACATAAGACAATCCCCATTCAATCTCATAATATGATATTAATTTCAATACTATAATTTTTCATTTTAGGAGATGTTTGTATATTTAATAAGAAATTTTGAAATTTCATAACTCATATTAAATTTAAGAACCTTATGAAATTTGATGTGGGAATATTGAATTTCACCAGAAATATCCTATTAAATTTAAGAATTTTTCCAACAGTGGGGACTCTCATTGCAGGACATAATCTAAGTAAAATCTAGAATCAACTGAAATTAATTAATACTGAATTTTCAAAAGGAAAGAAAAAACCCATGTATAATTCATATATAAATTATATTGGGAATGTATCATTATACTAACCATTTTTTTGCAGCACCAACTTTTTGGTTAGAATTGATCCTTAAATTATATTATGCTTTGTCTCATTAAAAAGGAATCATGGAACCGCAACACTAACCCTAATTTTTATTTTTCTTAATATGTTTACAGGAACATCGGATAGTTCTTTCCCCAAAAACAGAAACCAAACAAAATAAACAAGACTGACGTTCATTAGGAGGACAAGGAGAAAAAGGAAAAAGGAAGAATCTAATCCAAATCGTAATAATGTTCCTGTGCATTGGCAAACTTTTACGTTCCGGTTTCCTGTTTCTGCTGTGGATAGAGATTAGTTATCAGCAGGAAGAGGACATCCCTCATAACGAGTGAGTTACAATAACACTATTATCCATATCGATTTATTATAATTCAAACCCAAATATTTTGTGTTAAACGCGTGGGAAAACTTACTCTCTTCATTTTTTTTTTTTTTTGTAAACGAGAGCGCGACAATAATGTTAATGGCGCGCCAGGGTAGCGATGAAAAGTCGAAGAATGGCGGGAAGACGTGTTGTATATAGAGAATCACGCGAAGAACGAAAGAAGTTGAAATAGCGGTATAAGATGGATTCGAGACCGTGCGTCGTCGGAAAGAAAACGGTACAAAAAGAAAATCGAAAGAACACGTTCGATGGCAAATGTATTCCCAACTATAAATATTATGGAATCGATTTTTCGCGTGGTACTCGCATCGAGATTTCAAATAACGATGAAATTCATAAGATATTTAAAGTAAATAGGATAAAAGTTCAATTGTGGAAGGTTGTTGATGTTGTTGGAGTTTATCCATGCACGATCGAATAGGATAATCTTCTTCAAGTGCGAGGAAAAAAGTGTCTTATCGTAGATTTGTTCGCGATATTCAGCGGTTTTGAGAGAAATTTGAAAATTTCACAAATCCCTTCGCGAAGGAGAAAAAGAATTGATTTTTTTTTTTTTTTATTTTCTAATTGCTTTGAGAGTTGCAGCGAGGGGAGCTTGTATCCTCGAAGTAGAATTATCGAGCATTGCTCCGGCATTCAATTTGAAATTCACTTTTCAAGTTACGATGGTTAAAAACGAGTATACATTATGAGTTTTGTTATTACTCATTAACATGCGGAGCGTATCCAGGTCTGTCCGTCTATGCGTCTAAATAAACTGACTAAACGGTGGAACGTAATAGGCATCCTTAAACAAGCCAGACGTAATCTCCTGCGTCTGACATTATAGAAGCGTACAAGGTGTAAGTACTGACAGATGATTACGTCAGACTCATACCATTGGATTCGTTAGAAAATCAGTGCTTGGATAAATCATTTTAAATATTCTCGCGGGAATTTATCTTTACGCGGAGATAAAAAATTAAGGGATCAAATTGAAACGTCTTTAAGGATTTTTTTTAGAAAAAAACACGTATATAAAATGTCCTACTATGACACGAACATCTTCCAGAATATCAAATTTATGACTTAAAATGGACCTGTATACGGAGAAATAGAATCTTCCCGTTTGGCAGAGTTTTTAGCTCAATTTTGGGATTGCAATTTTCCGTTCAAATCACACGTACACACATTTTTTTTACATTAAAAATGCTATAACTTTGGAAACGTTTGAAATACAAGTTTTTTCTGAGCAGATTCTTGTAGGGCATTCAATTCTTCAAAAAATATTTTTTGTAGAGAATTAAGAGGATATGATCGCATAGGTGGCTTTTTCATGCGTTCAGTTTCGAATATTTTGGTCGGAAAAAAATGCCACAACATGGAGCCACCTGTGCGATCGTTTTCCCTTAAATGCCCTACAAGAATCTGCCTAGAAAAAATTGTCCTCTCAAATGGTGCAAAAGTTATAGCATTTTTGATATTGAAAATTTCAAATGTCTACCAACACCTTTCAAAATGAAACTAAAAATTCTGCCAAACGGGGAAATTTTTTGATAGGTTTTTAGTTTTTTCCGATCACCCGAATGTAGAATATAGAAAAGGAGAGAAAGAAAGAAAGGATAATATAAATATTCGTGCGATCGTGACGTGGGAACGTATCGAGATCTCGTCCTCGTCCCTTATCTCATTCGAATATTCTTCGAACATTCTGTGTTACATAGGTCGACGGGTAGATTTATACGTCGTTGTTTCATTCATCCATTGCCTTTTCTACATATAAATTGAAAAACTAAGGTGGTAATGAGCAACCATGTCTGACCTCTTTTTCTCATATTCGCTTTTCTTTGTTCCCTTTCAATCTCGACTATTGCCGTTCGATTTCTATATACACGTACGTTTAGGGCACATGTACTTGTAAGTGCATACACACATATATGTGCACACATATCCGTATATACGCGTTCATTCGAAAAACTTGATGGAAAATTCAAAGACGTTGATCTCGAAATCAATGATTTGAAACTTCCCTGACGTTTTTTTATACCCTATACGATGCGTTACAATTTCAATTCAGAATTCACTTTTGTCCGTCTTTTGATTCGTGTACATTATTTGTTTGTCAATTAATTATTATTTCGAAAAGGAAAATACTGAAGTAGGTAATGAATTTGGAAGAGACAGGAGCGAACCAATAATGATATTGTTAATCTCTCAATAAAATTGATGAGTTAGTCCTTTTGGATTCGTGTCACATTTGGAACCGTAAATAACGTGGTTTCAAAGGTCAAAGTGATGCATGTCTGTATTTACTTGACACATGTTACGTGGGTTGAATCTTCGTGAATTATATCAAATAAATTTGTAGGAATGAAAGATCGTGGCTATTTGAGTTCAATATTTATATATTTGTTCATTACATCACTGTAAATGCAAGAAAAGCTGTATTCAAATTAAATTGCTTTAACTATACATATAATAGTTTTGCAAGCTGATATATTTTTTTTGCTCTGTAAAATGAGGGAGGAAAAACTTATCAACGGAATTTATGATAGCGGACACATTTCTTTTGTAAACTCTATGACTTTTAATTTCGTTGTAAGGAAACATTTGTTACATACACTTTACTCTTCTCATGCAAATGTAGGAAAAATAGTTTTCTCAACTTGAAAATGAAAAAAATGAATTTAAGAGAATTCGAAAGAGATCGAATGAATGCTCTTTATTGATTTCAAATTGAATAATCCTAAACGTATTACATTTCCCAATAGAGAAATTCATATTCGAACCGCAATCAAAAGCTTATTCGTTCCGGTTGCGGTTTGACCTCGCCCTCCGCAAAACCACCAATTCCGATTATGGTTTGAATGAAGTTTCCGATTTCTTGAAATCAAATGATTCTAAAAAGGTCTCTCTCTCTCTCGCAACCGCTTCAATTAACCTCTTCCCGATTCGATGAATGAATCAGGATTTCTAAAAAAAATGTTCGTTCCTTTTGGCGAGAAACTTTATAAAAATATGAAAATTCAAATGAAAAATTAGTTTTGATGTGAATAAAAAAAAGAACAATAATTTAGCTTACGTTACCGTGTAGAGTACAATACGTATGTATGTATATATATATATATATATACACACGTACATAATGGGCATCCTTAAACAAACTACACGTAACCTTCTGCGTCTGACACTATAGGACTGTGCAGGTTGTTACTACTGACAGATGACTGCGTCGGCGAGACTTACAATTAGCTCTGTGAGAAATTAGTGGTATACGAAACGTTCTGTACAAAAGACTTTTGTAACGATTCCGTTTTACGAAAATGTTTATTATACTCTGATATAACTCTTTGGTTCTCATTTTTCATTTGCTTCCTGCCATTGAAAGATCTTATCGATTCAAACGACGAATGGAATTCGTATTGTTTTATAAAGATATGAATGATTTCATAAGAATTCTACACTTTCTTGTTCTTCCTGCGGGTTTTTTTGTATCAATCTATCTAGAAATGTGATTTAGAACACAACTTTCGTTGACTTTCGTTTCAGAGTTAAGAATTGGGCCTTAAAGTTTGGAGTGGATTTGTGGGAGTTCGGAAAACAAGTGACCAAAATGAGCGAAATACAAAGGGTGAGTTATATTGGATAAGATTTTTGTTCGGTTGTATTATTCATTTATTTTGTCATCCAGAAATATCATGGTCACGAAGTACAAGTTACCAGAAAAGATGGCCTAATGTTGGTACGCGAAATGGCAATGGAAGTGAAGAATATGATGGATTTTAAAATGAATGCCGTTATGGTGAGTTAGAATTGCATTGCAATTCGCAAGTTTCATCATGCGGTAAGACATATAACGCAAACTCGTTCATCTCGCGTGAATTTTCTCCTAAGATATTCGGATACCTGTTAAATGATTCAACGTGTCATCGAATACTACACGTACCAAAATATATTGAAATTTATGCGGGAATACTTTGATTTCTCTCTTCTTCTTCATGATTGCAATTCCATAATTAATTGCAGAAATTAATGGAAAGTGCTGAACAGGCAGCGGTATCTGCCCCAAGAGACGGAAGTTCGTCTTCCAGATATTATGCCTCGCATCGGCTTAGCAGTTTTATCGGAGATGGAAAAGGAGGTCGAGATTCGTTTATGGTACCCAATCGTCATTTCGATCAATTGTCGGTAAATCTAACTATGTCTGCCATCCTCCTACCGACGGGCATCAAGGATACCGGTGAGAATCATTGCGAATTAATTCGTAGTAATTTATTCTCTCCCATGTTTTATTTATAAATCTTTATGATTTTTTCTTTGAATTTGTTGCAGATCCTGACGTTGCCTCGGGTATTCAATGGACCGAATATCTCGATCCCTTATTCGTAAATAATTACGAGACCGATCCAACGTTATCTTGGCAATATTACGGTGGGACGTCAGGATTTTTGAGACGTTTTCCAGGTATTATTATAAGATATAGTAAGATATATCATTGTTATGAGAAAATGTAAATCTGGTTGTTCGTATAGCTATAACGTGGCCACCCATCGACGGTTCCAAATACACGTCGGATCGAGTCGTACGGGACGTTTATGATTTCCGAATTGCAAATTGGTTCATCGGGGGAGCTAGTAGTCCGAAGGATTTAACGATCCTCGTACACGGGGAGAGTTTGGCTTCGGATAAGAAACGAAGATTGACGATGGCGACAGTGAAGACTATATTGGATACCCTCGGTCCGGATGATTACGTAAATGTTTATCGGTACGGTGAAAACGCGGAGGAAGTGGTTCAATGTTTCAAGGATAGTTTAGTACAAGCATCCCCGGAGAACGTTCAAGAACTCAAATTGGCGTTGCATAGTTTGAAACCGGAAGAGGGAGTGGCCAACGTGTCGGCCGCGTTGAGCGTGGCTTTCGAAATACTTCATAAATATAATCGAACTGGCCAAGGGAGTCAGTGCAATCAGGCTATAATGTTGATAACTTCCGATAACGAGGGTCTTCCTAACGACGTTATTAAAAGATACAATTGGCCTCATATGCCCGTTAGAATTTTCACTTATCTCGTTGGTGGAGATAAAAGTCCAGAACTGCAAAGTACCGCTTGCGCTAATAAAGGTGAGAATAATCTCATTGCTAACGACTGAACAGGGAATCATAATTATATATATGTTGTTATCTTGCAGGGTTTTACGCTAGAATAACGGAATTAGAAGATATAAAGAGTAAGGTATTCGAATACATTAAAGTATTAGCTCGGCCTATGGTACTTTATCAACACGATCATCCGATTCATTGGTCTCCCGCTTATCTTGGTGGAAAGGTAAATTAATTTTCATTTTACATCTGTACGTCATTGAGATCACCATGAGTGAATATTAATGTTAATTTGATTACACAGAGTAGTAGATACGGCAGAGAGAACCGTGCTCAGCTTATGACATCTGTATCCGCGCCGATATTGGATCGCCGAAATCATACGGTACCTCCACGTTCTCGTATAATTAAATCTAAGTTTTGATTGAAAAAATCCTTAATTCACAAACTTATTTTAGGTAAAGACAGCAAATCTGTTAGGTATCGTCGGTACTGATGTCCCTATCGAAGAGATACAGAAACTTGTCCCACCGTATAAGGTACTTATCAAGTTCATCAATATTTTATTACAATATATCTGTCTTATCAATGATCGATTAACGAATCACCTAACACTTTGTTTTCCAGTTGGGGGTAAATGGTTATTCTTTCATAGTTGACAATAATGGGCGGGTTCTATATCATCCCGATTTAAGGCCTCTGGTAAGCACCCATACTTTTTTTATTCCTAATTTGTAACAACTTTTCGTTAATACAATGCGTGGAAAATTGTTTAATCGATATCATTTTTTTCTTTTTGCAGCCAAAAAGCGCAGATGTGAGTCAATTTCGAATTAACAAATTATAATAAGAGATTTACGTATAAATATATATATATATTATATTCAAACCGTGAGAATAGATAAACCTTTTTAGATTCGTTCAGAATAATCGGATCATGAAGATAAACATAGAAAATATGTTTAAAATGATTGTTATATATTTTCGTTTCAGTACGAGGAGACGTTGAAGCCAACTTACGTGAGTGTAGATTTATCAGAAGTGGAATTGGCTGAATTTGACGTATCCTCGCATCCATCGAACAATTCTCTCCTCCTCGATGTAAGGATTTTATTTTGAATCATTTTCTGTAACAAAATTACGAAATATACGATGAAATGGTAAATATAAAGACAGTATTTTGAAGGCAACCGTTACATGATTTTACAGTTGAGACGAGATATGATCGATCAAAAGGAAGGGGAGACGAATTTTCCAGTCAAGATTCATTACGATGACATGGTACGTTGAATATTCACAAACTTGTATCATTTTTTTAATTTTTATAGAATTTTATCGTTCGTCGTCTAACGATAATTGATCGTTGTTTGTTTCAGAGGAGAGTCTCGATCAGACAACATAATTATTTTTACAAACCAATCGAAGGCACCCCGTTTTCCTTAGGTATAGCATTACCCGAAGGATACGGGTTGTTTGAAGTATCAGCCGAGCAAGAGATCAAACATGCTTCTAAGAATGGTGATTATCATACGACTGCTTTTCAGTATTCATTTTAAACGAAATTTCTATTTTTTAAAGACAAAAAATTCATAAATTATTGCACCGAGAGAAAAAATTTCCGGGAATAATAAAATATTCCCGACTGGAAATTGTCATCAGGTTAACCCAACATATGATGAGGACCTGACAAGGTCATCCGAAATAAGGAATACCCGTTACGGTCCTGATCGGGATTAGGTGTGGATGACTCACGTATGGATGACCTCATTTGGTCCTAGTCAGGATTTCCTCAAATTATCCTGAAAAGGTCGAAGTAGGTTTTCCTCGCTGTATCCGCATCAGGACCTCGTTCGGTCATCCTAAGATCATGGACATAGTTTGATAAACTGAATACAAGAATGTACAGACTTGATTTCAGATTGTACACTCTTTGATTAAACAAATTTTCCTTCAATAAGAAGAACATGTTTGAACGATTTTCAACTGTGCCTGTTTTTAAATTCAATCCCTTCATTCCGAACACATTACCTACTTCTGAAAACTGTTGAACAATTTGTTCAATCTATTCTCAATGTGAATTGAAAACTAACTATTTGGGTTTTAATTAGGCGGAACTTATGAAAATTTCACAAGATTTTCCACGTTATGCATACAGCGAAAAAAACTTAGCAAACGTTCAACCATCACCAGCGAAATAAGTATTTCATTTAACTTATCACAATTCTCATAAGGTTGATTTATTGACTATTCAGCATCATTTTTCTTTCCTACACATCACATCATCTGAGTATTATTCAAAGAGTATATATGAACTGAATGAATATGTGTTTCGTCATAATCAAATATAAGTTTCGAACAAGTACTCTTCTTTCGTTATTTCTTGCTTAATACGCATAAAAAAATCTGTTATTGAGTGCAAAATGAATTATTGAATCAGTTATCACTGCTGTAATATGTAAAAAATCATAAGTTGCTGATGTGGTGACAATTAATTCTATTCAAATATACGATAATATCAACAACGACAATATCTATATCAATATTAATTTACATCAGTATTTCTCGGAAAAAACTCAGAAATCCCAATCATTTTGTAATAATAAAGGTCATGAAGAACCCATTCGATCAAAAATATTTCAAGCGAATGTTCAAAATGAAATGCAAAAAACTTGAATTATTCACTTTCAGCTCGACGGATGGTTTTACTTTTCAAATTAAAGAGTACTCTTGAAGTTGAAATTTGTTAATTTCAGAAAAAAGCCTCATTTTCTGAGTTGAATTTGTTGTTAGGGTGATGATAAACTTGTAAGAAGAGTTTGAAAGTTGAGTGGAATCTATATTGATCAGGAAAGTCCAAATCGTGTGGCAAAAGTTAGAAAATCTGTCAACTTAGCTCACGGCGCATGGGCTTTGCTTCACTAAACCAAATGCTGGCAGGAGAAATTCATCAAAATATAGTGGATTCAAAGTGATGTGAAGTGAGAGAGGACCGAAATATTCATTAGATTTGATTCGTTCTTATAAACGTTCTAAAAAATAAGAAAAGACTATAGAAGATCAAAAGTGTCGTCTTCCCATATTTTTGTTCCAATAATGTTGTGTCATGTTCCTACAAATAAATGTTATTATATTTAGGAAACAGGTTCAATACACATGTTTGCTCAACCTAACACTAGTTACTGGTGAAAAGATACGAAAATGCACACTCAAAAATGCAAATCATTGAAACAAAAATATTGAGAGACGATATATTGAGTCATATCTAGCCTTACCATATTTATCAACATTTTTATAATAACTAATAAAATTCAATGCATGTATCTGTCCTCTCTTACTTCACATCACTTTGAATTCACTATATTTTGATGAATTTCTCCTGCCAGCATTTGGTTTAGTAAAGAAAAGCTGATAGAATACCCATGCGCTGTCAGCTAAGTTGACAGATTTTCTAACTTTTGTCACACGATTTGGACTTTCCTGATCAATATAGATTCCACTCAACTTTCAAACTCTTCCTACAAGTTTATTATCACCCTAACAACAAATTCAACTCAGAAGATAAGGCTTTTTTCTCAAATTTGAAAATTTCAACTCCAAGAGTGCTCTTCAATTTGAAAAATAAAACCATCCGACGAGCTGCAAGTGAATAATTCAAGTTTTTTGTTATTCATTTTGAACATTCTTTTGACATATTTTTGATCAAATGAGTTCTTCATGACTCATATTTCTTACAAAATCAATATGATCTCTGAGTTTTTGCCTAGAAGTGCTGATGTAAGTATTTGAAGAAAATTCATTTTCACTGCATCAACAAATTACGATTTTTTGACACGTTACAACAGCTATGACTGATTTACTTAATCATTTTGCACTTACTAACAGACTTTTTGATACACATTATTCAAGAAATAACCACCACACATTTCACAAAAATAATTCATCCATTTGTTGATCACATAAATTTAACCTCACATCTGTCAACCGAACTGCAATTTTCACACAGGCTCATAGATTAGTTTTGATTTATTTTTGAGGTTTTAGTAAGGAATTCCTCACAAAATCCTAATTAGTCTTTCCTGATGGGGTCCTCATAATAGTGCAGCGTGACATGACTCGTTAGGTCCTGATGAGGTTGCCTTATCAGGACCTGATCTGGTCCATGGGGTGAATTTCTAGTCGGGTTTGTTTGAATAGTCGCCATAAAATACTTAATTGATCTGAATGAAGTTTTATCGAATCAATGAAATATCCGTTTTCATCGATGAAATATTTTATAGCGTATTAAACATTTGTTCGATTGGATAAATATTCAATTGAGTCATCATCATCATCATTATGAAGTAATCAGTCTTATGGCTGGTTTGATGAAATCCTCCAACCCTGTCTATTATCCGCTAAACGCTTAATTTCTACATATCTACGACAACCTTTATATTGTATAATTTGCTTCATATAACTTAATCTAGGTCTACCTTTGCGAGTTTTACCATTCATTTTTCCTTCCAATATTGTTTTCAATAAATTATCATGCCTATCAGATTACTCCTTCTTTTCACGATATGTTTCAAAAGACTTCTTTTTTCATTCACCTTCTCAAGTACTTCTTCATTTCTTACTTTCTCTATCCACTGTATTCTAAGCATCCTTCTATAACACCACATTTCAAAAGCTCCAAGTCTTCGTTGGTTCGTTTTTTCAATTGTCCAAGTTTCGCAACCATATAATGCTGTGCTCCAAACGTAACTCTTCAAGAATTTCTCCCTCACCGCTAAACTAATATTCTTCGAACATAGTAACTGTTTCTTTTGGTGAAAAGCCTGTTTTCCTTGTGCTATTCTTGCTCTCGTATCTCTTTCGCTTTTACCGTTTTCTGTACAGGTTGGTTGAAAAGTTCCTGCGCTCACCAAGAGATAGCACTGCTAGCTCAAAACTTTTTTTTTTCTCAAGTTGGTATATCTGTCCTGAGAACACATGCAAAGTTACAAGTTATTCTGTCAATTCATTCTTTGTTTACAAGCCATTTGAAGTTGACGTGTCATTGATTTTTCTTAATATGGACAAAATTGAATATCGTGCAGTCATTAGATTCTTTGTTTTGAAGGGTTCAAAAGCAAAGGAAATTTATGAACAATTGTTAGAAGTGTATAAGGAGTCCTCACCTTCAAAACGCACCGTTGAATTTTGGGCTGGTGAATTTAAACGTGGTCGTACTAGCCTTGAAGACGATCCACGCGAAGGACGACCAAAAACTGCAACCACAGCAGAAATCATTGAGCATGTACATAATATGGTTAGTGAAGATCCAAGTTTGACTAAGCGTGAAATTGCTAATGCCATAGGCATCTCAGACGAACGAGTACTCCATATTTTACATGAAGAATTACGTATGAAAAGTTAACAATTCAACAAAAACTGGATCGAAAACAAATTTCTCAGCGTAATTTGGAGCGTTTTAAGCAGAATAAAACCGACTTCTTGCGTCGTTTCATAACTATGGATGAGACTTGGATCTACCACCATGATCCTAAATTGAAACAAGAACGTTTACAGTGGACTGAAGCTGGTTGTTCAGCTCCAAAGCAGGTGAAGTCACAACGATCAGCAGAGAAGGTTATGGCATCAGTTTTTTGGGATGCAAAAGGAATTTTTCATTGATTATCTTCAGAAAGGTAAAACAATCAACTCCGAATATTACTGCAGCCATTTGGATCAACAGGATGAAAAAATTCGTGAGAAAATACCAGGATTAAAGGAGAAAAAAATCATTTTTCATCAAGATAATGCACCTGCTCACAAAAGTGTTTTGACGATGGCTAAATTCAAAGAACTCAAGTACGAATTGCTTGAACATCCACCGTATTCGCCAGATTTGGCTCCTAGCGACTACTATCTCTTCGGAAATCTCAAACAATTCCTTCGTGGAAAGCATTTTGGAAAACCATTATAAGGATGACATAAAGTTATTGGAAGATCATTGGAATAAGTGTATTGAGCTTCTAGGAGATTATATTGAATAAAAAAATATATTTCGTAACAAAAACAGTATTCTTTCATTTCGAGCGCAGAAACTTTTCAACCAACCTGTAATTATGCTTCTTAGATATTGAAATTCTTTCACTTGCTGAATTGTCTCTGCATCTATTTTGATTTTCGTTCTTTTTGATGTTTTTGCTGTTGTACAAATCATGAATTTTGTTTATTTATATTCATACAATAGTTTTCTAGTAATATTGTTTTCATAGTGCTAATATAGCTATGTCATCCGCAAATCTCAACATGCTTACATTTTCTCCCTGAATTTGTCATTTCAATTGCACTCGCAAATTCAGTCAATAAAAGTTGATTCAAATCATTTGAATATTTCATGCCGACTATTCAACTGAATATTTTATTGTTTCCAGAATTTTTGTTCTCAGTCTGTAAATCTTTGTGTCGAAACAAAGAACATATATGGATTGATAGAATGAAAGATGAAAAACCAAGAACTTTATCAATCGGGATGACATGTGAACTTGAGACGGACCTGGATTGAATACCGATTATCGCAGTTCTAAATAAATCTCGGAAAAATCCCACTGAAAATTGCTGAAATTTTTAAAGATTCTTAGCGATTTTTTCAGAATTTTCCATAAATTTTTAAAGAATTCAGAGAAATTCATTTACCCGAGATCAATATATTTCAGAAAATTTTGCCAGATGAATTCAGCGAATAAACACTTATTTAAACTCACAAACAGAAACTTTTCCTGTAAAAAAACTCACATAGAGTGGATCTAATTCATGAACACGCATGAAATGCTATCTAAGAATAAATTTAATAATATTTTATTTACGCTCGCTAGAGCTCATCGATTCTCTTTAACATTAATTTGCAGTAACCGAGCATTTCAAAGGAAGTAATTGGAAAGTGCATCCAGATTGGGTGTACTGCGAATATAACTCGGCTTCCGATAAATGGTTTGCAACGCCGGAAGAGCGTGTCTTACACTTTTTGACACGGACTCGCGGTCCGGCGTGGAAATGGATGTCATTGAGACCAAAGAGTCCTAGCTCGCATCTTAATAAACAAGCGAGCAAACCGGATAAAGATGCATATTATTGTAAGTAATAACAATCGTTTTCAATATCTCCATTCTTTGTTTAATTTGTAGCAGTTGTACTTACTCAGAATGAAATTGAAATTCCATTTATTTGAGCTTCGTTCTTCTTGTGGTTTAAAGAGAAAATTTGTAATATTCATTTCAACTTATAAATTTTTCAAATATCCCCGTGGGAAGAATATCATAGAGACTTATACGTCTCATGGAATCTGATAAACGGGGGATGCAATTTACAGAACGTTTGAGGTGGGAAACAAACTTTAAACTTATCGGGTCAAAAATTTTAACGTTTTTTGTTCTCATATTATTGATTTTCAGACTGATTTTGTTGAATAATGCGGACAAAAACAGGACTTTTTCAACAATCAGTACAAAATCAGTCTAAAAATCAAATATAAGGACAAAAACCGTCCAAATTTTTCGACTCGGGTACAACGCTCAATTCAAAATAAATTTCCATCGTTTGAAACCATCATCCCTGTTAAAAACTTTCGAATATAGTTTTCTAGATTGTGAATTTCCTTCCCAACGGTTAGTTCTAACCAAAAAGTTGGTTCCACAAGAAAGCGGTTAGTGCATAGGCACGTTTCCAATATATCTTATACACAACCGATATCGGATCATATATAAATTATGTATAACTTAAAAAAATTTCTCCCTCGATATTAATTTCTTTCGACAGAAATTGAGTATCCAATGTCCCGGTTAGTTCTAAATTTTACTTAAAATATGCCCTGGTAAAATTTCTATCGTATTTGCTGACTTGCCGTAAGTTGTAGAGATTTTTACAACAAATCTTAGTGACAAATGAATTCAATAAAATACCGTAGAGAAACTATAGGGAGACAGGAAATTCACGATTCAAAAACCGCATTTATCGTTCCCCGAGGGAAGTTTTCAGCAAGTAATAGAACTCAAGTGTCTCGTTTTGCGTGTTTCAGGTGATAAAAGATTGATACAGTCACTCGTATTGGACGCACACTTTACGGAAGGTTTTAATAAAAGAAATGAGAATTCAATGCACAAAGAAGAAAATCAAAAGTAAGTATCGATCGTGATAAGATCTTTAAAGCACGTTCATCAACGTACGCGGCAATCAAGTGAGAATTTCAATGCACAAAAGCACGTAATTGATCCATGCACCGATTTTCAAAGGAATAGAAATTTCTCAATTGATCGGAAAAGTGATATTTCAATTGAAGGAATTATCGTTCCATCTAAGGAGTAAAATTCGAACTCATTGTAAGATATTCTTTGCAGAATCATTCTCATTTATTTCAATAAGTGCGATAACCTCGTCCGTGTAGTCGTTATTATTACCATTATAAGTACACAAGTCATTGTGAAATATATATTCATTGTCTATCAATTGGGATTTTGTTAAAAACAGTTTCATTTTGAATGTGTGAGAATTTTTTTTCTTCATGATAAAAATATATTCTCTCGGTATCGCGTAAATTTGAAGTGGTGAAATCTTATAAAACGTACAGGAATTCAACAGCACGACAATAAAAAGTTTCTCTCTTTGGTTCATGGGATTTCGGAACTGATTCAGGGTGGTTTTGGTGTGCTAATAAATACAAAAATAATGTCAGATTTTTATATATAAATTTATATAAGTGATACATTTTATGTAGGAAAAATGACAAAAAGAAAGGTATTTTTCGTATTTAATTTATTGCAATCACTCCGAATCAGTATTCACGCCTCAAGAACCAAGGTTTTCTCTCACGTGAATCATAAATACTCTAGTAATATTTTAGTTTGTGACAGGATTTTGAAAATTAAATGAGATTTCGCTCACTTGAATTTACGGAGTAGAACGACAATCGAAAATATTATTTTCATGTGTTATAATTGTTTTTTTTTCATTTTTAACAGAATTCCCATATTAAAAGTGAATTCCCAGACAGCACCGAAAGTCCTCTGAACGTTTTAGGAACGTAACCCTCGTTCTGCGTATTTTGGTCCCTGGGAAGTAGATTTTTATGCTTTCAAAGTACCTTCATTTTCGATGCGCCTGAATACATTTTCAGCACGTTCTTTCATAAAAATTGAATTTAACAAACATATGCGTAGGTAAAACCGCAGAACGTTATTAAAACCTTCACTGGGACTTCATTCGTACGTTCCCTGTGCAAGTCAGTACGTTTTCTGAACGTTCAGAAAAACTCCCGATGTTGTACGGGTTGAGGGGTACACAATAAAAAATCAAACATACACAGGATGCACGCACAAGATATTTCTTTCATGTTTTTTACGTTATCCGCACCAATATGCACAACATTCAGCGTTTGACTCACAATACTATATTTTTATTGCATATTTTTATTACATTTAATTATTGTGTGTCTCCACCGCTAGCCCTATTGCCATACTGATGGCTGTACTGCAAAGGTAATCTATTATGCACAATTATTTGTATGAAATGGTTTGTCCATTATGCACGGTAATGTTTAATTAATTTTTACGTAAATTCAGATAACAATACACGAGGCGTCAATTAGAAAAATGAGAACTTTCAAGCTTACAAGTAAAACACGATATGAAAGGAAAACTTGAATACCCGCTGATAAATTCGAATGACGTTTCAAGTGCTTTGTCGATGTGTCTGCTTTTTCTCGAATTCAAACAATATTTTTTGACTCATGAGGCACACGGAGAAATAAATTCGCTGTCACAGCTAACTGAATTGCCGAAAGAAATACATGATCAACCGAAACAGCCAATTTTCGGCTAAGTTACAGCTTGTTACAGTTAAAAAATCGCTATCGTAGCTAAGAAGATTGATATCACAGCGAATTTTTCCTTCCACGCAAACTTTTTGAAAATAAAAAAAAAAAACAGTGACACAGCTGGGCACAGAAATGGCATATTATTTTCTTCCTCAACAATGAAAAACGGGTAGAGCTTTGAGATAGTGAATCAACAACCTCCATGTTGTCTCAGTACAATGACGATTTTTGATTTCACACAATACTCTGAAGGACATCCTATGCAAATAATTAAATCTTTTGAGCGGAACTACTATCGAGCCGCGCGAGATGAATTGAATATAAAATGAAAAGGAATGTCGTATCACGATGTTGTTTTTATTTTATGCGCCATTTTATTCTATTGAATACTCGTATACGAATTGAATATACACCAAAAGAACATCCGCATCCACGGGGAAATTGCAATTCCCACGTAACAAGGAGAAACATTCTGGTAAATTAAGACAATAAATTCAAATTGTTGACGGACAATATATTCTATGCGCTAATACGAGGTTTCATAAACGTGGATGTTGCAATTTTATGAAAAAGTAAAGAACGAGAAAATCGTTCTTTGACATCAATGATATTTACATTTTTACTGACCAAAAAGTGAGTATAAAATACACTGTATATATCCGCATATATATGTACACGTGAATGGTTTTATAAATGAATGTGTGTAATGTATACGATATAATTTGAGGATTTTCTAAGTTTCGGTAGTCATCAAAACATGTATTTATATACGCAACAAAATTTTAATTCGTCAAATTCAAAAGCAGCATAGACTTAATGCTCTCCGTCCTCTTTCTAAAAGGAAAAGAACAGACAGTACTGGTTAATGAGAAGGGAAGCAATCTATTCAAACACAAATGAAAATACGGTAAGATTCGTCAGTATTGACAGAACAGGAATGATTTCAGCATAACCGAGTTGAAATTTGGTTGAAAAATACGTTTTTTTACGATTTTAACTACATTCTGACCCCAAGGAACACAAGAACTTCTCAAATATGCTATGCTTATTTTGTGAATGTGAAAGAAATGTGCAAATAAGATTATTTTGGATAAATTCGTTCTGATATTCTACGAAGGCGCGTAGCGCACCATTATTCGAAAAAGTCTAAGCATGTTCGTAGGAAGTTCTAAACACGTTCCTACCATTTTCAACCTTGTTTTACTTGGAAACCAGAAATTGTAGTCACATATCGTGATTCCATCGGTTAGTTTTTGGTGAAAACCCCATTTTGAGCGAACATCGACCGAAAACAACAATTTTGCTTATTAAGGTAGTTCTCCGGGAGAATTCAGGATCAAATTAGAAAAATTATTGTCAAGCAGAGCACCAAGGTCGAAGGAATTCGATAATTATATTCGTTGAAACTAATATTCTTATTTATGACAAAAAAAGAACCAACTCGAAGTATAAATAAACAACCTTGTAACAACAACGCGAAATTTGACATGGTTTTTTTCTTGAAAAATTTTCATTTTCGATCCGCTTATGACTTATGAGTGCTCATTTTGTTCCTTGTGGGATTTAAAAAACCTTTACCATGGGGATTTTTTTATATGAGTCATCATGACACTGTCACACGCTTTTGTTTATGGGGATGTATTTTACTATTCATAAACAAAAGCGTGTGACAGTGTCATGATGACTCATATAAAAAAATCCCCATGGTAAAGGTTTTTTAAATCTCACAAGGAACAAAATGAGCCCTCATAAGTCATAAACGGATCGAAAATAAAAATTTTTCAAGAAAAAAACCATGTCAAATTTCGCGTTGTTGTTACAAAGTTGTTTATTTATACTTCGAGTTGGTTCTTTTTTTGTCATAAATAAGAATATAAGTCCCAACGAATATGATTATCGAATTCCTTCGACCTTGGTGCTCTGCTTGACAATAATTTTTCTAATTTGATCCTTAATATTCTTCCGGAGAACTACCTTAACACTCATGTAGAAAAATTTGCAGAATTATATATAACTTATGTACAAACTATATCGGATTGTGTATAAATTATATAGAATTTTGAAAATTTTCCCGCATGGGAGAGAGAACCGTTGAATTTTTGTTATTATTAGGTCAAAAACAGTTCAAAATCAATCGAAGTATAACCAAAATTCAACGTTCATTTTTGGTCTAATTTCGATAAAGACGAATCCCCTTTGAATTTGAGTTTGAGTAGATGATTGTAAACCACAGTCTCTATTGATACATACTTTTCTTCCGTGTAGTTTGAATTCGTGTTGACTTGCTTATAAATTTTCAGTTGTAAGAGAAGACAACGAAATTTTATATGAATTCTTATCCTTTATTATAGTTCTCATCACAACAATGACAAATCTGTTAGCTAATTCAGCTGAAAACTCGCTGCCGCGGTTAACTGGATTGTTGAGACAGTGACATGATCAACTGAATCATCAAATTTTCAGCGTTATCAGGAATCGACATTCTTTGCTGCCACAGCTAACAAGATTGTTGTGACGACAAAAAACTTGCTGCTGCAGCGAATTCAGATTTCGAGGTCACAACAACTTTTTCTCCCACATTGTGGTGTTTTTGTCCCAATTATACTTGTATAATTATAATACCAAGAATTATCTTCACCCAGGTGTTCGTCAATTGATAAATAAAATTTTACGTTTCTCATTCGAATTAGATAATCCTCAAATTTATTTACATGGTATACATTAATTTACGAAGGGTTGACGTTCCTTGTTGCAAACGATCCCCTAACGATTGATTTTACATTTGCAGGCAAGGCAAGGGTAGATTTGGTGTACAAAGAAGTTTTATCGCCACCCGCAGTGGACTCTTCCGATGGCACGAACATCAACCGATCGATGAGAACAGTGATGAACAGTGAGCATACGCAAGATATTTTTTCCAGTCTATGAGCGAAAGCATTGACATAAATCAAGATTATTCCGAAGTTCCAAGAAAATTTATTAGATTCCATTTTAGACTTCGTTGAAGGATATTCAATGGATACAAAGTTACTAGATCTCTCCCTCAGAAATGAAAAAGATTGATACATCAAAAGAGAATCTAGTGATCTTGCCAAGTATGACCGAATCTTTTTAATGTGAAACGAAAATATTGCTTTCATTCAAAAACATATGTATATACAAAGAAAATAATTTGCTGTTCGAGCAAATCGAAGTATTATATATAGAATAGTAAATCTTTTCGCTGACCTAGCTAAAAATTCACTGCCACGGGCAACTAGATTGCTGAGAGAGCAACATAATTGACTGAAGTAGCAAATTTTTCGCTGGCCTAGAAAAATTTTTAGTATTATAAACAGAATAGTAAACAAATTTTGCTGGAGGAGCAAAAATTTTTTGCTGCTACAGCTAAAAACTTGCCGTCGTAGCTAACGAATTAAAACGAAATATTTGATGAATTTTGAATTGTTTTACGATAGAAACTTTGCGGATTTCCACGCAAGAGCTATGGATTCATCCTGGTATAAGCGTGCGGTAGATCAACATTCCATAGAACCAGAAAGCTTTGTCTTTAGCGTCCCATTTAACGCAGGTGAGCGGAATTGATATTTCGAATTATTCTCAAAACTGATTCAATCGAAATGGTGATATGTATCGACTTGGAAATGATTTTCACGAGTTACTCCAAATTGTTTGGAATATTTTTCGGTTCAGCGGAAACATCGAATCCTCTCGTGACTGCGACGCACGCGGTTTTTATTGAAAATAAAGGGCACAAAGCACCAGCTGCAGTTGTAGGACTTCAATTTCAACATTCATCTTTGGCATCGCACTTTGTCAACATTACTTCCACGGTAAAAATATAATACACATATTTATGCATATATATATATATATGCATTATGCTGTGAGAGAATACAAGTTTGAATGGATATTATGTCTATTCTTGATAATAATCTTTTGTTTTCGCCCAGTGTACCGGAATGTCAGGTTGCAAAAAGACGTGCGCTTCCGAGGAGTTAGATTGTTATATACTGGATAACGGTGGTTTTATTATCATAAGCGAACGTTACGAACACACAGGCAAATTCTTTGGAGAAATAGATGGTACAATAATGGATTCCTTGGTCCAAGATAAAATATTTAGGTAAGATTCGAGAATTTGCTGATAATAAAAATCAAGGACAACGAACGTTAAAGGTTTTTACATTTTTCCTCGTGATTCGTCACACTTTTTTGCTTGTGTATATGTATATATTTTATTCGAATTCATGATAAAATGGTGAGGCGTATGTTCTTATCACATCACAATAAGTACTCTTTTTTTCTTATTGAAATAAAGAAAAGAAGAATAAAATTAAAATAACAATGAAATTTTCATATTTTAGGAAAGTTACGGTAGTGGATTATCAAGGTAAATGCAGTCCTCACGAATCTCATTTGTCCGCGGCTTCGAAAATATCCAACGCAATTGCGAAAACTACCGCGATTTTGGGTAACTTCCTCTGGAATTTGGCGTTCAATTTAAATTTTCATAACACTTGGCAAAGCGTTTGGGGTTATGCCGATGAACCAGGAGACGCCGATGATGGTAAGATTCAATCATCAATTGCTTTTACACACTCGTATTTTTGTCGCACTCTGAAAATCTCCCTGAATTGAAAACTCCCTCATTGAAACTCTGGAGACCACTGATAAAACCTCATAGAATCTGAAAAACTGTGAAAACCTGTGAATATTTTTTCAAGCTGTGAAACATCTTGAAAAACTCTGGAAATCTCTCACTGATCGAGCACGTTCCGCCACTGAAAATTTTTCTGAACATTTATGAAGATCCCTGAAAAACTTTCCACTGAAAATCTCTGAAAATTTCAGTGATTTTTAGTAAAATTTGTGCACCAGAGTTGTCAGGACTTGGTCAGGTTATGACTAGAGCTAGAGATCGTCACGAATCATTTCTATCAGGGGATTTATTTGTTTTTCATTTTTTTTCGAAGGTGACAAGAATCTTTCGAAAGCACCCACTCATTTTTCATTGGAACTCTCTCTGGATCAAGTCGTCTGTGATAATTAGACATCGGATTATATGCATATGCAAAACGCATATAATGACTTTTTCATACAATTTTGCATATAATGATAATGTTTCGTTGATAGTGCATATTTTAGCGTAAAATGTCAAGAGTTTCCGCAACTGGAGAAATGAATAGTGGATTTGAACAATAAACGGCATTTTCAACTTTGAGGTATCATCAAATTCTCTTCCTAAGAGATTCTTCATAGTTGTATTCTGGAAGCTTTACTGTCAGACCCCAAGGTTTCAATACAGCAGGATATTTAACTGAATTATCGTAATAAAAATAATAGAAGAAGTTGCACAATTGATATGCGCACTTTCAAAATCATTCTCGATTGGAATCCGAAATAAATGAGACATTGTGTTTTCAAAAAATTCAAGTTTTAAAGTGCTCGAACGAGTGAATTCTTATATTAACGGGACAAATTAAATTCTGTCCGAAATGATTTCTATGGAAATGGCACCATATTGTAAATTCTGTCTGTTGACATCAGCAGATGTAGAACGCTCATTTTCGGCTTATAAATTGATACTTAACGACAAGCATCACAAATTTCAAATAGAAAATTTGGAAAGATACATAGTAGTATATTTTTATATGAATTATAATTCATAATTTGGGATTTATGCTCTGAAAACAATTGTATTGTTGGATTTTTATTTTCTAAAGTATATTGTGCAATGTGCGGAGATTTATTTGATTTATAAAGCTTAGATTTAATATTTTAGCATTAAAATGTTGATTTCAAATCAAATTGTGACTTTTTCATTAATGTATATTTGGTGCATATTTTGTTCTTTTTTCGTGCATATTTTGACATTTTGATGGTGCATATAATCCGATGTCTAGTGATAATGATAATGTGGTGATTCAAAGCATTGGATTTTCAAACTCGACGGACGAATTATTTGTTCTAAAGATTTTGTGAAACAATTAAAAAATCGTTTCTCAGGCGATTATCGGCTGAACCATACACAGACGATTCACCCGACTAGCAAAATTGCACTGAGAGAAAAAAATTTGCTTTGCCGATATGGCGATTTCTTTCGCTGAATTAGCAAAACTCTTGTTGTTTTCGTAAACGCTCGCTGATACAGTAATTCGGCATTGTAGATATACAGACTGCTAGAAAATTTGCTGAATTGGCAAATATTTTGCTAAAGCAGCAAATATTTTTCTAATTCGGCAAAGCAGATTTTTCAAAAACGCTATTACAGTAAGAATTTTTCTCTGCGTGTGCTGAGACCTTTATCATAATTGGATCACGTCTGCTTAATTTAGTAATCAGGTTTTAAAAAGGCATCTCGATCGGACAATGATCAAATTTGTAACGTGGAGACAGAAAAATCGCATATCCATTCACCCGATTACACATATGTTGATGGGAAACCTGGTTCACCCAGCTAGAAATTCTTCTTTCAGAAAGTCAGGCTAACTGAGACTCTATCTTGGCCCAAGGCAGGGTACTTAAGTTAGGACAGCCACCCGTTCGGACTTCCCCAGATTTGTCCTAGTTTGCAGGGCATCAGGGGGACGTCCGGGTATATTTTGTGTACCTCATAAAATCAGAATTCTCAATTCAGAACGTGGAAATCTCAATACCCCAATAAAAATATTTCTCTTCAAAACTCCAACAATTTCTCTGCAAAAATTCATTATCGCAATTCTTAGAGAAAGAAAGAATTTTTTCAACAGATTCATCTTCCAAAACTCTGAAATTCTGCATATTTCTGAAAATTTCTATTGCCAGTAAAGGTTTCTCTGTACATTTCCAACTTATTGGTCAAAGTTGTTTTGTTGAGAAATGTTGAATTTTCTCAACATTTTTCTACTTGATAAATGGTGGAAACATTTGACGAGGAAAGGAATTTTCTCCACGAATTCATACATTTCTCTGCAAACTACATTTGCAGAAAAAAATTGGAATTTTCTCTTTATTTGTCTATTCCAAGAATATTACGGCTTGTGGCGGAGAGTTAAGTTTTCTATACAAATTCATACATTTTTCTCAAATCGCATTTGCGGAGATAAAGTGAATTTTTTCACACTCTTCAATCAACTCAAAACAACTTAAGTAAAATTCACTAGTAGGCCTCGAAAAAACCTCTCTCCCACGACCCACTCATTTTTCCTTTCGGAGGATTCTGAATCGATTAATCTATATCTGACAAGAACGAATTTTTTAAAATTTTCTATCGATTTGACTCAGCACTTGGAAAAATTTACAAGTTGAGGTCAAAAAAATCCCCTTTCCCACGACCTATTCATTTTTCGTTTCAGAAGATTCTGAATTGATTGGTCTATACCTCACGAAAACGAATTTTTCAAAATTTTCCATTGCCATGATTCCCATAAGTGGTACTCCAAGATTATTGTAGTCATCTCGGAGATCCGCTGATGTGATAGAGGCTTTGCTTCTCACTCGCAGGACCCGGGTTCAATCCTCACTGAGGAAAGTTCCTAAAAATTGACTTTCAATGTGGTGTCTCTTTCGTAATGTCATTCAAGTCGAACTGGAAGGAGATTTGTAGAGATAAACTCTGAACAAAAAATTTTTTTTTTAAGCAAAAGTGAATAGATAAAACAGAGATTTGCAGAGTAATGCAGAAATATGCAGAGAAGTATTCAATGTAATATGGAGATTTGGCGAGTTTTGTACGAATTTTGTGGAGATATTCATAAAATATTACGAAGATTGGAAGACTTTTGTACAATTTTGCAGAGTAATACAGAAATTTGTAGAGTAATATTTATGGTTAAAAATTCTGCAAATTTCTCAAAGCGTCCGAAATCTGACAGTTATGTAGAAGAATCTGAAGAGTTTTGGACAATTTTGAAGAGAAATATTTTTATTGGGGTAGTCAAGATATTTCACAATGTGCGTGGATTTCAAGCCGAAAATCCAGAATTTTCGAAGTCTTTGTCCTGGATTGATGCATTCGTAGATGGCAGTTCTAACTCAAGGCAAATATATGAGGAGCTGATCGAGACCTAGTTCCATAAGCCTATCAGACTTGAATTAAACCACCACAAAAAGCAATTTGTGTCCATAATCGGATATGACTCATCGGTAATGCTCTTACAAAGAAGGTTAGGGTGGTGTCAGAGTCGAATTTTTTTCAAATTTTGCAGACAAATAGAGGCTGTCGAATTATTAATTATGATGTACGGAATTTTTGCGGAAACTCATATTTAGGGGTAAACATTCCCCTCCGGTGTATACCGACACAAGGTGAATACTTGCAGCTTTTCATCGTTTCAAAAAATTCTCCTATTCTGTATTCACGTAGAAATAGAAGAAATCATTGTCATTAACTATCAGTTGCACGTGAATGACCTCAAAGAACCTTTAAAACTCGTGAATAAAACTACCCCCTTCTGCTACAAGTAAAACGGGTGCTTTGAAATTTTCAAAAGTCTTTGTACAGTTCACTGAAGGTAAATTGAATTATACATTATGCTAGTAAAATCAGAAGTCACTTATGGGATAAAAATAATATAATATGCTTTTTATCAGCTAGGATAAAGAACGTGTAATCGCATTCATACATAAAAGTTTTTTGAGTCGGAATATTCACTTGCATGAATCTCTAAAAGTACCATAATTTCTTGGACTTTTTGAAATAAGTATGGTACCTTCCGTATAAAAGTCCAAGACATTATGGTACTTTTAGAGGTTTTTTCAGGTAAATATTTAGACTCGGTCAGACCAGCGCAGAAAATCCATAAATTATGGTACTTTTTAAGATACCTTTTTCTCCGTGTGGAATCGTTCTAATTTTTTGAACATTGATCATACGAGGTGTGTTCAAAAAATAACGAGAATTTTCGTTTTATGAAAAAAATATTTATTTATTCATCAATATCTATTTTGTCCCCTTCAAAATAATCCCCCTTGAATATAATACACTTGTGCCAACGCTTTTTCCAATCCTCGAAACACTTTTGAAACTCAATCTTTGTAATAGCTTTTAGCTCTTTTAGCGATTCGCTTTTAATGTCATCTATGCTTGTAAAACGACGGCCTTTCAATGTTCTCTTTATTTTTGGAAATAGAAAAAAGTCACATGGAGCCATATCTGGCGAATATGGAGGCTGACGCATCGTTACAGTTTTGTTTTCGGCTAAAAATTCACGAACAAGCAATGAAGTGTGAGCAGATGCATTATCGTGGTGCGAAAGCCATGAATTGTTTTGCCACAAATCCGGGCGTTTTTCTCGGATTGCTTTTCGACTGATATGCCAACATCATCAGCGACTTCTCTGATTGTGATTCGGCGATCGTTCATAACCATTTCTTTCACTTTTTTCACGTTTTCATCGGTTGTTGATGTGCTTGGGCGTCCGGGTCGTTCGTCATCTTCAACGTTTTCGCGGCCATCTTGGAAACGCTTATACCACTCTTAAATCCTTGCTTTACTCATAGCAGACTCACCATATGCCTTTGTTAACATTTTACAAACTTCACTACACTTTATTTCATTTTTTACGCAAAATTGAATGCAAATTCTTCGATCCATTTTTTTTCACAAACGAAAATCGCCGAGCTCGAAAAAACACGTCTAACGTTAGCGGCTGCCACTTAAAAAGTAAGCAATGAATATTGCTGAAAATTTTATCGTACTTCAGGGGCATGTGTACCAACATAACAAAGAAAAATTTTATACAGGTGGACTCTCCAAACCCGCAAAATTTAAGAATTCTCGTTACTTTTTGAATACACCTCGCATATAATTCCATTCACCTCCAGTGAACTGTACAAAGTCTTTTGAAAATTAAAAGCACCCGTATCACTCGTAGCGGAGGGGGTAGTTTTTTTTCACGAGTTTTAAGGGTTCTTTGAGGTAATTTACGTGCAACTGATAGTGAATGACAATCATTTCTTCTATTTCTATGTGAATACATAAAAGGAGAATTTTTTGGAACGATGAGAAGCCGCAAGTATTCACCTTGTGTCGGTACACGGAAAAAAGAGCACACTACTGATTACTGTGAATGACAGCGATCGGTTGAAAAACAAATGAAAACACGCTTGGATAATGAGGATTAGCGCGATCACAGTGATGGGTATTGTAATGAAATGCGTCAACGCTGACTGGACAGTAATAAGGACTGGGAAACGCAGTACTGCATAGAATGAATTTGAGTTTCAATGTATTTTTGTGATTCACAGTAACCATTGCTGTTTTCTTTTTTCCGTGTATACATCGAAAGGGAATGTTTACTCCTAAATATGAGTTTCCGCAAAAATTTCGTACATCATAACTAATAACTCGACAGCCTCTATTTGGCTAACCTAACCTTCCTTGTCAGAGACCATCGAAGAAATTTCTAGCCGGGTGTATCAAATTTTAGACGATTCGATCTTCATCGTCGACATCGACGACGAAATTCACGATTTTGAATCGTTGATCTCTGCAGATTCAACTGAAGAACCGATTCTCGATACAGAAGAATTTTCAGGATATCCAGCTGCAGCTCCGATACCAGCCTCGCCACCCACCACTCGGGCAACGTCGGCTCACTATCCTCACAGGAAGTTACGCTCTTGCGAAAAAAGGACGGATCTTTACATCCTGCAACCCGACCGGCTTAATACCAGTGGTCAAAGTAATCCATTGAAGGGGAAGTTGACGAATTGCCATTCGTCGGGATGCGAAAGGTACATATTTTTTCTGAATTCTTAAATCCCACGAAAATATCCAAAATATAAATTTTTGTGTGGAATTGCTAGACCGTTCAGCGTCCAGAAAATCCGGCATACGAACCTGATATTACTAGTAGTGGACACGTTGTGTCCTTGCGGTAGCAAACAACTTAGCATCGATCCTATCGAGGCGGTCATGGAAACCGGTACCTGTTCCGCAAGGAGAGAACGTTTATACCGTCGAAGACCACCGAAATGTTTGAATTATCATCCGGAAGAAATGGAGATCAAATATTGCGGCGCTGGCTCCGCGTGTCGTTCCGATGCTTTCACGTTGAGTATGGTCATTTTATCGACGACAATCGCGATATTATTGTCGCGACCAACGTGACTTCGTCGAGATTGAGCGGAGAAAGGAAAAGGGGTGAATTCCTTATTAAAATTAAATTTTTGAAATGGATTTAACGTTGTCGTTTCTATGAAACAATTATTAAAAAAAAAAACAAAAAAAAAGCTGAGAGAATGATGATGATAGTGATGATGGTGATCATCATAATCATGACGAAGGGGGTCGAAGGAAATGATGATGATATTATATAAGAAGTGTGTATCGCTCAAACGATTCATTTCCTAAATTATCTCAAGCACGAGTATATATATATACATATAAATTAAAAGAAAATATACGCTATATAATATATTTATAAATATATACTTGCTCATGTAAATCCCAGTGATAACACAAGAGGCTGCGAGAATATTTTTATTCGCGCGACAAATATTCAGTAAGAAAAAACTCATATTCGTCGAATCTTTATCCTCGCTGCTGCTGACGCTAAACCAAGCAATAATTCTCGCATATTCGTGACGATTATGATTGATATTTCCGTTATTTGGTTTTGAAATACAAAGAAATAAAAGGGATAAAAAAAATGAGAAACGGCAAAGGGGATGAATACACCACCGATGATTATCAAATTAATTCTGTTTTCATGGAATTTCAAACAATTAACCGGCTTATATCCTTCTCTTATTTCCTTCACAAAAGCCATATTCACATTTCAACACTAATCCGTCCTTTATTTGATATTTTTACTTTCATCTTATTCCTCGATTTCAAAGATTAAAATAATAATACGCTGTTGATATTCGTTGGTTGAAATAGAAGATATATCTTTGTGTATTTTACATAATCGAAATGATATATCGTGAAGATGTGTGATATTTTTCCACATCCTATCACGTTGTTCTCGCTAACAACGGTAAGGGAGAGATCGCTGTTGTGTTAAACTATCGCAAATCTTCACCCTACGCGCACGCTAATCCCTCGGCCCTGACGACGACGTTGGTTCAAAGAGAATTGAAAGATTCCAAGATTAGTATCTCTGTATCGAATGTTTCTTCATTTTATAAAATCTTACTGGAATTCATGAAAAAGATTATACAAACATCTTTTGTTTTTTTCATCGCCTCTCTAAGCACACGCTCTGATCATGGAAAAAAGCGGTAAAAAAAATTGACAAACATAAATAAAAGGATAAAAAAATTCGTGTAATTTTGATGTATAGTAATGATAATGATATTGAATGTTGGCGAGATAATCGAGAGACAATAATTTTTCATTTGAAATTCGAATGTTTACCTTGTCCAAATTTTATCCACGATAATATTCATGATTATAGAAATAATGTTTGATTATTGTCACAGATTTGAATATACATATATGTGGAGAATGAATTTTCAATGAAATTCTAAAACTGGAAAAGTTGATATACGTTTAAGTGTATATATATATATATATATATATAAAAAGGGGAAAGCAGAGTCGTGATTGAGATTACATGTTGAAGCTGACATTGAAATATTTACATCTTCTTAAGAAAAATGAATTCTCCCTTTTTATTCGAATACGCAGAATGTTAATCGAATAATTCTACGTGAGAAGTTTTGAACGATTTCTCATAAGCCACACTGTGAAAAGTTTCATCTATGTTCATTAGGTTCGAGTCGATTATTATATACGTCGTTTAAAGTAGCCAGGGAGCTTCCGCTATCAGCTTCAACACCGTTTGATTTTGATTGATCGAAGGTTTAAAAAAAAAAATAAACAACAAGAAATCAGCGTATAATTAAACTCTCGGTGTATGCTGTGTGAATTTCCATAAATACGATTGACGTTGAGAGAAATTCCCTAAGAAAATTTACTTAACGGTAACAAATCAATCGTAATCCGCAAACATAATTTAATCAAAAATGTGCCTGTAATTTCCAAATTTTTCGAGCCTATGTATAGCCTTGCTTGTTTCGATGAATATATCAAAATTAGATAATTCTAAGTACAAAGGCACGTGATGTAATCGCGTATGTTTAAAATTCATACACGGGCTTTGTTCGTACGCATAAACATACAAAAAAAAACGAAAATGGAAATCGTGTTTAATATTATCATATCGTTGTTGTTATCGATAGGACTTCGTCGAAATGACGCTTTGAAATCACGACAAATATTAATAATTTTGCAAGTATCTTCTTTCACATTTCGTGTTTCTTATTACACTGATTTTCATCCGAATAATTTCAACTTGATAAATAATTGTGAAATATATGTATAATGCTTTGTACATGTTAGGGTTCCATCGGGTTTAGGAAGCTCGAAGTCTCGATTATTTCAATATTGGCTTTTTTCAATCTCCTTCCCTGAAGGGTTGGAATCTGTTATTTATGCTTTCAATTCCATGTAGAAAATTTGTCGACTGAGGCGCTTAGGGTTAACCATATAACATTATAATTTTATTGATCCTTCATCATATTTCAAGAAATTACGAGCGTTACCAGGTTAGCACCTTTTTTCTAATAAACTCTCATGAGTCAAAGATTTGCAAGATTCCCCAGGTTGAAACAGATCAAATCAGCATCCTAATCTCCCATTCATTTCTCTCTCGGAATAACCTGATCAAATCTCATCGATATTCTTCCAAATACTCGTATCAAACCTAATGAGACTTATGAAAAAATTGATTGGAATATCAGACAGAAGCCTATCAGTCAGTTTAGTTTTCATCAGTAAAAAATCTTCATGAAAACCTATCCGTCCGGGTAGTTTGTATCGTGAATCTCTTATAAGAATATGTTAATCCCCGTCATTATTATTTCATAGATCCACATCAAATCGCATGAAGATTCCCCAGTATTTACATAAAATGATACTTCGTTTTATGCGATTCGATTAGGAAATTGCAACAAGAATTCCTTTTAAACTCCACCCTTACGCGGAACGCTCGAAAATTCTCAGCTCAGTTTACTCAATATCAAGTCGATATCAGCTCGAAATTTATATGAAAACCTGTTCTAGTTCTACCCTGAGAAGAAAAATTTGCTGACCCAGCAAATCGAGGTATTATATAGAGAATAGCAAATTTTTTTTCCAACCTAATTGTATTGCCGAAAGAGCAATGCAATTAACTAGAGCAGCAAAGTTTTTGCTGCACTAACAAAATTCTTAGTACTATACATAAAATATCAAACAAATTTTGCTACAGGAGCAAACATTTTTCACTGTCACGGCTTAAAAAATCGCTGTCCTGGCTGACAAGATGGCTATGATGGCAAAGAGTTTGCTGTCGTTGCAACAAATTTAGATTTTGCTGTCACAACGGATTTCTTTTTCTCCCTATATTTGATTTTTCCCCGCTGTATGACGTTGAACCCGATCGTGTACTCGAGTATATATACATATATAAATATAGACCTAGACTCAATAATAATTTGGGTTCAAAATTTTGGCTCGGAAAATCGAGGTATTACTATTTTCTGCGACGACTGTATCACAAAGATTCTATATTATATGTACAATTCTTCTGAGAACGAATTGCGAATCATAATTGTTCCAAGCTTTTTCGCCCCCCCTCCAAAAACTCTATTTGAATACAATTTTTGAAAATTGTAACAATTTTTACTGTACTTTTTACTCGATGTATCACGTTTCTTTGACCATGCCGTGTATAATTATTTTGTCAGATTTACAAAGAGTTAAGAAAAAGTGGAGGATTCGATATAATTGAAGAGAGGATATCATCGCGCCCTGCTTAGAGCGTGAAAGACGATGTCAAAAGCATAAGATGTTGGAATGAATTCATAACTTTATAATAATGATAATAATAATAGTAATAACAATTCCTTTCGATCAGAAATTTAATCATAAAAATGTAATGTAACGTAAGTTAAAAAATCATTGAACTCGAACTCAATTGCGTGACATCGGGTGCATTGAAAAGTAATTGGATTTCAAGGATTTCTCAACTCACGAACATTTTATTTTTTCAAACAAATCGAATAAGGATGAAAAAAAGCTTGTAAATTGTACGTGAAAAATGTATTATGAATGTAAGAGAGATGTTAAGCTTTCCATTGATTCGTGTTTGCTCTTGCCGGAGAAACAATACTACATTTCGTACTGAGATTTTGATTTAAAAAAAAAAAAAGAGAAGATATTCATGTTGATTCGTGGATAGAAACGACCATCATCACAGTCATTCATAATGAAATATACATTCCATATCGTACCATATCATAAATAACTCGTAACAACATTGTATACCGAATCATGATTTTATTCCGATATCGTGTTGATAATTAATGGTAATGTTTGAGACTAAAATTTTGCTTCTTATCGTTTCTCGCATAGTCGATGACAAAACTGTATCTTTACATCTTCCAATATCGACAAGTAGTATATATCATTCATGTACGTGTATATACAACGATTATGTGTACATATTTATATGAAAAAGAACAAAAAAATTAGGACAACAAGAATATAAAAACGATCCTTGAATTTTTTCGCGTATTCACGAGATAATATTGATTCGAAGGATAGGATTCCGTTGTTATCACCAGTGTTGACTCATTTCGCGTAACAGATCGGAAACTCTTCAAAGAAACTGTTTTTGAACTGCTGTGCTGTGGGGGGCCCTAACAAATTTCTTACACGGAGAAACAAAAATTTGCTGTCGCAGCAGATATATGGAATAACAAATCATTTTAATAATCTAGCAAAAAATTCTCTGTTACGGCAAACCGGGTTGCCGAGAGAGTAACACGATTGAATAAAAAAACAGCACAATTTTCAGTATTATATACAAAATAGCGAATAAAATTTTTGCCGCAGGAGTCGATATTCTTTGCTGTCACAGCTAAAAAATTGCTGATGCTACTAACAAGATTGCCGTGATAGCACAAAATTTGCTGCTGTAACGAAAGTTACCTAGTAACATCAGATTTTGCTGTCACAGGGAATCCTTTTTTCTCCGTGTAAATATGCCACACGTACATCGCGTATATTCAGGGTAACGTCCCGGATCTTCTTAAAAATTGGTTGAAATATTTTTTCCTCCTTGTATTATGGGTTATAAATGCGTCGTGAACGGCTTATACCTGGCACAAATTCTTCATATTGAGTTGAAGCCACCTACCATCCGTTTAAAACACAATGTGCCAGTCAAACAATTACAATTGCGCAAATGTTATTAAAACAGTACAAGTTTAATGATATAACTCACACAGAGTTCCGCATTACAGACGTGAAGCCAGGGTATGAAATGCGAAAAACAAAAACTCCCATTTTTCTTGCAAAACAATAATAAGAACGTGGGCCTATGTAATTGACAACTAAGTGTCTAAAGTGTAAGAAATTTTTGTTACGAGACTTTGATAAAATACTTTTGCCGTTGTATCGAATACTTCAAATTTTTTACAGTAGATCTATCAATCATGAACAAAAGCTATAAAACCGATGTTCGCTGACGAATATCATGGGATAAAGAAAAAATTCAAGACGCGTTGAACATGCACAATGTGACCCTGCAAATCAAAACCCAATAGTCACGACAAAAGAGAGAATTTTATTCCAGGTATCGATACGTCGTATCCAGTTTGAGAAAAAAGAAGCTCTTCCGCTAGGATTTATTACTATTATTCTTATTATTATTGCTATAACTATCATCATCCCTATTATACCGAACAATTTTTAAGGATAAATCTTACGATCATCGTGTTTCTCATGAAAATTTGACTATTGTCGAATCATTTTTCCACGTGTTATTGTATATCGATGTTGAATAATGCATTTTCTTTTTTCCCTCGCGAACGTGAATTCAAAACCAACGAGAAAAAAAGAACAGAAAATAGTCCTATAATCAAAGACTTTTACACAAGTTGAATAATTATTACTATTGTACGTATATTTCATAGTCTTCGATAGTTGTCGAAACAAAAGAAAAAAAAAAAGTTATTCGATGGTTACTATTTTCATGAGAATTAAGAAAAATCGCAAAGCGATGCCTCGAATGAGACCTCACGTACGGTGAAGATGTGTGAGGTCTTGAAAGAAAGGATCGCCTCTCAAGCGAAAGAGCGTACTATTTGAAAAAGAACAGCATATTTGATGAAGCCTTTAGGCACTACTATGTCTTCCATTACTTGTACATTGTATTGATATAAACAAAAAAAATTATAAAAATTTACATTAAATGCATACAGTACGTACTTAAGTATAATTGATAATGAATGAAGAGTGTGTAATCGAAGGTTAAGTAAATGAAGAGCAGAAGAAATAACGTATTGTATGAAAAAATATACAAACTGAACAATAATTTGTACTTCTTACGAGGGCATACACACACTCGCGTATTTTTTCATTGTCATGATTGTTTTTAATTATTATTTGAGAAAGCGGTGATCCATGTGCCCATGTAAATTATCCCGATTGCAAACATCTTCTTGTCAATCATTGTTTTCAATATTCTTTTGAACACTCCATATTAGGGTGATGCGGGAGGACCGATTATTTCTTGTTTTTGGGTTCTGTGAGAGTCCTCTCCAAGGATCAGCTCGAGAAAAATTTTTTAGAGATCGTTTAAGATTAAAAAAAATATTTTAAAAACATTTTTCACCATTTTTCAAATTTTTTCCTCGTTGCAATGAATACTAAAGTACCTCAGAGAATAGTAACTTCTTCAAAGTTACAGTTCAGATTATTTATTCTTAAATTACCGTTCAAAATTTATGAACATTTTGAAATTCATTGCACCGAGAGAAAACAATTTCCAGGACCAATAAAATACTTGATTAATTTGAATGAAGTTATTGTAAATCAATTGAATATCCGTTTTCATTGATAAAATATCTCACAGCACAAAGTTTATTCGTACCAATCAAGTATTTTATGGCGACCATTCAACTGAATATTTCATTGTTCCCGGAAGTTCTTTCCCTCAGTGTATTTTTGATGTCTCCGAGCGACCTTTAAAAATTCATATTAACATTCAATATTTATTATTACTTTTAATCAGCACCATAATGGATGAGAATACACCACGAAATAAAAAATAAATTCGATACAACACACGAATATGAATTTTCCTGATAAATATATGAAATTCATTGAAAAAATTGAATTAACTGAATTAGGGGAGAGCGGGGCAAGACGACCCACTTAAGCTCAAACAGGTGGCTATGGCGCAATTTTCAATAAAATTTACTGCAAATTGGTATAATGTTCGTCAGAAGCAACAACTACATATTGTCATGTCGATGTCCTAAAAACTACATATATTGGCTGAAATTGGGGGAAGCAAAAGTTTATCAAATGGATCATCTTGCCCCATACCTGGGGTAAGATGAACCACAAGACGGGGCAAGATGACCCAGAAGATAATATTGAGAATTCAAATGACAATACGTGGTTATATCTATATAACAAATAATATATTTGAGAATTTGAACAGATTTCATTCCCCAAATGATCAAAATGATAACAAAAGTCACTTATTTTTCAGCGTTGAATACGCTATCGTACTGAAACATGATTTCTACAATGAAAATTTTTCTCAGCGTATTCTTTCAATAACTGCCTTTTACAGGGTGTTATATTTTTCACTCAGTGGTCAATTATTGAAGAGTAAATGAAAAACGTAACTTTTATATATTTGAAATAACTATCACCAGCAAACATACTTAGGAAAAATCGAATATTCTGATAATCACCAATAAAATATAAAATATTATTTACTTTTCTACAAATTATATTTACTGAAAAGTGAACCATTTTTAACTGAACACGACGCGTATTTAAGGGCACTCGAGTGTAAACCACAAGTTTTTCCTCTTCCAACCTATTTATTGAGAGGACAAAATAATATGTTGGAAAAGCATGAATAATGAACCGCTTGAGCCCCCTTAAGTGAAATCTACATTGTCAGAAATTTCTGCATGAAACTTCCATGACATATCATGAAAGCAATTTTCATTCACGTAATTGAAAAATTGCTTGAAATTTCAATTACATGTAGATGAAATTACAGTTACTGAACCATACAGATTGGATGATATACTATAACAAAAACTGAAAATTCATTCACATGTGATTGAATTTTTCATCTAATCACTAGAAATTGAACATTTCATTTGGAACTGTGATTGAAGAATGAATGAATTTTCAAGGAACAACGTACGTTATGCTTTCATGGTTCATACTAATTCAAAAGTCATTATAACCACAAATTCCTTATTCGTGCGTTAGAATACCAAAAACACTCGGATTTTTCTCCATGTACACACGAGTAAGATGAAAGTTTCACGAACAGATGATAATGTGCAAAATGATACCATTTTGCGATATGGTTCATCTTGCCCCAATAGGTCAGTTGTTGGTTAAGTAATTTTGATTTTTCCTCACACAAATAACTTTAATCCAGAAAAGTATCATAAATTACCTGATGCCGTCGAGAATAGAATGGGATATTGGAATCATTCAATTATAAATTTACATCAAAGATATAATGTCCACAGTGAACAAGGAAATTTAGATCAAACCCACAATTTACTGGAAGGTGACCTTTGTTTACGATTTGCACGACATGAAATGTGACGGAGAGTCGTGTAACTAACTGCCCGTTGATATACAACTGAGAACTTGCTAATTTCGCGTTGAACTACCAGATGGCATCAGTGCCTTGGGATATTCAACAATTAGATCATCATGCCCCGCGGTTCATCTTACCCCGGCCTCCCCTCATTGAATTTTTTAATTGAAATAATTAGTGAATTTTATAAATTTCAGCAATTCTATTTTTTTCGTATGATTTTTGAATTTTTGCTTGAAAACTTCGAAAGCAATTAATTTAAGGATGTTCATAAATTCTGAGCGACCTTTGAAGATAAATATTTTGAGCTGTAACTTTGAGAAATTAACTATTTTTCTTTTACATACTAAATATCACCGTGACGAAGAAAAGAATTGCAAAATGAAAAGAATCAAATTTGGACTATTTTCAGAATTCTCAAAAATCTTGAACATCTGAAGAAATTTTTTCCGATCTGATCTTTGAAGATAACTCTTGAAACATGATCTCATACGAGACACGAAAATAAGAAATATCTGGTTTTTTTGCATCACCCTACTCCGTACTTGATATCTAATTTCATGAAATTTTACATCATTAACTACAATTGCACCGATCTTTAGACAAAACTAAAGTAGAGGAACAATTGCTATTTCACACATGGCACACCGCCCATTTTATTCTCATTACAGAATATCAAAACACTCTATGGATTTTGAGTATTCACATATGAACATATATTTATACGTAGTTTAATGATTAGATTTTTTTCCTTTCGTGCACCCAAAAAACGGTCTGCTGCAACTCTAAAGAACCTAATTACATCCTTCTGTTCGAATCGATCGTATTAGGCTTATCAAAAGTATTAATTATACTTGATTCTGGGTCCAGGATGAAATTCAAACAATCAAAAACCTTTGTCTTGAGGGTGCTTTATTCCTGTGCAACAGAACCAATACAAACCGACAGGCCAAATCCTATCGGAATTAATGATATATTATTGGTTTCTATGCGGATTTCGTCACCGCACCTATTGGACTTGATTGGAATCTATCGGACTTTTTGGACAGAGAATATGCCTGAATTAAATATACTTATCTATACGAACAATGATTCATGATGGGCCTTCACTCGATTCGCAGAATTCAAACTGAAATCCAGAATAATCATATATAAATAATTCGAACGGAGCTACAGCAAGAATCGTTTACTTCATTTCAAGCGTACCTTTGTTCTTTGGATGTACTTTTGCGAACGAAGGGAAAAAGAGATTTTAGTTTTGAGGAACGACGAGAATTTTCGTTATGATTATTTTTATACGAAAAAAACAAAATAAAAAGAAAAAGAAAAGAGAACAATCAACGATGATGAAAATCAAGTTTCGGATAGTTGCATTAATGAAAGTTCAGGTTCATAAATATTGATTGCAGAAGGAACACGACTACCGATCAGCCTAAATACATTTCAAGCATGTTTGTTACAATTACATTATAGTTCTCTTTATTCTTCAAGTAGAGATCTGAATGTTCCATGAGCTCAAAACATTTTAGTGTATATATAAAAAATAATAATTATATTAACATATACATATAAAAGAATAATATAAATACATAAATGTAAATATTTATTTGAAAATAATCTCAAATGCATTTAAGCGTACAATAATATAATACGATAGTTCATTATTTCGAGATATTATGTAAAATATCGATAAGATTATTATTACTATTATATTATGTGTATATCGTCATCGCGTTTGGCAGACACCACAATGCACGCGTCATTATTATTCGTAGCAAAATTAATGATTTAGCGGAATTGATGGAAGTTGTTTTGTTTATTCATTAATTCTCAATTTCAACAAACGCACGAGACCATGTAAAAAAATTTGAACATACACAGATTCAAGATTTATTCATATTTTTTTGTGTTATTTCTTTATAATAGAGAAAACGAAAACCTATTCGATCTTTTTGTAGGGGTATGAAATTATAAATATATACATATACATATATACATATATATGCATACGAAAGAAAAATAATTCTGAAAAACAACAGAAAGAAAAGGAATTTCAAAGACAAGAATTTTCTTATCGTTCTACGTACGAATTCAACCATGTAAATTCTACGTATTTATAAAAGAAGGAAAAAAAAACAAAAAGCATCGTCCAACAAAGAAGAAAACAATACTAATCGATAATGAATTAATATTACTTGAATGCATGAACCTGCATCACACCATTGTCATCTTAATTCGATGATCTCTTATCAGTTCGTGCGAATCAATAAATATCATCATTTTTTCACGATATTTCATCTAATCGATCAATGTTTTATGCATTAGAGCGCAAGTATTGTTACATGTGTTCACGGAATTGATTGATGCATTGAATTATATCAGTCTTTAAGAGGATACGGAGTGACCATCGGAGCAAGTTTTTTTGCAACAAAATACTCGAAACTGAATTCACGAAAAAATCTGAAATTTCTGGGAATGATTCTTTGGGCCTTGATCTACGTTTGTATAGAGCCGGAATTTCGAATTTCGAAAATAAATTTTGAAAAAAATTTATGATAACTCTGGTATTCTCTTAAAATGACTAGATTTCCCAGGACACACTGGTGCATTGCAAGTGACACCTTCGAACACGTTTTCTTTCCGATCGAATCACTGAAAATTGAATTGATTACAAAATGTTCGAATTTTCAGGGATCTTTCGAATTTCAGATTTTTTATCAACTCAATTTTTAATAATTTGAAATGTATTCGAATGTTAACGCTTGCGAGAGTTGGTCATTCATGCCTGGATCTTTCTTTTCACCTTCCGAGGTAATTAAAATTGATAAATATTCATACTTCAATTTTTCCATAAATTTTTATTCATTATCGAACAGCGTCATTCGTCGGTTCTCTATTAGAAGAAGTCATTTGCCCCCAGTTTCAACCTACACCACACCCGAGGGAAAAAATTCTTCAAATTTATATATAATTCTATATAAATTATATATAATTTAAAAAAATGTTCAATATTTACGCGGTATTATTCGTCAAAGCAATTCGATTCATCAATCATCAAGATATTCCGTGCACCGGGAAAATTCCTATAATAATCGTTCGACATAGATTACGGTGTTCTTTCATGGCTCTTCGTACATGTAAACGATTTGCAGATATAATTGGAATATATAAATACACTTACGTAGCACGCGTTTAAAATTATATTCTATGTTAATCAAATTTGTGGAGAGGAAAATATATTTACGAGAGAATCTCGGGTTCTCGTTTTTTATTCAAAATATATTGAATTATATACATTGATGAGATTTTGCATTTACATATATATGTATATGTATATATACAGGGTGATTCAGGACTCACGCACCGTACTTCATAGGCATATTTTTCAGCCAATATGCAATAATTTCCCGTATGAAAACATTTTTTTTGAGGCTTAGTTTTTGAGATACGAGCATTTTTAGATTTTTTTAAAAATCTAAATAACTCAAAAGCATTGTGTACTACTTACTTGATCTCAACACCATTCACGAAGTTGGAAAACGGCGGATCTTTGGAAAAAAATTGAACTATTCTGTCACTTTCCGATTCAAAGTTATATAGCGATTTGGAATTTTTTGGCTTTCAATCAATCAGAATTCAGCAGCTCCGAAACAAAGAATCACAGGATAGTTCAATTTTTTTTCCGGAGATTCGCCGTTTTCCAACTCAGCGATTGGTGTTGGGATCAAGTAAGTAATGCATAATGTTTTTGAGTTATTTGGATTAATCAAAAACTCTAAAACTGATCGTCTCGTTCATACGATCCATTATTGCATTTTGGCTGAAAAATATGCCTATGAAATACGGTGCGTGAGTTCTGAATCACCCTGTATACACGGAGTATGTGAAGTGCGTGCACAATATATACATATATACATATAAATAATATATAAAATGTTTATAACTGTGAAGTTTTTGCATCGCTAAATATATATATATATATATATATTCATATACATACATATATATATATATATATATATATATATTCTAATCACTTTTGTTAAACTATGTTACAAACATATATGTTATAAACATATATAGTAATTATCTAAATACAGTCGATTTATAATGTACATCGCGTATATACATAAAATATACGACGTCTGACAATAATAAAATCTTGGGACTGATGTTGTAAAAAAAAAAGGAAAAAAAATATTAAACCAACGCAAATAATATGACGATCTCTATTGAAACCCTTTTAAATAGCATGTGTTTTTTTTAAAATCTCTTACTATTTTCTCATTCTGAAGTCAATGTAGGAAGTCTATTAATCACGAGGAGCACGGAAAAAAATGACTTTACTGTAATAGAAAGAAATATATGGCTGATGGAATATAGCTAGACTCACAATAGATTCATTTACAACTGCAAGAAAGAATAATTATAATGCATTAACTGTTTAGCTGTCATTCACGACAAATTTAAAAAACCGTATTTATCACTGTTTGTTTATTGATCATTTAGTTTATTAATCACGAACATACAGGATAACTCTAAGTGGCTCCTATTATTATATGACTGGCACAGCTTCCTTGTTTGGGAACTACACCTAAACGAGGATAGCTAATGTTTGAATATTTCCTTGGTTTCTACCACTTTACGCCAGTAATACACGGAGATTGTATCGCGAAATGTTCAGTTCTCATATGTCGATATCTCAGCTCTACATGGATGGAATGTCTTCAAAGACATCACAATCGAAAGTTTATTTTCATGTTACTTGATCAAACTTATTATTAAACTTTGAATATATTCAATAAATTTCGAGATATTCGTGAATTGAAGTTCCTTCAAGGTTAAGTATTTCGTTGGTCGTTATGTGAAAACTGAGACATCACGAATCATGGAAAAATATGTTGTGGAAGTTTGAATCGTTTATTTAAACGAAACGAAAATTCAAACTCACAAAATTTGATAAATCACCGTCGTTTATCTTCTCGATTTGACTCCTTGGAACTGGAAATATCGTTCAAAGATTCACTGCAAGATTTTTTTATCTCTAACAGCTGAATATTGTGTTATTCGATCATTAATTCGTTCCAATAAACGATCTCAACTTCAGCAAAATGGGAAAATATAGTCTAGAAATAAACCTCATTCACCAATATTTCGGAATTCATTGAATCCATTCGAAATATGTGGAATCCTTCGAGCAGTATAGGAACAAGCTTTCGATTAGTAGTACACAAGCTTTTGGCTCGAATTGCCAATTGGAATGACATTCCAAATCGAGGTTATCCTAAGCATCTAACAATTGAATGTTATTTTGAAATTCAGTTCATGATTATGTTGACTTTTCAATTATGAGATGATATTAACGTTTCGATATTGAAAAATATCATTTCAAAATATCCGAAGCCAAGCCAACTGATAGCGTTTTGACGCGATGAAAGAATGCTGCAAACAGAATATTTGTATTCCAGTGGAAATTCATGACCACCTCCCACATAGCGATAGAAGTTAGGCAGTTCCAAAAGTATTCTAAAAAACATCTTCAAGATGTCTTATGCAACATGGAAAGAACAAAATTTGAGAATGATTCGTTCTTTAGAAAGAATCTTTCTCAAATTGTTCTTTTCATATTGCATGAAATATCTTAAACGTCTCTTCCAGAATACTTTTGAAAATGCAAAAGCCCTACTGCCATGTGAGCTCGCTTGGAAACACCAGTGAAAAATTCTATCTGTTACAGCTAAAGTAGTTAGCTAGACTGTGCAGCGAATTGTGTTTAGGTGTCGCACCCATACAATCCAGCCGCTCTTTTGGAGTGAAAACACTGTAAAAAAAAACTGGAAATTTACTGCGCAACTGGACTGGAAATTCCCAGTGTTAGTACTGAAATATGGATATTCCAGTACATGTACAGATATTTTGTTGGTACGGTACTGAAAATTCAGTCCTTGTACTGGAATTTTCAAGTTTGAGATTGTGTACTGAAATTTTGCCATGATTCCGCGAAAATTTTGCTGGCTCGTACTACAATTCCACAGTTTTTGTGCACCAGAATAAAAGTATCCCCTCAACAAGGACTTGTAAAAAATTTCGAATTTAGAAAAAAAACCTAATCGTGGGTATACTGGAATTCTACAGGTTTTGAACTGCAATTTTCGGGTTGTGTAACGGACTTTTCCAGTTGCTATGCAAAGGAATTTCCCAGGTATGCTGGGATTTAATCACTGTTGCACTGAAATTTTCCACTTCTGTTGGACTTCGTCATTTCTGGTAGGAAAACTTTCAAGTCTTTATATTAAAAATTTCCTGATTGAGATTTTTAATAATAATTATAATTGTAGCAAATAAAATTGATATATGAGGTTTTTCGAAGATTTATTCTTTTGTGCATTCTAGATATGAAGCATATGTAGTAACCCAAGCTGGCCTTCCAACATGTCGCGCTATAGCTCCTCGGTTAGGTCTTGGGTTTCAGTTGGTAGGCAGATAGAATAGTGTAGGTTCAAATCCTGTTAGGTGGACATGACTTTCTGTCCTTTCACATGAACAATCAAGTCTTCTCAGTCATCTTGAAACACAAGGACCGTGCAAAATCACTTTGTGTGAGCAATTTTTCTTCAATTTTCATAAATACTTCCAGCATTAATTTTCCAGTACATATCCTGGAAAAGTCCAGTCCGTGTACTGAGAAATTCCAGTACTGAGCCTCAGCAAATTTCCAGTTCTGATGCTGAAAATCCATAACATTTGTACTGAATTTTTGCAGCACAAATGTGCTAAAATTTTCCGGACATGCACAGGTTAATAACTTCCAGTACATTTACTGGAATTTTCCGGTGAACCTTTTTTACAGTGAATATAGACGTCATTGCTAAATATTTCAGTGGTTAAAACTATATTTCATCAGCAATAAAGTTTATTTGCTACAGCTGAACTTCTATCTCAACGAAATCCAGTGATATCATTTAGCTGGGATACCGAGAAATCTTCGTAATGAACCTCAACATTTTTTTCCGTGAGCAAAACGGCATTTTTCACACTATATTGCTATATAATGGAAATGCTCAAGATAATCAACGCTTGTGAAATGACGAACTACAACTGGAGCGATCAACGCATTTCCCTCTTCCTAGCGACACCACTGGTTCTTTCAATTCTGTACGCAAGATGAGGTTGAAAATTTGTATCTTGCCATCAATGCCAGATCAGAGCATATTGAAATGGACAAACAGTGTGACATCGAATACGATTTTTGTTCATTCGAATCCCCTTCTATCTGAAACTTGAGGCAAGCAAAATCCGAAGAAATCTATAAAAATTATATATTTTTATATGAAAACAGATCGATCCTTTTCAAAGATCTCCATCACCATTTCCGATTTCGTCCTCTTTGCGAACTCTTGTTAAGAGCGAAACAAAGTAAAGTATGGTTCAACTGTTTATAACGAATTGTATGCATTCGAAATATTGGATGTAAAATTTATTGGATTACCTGACGAGATTTACACTGTAAAAAATAATCGGAATTTCCCTGTACGCAGCAGCCGAAGAATTCCGATCATGCGATAGAAAATCAATTTCCAATAAATGCATATGAAATTTCCCATGAACAGGGTTGAAAAAAAGCCGGCCTTTTTAAATATCATCCAAACCACTGGATAAAATTGGTTAGAATGGTCAAAATGTTCAAACTTTCTATTTTAATCGTTTATTTCATTTGTTGTGTATGGAATAGGATTACATAGTTTATATGTACAGCAGGAACTCTCTGTACGCAATGATAGGAGGTCTTTTGGCCGAATCGACATGATTTGACAATCGCTACCCAATCAGAATTTAACAACTGGCGCAGTACTGCGCCAGTACCGGCTAACACTGGCGGGGTACTGGCGGTCTGCACTGCAGCAGTACTGGCATTTGTCCGAAATGATAACGCTTTTCCGTACTGGGTACTTGGTACTGGCACAGTACTGGTAATCGGTAATGGTCTTCAGTACCGGCGCAATACGCCCAATCAGAATTCCACAATTAGCGCTGTACTGCGCCAGTACCGGCTAAGACTGGCGGGGTACTGGTGGTCTGTACTGCAGCAGTACTGGCATTTGGACGAAATGATAACGCTTTTCCATACTGGGTACGTGCTAGCTGACTCTTGGGGGTCGAATACTGGCACTGTACTCCGCCTCTTGTCAACATTGGCATACTTCGGTTTTTTCTGATTGGGTGATTTCCTATTTGCAATCACTGCAGTGCCTGTATTGTATCAGTACTTGATCGACATCAAGCTTCAGTACTGTTGTATCAGTACTGGCATGGTACTGTATCAGTACTTGGTCGACATCAAGCTTTCAGTACTGGCATAGTACTGTATCAGTATTTGGTCGACATCAAGCTTTCAGTACTGGTGTATCAGTACTGGCATAGTACTGTATCAATACTTGGTCGAAATCAAATTTTCAGTACTGGTGTATCAGTACTGGTATAGTACTGTATTTCTATGTATCCAGTACTAAATCCGTACGTGCTAGCCGACTCTTGGGGGCCCAATACTGGCACTGTACTCCGCCTGTTATCAACATTGGCATACTTCGGTTTTTTCTGATTGGGTAGTCGCTTTCGGATAACACTAAGGAATGACTAGCGATCGTTAAATTATGTCGATTCGGCCAAAAGACCCCCTACCGTACGCAACCATCTGTGTCCTTTTCTCGCACACAATTGAATATTGAGTGTAAAGGACACAAATAGTTGCATATACAGAGTTCCTATTGGAAGTAATTTTTGGTGTAGTAATTTTCAATTTTTTATATGTCTGGTCGATTATTAACTGTTACAAGAATCTTTGTCAATGAGATACGTCAACTCGCATTGCTGTGATCGTCAATTATTGTTAATCGATACTTGGCGATGAAATTTGAATATGGCATTATGCTCAGTTGTTCCAACTTCATAACGAAATTCATTTCATTAATGCATTTAAATTTAAGGCCTTCTCTCATGTGCCAGCATTTCTATGGAACAGAGAAGAATTTGAAAACTGGATTGGTTCGTTCACAGTAACTTGCTAATAATCATTGAAAATCCCCTAAATATTGCAGTTTATGGAAAGCACTCTGACTAAGGTTTCTCTCCTATGCAGCCGAATTGTCTGGAAAGAGATGTTCGCAATTGGTAGATTCCTAGTGTTATAGTTGTATTCGAATAAGACTAGGAGTCCACCAGTTACGATCGTTCTGAAATCATAATTTTGGAAAAAGATTTCTCATACATATATAAGAATTCCCACATATAAAAATATATAAAAATTCTTGTTTTTATGGAATTTTCACAGTAAATTTATAGAATTCTCTCGAATGTTTATGGGAAATTTTCCATCAGTTTATTATGAGTAACATTTATAAAAGTATTGACTTAGCTAAATAAGCCCAAACAGCTGCTTACATCGAGAAAAAAATTGGCTTAATTGAAAGAACATATTTCCTTGTGCTAAGAATACATTTATTTTTCTTATCTGAAGAGGATGTGTACTTGTGGTAAGAAAATTTTCTTCATATTAAGCTGAATAATTTTGAACCAAGAAAATGTTTTCTCCCTTCAAAGAAAGTTTTCTTGAATCAAAAAAATATCGGATTGGACTCGGTCAATCCAATATTTTCTTGGTTAAAGATTTTTTCTCTCAGTGTAGCAGCAGCTCAAAAGCGTTTCAGAGCATTTGGGATTTATTCAGAAATTTAGCTGTGAGGGTCATATAAAAAATTTTTCGGAACACAGTTATTATTGAAAATTATTTCTGAGATGTTTTTACATCGTTTCAACCGATAAAAAAAATGGAACTAGAAAAAAAGTAAAATATGTGTTTACCTATTTCACTTTTAACCGCGTAATATTTAGAAATCTAACTATCAGTCTACTCTCTAAATACGGAAGAGTGAGAATTCCACTCGAATGAAAAGATAGGCAGCCAGAAGGGAACCTATCTTTCCGTTCGAGTGGAAATCTCACTCTTTCCAATTTAGAGAGTAGGGTCATGAAGTATCGTTAAAGTATATTGTTAGTGTGAATGCTTGAAATTCCCAATGTTTTTGTTCATTTTTCATTGTTGCCATTCAGTGCATGATACAAATTTTTCTTACATCATGCATTAATTTTTATAGCGAGACTACTAACTTCAAGCGTTAGCACTAACATAAATTTTCAACAATCCTATTTATCACTAAACTGATAAGTCACGTTTTTTGAATATTGATTATAAAATGTTTTTTTCCCACGTGGCCTTCATTCTTTTGTTTGTCTGAAAACTATAAGACCTTTCAGGGTGCAATTATTTTGTGTGGACATTTTTGAGCAATTTTGACCATTTTAGACCAAAAATTCAGAAAACATCCAGGCCGGCCAAAATTGGTTAAAACCACAATAAAAGCCAGTGGTGGCTGAAATAGTTTCAACCCTGCCCATGAATTCAACTGAAAATCCCAAAACTTTCTGGGATTTCTATGAACATTTTTCCGAACATTTATGCGAAGTTTACCATAGAAATTTTTCACGGTGTATGTACTTGACGGGGGATTATCCACTCTTCCTATACTCAAACTCCGTGGACCAAGTACTTGCCAAACGACTTTGCTTTCCCCCACCCATTGCAAATTTATGGGTTCGGATAATTTTTCAACCGCATAACACTCCCCCGGCCTCCCTTCCAATTCCTTGATAACGAGTTGTATCAATTCGAAAAGTTGGGTGTCAAATTCAATAGAATACATGATGAGATTCACTTGGATGAGAATTATTCACTCTCTCTGAACATAGAAAAACTCAAAACGTGTCAATGTCACATTGAGGACTTTGTTGTATAAATGATTTATAGTTTGGTATTGATGTTATACCAATAATACTCACGAATAGAGGTGCACGATATTTTACGGTATCGATATTTTATATACAATTTTTATAGAGTTTTTATCTATATTTTATAAAATTCAATATAAACTTGACAAAGTTTCTGTAAAAAATATCGATATCATGAAATATCGTGCACCTCTACTCACGAACATTTGATTACAGTTTATGAATGTCTAGTGGAAATGAATTTGCGATGCTGTCAAGGAAATATAAAGAGCAATAAAGATTATTCTTCGTCGTGATGATTTTGAAACCGTGTGCGATAAAGGTATGTAAGGAAATGCATAGTGCATATGCCTCTGAATATACAGGAAAGATGAAGTCACGATGCGATATAAAAAATGTCAGAAATAATTTCGATTCGTGATTTTCCGTCGTGAGGATTTTGAAATCGTGTACGATAGACAAATTTCGGCTACGTACCTAAATAGTGTCCTATAAATGGACAGCGCATAATGCCTAAGAAATCGTCAGTTTTGGATATTTTCAATCGCGTCAGAGGTACGTTCAGACACTTACGAAACTGTGAAAGCATTTGAAATAATTTTTTGCGAAAATTCGGTTATCTTGAACAGATTTTACGTTTTATTCTTTCTTTTTGCATATTCGCGATGTACATTGAGGAAGAAGAAGATGTAAACGATACATCCCCATGTCGGAAAAATGTACAACACTGTATACAATTGTATACGATTTATATACAACTTGTGTACAATTGTATACATTTTTGGACATTTTTCCCACATGGGTCTTGTGAAGTAACCATTTGGACGATTTCAAGAATAGTTTGAGCTACCAAGATCCAAGTTGATTCAACAACAGCAAATGTGAAACATACATTGAGGGAAATTCATCTGTACTTAAGGTGATAGCAGCTAAATCGTCCATAACAAACTACGAGAAAACACGTCATGTTCATCAAAAATATTTATTCAACTCGAATCAGAGAAGTGCCGTACAGAGTGATGATTTGATCAAAATGAAGCGTTTGGCCTTGGTTTGTCATAAACGAGTTTTGGCCCTTAATGAAGCTTGTTCAGGATAGGACGGAGTAAATGTTTGTACACTTATCACGTACAAACGTGACTCATCACCATTAGATGAAATCTATCAACAGTTGAGAACTATCATATGAGGTTCTTTAATAGTTAGTGCACCTTACCAACTCTTCTCTCGATGCACCACAGTTGATGTAAATCTCACATTCTCCGCTGTGAAGTCAGATGAACTTGTGGTAGGTCGAACTATTTCTTTAAATTGTCCGAATATTGACTTTACAAGACGTACATTTTACAACTTTCTTGTGAGTTTGTTTTCGTGAGTTCCTTTGGGAGAAATTTTCTCGACCATGATAAATTTTGTATTTCAGGATGAATTTTCGAATATATTTTGTATTTTCCATATGAAGTGCAAAACGTATTGCAAAATATACTATAGAATACAAAATACACGGAGAGAAATTTGTAGTCAAATTTACTATGTCAGTATTGTTTCCGAGGAGCAGAGTGACTTTCTAATGAATTTCACAAGGCTATATTTCCATCAATGCTATATAAATTGTTACTTCTACTACAAGCACATAGCAATTTTTCAATCATCTCAATGTAATCAATATCAAAATAAATTTCACAGGAAACTCGTCACAAATTGGAAATGGAACCTTTGTTGATTTCACAATTTCCATGGAAGGTTTTACTATGTTGTAATATAAAATTACTATGTTTCATGGCGAAAGTGAATATTTGAAAATATTATTTCAAATTCGTTCAAATCTTACGATACGAACATTGTAATTCGCATAGAGGGCGTAGTAAATTCCATGATATGAAAAAGAATACAGTAGTACTGCGCCGACGCGAGCCGGCAGTTGAGTTGACGCGAATTCTGTAAAAGATTGAGTTACAATTTAAGAAAAAGTTCATGTTTCTCAATTCAAGTGATCTCCATTGATGAAGTTTTGTTCTGAAGAAAACACAGAAAATTGAACTTTAGATTCAAATCTTCCAAATTAAAAATCTACTCAGAATCAATTGAAGATTATGCTCGCTGAAGAATGCCCAAGAGTCCTGGAACACCCTTATATGCATGCGTATGTAATTATTAAAACATTTTTTAATTAATGTATACAATCATATATCGTATATGTATATGTATATGTTTATGTATGCTAGATGTCCCAAAAAAATTCCAAAACCTTTCAAGGCGTGATTTCTCAGAAAAATCAAAGACAATTTTCCCTCTGAACGAAATCCTTAGTTTCAGAGCTGATTTCAATCAATCATGTAGGGGCATTTCCAGGAATTATTTTATTGAAAAAGCAAAAAATAATCTCAGTTTTGTCTCAGGAATTACTCCTTGGAAGGTTCAGAATATTTTCTTGGACGCCCTGTACATACATTCATATTATACATACATACAATTCTGAAATATCCCAAACGATTAGACACATAGTACTATGAAGCATTTAAGGGGGTCATTAGAATTAGACAAGCCAAAAAGACGTATTAAAAAAATTTTTTTCATCAGGAAATTCTTATTCAATTAAACTGGAAGTTTGTAAGTTTGTTAACATAATATCAAAATATACAAATAAATATTTTCTGTAATTTTTTATCGCAAAATAGGATAGCTTAAGGTGATACCAGCAACTTCTGCAGATGCAACCAGAAGCATTGATTAGAAAAGGACACGACAAAAACTATTCTGACAAACTACTCGAAAACGTAGAAACGAAATGGAAATATCGCTCTGTACAGACCTTCTTCAATCAATCAAGATGGTCTGTAAACAGTAATATTTGCCTCTTATTGCTTTATCTTCGAATAATTTCTCAGAAAAGATTTGGCTCGGGTTGCATCGTCAGGGCTTGTATCCCCTTAAAGATCACTCATAAAAAAATCTGCGGGCACTCTTGAGATCGGAGTTTTTATTTGAAACATTCCACCAAAAAAACTTTTGTGAAAAATAGTTACAATTGGTCGGTAAACCTAAGAAAACTGGAACCTTTCTTTTTCGATCACCAATTTTGTCGAAAAACCTCCGCCAATCTTTGGACTTTCACTATTTTTCATTCTGTTCACGTTTAACGACAAATTATAAATATTTTGCACAACAGTTTTCTTGGTGGCATGTTTCAAACAAAAACTCCGACCTCCAGAGTTCCCGCAAATTTTTTTTATGGATTGTCTTTGAGCTATCCTATAACCGCAATTTTGAGATGAAAAATTACCAAAAAAAAGTCATTTATATACTTCAATATAATTGTAATGAACCTACAAAGTTCCATTTGAATTGAATGAAAACTTCCTGTAGAAAGAAAATTTTTTTATAGGCGTCTTCTTGGCTCGTCTAATTTTATTGAACCCCTAAAAAAATTTATTTCATATATATCAGAAAAATTTACTATGTTAGATTGTCATGAATGACATTAACTATCACGATACAATTTAATACGTTGACTATTCTGTTCTACTTTGAAACATTGTAATTTGTTCTATGTTTGGAACTTATTTCAATCGATTCTAAATTCACTATGTTCCACAGTGAATTCAATTGTAAAAACAGTCTGTTCCTCCGAAACTAAAAAACATAGTAAATTTGTGAGGAATCTTCAAATAAATATAACTACAAATTTCTCTCCGTGTACGGAATATATCATGGCCAAGAGAATTTTTTCTTGAAAGAAAAAGACGAAAATACATAGTGGAATATTTATTGGGGATACTGAATCCTTGCTGAAGAGTATCCCAAATGCTTTCGCAGCTCTGGACACATATCATTATTGAATTATTCAATGCGTGCACAGATAGGATATAACATTGAAAATTACTGTAGCGATTCACTATCCGGTGGTGCATATTCGGAATTATATAAAAAATCATAGTATACTTATTGACTTGTGAAATAAACACCGCAATTATTACTGCAGACATCACGATTTCTACTGGGTATCGCAAAATGAACCGCGATTGATCAACCGTTACAGTAATAATTTTAGACGGAATTTTCTTTTCGTGCGTCTCAAGTTGAGAGAAGATATGAAAGAATTTTCATGCACGGAGAGAATTTTGTATTGGGTTGGCAACTAAGTAATTGCGGATTTTTGTTAGAAAATCAAAGACATTTTTTTCATGGAACTAAATAACTTTATTCTGTAATGTATTGCCCATTTTGATCAACCACCATTTGCCATCTTTCAGGCAGCATCATAATCCCACGTTCATAAAACTTCTGGTTTTTATTAGCAAAAAACTGAATCAGGTACGATTTGACATCATCATCATTACTGAAATTTTTACCATTCAAGGAGTTTTGGAAAGATCGAAACAAAAAGTAATTAGATGGTGCAAGGTCAAGACTATATGGTGGATGTGGCAAAACATCCCAACCAAGCTCCAATAATTTTTGCCGAGTGACCAAAGATGTGTGTGGCCTTGCATTGTCATGATGGAATATAACACCTTTTCGATTTGTCAATTCGGGCCGCTTTTCTTCAACTGCATTGTTTAATTTCGTTAGTTGTTAAATGTAGGCATCAGAATTGATCGTTCGGTTGGGTGTTAAGAGTTCAAAGTAGACAATTCCTTTGTAATCCCACCAAACTGATAACAAAACCTTGTTTTGATGAATATCAGCTTTTGCTGTTGTTCGAGTTAGTTCACCTGGCCTGCTCCACGATCTTTTCCGCTTGATATTGTTGTACACAACCCATTTTTCATCGCCAGTTATCAGTCGTTTTGAAAATGGATCATTTTCATTACGTTTCTTTAGCAAATCGCAGATGTTAATGCGTTGCGTTAAATGCGTTTCTTTCAGTTCGTGAGGAACCCATGTATCGAGTTTTTGAACATAGCCAAGTTGTTTTAAGTGATTTTCAATGCATGTATGTGATACATGAAGTTTCTCTGCAATCTCACGTGTTGTACTGTGACGATCCGAATTGATTATTGCTTTGATTAGGGCGTCATCAACGTCAACTGGACGATCAGAGCGTTTTCCAACTTTGAGTGAAAAATCACCAGAATGAAATTTGGCAAACCAATTTTGACACTGCCGTTCTTTTAAGGCTTCGTCGCCATGAACAGCACATAACTTTTTATGAGCTTGCGATGCGTTTTTCCCTTTGCGGAAATAAAAAAGCAAAATATGACGAAAATGTTCCTTTTGATTTTCCATTTTTCAACGAACGCCAAACAAAAACTACGCAAACGATCAAAAAACTTTTGTTACTGATTGACAGCTGAATTGCCAACTATCAAATAACAAGATGTGTTTTACATTTGTACTACGTCTGCAGACCTAAAAATTCAACTGACACCATCTATGAGTGAAATCCGCAATTACTTAGTTGCCAACCTGATAGTATAGATTACTACAATTATTTTGTAACGCTGGACTATACTGACACCAGGGGGCATAATCTCAAATGCAACAATCTCAAACGGATTCCAGCGCTGCCGTACGGTGGTACAGTGAATTATTCGCCATAGATACAACTAACACAAACAATGAACAAATCACACTGATTTTCGAATTAGTGTTAGTGTATGCATGTAAAATAGTTCACTGTACTACCGTATGGCGGCGCTGAAATCCGTTTGAAAATTTTCTATTCGAGATTATGCCCCCTGACTGACACTCTGACTAAAATCACTGAACGTTTATTCAGAAATGCTTTGCATGCATCCCTTTTTACGATTGAGACATTGTCACCTTTCTTTGTTTTGTTTCCAATTTTACTATAACCTATCGTAATTTAAATCATTGTCATCGCAATATTCCTCGTAATGTCAGTATGGTCCAACTTTACAAAAACATAGTAATATTGAACACATTTTTCATGCAATGTATACTACAAAATTTTCTCCGTGTGCGTTATTGCTCAGTTGCGTGTTCGAACATGAAAAATATTACCTCACCTTCAGAAGTTCGTGATGAAATCCACTAGAATGCTGACCCGTCACTTTAAAAGAAGCGGTCCAAACTTATCAGAGTAGAAATATGATAAGGAAAAGTTCCATCAGCGCCATTCAAATTTAGCTCTTTTCTGATACACCAAAGAGGAAAAATATTTAAAAATGGAGAAATTTATATGGAGAGAATACTATTACTCGCTTATCGAACGCGATTGTGACCCACTGCAAGCATATTTGACAACTTTTGAGATTCTCAAATATATGAAAATTAATATTCAATTTCACTCCAAAGACCACCGACGCAAAAATATAATAAAAACCGGAATCGAACGCCATGGCGATATTTTGGATTATGTTGATCGTGGCGGGCATCGCTCTTCCTGAAACACGTTCGGCTCCTGCGGCTGGCGATGTAAGTCATATTTTGTGTATTTCACTGATTCAATAATTTTGTATGCAGCAGAACACTTCCTACTCTGCTATGAAAAAGAAAAACTATGAATTCATACGTCTTGGTGATGGAAAATATAAGTACATTGATTTCCCATATTACAGGATACTTTTGAAACGATATTTTGATTCATCCACTCTCAAATAATTTGAAATCATATTGTTTTTGGATGATTTTACAAAAGATAAATTAAACGCATCCCTTTTACAATCCGAAGTGAACACACTGACCGAATTTCATATGGAAAATCACCGTCAAATCCCAGTGATCCAGGGACGAGTGAAAATTCTTCAGACATTTACTGCACATTCTGTGAAATCTGTAGGAAATATATCTCATTTTAACAAGCTGGTCAGTAATTTTCTCAAGAATATCCATTCCTTCCACAATCATGAGAATGCTACGGTAATTCCGACACGATAATCGGTTCAGTTCAGAGTAAATATATGTTCCATGATGTATAAAATCCCTGGTGAAAATTTCAGCTCGTGGAGAGCGAATGTTGGAACACATGAAGCGAATGTTGAAACGGATGAAGCGTTTCAATATCCACTCCTTCCCCGCTTAGATGCTCCTTCTTTGACTCTTCCATGTCGCTCCATATCCTGATTTTCACTAGGGATATTTGGAATTTTTCCATACCTATGTACGTGAGCAGGGTAAAAAGTTTCCGGCCTGACTAAGAAAAACACTTTTTGGATTGTTTTTTTGCTTTATTTTTCAACATAATCTTCATCAAGTCTAATAACACTTTCCATAACGGGGCTCTAATTTAGTAATACCATCTTTCATCAAGAAGCAGTGTGAAATTAAAACACGGAATTGTTTTTGATCCATTGTTTTAAAAATAACAAAAGTAACGTCACTCTTAGTACAATAATTTACAAACTGATAAAAGCATATTATGAAATTTTGACAGCTGTCTTTTGAAGGTTAGTACTAACTGAAAAACAGATGAATGCAGTAGAATTCGCGCCATCAATGTGTTAGGCCCGGGACTCCTCAGCCCATGTGTTATGTCTACCCAGATAACATTTTGAAGCTCCCCCCTAGGTTTGCGTGCAATTTGTCCGCAGAAGCTTATCCATGTGCTTCGCTTCGTGAGCGTACAAGCATATTGCGCGCAAATCCCTATCCATGTGCGTCGCTTCGTGAGAGCATGTTATCTGGGTATTCAGAAACATTGACCATCAAATTATTGAGCTAACCAGTACTTGAAGAAGTCGCCAACAAACTAGATGCATTCACACCAAGCATTTTCAAATCCGCTCGGAACATACTCGACGAAGAGAACAAAAATCTATACACATTTGAGTAATGAGAAAACGAATCATGTTTCATGACTGTTAAATTACGGAATTTGAATCCTACCAAAGAGAGGTTAATTTCATTTCAATTCATTTAACATTGTTGCAACACGTACATTTTATTTAAAATAATGCTCACCTTATATTATCACCCTAGTAGCACAAAACGTGCGTCAAATATTCTGAGAATGTTTGCAGGACATTCAAATATTCTAAGAACGTTCGGAGAATATTTGACGCACATTGGTGTTACTTGGGCAATCTTGCTTCCCAGGTAGCACACGCGCGTTCTGAGAATGTTCTGAGAATATACGTTGAGGATATTCGAATATTCTATGGAGATTCTGATTCCGTGCGAATATATTCTACGCGCATTCTCAGAATGTTTGAATGGGACTGTTTCAAATATTCTCAGAATATTATACCACGGATATTGTAGGAATATTAGAAAAAAATGCTGTTGAAATAAGAATTCCCGTCAATATAAACTTCTGCATGTCGCCAAAAACTACTTCACAATCAATTTCTTTGATCATTAGACATCTGTAATCATGAATGGTTAACAATATTATGAATCCATATAGATGGATGAGATATTTATGATCGCAACAGGCAATCATAATCTATACGGTATTTCTTAATATTTTATTACACTTTTGAGAATTATTTTTCACACATGGCACTCTCAGAGAACATTTGCGATATTAAAATACACCACCATAGATCTATTATTCCCAAAACACAAATAAAAATGATAGATTGTCCAAGGGTCTGTAGCCTGTCAACAACATTATCCGCCATTAATGGATTCATGTCATCACGATATCTGCGCATGCGCTGCTCATCAATCTCCCTACAAACTTTGTACGCATATTGTACGAACGTTCCTAGAATATTCGGAACAGTCTCATTCAAATGTTCTGAGAATATTCTAAGAATATTTACGAATCTCCTACGCTCTTTGTGAGAATATTCGATCAAGTACATTTTACGGATGTTGTGAGAATATTCTCAGAATATTCTGTGTTACATGGGTTGAATCACTCTGTGGTTCACTCGTCATTCATTTGATTGAATTCATGCCAGTTTTCAGTCACAATGCATATGAACAAAATTTCTCACACATCCACCCAGACAGCACTGGGACGTTTTGAAAACATTCTCAAAACGTGGTTAGTAACATAGAAAACATGCCAAAAACGTCCCAGGATGTTTTCAAAACGTCACATGTATGTTTTGAAAACGTGAAAATGTCCTAGAACGTTTTATTTTCGTTTTCGTGGGAGGTGATGGAAACATTTTATTGTGAATGTTTTTAAAACGTCGCATGAATGATTTCCTCGTCTTTTTCAGTCATTAAAATTCATATTATTCCTTGGAGAATTGGAATATTCCAAACACATTTTCAAAACATAGCAATGTGTCACACAGATGTCCACAAAAAAGTCCTGCAACGATATCATTCGGAACGTGAGAATTTAATGATATTGAACTATTTACGTGAAATATTTGAATGTTGAGCGAGTTTAAGTGAAAGTGAGCTGATTTTTTATTGAATAAAGTGCAGTTTTGATCAAATTAAATTCTTGGTTATGGCATTCGATTTGTCAATTTATGTCATGTTATGTAAATATGTGTAATTAAATCTTTCAAATGAAAGGAATTGCATGGATTTTATATTTTCTATGTAATAAAAATGAATTTTACATCAGTTGATAACCAAGCGAGTTATGTGAATTTTCAAATTTAGGTTAGGATATGTTGAATGATTACTTTCAAAATTCTATTGAGATGATTATGTGATTAAAAAAGGCCTTTACAGGTTTTCCTTTTTTTAGTGGATGAAAAGGTGACGCACTAACACATCAAAATGCTCAAATCCATGATTTTTATTATTTTTGAAAGATTCATTATTTATACATGTTAAAGAAATAGAGGAAATTATAAAATTTTCAAAACAACCCTTCAATTCTCTATGATGATTTGATTAAATATAATTGTGCATAAATTATATTGAAGTTGATGTTTCCAGTCTCATTTCAAAGTATTATGCAAACATATTACGAATACCCATTTGGTTTAATATTTCAGAAACGTTTCAAAAATGACCTAAGAACATGAGAATAACATTTTCAAAATCTTGCAGAATGCATGAAAAAAAAACGATTTCAAAACATCTAGAACATGATGTTTTCAGAATCAAATCTTGAAAACTATGGACACGTTTCTAAAACGTCCCGAGAACTTTCGGTGCTGTCTGGGCACACATTTCGGTGAATGTTCATTTCGCGACTCCAATAAACTGAGTGTAGCGGACGAATGAAGGAATTCTATTCGATAAGTAGGAAGACACCATGGCATTGACGTATACGATTACCGCATGATGACACAAATGACAACAAAGTCTCTACGCTAATACTTCTGTGGGACTTTATTGTTGCCGAGGTGCGTGCGATCAATCCGCCATTTTTCTCCTCGTGTAGAATTGGAGGATTTACATTTAGACTCACAGATTTTAAAAGATCCGTTCCGAACTACAATTATTCTAGATCAAGTATATTCAAAGTGGATAAAACAGACATAATACATGACATCATTGAAAGTCAGTCCTTTTCATCAATTAACTTTACAGCTGAGAGAGGGTGTCGCCAATTATACTGAGTTAGCCATTATCACCTGGGGTGATCTTCAAAAACTCGGCAGGTACAGAGAAGCCTTGGCTGAACTAGCCGAAAAAGGGCACCAACTTGAAAACGGGATATTGGAAACATACCGGGAAAAGGCGAACCGCATAAAGGAAATAACTCTTAACAAAACTCAGGTGAGTATCGGTCGACGCGATTAATGTATCCTCATCTGCACTATTTCAATTTGGACAATTTTGTCACATTCACGAAAATATGTTTGTACGTTCGAGGAAATATTGCAGACCAAAAAACCCCCAGATGCAAGCACAGAAGCAGTGGCGTAGCAAGGGGAGGCGGCGGGGGCGGACCGCCTCAGGTGCCAAATTTTGGTTCACGTTCAGATTTTACTGAATTATAGTTCCTTCTACGTTTTTTTCTTTTACAGAAGAAGATTAACTCCAAGGCGAGGGGGTGTTCCGCTATCGCGTCCGCCCCGGGTACCATTTGGCCACGCTACGCCACTGCAGAGAAGAAAGTCTTTACACGTAGAGAAGAGTCGTGTACAATCCCACACTTCTCTTATTTGTATATTGTACTAGTATGAGAATATTCGAATTCCCCGTTTGAATTATTTCGGGGTTTTCGTAACAAAATCAAGGGTCATCCTATCAACTATTGATGAATACATGGACACATGATTTCGCATCCACACCCTCACATTGGAACATAGTTTTCTACGTCACATTGTAACTCATTCTTTCTCAATGTCAAATCCATTTATCCCCATAAAAATTGCTTGATGACCTTTTATTCAAGGAAAAGCAGAATGAATTTTCTCGATATGTCTACCGCACTCTTTCATATTCTCTCTACCAGAATTTCGGGGAAAACAACATTGACTCGGGGGAAAAATTTGATCTCCAATACTTAAACGCATTTACAAAACCGCAATTTCTTATGCAGAGATACATGGAAAAGTTCGAGAAGGAAGGGTACATGGTCGATTCGTGTATTGAACCTGTAGAAAAAGAAATATCAACGCGTCTCCAGGATTTCCAAGTGCGCTTGAATTCATGCAAGAACAATCAACAGCGAATTGATTGGGCACAGAAATTACTCAAGAGCAAACAAGTGGGTATTCCCCAAATGTCGAAGTAGTAATGTTTTTGTTTATTCTGGAGTAATTTGTGTTGCAAAATTCATTTTCGTATTCTAATCCCTTTTCGTTTCCATCTTGAACAGTTGAGTGCTGGTATTCGACAAGATTTGTTGAAGGTATTCCCAAAGTGTTACAAACTGTACGATTCCGAAGACGAAAATTTGTTTTTCAAAAACTTTGAAAATATAAAAGCCTGTCTATGGGAAACGTTGATGAATGCGGATCTGGCTTTGGAGAATTTCGTCAGACAGGAGAAGAAGCTAGAACTCGATGAGATGACGATCGCAAATGAAATTGAAAATTCATATCGCAAATGCGCGGTAAGCTGTTATGGTCAGTATAAACAGGGTGCTCTTGATTTGGAGAATGAAACCCTGGAATGTATGAAGAACAAGTCGATGTGATTTTGTAAAGATTCGAATTGATTTGATCATGAAATATGAATTTTTCATTCCAATGAAAATGAAATGCAACGTAACGAGCTGTGTATTACATTCTTATTCAAATCTTTCCATTCCGGTTACCAGTTAGTTCCTGTCCGATTAAATCACTCACAAACTTTCTTCCAAAAGTTCGCTATAGAAAAGATAAATAGCTAAGTTCGTTTACCGATGTCCCAAGTTACCCCAACTCGCTCCAAGTATTTTGGATTCGCTACTTCCAGTTTAAGCAACGAAATGATTGGTTTGGTACAAGTTGGAGCAACTCAGGGCACGTAGAACGAACGGACCTATAGTCAACCAGTTCTAGTTCAGTTCGCATTTCGTTGAATCTTCCCCATTACTAGCGGAGAAAACAGATTCAAAATGAAATGATTCCAGCTCCGATTAAAGCCCAGATCATGCTCAATCAGGGCATAATGATCTATGCTTCACATCTACCGTTGAATTTTTGTCAGACCCTGATTATTATTGCGGCGTTGGTCATAGAATTTCCACGTTGATGTATAACACAGGGGGGGGGGGGGGTTAGAGGGAAAATTTCTCACACTTCAAACCATGTACGAATAGCTGTAAATGGGAGGAATCTCTTCAAGGGTCTCTGCGTGAGTTTCAAGTTGCCGTAGTCTTTACGGATAAGAACCTTCTCATCGTTACCACATGACGCTCTGCTGGGTGGGCCTTCGATACACCGAATTCCCACACAGCAAGCAGTTCTTCAAGACGTCTAAAAGAGTCCTGAATTCATGTATCTTTAAGATGTCTTTTAGAAATGTATGAAAGATCTCTTGCTGCGCGAGTTCTATAAGATAACTGTAATTGAGATATGTTCAAGAACACTCATAAACATTTCTTGAAGATATCTTCTGTAGTGTATGTATAGATGGCGTGTCATATAGCGCTGCGATAGTTTTTATGAACACACAAGCGTGTGACGACGCACTCAAACAGTTGCGTTATAGCGTGCAATGCACGAGGTTGTATACCGACGTTTATATCAAATATGTTCATTGTACCAGTTTTTATAATTAATAAAACATTATATATCTCAATACATCACATAATTGGCGACGAGGTAAACTTTGAAAGTTAAAATAAACGTACTAATATAAAAGTGATAGAAAAGCCTCGTGTGGGAGTTGCGAACGCGTAGTAAATTCAAGATGGATGAAGCCACGAAAAAGTCAATTCAGGAAGAAAAGGCCCAGATTGAATTTCAGAGAACGCAGCTACAGAGGGATTATAAGGATTTTATGATTGAAAAACAAAAAGTGTTAGAGCAACAGAAAATGATAGAAAAAAATACAATCTGAATGTAATCTCAGAGAACGTGAAAGTTTTGAAACCGTAAAAAAATTGCAAGAAATGCAGTTACAGTTTAACGAACAGATTTTGGCAGCGAAAGGTCTACCAACATGTCAAAACGCGGTGGCGCCAGAGGCGAATTTACCAGTTGTGGGAAAAGTTGGTAATATCAACGAATTCGATGTCAGCAGTGATTTGAACGTTTGGAAAGAACGCTTTGAGCATTATGTGACAGCTAATGTTATAGAGGACCATCGAAAGAAATTTTTATTTCTAACACTGATGGGTTCGGAAGCTTCCCGAAGAGAGCATGAAGCTTCAGCGAACGTTCAAATTAGATCTGCATAGATCGGGTCGAAGCTTCATGAAAGCAATTTTTAGATTCAAAAACGTTCAACAAAGGTTCTACGAACGTTGAAATGTCCGCCTCGAAATGCCTCTAGGAAACGTAGATGGAACGTTCGTTGAAGGTTCATCGAAGGTTTGATAAAGCTTAACGAAAATATCTATACTTAAAATAATTTCCAATAATTCACATGAATAATCAATCAAATAATGAAGACAAATTAATGAAGATTAATATGAGTATAGATATTTTTGTGAATCTTTATTAAACCTTCGATGAAGCTTCAATGAACGTTCCATCTACGTTTCCTGAAAGTATTTCGAGTCGGACATTTCAACGTTCGTAGAACCTTTGTCAAACGTTTGTGAATCTAAAAATGAGCTTTCATGAACCTTCTGCCCGATCTATACAGATCTAATTTGAACGTTCGCTGAAGCTTCATGTTCTCTTCGGGTTATGCTCTGTTAAGAGACTTGTGTAATCCGGTGGCTCCGTCAGATAAAACTTATGAAGATTTAACAAAGATTTTGAAGGATCATTTGAAGCCGGAAACCAATCAAATTACGGAACGGTATAAATTCAAAGAAAGTAAACAAGAGGAAAGTGAAGATGTGAAGCAGTTTGTGGCTAAACTTAAAAAACGATCTGTCAATTGTGGGTTTGGCGATGTTTTGGAAACTAACCTGTTGGATCAGTTCATTTTTGGATTACGCAACAATGCGTTGAAGAAACGTTTACTAAGTGAACCAAATCTGACGTTTCAAGAGGCAAAGGAAATGGCGACGACGTACGAAGCAACAGCAAATGACGTGATGAGAATGACTTCTGCTTCTTCGAGTCAGCATGTGGAAAACGTAAATATGGTTACGAGCTTCAAGGATAAACAAAACGGCATGAAAAGCAGCACTCCGGATGGATCATCAAAATGTTTTTGTTGTGGCAAACAAAACCATATAGCGTCCAACTGCAGGTACAAAGCGTACAATTGTAATAATTGTCATAAAAAGGGACATTTAGCGAAGATGTGTAGATCTAAGAATGTTGATAACGGTAATGTTGTTAAAGGGAAATTTCATCAAAGCAGTAAGAAGAATATGAAATATAATGGAGATAAAAATGTGAATTTTTTTAGTTACGATACAAAAGAAAGTTTTGATGATATTGTCGATGAATTATATTCTATTCAAACCGAAGATGACGATTTTGGTAGCGTAGATGTGTCCAGAGAATTTAAAAGTCTATTCAAGCTTAATGAAGAGATAGATAATATCAATTCAGAAGCAAATACGATTGTTGAACCTTTAACTAAAATGGTAGATATTGAAGGTATAGAAATGAAGTTTGAATTAGACACAGGGGCCGCGATTTCAGCCATATCTAATAACACGTATATGAATTATGGGAGATTACGTTCATTAAAAATGAATCAAACTCAAAAACAGTTCAAGTCGTATCAGGGTCAAATTATGTCTCCAATTGGAGTATTGACAGTTTGTGCAGTGTGTAATGGGTTAGAACGCAAATTACAATTATTTGTATTTCCAGGTAATAGTAGACCTATTATGGGACGTGACTGGATGAAAACATTTAACTTGATCAAAACTTCAAATGAAAAGTTAATGATTGGTAAAATGGAATGTGAAGATTTTAGAAACATGTCAATTTCTTCCATTGTGAATGAATATAGAGATGTTTTTTCTGGCAATTTAGGAAAGTACAATAAAAGGAGAATCAAGTTAAATCTTTTACCTGATACAGTACCAGTTTTTCGAGGGCCTAGGCCAATACCGTATGCGCTAAAAGATAAAGTCGAGTCAGAAATTCACAGATTAGTAAAAGAAGAAATATTATTTCCAGTGGAAATAAGTGATTGGGCAACACCAATTGTTCCTATATTTAAGAAGAACGGCCAATTAAGAATTTGTGGTGATTATAAGGTGACTGTAAATCCGAGTATCATTAAAAATAAACACCCGATTCCAAGAGTCCAAGATTTGTTGGCTAGTGTAAAAGGTTGTTCACATTTTTCGAAAATTGATTTGTATAATGCGTACCAACAATTGGAATTAGATGAGAATTCGAAATTATTACTGACGTTATCGACACACAAAGGATTGTTTGGTTGTAATCGGTTATCTTTTGGTATATCGCCTGCACCAGAAATCTTTCAAAGCGAGATTGAAACTATTTTAAGAGGTATTGATGGTGTATTAGTTTTTTATGACGACATACTAATTTATGGCGAAAATGTACAACAACATGATCAGCGTTTGGTTAAAGTTTTGAATCGTTTTAGAGAATGCGGATTAACTGTAAGGCCTGATAAATGTGAATTGCAGAAAAAGCAGGTAGAATTTTTAGGGTACGTATTGAGCAATAAGGGTCTAAAGATCTCGGATAAGCGCATTGAAACTATTAGACAAATGGAAACACCCAAAAATATAAGTGAACTCAAAAGATTTCTCGGGACGATGAATTATTATTCAAAATTTATTAAAAACTACGCGGAATTAGTAGATCCCTTATACAAGTTGCTACAAAACAATACAAAATGGAAATGGGGATCAGATCAAGCGACAGCTTTTGAAAAAGCTAAAAGGTACTTATCGTCTAACGATATTTTGATGTTTTACAATCCTGATCTACCAATTAAAATTACTTGTGATGCATCACCGTCAGGATTGGGCGCAGTGTTGTCACATGTAGTGGAGAAAAATTTGGAAAGACCGATCACATATGCGGCCAGAACATTAACGAAAGCAGAAAAGAATTATTCTCAAATTGAAAGGGAAGCTTTAGCTTTGGTATTTGCGGTACAAGCCTTCCATCAATACATTTACGGAAGACAATTTATACTCGAAACGGATCATAAACCGCTCGTGTATATATTTGGAGAAAAAAAAGGAATACCGCAAATGGCCGCTAGTCGCTTACAACGTTGGGCAGTGAAATTATTAGCTTATGATTTTCAGATTAGACACATTAGTGGTACTTATAATACAGTAGCAGATTTTTTGTCAAGGTTGTCTGATAATAAGGGGGAAGGAAATGTGCCGAGCGAAAGTAGTGATTTCACATACCTGAACTATATTCAAAACGAACTGTTATCAATGTGCGAATGGAGCGTTGAAAGAGAAACTGATAATGATATTGTATTGCGACAAGTTATGGAATTTGTTCGAAAGGGATGGCCTAATAAGGTGGATAATCATTATTTACCGTATAAAAGTAGAGCGCAAGAACTAGCTGTCGAAGGTAATTGCTTATTATGGGGTCATAGAGTGGTTAATCCTAGTAATTTGAGATCGTCAGTATTAGACGAATTACATGAGGCTCATTCGGGCATAGAAAAACAAAAGCAATGGCACGATCTTTTGTATGGTGGCCTGGCATCGAATGTGATATAGAAAATAAGATTAAAGCATGTAAATATTGTATGGAAAATTCTAGTAATCCATCACGAGCAGTTTTACATCCGTGGAGTTGGCCCGAAGGACCAAATCAGCGATTGCATGCAGACTTCTTGGAAGTTAATCATGGCGAAATGTTCATAGTTATTGTGGACGCACACTCTAAATGGGTGGATATTCGATCGATGCCAGATATCACTGCCAAGTCTACTATTTCGGTGTTTCGTGAGTATTTTAGTACGTGGGGTTTACCGCTTAGATTAGTGACAGATAATGGTCCAACTTTTACATCTCGAGAGTTTACGCAGTTTCTAAAGCTTTGTGGAGTTGATCACACTCTTGTGGCACCGTATCATCCAGCTCCTAACGGTCTAGCCGAGAATGCAGTTAAATCCTTTAAAAAGAAATACAAGATTTTATTACAGGCTGGATTTTCTAAGAAAGAATCTCTAAATAAATATCTTTTCCAGTGCAGAGCCATTCCACATGTCACTACGGGAGTCAGTCCAGCAGAATTGCAAATAGGCAGAGCTTTCAGGACTCGTTTAGATCTAGTTAGGCCCACAGTTGAACCAATGGTGGGAAAAAAGCAAAGAGCTCAGATTAAGAATTATCATGGTAATCGTAAAGTTAGTTTTGCTAAGGGTAATTTAGTGTATGCAAAAGATTATAGATTGAACAACTGGAGACCAGCCGTGATTGCCAGTAAGCTGAGCCATGTGACATATCTAGTTCGTACTGAGAATAATATGTTATGGAAAAGGCATATCGATCAGTTGAAACTCAGAGTCTTAGGTGATGAGATTACCGATTGTGATGAAAATGCGTGTGTTAGTGATGACGGAACGCTGGAAGAACAAGTGATGCGTTCCGTAGTTCAGAATTGGCCTATGAAAGTATCGAACCATCCGAAGGATGATGCTCACGTTAGGGAAACTACAAATACTGATCACGGAATTGAAAATAAGATATTGCGGCATGCAATCGTTAACAAACCAAGTGCGAATTCTGTAAACACAGAAATAAAAACGAATGATTCTAAAGAATGTAAAAAATCCTGTCAACCAGATTTAGTCTCCACACCAGTATTAAGGCGTTCTGCAAGAATTGTTAAACCTCGTATTAGACTTAATTTGTAATGTACGTGTACTTAAGACATGATCAGATTAAGATGGGAGGAGTATGTAGTGTATGTATAGATGGCGTGTCATACAGCGCTGCGATAGTTTTTATGAACACACAAGCGTGTGACAACGCACTCAAACAGTTGCGTTATAGCGTGCAATGCACGAGGTTGTATACCGACGTTTATATCAAATATGTTCATTGTACCAGTTTTTATAATTAATAAAACATTATATATCTCAATACATCACATCTTCAAGAGCACTTTTAGAACAATCCCAATAGACCAATTAGATCAAAGAGAATTAGAGAGGACATTGCAGTAATTCACGTATAGTTATTCACAGTGTCCCGCGCATTTGTTTCACGTGTGCAGTGAGGAACGACGACGCCGATGATATTGTGCAATATCAATTATATATAATTAATTATATATACATAAACATTCAAAATCCAATACTGGATAATAAAAGTATTGCCGCAGAAAAGAAACGTGTAACCAACTACATTACAGTAATATATTTTCTTTTGTAGCGAATGATCCTATTTGCAAAAACTAACCTATCATTATGCAGAATCATATATTAGAGGGATATCAATTTATTATTTTATCCATTGTACTTTATTTTTTATGTAGGTACGTGAATTAAATTTCCATCAAATTTCACATTTTTGTGCAAGATAGAATGTATCGAAATTCAGATTCAAGTGAATGAAATTGAATGTTAAAATATTTTGAATTTAGGTTATATACATGCATGAAAAATGCTTGAAGTATTTTTGCATTCGAATTATATGCAAACACCTCACATGTTTTGGTAAGCCTTTATTCAAATTAATAAATCAAAATAATGAATGAATTCGTATGGTTATGGATATTTTAATATTTTAATCAAGACATTTTAATAATACTTTCAAGAAATCTTCAAGAGATATTTGAGAGTTCTTCAGAAACTCTTCAGGAGGGATTTAAGAATTCTTCAAGAAGGATTTAAGATCTCTTCAAGAGCTCTTAAAGACATCTTCAAGAAACCATTGAGAATTCTTAAACATTTCTTGAAGATGTCTTTTAGATTTCTTGAAGACAACTAAAAGATATCTATTGGTGTTGCATAAGACATCTTTTCGCTCACGAAAAGAGATCTTTTGGAAAGGTCTTGCAAGAGCTCTTGCAGTTTTCAAAGACATCTTTTAGATATCTAAAAGAGCTCTTTTTGTCTGTGTGGGTTGTCTTCGCACCGAATGTTCATTATACTGAAAATTCATATTCCGAACGCTGATAGACCGAAAGTTCGGTGTGCCGAAAGCAATCAGATTCCTTATTCTTATAAAATCTACAAGATTACAACCTGCTATTACAATCGTATTGCAAATGAGGTGATTCCATCCATGAATTAAAAGCTTGAATCAATCATTGAGGTATCAAGAAATTTGAAAGTTTGTAAAAAGCACGATTTTGTCGCCTTATAACGTGGACAATAAAATTACCGAATATCCACTTCACAACAATTTTTCAGAAATACTTTAGAAAGAATCTGCGGTATTCACGAAATATTAACGCCCACTAGAACACACAATTGATTTCTAATTATGTTTCACTAAATTTATTCATCTTTCCTATTTGTAAGTACATTCAACTCTTTTGATATTTATTCATGTGATAACAGTTTGTTCAAAAGATCATTTTCATTTTGAAACTGGACACTGCTGACATATTTTATTATGTCATATTGACAATTAAGGGCGTCTCTACACTGTAAAAAATATTCTGAAATTTCCGATATCAGATGTATATGAAAATTCTGAAACTTGGAATTGAAATCAAGTTCAATCACGAATTCATGAAATTTAATGCGAAATGTGTGAAAATTCATATAAAAATGCATGAAAAATCATAATTCTGTATGAGATATCATAAAATTTCATATGAAAAGCCAAAGAAGTTTTGAAAATTCAATACAAAATTTATATGTTAATTGCTTCACATAAATTTCTATTAAATTTAGGAAGCAATTTTTTACAGTGTACCATGTTGTACGTATAGCTCAAGTGACTGAGGCGTAAATATATTGCCAAGTGAATGGGTTCGATTCCCGTAGCAACAAGGGTCGAAATCAGGTAAACTTTGTCGGAAGGCGAGAGCAGTTGAAGAAACAGGAGGAGGGAAGGAAAAGAAAGGGTTAAGAATTTTTTTGTGAACAAATTCAAGAGTCTCCCAAGACGTTTTTATTAATTCTCCAAGACATTTTTAAGAACTCTTCAAGACATCTTTAAGGACTCTTCAAGATATCTTTTCGAATTCTATACGTGTTTCATAAGACATCTTTTAGGATTCGTTTCGGTATCGTTTAGAACGTTTTTTAAGGCTTCTTACAAACCCATTGGGACTTCTTAAAGATATCTTTAAGATGTCTGAATGTTAGTTGGGATCTAAGCTCCTGCTCTGTATTTGGTGGGATCAGATGAGTGTGATTTATTATGAACTGCTGAAACCGAATGAAACCATAACTGGGGATCGTTACCGACCATTACCGACTACAATAATTGATGCGCCTGAGCCGCGAATTGAAAGAAAAACGGCCGGAATACTTTAAAAGACACGACAAAGTCATCTTCAGTGTTGCCAGAAGGTTATAGACTCGCAGAGCTAGATGACGCAGCAGTCGGTGCTGTTCAGAGCTAAATTAGAATTGGTGACAGTGCTAGATTTTTTTCGATGTTGCCAAATGTTAGTGCTAAAAAAAAACGCGGGGAAAATAGAGAATTTTGAATTTGTGAATTTTGCACATTTTGTTATATCAGGAATTTACATTCAGCAGGGTCACAGTGTTTAGTGAGATACCTTGTATATTTATTTTTCCATTTTACATCTCCAAATAGATGTTCAGGGATATTTGATTCGATATTCAATGACCAAAATCGAGTATCAATATACTGTAAACCAGGGTTGTAAATTAGTTAATTGAAGAAGCACCCAATTAACAATTAGAATTTAATTCTTATTTGAAAGTTTCTTCAATTAAAAATTCAATTCAATTCTTAATTGAAGTCGTTTCCAATTATCAAATAAATGTGATTGCTTCAAAATCAAGCAATGATTGATTGATTTTCCTGATGCGCTCTTGTTTTTCTGTATTCGTTAATTAAGAAAGAACAAGAAAACATAAGAAAAATGGATCAACCATTGCTTGATTTTCAATCAATTAAATTGATTTATCAAATGGAAATTACCTCCATTGAGAATTTAATTTAATTGTTTGTTGCAAAAAAATTTCAATTAAGAATTCAATTTAATTTTCAATTGAGAAAAGTTTCAATTGAAAATTAAATTTTTATTGTTCATTGAACGTCAATTCAAATGAGTTTTAATTGAATGACTTCCAACCCTGCTGTAAACTGGACTTTTTTCTAACAAAACAATATTTTTATTTGATCAAATATATATATGAATAATGATTTTTTTCAAAATAGATATGCTGCAAGACCTATCCCCTTAGGGTGAATCAAACTAATCCTTGAAAATTTTGCCATCAGGTAATCATTTATTCAATAATCAACATATTTCCAATAATAATCCTCAATCACGATACAATACATACTTTTTATTCCAACGAATAATTTCAATTTAAATAATCCTTTGGCATAGAAGGAAACTCTTCATATAAATTATAGAACTTTCCATTATGCAAATAACTCAGATGATTAAAATTTTCAATTAGTAATGACCTATAAATATATGTTCCATTTGAAAAAATAGTGCTAGATATTTAATCTAAGTGCTATCCATAGTGCTAAGTGCTGTACTTAAAAATTCAGGGCTAGAAATGTTTTCATAGTGCTAAATCTAGCAACCGTGTTGCTGTTCTAGCAACACTGGTAAACGTAAACGGCTGCGCACTACTCATATACTGTTTCTGCGCATCCATTCTTACGTTTACGTTGGTTATGTAGACAGACCATAAGGCCTAGACACATAAGACACGTAAACGTATGAATGAATGCGCAGAAATCGTATACGAGATCTGCGCAGCCTTCCGTTCCTTACGTTCACGTTTACGTAGCTTGTGTGTCTAGACCCTTACATGCCAACCCTGCCAACGGGTATTTACCAGCAGGGTTGAGTTTATTACGTGATTTTTCAGTTTCTTACCGTAATATACTTGGTATAAAAAACGTAATATGTGTAAGATCCAGGGTTGGGTAGGTATCAAATTGACGTATTAATACGTTGTGAATGTTACGTATCATACCGTGTAACAAACCCCTCTTTCAGGGTCTTCTCACGTAATAAATGTAATTTATGTATTGATACATACATATCATACTCCCGTAATAAATGTAACAAACCCTCCAGTGACGCGTCATTACCCAACCCTGGTGAGATCCCAGATAACACAATAATTCGTGAGCCGTTCCAAAAGAGTTCTTGAACTAAATTCCGGAAGAATTATTTTTCCGAACTTTTGACGAGTTCTTTGAATTCTGAAAGAATTATTTCACAGGTCTATAATAAATCCCTTGGGTGTTCTATGAGAGTATTGAAAGAACACTTTGAGATGACTTGAAGGACTCTTCAATGCCCGCTTGTGAGAACTCTTATGAAGCTCTATCCCTGCTAAAGAAGAACTTCCTACGAATTCAATGTACTACATGTTGAATTCCCGCAGATTTCTATGATTGTGAAAAAGCGTTTAGTAAGAATGATTAAGTGGATACGAGCGTTCACTTCGGACCTCTTTTTCTAGCGTATAAGTTTGTCTTTTTCTAACCAGCGTGCTCGGATGGTAAACGCTCGTATCCTCTTAAGTGATGATGGTTGGTTCGAGTCCATAAAATGAAGAAATATGCAATTAGTAATATTGAATGAGAACAAAAAACCAATAATACTTATTTTGTTTCCCACTCGTGTAAATTACAAACATTTTGACATCCATCGATACTAAAAATTTTAATGATTGATTTGGTATGATCAATTTTGTAGTTTATATTTTCAAAAAGTGCCTGAACTCCAATATTTTCTGTTAATTGAATGATCGTTCCATAAATAAAAGTTTGATGAACGTAGAAGATCAGATGAATCAATCATTGAATAATTATCCATATACACATAATATGTTAGAATGATTTTTATATTTGATAAACACATGAGTTCCGTGAGAGTTCTTTAATCATTCAAGTCCAGAGTTCGCAACGACTTCTGTCAATTAATGGACTGAGCTCGTCAAGAGGTCTATCAACAGGACATTAACGACTTCTTAGGATAATTGAGAAGAACACTTGTCGATTACTTTAGAATTTTTGATGGATGCTTTTTACAAATGCCAAGTTCTTCAGGCATTCTTCAAGAATTTCTTGTGTTATCTGGGATACTTGAACCCTCCTTCCCCCTTAAAGCAAGGGGGTTGGTTTTGTAGGTAAGATACGTCGTCGTAAACTATGTAAAATACTTCGAAGTATATCACGTGCAAGCCCTGTTCACCAGTCGAACTTCACTTCAGGAAAGTTCGTTTTACTGTGCTATAATCCATCGCATGGGAGAGCACCCTAAGGCTAACCTCCCATGGACCGGAAGGTAGTTATATTTCTGATTATTCTCATTCGGAATTTTATAATTCGGACGAACGGCGCTTCGGACTAACGGGCTTTCGGACCAACGGGTGTTTACCGACCGGAATTCGTTCCGGCGGAATGACTTTAAACCAATCGCTTTCACAATTTCTTTTAGAGCGTTTTATCAGAAATCTATAAAAAATTGAACCAATTGCCAATTTTTTATAGATTTCTGATAGAACGCTCTAAAAGAAATTGTGAAAGCGATTGGTTTAAAGTCATTCTGCCGGAACGAATTCCGGTCCATGGGAGGTTAGCCTAAGACCGAATGTGCATAGTCCCGAATAGAAAAATATGAATTTCAAAATAAATAAAAAAATGGACCATTTCTGTCATAAAAAATTGATCGTTCCCACATGATATGCGTAAACGAATCATTTTTTATGACGGAAGTGGCGGATTTTTGGATTCATTTCAAAATTTATATTTTTTTATTCGGGACTATGCACATTCGGTCTTATGAGCATTCGAGAATATGAACATTCGGTACTATGACACATTCGGTATTATGATACTCTACCCCGCTTTCCGCCTATTTTGAGCCCCATGTGACGCTACCCTAAGCCCTATTCGAGCTAACGAGTGTTTACCTTTTTATTTTTCATTTTTCCGATTGGTATTGTAAACTGCGCAGGGATTTTTTGCTTCTGCTGGACCGCAGTGATGCCAGAAACCAAGTTTTGCCCTTTCCATCAAGCCCCATCTGTATAAAAATTCCACGCACATGCATACAATGAAGCTGCCGACAAGAGAAATTTGATTGTGTAGAGGCAAAATTCCTTGATGGAGAGGGCAAAAGTTGGCGACAGTTGGAGTTTCTGGTATCACTGATCACCACCAATCACTGCTGATCACTGCTCGACCGTGCCTACGACGTAATCCATGTGACATTAAACGACACCCTTGTCATCTGTTCATTGTGAATAAATAAATGTTATTTTGTTTCCACATATCAAATGACGTCCATCGATTCTGGCGTGGAGACTGGAAATGATTCGAACGAAAGTTCGTCTCAAATCAGCACCAGTAGGTCACTGATGAAGAGCAATGTAAACAATGATGAACAACAAATAGAGAAGTTCAACAATGGTGAAACGAGATCTCAAATTGAGTTCACGTATCCTCTAATCAGTATGTCAACGTTTAAAAGTAGTGTAAACAATTGTGAAGACGAAATAGAGACCATCAACAATGGTGAAACAAGATCTCAATTTGACCTGTTACCGTGTACTCTTTTTTCATTATTATGTACACCTTTGAAAAGTGAAGAAAATTCAACGATAGCTACTACCTCTGGATCCGTTTTAAATAATCACTCTGATGCTCGTCGATTTACGGTATTTCTCACTTTCTTCGTAGGTTACAAAATTATCAATGTTGCGTGTTTATCTATTCTTGGTTATATCAAATCAATTCTGTTCTCAATTGTCATTCTCACGTACAAATTATTCTTAATTCACTAACAACTCGAATGCTCTTCAGTTATCACTGTTCATGAAATAATGTTTGTTTTTCAGGGTTTGGCTCTCAAGTCTTTATACAGACGTAACACAAGATCCATGGTTTTACGCAACCGTTTAGAAGATATAGGCAAGTGCTTTACGGGTACAATAGATAATGATTTTGTACTGGAATTCTTGTATAATATGAATATAAATGATAAATCTTGAGTCAAAAGAATTAAATTTGATTTTGTTTTAAATGCAACGGTAGACAAGAATTCTTAAGTCAATCTTCTGAAATTGTTCTAAGATGAAAGTTTTGGTTTTAGATTACATTGTGAAAAAATTTATGAAATAATACCATGCTGAGTGTAGGTCTTTTACAAAAAATTGTGATTTTTATTAACATCTGTGATTCAATCATGCCGAGCGTAGATAACTTTATTACTTACGAGTATGACATTTCCATAATTCCATGTGAAATTTCTATGCTAAGCATAGAATAAAATTTTTGAATGATTTGTATAAATTTTGTACAATTTTCACACCCTTGAGTATAAGTATCTAGTAATATTACAAACAGAATTTGTAAAGTACGTTTCACTTTTTACAGTGTACAAAATAGTATTGGATAATGTTGCAATTCTAAACTAATGATCGAGACCCAAGACTTCCACCGTTTGTGTATAAAATGCTTGGAAAATCATTACATCGTTAGTTCTTTCAATTTTCTTTTTGTTGAAGGTCAAGTGAAGCGCCTGAAAAAGAGAGTGAGAATATCATCGATCAAAAAACCGTTATTCAGTCCATATTTGGTATGTCCCTCAGCCCAACATCGAAGTAAAAATATGAAATTGGCTGTTATAACCAATAATACCGACTGGCTGACATTTTTTTTACGTACTGAAAAAAATGCTGACTTCCCTGTCGGAGATGAAGGGTGTGCTCTACACGCAGCCTCAGTTAGGTAACGAATACCGAATTATTAAAATCGAATCAGGCAACTCTGTTCTCCTTGTTCTTTGATTATTTCTACTCTTCGTTTTTGTTCAACAGAGGTTTTATAGAAATTGTTGGTGTATTATTGCAATTTGGTGCGGATCCAAATTGCCGTGACGGCTCCGGCAATACCCCACTTCATTCGGCTGTACGAGCAATCCAATTACCCGTTATGAACTTACTGTTGCAAGCTGGCGCTAACGTTAAGTGTTTCAATAAAGACGGGAATACACCATTAGATTTGGCACAACAGACTTTGAACTTGCAATCGAACTACACTGGTGCAGATTTGATAATCGATCAAGTACGAGAAATAATTCGTATACTTACGATTCATTCGCAAAGACAAGAGGAGAGCAATAGGCAACAACTAGAAACTTTAAGCTCGTCCTATTCTCGGCTTTCGGTCTCCAACAATTCAATTCCTGATGGGGTTCGAGATTTAATGACTACCATTAATTCTTTAAACATTAAAATTTAAGCATGTTACACGTACATATATATATATATATTCATGTACGTGCAAGGCTGAGATAAGGGGAACAAATTTACCCTATTGTCAATCATCACGTTTTAAGAATAACTTTGAAGTGAAAAATATCGAGGGCCTTAACTTTAATCTCAGCTCTCTTGTTGATTCTCCACAATTCTGTATATGAACATATACATAAATATATATCTTATAAAATGTGAAATAGTTAATTAATAATATCAACAATAAATTTTTTTCATATTTGAATTGAATTCTCATGTTTACATTAGTTTTGTAACAAGCGAGCGAGATTCCGGTTTTTCAGGTTTCTCAAGGTACAGACTACATACTTCTGACTTCCAAATCATAATCAAAATCTGAATTCAATTTCAAGTCACAAAAGAAGAAGAAGAAGAAGAAGAAGAAGAAGAAGAAGAAGGAGGAGAAAAATAAACACTCAATTTGACAAAATATTTTCAATAATAATAAAATATATGAATAAAAGAGAATATTTCTTCTCCTTTCCTCTGAAGGAAAATAAAAATAGTATAAAGATTTTTATTTCACCTCATTCTTATTTTTATCTGGCGCCCCTAAGCCACAGTTGTATTAGCACAAAAATAAGAGTGGGAGATGTGTTTTTTTTATCCCGTATGCAATATCGAATAATAAATTTCTGATAAAATGAATCATTTCTTTCTGCGACATGTGTTTATTGTTTATCAAATTCGCGGCTTTTCTTGGCACGAATATTCCAACAGTTTTTATATTATTTCTCTACAAATGATACAATTTATACAGATTAGGACACATTCAACTGTGTCGCTAAGATATTTACATGACGAATAAGAATAAAAATACATTAAAATATACAAACTGTTTTTCAATTTTTCTTTTCTTCATATATTAATATATATGTATCTATTTATACGCAATAATCGCAAATTTTTATTTCTTGTACAAGCTTCAAATGCAAAGTTCAAGTGTTTTACATTATCATTATTATTATTAGGACATATTTCCGGCGTTTCATTAAAATTATTGATGAATCGAATGAAGCTTTATATTACAGATTCCTTAATTATCATCGTCGCAAGGAGGCTTGCAAGTTCGTTCGCGAGAACATTGACGTTATCCTTTAAGAGAATTTTCATATGAATTCAGGTATTGAAAACTAAGATTCAATTTTCATTCGTAAATCCTCTTTTGGATTCAAAAAGTCTTAGGATATGTTTGAGTAAAATGAATACACAAGTGCCAATGAAAAAGATTAGTTATCATTCTATCCAGTCGTATATAAATGATAACGCGTGGCAAGGGATTGCCGTTGATAGTTTATATATATATATATATATGTGATGTAAAATGAAAAAATTTTCAAAATATTCTTCAACTATTACAGTGAAATGATTCTATTGGTATTCGAAAAGAGAAACAAAAATATTCATGTATTATTAACTTTTCAAAGTGAATCGATATAATTTTTCATGCAAATTCTGAGAAAAAACAATTTGATATAATTCTAATAATTTTGTTTTTATCGAGTCACATTTGATTGATTTTTAGAATAATGAAGTAGTTCTTAAGGCCCATGAGACTCCAGAAAAATGAGAAAAATTTTGCTACGTACTTTTCCAACAACTAAGCATTAGACAAAGATTTTTAATATGCAGTGATGGAACATATTGCCAAGATTAGACTTTGAATATTTGGTCGAATCTGGAAAAGATTCCTGAAAGTTATGCAAAAAATTATAAACATAATAACCTCCAAGTGTCAATAGTTTCCATGAATTATTTGCTTTCATGTTTAGAGATCACTTTGGAGTGTCAATTTATATTCAAAGTCAAACCTTGGCAATATGCTCCATCATTGAATATTAAAAAATTGTATTCATTGCTTAGTTGTTGGAAAAGTATGTAGCAAAGTTTTGCCCGTTTTTTTAGAGCTCCATGGCCGTTAATTTCGCTAAATTGCAAAGAAATTATTGTAATTTGCGTATACACGCGTTTTGATAACTTTTCTTTGAAAAACGAGCAAGGAAGATCGATTCGATCATTAGTAATACATTGTTTATGTATAAACTAGTTCTATCAGATGAGTTATTCTATCGTGTGGAAATTCGATTAGTGATAGAAACTTGTTGATCAGAGAAAAACAATTTATAATAAATTATGGTTCGTGAAGTAAAACAAAAATGTTCCAAGCTATTGTTATCTGAGATGTATTATATGTACTATATCTGTATGGCATAAATTTAGGCTCCCACACGATAATCACTGCTAATTCCTAAGATTTGGATTTTCGTTGTTTTAAAAAGTGATTTTGAAATTAGGATTAATTTCTTAAATAATCTTATTCTAAGATGAATTTATTGTCCTAACGATCGTCAAGGAGTCATGACGGATGCCAAAGAGGGAAATATTTCTGCTTGAAGCGGCCCGTAGTCAACTTCCTCGCCATCCACGACTAAATGACCGCCCCCTGTTTGTTCCGCTGGTTCTATTCGAAATGCTTTTACGGGTATCATCTCGACTCCTGGACAAGATAAGTGCGTACCGTTGCTCAAACCTAACAGGAACTGTCCAATATGAGCATCCAATTAAAAGTCTATTCACATATTGATTTTATGTATCGTAGTTTGGAGTTTACCTGAAGCAAATTGGCCCGGCTGATACCGGCTCTAACGATCAAAAGCCATATAATTGCATCTGCCAACTTAGCTCGTGGCGCAAAATGATAATCTTGACCCAAATGCGACTGATAAGCTGCATGAATCATGACAAATTCATCTGAAACAATAGATACGTTGTTACATACTTTGAACTCAATCAACTTCCATAAAACTATTAGGTGTACAACTTTGCTTTCGCCGTTTACAATACATGGTTGCGTCGGTAGGTGGCGGTAGAAATAGGTTAGGTAATGAATGTCACACAGTAAGGTTGGACATGTGTCGACATAACAACATGTCATATTAGTGAATTTTTTATTACATTATAAATTTTTACTCAATCCAAGATGCCAGTTTTTAAGCCGAATTCTCGTCATTTGCAGGAGTTCTAATTTTCTGCTTTCATTTGAAGAAAACTGCGGCTGGGGCTCATCGAATGCTGTCAAGTACTTATGGCGAGGCTGCTTTGAGTGAAATAACGTTTCGTGAATGGGTACAACGTTTCAAGAAGACATGGCGGTGGAAGAGAGAAAATTTTTGAAGATTCCGAATTGGAGGCATTACTTGACGAAGACTCGTAGCCAAACGCAAGAAGAATTGGCAGAATCATTGGGAGTAACTCAACAAACCATTTCAAGACGCCTCAGAGCCATGGGAATGATTCAGAAACAGGGGAATGGGTTCCGTACGAATTGAAGCCAAGAGATGTTGAACGACGTTTCTTTACTTGCGAACAGCTGCTTCAAAGACAGAATAGGAAGGAGTTCTCGCACTCCATTGTGACCGGCGACGAAAAATAGGTCCCCTACGATAATCCCAAGCGCAGAAAATCTTGGGGAATGCCCGGACATGTCCCCACGGTGACGACTAAACCAAATATTCATGGTGCCAAGGTTATGCTCTGTATTTGGTGAGATCAGCTCGGTGTCGTGTATTATGAGCTATTGTAACCGAGTAGAACCATTACAGGGGATTCATATCGAACGCAGTTGATGCGTTTGAGCCGAGCATTGAAGGAGAAACGGGCACAGTACCACGAAAGACACGATCAAGTTGTCCTCCAACATGATAAACCCAAGCAGCAACAGTAGTTCAAAATATCCCTGGTGAAAATGAAGCGTATACATAAAGCGCGGAGGAAGCGTATACGAAGCGAAAAATGTTTGAATTCCCTCTTCATGAAACGTGTAATGCCCCCTTACTGTGAAGTAATGAAATCATACGTTCCATATACGCTTCATAAGCTTTCGATCCCGTTTCACACACTCTTCATGTGAAGTAATAGTGAGTTATATTAAACGTATGCGAATCATACCTATTCTGATTTTAAATAATATCTTTATGCGATCGATCCCAATGACGATTAATGGCTAAGTGGATAAGACCCTCGGCTACTATGGTAAAAGTCACCGGTGCGATCCTCGCTATGGGCTTCAATTCGTTAAATTACATTTTGCTTCCTCGTTTAGAGGGAAGCTTTGTGGTCGTTTCGAGAAGCCGAAAATTTTTTTGTCTCGAAGTTAAAAATCTAGACCAAAATGTTCCTCGGAATCCGGGGAACAATTTTGTTACTGTGTCTGTCTGTCTGTCTGTGCGGCTGTAGCCCCCTCCCCTCCTAAGTTTCGTACGCGCATATCTCCCGTTCTGCTTATCCGATCGTTTCGAAATTTTTAACACATGTCTCAAAACCGGTCAAGACATATTTGGAAACACTAAAATGGGAAGTCTTGCCCCATCCGCCGTACTCTACAGACATTGCTCCTTCCGACTACCCTTCATTTCGATCGATGGCACACGGCCTGAGCGATCAGCATTTTCATTCTTATGAAGAAGTTAGAGAATGGATCAATTCGTGGATCGCCTCAAAAGATGCATTGTTTGTCCGAGATGGGATCCGACAATTGCCAAAAAGATGGGAAAAAGTAGAGGTTAGCGACGGCTAGTATTTTGAATCACAAGGATGTATTTACTTTTTGAGAATGAAGCCTCAAATTTTGGGAAAAAACGGCGGAAGCAAAGTTGTACACCTAATATTTACCTTGAATTTGAACCCAGGTGCTGGGTAATTGCGCGGTTAAAGCTGGAATTGTTGAAGATGGACCATACATGACTTTACTACCGCTCGTATTTCCGTTACCTGCACACATACACACACACACACACAGTAGAATTTTTTGGCCATTTCCCCAATCAAATCGATGAACGATATAAAAATAAGATATAATAAAACGAACATACCAATTCCAGTACCTTCGGAATCATTGATACTATGGTAACTGGAAACCGAACCCGTACTAAAATACGCCGATCTTCTAGAAGTCGCCGAATAAAAACTATCGAGCCTCTGTCTCTTCTCCGTTTCAGTTTCCAAAGCTAAATTTTCGGTTATTATCTCGCTACTCTCTAAATCGCTGCTTTGATTCGGGTCTATTCCGTCACTCGCCTCGTCAAAGGCGTCGTGAAAGCTCTTCGAGCATGGAAAATCATTGCATCTGAAATAAGAATCGCTTGTGATGTTTCAACACTCGCTAAAAAAAAAAAAAAACAACTATATCATAAAATGCGTTAATATTGTCATTACCGATCTAATTGACCAGCGTAACTTCTCGAGTGTGTTATCTTTCTGTCATCCGTGCAATCCTTGCGATAAATTTTTCCATTGCATATATTATCTCCGGTCAATCCTTTGTCGCAAGGCAAGTAATATACTTTGCCTTTGTAAGTTCTCAATCCTATGAGACGCGCGACACTCCAAACGGTGAATCTTTGACCCCCAATGGCACGCAGACGTTCGCTCTCAATATCGATGTCGGCGAGCAAACCCCATCCAATTGACAAGAATGAGAAGAGAATTTGTCCTCTAGTTTCCACGCGGACCAAATCCATCGGAGTTCTTTTACACTTGACCGCGGCCAACGCGCTTATGAGCATCGGATTATGGTCGTATGGCTCTCTGAAAACAAGCCCCTTATAATTATTATCGTTAAGCTTTCAATCTACTTTTAAAAAACTACGATATACGGTTAAAATCAAATAAAACGGAAAATGAATCACCTACTGTTGAGCGTAAGCGATAGACTTGGCAAGACCGTTTCCAGAGCCACAAGGTATCACTCCTAAAGGTAATTCTCTTAACGCTCGTTCCCAGTCTGGCCTCTGGAGGAGACCGTTTATCACCTCGAAGACGATTCCATCGCCCCCGACCATCAATATACCGCTCCATTGATAAATATTTTTTGTGCTTACGAAATCACGAGCGTAATTGGCACATTTGGTGATATAAATGTCATGAAGTTTTTCCGCCTCTGACAAAATTGGATGGATTCTCCTTTGAAATGTCTCCCTGCCCCTTCCGGGTCCAGATTTTGGATTCAACAACACTAGAAGTTTTCGATTCTCTCCGGGACAAGCTGCAATTCATATTTTATTGATATAACTTGAATATTATAATTTAGGTTTTCTTGATATATAACTTGTACGGTTGGTTAGAAAAAAACACTATCATAAGTAGTTATAAAGTGAAGTTTAATTACACTATCGAGAGTTACTTTTACATCACTCGTATCGACTAGTTGAACAGGTCAATTATATCATTCTTTCGCTCGAATGTAAATCAGAAAGTGATTTCATTTCATTAATTCTTCAGTAAAGTATAATTATAAACGTTTTATTCGAAGAATATCAATATCCTAGGCGTATAAACAGCAGTTCTTTCGTATAAGATTATTGAGAAATTATTGAAAATATTTTTTATAATGTTATTATTTCAATGGATAAAATGGTGAGTGATTCTTCTTGAATATATTCCTTATTCATCAATGTTGTGGACAACATCTCAATTGTAGTGCATCAAATTAATTTTCCGAGTGAATCAATGATATTAATCATCATGAATCAAAGAATGAATATAATAATCTCAATGAATCTTTCTTGCTAATTGAAATATTAATACAAAATACTGTATCTTTGGAAAGATTGGAATCATTTATAATTCATATTTGTGCTCGCTAAATTTTGTACGTTGAGATTTTTTTTCAATTACGGATGGAATTCATTAATATTTAAACAAACAATAAAACAAAGAGTGTTAATATTTGATATTGATAATATTCTTGAACGATAAGCGAGACAGAAAAGGAAGAAAGAAACATGAATATCAGAGATGGAGTTATTTGGAAAGAATGTGATTTCTGTCAATTATTTAACGAAGTCAAAGTCTACGTGAGATTTGAAAATGATCTTATCTTGACATGTTGTATTTATAGAAATCTTTATATACAATTCATATTTTCGATTAATAATAATGAATTTCTTATTCTTTTTAAGCAATCATCGGTATATCGAGTATTCCAAGCACGGAGTGCCTATTGCATCCGTTACCCTGACCTCTGACCAATATCTTCTAAAATATTTGAATAATCCAATTGGAAAATGGGTAATTTCTGATATCATTCAACACTGGTTGATAACCGTGAGGTTGTCTGTGCGTCTGTCCGCTTGGACTCGGACCGGAAAAGATTTAGGTTGGGAAGAGAGAGAAGTCGAGATAGTCACAGTGTTCCTGAACCGATAGAAATTGATCAAATAAACTGCTTGGATATTCTTTTTCGCCGACCCTCAAATAATTATATATCATTTTGAAAATTGTTCCACTCGGAATCTAGAGATGAAAGTCCCGCCGTAGATGAGGCCCCAATGGAACTCGAGACTACACAGTAAAAAAAATTCCGTCATTGTGTAAAAAAGAAGTACGTGTCAAAATTCAAGTGTTGAATATTTAACACTTTTGTGTGTTCATTTAACACACTGATCAAATGCTGTTCGATCGATTCATTTTCAACACATTAAAATGTTATTCGAGTTCAAATTAACACTTGATAAGTGTCACTCTGGAATCAACACACATTGAGTGTGAAGAAAAATGGTTAACATTCGCTTGTGTGTTGAATTTGACGAAAAATTTGTTACTGTGTAGTGACTCGCGATATCCACATTTTATATACGAATTCGCTTATAGTTTTTATCAATATTTTATAAAATTCCATATGAACTCTGAATACAGTGATTTGAAATGGTTCTGAGTGAGAACATGGATAGCTTGAAGTAGCAGTCTGTTGATCATCAATTGAAAGGATCAATTTAAAACCCGCAACGAATTTCAATGAAATGTCATTAACCCTTTAACGATGTTACTGAAGTTTGAATCGTTTATTGAAACGAATTAGGAATCGAATAATTGAATACTTAGCTGTTGAAGAACCAAAATCTTGCAGTACATTCTGTAAACGATGTTTCTAGTTTCAAGAAATCATTTCGAGAAGATGAATAATGATAATTCATTAGATTTTACGAGTTTGAATTGTCACTGTGAAAAGAAAATTTTCAATTCAGATTGTGCCATGACTGAATTCAAGACGCAGCCAAAAGAAGCCAAAGTAAGCACAAAAAACAATCGCCGACACAATGGAAAAGGTTGAATGTCAGTCAATTTTCAAATTAAGACGCAGCTAGTTCAAGCCACATTTTTTACAGTGTTTGTTTCGCGTTCACAAACGATTCAAACTTCAAGAACATTCTTTAACGACCAAATGTGCTATAAAAATTTATCTTTATTCCAATCTCATACCGTTTGAAAAGAAATGGTGCGGAAGAAATCAGGATCGGGAAATCGATATCTTAGTGTTTTTGGGATCGATCTTTCGAAGATTAAACAAAAATTTCGGTACTAATTCAAATTCAAATGTTGCAGTTTTATATAATTCTTCTAGGATTTTCAATCCCTCAGAACGGTAAGATTTGAAGTTTACAGGTATGGATTTTTTGCCAGCTGTACTACAAATAAAGTTGGTAACCTTGGTCATTTAAATGTACAGTACTCCAGTTTGTGCTTGAAGATTATCTAGGCTTCCAACTGAATAACAGAGTTCTTTGTTTTTTTTTCAGCTCACAAAGAATTTTCTTTCTCTTATCGCCGGTATTCAAATTCAGTTGTTTAGTTATCTTTATTTCGATGAACATTCTTCTCACGCTTGGCGAACGTTATTTTTTTCACCAAGGAAAGTGGGGTGAATTTTCCTGTAATTCATAAGCAATTTCTGTAATTTATAATACAGTACCTTCTCGTTATAAGAGTACCCATTATAAGCGTCGAAAAGATAAATTCCGCATGACTGAGTTTGGCAATACCCCCACTCTCATAGTCATTTGAGATTAAGCACTTTCCTCTCGTTATAAGCGTCGGAAGAATTCATTATTTCCAAACTGGACAAATGAAGGCATGCTGAATCAGGATAAGATTTGGGATTTTAGGAATCACTTCGAATGTGATTCAATGCCATTTTCAGATATTACTCCCGTATCGATCGCTTTTGAATTCATTTTTTCTAACTGTGTGAAATTCTTACCCAAACAGTACTCGAAAAGTTTTTAAACGTTCGAAGAAAGTCCAAACATGTTGAAAATATCCTGAGAACGTTTTGAAAACGACCAAGGAGCTATGCGCAGGGTGTTTACTACTCCTCAAATATTCTTAAATCCTGGAAAAGACCTGGAATTATTTTTCTCATCCTGGAAAAGGTGAAATCCCATTTTTGATTGAAAACTGCGAGATTCATATTTTAATTGAACACCTGGAGCTTAAAACTTGATCGAATATGTAGTCCAAATGCAAAATGACACATATATACCTGTTACTAATATTCATCAAAAGAAACATTTTTTTCAAGTTTAAATTTCATTCCACGACCGTTACTCGATGAAATGAAAATTAATAAGTTAAAATTTCATCCCATTTGAAATAGATGTCTTATAAAACGTATATGACGAATACTTGGCGAAATCTGATGGAAATATTATAAGACTTTGGATCTAGTTTCGTTGGACTTTGCGGAAGTCAAAAATATGATTCGAATGATCGAAAAATTCCATCGGTAGATAATATTTAATCACAAGTTGATATCAAAATCCGTGTTGGTCGAACTTTGAAGAGAAAAAGTATCGAAGAAGGTTTGAAGTTGAAAATTTATTCCTCCGTGTCGGAGAAAAACATGATAAAATTGTGTAGATACGCAAAATCAATGAAAAATCGGGAATACTTTTCATATTATTAGATTTAGAGAATAAAAGGTAATATGGAATAATATTCGAACAACCTGCGAAAGGTGAAAAATGAGACAGATATTGTCTTTGTACGTTGTTCACACGCTGTATTATTGCCGGGGTTGTCAACTTCACCAAGTGCTGGTTCGGACCTTTGAAAAATTTGCGAGAATTTGTTTTCATAAGGTTTTCATAGGCCAATCGATTCAGAATCTTCTGAGATGAAAAATTAATAGGTCACGAGAGTAAGGATTTTTCAAACTTTACTTGCAAATTTTACCAAGTGCTGGAGCGAATTGATGAAAAACTTGCAAAAATTCGTCTCCGTGGAATATAGACCAATCGATTAGGAATTTTTGTCAAAAGTGCACTTGCAAATTTGCAACCCTATATACATGTTGATATGTCTCTATCTCTTTATTCGACGTCTAACGAGCTAATTTCATCCTCAAAGATGCATAATGAAACAAAATTATCACAGTCCTAGAACTTTTCAATCGATTATCCTGGAAACTCCTGGGAAAGTCCTGGAATCGAATTTTTCGATAAAAGTAGACACCCTGTATGCGTTGTGAAGGTATAACTTCTGGATAGATTCAACGAATTGATGGATTTTTCTTAAATTTCCCTCATAACTTTACATTTGTGACATAAGAACAATGTCTTTGGAATTCTTTCACTCATTAGCACTGTGTTTTCCTTCAATATTTCTTCAATTCTTTAGATTTTTCAAGGCAAATCCTTGAGGAATTTACGAGAAATCGAACGACGCTTATAATGAAAGTTTAAAATACCTACTTCATGCAGAGGAGTGGGAATCCCCCTACAGCCCCTACACGACTCTTATAACGAGAGAGTACTGTATTTCCTCAAACTGCAGAAATAATTCCGTTAAGCTGAAATTAAGCACCACTTGCATTTTCCAATTTTCAATCATTATTTGTCAAGTCAAACGTAATCGTAACCGTTTACGAAAGGGAAATAATGATCGAAAATTGAAAAATGTAAGTGGTGTTTAATTTTAGCTCATCAACATTTTTTTACACGGAGAAAAATAATATAGTAAAATAGTACATACTATTTTGTCAAATGTCGTCGCAATTGCCTGCCGGTCTCAGAGGCTTTTTTCTTACCGAATGTAGTAAAAATTATTGCAGTTGTAACATTTTATTCCATATTTGAGGAATATTTCTCAAGATATGAGACCTAATAGTAGAGGAAAGGGTCCGAAAATGGGCTACCACTTTGATTTCATCTCATACTGGCCAGTCCTCACGCAAAAAATCCAAATAAGAATGACAGCAAGAACCTACCACTATTACCAGAGGTGTGTGTTTGTGCAATATATTCTATTTTCAATGATTGAAGGGGTGATAAAATGTTTTCTACGAAACGAAGGGGTTTTTGACGAAACTGTTATGATATCAATTCATTCTCCGGTTAATTTACGTTTCTATACCTGCCGAATAAGCTACATATCGTGTGAGATCCAATGGAACGGATGACTAGTAATAATATTGAAAACATCGCATACACCTGAAAAAGTTTTGAGAGACACTGAAAAATATAAATTGACTTGTAGAAAAAACACGTTGTACTGTAATCGCCAACTGCTGTGCACGCAATTGGTCGGTGATAAGGAACATGTTGAATCGGTCACCACCAAGCGGCAGCGCCATGCAAGCCTACAACTTCGATTGCCCATATTCGGACCATAGCCCATTTTCGGACCCTTTCGTCTATCGATTCACTAGAAAACGTTGTAATTTTCATTGTATTATTTTTCTCCGTGTACGTCACTACTACACAAACTAACGACGATTACATCGTTGCAATTTGAATCGTTCATCGATAAGAAATAATGATCAAAAATTGAAGGTCTGAATTTAATAACTCGCCGAGAGCTCGAACACATTTCGCATCTGATCCAGGTGACCAGTACAAGGAAAAAAACAGTTGGTCAAAATGGAAAATAAAAAATATAGCCTGTTAAAACTCATAAAAATACACAGTATTCTCATGAAAAATTTTTGTCCATCATCAACAGTTTCCGAAATGGAAATTAAAAAGTGAAAATTTTCATGTCTTCAAAATTAATGGAATTCAAATTATACACTGTAAAAAAAAACTGGAAATTTACTGTGCAACTGGACTGGAAATTTCCAGTGCTAGTACTGGAATATGGATATTCCAGTACATGTACAGAGATTTTGTTGTTACGTTACTGAAAATTTACCAAGCATAACTGAAAATTCAGTCATTGTACTGGAATTTTCAAGTTTGAGATGATGTACTGAAATTTTGCCATGATTTCGCGAAAATTTTACCGGCTCGTACTACAATTTTATAGTTCTTGTGCACCAAAAAAAAATATTCCCTCAAAAAGGACTTGAGAAAAAATTTGGAATTTAGAAAAAAAAACCTAATCGTTGGTATACTGGAATTATACAGGTTTTTAACTGCAATTCTCAGGTTTTGTGATGGAATTTTCCAGTTACTATGCAATTGAATTATACAGGTTTTGAACTGCAATTTTCAGGTCGTGTGATGGAATTTTCCAGTTGCTATGCAACGGAATTTAATCACTGTTGCACTGAAATTTTCCACTTCTATTGGACTTCGTCATTTCTGGCAGGAAAAATTTCAAGTCTTTATATTAAAAATTTCCTGATTGAGATTTTGAATAATAATTGTAATTGTAGCCAATGAAATTGATATATGAGGTTTTTCCAAGACTTATCCTCTTGTGTTCTAGATATGAAGCATATGTAGTAACCCAAGCTGGCCTTCCAACATGTCGCGCTATAGCTCATCGGTTAGGTCTTAGGTTTCAGTTGGTAGGCAGGTAGAAAAGTGTGGGTTCAAATCCTGTTAGGTAGACATGAGTTTCTGTCCATCCAAATGAACGATCAAAAGTTTCTCAATCATCTTGGAACACAAGGACCCTGCAAAATCACTTTGCGTGAGCAATTTTTTTTCAATTTTCATGGATATTTTCAGCATTAATTTTCCAGTACATGTCCTGGAAAAGTCCAGCTCGTGTACTGAAAAATTCCAGTACCGAGGCTCAGAAAATTTCCAGTTTTGATGCGGGAATTCCATAACGTTTGCACTGAATTTTTGCAGTACAAATGTGCTGAAATTTTCCGGTACATGTACAGGTTAATGACTTCCAGTACATGTACTGGAATTTTCCGGTGAAATTTTTTTACAGTGATTTTGCGATTACTCGGCGAGAAGTCATTGGAATGATTTGAAATTTGTTATGCAGCTTCGGTAATGATTCCCGATGACAACTAGTGAGTTAAATGGTGTTCAATTACAGCCCATCAAAAGTTGTTTAAGTTTTATGAAATTATTTGTGAATTCATATTCGAAAAATGAAAAGCCTGAACAAGGCTCACACTGTAAAAAAATTTCACCGGAAAATTCCAGTACATGTACTGGAAGTCATTAACCTGTACATGTACCGGAAAATTTCAGCACATTTATACTGCAAAAATTCAGTGCAAACGTTATGGAATTCCCGCATCAAAACTGGAAATTTTCTGAGCCTCGGTACTGGAATTTTTCAGTACACGAGCTGGACTTTTCCAGGACATGTACTGGAAAATTAATGCTGAAAATATCCATGAAAATTGAAAAAAAATTGCTCACGCAAAGTGATTTTGCAGGGTCCTTGTGTTCCAAGATGATTGAGAAACTTTTGATCGTTCATTTGGATGGACAGAAACTCATGTCTACCTAACAGGATTTGAACCCACACTTTTCTACCTGCCTACCAACTGAAACCTAAGACCTAACCGATGAGCTATAGCGCGACATGTTGGAAGGCCAGCTTGGGTTACTACATATGCTTCATATCTAGAACACAAGAGGATAAGTCTTGGAAAAACCTCATATATCAATTTCATTGGCTACAATTACAATTATTATTCAAAATCTCAATCAGGAAATTTTTAATATAAAGACTTGAAATTTTTCCTGCCAGAAATGACGAAGTCCAATAGAAGTGGAAAATTTCAGTGCAACAGTGATTAAATTCCGTTGCATAGCAACTGGAAAATTCCATCACACGACCTGAAAATTGCAGTTCAAAACCTGTATAATTCAATTGCATAGTAACTGGAAAATTCCATCACAAAACCTGAGAATTGCAGTTAAAAACCTGTATAATTCCAGTATACCAACGATTAGGTTTTTTTTTCTAAATTCCAAATTTTTTCTCAAGTCCGTTTTGAGGGAATATTTTTTTTTGGTGCACAAGAACTATAAAATTGTAGTACGAGCCGGTAAAATTTTCGCGAAATCATGGCAAAATTTCAGTACATCATCTCAAACTTGAAAATTCCAGTACAATGACTGAATTTTCAGTTATGCTTGGTAAATTTTCAGTAACGTAACAACAAAATCTCTGTACATGTACTGGAATATCCATATTCCAGTACTAGCACTGGAAATTTCCAGTCCAGTTGCACAGTAAATTTCCAGTTTTTTTTTACAGTGCACACTGAGAGAAAAGGTACATAGCTGTGGTAGATAAAAATCTAGTTGTTTGAAATATGAATAAAGCAGTTTATACAAAATGAGGGAAGCGAAACAGTCGGAGGACGGAGCTTACTGGTTATTCTCTGGAAAAGCAAAACAAGAACTGTATTCGTGATTTCTGTATTTCGTGAAGAACTGTATTTTCAAGAAGAAGTATTCTTGAACAGCGATGGGGATCTTTGAAAAGGATCGATCTTTTTTTATATAGAAAAAACATATTTTTTTACTATTCTCAAATACATATATTCGTCAAGAAATGTCTCCCTAAACGATTGTATTGTTGGAGAACTGTATTTTCCATTTCTGTAATCATAATAAATTGTATTCTCGAATATATGTATTCTTAAAGAATTGTATTTTTGAATATCTGTATTCTCAAAGAATTGTATTTTTAATGCCTACACTGTTAGAAAAATCTGTCTTAAACTTAACAATAATATTATGAAGTTTTTTACATAAACATTTTATTCAATTTCATACGAAATTTTTTATGAAATTTCATATTTCCATATTAAATTTAAGAACGATTATTAAATTTAATATGAAAACATGAAATGTAATATGAAAATATGAAATTTCATACAAAATTTCGTATGAAATTTAATAAAATGTTTATGTAAAAAACTTCATAATAGTATTGTTAAGTTTAAGACAGATTTTTCTAACAATGTATGTTCAGGAGAATAACTATTGAGAAGTTGATTGTTGTCATTGGAATATATAATTATGCTTGCAATAACACGGAGAAAAAAAAATAGTTCTCCCAACTAATAATTAGCTGTTCCAACTACTTTACGTAGACGATTTTTGACTAGCTACGAAAGTAGTTGTGGCAGGTACTTTTGTTAGATGTACCCCAGATTGTCGGGATATCAACTCGAGTAGTTGTTACAACTACTTTTCTAAGATGCAGGATCTACATAAAATATCAAGTATGACGATATATGTAGGCCGATGAACTATTTTATTGATTGAGAAGAGAAATTTTCAGTGCCGGTTTGGATGTTTAAGGTTAAGATCTTCTATTATTTCTGCACGTGCTCGTCGACTCTTTGCAACATTTAATTGTAAATTTCGAAAAAAGAATTTATTTTCGATTGTGATATTTGTTCAATGCATATAGATTTGGGAGGAGGTGGTTGAAACATTCAAGTTCCAATGTCAACTTACCTCGGGTTTCGAACCCCTGTCATAACCTACCTCTATACCTAAATCTACCTAACCTATGCCTTAATGATCGCAGCTAAACCGACAACGCTGATTATATCGTAAAAAAAGCCTTGGATATGTTTTGATCGTTTTGATTGTGTATTTTCATATACTCAGAGTATACATAAAGAGGATTTATCATTCTACAAATGATCAGTCATTTAATTCCGAAAATAAAATTGGACATACGAGGTTTTTGAAAATTAGTAATTTGACACGAATATGTATTGAAAATATTATAAAATGAAATATATACACGGTAACCACGACAGGTAACCTCAATGAATAACGCGAGAGTTCACCGCGTTTCGATTGTTTTCAACAAAATTCACATTGCTGCAGGAACTACGTGCGTAACGATGGGAGCAATGGGAAGTAGCTCCACGAACTATCTCAAAGTAAAGTAGATCAGGTAGCTATTTCTCTTATTCGATCAGCTACTTTTTCACAACTATATAATTCACTTGTGACAAATATTAGAAATAGTTGTGAGAACTCACGAACTATTTCAGACAGATATTTGATTTATTATCATAACTATCTCTTATACAACTACGCACAAATAGCTCATATGCCTAAGTCCTTTTTTTCCGTGAAGTGATCTTTATTATCGATTTTCATTCTATCAACAACCATTCTTCCTGAATAGAACAAAAACTTCTTCAACGCTTATTCGCCTGAATACAAGTGTCAAGGATACAGTTCTTGAAGAATACAGATATTCAGGAATGAAGATATTCAAGCTTATAGGTCTTTGAGAGGACAGTTTTTCATATTCCTGCAGTTTGGATCGTTTATAGAAACGAAACAAAATGGTAAACTCACAAAATTTAATAAATCATCGATGTTTATCTTTTCAAATTAACTCTTTGCAGCTACAAACATCGTTTAAAGAATGTACTGTAAGAGTTTGGGTCTTTGACAGCTGAGTATTTTGTTATTCGATTACCAATTCGTTTCAATAAACGATTCAAACTTAAGCAACGTAGTTTTTTTATGTTCTTGAAGTTTGAATCGTTTATAAGAACGAAATGAAAATTCAAACTCATGAAAGCTGATAATAAAGGTTGATTTGGTCTTTTCAAATCAATTTCTTGGAGTTGGAAACATCGGTTTTGAAAATGTTCTGCAAGGTTTTTGATTTTTAACGGGGGGAAAATTGTTATTCGATTAGTGATTCGTTTCGATAAACGATTCAAACTTCAGCAACATATTTTTTGAGAATACAGATATCCAAGAATACAGTTCTTCAGCAATACAGAATTGAAAAATACAGTTTTCGTTCTGCCTTTTGGAAACCTCTTGAAAAATGTCAATGAATTTGAAAAAAATTGATTCCCTATAGGAAATTCTGTACATCGAGTGATTAGATAACTATATAGTTATACACAAGATACTCTTGTTTTCACGAATTTGAATAAAATCAACAATCTTGTATAATTTTCATTAATTCATCTCGACAGTTATATAAAGACGACTGTTACCATTATTTCATGATCTTATATTAATGAAACATGAATCAATGCTCTCAACCGTGAATCCTCATGTATTGCACAGGTCTGTGATCCATTCCCATGTGCAAATCAATAAGAAGGGAATCAGAACACCGTATCATCGAGAATAGAATAATTATAATACGTCCTACATATGATCGGTAACAAAACAATTCATCATTATTAAAATGACAATCGTAACTAGATATAACTAAATCATAAACTCATCTCATCTCAATCATTATATTTTCAATCAACGTTGAATAATTCATCATTTTCGCAAGGATGTTACGAAACAGCAAAAAATATTGTCTTGCGGCGGAAAACAATCAAGAAACTGTGTGAGTACATTTAAGGGCACTCGAGTGGTTGTTATCCGCCTTTCCAACGCAGAAATAGTAGCGTTTTTTTTTCTTTTCCAATAGAAATACAAGATACACCTCGAAGCTCGAGGCTTTTCAATCTTATATCACAGTTTCTCATGATTTGTTAGTCACGTTTTGCACGAAATTATAATTTTTCTGTTTCCTTGTAACATCATTATTCTTCAAACGTGTAAAAATAACCAATGGCGGAGTGAAGTGACGTTGTATTTTTCAATTCTGAAACTTATTAATAAATTAACCGTCAAATGAAACTGAGCATTTTTGATAGTGATTTAAAAAAAATATATACGAAATTGGAACGTATGAAAAAAAAATTAATATTTATATCAGTGATCAATGATGGATAGAGGTCAAGATGTTTTGCAGAATACAGAAATCATTCATAACAATAATTCTGCACAAGAATAACTGGCATTTTATTTCGGTTAATCTATTTTTTTGGTACCCAAGCTCAATTAAGAAAAATTGGATTCAATGAGTTTGTAATTAAAACAAACACCGAAACGATGCGCGATGAGACCAACGAATGAAAATAATGTTTGTCCTCATTCGAAACGAACAAAGAGATTTTTAAATGAAATTTCGTACTCGAGGATCAGATACAGACATCCGAGTCTGAAATAGCGTAATAACTTTGTCACGTGTTCGACATATTATCATAAATCCTGAATACGAGATGTCCTTTTTTTTTACAATGGGATCAACATCTGACATACTAGCGTTTATACGCTATTACTCTATCGTAATAACCTTCAGAAAACTTGTTTGTCGTCGTTGGAATCACGGACGCTGTACTATATTGGAGAAGAAAAAAAAAAGAATAACAACTTGACATCACGTGAAAATGAAGAGATGAAAAAAGTGAAGAATAGAAAAAAGAATGAAGAAAACCAATAAAGTTTGTTGTCTCTGTTGACAATTAATCTTTTCCTCGACCCGGGCTGCTGGGCAGAATTATTATTCAGCGTATAAAAGGGAATCTCATTCTCTCTCATTCGTCGATGATGAGAAATAAAAAAAAAAAGAAATAATAGTCATATCGAATCCTACTTCAACTCATAACTCTATTGTGGTCGTTGTACAATGTTCCATCGAATCAAAGATGAAGCTAAGCTCATTACATAGCGTCTTGTGTCAAGTGGAATGAATACATGAGATGGCACTCGAGTACATATTTACTTTTCAAAGAGACTTGGAAACATCCTGGGTGTGCATGTACATATATTAATTCTTTGCGGGAGGTTTCATTTATTTTTTTATACTTTTAGAATTTCAATATTACTGATAGTGGAAGATAAGATATCCGATGTGTTACTGTTTTCAAGCTAATAAAAGAATTTATCGATATTTCTCCAACTGCAGCGGTATTCAGATTTTCATTTGAAACAATAACATTTGAAAGAATTCATGATAATACCAATTTTTCTCCTCCAAATCTAGCAATGAATCCATGTAACCCCCTTCAACGAGTTTCATAATGGAAGTTGAATCGTGTTACGTTAGAAATTTCTTATTTATGTAATAATATCAAAAGGCTTGTAACAACACACGTACGTACACGCGTGTGACTTCGGTATGTGAATGAGTGCGTTAAATTGGTATCGTTTGAAACCAGATACAACTACGTGTGTCAACTATTGTATACAAAGCATATGTACAGCACAAAACGTATGCTTGTAAATTTTAAACTTGATCTTCTCAAAAAGCAAAGCGAAAAGAACATTTGTTTTCCTCTATATCTCCAGAGATTCAATGCAGTCATTTATATTTACATGACTAAATTCTTAAACCTACGTCATTCATTCATCATCACGTATTTTCGGTTATTCGATCAGAGCTTTGCATGCTTCTTTTTTGTATTTCGTATGTTATCCGCTTGTAAAGTAACTTCACACCTCGTCTCGGTTTGTACACGTTTTATCGATGATCGATCAACAAACGCACTGACAAAAAAATTTCTTCCAACCAAATAAATAGTTTATTTGTCCTCTCTCCATAAAATATTTCTTAGGATTAGGGAAATATTTAATCGAATCGAATAATGAAATGCTTGCCCCAGATAAATTGGTCTTCTAAATAAATGATTTATTCGACACAAGGAATCACTTTTTGCATCTAATTGAATATTTAATTTCTACAAATAAATATTTTTTCCAGTGCACTTGTACTCTCTAAATTCCTTGGAGTGAAAATACTGCAACTCCGAAAGAGTGAAAAATTTCACTCTTAAAGAGTTGAGCTCCCACTCCCTTCTAGACTTGCAGTATTTTGATTCTTTGAAGAGTGAATATTCACCCCAAAGAATTTAGAGAGTATAGTTCGCTATAAATTCTTCTTTGTTTTTTCAATGTTTGTAATAATGTCTTTTCTTTTCGCAATATATGGAGATAGAATGATCTTTGCTCATGGCCTGGCATTGGTTCCTTCTATGTGAATTTCATTCATATGAAACAATCGTAAACGGAAAAAGGACTGTATCTATCTCCCCGCGCGGAAATTCAGAGTCTCGCAAATAGTCTCGCGTTGTCTTTCAATTGTCTCGCTTATGAAACAATCCAATACCTTAGCGAGATCTCGCAAATAATCTCGCTCCAAGTCTCGGGATAGTATTGCTTTAATTCTTAGAAAAAAATAGAACGCAGTAAACATTTTTCCCCTCAACATTTCAAACACTCGCCATGTTCTTTAAATCCCTGGTTAAAACGCGAATAGATTTGGATACAAATTTGCAGATGGATACAAAAATAGGATTGAAACGGATACACCGAGAAAAGTTTTTAGTATAAATTTAGTCAAATAATTGAGCAAACTGAATGTTCAACTGTGTCCGTATGGTTACCACAACTATATAAATTTAATCAACCCTTCAAAGTTGTGGCAACAAAATTTGATTGTTCGAATTCACCATATTTGATTCTTACTTTGACTGAAGAAAAATGGTTGTCTGTACTATATTTTTCTATTTGTAACTATATAAAAAACTCCCTCCCCTTTCCTGAGAAATTCTCTGTGACTCATCATCGACCGTTATCTCTTTTTCAACTTCATCGAATTTTTTCCCGGAGTGACTTCAGCTAAAGTATCAACCATCATGTCTCCTTGCACGGCGTTACCGCTGTGGAAATAGAGTACTGAGAGTCAGGGAATCGAACCCTCAAGCGTGACGAACCATCCCAATAAACACAGTCTAAAAAACGTGAAAAACGCCCAATAACCACACGTTGACATTTAGTAATATTCTTCCGTTGATTCGACGTAAAAATGTCGCGGCAGATCACGTGTTTTTCAACTATAAAATAACGTCACAACAACGGTCCAAAAGTCGTTTATAAGACGTCAAATAATGACGTGTTATAATGATGGTTCCAAACTGAGAATCAAACCAGACATATTATTTGAAAAATTTTCTATCAATGCGAAAAGAAGGGATTTTTGATAACACAAAAATTTAAGAAGAAAAATATTCATAAATGAAGTCACGCTATTCATTATTTCACTTCTCGTTTAGATTTTTGTCCAACGTTGCTGTGTTTTGTTCGACATTCTCAACACGATATCTTCGATTGATGTTCGAGCATTGAAAATGTCATAAACAATACGTCCTCAACGCGTGATTGAAGTACATTTCAAAAACGTTTTTTGAAGACGTTTTTTAATGGTCATTTTTTGCTATTAGTTTTAGTAATACGTTATCGAAACGTCATTTCTGGACGTCTATTCCCTCGTCAGACGTTAACCAAAAATGAACGTTATGAATTCGACGAATAACGTCCGTTCGATAGTGCAACGTTTTTTCAACGTTGAAATAACGTGCATGTGTTTATTGGGATTGTGATTAGAAGTCTACGCGTTGTCCGTTCAGCCACAGCATGTCACGGGACGGATGGAATCACTTTTCATATTTGGTATACTCAGAAAAATGAATTAGGCAACATCGTTCCCACATAGTTATTTTTTTTTTGTTCATGGTGCCTCTAGCATCAGTCAAAGCGTATAATATTTTGCTACAACTTTTTTCGTAAAATACGGATCCACAAAACGAAGTGATGCGATACCTGGCCAGGAACAACATTGAATGAAAAATTTCAGTTGCCGCAACTAATACTTTTACGAGACAAAAACAGTTTTTGCTCGATGTCGTATTTCATCGAGTCTTCCGCCATGACAACTGAACAGTTCTTTCAGTGTGGTTGAAGGTATATAACAACATCAACCATGATAATTAAGGTTAGTTGATAGGATGTATAAGTTCTGCATTGTAAGAAATAATTGTGGAATTTCCCTCCAAAAAATGGTGGCAGCAAAGTTCCTACACAGATGGGGAATCATTCACCATAATTTATTGGACTTTTCCTTCATTCATAGAGAATTCAACACCCAAAAAAATAAAATAATTCCTCAAAGTAGTGCAAAAGTCCCTTATTTTTGATGAAAAAACAATTCCCCGAAGATAAGGGGACGAAATCCATCAACAGTTTGAAGAAAAAAAGCTCTATTTCTCACAGTGTGGTTCTAAAATCCAAACAATTTGCTTTGAAAGTTTTTCATTCCATCGACTAAAATTTTCATTTTCCCTTACTGTAATATACTAGCAGTGTTGCTAATTCTCGAGGTTTCCCTCTAGAACCGAAGGTTTTCTCAAATCCGTGGGGATTTTTTGAGGTTTTCATAGTGGACGAAAAATTCTGGAGGTTTCTGAAGGTTTTTGGGTTTTTGAATTGTTCATCCATTTCAAGTTTTTTGCAGAAACCTCACGCTAATGCTCTGTTGCCAACTAGAGGTTTTTATTTCTTTCTGATGGGACATTTTAATCAATCCAAAAACGTTATTGATCAATTCTGTGAGATGTAGAGGTTTACTGGTAACAACCCTAGTAGAAATTTTCTCTAGCAAATGATGAGGCACTGATCAGTTTTCCATTTTAGGAACTGATCTGCAAACTTACAAGTTTCCGACAAGGGGTGTAACGCTCTGACTAATGAAAAACTGATTGGAAAAACTGAGCAGATATGAGCGAGTAACTGATGAGGCACTCATCGGTAGTTGATGAGGTATTTGTGAGTAACTAACGAAGGATTTATTGCCCACAAAAATGCAGGTTATATCGATGAAGATGTGGAATTATAATAAATTGATAAATTGTTCAAGATGTTTCCAAGGAGTAAAAAGTAAATTTTTAGCAAAAACCCGTGGGAAAAAATTTCCTAGACTTCTTCTTAGATAAAATCTAGGAGTTTTTGTCAAGGACAAAAAATATATAAAACCACATGTCCAGTAATTTCGAAGGTAGCTTTGTGATGTGCATATACTTTTTATAATTATTGAGGTTAGATTCCATTGATTTGATACAGCAAAACCAGGATAAAATCATTCGAACCAATTCAATTCAATTTCTTTGGAATACCTTGAATTTTGGTTAAGACATGTATCTAAAATAACTTAAGTTAACTGTTAGGTGTACTTTTTCAATTGAAATATATCACTTCAATGACGATCAATATGTCCTTGAAACCGAATATTTTTTATAAACATTTGCGCTATTGATGTTCCTTGTGAATAAAGGCAATAACTTGTCAGAATTTAATCAGTTTTATATGGATTTTAATAATCATATTTGTCAAATCAGTTCCCAATAAGTTAGTGATCAGTTTTTCCTCATCAGTGCCTCATCAGTAATAGGGAGAACTGATTATATTTCTACTAGGGAGTGCTCTGATACATACTCCTGACAAGGTTTTGAGGCTACACTGGGGAAACAAAATGCTCATCCAACATCCAACTTGGAAACCCAGACAGCGCACAAGAATCCCAAATGAATTCTGAAAAAAGAACTCTTGAAGGACTCTTTTAGAATACAAAGTGTTCCAAAAGAGTTTCAAAAGAATTCGATTCGTCACATATTTGCGAGTTCCGTTAAAATTCTCAAAGGAGCCTCATAGAATTTCAACGAAACTCGCAAATGTCTGACGAATCGAATTCTTTTGAAACTCCCTTTGGAACACTTTGCATTCTAAAAGAGTTCTTTTTTCAGAATTCATTTGAGATTCTTGTGTGCTGTCTGGATCGTCGTGACTGCAAGTTATTTACTTATTTATGAACTTTCGTACGAGCAATTAATGCTCAAATACAAAAAGAAAATAAAATGGCAAGTTTATAAAACTTCACTTTTCTAAAATCCCGCCAGTACAGCGATCACTAAGAAAATTCTCACGTGATATGAATAACAATAAGCGAGTTGCAAATTATTACCCATTTGTAAAAAAATCCTGCGTGAAATTGTTAGTTTCAGGAACGATAATAATGAGACCCAGTTTTGGAACGTAAAAATACTAGAACCTATATAAATTCATTACGAACACACTTCAAAAATGGTATTCGGAATGCTGATCATCGTATGAAAATTGTCATAGTTTTCATCCCTCTTCATATTCGGAGCACCGCAATTTTCACGCGTCAAATCAAAAATTCGTTGTCAGAAACACAATTTGACGAGTATCATTGATTTTAACGATGCTGGTAAATTTGCTGTTCTCAGAATGGGTCCGATTATTATCGCGTCTAGGAATGTCAATCAATGACTTCATCAACCGATGAAGAATTTTAAGAAAGATTACAAAATCGCTGAACGGAGAATGGCAAATTTATGATAAAATTGTAAACCTAGTATACTCAGTAGAGTAAAATAGCCCTGACAAATTTGCTTACTGCAAGCACATTTATTTGAGGATTTCTTACAGTGTATGTTGTCTATTTCTATTGTCCAATTTGGCAAAAGCTATACAAATATTCATCTAGAGGTTTTTTTCTGTAAATCTGCGAAACTGAAGGTTTTTTGGGTGACATCTAGAGGGAAGTAATATTTCCACTTGGCAACACTGTATACTAGTTGATACAACTAACGGTTAATAGTTACATATCTATAGTGCCATCAATTAAAACGTGTGATTATAAATATTCTATTGTTGTCGCAACTAATTAATTTATAGACATGTGACTTTATTTATAGCTCCTTGAACAAAAAAAATTGGTTGCACCAACTATTATAAGACGACTACAAATTTTTCAGTTGTAGTGACTATTCAGTTTTCTCAGTGTAGAAATACAATCCACTTTTATTCGTTTCAATTCTATTTTTGTATCCATCGACAAATTATTATCCGAATCTATCCGCGTTTTTACCAGGGATGCTAACAGAAAGTCTTTTTTTGATGTCTTTCTTATGAGGTCTGGAACATTGAGAGAAATATCCATAGTTGCGGCAACTAAAAAGGGACACCCATTTTAATTTTGTTTTTGGAACTATGTTTTTATAGCTGCTGTGACTATGTGTGGTTTCCATAACAAAAAAAACATTCTTACGATAACTAATATGCTATAATTATGTTTTCATTGTGATGTTAATTATAAATATGTAGTTGGTATACCCAAACTTCAACTTGTTTTCATAACTATCTTTTCAAACTGCACACAACTAGAATGTATTAATCTTTCAAATAACTTTTCTCATAACTGATTACGAATAGTTGGCTTAATCAATGAAGTTGTAGTTGATGAAAATACGTCAAGTCAGTTTAATCAACGAAGTTGTAAGAATTGGATGAAGTATAAAAAATATTATGGCATGAAAAAGCAACTATCGATCAGCCGTTGAATGTACTACATTGAAAAAGTTTTCGTCACCATGAAATTATTATAAGGATTCCGATTTTATATTTCAATGACTATGAAAGTATACCTTTAATAATTATGGTTATGAGGGTTTGGAAATTACGATTACGATTACAAATGGTTCATTTTAGCTTATACGTCATGTTTTATCGGTGAATGCTTCTTATTGCGGAGAGGTTATAGACAACAAGGCTAATGTTGACAAACTATATTCATTCGTAAACAATAATTTCTTCCAAGTTGCTCTTATATGAATTCGCGGTATAGCTTATCGGTTAGGTGTAAACTTTGTAGATTGTTAGGTAGTTAGGTAGGATTCATAGATTCGATTCCCTCACTGAGAGAAATCGCTTAGTTGCGTAAGCAAAAATACCTTAGTTAATAATCTTTTAGTTGATTTGAATGAATCTTTATTCGATATAAATAAAAATTTGTTTGTGGTAGCAAAAACAATGATTCGACGTCTATTCATTTTGAATAAAAAAGTTCAGTTAATAGTAGCATAAGTAATTTATTTGTGACAACTAACAATTCAACCCTGTTGAAAAGATCTCATAAATTGTAATGAATTCTAGTTATTTCTAGGACAGAAACCGCATGAAATCTAGTACGCACACTTGATTTTATACAGTTTTATGAGATTTTGCAAATGGTTCTAATTGAATCTCATAAAGTTCTCATATAATTTTTGCATTCTCATATGAAATCATATAAAACCCATAAGTTCTAGGACAGAAACCGCATATAGACTGATAAAAACTTCTTAAAATTCATATAAACTGATAAGATTTATATATGAGAATTGATGGGACTTTTTCAACAGGGAATTTCCTCAGCAAATAGAATCTCATTGCGCAAGCGCAATTCAGAGATACTGAATTTCCGCGCGGGTCATTATTAAAGTGTGAAATATTCCGATTTTTTGCTTTGATAGTTATTTACCAACTATAGCAGCGAGGTAAAGAGAGTGAAAAAAAGCTTCCAAATCTGGTACATGAAATCTAAATCTAGTACAGATGATTCTCACGGTAAAGCGTTGGTGGTATCTCGAGAGACAGAAGTGATAACAACAACGCGCTTTGAAAAACTATCACTAGCGTTAATGACAAGGTAATTTAAGTTTGTTAGATAACAAGCGGATATCACCTCGAGTTAGCGAACTTGTGGATAACAACGCTATATTCGTACAGACTTAAAGATTAAATAAAAGTGATATTCATTGTCGTTATTCAAAATCATACTGAAATAAAATCGAGTATCCATTAAAAAAAAAACGCTTCGGTTTTTCCCAAGATCAATTGTCTATATACGAGAAATGATTTATCGAGCTCATTTATCTTTGACGATATGTACAACGCATGTTGACACATGGATGTTCCAAACTAAGCCAACCACATGGAATTTGTACTTGAAATTGCATTATAAAGAACATTAATGAGAAATATCTCATCGTCGAAGGTCTTATTTTATGTGAACAAATCTTGAAACTGTGAGGACTTTGAAGAATAATTTCATATCCTTGTTGATATAAATCAGTAACTTTGAACGAGAGATGGCGTAGATATGGTATTATTTTATCAACTAATGGTACTTTCACCGAAATGTAATAACGTCGATGGATACAGTAACAAAACTTTGAGATACGTACATCGTATACGAGGTCAGAGTGTGTCGAATTCTAATATACAGTCGAATATTTATTACGTCATTCAAACGAAATGTCATTGACTCTAATGAATACATGATTGTCCCAACCTCACATCAGGTTTCATCGTATTTAACCTTGTCATGCTGGGATCCACTATTATTCCTGTTTTGTTTTTTGCAGAGTATAGTAGATTGGACCGCCTAAAACAGGCCCCTGAGAGATTTTGGATTCGAAATTTTCAGTAAAGTTAAAAACCATAATCGATATCTCTACTACTGATCTCTACATGAAACAGCGGGAAAAATCAAACAGGTGACCGGTATGAAGAGAAAATAATGTTCACACGGAAATAAATTATATAATACTGCTGTAATTGTGTAATTATGACGTAACATAATTTATGACAAACAGTGATGCCTGCTGTTAAAAAATCTAACATATGTTAGTACAAATGGTACTGTTGATATTTGTTATTCAATTATTTTTCGATTCGAGTTTAAACTTCTGTTTCATTACTTTACATAATAATAATAATACAAATTATAAATCGAGTTATGTCATGTTTTTCTCTATTGTAAGCGCGCAAATTACGCATTATCCAAGAGATAAGTAGGAAATATAGTGTAATGATGATCAATTTTCAAATGTACAAACGTGGAGTGAGTGAAAGTAACAATCGTTAAAACATCCCAAGGTGGTTTTATCATCGATGTACTATCGATCGCAATTTCCGTTGCAATTGCGCTTTACATGGATTTGTTTCAATGTTATAGGATCGGAATTGTACAAAATTTTCATCAATGCTTAATCAAATTAGAAAGTATTTGTGGGAAAATTTAAGAAGTCTAAAATTCAAATGAATCTTGAGAACATACTAGCGAGGTGGCAGCAGCTAAATCGTTTATCGCATTTTTCAGGGTTTTTTCAGTCTTTCGCGTTCAAGTCCAATATGTGATCCGCACGAACGATGAAACTTGGATAGAATTATTCTCTGATCATTTCAGAAGAATATCCAGTGGAGATATAATCGATTCCCGGTGGCAGCGAGAAAGTATAAACGATTTATTACCTCGAAACATGCGTTTCTCACCCTTTTTCATCGTTTTTTTTCGTCCAAATCCCATATATGACTCTCAAAAACGATAAAATCTGTATGGAATAATTCTCTGGATACTAGAGAAGAATATTCGAGAGATATATAATCGGTTTCTAGTGGCGGCAAAAAAGCACAAACGATTTACTACCCGTACTGTGAAAAAATGTCGGTAGATTTACCGAAACTACTACCGAAATTTGTCGGGAAGCAATCGACTCGATCGCAGTGGGTGAGGATTCTTCAATATTTGGTGAGTTTATCTTGTTTTTTGGTAGAAATACCGAAAAATCGGTATATTCACCACATTTTTCGATAGAATTACCGGGTTTTTTCCGGGTTAATTGCTGCCTGATGGCCGAGGAATTTCCATTTTTTTTACAGTATGGAAACATCCATTTTCCGGCTTTTTTCACAGTTTTTTTGTAGCTAAATCCAATACTTGATCCGCAAAAATTAGTTACAAATTAGTAATCAGTAGGATGGAATCATTCTTTGATCATTGTAGAAGAATATGCGATAGAGATATAATCTATTCCCGGTGATGACGAGAAAGTACAAACGATTTACTACATCGAAACATATGAACTCGTGAACTATTTTCATCGCTTTTCATTGTTTTTCGCATCCAAGTTCCATATGTGACCTTCGCAAACGATAACATCTGCATAAAATCATTCTCTGGACATCAGAAAAGAATATTCGATAGATATATAATCGATTTCCGGTGATGGCGAGAAAGCACAAATGATTTACTATCTGGAAACATCCGTAGTGCGGCTCCTTTGACAATTTGTCACGTTTAAATCCAATACGTGATCACTACAAATGATGGAACGTGCATAAAATCATTCTATGGACATGAGACAAGAATACACGGAGAAAAATTTGTAGCAGAGATCCCCATAATAATAGCAGTTTTGGGACACATGGGCATTTATGAATATTTCTCCTTTAATTCGTAGTAATTTTTTTCTAAACTTATAGTAATATGTCAGATGCAAAGTTATTTTCAGCAGAATGAGGTATGGATTACCATAATTAAAGAAGGAGTGCACATAATGGCACATTTTGTCATTTGCTGAATCCCGACTGGAAATTGTCATCGGGTTGACCCAACATATGATAAGGACCTAACAAGGTCATCCGAAATGAGGCATACCTGCTACAGTCCTGATCAGGATTAGGTGTGGATGCCCCACGTATAAATAAACTCATTTGGTCCTAGTCAGGATTTCCTCAGATTATCCTAAAAGGCTGAAGTGGGTTTTCCTCGCTGTATCCTCATTGGGACCTCGTTAGTTCATCCTCAGATCATGAAGATAGTTTAATAAACTGAATAAAAAAATGTACAGTCTTGATTGTAGACTGTACACTCTTCGATTCAACACATTTTCCTCAAATTAGAAGGTAAATCTCGAAGGATTCTCAACTGCCTTGCTAAAAATGGCCCTTCCTCCAAATTGGACCATCAAAGGCCCTAACTTGACCCAGATCGCGCCAAGTTGGCCCAAAGCAGGGCCTGAGAAGACAAAATGTCAGTTTCTAGCTGAGTGTGCCTATTTTTAAATTCAATCTGTTCATTCCAAATACATTACCTACTTCTCAAAACTGTTGACTATTTTGTTCAATCTATCCCTAACGTATTGAAACCAAATTTTATTGAATCAATTCACTGATGTTGAATCTGTTTGATGTCTCTTTAATCTTTTGATTTTGCTTTGGATTTCCTGTTCATATCCTAATTTCGAGTTATTTTGGAGGTTTCTGTATGGAATTCCTCATGAAAGCCCGATTAGTCTCTCCTGATGAGGTCCTTATAATAGTGAAGCGTGACATGACTTGTCAGGTCTTGATAAGGTTGCCTTACCAGGACCTGAGCTGGATCAAGGTTTACCTGATCAGGTCCATGGGGTAAATTTCCAGTCGGGATATTGTCCTTGAATATCCACAAAGAATGCATATTATCCATGCGAGGATATCCATGTGAGATTATCATTTAGAATATCTTTTCGATACTCGCGGAACATCTATTCGATGTTCAAATGACACTCGCAACATACGTGGGTGAATTTCAATCATGTTTGTTATTTTTCACTTTGTATTCATAATTTTTCATATTTTGGAATAAAAACACGGAGAAAAAATGGTTTGCTACTATAGCGCCTACAAAGAAATTTGTGGTCCTTGCAAAAATATTCACTCCAGCAGCTAAGACATTAGTTCTGTCAACAAATAAGTTTAGTTGTGTCAATCATTTTTCTTGCTCTTCCAACTAGTTTTTTTTGTAGGCGGTATAGTAACAGACCCGCTTGTTATGCCAGCAATACTTTTTTCTCCGTGAATCCGTTTGATGAACCTTTTATCGTTTCTAGTTTATCAAAATCTAAGCGAGAGTCTCAATTTTTTATAAAAATTATATAAGTTTGAATCTCGTTCATAGAAACGAAACGGAAATTCAAACCCACAAAATGTGACGAATGATCGTTATTCAATTTTTCAAATTAATGTTTTGGGTCTTTAAGAATTGAGTATTTCGTTATTCGATTACTTTCACTGTAAAAAAAATTTATTGAATTCCAAACAAAAATGCTTGGAAATTTACAAACTTGGTTTGGAAAAATAATTTCCGAACCTTTTTTGTAAATTGCCGAACAAAAGTTTGTGAATTCTCAAAAATCTTCGTGAAATCACAAAATTTTTTGAATGTTCACAAACTTTTGTTTGGTAATTTACAAAAAAAGTTTGTGTAAAAAACTGCCAAACTTCTTTGGCAGTTTAGGAAGTATATTTTTTACAGTGTTCATTTCAATGAACGATTCAAATTTTAGCAACACGAAATTATTATATTCTCGAATTCTACTTTTTTCTGTGTTTTTTTTCGATGTTTCGCGTCTACTACCTCGTTTTATATATTTAAAATTCATTCCGAATTTTTGCCAGCCTAGTCCATGGAAGTCACCGAGGTTGCTGAGAATCGTTGGATCCTTCGAAAGGTCTTACAGATCTTCAATTTTATTCTTGAACAGAAATTTTGAATGATTCGATTCTATAAGCACCTAATTTTGAATTTCAAATGAATGGAAGAGTTGGCATTTAGGAGGATATATAAAAAACGTTCTTTAACGTTCATTATCTGTATAAGAAATGGCGTGTTCGTTGGGTATATTAGGATATGCCGTACAATTATTAGCCCCTCCGACAATTATTAACGCGACATAGGGATTCCATCGAGAGAAAAAGAGACGAGGAATATATTGTGCTTTGTTTCCTCAATGCGTGTACTATGCTGTACCAATTAACGCTCGTAGGGAATAATGATTGGATTCATTCTCCTCAAATAGTATTGCGTTATCTATTATTTTCTGTATAAAGATGACAATATTGTTTCAATCGCGATATTCATGCCATTTTTGTTAACAAACAATGGTATCGTGTTAATATCTATGTTCAAGTTCTCGTAATAAACTCGATATAAATTATGTAACTGAAAAAATGTTTGATTATTTTCAAAAAATATACCAGTGTTATGGGACGATACATTATCGAGTCTCGATATACTTCTCTTTTTTTTATTCTTAATTGAAAATGCGCTTGGCTTAATCGAAGATCAAGGAAAAAAGATAACGATACACCGATAAGATTGTTTTATATATGAGAGATGAAAATCTTTAGTAAACTTGTTCACGAAACAACAAAGAATAAACAGGTTTCACACGCGATTGAAATGTACGCGTCTACGTACTTTCAATTGCAATATTTTACAACTGTTGCATAAATGAAGTAGTTTCAAAGTTAAATCAACAACAATATCATTGCGCAGCGACAAACTAATCTTTGTTGGCGATAGCGTTTAATAATCAACATCGGATTATTTCAATCGAACTACCCCTGCGCGCACTAGAGTTTTACAGACCGTGATAAAAGGATTACGATAGCGAACTTGTAGAAATAAATTATATGATACAACACAGTTAAATCCAGAGTCAACTTCAAGCAAATTCGAAAAATTTTCAAAATTGTATATAATTCATGGATAAAATCAGATTTTAACGCATTCCCACGAAAATTGTTCATATTCAGATCAGTCAGAGTTATTTTTCTTCGCGCATATATCGATGAATTTTAAAGGGCAAAAGTTCAATAAAAATTGACGAGAACGTCATCTCGTTCCGAGCGAATAATTGATTTCGGTTTGTTTGGGTGTATGAAATTTATTTGATAACATCGAGCGTTTTTCGTATGAAGAGAATATATTGTTTTAAGTGACATTTGATCACGGTTCAAGAGTTTTTTCTGGCCAGCATTGTCACGCGTATTCAAACGAAGAAGATATTCCGATTCAACGACATCCTTTTATTATCAACAAAACAATAAAAATGAATAATTTCGTTTTGTTACCGTTAAGCAAAGATTCGACATTTCCATGAGTGGGGCTCATGAGATTTTTCGGCACCGGCACCTTAGCTATGAGGCACTTGATGGCGAGTCTCCACCTGCTGGCCTCCCGGAGATTATCTTCGTATTTATCAAAACTACGGAATCTAAGCGTTATCGTAGTTCTCTCTCGTCGTCTCGCGCCCTTCATCCGTGGTTTTTTCAACGTGTAAGCGTATATGTATAGATAAGCGGACGTATCAAATTCATCGTAATTCGATTGATAAATTTCCGTAGTCGTGGACTCTACGAGTCTCAAGTGGGATTTGGATGCACCCGGACGGCAGGCGCAACTTCCCGCGCTCCTGCGTTTTGAACGCATGCATCTGCATCCAATGATATCGGTTAATGCGATGGTTTCGATTTTCGTCGAACCATTGTTCTCTTTTTGTAAACTCAATCCTTTTTCCGTCAATTTAACTTTGTAGAATGTGTTTTTTTTCGAGGTCACGTAAAACGTCTCCTCGAGAACTACGGCGGCCGTCGTCGCGGTGCTCTGCAATTGATCACCATCGTTCTCCATCGCGGAAAATTCTTCTATACAATTTTCAATACACTTAAAACACTTTTGTTTTGTACAAGTTACACGATTCAGCCTGTATTTGAGGATACAAATACCAATTGACGTTCCTGGAAGTAATTTTGTAAACAAGATTCAAGAGTCCAGGCAGAATTTCATCATTTCTATTGTTATATTACTCTGAGGATTCATAAGAATGTAAAGTTGTAAAAGGGAAAGAGTTCATTCACTTTTCACGAAATAACATTATAATAAAAATAATCAACTTCTTTACTACTTCAATAACTTTTTCTATTTCATTTTTGGTATTTCGTATACTCGATACGTGCTCGAACAACGATAATAACACCTTTGTTTATCAATTTTATACTTTAACTCTAACATAATATTGAGCGAAAAAACGCGATATTAGGCTAATGTTTCGACGGACGATCGATTAACGCGATTCTTCAAGAACAGAATTCAATGGAGAATTTGAAATTTATTTTAACAGAAAAACGCGCTGCGCACATGAGATGTCAAGCTTTGTTTTATTATTGAGGATTCAAATTGTTAATAGTTATATTTACACTCGCAGCCACGAGGGTTCTACCACCTCAACATGGACTCAACGAACTGACCCTTTCTCTTATCCGGATGAGATGGTTGTTCGCACTTCACCGGCCAGTCTCTCCAAGTCTCTCCTCCCACCTTTGGTTATGCACCGACTGAAGGAGTGCACCCACAAGTCACCATGAACGTTGACTCAATCAACGTAAAGTTTTTTAAATAATTCATTATTCAAAAATATTAAAAAACAAAAACACAAATCCAACCGGATTATACACTCTTTGTTTAAATTCTGTATATTACTTATATTTCCATCGATAGAGAATCGGAAATAATGGAAAAAACACAACAATTCACAATACACAACTATAGCCATCTGTCTCTGAAACGAAGAAATTCAAATTTGAAAAATGACTATACACTTCATTAGTTCATTCTCATGGAATAAAAGATATGATTGGCTCATCTGAGAGAATTGATCAATTAGAACCGTGTAAGATCATTTTGTTGACAATATTCTGGCCGTACCATTGAGATCTATAATATACAGGAGTTACTGAAATACATGTCACATACACTGGATACGAGATCGACACCATTTTCATGTACCAAATTGAACAAAATTCTACAACAGATTTTCAAATCAAGTGCCCTCTACCATCGTATTGGAGTACCAACATAAAATGGTCTGCTATATGTATATCCACGAAGTAAGATATAAGGAGTGCAATCTTCATAGAACTGACATGACACATTTTTTTCGCCAACTTGCAAGTCAAATTCCTCCACTCGTGGCGCTATAAACAGCGTGTCTGAGATTTTTGGTAAACACCCGTTGGTCCGAAAGCCCATTAGTCCGAAGCACCGTTGGTCCGAATTATAAAATTCCGAATGAAAGTAATTCCGAAAACGTTTTGGTAAAATTTTATCTCATTCGCACATGACTAGTAACGTTTAGTTATATTTCGGATTATTCTCATTCGGTATTTTATAATTCGGACGAACAGCGCTTCGGACTAACGGGCTTTCGGACCAACGGGTGTTTACCAGATTTTTCTCTTTGACGTACAAAGATAGATTTGTCAAGTGTCTCTTTTTACCACAAAGAGGAAAATTTCAGACATGCTGCTTATAGCGCCACGAGTGGCGGAATTTGACTTGCAAATCGGCGAAAAAAAGTGTGTCACTTTCTGAAATTGATCTCATAGGAGATTGCACTCCTTAGATCTTACTTCGTGTGTATATCAGAGATGAGTGGAGAGATTGCTAACGTAATAATGAAATCGTGGTATGGTTTTTGGACTAGCGACATCATGCGGCAATGATACCAACTAAAAAGTGGAACCACACTGATTGGTTAATTTCATTGGATTTCAGGAATTCCGTTCGATCTGAGCAATCATCAAATATTTATTTGTTAGTTGGTATCATTGCCACGTGATGTCGCTAGTCCAAAAACCATACCACGATTTCAGTATTACGTTAGCAATCTCTCCACTCATCTCTGATATATATATATATATATATGGATTTTGAAATTCCCCAACACAATTGTAGTCGTTGTTGCGATTATATTCTAATGAAAAAAGTGGATACAAGAAATAATACGAATTTCAAGGCGATCCCGTATCCAGTGTATTTATATATCAGTGACTGGAGTGCGCACTCCCTAGAAAACTATCGTCGGAAAGAGAGACGAGGCTAACAAAAAATAGTATCATCGCTAAAAACATTGACGATTTCCACAATGTTTGTAGCGAAGGTAGTAGTTGGATGGGTAACGCAATTGGTAGTATGCGAGAAGCCCGACTGCATTTAAAGGTGTCCCCTGGCAGAGCTGCCAGATTAGCTCCGACGCAGAGGGGAAATGTACCCCCACCATCACCTCATATATGTATGTGTTGTAAGTGTTACTTACCAATACTTACGACTATTATATACATGAAGTGATGGTAGGGGTACTCTTCCCCTGAACGTTGGAGCTCATCTGGCAACTCTGTCCCCTGGTTGATTTATTCACTAGAAAGCTACTGGATCGTTTCAACCATTTCACGTCATTAATATTGAATTAATTACATCGACCTTGAGATAAAAAAATCCAGAATGAATCAGAGATGCCGGCTCTGGTCTCAAAATAATTGTATATGGATTATATTTGTTATAATATCCAAAACACTGAATAGAGGTTTCTTATTGGCTGATGACGAAATTTCGTTCTAATTATTTATGACGAGTTAGTTGAACAACAAACAGACCAGACCCGAATTGTTTGATTGATTCTAAATCATTTGATTCAAAGTTTAATGCAATTGATTGAATATTTTTGACGTAAAATGGTTGAAACGATTCAGTAGTTTTTTGGTGGAAAAATCGACCAAAGCACGGGTCGGTGCCGAATCAACGAAAAACCAAATCAACGAAAAAAAATTTACTAGCAGTATGAAGTTGTCATTTTGTTGCAGTATGAAATGAAATTAGTCATAGATCATTGATTAAATTAAACGAAAATTCTTCATGTCAGGGGCTATCCATAAATTACGTAAGACGATTTTAGGCGTTTTTTTACCCCCCCCCCCTCCCCCTTGTAAGACATCGTAAGATTTCGTGGACCCCCCTCCCCCCTTACAGTAATGTAAGATGAATTCAAAAGTGCACCAAGAATGATAGTTTAATATGAATTAATAAGTTAATAAAAATGAACCATTTTCTTATGAATTGCTATGAAACTTTAACCAGAAAAAACATTTGAAATACTGTTCACTAAAAATTTGGTGTTTCTAACAAATTGTGCTGTATATTGCCCCTTTCTGCACATTTACGTGTTTGTGGCTTTCTCCATACAAAAGTATTTTAAAATGCTATCATAGCTCTGGTTTCGTGGCGTTCATCGAACTTGAACTAATACTATTAAAATCCACTGTACGAATTCTTCTCGAATTTGTTTTCCGTTCAAAAATGACATGCCAGTCAACGAAAATTTGGGTAGGGGGTCTTTTTGCCGAAAACGTTTTTCGCCGAATACACTCTAATTTGACAATCAATAGTCACCTCTAGAAATCACTGGGAGATTTCGTAGTGATCTCTAGAAATGACTAGCGATTGTCGAATTAAGTTTATTCGGCGAAAAACTTTTTCGGCAAAAAGACCCCCTACCAAAATTTGGATGACTTATTTGTTCTATGCTCCTTGGGAATTGTATGAGAGAGAAACATTGACTGATCGCATATGTCTGCAACTTGGATATCCCAAATCAATTCTCAAAAATCTCCTAGAAATTCCTGCCCATAGGAGAGCTCACTGAGTGTTCGATTTTTTACAAGAATTTTTACATACACGGAAAAAAAGATGATGTTGGATTTACAATGTTTCGTTTGATCACCATAGAAATATTAGGGGTTTCTATGGTGATCGAACGAAATGTTGTAAATCCAACATCATCTTTTTTTCCGTGTATCCATGATACAATATATAGTAGACGTCAATGATGTAGACAGATTGTTGAAGTTGAGATTGGAAAGCACTCCACAAATACATTACTATATATCTGAACATTAAATTTACCTCCTAAACCAAACAGAACCAATAAATCAGATAAAAATAGTTTATTTAAATCAAAATTTCAAAAGGAACAAAAATTCAGCTTCAAAATGTTTGTTTTTTCATGTTCCTATTTTTCGTTTGAACTGGAATTGTAAATAGTCAAGTAACAAAACTCATAATAATGTTTTAGATACTCGGAAGTTGAAGGAAAGATTATGTGGTTCAAAATAATTTCAACTGTTCCTTATTATTCAGTTGCATTGTCAAAACTCTTCATCTCACGTAAGATTCCGGTACTACCCCCCCCCCCCTGTAAGATTTGGTAAGAATTTTCTGAACTCCCCCCCTCTCTCCTAAACGTGTTACGTAATTTATGGACGACCCCTTAACCGGTAAACACCCGTTGGACCGAAAGCCCGTTAGGCCGAAAGACCGTTGGACCGAAATTTATTTTACCGAATGACAATAATCCGAAAAAGTTTTGGTGACATTCTATCTTATTCGCACACGACTAGTAACGTATAGTAAAATTTCGGATTATTGTCATTCGGTAAAATAAATTTCGGTCCAACGGTCTTTCGGCCTAACGGGCTTTCGGTTCAACGGGTGTTTACCCCCTTAACCTATTCACTGCACCCGTTTATTACAGTAGACACGTAATTCATCATTCTAATAAAATTATTAATGATCTTCCTAATCGATCGATACAATCAAACTGTTTCAAACGTCTGTAGAGAACGAAAATCGGTTTGTTGTTATCATCAACATAACCATACCATAATCATAAACATAACAAAGGGAAATTAAATTTACCGTGGGGTTGTGTTAGCAAATCAATGTTTTTTACTTTTCGTTTAATTTAATCAATGATCTATGACTAATTTCATTTCATACTGCAACAAAATGACAACTCCATACTGCTAGTAAATTTTTTTTCGTTGATTTGGTTTTTCGTTGATTCGGCACCGACCCCAAAGCACTCCCTTAACCCGAATAACAGTTGACTCGACTGATTATAAAAATATAATTAAATAAAATGTAAAATTAATCGAAATCAAAGCGTAATTGACCTTCAATCTATACATCTTTACAGTGAGAGGTTGAATAAGCTTTGATTTCGATTAATTTTCCATTTTATTTGATTATATTTTTATGGTGAAGGTCAATAGACCCGAAAGGCAAATACCCACAATGAAATAGCCCCGAAAACAAATTGGTAACTATTGCGGTGACCGGAGCACGGCTAGAAACACGTGGGGTTTTTTCGGGCGTAATTTCATTCGGGGCTATTTCATTATGGACAATTGCCTTTCGGGCCTATTGACCCCTACCATTTTTATACCTAGTCAGGTCAACTGTCATTCGGGTTTGAAATCGTTCGGGTTATAATTCGGTCGAGCTAACGCCATTCGGGCTTATTACCAGTCGGGCTTCTCGCATACTACCACCAGAGATGAGTTGAAGAGATTGCTAACGAGATATGAAAACCATAGTCCAATTTCTGATTAGCAGTATCACGTTTTCCGTTTATCTCTTCATGTTGGTTGGCTTAGAAGAAAAATTCAACCAATCATATTTCTCTTCGAGAGAAAAAAACGTGATACGGATCATGATTTTAACATTGCGTTAGCAATCTCTGCTATTCATCTCTGCTACCACGCAATTCCTCTCATGCATTCACTGTTTTTTTTTTTCTCTCTCTCTCTCTCTCTCTCTGACGAAGGATTTCCCTTTCTATTTCATTAAGGCGATTTACCACAAGCCAAGTTACTAGATCTCTCCCCCCAGTTTTTTCAGTAATCAATTGATAGAATCAATTTTAATGAGCAGGTGCATCTTCTTAGGCTATTGAAAAAAATGCAGCTACTCATTATTTTTCATTTCATGTGTTCGTTTCTGAGAAAACTGGGGGGAGAAATTTGGAATCTAGTAACTTTTGCAGGGAGTAATGAATCCCCTTAAAAACTTGTTTTGTCTCTATTCATTGCAGAGCTGCCAGATTGGCATTGCCATTGAGGAGAATAGTACACCCACCATTGTTCACATACTTACTCTCACTTCCACACGAAATCCATACCCACATGTAAATTATATACATGAGAAAATAGTGGGGGGACACTTCCCCTCATCGGCAATGCCCATCTGGCAGCTTGGATTCGTTGTTATTTTCAGTGATGCCAGCATTTGGTCGACCGACTCGATTCACCCTCTCCATCACATCTGTCCAGTGAACTGTACCCAGATAGCAAAATTTTGGAAAAAGCATCCTTTTTGAATCATTTACGAATTGAAAAAAGTATTCTCGAAATATCAGTGAAATAGAGTTCTTGGAGAATCCAATAAGAGCTACATAGCTCGAAATGAATTCTCCAAGAGTCCTATTTCACTGACATTTGAAGGATTCTTTTTTTGCTATCTGGGGTATATATACTGGAATGAGCACTCCCCAGATATTCAATAGAAATTCTTCGTCAGAGAGAGAAAAAGCAGTGAATGTACAAGAGACATCGCCTGACCCTGCCACTTACTACCTTTGCTACAAAAATTGTGGAAATCATCCATGTTTTTAGCTAAGGTAGTAAGTGGCAGGATAAGGCGATGACTGTCGTACATTCACTGCGTATATGACTTCTCTCTCTAACGGCGCTAATCTAGGGAGTGCTCATTCCAGTATGTATAGAGTTCAATGCATCTGTCTCTATAGAAATCTCACACACACAATGAAACCTCCGACAGAAGAAATTTGATTGTATGGAGCGTGATGGAGGGGGTAAAACTCGTCGGCCGGCCGAACGTTGGCATCACTGGTGATCACTGGCAATCATTGGTTGTTTTCAAATCATTTCCAGGACATGTGCAATGTGATGTTTTTCTCTTGACGATACAATTGAAAATATTGTTGATCAAAAGTAATTATTAGGTGTTTCTCCCCTCATTCAATGTTAGTCAAGTTTTATCAGATTTTTCATTGATTTTCCGCTCCTCAGTTCGAAATCCATTTTGTAAAACATTAGTTCAACAAGGTTATATCTCCTAGCAAAATGATTCACTCTTCAGCTTTATACGACGCTTCTGTCGTTTGCCCTTACGATCCGAATCATAAAATTGCGCGATCACGCTTACAGAAACACATAATAAAATGTGAAAAGGTAGATTATTTTTTTCTTTTTTCTTAGTGTTGAATCTCCAAAAAAACAATCATTCAAATTCAACCCTCTACAGCAACCCTGCATGGCATAACGACTCCTCTAGTCTGTATTTCTGTATTCTTTAATTTCTCCGCTGTTAAATAACTGCATTTCAAAATAATTCTGTATATTGTAAAATATCTTGATTCCGAGACAACTTCGTTTTATAGATATTATTTCTAATCGTCCATATCTGTATTCTCAAATCACTCTATTCCCAAGTTTTTGTTTTTCAATGAAATAACAATTGAAAATGATATACAAATAGATTTTCATTGTTAATTGTTATTTCATCCAAAGACACAAACTTGTCGATAGAGATATTTAAAAATAGAGTGATTCGAGAAAACAGATATTAACGATCAGAAATATCTAGAAAACAGTTGTCTCGGAATCAAGATGTTTCACAAGAGATTTGGAAGTGGAGAAAACAAGAGTAGAAGAATGACTTATTCTTCTTCGAAAAGCTTAAGGGGATACCAGCAGCCCCTGACGATGCGATCCGAGCCAAATATTTCCTGACCAATTATTCAAAAATGGAACGATAAAAGGAAAATGTCGCTCTGTGCAGACCTTCTTCGATCAATGAAGAAGGTCTGTACGGAGCGATATCTTCATTTCGTACCTTCGTTTTGGAGCAATTTGTCAGAATAATGTTTGTCGTGTCCTTGTCTAACCAATGCTTCTGGTTGCATCATCAGGGGTCGCTGGTATCCCCTTAAGACTGGATCTCTGAAAAATCATTGAACTTTTGGAAGAAACAATAACGTTTCAAACACAGAAACGTTCTTGAGATGATAAATATCTGAAGATTATCTTTATTCTCCTCATACTTGCATCAAAATCCAGAAGAGCTTCAAAAGCGGGGATGTATCCGGGTGTTTGAATCTCTGGATAGTCCGTAGAGGGTTAATTTGTTGGAATTATATATCGCTTCATGAATGTACTAAGTCAATACGTATTATATTTTGTTTCAGAATTTTCCTGGGGATTATAAACTTACTTGTCCATTCAACGCAACTCACAGATATTCGAAAAGTGAAATGGACGAGCATATCCTCAAATGTGATACAAAACAACTGATCGAACCAGAGTTATCTTATACACGTAAGTATGATTTTGCTTTTGTCTCGTGGCATCGAAATCTACATCGTGAAATTCCTTCAGTTCCAATTTCGTTGAAATCGTTTTAATTCACTCTTCATGTTTCCTGGATAGACGAGCAGAAATTGGCATTGTCAAAATTGTGGAAGCATTTACAACAAGAAACTTCAGTTGCGTGTGACGGAGAAAGTTGGGATCGTCAAAAACCCAACTGGCAGCATAAAGTAAAAACAACAAATTATCCAGAAGAAAATCGTTCGACAAGAACAAATCAGACTTCCGCTTCTGAATTAGGGTACGTATCATTGTTCTCCATGAGAATTATTGTAAATCGAACAATTTTCTTTTTCGATTTCCTTCTAATGTTTACTATTGTCACAGCACAAGGGTTGATTTCGTCAGACCACCTCGTGGGTATTCGGAAGCAATGTTAAGAGAACAGGAAGACGATTCTATAATCGAAGACATGGAATCGGTGGTCAGTGCAATGGGTATAGGGAGAGGATGTATCAATAAAAGGAACATTGATCAAATAAGAACGATCGGCTTGGGCAGAGGAAAATCTGCATGTCAATAGAAAAAACATGCCTTCAAAGTACAAATTATATACATATATATATTTTTTTTAAAATTTCTTATCATTGTAAGGGACAAACAAACAAAATAAAACATAGTCTATCACTTGAATGTTTTATTTTTTAAAATGAAAATGACATATTGTAATTATCATTACCATTAATTATGCCCATGGTCTATAAATAATAATATGATGTCTAAATAATTTTAAAACTGTCACTGTACCATCTTTATTCTCTATTTTAATGTTCGTTCTGTAATTGATTTGCATTGCTTAAGATTTTTGTATTGTTTTATTATGTCTTTACATTAATTCTATTATTTACAATACAACTTGAAATAACTTTTGTGAATTAAGGAAACGTACATTTCTTTTTTTAAACGTTACAAATCGCTAATACCAATTGTTTACAGAAAAATTTGTATTTCGTATTTACAACCTGAATAGAGTTTTAACGTAGCTAGGTATACTTGTTTTCAACTTTTCCATGATCTTATGAAGAAAAAGAAAGACGCGCTGTCGATTGAAACAAGGAAAATATGCGCCATACATATTTTGATTGAGAACGAAACCTTCGTAAACGACAATGTCTCATTACTTTTAGATCGTAATGATAATTACATTGATTAAATGATCCAATATTATACTCGTACCTTTTTTTTTCTTTTTTTTTTGAATATTTCATGCATTTTCAACAAACACAAAATTATCATTATTTATTTACATTTATGACAAGATCGACGCTCATAAAATTGTTAGGAAATAACGACATCTGGCACTGGTTTTATCAAATGATGATAATGCCATTGATTGATGAAATAATACAAAGAATGATGAAAATCGTATCTAAATGCAGTAAAAAGGAAACTATCTTAAATGTCAGTGAATCAGCAAAGTTGCAAGGGTTTGAAATTTGATATTTGAAAATAATGCTACATTACCCAAACTTTCGCTAATTTTCTTGGAATGTTGTAGCCACGAATGTTTTTATATTAACGACCAAAGTTGCGTCCAATGATTTTTTTCCGTTTTTATATTCAGAATTTGTTGGAACTTTTTCAAGAAACAAAACATAAAGTGTCAAATTAAATTATAAATCATATTTCATTTATTCGTATTACACGAAAGTGCTGAATTCAAAGTTACATTTGATGAAATCCCGTGAATATTGATTTTCTTTGAAAAGATTGAAATACACGCGTCGAAGAAAACTTGATTTCAATTTGTTTTAATCTTCAAAGTATAAAATACATTCAGGATGAAATAATAATCAAGAACAAAAAAACGTTAATTTTTTTTTTAAATATTCGTATGCTTTATCGAAGAACGATCGCTTCAAATGCTTTTCGAATGCTTCAATTTTGGATTGGCAATTGAATGTGATTTAGGATGTTTTCTATAATTATTTCCAACTTGATCTTCGAATATATATTTGAATTTCATTCAAACGTATTTCTCGAGTCAAGGGTTCCCTTTCAAATACACATTCTTGAGACTTGTATAGATTCTTATCATTGTGTTATGATTATTGTTAAAAGTATTCCTCAAACTCTGATCTTATTGATTGTACAATATCAATGCACAAAGAATATTAGAAACTTATCGAGAAGAGTGTCTCGTACAATTTTTAATCAATTTCATCAATCAATCAGAAATTCGTTCAAAAAGATAGTTTTTGGAATACTCTTAAGAGAATAACCATCATCGAGATTTTAAATGTTTGTTCTAAGAGATAGTTTGTAAAAGTTGAAATATCGTTTCATCATATTTTCTTTATAAATTGACGTTTTTTTGTCTTTCTCGCGAGGTTTGATTCTTCTTATGAGATACTCAGCTTTGGTTTTTACAGGAAGCACTTGGGGTTGAGATAATAGCATACGTAAGTGAAGAGCAGCTTTCTGAGTAATTTGCGAGAAGCGAAAGAAGTTGTTCACTTCGAAGAGTTATGCGAATGACGCGTAAAAAGCTGCATATCGTATGACGGAAGCGTCTATGTTAAGATAGAGGCTGGTTTCGAATCATGGAATGGGATGATGATTGTTAGAGTTGAGCGAAACACGTTTGTCAAGCTTTATTCACAGAAGATAAAGCAGAATGTTCATTGACGAACGCCAAATTTGTTTTCTTCGAGTTCTTGCTATTGCTGAATTGATACTATTTTCATTACTTTCCGCTCGAATGATAGAAATCAGAACGGTATAAAATTCATGATAAAATCTATGCTTACTATGATGTAAGATATGTATGTTATAATTTGCTCATCAGTATCGAATATTCGAATGTTCTTTATTGTGTCGAGAAAAGCGTAGCAAGGGATCAAATCTTTGGACCACAAGCGGGCGCCATTGTGCTCGCCCTGTTAAGACCAGCTATCGCTAAAATACAATTATATACTTTTATTTAAAATCTCGTTACGGATATTCTCTTGGAATATTGTTTCGTTCTGTCTTTTTTAAATGGTAAATTGTCGGTCCACCATCGGGTCTTAAGTAACAAATTCTCATAGTTTTAATTACAAAACTTATACGCAAATTTGATATATATCAATGAATAAGATGATTTGCTTTTCTTTTTTTGTTTTATATCTTTTACCTATCGTTTATTTAAATTAATTGTTAATATATTTTCGTTTTTATCTATCATTATTATTATTATTATTCTTATTATCATCATCATCATCATCATCATCATCATGAATATTTAATCTAATAATTTTTCAGATCGTACAACGCGATGACGAGCGTTTTCTGAACAATTTTCTCATCCGCAGCCAAACGCGCACAAAAAATAAACATTATGCATACGAACATCGATGGAATTTTTGTGGTTCTGCCTATTATGCTGTTTTTTTATTTGCCAAAGATTGAACAGCGATAAAATTTTGGGTACGGATGCATAGCCAACATTTACTTATTTACAGATTACTAAATTATATATTTTCAAAGTAATAGTGGCAGTTCCCTAGCTGCAGTCTGTTCATTGATTATTGTATAAAAACCTGTAAATTTATTGAGCGCAATTATTTGCACAACAGCGAGATCATTGCACTATATATAAATATATCTATATATATATATATATATAATTTGTGAATATATATATATAAATATATATATAGGTATACCACACCTGTCAAATACATTTTTTCTTCTGACTTTGAAAATGTATTTAGCGTAGCATTGTGACATCAGCTGTGTGTTACGTGATTTACCGTATCATAATAACACCAATTAAATATTCGCGGATTTTTTCTTTTGCTGTTTCCACATTAATATCCTTTCTTTCAAATCCAGCACTGTAAAAGTTGAAAATTTGTTTTCAACGACATTATCTTGTGAATTATGAAAGTAAATTGATTGAATATACTCACTTGGAGTAAGCATATCCTCGCTAAGTGGTTGTCGACTGAAAGGATCTGTAGCGCTATTGAGCAAATGCCTCATAATGACAGCTTTGTCCATGACAATACCAGATGGAAGCTTGACCGGATCCTCCATGAGAGTATCCATCAATGGATCTCTGAACTCTTCGGGAGCATCTCCGTAATCTTCGTCGCGTGCTCGATTATCTCTGGCTATCACGGCTGCACGTTCGGCTAAAGCTATGAATCTTTCGATCTCCGTTGTAGTTTTTATAGCGGATCTTTCTAATCTGTTTGCCGCATCCGTGAATAATTCTTTGCAGAACGAACGCTGTGACATATACGTTGTTTCAGAGGATTGATCTTTGTTTGAATAATGAGGAAAAAGTGAAAAATACTCACCTCGTCGCTCGCTAAGGCGGCAGCAAAATTATCACAGTCAAGATGTAAATATATATCAACCAATTGACTAAGCAGAGTCCTTGGTTCCCATCCATATTTCTGGGGTTTTCTAACTTTCAAATTCTTACACTTTGGCCCACACAGTTGTTGAAGATTAAAATTCAACATAGCACATAGTCTGCCAACTAATTCCGGTCTCAAAAATGGTTCCGTAATATCGACGGTTAAATAATGAAACATAGCCACCGTTTCTTTGGCTAACGTTAAATAAGATCTCGCTTGACGCTCATCCGCTGCTAATTGTCTTGTTCTGGATTGCTGTTGTTCTGGAGATAACGCAGTCCAAGCACCAAGATCCGACATGAGTTCTTGAACCTCGTGAATACGTTTCAAAGATTCCAAACTTTCGTCCAATAGAAACGTTGTGTCGTTCATCAACATGTTGATAAATTTAACGAATTGTTTACCATTATTACTTTCATTGACGATCGATGTTCGATGAACTGGACTATCCCACATTGATTTTAATATTAAACTGATGTGATAACGTATGGAAAATTTGTCGTAAAATTCTGAACTAGAACCGGTTGTCTCAACATCCGTATAAAATTTCATCAAGTACGATGCCAAGTGTGTTTTCGATATAGGATGCGACATAACTTGTTCGTGAAGAGTTTCCGTTCTCCCCTAAGAATATAAAAAGCAAAATCAAAGGTTGAGAAAAATCGCTCGATGTATGATATTTGTACTCTTGGTTATACACCACACTAACCTGCACACTGGGATTGATGACGAAAAGCACTTCAATCATTTTTGCGATCAGATATGGATTTCTTATACAATGCGGTGTACATATCACAACGAGAAGCCACGTGATCAACGAATTGTCCATATTATTTGCAACTACTCCAGGACTAAACCTACAGAATTACGTGAATGTTGAAATTAAACGACATTCATAAAAATAATAGTATTAAATTGATTGAAAGAAAAAAGGATGAACATGTATCATTACTTACTGAAGAGCGAACAATAGAAATTCTGCTATATCTTCGACATACCACTCTGGCAGAGCAGTGAACTTACTCGGAACCTCAGAACACAAAGGAAGTTCTGGAAGAGTACCAGGAGGATTTTGCGTGAGAAGACTCAAAAGTATTTCTGCCACGGAAATGTAGAAATGTAAGCACCGTCTCAAAAGCACTGGATCGATCAAGCCCGCGTCGGCACAAGATTTTGATTTACTGAGACGTTTCAACTGTTGTTTCCATCTTTTGATCAGTTCTTTGTTGTGCCCGGCGAATGGGGCGTCTTTCCATTGAGCTTCCGTTGCTTGCAATTCGTCAAGCATCTTTTGTAAATCTCGAAGAGCTCTCAATCGTCTCTGATATTTTTGTAAAGCCGGTAACAGAGCAACGTGATGACAGTGCAAAGTTAAAAACCAGCACTGAGTAGGGAACTTCGCTTCCGTCCATTTATGACTTTTTTCCAATTGTTGGGTCCAACCGGTGAGTTCTTGAGACGATAATTTCAATCTGGTTTCATTACTGATTTCAATTAAACTTGACGGATGAAAAGGATATAACGGATCTACGGTATCCAATTTAATTTTCACCGACAACATTTGCAAAACGGATAATAAATTCAACATGAATCCATCGCCCGCTAAAGAAAATTCTTCCGTTTGTATTTGTGCTCTCTTTTCGTTTTGACGGAGTAGGGCCGCTAAATAAGTCAATGTGGTTTCACGACAATTGCTGTTCGCTAGAATTGCGTGGAGCATTTTGTGAAGCGATGTTCTTGTGCTTTCCAATTCTTGTTGTAACGTCAAGTTCATGGATTTATCGGTAAACGGATTGCCGCTGAAAAATTTCTCAGCCACTTTCGGTTGATCCTCCGCAAATACGGAAACGGATAGAAATGGGCCGAGAAAGGAGGTTCTGGTGAGCTCTCTACCCCCGGCAGGAGTCATTATTTCGGGCAAAAATTGTGTTTGATTCGTGATCAGTCGACAAATCGGACGTACATTCCCGTTAGGACCGCAACGAATTTCTATCAATTCTTCCAAAGCCTCGATCGGTCTTCGATGTGTATTGCCAACTAAATTCGATTGTTGCATCGATAAATATAGACCTTGAAGAAGAGGAGTGAATATATTACTGAATGTATTGGGATTTGTGTGTGTCCTGGCGACGAGCTCGTGTAAAAAACCACGAGGCAAACTTTGTGAAAGTACTGGATACAAGAGAGGCGTTAAACACGTTGATGAGCCTTGCATTTGTTGGGGGCATATTCCAACTATTCCTTGCAAAACTAAACTGGCATACTGTACGCATTGCGCTCTTAAAATTGCCAGTACATCGGAGAGCGGAGGTATACTGGATCTCTGTCGGATTAAGACAAAAGTTGATTATCATTGTTTTTTTGGGTTGCGAATTAATAATGCGAGAATTGCATTATCTTTGTTTATTTATAAATATTCGGCAATGTACAAGAATTAGTCAATCGCAATGTGAGTGCATCATTTTTAATCGTAACAAGAATTTCAATGGCATTGAAAAAAAATTGTTGGTAATGAAATGATAAAGAATACTCTATGAAAATGTTCATTTTTTATAAGTCAGATTTATCTATACCTTGGGATGATTTCGCTCTTCAACCGCGACTCTTGCGTAACAATCCAATAAATATATTAAACTTTTGGGTTGCGTTGTTTTACCACCCACAGGCAGTGGAAGCGGATAAGACGGAAGAGTTACAACTGGACTCAATAAAGGACTAGCTTGACTGTTGGGACTGTCCTCTCGGTCAGACATTTGATCAACTGTGATTTCTTTTAAAGGATCTTCGCCTCGTGAAAACATGCAAAGAACCTCCATTAAGGCTTGATTCACGATTTCCGTGACATCGTTCAGATTGTGCGTTACCGCATTTTCAGCCATTTGTGATAAAAAAATGCTTCCCTCTAGAGATTCTTTCCATGAAACGCAGAGAACACGTGATATTATATTATGTATTTGATCCACCGTTACCTCGGTGCTAGAACTTGTGGTCTAAAACAGTAACGGTCATTTGCACAACATCGGAATATACGGATTGTAGAGAATAAACACCAAAAAATATTCCAATAATTACCCGTGATCTTAGCGGTTCTTTTCTATCAGAATCTTCAACTTCCATATTTTCTATTCCCGAATCTACATCAACGCCAGATATATTAGATTGTTTTTCATTATTGTCTTCCACTTCCATTGGAGCATCCATGGTTTGAGGCTGCGGTTGAATGGACGAAGATGGAAGTGGAGGAGGAAATCCTTTTGACGGCCCAGGTGTATTGGGTGATACTGGACCAGCGTAGATGTTTGAATTGGATGTGGAGTTACTACTACTATTGCTACTACTACTATTAAAACTATTACCACCACCGCCACTACCACCACTGCTGCTGCTACTGTTGTTGGTGTCTAAGCCTGCCAAACGAGCCAACCGCCTCCTTCTCATCTATAAAATAACATACAATTCAGTTTGGTAAATTTCAGATTCTTCATATAATACATACATTAATTATTGAAGTAATGAAAGATTACTAGGAGTTTTTGTATATCTTATCGATCCAGTAAGTGTATCGATTTAATTCAATTTTCTTTTCTTTCAATCATGCATCAGATTTGTGCTTATAGAAATAAATTGAGCATACAGAAAATATTTGTAAGGAAAACCTCGAATCGATACATATTTTGGATTGATAGTATCTTAAAAGATAGTGAACTTTCTAAATTTGTTTGATGAAACTGAGCAAAGCCTGAATAAAAAGATGAGATTTATTCTTATGCGATGAACGATAATAAAGAATTTGAGTTTTATATAAATTAACTTTTTTTTTGTCACAGATCATAGGAAAGTCTGGTATAAATAATCACAGACACTCAAAAAGGATATTCATAAGTTCTAATTTAATTTTCCATAATTTTTCAAGAATTCTTTTATATAAAAAAGCAATATTAATCCATTTAATAATAATAATAATAATAATAATAAACAATAAATTTGTTGTAAAACAAATGAATCCATGATCTGTAAACAAACCAATGTTTTGATGAAAAAGAGGTTTGTGTATCAGTTTCCTAAAACGTCTTTGATCTTTATGGAAAATACAGTAGAGAATGATTAAACATTTTTCTTTTCGTCGCATTTGATGGAAGATAATATTAGGACGAGCATTTCTCCAAGTTGCTTCTAATGCGTGCATAATAACACAACACATATCATATGATCATTGTAAAAAATTTTTTTCCAATGAATATATAGTAAAAACATAGAAGAAAATGAAGAAAATGAAAATTCTTCAAGGATTTGATTTAATGAACAAAAACAATCTATTTTTAACAGGAACAAAGAAAACAAAGAAAAGGGTATAGTTAATGCAAGCAACCAACGGTTAATGTTTTTGTAGAAGGCGTTACTGTCATGTAAAAATGTCATAAAGAAGAACATGTAGGAAGAGTCAAGTTTGAAGAAATAGAATATTTATTACATATAAAATTTATATCGACATTTGGGAGATTTAAGGGTTGCATGAGGAAGATTTACATAAGATCGATGATCGTTAATTAAAAAAGATCGCATTCGTTACATAATTTAAATTCTGTTTTAATTTATTATTAAGTTCCGTGTTGATTGTCATTTTTTTTTCTTGTCTTGTGGCAAGAAATATCATGAGATTAATCGTTGATAAATTTTTAATCGTTAAATATCCGAAGGGAAAGAGAGAAGAGTAGCGCCAATGCGTGAATTGAAGATACATCAAGTCATAACAAATGAACTTGTCGAATGTTGAGTAACGATTAAGGGAATCATGAACTGTTACTTACCTCCTCTTGGCTCAACTCGCTCATGGCGTTACTATGTTTTTAATTTTTTTGTCGTTCTGATCCAATTGTTCGAATATGCCTGCACTCACTCACGATCTCACGTTTAATTATTTCCCCAGCCGTATTTGATGAATCTCCCGTCTTGGAAAATCGTGGCCGAGATATGTCAGAAATTTGGACAGTCACTCCACATCTGTTTGCGTTTGGACGTGAGAGTAGAAATCTTAGGACGAATCACGGATATTCGCAGCATTCAACAATCACTGGCATGAAGCGTTCAGTCAACGATGAGAAAAAAGTGACATTTCTTACCTACTATCTGTTCTGAAAGTTACTACAATAGAGACCCACATATCACAAAAGTTCGACAAAGATTTTTGACAATTCGTCATCAGAGCTGCCAGATGGGCAGAACCGTTGAGGGGAATAGTCCCCCACCATTGTTCATATACATACTCTACTTCCACACGAAACGTATACACATATAACTTATATACATGGGACGATAGTGGGGGGTACACTTTCCCTCAATGACAATGCCCATCAGAGCTGCCAGATGGACATTGCCATTCAGGGGAAGCGTACCCCCACTATCGCCTCATGTATATGGGTTACATGTGTGTTAGGTTTCGTGTAGGGGTGTAAGTACTTATATGAACGATGGTGGGGGTACTATTCCCCTGAACGGCAATACCCTTCTGGCAGCTGTGTTCGGAATGAGTTCAATGTTTCGTAATTTGACTAGAAATTACCAGTTTTTCGCCAATTACGAGCAGTCGGGCTCCTGGTAGAACTGTTTGAAACCGAAATTCAATTATCCCGATATGATCAGGTAAGGCTAACCTCCCATGGACCGGAATTCGTTCCGGCGGAATGACTTTAAACCAATCGCTTTCACAATTTCTTTTAGAGCGTTCTATCAGAAATCTATAAAAAATTGTGCATTGGCTCAATTTTCATTCCGCCGGAACGAATTCCGGTCCATGGGAGGCCAGCCTAACTCAGATAACACGAGAGTTCTAGAAAAGTTCTTTGTAGATACATTGTATTCATTATGAGCGATTTCAGTTAGAACTCTTACGCCAGGGGGCATAAACTCAATAGGAGAATTGTTAGAAAAAACTTCAGCGCTGTCAAGGGAAAGGATCTTGGAACTAATTTCACATGAATACACTAACACAAATGCTCAACAAATCATCAAAGTTTTTCAAACAGTATTAGTGCATTCATGTGAAATTAGTTCAAGTACCTTTTCCCTTGAGGACGCTGAAATCAGTCTAAAAATATCTCATTTGAGTTTATACTCCCTGTCTTATGCTATCTGGGAAAATATACTCGGTGGATTTACGGGTGTCGCCTGGTCGATTTTTCCCCAGAAAACTACTGCATCGCGTCAACCGTTTTACATCATTAATACTCAGAAAATTACAAAGATCTTTGGATAAAAAATCTTCAGAATGAATCAAAGAATCCGGCTCTGGTCTCAAAATAATTGTACACGAGTTATATTTGTTATAATATCAAAGAAACTAAATGGAGGTTTCTAATTGGCTGATAACGAAGTTTCGCTGTAATCAATTAAACTGACATTTCATGGGGCGTCGAGCGGCAGCGTCAATATTGGAAGAAAAAAGAGAACCGATCGGACCTCCCTTTTCTTCCAATGTTGACGCTGCCGCTCGACACCCCATGAAATGTCAGCTTCACAATGATGTAGTTCAACAACAAACAGACCAGAACCAGATTGTTTGATTAATTCTGAATGTTTTGATCCAAAGTTTAATGGTAGTATGCGGGAAGCCCGAATGGCGCTTAAGCCCGACTGGTGTTAGCCCGACCGGATTATAACCCGAACGACTTTAAACCCGAATGACAGTTGACTCAACCAGTTATAAAAATATAATAAAAAAAAATGTAAAATTAATCGAAATCAAAGCTTATTCAACCTTTTACTGTGAAGATGTATAGATTAAAGGTTAATTACGCTTTGATTTCGATTAATTTTCCATTTTATTTAATTTTATATTTTTATAATTAGTCGGGTCAACTGTCATTCGGGTTTGAAGTCGTTCGGGTTAAATGCAGTCGGGCTAACGCCAGTCGGGCTTGAATGCCATTCGGGCTTATTACCAGTCGGGCTTCTTGCATACCACCAGTTTAATATCTCGATCTCGAATCTGGCACCACCATTGAACTGTATAATATACTGGAATGAGCACCATCCAAAAATTTTTCGTCAAAGAGAGACAGTCGAGTACACTGTGCGAGAAAAAGAAGCAGATACCCTTTACACTCATCATCTCTTTTTAAGATGCACGTATTGAAAAGAAAAAACGCTATTTCATCTTGCATTTCACACTGACGAAAGATCTCTTCTTCCACCCTATGGGAAATTTCGCCAGTGCTCTTTCCAGTATGTTATATAAGCTTCGTTCGTTCAAGGGTGTTCTAAGTTGCTCCAACGTGCTCCAGATATTTGTGATTGGCTCTTCTAGTTATAAACATGAATTGATTGGTTTGGTGCAAGTTTGGGCAACTTAGGACACCTTAGAACGAACGAAGCTATTGTTCAATGGGTACCACTGGTTTGAGGCAGTGCTCTGATCACTTTTTCCACTAGAAAATTACTGGGTCGTTTCAACTGTTTTTTGTCATTAATATTCAATTAATTACATCAAACTTCGGATCAAAAGATTCAGAATTAATCAAACGATCCGGGTCTGGTCTGTTTGTTGTTCAACTAAATCATTACCCAGACAGCACACAAGAATCTCAAATGAATTTTGAAAAAAGAACTCTTGAAGAGCTCTCTTAGAATACAAAGTGTTCCAGAAGAGTTTCAAAAGAGTTTGATTCGTCAGGAATTTGCGAGTTCCGGGTAGGCAGGACAAGAACTCTATTCCTAAATATTTCATTCTTGAATAAGTCTATTCTCAAATATGACTGATCCTAAATATCTCTATTCTCAAAAATCTCTATTCTTTTCAATATTGATTAGATATAGATGTTTTTTGTTTTATACATAAAAGAATAGAGATTTGTGAGAATGAAGATATTTAGGATTAGTCATATTAGAGAATACACTTATTTAAGAATAGAGTTATTTGAGAACAGAGAAATAAAGAATAGAGTTCTTGTTCTGCCTCCGGGTAGGTAGACCTCCGTTGTCCCGAAGGTCCGTCAGCCCAAAATTTGCTTATTGATTGAAAAATAGTAGTTTTTAGGGAAATTACTGGAAAATACTAGTTTCCAACTAATCAGAAAAATTCGGGCCAACGGACCTTCGGGACAATGGAGGTCTACCTCCGGGTAGTATGCACGAAGCCCGACCGGTATTAAGGGGATACGAGCGGTCCAATTCTTTCGAGACAAAGTACGTGAAAATGCGTGCATCGATTCAAAATATCTCTCTGTACAGCATTTCTTTAGCATCTCAAGAAATGCTGTACAGAGAGATATTTCGAATCGATGCACGCATTTTCACGTACTTTGTCTTGAAAAAATTCGAAAAAGCCCAGCCACTCGTATGCCCTTAAGCCTGACTACTTCTCATTGATTGAAATCTAGAAATTTCTAATAAAATTACCAAATATTACCAGCAATTCACCGATGATAGGTGGTATGCGAGAAGCCCGACTGGTAATAACTTCGACCAGAGAGAAGATGAGAGAGCTCACGGCCGGGGTTCCATCGATAGTAAACATTGAAGCGCCCTCTTATCGGATGGAACAAGGAACCTGGTCCATCAACCCCCTCTCTCATTTTTCATTTTTCTTATTCATGATGATGAAAAATTATATGCATTCAACATCGATACATAAAATCATTTTAATCAAATACGTGTTGAAAAGTATACAAAAGAAATGCGCGATTTTGTAGTATTAAAAAATAAAATTGCAGTGTGTCAACTTCCATGATCCAACCGTCAGAGGGCCGGTGGAACTTTTACTATCAGTGAAAAGGTGCCCGTGAGCCCTCTCATTTTCTCTCTGCTTCGACTGCTTGTCCTTGGCTGAAAACTAGAGACTTTCAGTAAGATTGCTGAATATTACTAGTGATCCACTAATGATAGTGGAGTCGGGCTCAGGTAGCCCTCCGTTGGCCCGAAATTTGTAATCCCGAAAAAGTTTTGGTGACATTCCATCTGATTCGCGCATAACTAGTGACGTATAGTTGCATTTCGGGATTAAAAATTTCGAGCCAACGATGCTTCGGGCTAACGGAGGGTTACCTCGGGCTCATTACCAGTCGGGCATGTTGCATACAACCAGGGGGGCATAAACTCAAATGAATAATCTTGAGAACGGTTCCCAGCGCCACCTGAGTTAAGCGCAGGAACTAAATGGGAATCCCCTTTTATGTATATAACACATTGAATTGGCAATACTCGCACATTCGTAATTGAAAATATATGTATGTGATGTGTGCGAAGTTGCTGACATAACCTATATTAATGTAAGTTTTTCTGTCATTCTTTCAATTATTATTCATTTAGTTCAAATCCAGCTTTTATGTCTTGATTTACTTTATTTTTCAAACGTATTTATAGGTGACTTATGGAATATAGACCTCTCTGTAGTAAGTAGTTCCATATTCAATCAATAATAATTTATTAATTTATTATCCACTTTTCAACGATATTTATATGTCATAGAAACATCAAATACTTTGGTATGAAAATTATTCAGTATAATTTTTTTAATGTAAATGGGCTATGGAAACTGATTCTTGTATATACAGTGGATATATATGTCGACATTTTTTACATACTGCAAATACGTCTTATTTTATAAACATACTTTTGAATATTGGCTAAGTTGACTTAATTCTAAGTTTTTACCTTCAATTTATTCATGATATATTTATTTGTGAATCCAAATGATGATAATTTTCATTCCAGATACTTAATTACTTGATTTATGGAAATTTTAAATTATAAATGAAATACATTTTCAATTGAGAATGATCAATATTACTTGGGATGCTTGAATTGAAATTTTGTAAAAGATGGATAGGTAAAATTCTCTAGACACACTAGCGCTACCTGGTTCTGTGGAGTGTATTGAGCTCAGGCCCCTGACAATCCCGTGATTCACCTGTCCAAAACTTGTCCTGAGGGCGCTGGCTGTGCCATCGCTAACTCTGGCAGAGAATTTTCAATACATCCAATGAACACTTCTCACGTAAGCGTATGAAATTGCGTACGAGTTCGATGGAGTATTTGCGCATTGATTAATTCTTACGTTCGTTCCAAATTTGCCAACATGCCATCTAGCGCTCCTAGCGGATAAAGGACATTTAATGGACATGAATCTAGTGAAAAATCATTGAAGTGTCAGGGGCCTGATTGAGCTCTATTATGCTGGAGTGCGCACTCCCCAGATATTCAATGAAATAGAAAGAGAAATCCTTCGTCAGAGAGAGAAAAAAGCAGTGAATACATGAGAGAGATGGCGTTACCCATACAATACTACCTTTGCTAAAATATTGTAGAAATCATCAATATTTTCAGCGAAGATACTATTTTTGTTAGACTCATCTCTCTCTCTCTCTCTCTCGTCAATGGCTACTCTCTCTGATGATAGTTTTCTAGGGAGTGTGCACTCCAGCATATTATAGAGCCATTGAACTCTATACATACTGGAATGCGTGCTCCCTAGATTTAAGCGGTCAGACTGGTATAGTTTGTTGTATGAGCAAGAAAGAATACGACGCCTCCAACATATTTCCTTTCCCTCTTTAAAATACATATATTAAAAGCAGATACCATCTCCCAACATACTGATCTCTCCCTCTGACCGGCCGATACTATGAAAAAAGCGGAGAGTGCTCATTCCAGTATAATATTGAGTTCAATGTATAGAGCTCAATGGTGGAGTGTTGTAATTGGAAACTCTGGATTAACACGGTGGCTTACGTACCCTGAATAGAATCTTTAGAGAATTCAAATTAGCTTTTATCATACGTATATACACAGCATAACAGTTCACAAAGAGTTTTCAATGCATTCATTTTGAACTCTTGCAGTCCTGAATGAATTAATTATGAACTCTTTTTGAACTCATGTGCTGTGTGAGACTATTCTGTGAAAACTAAATCATTCAAACCGATTATGGTGCAGATCTCTGATTAAAATGATTTAAACTTATTCAAAATCATTAAATCCTTGAACAGCTAATTCGAAGTACGCACATTGACTTTTTTACAGAGTATATACAGGGTATTTCAAAATTCCCTGATCACAAATACCTTTTTGCAGTATGCAGTCTAGAATCAACTTTAGTCTCAGACCTGACTGTGTGTACCGTTCTAGGAGAAAAATTTGAAATCTAATAACTTTGCTAGGAAATGATGAATCCTCTTGAATGAAAAAACAGATGAAATAATTTCATATCAATTTCGAAAAATATTCATTGCCTTAAAAATCTTTTGAATCTCTGAATACTGAGAGGAGTTGCTATCACATCCATAAGTAAATATTGTGCATTATCTGGATCAGCTTCTGCATCGACAACAGTTGTTTCTTTATATAGCCAGGAAGCAGCTGGACTACCCGACAATACTCTAATACGAGTGAAAGTTCTATCGGTAACAGTTAAAATTTCTTCTTGAATTTTTGCTCTCAATACGTCAATACCTAGAAGAATGTTATCATTCGATAAAAGATTGAAAAAATTTCCCACAATTCTGTCCTCTTCGACCATCATATCCAACTGACCTTGTAACGTAACAGAAGAAATAGCTAATGCATCCTTTGGTATTTGATCATCTTTTACAAGATCACATTTGTTAGCGACATTTATCACTGATTTACCATGAATCATGGGTTTAATAGTTTCCTCTACATGTTGGAATTGAGCTTGAAAGTCAGGATGGCTGATATCATATACATGTACTATGATATCCTGAAAATGAAAAACAGTCCATTAATTTGCAATGTAAATCGTAACAAGCAAATGAACTTACAGCGATCATAGCATCCTCTAAAGTAACCACAAATGGTTCAAGAAGAGTTTCTGGTACATCTTGAATAAACCCAATCGTATCCATATACAATACTCTCAATTTACAAGGAAGAATTCCTTCGTGAGCAGTGGTATCCAATGTCGCGAATAATTTATTTTGGGGGGTTAAGGAATTATCGCCTGTTAATGCTTTGATTAACGATGTTTTACCAGCATTTGTGTATCCCACTACAGATATGCTGGGAAATTTTAGACGCGTTTTATTATTTCTCAACAATTGTCTATGCTCTTTCAATTTTTTTAAGGCATTTTTTAATTTCGTTTGTCGACTGGACAATAAAAATTTTCGACTTTCGAAAGAATTGATTCGGCCACCGTCGTATGTATTTATTTCATTCATTTTTTTCCAAACATACGGAATTTCAGCCAAAGCTACTTGTAAACGTGCTTCAGGACTTTTAGCGTGCGCACGGAATATATGAATGATTATAGAATATCTATCGAATACAGGTACCTCCAAAATCTGTTGCAATTCATGAATTTGAATGTGTTTTAATAAATGTGTACTGACAAATACAGCTGTGATGTTCCTATTTTGTCTGATCCTTTCTCTGAGTTTATTCAAATTTCCTGAACCCAATAGTTTCTTTTTTTGTAAAGTGAGTAAAGATACACACATTTTGTCAACTACCACCCAATTGGGGAGAGTATTGATAAGAGCAACAGCCTCGGCTAGTTGTAATTCTGGAGTAGTATTTCTCCTTTTGTCGGCACCCCATTTGATATACGGTTGCAACACAAAGGTCTTATGACCGCCACTGACCGAACCCAAGTAATGACTCGTTAATTCTTCATAGGCTAGAACTTCACGCTCATTCTCGTGGATAGAGTCTAAATGATCTGAGAAAAATCTCAACTGATGTGTCACTTTTGATACAGAAGGAGTTATATAATCCTTCCTTGATACTTTACTCATAAAAAGATGAATTTTTTTCAAGGTTTGCATATTCAAAATGAATGTTTATGTCACACGCTCTGCGAGATCTAATTTTCCTGATCCAACTGTGAATGAATAAATATAAAAATGAAATTTTTTATATTTCAAGTGATCAAAAATGAAAAGAATGTAAGAATTTCGTGGAAGGAGAACTCACCACTCTTGTGTACGATATTCTCTCTAATTTGCTTCAATTTCGTCAAAGAAAATATCTTTCCAAAAATCGTGAAATACATATCCAGTCATCGACGAGTTACTCAAATAATTTCACACAAAGTGCAACGATAAGAGATCTTGTAAAATTCTTAGATAAAATACTTTTTGCTTCATACAATAGAAATAACCTCTTCTGAATCGCTTTCAGAGCAATGTTTGAATTTTATTCTGTTATCGCTTTTTCAAACCATGAAAGTGAGGTTATCTTCTTCCTTTCTTTCGAGGTTATGTCACTGATCTCTTTGACATCAAAATCCTTGTGATGAATGGAAAACCGGAAGTTACCGGAAGTGGCCATTCTCTTATAGGCCAACGCCACATTTTTTGGGGCAAATTTAAATAATTCATTATTATTTTTGAATGTTTTTCGTCATATGATATAAAAATAATCATTAAAATTCAGTTCTTGGTGGGTCCGTCATATCCTTGGACAGAATGGATTCTTTTTTTTTTTTTATAGAAAATGACGAAATCACCACGAACTGAATTTTTATTTTACGAATGTATTCAACAGTTTTTGCATAAATTGAGCAACCATACAAAATAACTTCAGTGTGGGTAGTGATGGCGCGGTAATTCACTTAGCGCATAATGAATAAAATTCTAGGTAATTTATATGTTCTGTTTGTTACAGTTTTTTACATCGGGGGGAATCCAATAAATCCACCAGAAATCACTAGTTTCAGATCAATGATAGCTTTTTGACATAGCAGAAGTAATTTACTGTAATTTACTTAATTTATTACACTGGTAACAAAACGGTAAAACACCAAAAAGTAGTCGACGAAAGGTAATTTGGCATCACTGAGTGTGGGTGGTAGTATCCCCTTTTCGCTCATCTCAGAATATCAACAGAATATCTGTTTCCAGAGGGAGAAAAATCACCTTCAATCTCGCTAGTAACTGGACGATATTCACACGAGTAATTCTTCGATAAGCAGGTCAAAGCAAAAGATACGTATGTGAGGTTAAGCGGATTATCTCAAGAACATTCGGTTTCACATCTGTGTTATATGACTTATTATTCTCTGTATTCCCACATTCTCATCGTTTCTCAATTTATTGGTATCGATCAACTCCGCTGATTCGGTGTAAGTCAATTTCGTAACAGGTTCGCTCCAAGTGGTGAAAACTAATGGATAACATGGAATTTCTCACAACATAAATCATTTTAGGGAGTACCAGAATGAGGAATATTTATTTCATTGCCATTAGTGATCTCCGAAAATAATTATCATATTTCTCATCATTATTTGACCCGCGATAAATAACCAAGAGGACAAATTCTCAAAATTATGTATAAATTTAATATATTTTATATATAAGTTATACATAATGCTATAAAAATTCTATATAATTCTGGAAATCTTTTCACTCTGGGAGTTGTGGGGGTACTGCATATATGAAATGAATAAAACATCGGTTAACGTGAAACAGTCCCTGATAACACACGAAGAATTCTTTTTCAATAACAAGAATAAAATTCTTCAAGAACTCTTTTTTCAGAACTAATGAATTCATAAAGAGCTCTGGAGAAGTTCGATGTTTGGGACATTTACGTGTTCTGTGAGAATGCTGAAAGTATTGTTTTAGTACTCTCAAAGAGCTCGTTAATGTCCCAAACATTGAACTCCTCCAGAGCTCTTTACGAATTCATTAATTCGAGAAGAGTTCTCAAAGAATTCTATTCTTGTTTTTGAAAAAGAATTTTTCGTGTGTTATCTGGGGTTATTCTATAGTTTTGAAGTTATGAGCATTTTGAGATTTGTCGAGAAGTAAAAAATTGCAAATACTTCTTCGTCGTATAATTCGTCATTATTCTTCACTTTTTCAACAAATTGCAACAGAAATTTCAATAAAACCCAATGTGCCTGAATGGATTTTTTCGAAATTCATCACAATTCATCGTATTTCATAGTATTTCAACAATGAAGCTCAAAGAGCGTTCATTAAGTGTCATTAAATTGTAACGTAAATTCAACAAGATTGAAAAAGGTGAAAAACCTTGAAATCCATGGAATGAGAACTATTTTCGTTGAATTTCAATCTATTTTGCCGACAATATTTCAACGAATTCTTCCCAGTAGCTAGAAGAACAAGAAGAATTAAAAAAAAATAATGTATATCTACGAAATTTCACAAAACTTAACGAGCTATTCAACTGATTTCGTCGGAACTGATGGAAAATAAACAATTTCAAATCAACACCCTCGGTTGCTTTCTTACGAATCTTGATGAGGATTCATTATTTATTTTCAACAACATTCCAAATTTCCATTGAAAGTCACCATTCAGAATGGAGATTCATTAATGAACAGCAGAAAAAAGTTCTTACATTTTAACAAATTTTATCCAAGGTTTTCTATTGATTTCATCGAATTTTATCTCATTCCAACAAAACTCGCGGAGAATAAACAATTTTGAATCAACAACATGAGCTACTTCTTCAACAATCTTGATTTGAATTCATTATTTATTTTCAACAAAATTCTTCAATTTTCACATAAAGTTACCTTTTGGAGTAAAAATACCCAGACAACACACAAGAATCCCAAATGAATTCTGAAAAAAAGAACACTTGAAGAACTCTTTCAGAATATGTAGTGTTCTTAAAGAGTTTAAAAAGAATTCGGTTCGTTGGACATTTGCGAGTTCCGTTAAAATTCCCAAAGAAGTCTCATAGAATTTTAACGAAACTCGCCAATATCTGACGAATCGAATCCTTTTGAAACTCTTTTGGAACACTTCGTATTCTAAAAGAGTTCTTCAATAGTTTTTTCTTCAGAATTGATTTAAGATTCTTGTGTGCTATCTGGGTAATTCATTATTCAAAAACACAGAAGAAAACTTTATGTTTCAACGAATTTTTTCAACTGATTTCATCTACCTCCATTCCAATTGAACGGAATTGAATAAATGTATACAATTTTCAACAAACAGCATCAATTGGTTCTGCAACAATTGAAATTGAAATTCATTATTTGCTCTCAAGGAAATTGCGCAATTATCATCAGAAGTCACCCTGTTGAAAAAACCCAGTATGGTTCAACATGGAACCAACTTGGTCCCAGCTGAACCAAGTTGGTTGCACCATACAGACCATGATGGTTGGCCCAACAACCAACATGGGACCAACTTGGTTTGATTGGACCAACTTGGTCCCAGCTGAACCAAGCTGGTTGCATGCAACTTCTAGAAGTTTGAATATATCAGCATTATAATGATTTCATATTCAAAAATATTCACATATGTGAATTGGAAGAATTCATTATTTGAACAAAATATCCTGCATCAACATTTCTGAAATTTTAATTATTTTGTTGTATATTACGTATGAACACTATATATAGCGTGAAAAAGTATACAAATACTGTACATTATATATTTTGAAAATATTTCACTTTATTCGATTGAAGAAGTTTTTCAACCGTATAAAGTTTTTCTCCTTCCCCAGTGAGTCATCAGGAATTAGTAGGACCTAGAAGAGCTCCATTAATCCTTCACAGATGATCACCAATCCTGCGAAAGATCGATCAATTCCTACAAGGAACGAGTTAAATATCTTGCTCCTACTGGATCCAACTACACCCGAAAATCACTATCATAACCGACAGTTGCAAATTTTGGCAAATGATTCTTTTTGAATCATTTACAAACGAAAAAGAAATCTCGAAATGCCAACGAGATGAAGCTCTAGTGAAATCTAATAAAAATTAAAACCCCTGGGTGATTCTGCTTCATACTACTGGAATTCTGAGGATTCTCTTATTCCTATCAGAGTTTATATCGAACACGGTCTGACTTATGTAGGTATCAGGTCAGTAAAGTGAGGTATAACCATGCAGGATAGTGCCGACCTAGGTGGAACCATACTGGGTAATACTAACCTAGGTAAAACCATGCTGAGTAGGACTTACTTATAGCTGGGACCCAGCTGGGTTTTTTCAACAGGGCACCATTCAGATTGAAACTTCATTATTCAAAAGCATGGGGAAAAGTTAATGTTTCAACGGAATTCCACAAAATTCAGTAAAGTTTTCAAATAATTTCATCTAATTTAATTTAATTTGAATAGAATGTGCGGAAACTGGACAACTTGCAATGGGCCCCGTACGAGAATATTCCGCTGAAATAACCATCAAACATCTCCGAAAAACGTCGCGTTTTCTTTGCAAAAATCTGACAAACTTTGAGAATCTCGGAAATTTTTATGAATAATCTGATACATTTGGAACATGTTGGACAGACTTTGTTCAGAGTTTACAACAGTTTTTTCAGACAACTAAGAACAATATTGCGAAAGAAGTGTGATAAATTTTCCAACATTTTCCTGACTGTTGAAAAAAATTTTCTAATTCTAGCAGTTCATGCGATAGCCACTTCTATTGCGATAGCAACTTGCGATTTTTTTGTTTTCTTCAAATCATCCAGTCGCCCAAAATCATGCCTGTCGTTATTTAATGGTGTTTTCTTTTAAAAAATCAGTGTTTCAAGAAAAGAATTTTTTTTCAGATTAACACAAATTTTTTTATAATATTTGATGTTCAGTAAACGTACTTACAAATTTTCAAAAAAAAATTTTTCCTGAAAATCCCTCAAAATTTGATATTTCCACACTGAGAAAAGAGAAGTTGTAAAGTATAAATCTTACAGAGTCAATATTCGGACGAAAAATAGTTCGAGATACCACAATTCAAGTTGATTTTACAACAGCGAATGTCATATTCGACCCTGGTTAAAAGAATCCATTACTTCTGACAAATGAAATTAAATGAGATTTGGCCAGAACATTGTCCGAGAATCAATGAGATTTGGCCAGATTCAGTGAGATTTGGCGAGAATCGACTGTTCTTTCTGACCAAATCTCATTGACATTTGCTGGATGAGATTCGGCCAGAACATTGTCCAAGTTCAACTGTAATTTAGTGAGATTTGGCGAGAATCAATGGTTTTTTTAAACCAGGGGACCGTTCGAATATTTATTTCACAAGATGTAAACTTTACAACTTTTCATTCTCGTTGCACGGAAAAAGAACGAGTGATTTGTGAATGGACCAAAAAACAGTAGATTCCAACGAATTGTTCAGGAAACCGTTAAAATTCAGGCTGAAATCCATATTTCGGGAAACAGAGACGCAAGACCTTCCGATAAATCGGCCCGTGTGGAAATCAATCTTGGGCATCCCAAGGTAAAACCTGGCCCCGGAGGAGTATATTTTAGGCATTCAATACAAGGTTACCTACACACGGCCCATGTGGGCCCCAGTTGGCTACGATTGTTTTGCTTGGATATTTCATACCATTACGGGGCCTAGATTGAAAAGCGTAACATTTCAAGTTGGGGCCACTTTTCAAGTAGGGACCATAAACCCGGCCCAGGTCTGAGCCCGAGAGAAATTTCCACACGGGGGGAAATTTGGCAACACTGCCTACCAACGAGCTCGTCTGGTGCTCTTAATTCCCAAATTATGGCGACTTGAAAGTAGAAGGTAGGAAGACCCTGGTAAAAAAACCGGATAGAAACCGGATAAAGACCGGATAGGACCCGAACTAGCCCCGGAACGGATTGATATCCGGGTGCATACGGGTTTTACACGGGGAAGGTTTCCCATTTGGGGTATATATACGGGTCTATACGGGTGCAGTACCGGGACTGCGAAGTGGGATTCGGACATGAATCCGGGTTCATTCGGGTCCTATCTGGGGAAATTTTCACGAATAGGGTTTGTATACGGGTCTATCCAGGTAGTAGCCGGGAACTACGAAGCTGAAAATGGATATGTATCCGGGTTCATCCGGGAGTGATGCGGGAACGATTCATCGGAATTCATTCATAAGTCTCAATCGGGATTCATTCCGGGACTTTCCGGGTTCTATCTGGGGCAGTCTCAGACCCATGGTTTTTTATACAGGTCTATCCAGATTGTGCACGGAAACTTTGAAGCTCACAGCGGATACGTATCCGGGTTCGTCCGGGAGTATTACGAGAATACATCTTGACTTTTCCAGATGGAACCCGGATAAAGCCAAGCATATATCTGCTTCAAGCGGTGTAGTCAACGAGTAGCAGCCCGGACAAATCTGTATATGAAACCATTCTTCGAAAACTTTTTCAGATCGCATCTAGATAAATCTGGAATCCATGCCGATTGAAACTTATGAATGAATTTCGATGATGAATTTTTGTATTACACCCGGATAAACCCGGATACGTATCCGTTTTCAGCTCCAAGATTCCCGGACACAACCCGAATAGACCAGTATAGAAAACCATCTTTCTGAAACTGTCCCAGATAGAACCCGGATACACCCGAAATAAATTCCGATTGATACTTACAAATAAATTTTGGTGAATTATTCCCGTATTACTCCCGGATAAACCCGGATACGTATTCGTTTTGGGCTCCAAAGTTTCCGAGCCTAGCCCGAATAGACCCGTGCATAAAACCATATTCCTGAAATTGTCTCAGATAGAAGCGGATAGACCCGGAATGGATCCCGATTGAGACTTATAAATAGATTTCGGTGAATTATTCCCGTATCATTCCCGGATAAACCCGAATACGTATCCATCTTAAGCCTCAAAGTTTCCGGCCACTACCTGGATACACCCGTACCCAAAACCTATTCCCGAAAATTTTTCCAGATATAACCTGAATGAACCTGGCAGTCCCGATACTGCACCCGTACAGACCCGAATATATACCCGAAAAGAACAACCTTTCCCGTATAATACCCGTATGCACCGGGATACCAGTCCGTTCGGGTCCCAGTCCGGGTTCTATTTGGTCTTTATCTGGTTTTCCTCACCAGGGTGTAATAAAAGACTCTGTAAGTGTTTTGTCGTCATCGCAGAGATCCGCTGATGTGATAGAGGCTTTGTCTCTCACTCGCAGGACCCGGGTTCAATTCTCGCTGAGCGAACTTCCAACAATTCAATTGTAAGTTGATCTTCATCGGTAATTAGAATAAGAAAAATCGTCTGCAACACTTATAAAATCGAATTATCACAAAAATTTTTTTCTGCACAAAATATAGATCGAAATTTTTTAGATGGACCCGGATAGAACCCGATCAGGACCCGAATACAAGAACCCGATTGATTCCCGAATGAACCCGTATGAAGTTCCGACACCTACACGGATCCTATACGGGTCTCAAGTCTAATTCGTGGGAAAATTCCCGACCGAGTCCCGGGTAGTCCCGGATGAGACCCGGACACAAAAACCGGATAAAGCGTCGTATTGACCCGGATGAAGTTCCGATGTTCACCGGGACCTTATCCGGGTCCTATCCGGGTTTTTGAGCAGGGGATTCAGATTGGTCAATGCAGAAACAATTTCAAACGCGATAATTTAGGGACTAAGAACGTTCAGCGAGTTCCTAAGTCCTTTTCCGACTGACCGAATGATGTGGTTGGCAAAGTTCTGGGATGACCTTTTCTTGTGATATTTACACTTTTTGACAAATCTCAAAATATCTTGCAGATTTCTTGCATTTTATTCACATTTAAAAGATGTCTGAAAGATATCCAAATTATTTCTTCACAAATATTTTTGGAGATCCCTTGAAAAACATCTTACAGACGTAAGAAGGGTTCGAGGCATCTAAAAGCCACATACAAAACCCTTATTGACAATCAGGAAAATCAGAGAATAGAATCCCTCTGATTTAAATTTAAGAAGTACCAAAAATTCTTTCAGTTCAAAAAGAGGATAGCTACTTTTCTGGAAATTTACATAAAACTCGAATTATTAATTTATATACAAACACTTCATAATTGTATCAAATCATACGAATAAAAAATTCCATTTATCCTGAAACAAATTCCCAAGAGATATTTGGAATCTTTTCTGATTTCTCACAATATCGTCTGGAAATCATGATAAAAATGTATACAAAGAATAGAAGTTATTTCCGTATTATTTTATGGATAACGGGAAGAACGAGAGATAATAGTACCGGTAATAGTGGCGTGATAAGAAGGAGAGGGTTAGTCTAGGACAAGGATGATGGGGTAGGTACCATCGGGGGGTGCAATTCATATTTGTGCTGTAGGCAGAAGTAGAATTGCACCTTTAATCAAGATTTCTACCAATTTGCGAGTGCCGACGGCGCGAAGACAAAGCCTATTGTTGCCGTAACTGGTTGGGGTTTCAAGTGCTCCAAAGCAACGCTGAGAGCTCGATGCGTTCTTTGTATACCGGGTGATTTCTCAATTAAAAATCTCCATGCAATCGTAAGATAAAAACATTTATATATCATTTCTTTTTGCATAAAAGGAAATTTTCATGTCGTATTTTTCTTCAATAATCATTGGGACAAATGATTTCTTATCCAAAATTGGTATTTACTTTTACTCAAATTTTGAGTTGAAATACTCAAGTTCAAATTTGTAGATCGATTATTAAAGTAGTAGGTATATGTATTCATATCAGAAAAGAAAAAATCATTCTTCTATATTTGGAGCTTGAAATTTCATTCTTTTTTAGGTCGTTGAGTATTCGTCTTGGTGTCCTACAGGGAGACGAAAGAAGAAGAAGAAGAAAAAAAAACACCCAACAATCGTGTGTCAACTCAAGGATTTTGAAATATTTCGAGCCTAGTTAGTCGCTTTGCGCTTCCATATCCCTAAGAAACACGCTCTTTCGTCCTTTCCTCCTTTCCTCCCTTTTCTCTTACATCCCTCCTTCTTCTTCTTCTTCTTCTCTTCCTTTTTCATATATCATTTGCTTCCGGCTGCGCTGGAAGGTAGTCGTGGCCGTCGTCACCACATCGCATCGCAGGCAACTTGAAGCCACTCGTAGTTCGGTTTGTGTTTGCTAATTGTGAATTGTCTGCTTCTTGCTTCAGTCAGTCCTCGGCGTATAAAAGACAGAGAGAAAGGGTTCTATTACAAATACGTACAGAGATTCAGGAAAGGATGGAATATGTGGAAAGACGACAGACGTGAACACGTATGTTGTTTTTTTTATTGTATTGTGCGAGTCTTTTAAATTATTCGCAAAATTAAAAAGATTTTCTCGTGTATAAACTCTGCGGATGAAGAAACATTGTGGGGAATTTTTACGATCCTACTCTCCCTATTATTTTCCTACTGAATTATTAATTATTATTGATTCTTCTGTTTCCGATCAACTCGAGTGGACTGGCGGGGGAAAAATGTTCAACTTTCAGTTTCAACTTAAGGATTCTTCTAAAAGAAACTCGAGTGGTAAGTAAGAAAAAAATGTAGGATAAATTTTCTTGGAAACTTCGAAACATAATTTGTCTCGTCTCGAGAACAATGAAAAATATTTTTCTCAATTTTTCCTCTGACTCTTGAACTCTGCTCGAATTTGATAAAATTCAAGCACTTGGCTGTTCTTCCATCGTTCCCTTCGCCTTTAATTAATTTTCCTGGATAAATTATAAAATATTCCAGTGACACAGGGTATATCGGGGTATAAATTCAACTTCTGGAGATGGAATAAAATAAAGTAAATGTGGTATAGATATATTAAGCACACATGAGTTGAGCAGAAGCTCTAAATACGGCAAGCAAGCAAGCAAGCAACGAAATGCTCACCACATATAGAAGTCGGTCTAAGTACAGGAAAAGAGCCACCCACCCATCCTTCGTTTCTCTGTCTCTTCCGTTGCTCGATATACTGGTTCAAACTACGTCTCTCTCCCGGTGCTCTGTTTTTCTTCCCGTTCCATACCTTTGCTCTTTCCTTACCTTTCCTTTTCTTCTTCGTTTGCATTCTGTTATCTACCGTCCTTCCCTCTTCCTTCCATCCATCTTTCTTCTTTGAATTAACACAGCACACAGAAAGCAAGTAAACTAAGCAGTAGTCATCCTTCACCGACAGACTCTTGAGCTTACCTCACTAGTCAGTGCTTACACGATGAGTGTTATCCGCCAAGAGGCATCCGCGAGAACGAGAAGGTACCAATTTCTAGTTTACCACTACGTATTTGGAATTCTTTTGTGAGGCCCGTCGAATACGTGCATTTATATTCTAAATATAAATAATGATTGATTATTCTTCTACATGTGGAATAGCGAGGGAAACCATTCAACGGGATTCAACGAATTTTCAACATCACATTGACTTCTTTGAAAATTTACAAGGTTGCTAGTGGTCCCCTGAAAAAGCAGAAAGTTGCCTGCCATGTAAAATGCTTGTTAAGTATCCAACGCAACGCATCCTCCCTAGTAGAAATTCCCTATTAGAAGCATGGCCCTCGTAAGGCTGCAATAGGGAACTCCTAATTAAGGGAAAACTTTTAATTACCTTATCAGGTCCTGATATGGCATCCTGTTTAGGACCTTAAAACAATGTAACGCAAGGTTGTTGACAGGTTCCAGTCAGATTTTCCCTTTCAGTAACTCGGACATGGTATTCCTATCAGAACCTGATCAGGATTGCCTTGACTCATCCGTATTTGAATTGTGAGGTAACTGTCAAGATATCTTGATCAGAACCTGATCAGGATTGCCTTGGCTCATCCGTATTTCAATCACGTGATAACCGACAAGACAGCCGAATCAGGACTTGATCAATTCAGAACGATGAATGTATCAAACTATTCAGAATTTTCACAGGACTCATAAGAATGTTACCTGTCTTTTTTAAATATTCAACTGAGGTCTATTTGGATCATCAGTAGAATTTCTTCTGTTGGGGGAGTTTCAAAAAATTTTATGAAAGTGAATTCCATGAAAATTAAATTGAATGTTACAATATACCCACACAGCACCACAGTTCCATATGGATTCGCAAAGAACTCCATAAAAAGAATTCAATATGAATTCTTTAATAAGAGTTCTTAAAGAATTCATAAAGAATCCAATCAGATCGTAAGGAATTCTAAATGAGTTCCTGAAGAGCTCAGAAAAAAGTTCATGAAGTATTCATAATGATTCGCAAGGCATTCTCAAAGAATCCCCGGAATGTCAGTTCAGAATGAATCGCTGGGGAAGTTCTTTTTCTCGTCCAAAAGAACTCCTAAAGAGCTCTGTGAAGAATTCAAAAAGAAGTCTTATCAAGTACTTTTTAAGTTAATGTTGAAAGTTTCTATTTATTTCATAGAAATATAAAAGTACTTGACAGGAAAAAAGTACCTTGAGTACAAAAAGTGATTGAGGATGCCCATCTCTGTTTATAAGTTTCCTAATTTTTCAAATTCATTGCCATCAACTTGCTGAAACTTGACTTGATTGAAATGTTACAGCGATTTATAATGGAATGTTTTATTGTATAAAGAATTTCAGAATTTTTTAGCAAATAGTTTTGTATGAAATCAATTCTAAATGTACCTTGCGTCAAGTTATAAAATACATTTAATGCTTCACATTACCCGATAAAAATACTCTCAATTTTTTTACATGTCCTTTACACTGCTAATGGTTGATCACATTTCAATGTATTTAGAAATAGTCTGGTAAAATCAAAATATGGCCCTTGAAAACATTTCTGCAATTCCTTCGCTGCGTCTGTGACGCTGTTTTCTTTCTGTTAACTGAGATCAAGCAATGAAATCTTGCACATACATGGAGACACCTCACTGTAAGGTCGAAGAGTGACTAAATATACATACGCCAGTATCCGAATGTCTGTTCCATAACATCCTTCGATATTGTTATGGATTTGTGTTGAATCTTTTTCAGTTCGATTAGAATTACTCTGAACTTTTCAATGAATTTGTAACGAATTCTTTCAACTCTTCTACAATATCCCGGGATGCTCGGGTGAACGGTTTGAAGAGTTTCTGGAGTGTTTCAATGAATTATTCAAATTTTTTGAAAAGCACATATAGAATTCTTAATGAACTTTTGGAGAATTCTTCATGAACTCTTGCAGAATTCTTTATGAATTCTTCAAGACCTCTTTGCGAACTGTTTTGGGATTCTCTAAGAATTCTTTTGGACGAGAAAAAGAATTCCCCCAGCGATTCATTCTGAACTGACATTCCGGGGATTCTTTGAGAATTCTTTTTGAATTCTTTCGGACGAGTTATGGAGTTCTTCAAGAATTCATGTGGGATTCTTAAAGAATTCTTTCAGAACTCTTTTTGCTGTGTGGGATAGCTTAGATGAGGTCAGGATTGGGAATTCCACTACCACCCGGATCAGGTTCTAATTGGGAATCCAATTACTACCCTGATCAGATCCTGATTGGGAAATGTTTGGTCTTCCTGATCAGGACCTTGTCTTTTCCCTGCGTTACATTTTTGTCAGGCCCTGAACAAAAATCAGGTATGCCTGATCTGGACCTGATGTTTTCCATATCAAAATTTCTACTAGGGCTATGTTAAAATTGATACAAGAATCCTCGCATTACAGTCGGGAAAAATATATTTTCATTATGAGAAGTTCTGGCAAATCACAAGGCTCCCCTTGTGAAAAAAATTTCTCTGGGAATCTCTGAGAATTACTCTTTTATCCAGTGTTGCGATATTCCCCAATGTGGGAAATCGCAGCTTGGTCACGTGACTACATTTTGCACCAACACATGTGAGCACTCTTATCGGTGAACCGCTCACCTACAAGAATGCTCGCGTGTGTTAGTACGAAACCTAGTCACGTGAGTGAGCTGCGATTTCCCACATAGGGGAATATCGCAACACTGCTTTTATCGTTGAAGGTAGCAGATTCTGTGACCCTGTACCGGATGCTACACTGAGAAAAAAAAGTCACTACATCAAAGAAATACATTTTTTTTAATCTGACCCTCATTGAACTGAATACATGTCCTTTCAAACAATGATGATTCAATAGAAATAATGAATTCTTTCGTTAAATGAAAGATATTATTTTATTGAATTCAGTTTCCTCCAATCCAAGAAACATTTTATTGACACAAAGATTAATTCTTAGGATTAGTCAGACCGCGAAGTGCAAGGCATGATTCTAATTTCATTCAAAAACGATTGAAAATTCAATAACTTATTTCTTCAATTTTATTACGTCACGTTTTGTAGGAAAAGCTCGAATTTCCAATTCAAGGTGTACAAATTTGTTAATAACAACGTTTTCGAATCAATACTATACTGCTTGGAATGAAAGTAATATTTGGTAAGCATGATTTTGTATTTCTTCAAATCCACAGAATGATTTTTATATTCAAATGATTTCATTCATCGATATGAAAGTATGTGCAATTGATTCTAAAGAAAATTCAGTAAGATAAAGAAATGGATTTTCGAAATCACGTTACGTTTTAGTTACTTAGACGACTTTCGGTTGGTTCTCGCAAGGTGTAGTCACTTTCTCACAAGTTCTCTTTCGACAGTATGATTTGTATATAAAGAATTAATCACTCTGTCTTCTTAGTAAGTATTACTTCATCCAAATGAATATTTCTTTCAGATTATGGCATTGAATTACAGGTCCCGCATGGAGTGATAGGCACTATTCGCCTAACAGACGGCATGACTGAACGATCAATGAAGTCTCATTTGATCCAAAGTGCTCAGAATTCCAGGTTATCAACAGATTAAAGGAACACCAGAGTGGACTATGAAAGCTTCACAAGTGTGATAATTTTTTTTTACAGAAAAAATCTAATATTGTGCTCAATGACTTCTGAAACATCATTTATTGAATCAGGATGGAATTCACGAAGTCAAAAAAGAACATCTTGAAGTTGATGATTTATTTCGATGGATTGAAAATTTTCCTAATTGATTCAAAAACTTTCTTTTTTGAATGTTTCAGTGGTTTCATTCCTCCGAAGAAATAATTAATCGAATCAGAGTAGGTTCATTTTCACTGAAGAAAGGGTATTTGATTCAAAGAAATGTTTCTTCAGGCTCAAGAATTTCAGATTTGAATACATTGTCTGCATGAATACTCAGATTGATAAGTCCCATGAAATGATTTCATTGTCACTATTGGATGAATTAATTTCCTTGGCCGGAAGAAATATTCATTACGGTCATGACTTTTTTTTCTCAGTGTATCGAGTCCAGTTCTTCTGAGGATGTTTTTAAGTCGAGGCTGTTTATGCATCCGTTTGAACTGTTTGAAGTTTGAACTCGTCACATCTTTCTTTCATATCGCTTTGCCCTGGGTGGTTGTTTGGGCTGTCTTGCGAGTAGCGCAGTACATATTATTTATTATTTACTTTTCTTAATTCTCAATTTGTCAGATATGAGGGGCGGGGGAGGGAGCGCGATATAAGAGATGGGTATCTGTATGAGCGTTCGTCGTTTGAATAGTTGGTTGAGTGTTCTACGTTGAGTATGGGATATGCTATATGTAATTCTATACACGGAGAAAACAGAATTGAGAAAACTGTCATTATTTGTGGAAAATATTACCATAATGTCTAGAGTCCGAGCGTTAGTCTTGAACCAATAAGAAGATATGCAATTCGACTTTGAAAGTTTAATATTTGTGAATTCAATTTTGAGAGACGGGTCTTTCAAAAGTACCATACTGATGGCAAAAATAATAAAACATATATATCATTTATTCATAATAACATATATCGCTATCCGTAACGGTATGAATCAGAATGTATTATTTAAAACTTCACAACAACTTCAGTTGATTAAAGCAATACCAGTATGGCGTATTCTTTGATATCCCTAAAATCCGATTCAGTATGGGAAAAATGATTCATTTGTATTCAAAACATTATTCGATTTTACGGCGAATTATAAGCGTGCGTACGTAAACCATCTCCCGACGTTCGCCGATGATTTCCGAACGAACGAACGAACGAACGACCGAGAGTGTATCTACGCGGAAGTGAGACAGAAGATTTGCAAATAAACGAAAATTTACTCCTGTGCATCTTTATTATTGTCATCTGCAATTATGTTTTTACACTTATTTGTGATTTATTATATTGATAATATTATAAATGAGATGTGAAATCTATGTCCTAAATGAAAAACTTGAGGATAACTGTATACAACAACATAAATAAACATAATTTATATTCCATCGCTTGATTGAATAAAAATGTTCTCATGATTAATGGTGGTCATTGTCATTTCTTTTACCTCATTTATGTGGATATGTGTGTATATGTTTTTGTTTCTTCATCACATTCTCTATTTTGAATTCAACATACTACTTTTTCTGTTTGAACCTTCTTATTTGACAGCATTCTCGGATTGATAAAATTTTTATGCTGGTTCAATTTGAATTGTTTTTTGAAACGAAACGAAAATCCAATAGAACAGAATCTATTGAATAATTGACATATATATTTTCGGATCAGTTCTATTTAATAAAAGATATAATTCAAAAACTGCACTGAAAGATTCAAAACCTTAGCAGTCAAAAGTTTCGTTATTTGATTACTCATTACTTTCAATAAACGATTCAAACTTCAGAAACATCAATTCTCGTAATTTTTGTCATTGTTCAATTTCAGATTGATGAAGACTGCCTGAATAGAAAATTACGCTAGATGTCATTGAAACGACAATGAGGTTATATTTGAATCTTCCACAAGTGTCGTATAGAACCCATGTAAGAATTTGGTATACTAGATTTTTTGAATCAATGAAACACAAAAATTCCTTCATACAACTTTTGTATTGTAAGAGGTGTGATGAATACTCGCTACAATACTGTGGAAGTTCACTTTGCCGCCTTCCATTTGAATTCACTTCCATTAAGTGGCACAGTGGAGCGCTCCTATTATTCCAATTTTCTCACGAGTGGAGTCGAGATTGTTCAATTCGTATATAAACTGATCATTACATGCGTCACTATAACTTCATTCTTCTTGAGCTTATATATATGCACGATGTATACATCACATTTGCGCGTTGAGGAATTTTCTTGTGTTCCAGTTCATCATCATCATCATAGGAGCAGCACAGCCAAGCAGACAATCGTGAGAAGGGGGACCCCGTTATTGGAGATACACTTTGTTATATGGTATATAAAAAAATACCTTCCTGAATGATCAAAACTTCGTCTAATTGCAGTCCCAAGATGGCAAAATCCAGGGAGGACGGGAAGAGAGATGCCAAAAAAGCCGCCGTCACCCCCCCCCCCCTACTCTCATTCTAATGATTTTCTGATCAGCCGGATTGTTATCATAAAGCTATATCTCATACTTTTTGGAAATCGTTGTATTTACAGAAAAATTCCCATACTGTCTAGCAAATATATCACTTTAGTTGCTTGGAGTTTTCTTGTAGGGATCGACCGAAAATTTTTGCCGACAATGATTAAAATTGAAGTTGTGATTATTGGTTTCGAAAAAAACTTAGGACTGGACGTTTGAAGTGTAGACGAGCTCCTTAATAATCCAATTATCATACTTACAATCACATTTCATTGTAATTAACAAAATACTTGCGATTTTCGGTTTACAATTTCGGCCGACAAGCATTAGCCGAAAATTTAAACCGAAAATCGAAATTATTTCATTAATCACATTGATATGTGATCTTAAGTATGATAATTGCATTATTAAGGAGCTTATCTACACTTCCAACGTCCAATACCAAGTTTTTTTCGAAACCAATAATCAGAGCTTCAATTTTAGTCAGTTTCGGCAAAAAATTTCGGTCGATCTCTATTTTCTTGTGATGACGTGTACCAAAATTTGTTTTCCGTCATAGTAGAACATGCATGAATCATTGGAAAACGTGTTATAGAATTCTATTGGATTCTACTATGAGCAATTTTTTCCATTTATTATGGTATTTTTTGAAATAGGTACAGACGAACGCTCACACTCTATAGATTATGGTAAAATTTTCGACAAATTACATCATTTTTCTCATTACTGTTTTCTCCGTGTAGGACTGATTACCATGCGTCCTATATGGTTCCCATCGCGATTTTAGAATAAGAATTGAGTGATGACTCGCGATTTGGTGATCATTACGATGTTAATGAATTCGATTCTGAATGGGACTTATTACAATTTTGAAATGTCTGTCACCAAGTTACTGTTCTTCATAGTAACCGTTACCGTATACTTTTCTCCGTGTATGTTGTTTATAGTTCTGGAGCTCTTAGTTGTTTTATTACTAAACTATGTCATTTTTTTTATACTTTTTATTTTTCCCCGTCTTGTCCTAAGAGGCCTCTGCCCTAGAACATAATGAATGAATGGAATGGAAGTTTCTCTGAATTTCACTGAAAACCCCATAATTTCATTTAAAACCTCTGAAAAAAAATCGGCAAAACTCTTCAGCTGAGAAACATTCTATGGAAAACTCCCCATAAATATTCGGAAGTAATTAACACATACATGCGTTAGGAATTTTCGGTATTTTACCGGAAATTTACTGGAAGATGATAGTAAAAATCCTATAAAGTTTCAAATTTTTAGTTGAATTTATGGGTAATTTTATATAAATGTACCGGAAATCGATTTCCTATCCGATGATCGGCATTTTCCGGCTCCTGTGTATAGATAAATTCCGACCATTGCTTTCTCGTTTAGAGGGAAGCTTTGTGACCGTTTCGAGGAGCCGAAAATTTTTTTGTCTCGAAATTAAAAATCTCCTAGACCAAAATGTCCCTTAGAATTCGGGGAACAATTTTGTTACCGTGTCTGTCTGTCTGTCTGTGCCCAAACAGCACCCTATATTTCATGCATACCCACGTGAAAATTTCTTGCTTGCGCCAATACTGACGATGGAAAATAGATAGGCGCAATGCTGACATCCAAGGCTTGGGAATCTATATCGAGCCAACGTTGACTGACAAGTGGCATAATGTTGCACCAATGTTGGGAATCATAATTTCCAATGATCAATCCATCATTGGCTCAAGATTGTGCCAATCATGGTTCATCGTTGTCCCAATATCGTTTGGACAAAAGAAATTAACTTCATACGAACAATTTCATAGCACGGCTGAATATTAATCCAAACGTTGACAACGTTTAGAAGAAATGAGTACCCAATGCAGTGCCAAGCCTGGTCAAAGCTTGGCTCAGGCTAGCCACGATCATCAATTATACGTCTCCATACAAAAATTCCCGCGTCCAATGTCAAAGCGCCATCCTTCGGTATTGTTTCCAACGCTCGGTTCGGTTCTCGCAAGCGCTCAACGAACTATGCGGTTGATATATAAGCATCATATAACCTTCTGATTTGAAAATTGTTGTCTTCATCATAGGTCCTTCATCGAAGGAGAGATTTTAGCTGTGCAGACCCATGGACTCGTGGACATCAGAATTTGAATTATACTTGATGTAATTGATTTGTAAGGTAACCAGTAATCATTGAGTTATATTAAACTTATAAACACATCTTGTATTGGATTAATCAAATAAGTTTCTTCGTTTCAATGTATACAGAGATTCTCTGGCCCTGGTTGTATAAAATATTTCAGGTTCGGGCTGTACTTCTTAACATGTGTGGAGGGGAAGCAATCGATGTCGGGAATATATGACTCTGAATTTTTATTATATTTTTGCAATCGTTCAACATAGAGTTGAACATCGGCACAACATTGGCTCAACGTTGGCGCGGGATTGTCGCAACGTTGAATCAATTTTGGCCGAATATTGACTCAGTACTATTATAGTATTGACTCAAATTTAGCAGTCAACATCATTTATGTGTAATAAATGATGGTACCTCCTTTAAATGCATAAAACATCTGACCATTGGCAGACCATAAAGAAATTCGTCTATGAGTCTTGGTTCGTAATGAGTACAAGCATGATCCAATCTTGGATTTAGATCGAGCGACAAATTTTTTCAAGGGTTGCCAATGATGGCTGATTTGACTGCCATAATCGTACCAATGTTGGTCCGTGATTGGCAGAATACATCAATGGAGCCTGTAACGATGTTATCATTTCAAGCTTGCACCTTGCTAACCGCCAAGGCTCGGCCAATCTTCGTCAGTGTTGCGCCATTCTAGCGCCAATCGTCAATTTTCACCTGGGTATCTATACTATATATTTTTATACTTGAATATTTTATACATATGGTATGCATGTAAATAATATCGTATACATATTTTATAGATATACAAAATATTTTGTGCTGTGTGGGGTGTGGCTGTAGCCCCCCCTAAATTTCGTACGCGCATATCTCCCGTTCTGCTTATCCGATCGTTTCGAAATTTTTATCACAGTTGTGGACTAGGGTGATAGTGGTCCCATATAAGTTTCAACTTGATTCATTCAGAAGAATTGGGTGGATGAGAAGAACTGTGGACAATTTTTGTTTCGCGATTCACATTATTTAACAATATTTTGAAAGCGTGCCTTCCCCATGTCGGTATCATCCAAAAGCCATGAAGCTTATAGTATAATCAGTTTACGGGGGGTTAGTCGTATGGCGTGAATTTCAAACAAATCGGAATTGAAGGAAGAAAGTGGTAAGCACTAAGCGCCGAAACACAATTTGGAAATTTCGTAAACATCGTTAACATGCGGATAACTTCCGTTTCTATCATCCAATTGTCATGGAATTCCCCCTACAGCTTTATGCAGTGTTTTTATTTTGCGATCAGGCATGTTTCCGTTTCCTGTTATACGATTGCGATTAAATTTTCACCATCTGGTAATTGTGATCCAATAGTGTTCTTAACGGGATACCAGCGTACCATCCGGGTGAAGATTCTGTCTGTGAGATTTCTCCGAACTGAACTCATGAAACAGTCTGAAATTTTCAGGGAATATTCTTTAATACTTTACAGAAGAGAGAGGACGAAGAAGTGTAAAAAATTTATATATGTATAGTTTTTTCTAATAAAATGTATTATAAATTCAAAAGTCCCATCACAATTGACTGATTAAGAACGAGGATGCCGTGCGCCAATTGGCAGAGTTTTTTGCACAGCGTTGCTTATTTGGCCCCTTTTTTCCACTGAAAATTTCTATGAATATTTATGAATATCTCTGAAAACCCCTCCACTGAAAAGTTGTGAATTTTCAAAGATATTTAGAGAAATTATCTCACACTGTAGAAAATTCTTATGGGAAAGCTCCTATATATATGTATGTCAAGTAATTAGCGCATACATATGTTAGAAATTTTCCGAACTTGTTCGGAAATCTCCTGTGAAATGGTGGAAAAATCTCATAAAGTTTGGAATTTTCAGATAAATTTATGGGAAATTCCATACAAATATACCAGAAATTCATTTCCCAATCAGGGATTGGAATTTGCCGATCAACGTATACAGGAAAATTCTGATTATTTTTTAGAGTGGCACCAGGGTTATTTTTATCAAAATTTGCAAAAGACATTATTCGCAGTGCCTTGATGTGTTTCTGTATTTTGTTATTAATGCAAGAAGACAAAATGAATTGAAGATAAACGTTCCTCCCAGCGTTTTGAAATTATGAAGAAGAGACGATGGAACGATTTTAATCGTTCATTCGTCCCTGTAATCGCGTCAAGTCGTTGATACGAATGCTGCCATGCGCGGGGAATATACCAATAAAATTTACCCCATCCTTATTCTCTAGAGACGAGGGACATATTGTTTGGTTCAGTAATTCCTCACGTTATTTCCCGTGTTTGCTTTTTATCATTGTAAACTGATATATTGTTTGAGGAAAAGAGAAGAAAGAGAGAGACAAGTGAAGAGAAAGGGGGCAAGCAGTACAACCCCTCGATGTCGAAAGACTATACACCGTTTCCCGTTAACACTGTCTGCCTAGGACGGGAGATATAAAACGGGAAAAGGGAGAAAATGAAACAGAACTGTTGATACTGTGGCACTCGCTCTCTTTTTGGACTCATAAAGCGTAGAAAACCATCGAGGAGTTTAACTTCCTGAAAACAGCTCGAACGAGGTTCATTATTGTTTCCGTTATTTTGTATTTTTCACTTTATTCTCGACTCTCTTACGTGGTTCCGAAAAATAATGAGAACGATGAGAAATTCATCGAGAATTCTGGAAGAATTAGTACGTGTATCATGAATTGTATCAAAGATCATGTGCAATGATTAATTTTTGTTCTATGTACTTTGAATTGAGGTACGTAAGTACTAATACATCCCTGATTAAAAAAATCCATAGAATCTGACGAAATGAAATTTCATGGAATTTGGTTGGAACATTGTGCAAGATTTAATCAGAATCGCATCGAAAAAATACATTCATCTGATTAAATCTCACTGAAAATGGTTGAATAGAATTCTCTCAGAACATTGTTCAACATTCAACAAGATTGGGCCAGAATCAATGGGTTCGTTTAACCAGGGATGCTTTGAAAATAGAAAATTTAAAAGGGAAGTTACTACCCATGTGAAAATTTAGCGATTCCGCCAATGTTGACCACGGGTAATGGCTTGGACCGGGCGTGACAGCCAAGCATAGGGGATTTATATTGGGCCAACGTTGATTGACAATAGAGGTAATATCGTGCCTGTGTCGGCAATACAAAGATGGGAAGTGTTAGAACGGTGTTGGCGCAAATTTGTACCAGCATTGGTTTTATAGTGAAAGTTTTGTATCGGCCAACCATGGCAAGAACATTAAATCAACCCTACGCCAACATTGGCGATCTTTCAACACCGCTGCTCCAGGCATGAAAATTGACGCTCGTTAATTGGTGAGATGATGTTATCATTTCAGTCCTTGCTCAGGCTTTCTCCCAAGGCTCCACTAATGCTTGTCAGGGCTGGCTCAGGCTTGCGCCACTGGTAAATTTTTACATGGGTAGCAGTGTCGCTAAAGCTCCCTTCCCGATTTCAGGCCGAATTTCAACGGTTTCCTAAATAATCCAACGAAGTCTTTCTACCTTCTTTCCTTTCTTATTCACAACTTACTCGTTCTTTTCCCAGGGAAATATGAAATTTTTAAAAGCCATTTTAAAGGCTATTTCTATCAAAAGCCGATTATATGTTTCATCATATATCATATGTTCATATCATATTGTGATTATATCTTTACGTAAGCAGCTGCTTCATATATTTGATATTTGGATAGCTCAAAAGCGACTATAGCAATCATTTTCGTCTCTGCAGCTAAAAAATAGCTACCATAGCTGTCCAAATCCAAATTGGTTTCTTTTCGTGCATCAAGTTTATATTTACTCCTTAATGTTTCTAAGTCTTCCTCTCTTTCAGACAGTTGTCAATTGGAACATCAAATGGCGAGTGGAGCGAGTGTCCCAAAAATTGAAGAGTCCGAGCGAAGCGGGCATCACTTGGAATATCGAATGACGAGCGGAGACGACGTCTCCAAATTTGCAAAGTTTCAGCGAAGGGAGCATCGTTTAGAATATTAAATTGCACCATGGATTATTTGATGAATCTTTCCATCTCAATCAGATAAGTTTCCCAATAGAAATCCCTGTGAAAAGGCCAACTGAATGTGGTTGCATCTTATCCAACTAGAACCGGCCTTTTGTTCAAATTGGGCCACCATAGGCCCTATTTTGACCCAAGGCCGTGCCTGAGATGCCAAAGATGACATTTCTAGCTGGGTACTTGAAAACTTGACTGAAATTTAGTCTTTTCCATTGTTTCGGCATTTGTTTGCGGTGTTTACTTCCAGCTAGAACAGGGCTAGTTTTGACTGTATCTTCCCAACCAGAAATTTACAACACGCGCAGAACTGTACCAGTAATGGCCAAGACTGGCAGGGTCTGGCATTTGTCTGGGATGATAACGCTTTCCTGTATCATAGATTTAGTACTACACTGTAAAAAAAAACTGGAAATTGGAAACTGAACTGGACTGGAATTTCCTGCTATACTGGATATGGAATATACATGTATGTACTGTTTTGTTTGTTGTTTTAAAATTTAGAATTGAACTAAAAATTTCAAAATTTCACTCAAAATTTGAATTTTGTACTGGAAGATGATTTGAGGAATTTTTTGATGATTTTAAAAAAAATTTTGCTAATTTTATTTACAATTTATAGTTAATCAAAAATAAAAAAAAAAAAAAACAAAAAAAAAAAAAAAATTTATAAAAAAAACAAAAAAAAAATACTGGTAATTAACTGCAATACAGGTTTATACTGCAATTCTCAGGTTTTGTTTTGGAATTTTCAGTTAATATGCAATGAATTATATTGGTTTTGAACAGCAATTTTTCAGGTTTTGTGTGATGGTTTTTTGTTTGCTATGCAACGGAATTTAATCACTGTTGCACTGAAATTTTTTTCCACTTCTGGACTTTTCGTCATTTTCTGGCAGGAAAATTTTCAAAATATTATAAAAAAATCTTGATTGATTTGATTAATAAATTAAATAATAATATATGAAATTGATATATGAGGTTTTTTTTCCAAGACTATCCCTCTTGTGTTCTCTATATATAGATATGTAGTAATATGTAAAGCTGCCTTCCAACATGTCGCGCTATAGCTCATCGGTTAGTCTTTAGGTTTCAGTTGGTAGGCAGGTAGAAAAGTGTGGAGTTCAAATCCTGTTAGGTGTTAGTGAGTTTCCATCCATCCAAATGAATGAACAAAAAAAAGTTCATCAATCTGGAACACAAGGAGGACAAAAAAACAAAATTGACGCAATTTTTTTTTTTTCCAATTTTTTTTATTATATTTTTTTCCAGTATGTCCTGGAAAAAAAAAAAAGCCAGTACTGAAAAAAAAAGTACCGAGGCTCAGAAAAAAGAAGAATTTTTTGTTGAATGGAATAACGTTTGTTTGCAATTTGAATTTTTGCAGTAATAATATGCTTTTTTTTTTACACATACAGGTTAATGACTTCCAGTACATGTACTGGAATTTTCCGGTGAAATTTTTTTACAGTGTAATACTATTATTCGCAATCGGTGCAGTGCCTGTACTGGATCAGTACCTGGCCGACATTGAGCTCATAGTACTGATTCCGTATGTGTTCACCAAGTGTTGGAGACTCAATACTGGCGATGTATTGCACCTGTTATCAACATTCGCATAATTCTGAAATTAAGTTTTACTTTTTCCTTTGATGCTTTACTCATTTACAAGGATTGTAACACCGTTTTAAGAAAAGATTCAGGGTGTCGAGCAGTTGGGAATTCCAACGGAATTCTGCAATCACAAATTCAAGTTGAACGGAATGCCCAATTGGAAAAGACAGAAATTCCCGGACTAGACACCCTCAGATTTGAGACGAACCAGTTTTATGCCAAGTTTACTCCTAGAATAGTGTAACCGGCGTCGTAAATAACTAGAATATTTCTACTAGGGTACACGGAAAGAATTGATTAGCTGTGTGATGGACAACCATTTTTTTAGCTCCAATAGTTAAATCTCAGTTCATGTTGCTAAGGAATTAGCTGTCCTGTGGGTGCTAAAATATTCAGCTGACACAACTCAAAATTCCTTTCCATGAACCGGATCTCATCGAAAAGTATGCAATCTTTTCACTGAGCCCTTAGAAAAATTTAATCCATCCTGACCAAAATACTTCATTTGTGCACCAATTTTTTGGAGGAAATATTGAGCGTTTTGGTCAAAATGGCGTAAATTTTCCTAAGGGAGTCCCAGTTGATTCGATTTCAGTGGATTTTCTAATTTGTTTCCAAAACTACTAGCAGTTCTCTGATTCACATGGAAATCTACACTCAAAAGTTTTCAAAGTTACTGATTCCAAATGTGGAATTAGGTTTTCGAAATTCAAAATGGCCGATCTAATAAGGCGGTCATTGAGTTGAAAAGTTTTTGGATTGATTGGAAATATCACACTCAGGGATTGGCGGATATGGCGGATATAGCGGACGTTTATCTAAAAAATCCTTAGATTCATTGAAGAATATCTATTCCGAAGTTTTTGAGATTGCCGATTATAAATCTGGAGTAATATATAAGATATAAGAAATTCCAAATAGCAGATCTAATATAATGAACGTTGAATTGGAAAATTTCTAGCTTCATTTGAAACTCTTTACTCGTGGGTTTTCCGGGGTGCTGCTTATAAAAATCTTGAAAATCTGCAGTTAGATTTTTGAAATTGGTGATAGGGAATCTGAGACAAATTCACACAAATTCTGGAAATAGCTGGAGAACGGCATTTTTGGAAAATTGATGTACACGGAAAAAGAAAATAACTGTGACAGTTACTTACTTTTTTAGCACCCTTTTGTTACCGCTGTACACGGAGAGAAATGTATTTAGAAAATTTAGAAATCCAAATAAATTTCGATTTTTACCATCACAGCCGGCGATGATTATGAGTTATGTTTTAAGTTATTGTTTGATTTTTCCGAATAGTGCTAGTTTACGAATGAAATGGTAATCTTTCCAAATAAATTTCCCTCCGTGTAGCTAGAATGATTGCATCTGTAGCTATTTTTTAGCTACTGGAGTAAGAAATCGTAACTGTAGCTGCACAGGTTTTGTGGTTGATTGTTGGATGGCCAAATAATTTGGATATTGAATTTTCGCTACGGCAGCTACATTTCTTGGTGCTACGGCTACATGAGTAGCTGTGTCAGCTGAAAAATAGCTCCCCTAGCTAATTTTTAGCTATCCAAATAATAGCTAATTATTTTTTTTCGTCTGAAGGATTTCTGAATGCAATTCAATCCGATAAAAAGAAAAGTAATCCATGAACGCAATGTTGATAATAAATGAATGAATGATTGAATAGCTCAACAAGAAATGCGAAAATTTAATTATCATTTTCATCGGAATCATGATCATCACGTGTTGCTTCATATGGTGCTTCAATACTCTCTAAATTTCTTGGAGTGAAAATCCACTCCCAAAGAGTAAAAATACTGCAAGTCCAACAAGAGTGAGATCCCACTCCTATAGAGTGAGTTTTCACTCCATAGGAGTCAGTTTCCACTCTCTTGGAGTGAGGATTTCACTTCTACACGGGAAAAAATAATTCACTATGGTAGCTAGGAATTAGCTGTGGTAGTTATTTCGTGTATTTGATATTCGGATAGCGGAAAAAATGGCTGAAACAGTTGGATTTTAGCTCCTATGGCAATAAATTTTGTTGCCACTGTTAAAAAATAGCTACCGCAGGTAATTTTTAGCTATTCAACAAATATCAACCACATCATTTTTTTCCATGCATAAAGAAGTGAAATTTCACTCTTCAAACCGGGTTGAACCTTCACTCTGTTGGAGTAAAAAGTCACTCCTTAGAAATTGAATCTCTTCCAGAACTTGCAGTATTTTCACTCTTCAAGGGTGAATTTTTCATTCCAAGGAATTTAGAGAGTAGATTCTTCATCCAAATTGTCAAATCTATTCAGATCGTCTATTTCCCCCCCCCCCTTTTTCACTTATCCCGAGAAAAAAGGTGAGATCTAATGAGATCTAAGTAGACCTCATCAGAGCTAAATTTTGGCAAAAATCTCTACAAATATTTCCATATCTACTCACATCTGAACATCTCAGCTTAGGCAACAATCTTCAGAGTTTTTTGATATCCACTCACGCCCCAAAATTCAAATTTTGCTAGGAATTTGAAAAAAATATAGGAAAATGTGGATCTCCGTAGATTTTTTTGCCAAAATTTAGATCTGAAGGGATCGACATATATCTCAAGAGATCTACCTAGATCTCAGTAGATCTGATCTTTTCTTCTCGCGATCGTACAGTTCTTCCCCGTACACCACACAGTTCGGAAGGAATTTATAATACCTTCATTTGGGCCTACAAGAATTCGAAATGAACTCATTATGCACTTGTTTCTGAAATGTTCAGGTTATTAGATTGTATGTACATTGTGAACATGATTCACACTCAATTCATAATATTTTCAACACATTTTTCCATTTTTTGATCAACTGAGATAAAACGCGTAAACATTGTCCTATTGCAATTTTCACTTCGTTTGTAACGTGCATTCAAAAGCGCAGCGCATTCTATGCGCAGCGTTTTTTCTCAACAATTGAGGAGCGAATTGATCATAGATTATGTACCAATGAGACATTCAGCGGAATATAGCGGGATATGTAACTTTTTACATCGGTTCTCAATGTACACTGAGAAAAATGTTTAGTTGTAGCAACTAAAAAAAATATTTTCATGTAAACTCGGAAAAATGATGGAGCGAACTAAATCTTCAACTAAGTCCATATAGTTGCTACAACTATATTAATTCAGTCAACACTTTTAAGTTGTAGTAACAAAAATTTGACGGTTCAAATTTCTCATACTTTATTGTTACGTTGACTTAAAAAATTCTCAGTTGTACTTCACGTTGGAATTTGTGACTACCAAAAAAAATTAGTCAGAATAACTAAAATACTTTGTTTGGACGCACTATGCTTTATATTTGCTACTATCAAAGAAATTCAGTTGTGGTAATCAAATTTTATAGTCAGAATGACTAAATCCATTCCTTTGAACGAACTGTTCTTCTATATTTGCTACGCTCAAAAAAATGAATGAAAAAATACCACTCAAATAATTCTTTTTCATTCAAATTTCATCCCTTTTTCGTAAAGTGCGGAAGAAATGAAAATTTTGAAATATTTGTTGATAAAATACGTCCTTGGGATTGCACCCTAATATTGATGAATTCTCATTCAGTCGTTTTGCTGAAATATTATTGGATGAATTTGAGAAATTGTCAGGATTTAGAAAATTTGTCGTGCAATATTGCTCAACCATTAAAGAATAGAAATTCATATCCAGAGTGTAATCCCAAGCATATATTTTATCATGACATATTTTAAGTTGTTATTTCTGACACATTTTACGAAAACATTGAAAACAATTTGTATGCATTGGCCATTATTTGACGTGGATTCAAAATCCTACCAAAGAAAGTTAAAATAAGTACATTTTATTCTTCTCGTTTCATTGTATTTTATTCAAATATACTTTGAAACAATCATAAAAATAGAAAAAGATGTCATAATTCATACTTGTCATAGTGATAGGAACATAATGGTTTGCAAAAACCGCATACGTACAAAATCAGGTACATATTACGTAAATCTCATCACTTACATTAGGATAAGGTACATATGGCATTCAATAATGACTCATATCTTCAAGATTATGCAACTCTAGACTCGCACTATAAGATCGTGCCACAGTGTAATCGAATATATATACTTTAAATCCAATGCAAAAAATGATTTGAAGCACAATTCAACAGCAGAGGTGATGTTTTGGTACTTGTACTTTACTTTCTCAATAATCACATAGACAGCTTCTATCTTTTCAGCAGGATCTCCGACCGCGATGATGAAGGGTTGAGATGTGTAACTGTGTTTTTGCGATTCTTCCGTGCGGTCTTCTAAGCTTTTTTCCAAAACACTCATACGCTAAAACAGTTATATTATAAATGTTAACCATCTTTCCATAGCATATATATCGTTTGATTATAAAATTTTCCATACAGAAAATAAATAAGATGTTTCACACAAATTTACATCCATTATTCTTAAATATATTCTTCTCGCTTACGTAAAAATTGATATTGTCAACCCTGGTTAAAAGAATCCATTGAATCCGACGAATGAAATTCAATGAGATTTGGTCAGAACATTGTCCAAGTTTAATCGTAATTTAGTGAGATTGGGCCAGATTCAACGAGATTCACATGAAAGTTCTGACCAAGTCTCATTGAAAAATCACCGGTGAGATTTGGTCAGAACATTGTCCACGTTTAATCGTAATTTAATGAGAATTGGTCGGAATCAATGGGTTCTTTTAACCAGGGAACCTAGAATGGGAATTATTGGATCTAGCCCTCCTGCCGGTATTGATAGGAATATTTCACGATCAATTTGTTGTCCTAAATCAATATCATTTATATTCAACAAGAAGAACATTCCTAATGTATTTGAATTTCAAGGTCATCAAATTTTTCAACAACTCTATTTGAATATAAACTCTCTTAAATATAACCTATCACATGTATAATATATTTGGAACACAAACAAATACTCAGACAGATATTTGAAAGAGTTGACAGTTTGTTGGAAAAATTTTATGAATAAACTTGCTAGGAACTGTACATTCTATGAACAGTCAGACATATTAAAAAATTTCAAAATCATTCAAATATATACGAAAGGCGAAAAAGGAGAACTTCAATAATCGTAATCTAAATTTTACTGTTTAAATAATATATGGATTATTTTTCCGTATTTTCAACAACTTTCTAGAATTCAAGGATGTAATGACTTTTGATAGAATATTCAATAATTATAAAAGAATACAACTTACGTGTAAAATCATCCACTGAATGTTCCAGGCCCCATTCCTTTAACAGGTTGCTGACAAAAGGATCCATCACAATTTCCTTTCATGAAAATTCAGCACTTGCATATACGATAAAACGTTGTAGATTTTCAACTTGCTGTCGTAATATTATCTGCAAGTTTCACGAAGAAAGAATAACCAAGAGTAACTACGCCGAGTAACACGTCAACGCGCACGAACAAGATTCGGTAGTGTTTTGTTTGCAATGCGTCGCTATGAACAACAAACCGCAAAGACTCTTGGGAACATTGGTACTGTAACCGACAAAATTTTTCAATGATATGCTCGAATCCCAATTTTCTTTTACACAATTCCAGCATTCGTATAGGATAAAACGTTCCAGGTTTTCAACTTGATGTTGTATTAATGTTGTTTGTGTGTTGGACTAAGAAGAATAATCAAGAATAACAAGATCCGGTAGTGTTTTGTTCACAACGCCACGCTATGAAATAAATGAAAAGACGGACTGCAATAACTCCTAGGAACGTTCGATACTGTAACCAGGGGGCATGAACTCCATTAGAAAATTTTCAGGTTGATTTCAGTATAGAAGAAATTGATTTGTCAATTGTCTCTGAGAGAAATTATTTTTTATACGCTGTCATATTTCAGTAAGTTTTTATTGTGAAGTACAAAATAACATGAACTAATAAAATTAGTTGATGGTACTTATAAGTTTTAGTTTCAGAAACCAAACTATTTAACTAAAAAATGTTTCATTCCATCAACTAAAATTTGTATTTCTCATCACTGCAATACATTTGTGCATGCAAATAATTGTGTATAGTTAGATAATTATAGTATCATTAACTAAAATCTACAACTGAATTATTTATAGTTGTGACAACTAATTATCTTTTGTTGCTCTAACTTCTTCAACAGTATTCCGAACAATCAAAATTGTTGCAGCAACTATTATGGAACAACTAAAAATTTTTCAGTTGTACCGATTGATCATTTTTCTCAGTGTATTTGTTCATAATTATGCGCACTATTTGTTACAAATAATGATGTGAAAAATGTATGATGAATAATGTATTATGAATAATCTATGATATGAAAATACTCTATACATACTTCACAGAACAACATGTGTTTTGATTTAAATCAGTCAGTCAATTATCCAAGCAATTATTTTATATTAAACCAGTACTAGATTTGTCGCTCGTATCCCTGCGTAAAAAAATCTGATTACAACCGATTAACTACATTTAATTCGCATTCATCCGGATTTTGCATCGGAAATTTCTTAATATCCGGTTCCTTATTCCAGGGTCACTTTTCAATATAATTTATTCTCATTGATTCTTATTCATCGTGGTTAAGACATTTCAGGTGGACGATTACTTCTCGTTATCACCGATTTGTTCATCCGGAATTTGGATCGGGATAAAACCGGTTTATACAGATTTTAATCAGATTTTCTAAGCAGGGATTAGCTGGCACATAACTCATCAAAAAAGGCTAAGGTACAAAAGGCAAGCCGTTTTCAGGCACGAATTTCAAAAGTACAACTATTACTGTACCCAACCCACTACTTCAAAACACCCAAATGAAATTTTTCGTTTGCCAAATTTTGGCGACATTTTTAGCACCTTCTCCCACTGTGGGGCTATGTAGAATGATTAAGAAACATCTTATTCGTCATGTTCATCATTGGATTGTGCTTGAAAAGATTATTCGGATAAATAAACGAACTTGACAATACCTTTGATACGCAGTTGAACAATGCATTTGAAAATACTCAATCTTCAAACGTTTTCCAAGGAATAAAGAGGTGTAGTTGGGAAGAGAGAAGTTTCATTGTGATGATGTTTCAAGTGTTTGTACACGACACTAATGCGCACACGCTTGTCACATGGTGTACGACACGTGTCCAGACATTAAGCTCGCGTCGTGGAGCAAACAATGAATTAAATCTCACTTTACGCATTGCTTTTCAGCATGGAACCAGCTGCTGGGGTATCCGAGATCTTCGTTCCGTATGAGATTCAAAGATTTTTCAATCCTGAATATTTATGTACTCTCTGAATCGTCGAAAGTGAGTTCCAAGGAAACTACCGGATTATCCTTGGGTGTAAATACAAACATAATTATGATAGAATAAGTAATTTAAATAAAGCAAAATACAAAGTAAATTCTTATTTCCCTGGTGTTCTCTGGAATAGAGTTTGGGAATTCAACGAGCGTCTCATTCATTTGCCATTTGCTATGTTCACTGAAGCAAAAGCAGCCACTTCATTTAAGAAAAGGCGTCGGATGGTATGTCGTACAAGTATGGGGTTGAAATGAACGGTGACGGCAGAGGAGTTAAGAGGGAGAGTAGATAACGAACGGTGAGGGGTGAGGTGCAGTTTCATAATGATGAGAAGGCCCACCGGCTCACCTAATATCGAGGTGAGGTGAGGTGAAGGAGAATAGGGAAGGAGACGTGAAAACTTCTTCTAATGCTTGTACGAGGTTGTCGCTTTCCGGTGAAGATTGACATGATCCGACCGTGGTGTACATTAAGATGAAGACTGTTGTACTACTCCTCTTTCGAGATTCGTCGTCTGCCAGTAGTCTGTCCGTCCATCGTCCTTTATCAGTCGAGCTTTGTATAGCTTTGGAGTTATACGTGACACTTTGAAGCTCGATGGTAGGGGCCTCGGTTCTCTCTCTCTCTCTCTCTCTCTATCTCTTGACTCGTCCTTTGTCTTTGTGCAACGAGATAGTGTTGGAGCAGAGGAGGAAAGAGGAAAGAAAGCGAGAGAATTATCGGTTCATCTTTATTCCTCGTTCGGTTGGTAGAGGAATAGGGGCATTAGAGGAGAAATAAAAAACGAAAGAAGGTAAGAAACACGGTGAAAGGTTCTCCTGGATTGGCTTGGCTGAGGACGAAACGAGGGACGACATGACGCATTCCTATTGGTTGCCACCGAACCCATACTCGTCATTCATTCGCTATCCCATTCGTTGAAACCAACCCATCACCACCACCCCTATGTCTCCGGTAGCTCACCCCTAGACACGTCGCACTCTGTGTGACTTCCAATGCGTTCCACCGCTGCCTCGCATCACCGGTAGTTTTCACCTTTTCGGAATGTATCGCGAATAAATATCTTCGTAATAAGCGTGAACATCTGTGACATGGGTTCTTCACAAGAACGGAAAACAGGAGGTGTGTCAAATTTATTAGGCACTCATCTTTATAAATGTGGTTCGTAAGGTGCGGAGTACCTGTTACGTACAGCCGTAAAAGAACTTTTTGTATCTCTTTTATCAATTATCCGACGTTTTCAGTATTTGTTTGCCTCTACATTTTGTATAATTCGGTTCATGCATTTGTAATTTTGTTTCCATTTCACCGATCTTTTTTCATATCATTTGATTCGTTCACGATTCGATAGAGCAATAGCATTTCCAGTGAATTCAAATTCTTCGTTTTATTGTTGAAAGTTTTTCTTTGGATCGATTTAATATACGAGAATCGAATGTTGGAAGGATGGAAGAAGAATTACTTATTCCAGTAAACACTTTGGTCCGGTCCTTCGATTTCAGGAATTCAAATGATCTGTTACGTTCAAATACACTGTGTTCACGAGGGTAGAATTGAAATTCATTTAAAAATCGAGTAGAACCTAGAAAACCAATTCAGTACGAAGATTCGATGAACTTTTGATTGATGATCAAAATATTTCATGAGTAAGCAGAATTCTCATGCAATCTCATTGAAATTTTGTAAGGGATGATTCGAATTGAGTTTGAATTTCATTGCGGTAAAAGATGTTTTAAGGACGAATGTTGGATTTCTTCATTTACTGATATAATCCCTGATGTTTATAAGAACAAAAATTAAACAATCATTGAAACAACTCATCAATGTTTTTTATACTGGCGTTTAATGATTTTTAATCGTAATTGTAAGGAATATTATCAGATATTTGATCGATGTCAATCTAAAAACAAACAAAAAAGGATCGTATTCCATAAAAAGTGTCTAGTTTTCATAGATTTTTATAAAATTGTGATAAAAATTCGATATATTTTTCATAGAATGAGGTCGACATCACAAAGAAGGCTTGTCGATGTTTGAAAACACTAATCTTTCCCGATGATGATGTTTTATATAAAAAACATATAATTTTTATAGATTTCAATGAAAATTCGATACTTTTTGTATACGAAAGGATCGATCTTTCTCATAGATCTCCGTCCCTAGTTTGAAAACGTCTCTCATTTCTAGTATGAAGATCTGAAAGATGAAGCCATTGGATGGAATCTTGAATCATGAAACAACTAAAATTGTATAAAAAGGCAGAAATAAACAAGGATGTCTCTAATTGAAAATAAATGACAGAAACGTATACTAGCAAGTTTTCCTTTGATATGAAGCAATACTTCTATACATTTGAGAAAATACTGCAGGAAAAGATAGAATTTCTCTGTATAAAAATAAAAACATTCATGATGAAGTCATGGAGAACTTAATTCCGGTTTCAGAAATGGAATAAGTTGTTCCACAACGTTGATGAAGTAGCGTTCATCGGTACTGGATAACAAATTTTAAATCAGTAAAAAGAATGCGCCTCGCACAGAGGAAAAAAGTTTGGCTCACCTAGCTAAAAATTCGCTGCCACAGCTAATTGGATTGCTGAGAGAGCAACATGATTGACCAAAGTAGCAGAATTTTCAGTATTATGTACAGAATAGCAAACAAATTTTGTTGGAGGAGCAAACATTTTTTGCTGCCACAGTTGAAAAATTTGTTGTCGTAGCTAAAAAAAATTGCTGTGATAGCAGAGGGATTGCTGTGATAGCAAAAAATTTGCTGCCCCAGTAAAAGGTACTCAGCAAAATCAGGTTTCGCTGTCATAGCCAATTCTTTTTCTCCGTGTATGAGTGGCATTTCAATTATTTTTCAATGAGCCCAAAACTTGGTCAGCAAATAATTGCTTCATGGTTTTGGAAGAACTTTGGAGGGGTTTTGCCATGAAGGAAAAAAATTCAATTCGACAGCGAAATCTGATTTCGCTGGATATATTTGTTGCCGTGACAACAATCTATTTTTGCCATCATAGCAATCGTTTCAGCTGTGACAGCAAAAAATGATGCCAACTCCTCCAGGTACATTTGTTTGTTATTGTATATATATTAAATGAAATTTTGCTGCCTCAGCGAATAACTGGCTGTTCCAGGAAAAAGTGAGACAGCCAAATCACGTTTTGCTATCCCAGCGAAATTTGTTTTCTCCTCGTACCTGAAGCGCTTAAAGAAAAATCGCTGAAGGACCGCAATATTTGGTGAGCTAAAAAACAAATTGGTCGTGACGGTAAAATAAAATTTCGCAGTCACAGTCAATTTTTAGTTTCCCGTGTAATCCTTCTTTCCTTTATTGTATGAAGATGAAAGGAAATTACAAAGAATGTGAATGAACGATAAATAACCTCTTTTGGATTTTTAAGTAAATTGGAGATCACATTGAACGATTTATGAATAATAATAATGATTATTATTATGATAGTTAATGCAACAAATCTTACGCAAATGGTTGGATTTGAACAAAATTTGATATAGAATGTTTTCTCGGTGTACTGTTAAGCACAATTCGATCGCCCTGAACGTGCGTTACCATCGTTGATGGATTATCATTTCTTACTTCTCACGCACTTCGGAACAACGCTTTGCCGCAAGCGAAATTCTTCTTTCGATAAAACAATAGACCGCCCGAGAGAACGAAGTGCACAACGGAAGTCACGTGGGGCCTTACATTTTAAATAGAGGGAATTGCAATTCCTGCAACAGGAAGTCTGATTATAACAATTCATTCATGTATTCAATAGAATAAACAAAAAGATTTTTCTTCCTCATAAAAAATTGACCTCTTTTTTTCATACATAATTGTTCATAGAACAATACATTTTCATTTGAGTTTGAAAATATGGGTAGTTCAATGTTTTGATGGAGCAATAACAGATGAACAAATAAATGAAAAGAAAAAGAATTGTACGAATCCGAACGGAGTATTAAAATAAAAAATACATCAATCAATTCCTTATGCCGAAGAAAACATTCCTTTGAGGTATGTGAATTTCTTTTGGGTCCAGCAAAGCATCTACTACACCGTCATCAACATTGTGGTGAATTCCACCTCCTGATTGTGGGAAAATTATTCCGTTGGCGGCAAAGTTTTGACATTACTTTGGTATTATAAAACATATTCCTTTTCTCACCAAAAATCGACAATTTTTCTCCAATGTTGAGAAATTATTCTGCCCTCGAATTGTTGCACGAAGAGAAAAAAATTTAATTTCGCTGGGCATCTTTTGTTCGGATAGCAAATGTTTTGTTGAGGCGGGAATCTGTTTGCTATCACAACAATCCTGTTAGCTATTACAGTAATTTTTCAGCTGTGAAAGCGAAAAATATTGACTGTCCCAGCTGAATTTGCTGGCTATTCCATATATAATGCTGAAAATCTCGCTTCCACAGCAAATTATTCGCTAATGCAGCTAAATCATTAGTTGACATAGCAAATTATTTGCAACTTCAGGAAAAAATTTGCTATTTTTTACTTTCTTCTTGTGAATTCTCCGAGAAGTGGGAGAAACGATCAAAAGCTCATGGTGTGAAAATCCCCATCCATGGAAGAACTTTGCTATCACTATATTTTGGGAGAAAAATTTCTCAATTATTTGTCAGAATATATGCGGTGATTAATTTTGTTTTCATTGTGCGCCTCAAAGTATTACAATTTATAACACTTGTGGAATTGCCAAATTTAGTATATTTTCTTTTCTAATCAAATAATTAGGAAATTTTCAACCAAAAATTGGGGACAGGAACATTTTTTCATGGATGGGAAATTTTTCGCCTTGATTTGGTAGACTTCTCATTTGTAGGGGATTCAACGCCCAAAGGGTACACTGTGAACAATATGGAGAGTTTTTCCTGGAACATGTCAGCGTTGACAAATGGCCTGATATTGGCAAGGTTGTATCTGCCAGACTTCAGCAGAAACAATTGTTGTTCCCTCACCTGCACTTGAATCGTCTGTTTTCGGCCCTCCTTTGAGGAATGGAGTGAACATGGGGGGACTGAGGCCCATGCGGAAAAATTTGTTAATTTATATATAATTTATACACCGGGTGTTTCAAAATGCACTGAAAAAAAAACTTCACAGACGTTATTCTATAGTCAAAATGCAATAATTTCCGGTATTAAAAAAATTTTTTTCGAGACTTAGTTTTTATGATATGAGCATTTTTGGATTTTTTTCTTTCAAATCCAAATCACTCGAAAGCACTGTGCGGTACATACTTGAACCTAACACCATTCGCCAGTTAGGAAACGGCGGATTTTTAGAAAAAAATTGAACTATCCTGGCATTCTTTCTTTGAGATTTCAATTTGGTGGATTCTGATTGTCTGAAAGCCAAAAAATTTCAAATCATTATAACTTTGAATTGAAAGATGATACAATGCTTTCAATTTTTTTCCAGAAATCCGCCGTTGTTCAACTTGCCGAATGGTCACGCTAAGTGCTATCGCAAAATATTTATATCTCAAAAGCTTGGCCTCAAAAAAAAATTTTAACACGGGAAATCCTTGCATTTTGCCTGCAGGATATGCCTGCGAAGTACTTTCAATGAACTCTGAAACACCCGGTATAAATTCAATACAATTTATATATAAGTCTTATATGAATTATATACAATTTTGAACATTTTTTAACAAGGAGAGCGGAAGGAAAGTACTCACTTTCCTTCTGCTTTGAAATACATATATGGAATGTCAATCATCTGTTGCACAATCTACACAAAAGTATATAGGAAACTCATTCTTTCCTCGCAGGTGTGCGGAAAAATAGTTTCTTCACCACTCGCCTTCGGTTCGGGGAAACAAATTTTCACGGTTGATATACTCTTCTATTCAGGGTGATCAATGGCATTTGTCAATTGGCATTAATTTGGCCAGTATTAACTGTTCTGACAAGCTTAAAATGCCAAAATTCTACCATAGCAAGCGCACATAAATCAGCAGTACATTGTACAAAATAATTGTGAAATTTGCCCCTGCAAAATGGTGGTAGAAAAATTCTTTCGAACATGGAGAATTCCTCGCCAATATTTGGTGGACCTTTTCTTGATTCGTAGAGGATCCAACGCCTAACGAGCAAAATTGTCCCTAGGAATGAGAAAAAATCTCTAATTTTTGACAAACAAACAATATTCCCATGATCAGGGGATGCAATTCATTATTGGTGGGAGGAAAAACTCTTCACACGTAAAAGAGTAATTAAATGTAAGATGGACAACTATATTTCAGCTCCTTTAGTTGAATTTTAGCTGCTGGGACAAAATTCTTAGCTTCATTCGCTAAATTTTGGTCAATCCCGACTGGAAATTGTCATCGGGTTGACCCAACATATGATAAGGACCTAACAAGGTCATCCGAAATGAGGCATACCTGTTACAGTCCTGATCAGGATTAGGTGTGGATGCCCCACGTATAAATAAGCTCATTTGGTCCTAGTCAGGATTTCCTCAGATTATCCTAAAAGGCTGAAGTGGGTTTTCCTCGCTGTATCCTCATTGGGACCTCGTTAGTTCATCCTCAGATCATGAAGATAGTTTAATAAACTGAATAAAAAAATGTACAGTCTTGATTGTAGACTGTACACTCTTTGATTCAACACATTTTCCTCAAATTAGAAGGTAAATCTCGAAGGATTCTCAACTGCCTTGCTAAAAATGGCCCTTGCTCCAAATTGGACCATCAAAGGCCCTAACTTGACCCAGATCGCGCCAAGTTGGCCCAAAGCAGGGCCTGAGAAGACAAAATGTCACGTTTTTAGCTGAGTGTGCCTATTTTTAAATTCAATCTGTTCATTTCAAATACATTACCTACTTCTCAAAACTGTTGACTATTTTGTTCAATCTATCCCTAACGTATTGAAACCAAATTTTATCGAATCAATTCACTGATGTTCAATCTGTTTGATGTCTCTTTAATCTTTTGATTTTGCTTTGGATTTCCTGCTCATATCCTAATTTCAAGTTATTTTGGAGGTTTCTGTATGGAATTCCTCATGAAAGCCCGATTAGTCTCTCCTGATGAGGTCCTTATAATAGTGAAGCGTGACATGACTTGTCAGGTCCTGATAAGGTTGCCTTATCAGGACCTGAGCTGGATCAAGGTTTACCTGATCAGGTCCATGGGGTAAATTTCCAGTCGGGATGGTGCTGAGAAAGTAACTGTTCTGTGGGTGCTCAAATATTTTGCTGTAATGTTGATGTAAATGTTATACTGGCCCGGTGGCTGTAAACAGCTGTTATAACTCTGATGCCTGGTTAGCTTTGGCGATTCTGGATCTGCCAGTACTTGTAACTCTGGCAACAGTATTGAGCGAGGATCGGTCCAAGTTCTCTTTTCTTTACGGGTTTGAGAAGGTATTTTGTTTTTTGCATATTCAATCTTCTAAAACAGAAAGGACAAGTACCCCGTCCACGGAGAAATCATTTCGAAAGAAAATTTCACAATAATTTTTTAATGCACTAAACAACATTTTGATAAAGAGAAGAACGTGTCAGAATAATATGATACTGCAAAAAAAAAAAAAATTGTATTCCCAAGTGAAAATCGAGATAACATCTTCGACACGGATTTGGCATGATTTTTGCTGTTGCTCTTCCGCATTCTTCACCAAAAGTAAAGAGCTAACTTTTCTTTGGTAGAAAAAGTAAGGCTGACGCGCAGACTTATCGAAGAGAAGGAGATCAACAGGCATGAAGCAGCGTTTGGTTACATAGGATTTGAACACGTAATAGAGCACTGGTAACAGCAGCGGTAGCAGTCGCTCTCGCAGCAATAGCTGAAGTAGGATCAGCGGCCCTAGCAGCGATAGAAGTGGTAATAGCGGTAAAAGCAACAGTCCGAGCACCAAAGGCGCCTTTGAATAGGAAGAAATCCGATGTGATGGGTGATGTTGGGAACGGCGGTGGTGGTGGCGGTGGCAGTGATTGTAATAGTAGTGGTAATGTTGGAAGGCGTGCATCGCTGATTTGCCTTTGCTCCGCCCCACATTGCTCCGCCTAAACTCCCCAATGAGTTGGTTAACTAGACTGGGTGGTGTGGCCGGGGTTTGTTCTCTTCTCTCATCGTCGATCCTCGGGTTGTTGCTACTTTCATCCCTTTCCATTCTCCCTTTCTTCTCCCTTCTCTTCGCTCTTCCCGTCTGGTCTACACCCTTCTTTGGTTTCTCTTGCAAACTTTCGTTTCAGCATCGGCGTCGTCTTGCCGGCGGGCACCGCATCGCACAAACACAAATCTTTCATCTTATAATCGAACATACGACTCGAATATATATCCGATGACTGTCCTTATTTTTCTTCATCTCCCTCATCTTCTTCTCCTCCTTGGGTACAACGATATGTGACTTTCTTCGTAATTGATCGAATCATAATGATACGCTCGTTAGAATGAAAAATAGTGCGTCGAGGGATTCGAAGGTTTGACGGTTCGATTGTTGAATAGTGAAATATTTTGTGCATTATTGAGGATTGATTAGGATGAAGAAGACAACGACCAGTCATCGCCCCGTCAACGAGTGATTCAAAAGTGATTCAAGCAGAAAAACTGCTAAAAGTGTTCTACAAAAACTCGACAAGTGAATTTATTTATCGCTGAAATGATCGTGATGAGAAATACCCGATGATAATTCCATTAAATGAATTGTAATTCGTCGAATGAACTATGATATCGCGAGAGGAATCGAGTTTGATGAAAGGGAGGATTCGTCGGTTCGGTGAAACTCGTTTGATTCGAAAAAAATGTCAGGAGAGGGTCGTTCGTGATCCGTTTGAAATATTTCGAAATTTGAAAGAACTGTGCGATAGTTTATCGTAAATTGATGTGCTAATATCGGATTGTATGTTTGTCATTGAAAATGTATTGCTGTAACGCCGAAGAGAAAATCCTTCATTTATGTTGAGGAATATTCAAGAAGAGGAGGAAGACGAAGGAAGAAAAAGGAAATCTGGAATCCAGTCGTCCTGTTTTCTTCGATTTTGTTTGATGAAAAGGGGCCGTTTTCTTCGTGTTAATTCGTCACGTGCCTCGTAAGTAAAGAGAAACAGATTTTTTGGAATCACTTGAATGTATTTAGAATCGAATGGAAGATAGAGTTTGAGTTATCGTATTTGTGTCGTAGTGTGTTATCAACGAGTTGTCACAAACGATGCTCGGTTTGTTCAAAATACTTCATGTAATTAGGGTATAACCTTTTGATATTTATCATGTCTCCGATACACGCAAAAAATAGAATACGCTGTAACAGCGGGATGTCATTTGGCTGTCTCACTTTTCGTTGCAGCAGCGAATTCTCTTGCTAACGTAGGAAATAATGTGCTACGTCGGCCAATTATTTAGCTGTAGCAACGGATAATTTGCCATGGAAGTAACGGTTTCAGTACTGCCGGGGGAGTCGATATTTTTTGTTGTTATAGCTCTAACAACATGGCTGTGATAACAAATAGATCGTTGGCACGGCAAAAGTTTTGCTATTCGATTCAAAAACCAATTCACGGAAAAAAATGAATGGTCGAAACACCTCATCAAATCAAATTCATATATTCGCTTGCCAAAAATAATGATTATTTCATCTAAATAGTCAGTTAAGACACCTAATTTCACACCCAAGGTGGACTACTCATTTTATTTGCGTGTTATTCCATTTCAAATCCGATTCTAAAAGCATTTTCACTTGTTTTTTATTTTGTGAAAGTAAAAAATTTACTTCAGTAATATTAAAATAGTTGGGAAATTTTGATTTTAGTTTCAAAAATTATATTCCACGGGAACAAAAATTCCACTTCAATGAAAATCCAAAGAATAGTTGTTAAAAGACCATGTTCATCGTAAGGTGACCTTCCGTGAAGTTCAAAACAGCGCTTGTTTAATTGAATTCATTGAACTCCCGTATACCGAAATCATCATTTTGTGGCTCTCACCTCCGTGCACGGAAAGAATAATTTAGCTGCAGCAGCTAAATGGCTAGCACAGACACGGACAGCCATTAAATTAGCTCCTGCAGCTAAATTTTAGCTGTTTTGGCAAAAAAATTTGCATTTGTAGCTAATTTATTTGCGGTGGTAGCTAAAATTTAGCTGCGGGAGCTAATTCAATGGCTGTCCGTGTCTGTGCTAGCCATTCAGCTGCTGCAGCTAAATTATTCTTTCCGTGTGATATAGCAGCTACAACAGGATATATCAAACAGCAGCGCTGCTTTTGAATTCATTATCGCGACAATGTAATTAATTCAACAGCTTTGTTTCTTTTCTGTGTACATATGAAATTGATTTCAATTTTTTTTTTCACGTGAATGAGAAAAGACAAAGGTCATTTCACAATCTGATCAAACAGCTACCTTTGTGCAAAAATGACGTTCACGAAATGTGAGAAAAATGTTTATCGAAGCGTGGTCCGCGCTCATGGACTCTTTCCGCACTGAGAGAGTTAATTACTATCACTGACAACATATTTTCATGTTTGAAGAAATCCATTCTCTAAAAAATATGTATCCTTGACACAAGGATATGATTCTTGAATAGAAGCAAATATTTCCTTGATTCAAGAAGATTTCTCTTGGGCCTACAACATGTCAGCTGTTAATCAGGAATATCTATTCTTAAAAATATTCAAGAATACATTTTCTTGGATTTGGTAATTATTTTTCTCAGTGCGGCAGAAAGTGCGATGAGTGTGCATAGAAAGGCGAGCTGTTATCGTTAATTCGTCGGAATAGCAACTGAGACAGCAAAATGTCTTACTTTTTGCTGAAAAAGCGATTCTTTTGCTGGTGTAGCATATATGGTTTGCTATGCCAGCTAATTATTTAGCCATAGAAAACAGATTCAACTGGGGAATTCAACATTTTTTGCTGTGACAGCTACCAAGATTCTTGTGATAACAAATAGATTGTTGACACAGCAAAATATATGCTCCACCACTAAAACGTGATGATATTCCGCTGTCACAAAGAATTTTTTTCTCCGGGCAACTACCGTAGGAGAAATTACTTATTAAGCAGTACAAAAAGGACGATTTCTTTGAGGTCTTACTTATTGTTGTACCTCACTTCTATCGCTGCTATCGCTGAATAAATTACAGTTGTAACAATTTATTGACTGCTACATCAAGAATTTGTACACGGAAAGACAGGGTCTATCAATATTTAGAAAAATGACTGTCAGTTTAGGGAAAACGAGGATCGCTGGAAAATATTCGTAATAAATCTACTAAAAATTCGTAGTCGATGTGTTAACAATTGATAGTTTCAATGTGAAAAATACCAATGAAACTATCAACCGTTAATATTTTGACTACGAATTTTTTTCAGCGATCCCCTTTTGCCCTAAGTTGACAGTCATTTTTCTAAATGTCGATAAATTCTTTCTAAGTATTGATAGACCCGGTCTTTCCGTGTAGCTTTAATAGTATAATTTTGGTGATTGATATCCAACTATGATATTTTGTTGCTGATAGCTATATTTTTCGCTGTCATAACTGAGAGAACAGCTGTTGCTGGCATGTAAAAATAGATTCTGTAGCTAATTTTTGTCTATCCAAATATTGACAAATTATTTTTTTTTCAATGTAGACTATGATAACAGTGATTCCTGCACTAGAAAAAACTAAACATTCGCAGAATTTTGACAACGCACTTGCAAAGGTCTGGTATTTCTCTACACGGAGAAAGATGCGGGTCAAAAATATAGTAATCCTCAATAAGAATTTGAGAATATTGCTCAAAACGTAAGAAAATCTTTCTCAAAACAAAGATGAAAGGGTCCACGTTTTTTGTTGAACTTCACTTGAAGAGGAATGAAAAATTATCAACACTTCCCTGGTAAAAAAAATTCCTCTGAAAATTTCACTGAATTTCACTGCACAAATCTGAATCTCATTCATAAACTGAAGAATTCTGAAAAAAAACCTGAGATAATCTGAAAAACTTTGAAAACTTATGAAGATTTTTTCAAATTCTGAAAAATTCTGAAAAACTCTCACTTATCGTGCACGTTTTTTTACTGACAATTTCTTTGAATATCTATGAATGTCTTCTTTGAGAAACTGAATTTCTCTGAAAATCTCTAAAACTCTCTGATAAATTATCCGATAACACCTCTGAGATCTTCTGAAAATCTCTGAAAATTTCAGTACTTCTCAGTGAAATTCTTTCCACCAGGGGTAACAAACAATAGGAAAAAATATGAATTTTGCAAAAGTCGCGGATGAAATTTCACAAACTGAATAATAAAATTTGAAATTTTGTGACTAGAGTGATTGAACCAAAAAAAAATAATTCCCTGATATTTGGATAGCTAAAAATTAGCTGCGAGAGTTATTTCTCAACCACAACAACGAGAAATGTAGCTGCCACAGCAGAAACATCACAGCTAAATTATTTCACTGTCCATCACAAAACCTGTGCTGCTGGGAGCTAATGAATAGCTGTGAATAGTGCTGTGAATATTTGAGCCATAAAAGCAAAATAATAAAGTGAGTAGCTCGCATAACGAATTCTGTCCTTCGCGTAAAGAGTTCATAAGGTAAAGAACTGTAATATTTTCCACAAGAGTTCTCCTTCGAGTTGAAAAATGCTGACAATTTGTTGTTCTTCCGAGAAAGGAAAAAAATTCACTGTCACAACGAAATCTGGTTCCGATTGGTACCTTCTGCTGGAACAATAAACTTTTTGCTATCCCAACAATCATATTAGCTATGATAGTGATTTTTCAGCTGTAACAGCAAAAACTGCCGACTTCCCCAGCTAAATCCTTGTGCTATTTTATGCATAATACTGAAAGTTTTGCTGCCTCAGCGAACAATTCGTGGTGTCAGTAAAAAGTGAGATAGCCAAATTACACCTTGCATTCCCAGCGAATTGTTTAATTTCTTAAACACACTTAATACACATTTCAAAGATGTTCTACGCAAATTTTTAGACGCGAGCTCACCGAGACGTTCACGTGCTCCACGTACTCTCTTTACTCCAGTTTTTTCCAAATCCCTGCTGTATTTTGCAATTGTCAAGCACGTATCATTATTCTTTGACTTGACGGAGAAAATAAAATTGACTGGGAAAACAAAATATGATGTGGGTGTCTCATTTTTCGCTAAGACAAGGATTGTTTTGCTAACATAGCAAATAATTTCCTACACGGAGAAAAAAGGTCTGCTAAAAAGTACCATACTTTATAGTGTTCGAGCATCAGTCTTGTCCAGATCAAATTATTTACGTGAAAATACCTCTAAAAGTACCATACTGGCTTGGACTTTCCTAAAGAAGTATACTCCCAATAAACACACACACGTTATTTCAACGTTGAAAGAACGTTAGACTGTCAAACGGACGTCAGTCGTTGATTTCATAACGTTGATTTTTAGTTGAAATTTGATGGGGAAATAGACGATCAGAAATTACGTTTTGATGACGTGTAATTTAGACTAATATCCAAAAATAACCATCAAACGACGTCCTCAAAAATCGTGTTTTCAACGGGTTTGAATCACGCGTTTAAAATGTGTTTACAACACCTTGTGTTTGAACTTCAATTGAAGATATTCTGCTAAAAATGTCGAACGAAACCAAACAATGGTTAAAATTTCAACAAAGAGCAAGATAGTAAATAGTGTGGCATACTTTCTAAATTCTGTCATACTCAGAAATACTATTGTTCTCGATATTGAATGAAAAGTTTCCAAAATAATTTGTTGGATTCAATTCACGTTTTAGAACCATCATTAGGATACGTCAATATTTGACGTCTTTAAAACGATGTTCAAACCGTTGATATGACGTTATTTTATGGTTGAAAAACACGTGATCTGCCGCGACATTTTTACGTTGAATCAACGCAAGAATATTACTAATTCACAAAAATTCAGTGGTTATTGACTGTTTTTGACGTTTTTGAAACGTGCGTGTGTTTACTGGGCTACTTTTATAGATATTTTCATGTAAATAATTTGATCTGAACAAGACTGACGCTCGAACACTATAAAGTATGGTACTTTTTAGTAGATCTTCAGTACACAGAGATTTTGTTGTTACGTTACTGAAAATTTTATTGATATAACTGAAAATTCAGTCATTGTACTGGAATTTTCAAGTTTGAGATGATGTACTGAGATTTTGTTGTGATTTTACGAAAAATTAAAAATTGGAATTTAGAAAAAACCTAATCGTTGGTATACTGAATTATACACTTTTTAACTGCAATTCTCAGTTTTTGTGATGGAATTTCCAGTTACTATGTGCAATTGAAATATACAGGTTTTGCTGCAATTTTTTCGTGTGATGGAATTTTCCAGTTGCTATGCGCAACGGAATTTAATCACTGTTGCACTGAAATTTTTTCTTTTTACTTGGACTTCGTTTTCTGGCAGGAAAATTTCAAGTCTTTTATATTAAAATTTCTGATTTGAGATTTTGAATAATAATCGTAATTGTAGCCAATGAAATTGATATATGAGGTTTTTCCAAGACTTATCGCTGGCCCTTCCAACATGTCGCGCTATAGCTCATCGGTTAGGTCTTAGTCTTCAGTTGGGCAGGCAGAAAAAAAGTGTGGGTTCAAATGTTAGGTAGACATGAGAGTCTTTCGTCCATCCAAATGAATCAAAAAAAGTTTCTCAATCATCTTGACACACAGGACTGCAAAAAAATCACTTGCGGAGCAATTTTTTCAATTTTTCATGGATTTTTCAGCATTAATTTTCCAGTACATGTCCTGGAACAGAAATTTCCAGTTTTGATGCGGAAATTCCATAACGTTTCCACTGAATTTACAGTGTTTTTTCTCCGTGTACCTAATATATAATACATATGTTATCTTTTGGAATTTTGTGCTGTCTGGACGGTTAATTATTTTAGCCGTAGCTGCGAATTATTTGCTGACTTTCTATTATTACATATAGAATCGCAAACAAATTCAACTGGAGGAGTAACAGTCAAAACGTGGCTGTCATAGCAAAAAAAAAGTATTCAACGAAATTAGATTCCGCTGCCGCGGTAAATTCTTTTCCTTCCGGACGTCTCAGTTATTCCTATCCTTGTGATGTTTCTACAGAATCACATTGATTCACTCATGAAAAATTTCCAATGAATAATCAGCGTGAAGAAACCTTATGTTTTACAAATTAAATTCAACGATTCTCACACGAGGAGAAAGAAAGTTCACCCTAACAGAGAAAACTGATTGCACTGTAAAAGCAATTTCTTTGCCGTCGTAACAATCTTATCAGCGATAACAGCGAGTTTTGAGCTACCACAACAAAAACATGCAAAAACTACTGCAGTTAAACTGTAGAAGTCTTGTTTTACTGTAACAGAAAATTTTTAAACATAAAATATTTGATTAATATCTGACACTGAACGTCATTCAAATTTGATTCAATTATTCGTAACGAAAAAACAGATTCATATTCCGTTACGGTTGATCGTCAAGAATCTTTCTCTCCTCATCACTTTCGTTAGCCCTATCTTTTCTCTTAGGGCGAAGCAATCGAATAATCCGTTTATTTCAATCGTTCAACGAATTCTACGTAACGCATCAAAGCGTCATGATTACCCCGATAATCCTCGGATATAAAATTGTCTGCTTAGCAATCATCTTTACCGTTCGACAGCTGATTATTATGTCTGCTTTGATAAAGCGATTTGCCAAAGTGAAAAAGAGACGGTAATCCGATATAAATGGAGTTGAATGAACGTCAGCATAATTAGCCAGATTCCGTACGAGTGAGTAGAATGAAAATTACAACCTTTTCTCCGCTCAGACGGTCAGAAATCAATGGATTAAAATGATAGCGTATCTAGGTTCGGGGATCTCGCGTTTGGGCTAAGATGCGTTGAATGATACAAATTTGAGGATTTTGTAGGATCTTATATTTATCTTCACGGAGTCTGAGAATATGGCACGAGAAATAACAGTTATAAATGGTGCTTCATCCAATTTTGTTTGTGATACTTTATGGAAAAGACGCACATTTTTTGCTGGGTGTGAGCAAATCATTCGTGATCTCAGAAAATTATTCTCCCGTTAAAACTATTAAATTAGCTGGAGTTATAAATTATTCGCAAAGGGAACTAGATTTCAGGAATTTAACATAGGATTAGCATTGCCAACCGATAGATATTCCAAGATTTCGTATTGGAGGTTCCGTTTAATAGTATCTCAAGATTCGTGGATCAATGGGAGAAAATCCGTTAGTTGGTAACACTGCACAGGATAGGATAGAAACTTTGGTGTTGGTAGTTGAATTGTTTTGCTTACACAACAAAAAAAGATGTCGTTACAGTGGAAAATTTGCTATTTCAACAAAGTATCAAATTCCCCGTCGCAACAAAGTTCTTTTCCTAGTGTATACCAGCCCTATGGTGAAATTTGTTGCCTTTGCTTCGATTTTGAGACTTCTTTTTCGTGGAACTGTTGCAGTATAGAAAATTGCAACTTATTACAGGAATTATTATACACGAAGAAAAGGAAATTCGCTGGCACAGCGAAATGTGATCTGGCTATCTTACTTTTTGCTAGAACAGTGAACCTTTCGCTAACGTAACAAATCATTTAAGCTTCTTTAGCTTCGATAGCAAAATTTTTAGCTTCATCAACTAAATTTTAGCTGAATGTTGCTGAGAAATTAGATTTCCTGTGGGTTCTAGATTATTTACCTACAACAGCTAGAATTTAGTTAATGCAGATAAAAATTGCCATAATGGCAAAAAATTTCTTACCCCACACGGAAAAGAATAATTAGTTATTATTTGGATAGCCAAAAATTAACTACGGGAGCTCTGTTTCAGCTTTCACAGTTACTCACTTAGCGGTAACAGCAAGGAATGTAACTGCCACAACGAAAATTCCACAGCTCAATTATTTGGCCATACAAATATCAACTACAAAACCTGTGCGATCACAGCTAAGATTTTCCAGTGTGGTAGCTAATAAATAGCTATAGCAGTGAAAAAAAGGAAGGTGAAACAGTGAGTAGCTGCTACAGGTATTTATTTTTTCTGCGTGGAGCAAAAGATACTCAGCGCACGGGAAAAATAATTTAGCTGCAGCAGCTAAATGGCTAGCACAGACACGGACAGCCATTAAATTAGCTCCACCGCAAATAAATTAGCTACAAATGCAATTTTTTTTGCTATAGCAGCTAAAATTCAGCTGCAGAAGCTAATTTAATGGCTGTCCATGTCCGTGCTAGCCACTTAGGTGCTGCAGCTAAATTATTTTTCCCGTGCGAAATCAGATCTGATTTCGCCATCATAATGAATTTGTTCTCCACGTAACAGTGTAAAGTTGACTATTTCGATAATTTTGTTCCCAAAACATTTCCGCTAGTTCTCGTTTATCATTGTGGATTATGATATCGCCCACGAATTCCACCATTATCTCAACTATCGGATTTGTTTCTCGGTGTTTATCATCGATCCGACAGCAACCCGATAACGCAAGACCTATCGAAATATCATGTTCCAACCAGCATGTGAAATATTTTCGTACTTCCCAAAAATTCTATGCAGATACGAAACATTTCTCCTTCTTATAAAACAATGTAAGGGAATCGCGAGTGAAATATTTGTTGTGATAAAAACTCCGATCGAAGGGTGAACATCCTTTCACGTTGATAAAAACAAAAATTCAAAAAACTGCGAAAAAAAACAAACTCATAGGTTTATACATGCCTATGGAAGGCCTGTTCGCGTTGAATACGTGCAATTCAATACATTTGACGAGGTTACGGTGATTTCAGGAGATAGAGAAACGAAATATCAGGCTACAACACGTACTTCTAGCTTTTAAAGAAAAATGCATTAGGTAAATGACAATGATAGCAATCAACCGAACTATCATCATTCATTCAACGTTCATCACACATTTTTTAGTTCCATGAACATTTCCAGCATTCTTTTTACAGATTTTATGATACAAATTATTGATGTTCCGAAATATGAATATAGTAACTCTGATAATACAGCATAGCTTGGCGCAACGCCGAGTGCCAAATCTTGGCAATCTCTAAAATTGTTGGAGTGGTATTTCACTCTTTAGCCAGTCAAAAGTGAGCTTGTCAAAATTTCGAGTGAAATTTCCACTCCTTTAGAATGATAATCTAAGGTTTGAGGTTATAAAATCAAAGCCACTCCAATTCTAGAGTGAATTTTTCAGTCTAAAAGAGTGGGAAACGGACTGGCTCACTTCTGAGACTTATTGGAGTGAAACAAGTGATTTTTCACTCTTCCAGATTTAGAGAGTATGTAGAGTTCATATTGATCCTAACATGATAAATTTTTGTACCATTATTAGTGATAATTAGTGAATAGGTTTTTTCAATCTACGATTATCTCAGCATTCATTTGAGCCTGACGCAAGCTGTGACCAATTGAGGGTCCGGATGCAAAAACTCGCCGAGCGTATATTTTCAGTTCACTTTTCATCATGATCTGGTATTCCACCAAATGGCTACTGGATTCATATCGATTGTAAATGACACGAAAATTGTACTAACAGAATAATGGAAATTCTGGTATGATCTGATTCGCTAGGGAGACACGGCTTTTGGAACGCTCAGCGAGTCTTTGCATCCGGACCCTCAATTCTTGACCCAACTGTTACTTACTCTACTGTGGGTTAATGTTGTCATTTCACAGTTGTACCATCCTAAGGCCAATGCTCAATTTTTATTTGAGATATTATTCTAATAAATCCTGGCAAAAACGTTGTGTTTGATTGGTAATATTCGCACAGGGTTCATCTATCGGTACAATGATGGTGTATCATTCGGTTATTGATTATAACCCGTACAGAAATTTACCATTGGCGCTAGCATGGCGCAACACTGAAATGATAACATCATTTTATGATTTATCAATGTGTTTTTCCAATGGAGCCCAATCATTGGTGCAGAAATGGCAATGAAATAGACCATCATTGGCGAACAATAGAAAAATTTGTTTATCAATGGATCAGCAGTAAGAGCTCTCTCGTGTAACCTGTAACAAAGAACGATTGACTGTTATTTTAGAGCATTATTAGAGTCTTACATATTCTTTGTATCCATCTCTCACGACTCGCGAAAAACAATCGATTAGTAACTTAGTTAGCAATTCAGCCATCAAAAGTTAAAATTAAGGAGCATGCCGATATTGAGCCATGCTATTGCCAATGATCGATGCTGCATCGAAAAGTAATTTTTATCCAGACTAGACCAAAGTTTGTGGCAATATTCGATCACGTTACAAATGATCCTCACTTTTAATAGAATCTATCGTTCGGTCTATGTTGGACCAAGGATAAGCCTAGCGAGCACCAAGCCTGGCGGAATTGTCAATCAATGGTAGGCTGACAACCGAAATTCGTTGAACACCGATGTTGGTGCAACATTATATTTATTGTTAATTAACATTGAATATTTATAGGTTGCCAAGTCTTGCCTGTCAACTATTGTCAGCATTGGCGGAACCTAAAAATTTTTATATGGCACGTTACATCAGATGGAAGGTTCTGATGACAATCGAGCGTACACTGAGAAAAATTATCTATCATAAATGACTAGACTCGCTAGGATATTGAGGATATACTTGCATTTTAAGGTTATATACCAAACGTTTTCTTCAAAAGTACCAGACTTTCTATTATAAAATGTTATTATTCTACCATTAACTCACAGAAAGTCTGGTAATTTTGAAGAGAATGTTTGGTATATAACTTAATTTATGTATCATAGACAATTTTTCTCCCTGTAACAATCTTCTTTAGAATTCCATCAGGATCCAACAGGAGATGATCATTCAACGATAACCGTACACTGGCCCATTATTGAATGCGTTCACATTGTTGGGTTCCCTTTATGGATAATTCTTCTCGCAAATTCAAAAAATAAAACGCTGTATCGATATGATAACTTCTGATGTAGCAAGCGCTTTGTCGATCCGACGGAAGTCTGTTACCAATCTAAGATTTTCAACTCGTCGCGGTGTCTTTTATCAACACTCCATACGATATCTGCAGAGTTTGAAATGGCGATAGGATAGGAGTTTTCTTGTTTTTTTATCGTATTTATCATATTTTATACAATTTCATCGTGAATTCTATTGTTCCTGTGGAAACCACAAATTGCCTCACGTTTACCGGGTGACATGCGGAGACTGAGAAAACCTTGTGCATAATTTCTTCTGGATAATTTCCAAATACAATTTTCTACAAATCTGTTTAGAAACTGATTCTCTCTTCGACTATTCAACCCAAAGGTAAACACGATCGATCTTCCCTATTCTTCCTAACTCAATCGTAATATCCCAACGGATCGAATAAAATCAGTTATTATTGACACCCCAACATGTAGTCCTGATGAATCGATTGTTTAGCTACAGCATACTTTTTAGATTACGCGTTAGTATTGTATACGCGGCTATGGTTCGTTCGACAGGCTGAAAATCGAGAAAGAAAAAAGTATGAAGCAAGACAAAGATGAGGTTACAACCTTTGATACATGGTTATATAAATGGACGTTGCATGTCTTGAAGTATGTTTGCGCAGAGTTTGAAGAGCCTTGTAACACCAAAGCCTTGTAATGCGTTCTTCTGCCATAGGTGTTTCCCCTACCCTTTTTCTATCTTTGTTTCCCTCTCGGTGTGTCTCGTTCTTTCTCTTCGCCATCGAGGTCCCTTTTTTTTGTTAAGTTGAACGAAACACTGCGTAACATGCATAACATACGCACATAAAAAATACATAACAGGACGTTCGACCCTTTTTTCGACCCACCCTCCTCCTCCAGCCCATTTTTTACGAAGCGTACGTACTTGAAGAGTTGCTGCCGCTTTAGGTACCTTCACCTTTACTACCTTACAAGTACCCACTCTTCCTCTCTTGCTCTTTGCCGAGTGAAAATGCACGTAACTCAGATCTATTTTAATTTAGGGACGCACGCAATATAGTGGAAGCACTTCTTGAGTGAAAATGAACTCGTGAACGCGCGGCACTTCTTGCGGGGCATTGGTATTAGTAGTTCCTATAGGTTCGTGTATGGGTAGGTCTCGAAAGGCTGTCTCAAATCCTTGAAAATAATATAATGGCTTTATCGTCGATGAGCGCTGTGTTTATAAAACAGTACAGTACCGACTAATTGTACGTTAATTTCCAATGGTACTACTGAAACACTCTCGTTCGAGGGATTATACTCAGGGATAATGGGGCTAACTATGAATTCTATTGTGCTCGTACCTGGTGGATTTCCCATACGTCAAATTGGCCCATTATTGTATGGAAATTTAACCGTTTACGCAAATTGTTTCTCTATTTTTCTATATTTTTATCATCGTAAAATGCCTATGTTCTCATTTTGCAACAACGTTTGTGTAGTATTATTTTCATTACAACGAAGAGAGTTTTACAAATTAGGAACAAGAGTGAGTTTTGCGATCAAAGACAATTAGACACCCCTGTGATTAATGTTCAAAATAAAATTCATGAACGCGTGAAGACGGAAATGTCAAATTTGTCAGTGAACACTACAAACTTGCGTCTGACGAATTTACAATTGTGGACTACACAAGGAGGAGAAAGAAGAAGAAGAAGAAGAAAGAAGAATATTAAAAAGCAAAACCACGTGGATTAGCATACTTATCGGGCAAGCTGGTGTATCTTTTATTCGCCAACCGGCTGATGTTGTTAATAAAAAACGAGATTCAGGGGCTGTGACATTAATTGCAAGACTTGCGGTTGAAGTATGGGAGTGCGACTCGGAACCGACTCGGAGATATCATTTTATTGGTTGATCCCGCTGAGTTTATTGCAACCTCTGTAGTATTCAAGGGGTTCAATTAACGAACTTTTCTTTCAGGTGGAAACATATGTACGGAATAAGTTGAGTGAGAATACGGAAACAAAAAACAAATCCCAAGTACATTGATAACATTTATTCGACACAGACCGACGTTGCTACTAACACATTGCGCTGTGGTAAATAATTAACAAGATTCAGTGTTTTTATGTATCCTCAAAGGATAATAAAAAATTGAAAAGAAGGGAAGAAAAGTGATCTAAAATTTCAACGAAATGACGCCACGTCGTACCGAACTTTATTCTCATCTTTTCCTTTCATTCCTCTCCCGTCTTTCGATTTCCTACATGCCCCGTTTGTGTTGAAGTCTTGGCACTGCATTATTACGCTACTTGATTTCGCATCAAGCTACAGCTGTCTCCGATTATTCACTATATAAAATTCCATAGGTTATATCCCGGTTCAAAAGGGGACCGTGTACCCACCGTCCTTCGCTAATATTTGAGAAGGCCCACAGCGAGTAATCTTGGACCAGTTCTTCACGTTCACGAGATCTCTTTTTTTTGTATGGGAGGCTGTGTTGTTGGTTCAGAATTTTTTTTTTAATTGTGAGGAATGAAAAGTCCTGTCAAGAATAAAAAAGTAATAAGATTAAATATATTTATTCAGAAAAAAAAAAAAAAATCAATATGTGGAAAGAAATATGAGTTTGAAGGTTGGGTGAAAGAATGTTTAAACAAATGTACAACAAATACAATATGGGAGCGGACTCATTCAATTGAGACCTTTAATCGAGCATGGAAACAATACTCGGAAGATAATACACGTAAGAATTTTGTTCTTTTGAGGATCTCGTGGCAAGCGTTACATCGACAATGTCACATTTATCTAAACCAACCATAATTCTTTGCACACTTTATTGCAACCCGCGTATCTTTATCGTGTATTATTTATCGAGTTCGCGAACAGACCGTAGGCATGCAATGTCCCCTGCGCGTTCATCATTTTTAATGAAGATTATCAAAAATTTTATGAAAGTCATTCAACGTACGCCCACGACTGGGTGACACAGTCACTTACACGACAATGCACTCGAGAAGCTAATTTTTTAAAGAGCACAGCAAGGGGGTGCGAACAGGGAACAACCCTCTCTCTATATGTATACATGCATGTATGCTAACTATCTTCTTTTTCCTTGCTCACTCTCAATCGTGCACGCAACCTCATGGAAGGAAGAGCTCGGTAGCTGGGTCGTATTTCTCGCCCTCCAACAAGATACCAACCACCTTCGACCCCATCCACGTTTAAACGTATACACGTACGAGTTAAGACGCGTGTGTGAGTTTTCACACAAATTCATCTGGATAAGAACCCGCGTATAACCGTCTTAACACCGACTACTAGGCCGAACGTGTGGCGTAACACTGAATTGCAAGCGCTTGTTATCTGGCTAACCATCACCTTCTACCGATCCTTGCCCTCAAAGACTGGACATAAAATGAGGGAGAGACGAACAAAGGAATACGCGAGACGGTCGAAAGAAATCTAGGAATTCACAGAATATTAGAAAATCCAAACTCATTAATAATTCTCTTTTCATTTCACTCGGTATATAAATTTATATTACATTCATTCCACGCATTCCACTTTCAACGATACGGATTCGATACCAACGAACGTGTTGAGGAAAAAATTACTACGTCTTCCTTGACATTTGTCTTTTTCACTGAATTAAATCGAATTTTCGTCGGTGTTTGTGAGACGTTTTAAATCGTGCCAGTTACAAGGGGTGCGATAAATCAAGATAAAGTTATGATAAACAAATTAGTCGGGTTGGACTATCCTCCCTTTCTTACTCGCTTGCCGTTGTTACTGTCTATCGTATATCTCCCTATAAATTATCAGCAAGCAAGCTTGAACACCTCGCGTCTAACTGCTATTTGGTAGCCTCGACTCGAATGGTATTAGGTATACATGTAAATGCTTGGATTGAGGGTTAGAGGAAATTGGAGGGGTGACTCGAAATGAATGTACAATTTCCTGTTGATCTAGCCCTGGATTTAACGGATCGAAGAAAGAAATTCTTCCTATTTCAAATTGTTTTCTGCTTTTCTTTTTCCATATTGATAAATTTATGAATACATTCGACCCATGTAAAATTTATAAATCATTCATGTGGATTCATTTTTATACAAATAATTTATCAAGCTTTATGCATCGTTTAAAGGAATCTTTTACAAATTTTTAACCATCTTCAATTTCTAAAGACATGCATCAAAGATAAATCTTCTCAGAGATATTTTTACGTTATCAAAGAAAATTCCTTGTACTCTTTTTCCTCAATTTCTCGAAATATCTTGAAGGTGGAGACTACTGTTTGGAGAAAAGAAAAAAGAGAGAGAGAGAGAGTGAGAGATCTAAGCTGTTAATTAGATTATACATTATCACGATTGATCTGCGATAAAATCGATGTTAATCCACCGAACTTGGCACTTCTGCATTGCACATTGATATCTCTTGGGACGTTTATACGCTCCCTATTATTCACATCTTGTTGATTAAACTTTGAATTAGACGAAACAACGAATGAGAAGTGAACATGAAAAGCGAATGAACATATAAGCACAAAATATTCGTGTGTTGCAGTAACAATATACGTTGCAACAAATTCATCGGTTTTGTTCAGAACTTAGAAGTGTGGATAAAATTAATTTCTTCATATCGAATGTAAAAGAAGAAGGATTGAATTAAGATTCTTTACGAGCATGTGAAATGCGTTTATCTTACGAATGATCAGAAGTACAGACGTTTGGCTTACACCTCGGAGAGGTATTAAAATGAAAGAGGACTAAATAAATCTATCCATATGACGTTGAATAATTTAGGGATACAAAACAGAGAAACAGAGAAAGAGAACAGGGGAGTTGAATTTTTTCTTCATTATTCATGCTTGGACTTGCATTGTCCTGTTTTGGCAGGAGGAAAAGGAATAGTATTATATGGAAGTTCTTTCTCTTATCACATCCATCTGAAAGTAATAAAAGAAAGAAATAAAATGATGTTTTTCTTAACGCGTGAGGCTAAGAAGTAGCAGACTACCGCAATGCGAGAATGTTAATTCTTCTGGCAGGACATAATTAGCTGCGTGAGTAGGAACGATTAATTAAACATATTGTGGCAAACATGTTAGCTCGAGCATGACACAAAAAAGTGTATGCATAAAAAATCCGTTATTGGATATCATAGTCATTTGAGGTACACGTTTTATACTAATCATTCTATAACGAAAGTTCAATTGATTTATAAATTTCAATGCCCAATGTTTTATAGTTCTAAAATTCATGATGTCCAAATGATCTCTCCAAATTCAGATTTTCACGAATTTGTGTAGCAATTGGATGCGTTAAAGTGAGGTATTAAATGTGTGGATAGCTCAGAAATGTCGACAGGGAGTGTGAAGTCACGCTATGAAAATTATGACGTATTACAAGATTGCCTTTTTCGACGTCAGCGACGTAGAAATGGTTTGCCGCCTGCCGTGACTAATGAGCGGATATAAAGTAATAACCGACTTATCGTGAATGAAGATAATTCACTGTTAATGGTCGGAAAAATATTGAGGGGGCATCAAATTGTTTATTCCTTTTCAATGATCATTTGTTCCTAGTAAGTGCCAGGGGGAGAATGTCATATCCAATTCACCTGCATAAATATTTTCTGTTATCGATAGATACCGTATATACACTGAAAGGATTTTGTTGCAACAATCACCCTGAAATTTCAGTAATCGAAGGACAAGTGAAAATTTTTCAAAAAATTACTGTGCAGCTTGTAAAGATGAGTGAATTTCTAAAAAAGTAGAGGAGGGACAAATGTTATCCTCATTTTGAAACCTAAATACTATTTACAGTGTCCCATACAGGAAACCCCGATAATGTAAACACAGTCAATAATCGGTCCATGTATGGCTACCATTGAATGGCCAACGATGGATTCACATCATTGGCACGAGTGTGGCCCACCACTGGCTGATAAGAAAGGCCAGCAATATAAACAGCCGATAATCAGCTATGGTAAACGGCCAACAATTGATTCCCTGTTACTGGCTGAAATATGGTCTATTACTAAGTGAAATGGATTTCAAAGTTGACTGTATTGTATTCGTAATCACCCGTGAAAAAAGTTTGTTTTGGCCTTATTTCTGTTACGCTGAATAAATAATTCACATTCATCAAATACGTTTCACATGATTCCAATGAATTCTTATTTATAAGATCATCAATTACTTTCTCATGTAAATAACAAAAAATTTGAAGGAATAAGCAACTGAATTCAACTGATTCATCGAGAGTGCTTTTGACTCGTATAATTTTACATTTGAGATTGTGGAAGTATCGGGCATGCAAATCTATTTAGGAAAAAAAAACATCCATTTCTGATCTTGTGAAAACTGGAATGACAAATTTCCCTGAAAAAAAAAAACAAAACGGTGTTTTGGGTCACGTTTAACCACTCATTTGAACTAATACCGAACCGATTATTCTGCACGGAGAGAAAAAATTTGCTGACGCAGCAAATCGAGGTGTTATACATAGAATAGCAAAATTTTTTGCTGACCTAGCTAAAAATTTGCTATAACAGCAATCGTGTTAGCTACGACAGCAATTTTTTAGCTGTGGTAGCTAAAAATGTTTGCTCCGCCAGCAAATCTTCAGTATTATATACAGAATAACAAACAAATTTTGCTGGGATAGCAAACATTTTTTGCTGCCACAGCTAAAAATTCGCTGTCGCAACCAACAAGATTGCTGGAACAGCAAATAGTTTGCTGTCACAGCCAAAAATTTGCTGCCCTGGCAAAAGGAATCCAGCAAAAGTAGATTTCGCTGCCACAGCGAATTCCTTTTTTTCCGTGTGGAACGCAGTTATATCACCATTGGATATCATTATTATTATGCCCCAGTAATCTGCCATTGAAGGCTGACATTCGAACATTATCCCGAAATTTCTGGCCATAAATCGGGATCATTTAGCCCCATTGCTGTGCCAATTAATAATTTTATACATGGCCCATTATTTATTGCCATTACTGGACCCACGTTATCATCCAGCAATGAACCATTGATGAGCCAATAATGGGCACCATTAACGGGCGAAGAGGGCCGTTTGTGGTCCAGTGACGTGCCATTATTGGGCCAATTGATGAACCCTGTATGGGGTACGTCAGTGTTGCAAAACCTTCCGATTAATCGGGAGATTCTCCGATTTCCGTCTCTATTTCCCGAAATATCGATTTTAGGCTGAATGTCAACCGATTTCTGATCGATTATACGAAATCTACACTGAGAGAATTTTATTTGAAAATTTACCGTGAAATTTCAGTGATCGGGGGACAAGTAGGAATTTTGTAAAACTGATAGGAAGAATCATTTTCAACTGTCTAAAAACTCACTGATTTGAACAGGATGCACGATAAACCCTCGATTACTGGAATTTCATGGTAATTTTTACAACAAAATTCTTTCAGTTTACCGTTTTTTTGATCCATTGGCAAATTTTTCGTTATTCACGGCAATCAATGTTCACTCTTCAATAGATTTCTCTGAGTTCTTCCGGATAACTGCCATTCCGTGTATTGAATCGCGAGCAGTGCGAGCGTCTTCGAATCTGACAAGTGCGAGCGTTATTTGAGGCATTAAATGGTGAGCGAAACGTGTTATTTGGTACACTCAATGGCGAGCGGGGCAAACGCCTTCGAATTGGAAAAATGTAAGCATCCTCATTTATCGAAGGAAAATTTTAGGAATTACATGGAAAAATTAAATTTATATCAATCCTTGGAAAATAGTTGTCAGTTTAGGGGTAAAACAAAATAGAAAAAGACCGGTGGAAATGATTGAATTTCATTTCACTTCTCTCAATGTTCCGTCCTCAAGAATCCATTGGTAGAATAGCCCAATCAAATTCTTTTGGGATATTGAGCAGTTAAAACATAAGGCTTCACCGAACTTATTATGGAAATTCAGAAAATTGCGATTCTATTTTTTCTTTAGAAATTGTGTTACCGATCTTTCAGTCCATCTCCTGAATTTCCGCCCCCATTACTCACGATTTAAATTTTCATAGTTTTGCATGAAGATAATGAGGGGGACACGAAAAACCGAATACTGTTGTTTTTCTTGGTGTCTCGTATAAAAATATATTATTTTTTCATATATCCAAGGTTCTCTCCCAAAATCAGCCCGGGAAAAAATTTCTCGGGATCGTTCAAGATTTAAAAAAAATTCTAAACATAGTTATGACTCATTTGTGTCATTTGTCAATTTTTTCTCTCGTTGCGGAAAAATTTAGTACGTAATGCGATAGCTGAGTTCATATTAAACCAACATTTACTTGACTGATGATTGTATCTTGAGATTTGCAGGAGGTATTAGTCTGGCCACGGAATAAAGATGCCCAGGGAAAAACACTGTCCAGCCGCCATTTTATTGTTTACACAGAAAACAGTATTTCTTTGAATCTGAGGAATTGTTATTTGAATAGTTCCAAATAGATATTTCTTTGACGGAAATAAATGTTTTGTTGATTTAGGAGAATTTTTTATTTGTTTCATCATTCAAATGACAAATCTGTTTATTTGGAAAAAAATATTCATCGTTGTTAAAGAAATATTTACTTGGACTTATTCAAATAACAATTTCTTAGATTCAAAGAAATACCTTTTTCCGTGTACAGCTTCAAAAAAATTTCAAAATACACTCCAATAGTTACACGATAAAGCACTTTTTACCAAATTTCGATACGATCTGTTTCCACTGTTCGGGGAAGACGTTGAATTACTATTTAAAAAACAGTCATTATCATCATCAGCCGATTTCTAAAAAAATTCCCCTAACAATGGTTAGTTTTTGATTTATAATTGCTCAATTTTTCCACCAGGAATGCTGAATGATTATAGTAATCAGATACATTTAACATCAACTTCACTTGCCTCTTATACATTCCCCCAACTGACCCTCTTTTGTGTTTACAATATCAAATTTAGTATTCAATTCGCTCCCAACAACTTTTCAACTCCTTCATTGTAAAAAAAAAAGAAAAACAATAATTATCCACGGCACATAATTTTTATTGCTCTTTTCCGGCGTTTGATGCATAAATAATATTGTGCTCAACAAAAAATGTTGCGAACAATTAACACGTATAATTATGTATTAAATCAACAGCGTCCATGTTGAGCGCGATATGAAATACTATGTTTACTGAAAGCCCTTTGGATTTACAAATTTATCAGTGGAGTCATCAATGCATGGCAATTTAATTGAAAGCATCCTCCGAGATTGGAGCTTTTGCTATCACATTGATAAAGATAATTTATTTGCGACTTGTATATTCAGGTTTCAGGTTTCAACGTCATTGCGAATTGATTCAAATAGTTTGAATTATCGTCATTTGACTCAAGAGAGGTAATCGATTTGGAAAAAGTGACCTGACCAATTTGTAAAGCTGACAGTTTACTGTTGAAATTAGACACGGAGAAAAAAAATTTCACTTTGATAGCGGAATCTAATTTTGCTACACGAAAAGACCGGCGGGTCTATTAATATTTAGAAAAATGACTGTCAATTTAGGGAAAACGAGGATCGCTGAAAAATATTCGTAGTGAGTCTATTAAAAATTCATAGTCCATGTATTAACAATTGATAGTTCTACTGTGAAAAATACCAATGAAAACTATCAACCGTTAATATTGTGACTATGAATTTTTGGTAGACTCAATACGAGTATTTTTCAGCGATCCTCTTTTTCCCTAAATTGACAGTCATTTTTCCAAACGTTGATAAATTCTTTCTAAATATCCATAGACCCTTTCTAAATATTCTTTCCGTGTAGGTCCCTTCTGCTGGAGCAGAAAATTTGTTGTGACAGCAAACCATTTACCATCACAGCAATCTTGTTAGCTATGACAGCGATTTTTTAGCTGGGGTAGCAAGGAATGTTTGCTGCTTCAGTAAATTTTCAGTATTATATATAGAAGAGCAAACAAATTTTGCTGGAGAAGTCAACATTTTTCGCTGCCACAGTTGAAAAGTCGCTGCCATAGCTAACAAGATTGCTGTCATGGTAAACAGATTGCTGTCAAAGCAACAAATTTGCCACTTCAGTAAAAGGTATCCAGCAAAATCAGGTTTCGCTTTCACAGCAATTTATTTTTCCTGTGGAGGAAATCATGGAGGAATTGAGTTTTCATCCAACATAAAGGATTTTATCTGTTTTTTGGATGTTGAATCTTCCAAAAAAAAGAGGAAAAACTCCACCAAATCGTGGAGGCATTTCGCTGCAACCACTTTTCGTGGGAAAATTTCACAGTTACTGTTAAGAATGTTGTTACCCATGGGTTATGCAAAAAATGGAATATTTGACGCAGCCAATCCCTTTTTAACTTCCTTTTACCACGGTTATAGTTCAAATACTCACAGCTATAGCTATTTATCAGTTACCACAGTGGAAAATCATAGCTACGACTGCTCAGGTTTTGTGGTTGATATTTGAATAGCCAAATGATTCAGCCACGAAATTTTCGCTGCAGAAGCTATATCCCACACAGCAAAAAGAGTTCTGAAAGAATTCTTTAAGAATCCCACATGAATTCTTGGAGAACTCCATAACTCGTCCGAAAGAATTCAAAAAGAATTCTCAAAGAATCCCTGGAATGTCAGTTCAGAATGAATCGCTGGGGGAATTCTTTTTCTCGTCCAAAAGAATTCTTAGAGAATCCCAAAACAGTTCGCAAAGAGGTCTTGAAGAATTCATAAAGAATTCTACAAGAGTTTATGAAGAATTCTCCAAAAGTTCATTAAGAATTCTATATGTGCTTTTCAAAAAATTTGAATAATTCATTGAAACACTCCAAAAACTCTTCAAACCGTTCACCCGAGCATCCCGGGATATTGTAGAAGAGTTGAAAGAATTCGTTACAAATTCATTGAAAAGTTCAAGATGAGTAATTCTAATCGAACTGAAAAAGATTCAACACAAATCCATAACAATATCGAAGGATGTTATGGAACCGACATTCGGATACTGATGTATGTATATTTAGTCACTCTTCGACCTTACAGTGAGGTGTCTCCATGTATGTGCAAGATTTCATTGCTTGATCTCAGTTAACAGAAAGAAAACAGCGTCACAGACTCAGCGAAGGAATTGCAGAAATGTTTTCAAGGGCCATATCTTGATTTTACCAGACTATTTCTAAATACATTGAAATGTGATCAACCATCAGCAGTGTAAAGGACATGTAAAAAAATTGAGAGTATTTTTATTGGGTAATGTCAAGCATTAAATGTATTTTATAACTTGACGCAAGGTACATTTAGAATTGATTTCATACAAAACTATTTGCTAATAAATTCTGAAATTCTTTATACAATAAAACATTCCATTATAAATCGCTGTAACATTTCAATCAAGTCAAGTTTCAGCAAGTTGATGGCAATGAATTTGAAAAATTAGGAAACTTATAAACAGAGATGGGCATCCTCAATCACTTTTTGTACTCAAGGTACTTTTTTCCTGTCAAGTACTTTTATATTTCTATGAAATAAATAGAAATTTTGAACATTAACTTAAAAAGTACTTGATAAGACTTCTTTTTGAATTCTTCACAGAGCTCTTTAGGAGTTCTTTTGGACGAGAAAAAGAACTCCCCCAGCGATTCATTCTGAACTGACATTCCGAGGATTCTTTGAGAATACCTTGCGAATCATTATGAATACTTCATGAACTCTTTTCTGAGCTCTTTAAGAACTCATTCAGAATTCTTTACGATCTGATTGGATTCTTTATGAATTCTTTAAGAACTCTTATTAAAGAATTCATACTGAATTCTTTTTATGGAGTTCTTTGCGAATCCATATGGAACTGTGGTGCTGTGTGGGATTTCTTGCTATTATCGCTAAGTTGGTATACAGCTATAGCTGTGACAGCTAAAAAATAGCTTCTGTAACTAATTCTCAGCGATCCAATTAATAGCCAATTGTTTTTTTCGTCTGCAGGCGAAAAAATTCTGTAGAATTTCAATGGAATTCATGTCAGGATTTGATTCTATGCAGATTGGATGAAATTTCTGTAGAACCCCCATAGAATTTCTATAGGATCAAATCCTGACAAGAATTCCTTTCAAATTCTACAGAACTCTTTCGCCTGGATAGTGATTTTATCAGCACGGTAATTGATTAGATTTCCAAAACATTTTGGGATTCAAGATGAAGACACTCTAGGGATCTTTCCTCAGGCATAGACTATGATATTTCTTTTGAAAGAAATTTTGTCTCCCCCATCTTCGGATTATAGGGCTTCGCACGAGACTCTCGTCTTAAATTGAAAAATGATCTATACTTACTGTTCTGAAAATTTAAAACATAAAAATTTGGAATGGAATCAAGCTTCTATCTAAGGTGTAACAAAATCACATGGAATTCCGATTTCATCTCAGAGCATAACGAAGATATTCTCTCAGTCTCGGAACTAGTCTCGGTATCGGTCTCGGTGCAGGTCTCGTTGCATATTTCGACATATATCTCTGGTAATTTTGTTCGAATGATCAAGGTTCCATCCCATTCCGTGGATTCCATTTGTACTCTCAAATTATGTTGATCATCATGATATTTCAAGAGATTGGAATAATTATTGGTAACTATTTTATCTTTCTTTGACGCGAGTCTCGTGCGAAGCCCTACTTCGGAACTTCCATCTATCTTCTTTTTAGAATATATCTCTCTGTGCAGTCTGAAGAAAGACTCGATCAAGATCAACCGTAAAAGTCAGAAGATTTCTTCGTTCTAAAAACACACACGGAAAAAATTAATTAGGTATCATTTAGATAGCTAAGAATTAGCTACGGGAGCTACCTTTTGCCGGAGCAGCAAATTTTTCGCCATGACAGCAATCTATTTTCTATCATAGCAAGCTATAGTTAGCTACGACAGCGAGTTTTGACAGTGCAACAGAAAATTTCGACTCCTCCAGCAAAATCTGTTTGCTATTCTGTATATACTACTAAAAAATCTTGCTAGGTCAGCGAAAAATTCGTTATTTTAGGTAATCATTAGGAAAAAAAAGATTTGCTGTTCTATGTATAATACCTCGATTCGCTGGGCCAGCAAGTTTTTTTTCCCCTCGTGAATGACTGCCACAACTATTTTACTTGTGTTGCGTGCAAATCATCAAAGATACTCACATCGACTAAGATGATGTGTTTGTTACCTTTCCCCATGAAAATCGAGAGACTGTAGGTAGACAATTCAACCCTCACCTCCAAGCAGATATTATATCATGGTATTTAAGAAAAAAACAAGACATGGGACAAATGAGTGATCGAAGATAATAAAATAAGTGAGTAAGTCTCTTGAGCTAATTAGTTAATCTTATGCCGTCGATCTGCTTTCAGTTCATTTTCTTTTCTTTGCTTTTCAAGTTGAGCCGAAAGGTAGAAGGTATCATTGAAATTATCGCGCGTATAATCCTTCCTATAACAATCTGCGGAAAGGTTTCTCCTCTTCGGTGTTGAATTATACGAGATCGCGTTATCTTGTTATAGTGACCGTAGTTACTAATTACAACCAACCATATACTTGAGTCTAAGTATTTTAATTGAGAACAAATTCCGATGTCAATCCAGAGTACTTGATGATATTTCAAGTGTTGTTTCAAAATTGCTCGATAAAACGTTTACAAGGTGTATATAAAATGTGTTTTTAATACTATCGCTGATACTCGAAATATAATTATTAAATTATTTAAGAATTCATGAAAGGTTGAACGTGCGTGCACTGTTGAAAAAAAAAACTGGAATTTTCCGGTACCCAGGAATTGGAAAATTTCAGTTCATGACGAATTTTTCCATATTTTACATGAAAATTTTTCATGTTCTTTCCTTCAATTTTCCAGTATAAATGCAAGAATTTTTTGATACGTGTACTGGAATTTTCATGATTCGAATGTAATTTTTCAGTATGGATGTTTTTCGTTGGAAACGAAATGATCCTCTTTTGACACACTATTTTTATAACGAGTTTCATGTATCTGTAACGAGTTCAGTTCTTTCCTTCCACGGAATCGCCGTAAGGCCTGCGCCAAGTCTGCTCGTCTACCTCGAATAATTATACATTCTCTTTCTTCAATTTGAAATCTCAACTTCTCTCAATGGGATCTTGAGAACTTTGTGTGGATACCATTGGAATTTCAACAAATTTTCTTAAACGATTATTCCAACGGAAACTAATCCACCCCCCTTGTGAGGTTTCAAATTTGACTGAAAAAAAATCCCTGGAGTCGTTACATCGGTGATATAGAAATTTACATCAAATGATCATTCATGAAAATCGCGGCCAGTTTCCCCAAAGTAGGAGAAGTATTACACATTACGCATCAAATAAACACTAATCGTATTACATACAGTTTAACAACAACGGAGGATTCAACGTAAATCGTGGAAATGATATTATATTCGTTCTGGATGAAATAAAAGTAGACATTCGTAGTACGTAAAATGAGCATTTTTACTTATGAATTTGATAATACGATGATAATCGGATTTAATGATATTCGAGTCAAGTGGATAACGGTATAGATCGAACAAAATTTAAATACAGTATGCATATACAATTTCGAACCGTGAATGTGTATATGAGTGGATAAATAAAATACAACAAATGCGTAGCTGCACGGAGACCGGGGAACGGAAGTACATGCTCATTCACTGAACACCGATGGGGCGACTGCGAGTATAATTTACGTATAAATTAAGCGGAATGAATCAACGGCAGGCGATTAATCGCAATGGTTTGCGCCTGCGATAATAACAATGCTAGGCTTGTTTACGAGCATTAAACGAATACATTATCTCTTTTTTTTTTCTTCATTACCTCGACACGTGGACATTATATCTAACTTTTAGATCCAGACCTTTCGTTCATATGCCCATAATTCTTCGTTACAGTGGTACGGTCATCGCCGCAGGTTGAGAAATTGGAATTGTTTGATGGATGTTCGCGAGCACGCTTCGTACAAGAAACAAGCTCTGTACTCGAATCCTGTTATACGAAGATAGTTGGGATTTTTCCAACAACATTTTTTCCCATTGGAAGGGAAAATAAAATAACGGCTAAAGAGAGTGTTTATGAAATCGGAAATGGTGACAGGAAGTATGTATTACCATTTATGAAAATACGATTCCCTGAGATCTGTTCGCAATGTATACGTAATAGGAGTGTACGTGTAAAAAGGGAGAAGGGGCGATAGGGGGAAATCAGGAGGGTGGTATACCATAGTAGAACGAAGAGAAGGATCACATGAAGTAAACAGGCCGTGAAATTACCTTTTAAATATTAGATTATGATTAAATGTGTACCTACCTCGAAGGCACTAAATGTTCAGTACCACCCTCCCTCCTTCCACCCCTTTTCAATGGGAGCAATAGCGGCAGTTGATGAACCTAATGTAACGGGGGTTGTTTTATGGTGGATCGTTCTAAAACTCGAGGTAGATAGATACAAGTTCTTCTTCCCCCTTTATAATCTTTACCATCATTCTTCTCTTCTTTTCACCTCCCTCCTCCTCCTCGCGGGTCTTTCACTACGTGCATATCACGATATCAATCAGCTCTCGCCATCAGATAAGATTGGCTGCTCAGGAACCCGAGCAAAGCACCGAGTTGAGTGCTTTTCAAAACTCGAATGAATTTGCCACGACCCACCGGCTCGATCAGAAATATGATGATCCATCTCTTTTTGTTTCCTCAAGTTATTTTACACTACAAAGAAAAAATGATGTGCTCCGGTTAGTAGGTTGATTGTCTAGAGTTTCAAGATATTTTATCACGATTCTGAGGTCTTTCCACGTATGGTAGGATTTCATTGAGAAAAAGAGGAATAAACGTCACATCACTTTCCGAATTGATGCACGGGAAAAAAAGTAGTTCGCTGGGACAGCGATTTCTTAGCTATGGCAGCGAAAAATGTTTGCTGTTCTAACACACAGAAAAAAATAACTACTATCATCGATAATATATTACCTCTTGATTCAAGAAAATTTCTCTTGGCTCCACACCATATTAGCTGCATTCGAGAATATATATTCTTAAAAGTATTCGAGAATATATTTTCTTGGTATTAATAATTATTTCTCTCTGTGCAAGTTTATGTATTATGTATATAATAGCAAACAAACTTTGCTGCCACAGCTAAAAAGTCGCCGTCATAGCTAACGAGATGGCTTCAATAGCAAATAGATTGTCGTCAAAGCAAAAAGATTCGCTGCTCCAGCAGAAGGTACTCAGCAAAACCAGATTTCGCTGTCACAGGGAATTTTTTTCCCCCTGTGCAGCTAGAATCTTAGTCCGATTCATTCGCGGTCAGGAAATGATCGATTGAGCGTCATATTCGCACAGAGAAAAGTTTATATTAAAGATTACTATATTTTTATGCTACTCGTGAGATATACTTTATTATGAGGCTCAGAATTATATTTATTTTAAATTGTAACATATTTATCTTCATCCTCACGAGAGAGTATGATGAATGCTGGTATACTTGTGGTTCATAGTGACATAATCGAATATATCCCAAAAGGGATGGGGGACAAATCAACGAAAAACCAAATTAACGAAAAGTTGGTTGAAAAGAGAGATACATCACACTCTCTCTTTTCAAACACTGATTTCGTTGATTTGTTTTTTCGTTGATTTGGCCCCCATCCCCCAAAAGTACAATATAAATATGCTAATATCTAATATAAAATTTTTACTGTGCGGTATTGCAAAATATTCCAATTTCCGTTCCTGTTTTCCAAAATGCCGATTTCAGGCTGAATTTCAAAAGGTTTCCTGAATAATCCAACGAAATCTACCGTTTTTTGTCCCATTGATAAATTAATTCCTCTTTTTCTGGGGAAATATCAAAATTGAAAGGCCATTTTAAAGGCTTTTCCTATTGAAGGCCAGTTATATGTTTCATCATATATCATCTATTCATATCATCATATGATCATATGTTTATATATACATCAAGTCCAAACTTACACCTTGATAGATTTCTTTCACTCCTCTGGAACATCAAATGGCAAGTGGAGCGAGTATCCTCAAATTCAAAAACTGCAAGCGATGCGAGCACCGTTTGGAATATTGAATTGTGAGCGGAGCGAGCATCTTTAAATTTAAAAAGTGCGACCGAAGTGAGCGCCATCTGAAACATAAAATAAGAAAAGAAGCAACAAGCGTCTTCGCATTGGATTGGAGAAGCCCTAGCCAAACGATGGCCATTCGCGGCATTGAATGCAATTGAATGGCAAGTGAAGCGAGTGTCCTCAAATTTGGAAAGTGCGAGTGAAACGCGCGTCATTTGGGGCAATCAATGGCAAGCGGAAGAATTCTGTGGAATCCAATGGAATTTATGTCAAGATTTGGTTCTATGCAAAATTTATGGAATTTCTATGGGTATTGCATGAAGGAATGGCATTTGTATAGAAATTCAATAGGAAGTTCATGTACAAAAACATGATTCAGTGGAAATTCTGGATGGGGGAAATATTCCAATATAAATATTACAGTGTAACAGGGTATAATGATTTGAATAATATTATAATGACATAATATAATGAATTTATAATATAATGACATTGAAATTCCACAGAATTTTTTCGCTTGGACTACTAAAATTTATTATTACGATCGTATCCATGAATCATATCACGTTCGTCTGTTGACGGAAAAGAAAGAAAATTGCTGTGACAAGGAAATCTGATTTTGCCAGGTCCCTTCGGCTGCAGCAATGATTTTTTAGCTGTAGCAGCAAAAAATGTTTGCTCCTGTAGCAAATTTCGGCACCACATATAAGGAGAGCAAAAGAATTTTGCTGGAGAAGTCAACATTCTCTGTTAATACAGCGAATTATTTGTTAACACAGCAATCTTGTTAACTACACCAGCGATTTTTAACCTGCGGCAGCAACAAATGTTTGCTCCGCCAGCAAATTTTGGTATGATATATAAAATATCGAACAAATTTTGCTACAGGAGTCAAAATTTTTCCTTCCACAGCTGGAAATTTGCTGTCATAGCTAACAAAATTGCTGTGATCGCGAATAGATTGTTGTCGCGGCAAAAGGTATCCAGCAAAATTATATGTCACTGCTCTCTAAAATTGTTAGAGTGGTATTTCCCTCTTTAGCCAGCGAAAAGTGAGCCTGTCGAGATTTAGAGTGAAATTTCCACTCTGTTAGAGTGATAATCTAAAGTTTGAGGTGATAAACTCACAGCCACTCCAATTCTAGAGTGAATTTTTCAGTCTGAAAGTGTGGGAGTCCACTCGAAACGAGTGAAAATCCCACTCGAAGCGGACTGGCTCACCTTTGAGACTTAGTGGAGTGAAACGAGGGATTTTTCACTCTTGCAGATTTAGAGAGTGTCACAGCAAACTTTTTTCTCCGTTTTGGAGCAACAACTTTGGATGCGTGAAAAATGAAAGAACATGAATTCAAACGAATTAGATTCAGTGTTGGGGTTTGATTATGTTGAAGAATTAATGAATCGTATTTCACCCCAACCATTTCTAAATAAAAAGGAAAGAGTAACCGTTGATACGGTTATCGTGCGCACATGTCGTACATTATGAATCGAAAAATTGTGGGATCACGATTCGGTTTGAATTTAACGAGCCCGACTTCACACTAGTACACTAGTATAGATGAAGAAACAGAACCTGATCGTCGGTAGAAAGAAAGGTGAATGTGAATTCTATTATAAATGGTGAAGGAAGGAAAGGTGGCAGGTGGTTGCGTATATATCTTGACAAGTCCCGGTCGCGCTACACACTCGTGCGCATACATATGCATATATAAAGCACAACGGGGACCGAGAAAAGAGTGCGCATGATGCCCAGTGGCTATCGTACACCCCCGCATACCCACCCTCTTCCTCTCCCCATGTTTTTTTTCTTTTACTTCTTTTCCTACCTCTCTTTTGGTTAAGCATATGCATTGCTCACTTACTAGCAAGATTGATGTAACGCGATATGTAAACCTACGTGCGAATATGTAAGGGAAGGTAGGTGCATGTGCATCCGCAATTACTCGTCAAGAGGAATAATTAATGGGAAACAGAGGTACAGAAGCGATTTTGAAGGATAGATTATTTTTCTTTTATTCAACAATGATGCCAAAGATGCAAACTGGAATGAAACCGCTTGATTTATTATTTATACTTTTTTCTCATTCATCAAGGTGAATAAATTGATGAAGGAAAAGAGAAAAAAAGAAATCGCGATAATTTGTTTATCAGATCTAATCTTCAGGTGAGAAATGCAGAGGGATGAACGGAGGAAAAAAAATTTCGCACTGACAGCGGAATATAATTTTGTTAGAACAGCAAAATATTCGCTATTGCAGCAATCTTGTTGGCTAAGAGAGCGATTTTTTAACTGGGGTGGTGAAAAATGTTTGCCTCTCCAGCAAATGTTTGTATTATATATAGAAGAGGAAAAAAAACGTTGTTGTCATAGTTAATGAGATTGCTGTGATGGCGAATAGATTTTTGTCAGAGTAAAAAATTTGCTCCTTCGGTAAAAGATACCCATATGAAAATCAGATTTCGCTGTTACAGCGAATTTTTCTCTTCTCCATGTACTCATCTGACTGTGAATCTTTCTCGCCAGTCTCAAACGATATATACAATTTGAATTTCTTGTTTCAGAATGACAATAAAGCCTGTTGTTTTGTATTCGACATGAATGCATGGGACGTCTGTATTTGATCGTAATCCTTAAACACTGTCTTGTTGTATGGACCGACAAGTAAGCAAGTAAGGAAGCAAGGAGCTTTCATAGAAATCTCCGTCATCTCGTAGCTCGTTTAAGGGCTACAGGAAGTTTGAAATCTCTAGGGAGTTACCGACTAAAACCAACCCCTGCCAACTCAAACTGACTGAGTTTGAGGGTTGAGCCACAATACAAGCAATAACATGTACCACCTCTCTCTCCTCTCGCATTTTCGAATCCTTCTTCAGCCTTGAACCTCATCCCGCGTCTTTCTGTTATCGCCTCCCATACGCGCACCCTATTTCACCTTAATCGAGGAAGGATGATTTGGTCTTAAATAAACTTCTCACCTCCTCGAGTTGTCGTACTTTTGATTGTTGACGACCGACTATCGTCATCATCTTTTTCGCCTTCTCCTTTCTTCGATACCCTCGGTCGATTTATTACATAAATCGTTGAGTGGTCACTTTGATGACAAATCCCTTCTCTCACAATTCTTCATCATCATTGCTCCGTTTTTCTCTTCATTTTCATTGAAAGATTGAAGACTAGGAGGGGAAACCGTAATCCGACTTCCCATTCGTTCAAAAATCCATTAAAATTGCTCAGCGTTAACAAGATGTGAAATACACTTTCATTTCACAGCTTTCTTTTTTCCTTTTTCTTATTTCGCTTTCAGCATTTTTTTTTCCCAAAAGAAGGAGAGTATTATGTACGTACGGGCGTTCACGTGCATGCACGTACACACGTATGTACATACCGTACCACTCAACTCCAAAGGGGCAAAGAGTGTCGGGATGAACTGGTCCAACGACTGCCATCTGCCACCCCCTACACCCGAGGGCTTTCACGGTTCTATTTAAGACAGAGAGAAAACAGAGATCTGTGTGTACTTCTGTGTGTGCGGTTCTCTTTTCATTTCATCGAGGTCTCACGAGTGGCTTGGACGGCTCAATGCCTTCTATCGCCTTCCTTCTGGCCCACTCTCCCACTTTCTATCGCACTTCTATCACGCGGAGCTTTTCATACAATATTAAATAGAATCATACGCGTTAAATGTCACCATTCGTCGTTAAGATCACCGCCCTTCGAGACAATATATGTGAGAAATTGAAAAACTTGAGCAGGAAAAAAGCATCAACTATATCGAAGATTTTAGAACGGAGAAAGAGAAAAAGAGTATTGTCTTCTATCGGTAAGGGAAATCTGTGTGTAATAAAACATACACAAAGAATAATCTCCCTCGATTCGACCCTGACTCAATTTTGCGAGCAAGGACAGCTGGTTCGGAGGTTTGTAAATTCCATTTGAATAATTTTATCAAATCCGGCGCGTGCCATTGCCGAGACATATTTATGCGGACGTATGAGCTCCCTTACGAAGGCGTATGAACCTCTTCTGGAAAGACACAAAAAGAACAGGGAGCGAAGTCCTTTTTTCTTAAAGATCGATTATCCAATTGGTCCACATTTCCAAAGGACACGTGGCCGGATGTGTCGGCATCTTGTATAATTCCAAGCGTTTCCGCTCGGTGAAGAATAATACCGTCTCGCCTCGATATAATACCCCTTGATACTCGTTTTTCCATCGACGCATTGTTCTTCTCGCCATCTTATGAGTAAACGTCGCTTGCGCGCTATTCGAAGATCTTATTTCAAGAGGGAAAGCAAGAGAAGGAGACCAAGGAGACAAAAAAAAGAAGGACTGAAACTTTCAAACTCTTTTTTCCCTATCTATAAACTCAGTGGAGGTCAAGCTGATTGTTGCCTAGTACGATATGATATTAGCTTTTTATAATATCTTAGATTCATTCTATCCAAGTCATGATAGTTTCATAATCAATTCCGTTGGAATTTGTTCGATCCATCAACTGAATTGTGGAATACAGGAGTATGTAGGTTTTTATTATAAATCACACTTTTATATTCTCGTATTTGAAAAGCGAAGGAGCACAAATGACTCCACTTGAATTACAGAAGGTGTTTCCTTATGATCGATTCGAGGGGGTACGAATTTCCGGCGACGATGTCGACGACGTCGACATCAACATCCATAAGGGAAGGGAAAGAGGAAAGGAGAGAGGGAGAGAAAGAGAGAGAGAGAGAGAGAGGAGTTCCTAGCATCCTGGATCGACTTCTGTTTGCCGTAATATGGAACGTGTGTTGTTGGCGGATTTGACGTGCTTATCAATGGATCGTAAGATGTAATAGGTTGCACGCACATCGAATCCCCCAAATCGAGCATATAACTGATATCTGATAAGAAACCAATAGCCGGAATGCGTAATTCGCGTGATACCGTTCACCCTGCCTACCTCTATGTTGAAGAGCATGTATGTGGGTACACGAATACCTAAATCAAGAATACACACAACATTTCCCTTCGATAAAGAACATTGAGAGGAGCGGTGAGGAATTTTTTCGAGACACGATATAAATGTTCATGAACAATCATAAATCAACACGTGATTGATTTCTCTTATCTTTCCTAAACAGGTTGAGATATGTCGATTCGGCCTCGCGTGGGAGGAAAAAAATACAAATTATGATGAGTTAAAACGAGGAGGCTATCGAATTCTCAATTTTTTCCCACATTCACCTGGGAACTATAATCGAAAGATACGGTAGCAGGCTCCTCCGACTCGAGCTTCTACGTGTTCAAAGTGTCGGACTGGCTTGCATCAAGGCCCCCGGCGGGGAAATACGTTGGGGCCCATACACTGAAAAAAAATGTTTTTTCACCAAATAAATAGTTTATTTACTCTCTCTCCATAGCATATTCCTTGGGATTAAGAAAGTATTCTCTTCAAATCAAATAATGGAATGCTTGCCCCAAATAATTTGGTCTTCTAAATGAATAATGTATTCGCCACAAACAGGGATGGGTTCTGTGCGCGTGCGATAAGTAATATGCGTTAACTATGCGCAGATTATGCATAAAACATGTAGAATACGTAGAAAATGCATAAAATGCATAAAACATTGTAAAGTTAATTCCAACTTGAAATTCAAAATTCAGAATATATAAAATAGATATTTATGGGTGTTGAAATGGTAAACAATTCATAGTTTTAAAATTATAACCCAACTTGACCATGAAAAAAGATGATGCAGAAGACCCCCTTTAGTTATCTGCATTATCTGCATGAGTTTTATGCGCATATTATCCCTGGTAAAAAAAATCTCTCTGAATCTCTCTGAAATCTCTCTGAATTTCTCTGAATCTCTCTATATTTTGGGACACATTTCAGAGAAATTCAGAGTAATTCCAGAGTGATTCAGAGGAAGTTAGAGACTTTTCCGAGGGGCCTTTCACTCTGGAATCGATTCCATATTAAACAACTTATCCGGTGATTCTTGTTGATTACCTTTGATTTTGATTCACACGATGATTCCACTCAATAAAGTAGACAAGAATCAAGCTGCGAATTCAAAGCATCGATGAAAGTGATTCCAACGCTTTCGAGCTAAAGTTGACACGAGTGCGGGAAAACGGTCTGATTCTGCCTGAGCCCGCGCTGATTCCGTAATAATTTTGTTATTTTACTTGTATCTTTGACTAGCTGTTCGAGTACATTGATTTTCGTTCTTGATTATCCTTCGGTTTACTCAGTTTCATGCTTAAATTAATCAAATTAACAGACTGAAAAATTGCAGAATTATATTACTCAATAATGAAACTTTTCCAGCTGTAAATTTTTTTTCAACTTCCAAGTACTATTTCATACCAAATTTTCTCTCGGAATCAAGATCCAAGACAAGAGTTTCTAATTTAATTAACTTTCAACATGCTAAAAGCATGAAACCCCTCTCGGTGTGCAGTTGGATTCAATTTCTGCAACTTTTCGAAAACTTATGGCGCTACATGGTTTGTTTATGCCACTGTTTTCGAATGTATTCATCAATTATTTATTCGATCAAAACACGTGGACTGATCACGTGTGGACACACGTGGACTCACGAAATTTGTTGAGTACGTACCGATTTGCCTCGACTCGCTCTGACTCGTATGAAAATCTCTTGATCTGGGACTGGTGGGAGTGATTGTCGGTGAGTTCGTTGATTGCAACTGATTCCGTATTGTTCCAACTCATTGTCTCGATTCTGTACGAGTCGAATTTGTGTTCTTGATTCCACTGAACCAAGAATTACGTCGTTGAGTTCTATAACTGAAGTTCGATTCGGAATCGATTCTGAATCGACGAAACTCAGTGATTCCAGAGTGAAAGGCCCCTCGGACTTTTCCGATAGTGATACGTTCTGAATTCTTCAACTTTCTCTGAACTCTGAATTTTTCCGCATATCACTGAATCCCTCAGAATTTTGTGTATTTAAATTTCAAAGCTCCCTCTGAATTTGGCTGAATATCTCTAAATTTCTCTAAATCTCCCGGAATCCAATGTATTCAAATTTCAAAGCTTCCTCTGAATTCCTCTGAATTTCTCTGAATTTCTCTGAATCTCTCTGAACTACTCTGAATCTTTCTAAATTCCTCTGAATATTTCTGAAAAGTTCTACGCACAATCTTTCTGAATTCATCTATCTCTGAAAGCGTCCGACACTCCTTGAACGCCTCTGAAATGCCTCTGCAGGACCAAGAATTTTACTGAATTTGTTCCTCTCTGAATTTTCCAGAATTTCCCTGCATCTCTCTGAGTTCCTCTGAATTTTTCTGCATCCTTCTGAAAGATTCAAAGCACAAATTCTCTCAATCCACTAGTCTCTAAAATCCTCTGAACCACACTGGATTCCTCTGAATTTCTCTGATTCTTTCCGAATCTCTCTGAAACGTGAAATTTTCAGAGAGATTCAGAGAGATTTTTCTACCAGGGATTCCTTGCATAAAACCTACCGTATTATGCGTACCCAACCCTGGCCACAAGTGATCAATTTTAGCACCAAATTTAATAAATCATTCCTACAAATAATTATTTTATGAAGGTAGGATAAATAATTTTTTTCTGTCCTGTAGACGGAGCATATTCTCAGGGAAATCACAATTTCATCAAAATTTATGAACAAAAAAAGGTAAATTGAGAACTGAACGGGCTCGCAATATCGAAAGGCCCTCGGCGATCGCCGGGCGGGTCAGTCCGACACTGCGTGTTCACATAATGTCCAAAAAGTTGTAGATGCTCCACACGACTTTTGGCCGTTTATTGGCTCATAGATACACAAATTTACAAGAATCACAACACTAGTTTGTCTTGACAATTTGTAAAATAAAACTTTTTGGTTATCTTTATTAATTGTTTCGAACCACTAGATCGTTCGCCACCTGGATTTTGATGGACGTTATGTGTAATCGAGGAGTATTGAAAAATGTGTGAGTCGGAAGAACCTGCACGGTAGTGTCTCAAGCTAAGGGTAGGCCTCCAATGTCCCGAACGCTCAATGCCCCGAATTCCAATGTCCTGAAATTCGCTCGATCAGCGAACTTCGGAATATTGGGGGCTTACCGAGTTAAGGATATCCCGTAGAAATCGAAGTTACTATATTGTTTTTCCCAAAATACTCAAAGATGACGCAATAGAATGGAATATAACAACCAGCCAGACCTTCTTCCACATCAACAGAAGGTCTGGCTGGTTGTTTTAATTAATTTTATTCAGTCATCTTCGAGTATTTTGGGTAGAGAGATCTAGTAACCTCGGCTTCTAGGGGATACCCTTAAGTACATGAAAAAAAATTCCACGGAAAAAGCAATTCCACACTGAGAGAAAGGGTCTATTCAAATATTCGACAGCTAGAAAATTGGCTCCCTGTAAATAAAAATGCAGTTGCGCCAACTAAATTTTATTCGTTACAACTCAATTTTTTATTCCCATTGAATAAACCATTCCATTCCATTCATATTACTGATAACTAGACTTTCATTCATCCCAACTAGAGTCTAGCTAGCGTAAATAAAAATCCAGCTGTTGCAACTAACATCTAGTTGTCCCAACTAGGTACCTTTCTCTCAGTGCACACAGTAGAAACCTTACCTTACTGACGATCGGTAACTCCAACAAAATTCTAATTCTCCAACCGTCGGCATGAAGTGCGATCCAAAGAGGGTATGATCTCTAAGGGGATTAAATTTTCAAAAGGTTTTTTCGATAACTGTTCCAGTCAGGAGCAAGAGCAATTCTCAGCTAACCAAAAAATTCGGAATTTTTCTCCTACTTTTTTGATAGGTTGAAAATTGCTCTTGCTCCCGCTCGGAGCAGTTATCGGAAACACCCAAAGTGGCACATGTTCTTAGGAAACAATATAAGTGAAATATTGTCACTTGTGGCGCTGTAACGGTCTTTAATACAACCGGAGTTGTCAGATTGAGCGATTTCCCGCAAATTTAGCGGCTTAGAAAAGCGGGATTCGGTGTTCTCATAGCAAAGTTTACGCCATTTTGACCAAAACGCTTTATCTCACGGTAGGAATTGTGAGGCCCCAGCCCCCTCTGACTTATGCATTCTCCCCTAAAAATCCGGTTCATCGAAAGTGTTGTTTCGTGAGGATTGAAAGTTCACAGATGTGATAGTATTATCTCTGATAATTTATAATTTTGTCTTGAATTTCCACACTGAATGCATTTTTTTCACAAAATTAATAGGCCCAATTGACACGTGGAGTCCTCTACGACTTTTCGTTCATTTTGTGAACAAGAGTTTTAGACAACCAGAGGAGGAGTCAGTGGGCCCGAAATTAAAATTGGCCCGAATGGTAGGTGATTCGAAGCGAAATAAAACCAAAAAATTTTCAGTGACTATTATTGTAATCAAAGGATGAACAGCAATCCATAGGGATTTTTCAGCTTTATTTCGATTTGGATCTATTTCAATCCGATCAATTACCATTCGAGCCAATCTTATTCCGGCCCTACTGATCCTTACCCATTTTGACTTCTAAAAATTGTATTAGTTAGAATGAAGTGAATTCCCCTAAGAAACTCTACTACCCTGAATTGCTACATGCCTGAAGTTGCGTAAGCTCGTACAGTAGACTCGTTATAAGCGTCATCTGTGTCCTTGTTCCACCCCGGATTCAATCCTATGCGAGGAAAACACGCAGTTACCGGTGCTTATAGCGCGATTCTACTGCATGTATAGAGGGCGCGAGGAGAAGAAAAACGAAACAGAAGACTTCCTTGCCGTAAGGACCCTACACGGAAAAGAATTAAACAGCTATTATTTGGATAGCTGAAAGTCAGCTACGGGACCTATTTTTTAGCTATGACAGCTACTCAGTTAACGAGAACAGCAAGAAATGAAGCTGCGACAGCGAACATTTCGCAGTCAAATTATTTGGCTATTCAACTGTCAACCACCAAACCTGTGCAGTCATAGCTACGATTTTCTGATGAAGTAGCTAATAAATAGCTATAGCTGCTATTATTTTAGTCATAGCAGTGAAAAGAGGTAGCTAAAAGAATGAGTAGCTGGCACAAACATGGCTTGTTAATAATTTACATGTCTTCTTTGTCACAAATTTCATAAAATCTTCATAGGCCACGTCAAATGTAGGCCACATCGACGTGGATTTTGAAATATCATAGGAACGACCGACACGTTTGGTTTAGAATAACGCAGAGCTGTTTCTAGTACATCAACAAGATAAACCTAAAATTGTTATTCTACTCCGGAAGCTCATAATTTGTATCTTTTTACGGAGAAAAAAATTCGCTGATTCTGCTGAGTTCCTTTCAATAGAGCACACTGTAAAAAATTTTATCGGAAAATTCCTATATATTTATGTGAAGTAATTAACACATATATGCGTTGAGAATTTTCCCAACTTGTCCGGAAATTTACTGTGAATTGTTGGGAAAAATCCCATAAAGTTTGGAATTTTCAGATAAATGTGTGGGAAATTTCATATAAATGTACCGGAAATTGATTTCCTAATCAGTGATTGAAATTTTCCGGTCGATGTACACAAGAAAATTCCGATTATTTTTCACAGTGCAGCACATTTGTTGCTGTAACAGCAATCTGGTCAGCTATGGTAGCGATTTTTCAGCTGTGCAGGCAAAAAAGTTGATCTGTCCAGGAAAATTTGTTCATTATTCTATATATAATACGGAAATTTGCTGGGAGAGCAAACTTTTTTTGATACCAAAGCTAAAAAACCGTTGTCGTATCTACACTGAGAGAAAGCGTCCATTCAAATATTCGACAGCTAGGAAATCCAGTAATTGGAAATGAAAATTTAGTTGCACCAGCTAAATTTTATTTGCCACAACTCCATTTCTCATCCCCATTGAATCAACCATTTTATTCATATTTCAGACAGCTAGACTTTTATTTACCCCAACTGGAGTCTAGCTAGCGTAAATAAAAATCTAACTGCGGCAACTAACACTTAGTTGTTTCAACTCGGTACCTTTCTCTCAGTGTAACATGATTGCTGTGATAGCAAATAGATTGCTGTCACAGCAAAAAAAGAACTTGCTGCTCCAGCAAAAGGGATTCAGCAAAATTAAATTTCGCTGCCACAGGGAATTTCTTTTTTCCCCGTGTTTGAAGATATAAATCGTTCAAACGATTCACATTCACATTGAGAAAACTCTCTAGTTGTAGTAACCAAAAACGATATAGAGTAGAAAATTCAAGTTCACTGAATTACAATATTGTTTGCTGAAACAAAAGTTTTCATTTGAAGGGACTGTAACTGTATTAACCCTTCCTGAGCTAATGTCCATTACAATGGACATTTCTATAAAACTTGTAGACGCCTGTAGTTCCAAAAACATCGGATTTAATGAATGTGTAAAACATTGAATGAATATTATATTAGTTGCCGAACATGGTTCACGTATCAATGACGCCGATCTATGATGGGGAAAATGTTTTCCCATACAACACGTATCTAGCTTGTATTTATCTCGACACAATTTCGATATACTTTTTATAAAACCAATCGATTCTCTTCAGAATTGCTATCACGCATGAAACTTCATATACTTGACAAAGCATGACAAAATGTGACCTCAAAGTAAATATTCCATCGCTCAAGTCAGTTGTGGCAACTAAATTGTTAGTCGACGTCGGTCGTATTTCACTAAAATTTTTAGTCACGACAATTAAACAATTCTTTCAGTGCACATCTTAATAATGATTTTCCGCAATGCGGGAAGTTAGAAGAAAGATTGACATTAAACAAAAAAAACAGTCCCTCATCGGTGAGCTTGTTCATTCTCCATTGAAAAAAATTAGACGAATGAATGATCACTTAGTTTGTTATCTGTGATTACGCAAAATAGAAGAACGTGTCCGGATACAACACAATGCATTACATTCAGTGTGGGTTGCAGCTGATCGGAAGCGTGGCCAACTGCACAACTGCTCAACAACTCCTGGGGCAAGTTCACCATTAGCGGACTGATCTTTTTTCTTCCTACGAAGAAGGAAGGGTCGTTGCGGCAGATAGAAGAATTCAAACCAATGGCTTTTCACGTTACTGACCCTTTCAGTCCACACGTATTTATGTAAATGCATATTTATGCGAAATGCGAAAACACTGTGTTTTTTGTCCATTGAGGCACGACGAGCGAGAATGAGAAAAACGGAAGTACCAGGCTACTCGTCAAAATATTATATACTCTTCAAATTAAAAGCGATGTGACTACGTGTATACGTGTATTTTTTTTTTCTTTCTTTATCGAGGGCTTTTGAATGCGTTACTCATATTTTACAACGCAACAATTCTTTGCAACTCTAGACGTGTAACGTATTGTGCGCTTGTGCTACGTTCCACGCCCTCTCTTCCACTGCTTTTCGACTGACTGCCCCTCCTTCTTCTTTTCTTTAACTTGACAATCCGACATAGACAATGAGCATTCGCAAACCGATGCTGAAGCTCAGTTCTCGAGAATGAGGGGAGAAATATTCGACGATGGTACTTTTCTTTCGTTTCCAGTGGTACAGTCTTATGAACGACAAAACGTACAATCATTCAAAATGGTTTTATCGTATGAGTAGTTGAGTAAAAAATCACTCTTCAAATCTGGAAGAGTGAAAATTCACTCTGATTTAGAGAGAATTGCCATCAATATTTACTCCTTTAGAAGACTCCTGCTGTTCCCTATTCCAAATGTCCGACAGATAATTTTCTATCGGGATTTGGTCGGTTTTTGTCCCAGGCATAATGATTTCCGACGGAACAAGAGAGAATTTTGACCGGAATCTGTCAGGATTTGTCAGACATTTTTAATAGGGTTGACAATCTATTCTATGGAGTAATATGGGAATGAGCTAGAGCTGTTTTAAGGTGCCATTTAAGGTTTTCAAAACTATATGTAATTTCGAAATTTTCATCATCTTAGGGGTCGTAAGTGAGAAGTGCGCCGAAAGCCTTGGCGAACTTCTCAGATACAAAACCTGGCTAGAAATTTCCTTTTCCTACAATTGGCGGATCTAAGAGTTTCATTTCTAGCAGGGAAATGATACTCGTAAGGGAGCGATCAATGATTTTTAACTGCAGTATTTGATCTTTCAATTCAGATTGTTGGCATTAAATTATCCGCATTCGAATGAAATAAAATTTCATTTTATACTTGCACATGTTTAGGGTTGGATGTACTGAAACGCATTCTTCCATGCGCCACTTCCGTCGCGAGTCGCACCCTCCGTTATTCGTTCTCCGATGTCAATTTTATAGCGGAGAATAATGGGCAAAATTTGATACGACATTCACAAAGGACGATATAGGTAAGACCGGAAGTCTCGCGTGCCATTTGCTTCGTCACATACGATATACTCGTACCTTGCTTTCGGCGGTTCTCAAGAATCATTGCTTTATGAATAGGAATCGGAGACGACCAGGGAGTAGTCGAAGGACGTTGAGGAGTAAAAGTGAAAGGGGATACAAAGCAGAAGAGTTAGAAGACTGCTGTACATGGGGTATTCCTACCTCCTTGAGTGGCGTTGACGCGTGCCCCGGCTGCCTTCTTACGGTACCATAACCTAGGTTTACATATATAACGGACCAAATTTCTTGAGTTTAAGATGAAGAGAATGAGGTAACAAGATCCGAACAAGATACGATAAGTATTGTTGTTGTTCCAAATTTATTGAGGAAAAGTACAGAAATTCATAATAGATTTGACTTTCGATCGCTTTATACAATGCCTGAAGGGGATGAATTATTTTCCTCGAGGGAGATCATTGTTAGGAGAAGAGGTGGTATCGTCGTGATTTCAATTGTCATGTACGCGACAATACTCGATTGTTTTCCTGACTTTTGTAGCGCTCATTATTCGATGGGGCTATTATAGTTGGGGCATGATCGTTCTGGTACACGAGAATCATCATCGTTACGTCGGGCGGAGGTAGACAGGCCTCGACGTACGGTGGTAGTCGGTTGGTTTGTTCGAGAAAGACGAATGACGCTACCAAAAATGCAAAATGAACGTGCGCACAGACGGCAGGCGGTATACAAAGAAAGCGGCACCCGCTTGGAACGTAGCACGTAGGTCACCGATCGTACTTCAGCAAATGGCACGCGCTGGGGTACACGTACAGTACGTAGCTCTTTTGATTCGAAATGAGTATCACGGTGAGGCCGCAAGCAGAGATGAGAAACTATAATAAACGAAGAGAAAAATAAACAACTGTTTGTTGTTAAAATTGTATTCGATATGTTTTTACACAATTCCTTCGGAATTGCAGCCAAACGGTTGTGAAAAATATCACACGATATATCCAGACGCGTACAAGATATAGAGAACCAATCCATACGCTTTCACAGTCAAGGGTGGTCCCAGTTCAAAGGTTGCGAGTGGAATAAAGCAAGCACCATCAGTGATAACGAGGTACTTTCCATGTAATATGGTCAGGAATGAAAAGAGAAAATTCCGTCAAAAAGAGAGGGGGAGGAGTTGGAACCCTGTGGACTGCGCAGCTGTGAAACTCCCGTTTCGTCAACACTCCCAACTTATACGATACGTCGAACATTGGTGAATTTAAGGCATATACTGCAAACCCAGCAGGATCCGTTGCCATTTTGGAAAGCCACCGCCCAACGCAACCGAACATTTATTCACATCACTTCGTATGTACGTGAGAGCGAGCCAACTCTCCGAGGGATTGATCTCTCTATGTCATTGTACTTGCGGGCATCACAACTTTTTTTTTCAGACCCCTAACGTTTGCTCATATAAAGTGTCGTCAGCCCCAAGTTCTCCTCACACATCAATCATATATATGCGTTCTTTTTTTCCCTTCCAACTACTTTGAAGTATTTTTATAAAGTTTGTACTTTGAAAGGGAATTATTTTTCATTTATTATAAACCTTTCGCCTACATGTCAAGCATTTTCGTACTTGATTTCTTTTGAAAATTTACAGATTCACTCGATTTTGAATTTTCAGACGATGAATTGAAGGTCGAGGGAAAATGATTTAAAGTTAATTGAAGAAAGTGTAGTACCGGTTGTGGATGTAACAGTGCCGGCGAAAGAGAAGCGGGATTGGTGAAGAATAAATTGCGGAGAGCCGTCTCTTGAACGAAGGGAGCGTTATATTCTGGTGGTATTTTAAATTACGTCGTTCAGTTGTGTGCCGTTGACTTTGCTCCCGTTCTTTTCTACCCCAGATTCTTCTCATAAGGAAAAAAAAGAACGGATTTCAAAAATGTTTTTCCATCCGCTTTACCCTTCTGTGGCGTATAACTTGGATGATGGGATGAGGCACGTCTAAAGTGATTACAATTGAATCGAGAGGTTGTGAATCATACGTAATCTCAATAATAACGTCTTTATCAATTGTCGAGTGAAAGCTTTCATCTCTGTACGTATGTATCTTCCGAGTTTATTCATGAACGAGAATACGTGTTCAATATATTATTCGTAAGCGAGTTTCAAGTTTGAACAAAGTCTATTTTCGAGTGAAAATTTCATTCTACAAAAGTAGCTATAAATTCTGATTTTCAAAACGGAAGACTGACTCGCTCGAATCTCATTATTGATTGAAGCGGCAGTAACGATTTTTAGTATCAACAATACCGCGGTGCAAAAACATTCGCTGTGACAGCGGAATCTGATAATCTGAAATCTGGGGTAATAAATCTTGTTGTTGTTACAGCAATCTTGTTAGCTATGACAGTGACGATTTATCTGAAAGATGTTGACTCTTCCAGCCACTTTGTTTGCTATTCCAGAGATAGTAACAAAATTAGCTGGAGGGATCAACATTTTTTGCTGCCACAGCTAAAAGATCCCTTCCGTAGCTGAGAAAATTGCTGCAATGGGGAATAGTTTGCTGTCACAGCGAAAATCTTTTTTCTCCGTAAGGCTCAAAGTAACACGGTGAGAAAATAGTAGACTAGTGAAATAAAAGCTCGCAATCTTGGAGGTTATAATAATATTCTGAACATTGTGTCTGCACCGAGAGTAAGGTACCAGCCGCGGCAACCAATATAGATTAAATAAACCACAAATACGCGTATACATATGTTTCTTATCCTCGATAAATAAATCCACGAGTTCGAGAGAAGGCGAAGGGAAAAATATTTGTCCTTTACAATCCCAACTAAGTCGGATAATTTCGAATCGGCTTATTTAATGTACTCGTTCAGCCCTTTCATACACCGTTCAGGGTTAAACGGGATATACGACGACGACGACGAGAACGACGAAGAATATGACAGAGGGTAGTTTGCGGCTGAATTATAAGGATAGAGAACCACGATATGTCGCTGGGGGCGTAGGTTTATTGTGCTTCCTGTCATCCTCAGTCGAGCTTTAGTTGGTTCCAAATGCTAATTATATGTCAACCATTCCGCACGCGTTATCACGAAAGCTTGAGTGTCAGGGATGGAACAATGAGGTGGCGAGTCTAATGGCTTCGATCGAGAACACCCTCACCACTGTGTATATACATATAAACGATCAACATCTTCGGATACCTCTTTTTCTTTTTTTAACAAACAACTCGAATTGATTCATCATTGTTTCATTCTGGATTAAATCCTCTCCAGTCCGCATTCATTAAACTGATAACTCTGATAGGGTGATAAAACCCTGTCATAATTTCAGCATCGTTTTTGAATTACAACATTGTCCGTATTAACGTCGCGTTACTACGATTTGAAATTAAACGAGGCATTTCCTTGGCGCACCTTACTTCCTTATCGCTACTTTAGGGAAAAGAATGATGAGTGTCTGAACTCATGAGCAAGCATGAACGTACGCTCTTTCCCTTTCTCTTGGTAAAGGATGTTGATTGATATAACCTCAGCACGCGAAATCACCCCGAAAGCCCACTTTTACGACCTCCTCGTCATCCTTCATTCCTCCCACTCTTAGTCTGGAATGTTCATATAAGTATACCCACTCAAGAGAGAGCTTCACTGATTCCAATCACCGTTTTCGAGGCCAATTATTTTATTCGTCATTATAAATTTCAAGTCATGTACTACTAATATATTCCTAAGCATCGCACGGGTTTCTTTACATTTGATTTTACTTTTTCTTCTTCTTTTTTTTCTTTTTCCAACGCTCGATTCATCGAAAATAAATGAACTGTGAGAGAAAACGACGACAGGAACGATGGTACATAAAATTATAATTACCGAATCGTTAATACGATGAGTAAATTTGCCAAGTCATTTTAAGTTGCTCCCAGCTACTTCAACTCCCCCGGACTTGGAAACTATGAGTTCATCATTCTTAATAGTTCATCAAGATTGATTGGATTCGTTGAACTGAACTCAATAACGACATCGGCAAAGTTTGTACATTCAATACTGTTCTTACAGTTCTTGGTCTCTCCCGATTCGGTCATTCGATCGAAACGTTAAACGAAGGTCTGGAATGATAAGAATCATTTGATCTTGTTAAACTCTTAGGATTTCATTTTCTTCAGTTACAGAGATAATTGAGAACTCCAATATTGAATGATATCGGTCAAAGGGGTATTCAAATTGTTGGGATTTTGAGGAGCGCTGGAATGGAAACTTTGAAACCAGAAGCGAATACAGTCAAATTCATAATGCTATAAGAAAGAAGACTTGTGGAGGGTGATGTGCTTTTGCATGGAGGGAAAAGAAATTTGCTATGACCGCGAAATCTAATTTTGCTGTCACAGCAAACTATTTGTTAGCTACATCAGCGATCTTTTAGCTGAGCAGCCAAAAATGCTTGCCCCTCCAGCAAATTTCAACATTATTCACTACCACAACGGAAAAATCGCTGTCCCAGCGAGGTTTTTTTCTCCGTGTGTGTTCTAGCTTTATCGGAAATTGATACACCTTGCGTTGTCTTGTGAGGTTTGTTCAACTGGGCCAATTTGGCTGTACCAGCTTTCGGTACGCAGGGAAAAACTTTCTACGGCCTACGGAAGTAGTTACGGTAACTATTCAGTTGATTGCTTCAATTAAGACTGTAGTAGAGTCAATTAATGGTACCAACTTGGCCTGATTACTAAGTTTTTGAAACACTATGAAAAAAAATCTGTTGTTTCTTGTACTGTTCAATTGATCTTTTCAATTCGATTTGTAACATACGAGCATGAGTATGTAACGTGTCTGAACGAGAATGAATTGAAGAAAATAAAATGGCCCCTATGGACGTCTGGTGATGGTCAGCCATGCCTTTTCGTTGGGATTGAAATAAATTGGCGAAACTGCTTGTTACGTTGGGGAACGAATTGCTTTCGTCGGTCGTTAAGGACTCGTTTGATTTTGTTAACCCATCTTTACTTTCTTTTATTTTGATTCTCCTCGAGCGAACTTTTTTCCTATACGTTTCTAAAGAGAGAGAAAGGTATAATAAATGTAGACAAAAAATATCATCACTCATTGCTCTTCGATAGAATCTTCGATGGTTAGCTCTGTGATTTGTTTTTTGTTTTGACTTTTCTTTAGAAGAAATAATTTTGAAAGTTTGGAAATTGGTCCTCAGAAGTTTGAAAAATACATTTAGATATCAAGAATATTCTAATAATTCTAAGGAGGAATGAGAAAACGAAGCAAACCCATCATAACCTGAATTCTTATCAACGTTATTAGAGGAATATTAATCATCGCTTGAGATGTATTTTATAGCAGAAGTCGTTTAGTTCCAAAAGTTCCCATTGAATCTCCTCTTTCCTTATGTCTGTCTGGTTTTGCATATTTTAAGGGAAACAAAGCGTTTCTAAAGGTCGGGAAAACAACGATGATCCTTGGTAGAATTGCTCCGCCTCTCGCGTGTAACCTTCGACTGTCCCAGAGCCAAGGGCAGGTCTAATAATTCGAGGGTTGAACAAGAGGAAAGCCGAGAAAGACCCCAATACGGTGTAAGAAGAAGAGGCAAACTGCCTTCCAACGTCACAACGAAACGCCCCTTCATAATCCTCCGTTCATCGAAGTCAACTTCTTTTGCCATCGAGTCAATTTTCTCATTTTCTGAGATAAAAATCTTGTTTGCACTTGTCAATTCAAATGGAAGAATTGTGTGTATATTATATGGAGATTGAATGAATTCATCGTAAGAAAACTCAAACGATTTCACGAGATATTTATACTTTTCCAGAGTCTTGAGTGCAAAATCAAAATGCACAGCAAATAAACGTGAAGTGAAGAAAGATAAAAAGAGACCATTGGAAGATTTATTCTTTTGAACGGAGAGATGTTTTATTTGCGACGCAATGAGAAAGAGATCCCTTCATCACATAAATCATTAATCGTAAAGACATGTGCAACGATGACGATCCCTCTTCGCGTTCTTTTGGAATGAGCATTTTGTGAGATTCGAAGTTAAACCATCCGAGGTTTCCCGTCCAATTCCAACCATCATTCTAAGTCCAAACATAGCGCCATTCCGCGGAGCAAACATTTTTACTTTTCTCGACGTGCAAACCTTTCATGGATACCTCGGGCTGAAGCTTTTACTCTCCAACTGTGCTGACCATTTCGCATCTCATTCAACCTTCATTATTCATGTTCTTTCTTTGTTTTTTCAACTTTTCAAACTCCCTCAAATGTCTTGGGGTTTTTTCTTACAATACTTTGTACCTGGGACTTGTATAATTCTTGAAAAATATTTCTAATATTTGAAACGTTGAATTTATAAAAATGATTGTTTCTGATTACAGATCTTGATCACGGTTACGATGCAACCATTTTCAACGGGTAGCACCATGGCGACCGAGACACCAACGAGTTTGCCACCCGAACGGGTCACTTCACCGAACTCGAATACTCGGAATTTGACTTTTTCCATAGCGAAGATAATGGAGCCGGACAAACGTTTGGCCGAACCGAGCAATCCGTTATCGACTTCAACGTCGCTATCGCCTCTCGCCGCTCCAAGAACAACGACGCCCACGCCCACGATTATTTCTCAAGCGAACATTTCTTCTTTAACGTACTCCGCCCACTTGGAATCGGCTTTTAAGAAATACGTGCCCACTCTGAGGCACCAAAATCTCCTCCAACACTATCCGCTCCTCTACTATCATCCGAACCCTCTGCTGAGAGCCTTTCCAGCGCCAGTTCAGTCGGCAGCCCACGCGGAAATTCCTCCGAGTTATCCGCCGCCGACGAGTAGTACGGTCCACGAAATATCTCGACTGACTTCCCTGACTAGTGAGGTTCAACGTAGCAATAAGAAAACTTCCCAGGGAACTCGAAGCGGCGCAACAACAAACGGCGATTCGAACGCCAACGTTGGCAGCGCCAACAATTCGACGAGCGGTTCTTCCCTCACGGGCATCAACAAGCAAAAAACCTTCACCTGCCCTGAATGTGGAAAGATTTTCAATGCCCACTACAATCTCACGCGACACATGCCCGTGCACACAGGAGCCAGACCGTTCGTATGTAAAATTTGTCACAAAGGTTTCCGCCAAGCCAGTACCCTCTGCAGGCACAAAATCATCCATACCGAGGAAAAACCCCACAAATGTGGAACCTGCGGCAAAGCCTTCAATCGTAGTTCAACTCTCAACACTCATACTCGCATACACGCGAACTACAAACCCTTCTTGTGCGAATTTTGTGGAAAAGGTTTCCATCAGAAAGGCAATTATAAGAATCACAAGTTAACGCACAGCGGTGAGAAAGCGTACAAGTGTAATATTTGTAACAAGGGATTCCATCAAATCTACAACCTCACGTTTCACATGCACACGCACAACGATAAAAAGCCATTCTCATGCAAGGTGTGTGGAAAGGGGTTTTGCAGGAACTTCGATTTGAAGAAACATATGAGAAAACTCCACGATTCTGGATCGCCGGTTTTAGTGAGTGGGATAAGTGCAACTGGACAGAGTCACGTTCACCATCAGCAAACCGGCGCTTACGCGTCGGTCCATCACGCCCCAGCGGGAGGAGGTCATTCCTTCGTTAGCCCTTTTTTATTACCCCCGCCGGGTTCTACCGGCACCTCCAGTTATCTCACTAAAATGTTGTGACAAAACGATAGCGTACATTACGCACGCAAAGCAACTATTCAGTGCCCTTTGATCGAACTTGGATCGCCCCTTTGTTTTCCAAGTGACGTAATGGTCGATCATCAATTGAATCGATCGACCAAATGAAATTTAAAATTCGATTGATTTTGTCAACGATTGGACGATATTCAAGTGTATATTCATCATGAATGTGAAGATAAATTATATCACCGATGTATTATATAAGAATTTTTTCTTAATTATTATGTGATTTTGTTCAAGAAAATCGTGTATCGAAAACCAAAGAAACGAAAAGAGATTCGTGAATTTATCTCAGTATTTATCGAGTGAAATGTCATGGGCTGTATTTTTGGATCCAAAATTGTTTGTTGAAATTGTGTTTGAGACGCTAAAATGTTCAATGTTCAATTTCAACGAATGGTTCCGATTCGGAAAATATAACCAATTCAGGCGATGCAAATTTGTTTAAAATTTCATAACTATTCTCATGGTGAATTTTCTTTTCCTAGAGGAAATTACTTTAGGAATTCTCTAGGTTATAACGGGGCCTAGAAAATAACTAGAGTGTCGATGAAAAAACATCTTGACAATCGTTTCTACTAAAGAGCGTTCATTTTTATTCAACACGATAAGTGAAACCATTCGCCGCATTATCATCGTCAAACGGGAATCTGGAAGTTTGTTTATTACCTCACTTGAGAATAATTTGAAAGAAATGAACGATAGGAATGTTCAGTTTATGTAAATACTTTCACATGTAAACAAAGTAAACGCTATAAATACTTCAATAGAATTTTTTTCTTTTTTATGATTAATATCCAAAAAGTATGAGACGTTTAAATTAGAATGAAAATACATTTCTCAATAACTTGTAAATATTTTAAACAATATGTATGAAAATTTTTGGACTCCGGCAATGTTGGCAGGCAAAGCCTGGCGATCTACACAGATTCAGGGTTAATTAACAACTAATCGAAGGTTTCGAAGAACCCCTGATGAGGTACCTCTTTAGGATTTCAATAATCATTATTTGCAAACTCATTATTACAATAAAATGCATCATTTGCTCGAATATATATTTTTATTTATATTTTAACGAATTATATGAACTAGGAAAAAAATAATATTTATTGTTCAATGAATGTGAGATCTCATACTTTATGTATATCGATTATGAAATAGTTCGTAATATGACATAAGAAGAAGTGGAACTAGTTGATGTGGTTTTGTATCTTCAGTTCCTCTTTGGAAATATTAAAAAAAAAAAAACAATGACTTCATTTGACGGATTCGAAAGCACGTTTGACAGTCTAAAAGAACGGAAATATCATTCAATTCTCGTCAAATAAGGAAACCGAAACAACGTTATACGTTGGTCATATATCTAGATATTTATACGCATATGTGTGTATAGAGAAGAATGTATAAATCGGTGTGATAGTAGTTTTTAAGAAAAATAATGAACAAAATAATAAAAATTAGATAGCAAATAATAAAATAATGAAGATGTTGATTATTAATATTGTCGTCATTGTAATTAAGATTGTGCTGTTAATCAGTTGTGCAATGCATCAACATCATTCCATCGTCAACGATAGATCTCGAATTCAACTCGGGAATTGGCCAGTCTCTAAATTGACATTCAATCGAATCATGGAATTTGGAATTGATTAAAAATTGAGAAAATTAATTTGATTGATTTAACGAATGTCGAATCAACTGATTCACTTCATTGGATTAATCATTCCTTCCTGCTTAAAATATTCCATAGAAAACTATAATTTACTACTATAATTCTCTATTGAACCAGTGAATTTCAATGGTTTGTGTGGTTTTGAATAACGATATAACTTCTTAATAGCAAAAATCGAGGTGACGTATATAGAAAAGGAAAACTTTTGGCCAACTTAGCAAAAAATTCGCTGCCACAGCCGACTGGATTGCTGGGAGAGACAAAATTGTCAGTATTATACACAGATTTCGCCGGAGGAGTCGACATTTTTTCTTGCTACAGCTGAAACAAATCCCTATCGTAGCTAGAAAGAATGTTGTTATGGCAAATAGATCACTACCACATCAAAAAGTACACAGCAAAATCAGATTTCGCTGTCGAAGCAGAGCTTTTTCTCTCCGTGTAGTTTTCATTGATGTAATAATTACGTATAGTAAATTCACACTTTATTAGCTTCTTTCTCATTTAACATTACACATGCTATTGAAAACTATAGATCAATGGTGAATTACCGATTAAAAACTGTTCGTCTTTCCAAAACTTTTCGATGAAAAATTTGAAGCAGGACAATTATCATAATTAACTCGTGAACTACAATTTCAATAGCAAATTGTTTTTCTGACAGCAATCTATTTGTTAACAACGGAATCTTGTCAGCTATGGTAACCATTTTTCAACAGTTACAGCAAGAAATTTCGACTTCTCCAGCTAAATTTCTTCCCTATTCTATATTCAATACGAAAGATTCAGTTGCCATAGCAAATAATCCTACACAGCACGAATGTCTGCAGAATATAACCATGACATTACTGAGACATTGTATTATTGCATCGATATTCTAAAACATTACTGAGACATTCTGTGCTGTATGGAATGTTAGCCCACGAAGAAGAAAAATTTGCTGACGCAACGAATCGAGATATTATATATAGAATAGCAAATCTTTTTGCTGAAGTAGCTGGAAATTTGCTACCACAGTTGACTGAATTGCCAAAAAAGCAACATGATTGACTGAAACAGCAAATTTTTTGCTGGACCGGCAAAATTTTTGGTAATCAATACGGAATACCAAACAAAATTGTGCTGGAGGAGCAAAAATTTTTAGTCAATATTAGATCGTTGTCATAGCGGATTCTTTTTTCTCCGTGCAAAAAAATGTGCTGTTCCAACAAGAAGTGCGATCTGGCGCCTCTGTAAATCTAAAAAATTGATTGTTATTCGAATACTTTCTAATAAATATTTCTTTAATAGAAATAAATATTTTTTTCATCAAAAAATTTGATATTCGCTGGTTATTCTTCCAAAGATTTTTATTTTTGTTACACGGAGATAAAAAAAATTCGCTGTGACAGCGGAACCTGATTTTGCTAGGTACCTTTTGAAGGAGCAGCAAATTTTTTTCTGTGACAGCAATCTATTTGCTATTAGAGAAATCTTGTGAGCTGCGACGATTTGCTAGCTGTGGCAGCAAAAAATACCGACTCTCCCAGCAAAAGTTATTTGCTATTCTGTACACAATACTAAAAATTTTGCTGTTTGAATTGATCAGGTTCCTCTTTCAGCAATTTCAGCTAGATTAGCCAAAAGATTTGCTATTCTACATATAATACCTGGATTTGCTACGTCAGCGAAATTTTTTTTCGTGCGAAAAAATATTCATTTAGAATTATTCGAACAACAGTTTCCCAGATTTGAAGAAATCTTTCTCTCTGTGTGGATTCACACGCTCGAATTATTTGTTTTCACATTTTTATATTTCTCTATTTCATAAATGAATTCAAATACTAATGCGTGTGAAATCGAACACTCAAAAGAGTAAACCTTTCCCTAAAAGTGTGGAATATATCTGGATTTTGAAAAGTACAATGAAAAAAATTCATTTTGATACTCCATCATTTCACTATTCTTGCGTTTCGTTATTTTTTTTTCTCTCGTGTGTACTCGGAGGAAAGAATATTGTAAATTTTTCTACATCACACAATAACGGGGCGATTCGAGGCTTTGAATTGTGAATTGCGCAGGTCTTTTTTATAGCATGTATCACATTAAAAGTAAAGTAAGTGAGAAAAATTGCAATTTACAAACGTGAATCCAGTATTTCTATTATCTTATGAACAATACAATATTACACATCATGGAAATTTTGATTTAAGAGAATACTAGCGGCGTGGCAGCAGTCAAATCGTTTCCAACGAACTACGGGTGAACGCTTCAATTTCATCAAAATATCTCTCTCTACAGCACTTCTCCTTGAATCAGAGTGATATTCTGATTTAATTGAGCCGTTTGCCCGCAGTTTGTCATAAACGATTTTGCTGCTGCCCCGCCGCTAGTCCCACCTTGAGGGGATACCAGCGCCGAGACATTAGCCAAATTTATTCAAAAATCAAGCGAAGAAAATCAAAATATCGCTCTGTACGGACAAACTTTATCAATTCAAGAAGGTCTGTATAGAGCGGTTTTTTGATTCTATTGCTTCATTTTCGAATAAAAAGTCAGAATAAATTCGATTAATGTCCCGGCGCTGATATCACCTTGAAGGCTGGAAGCGCGCCGTTTTTACAATTTTCTTTCTCCCGTGTAGAATTATTTTATCTTGCCGCCACAATTTGTTGACAACGTTGAAAAGACTGTAACTAAATCCTCGTCTAAATCAAAATATTTTCACAAAAGTTTAACGATCAACGTTCTAGTGAAAGTGTTTAATTTTCTGAAGATTTTCAGATTCTTTGAAAGGATTTTCAGCAACTTTGAAATGACTTCTTTTATCAGGATGCTCACGAGCGTTCCTGGAAGTTGATATGCTTCCAAACCGAATGATTGATTTGTCATTTTTGAAATAAACAAAAAAACAAATAAGCAAAAATCAATTCAATTGCAAATTGAATTTGGACTGACTGAGTGTGCACAACAGCTTCGAAATAATATTGTTATGAGCGTTGTAGATAATCGATAGAGTAGATGAAAATGCATATGTATGTGTCCTCCCGTTGTAAATATAAAATCGACCCGATGCAATAAATTCATCGATATTACTAATCCCTCTCTTAAAATTCCATTTTTTCCTTTTTTCTAATAATTTTTGGTTCCTGAAGTTTCGACGAAAGCTTTCTAATCGAGGGTACGAGCTAGGAAAGGGTAACTGAGTTTTTCTAGATTCTTCTCAGCTGGAGGGGATTTCAAACAGGTAAGGAAGAATTGGTTGATAAACTGTCGTAGAAATTATTCTAGTCGTTTTTAAAAGGCTCAAATAATTATGAGAAGGCAACTTTCAAAACGTGTTTTGTCATTACATTAATATCATTTTTCAGGAAGGCCAAAAAACTGATACTATTTGAACTTGATTTGTTACTAACCCTGGTTTTTCAAGTTAAATTTCAATGGAACAAAGATTGTTTTTTTAAGCAAACAGTTTATCACATGGTGTAGGAATGACCAAGACTTTTTGATTTTTTTAGAACACGTTTTGAAAGTTACCTCCTCATATTGCAAAAGGAGGGGGAATGTGAACTTTGCTATTCGAGCGAGGTAGAAGAATTCAGAGTTGTTATGAAATATTTTTTTTATGCAAAATATAACTGAGCAGCAAATGTTGTCTAAATTATGAGAATGTATCTGATCTATTCTTCCGCACATCGCAATATAATAAAGCTGCAGCTTTAATAAAGTTCTACCCTAGTAGAAATCTACTACACGGAGAAAAATTCTTCAAGACTTTTTCTTAACCTTTTAATAAACCAGAAACAGGAAGGGTTAGAAAATGAATGCTCAAATGAAAATATGGAGGATCAAGAATACAGTAGAAGAAGGATTGGGATTTTAAACGCCAAATGTTGAACTTTATAAAGTATGCAATGAAATTTAATGATTCAGCGTTTGAAATTGAAAATCTACCTATTCCTTGTTCTACAGTTGTCGCGATATTTCACATTTCCACCTAGAAAATAATTTTCTAAACCTCCCTTTTTGTAGGTGACTAAAAAACGAGAGAAAAAAAGTGGAACTATTCTTGCGAAGTTGAGGATCTGATAAAACCGCCACAAAAATCCATTTTAGGGGGAGGGATAAAATCCTGATCAAAGAACCTAAACGTTTCCAAATCACGACCTAAGGAGTCCACACAGAAAAAAATGATATGGTTTACATTTGGATAGCTCAAATTTAGCTATAGTAGCTATTTTTCAGCTCTATCAAGATCCGAAGTGGCTACCACAGCTAATTTACTGAAAAAAAAATCAGCGACTATGATCCAGCTAAATATTTGTTTGCCTGCTTTTGAATGAATGAACAAAAGGATTTAATGGATTATCAAGAACGTTATCAGTGCTTACAAATTATTTTGTTGCATGAACTGAATCACATGGATGAAACGTTTTTAGGAATTGTATTAATATTATTTTCACACCTTAACAAAATACTTAGCCAGCTCTTATTTATCGATAGAATTTGGTTGTATCAACCGACTACTTCTCTGAGGGTTCTCAATTACCACAGTGGATTATTGTTTTCCGCGTAAAAATATGTTTTTGTCGTACTCGACTACTCTCTCTTCTATATTTGAAAGTGTCGACATTATTCAATATTCGCACAAATTATTTTTGTTGAACTGAATTTGATTATATAATTATACGAAAAAGCTCTGTCTAGATAATTTGAAGGAAAATTTTCCTCATATGAATAAAATCACCTGATTGCTCTCCAAAAACCTGGAAAAAAAATTCAGATATTTGAATTAAAATGAAAAGAAGTAAATTTTCCTAAGGAAAGCCATGGCTAAAGGAATCTTTGTCAGTCTGTTAAAAGTATGGTAGAATCTCAAGCTTCAGTTTTGTCAAGCCAATATCTCCGCCAAGCTTGATGCCAGACTTTCAACCAGATTTCTCCGAGGTCATTGTCATGCTAATTTTTTCTACACGGGCAAACACAGCACTGAAAAGCAATAAAATTCTCTTGCGTTACAAGTGAAGAAATCATATTCGCATTCTTGTTAGGATACCTTAATTAACACGATTAAGATACGGATAAGTCTAGGCAATCTTGGTCAAGCGGATAGGAATATTGTGTCAGGATTACTGCTAAGGGATTCCAAACTGGAACCTTATAATGACCTAGCATCCCACTGAAAAAAATGTTGCGAAACGTTTCTGGCACGTCCCAGAGATTGTTAGAGTCTCGTCCTGTTGCAGCCCTACCCAGGCTATGCTGCTGATAAGGAATTCCCTGTGAAGTTTTTATTAGGCTATCCTTGATAGAATCTGCTGGTCCTTATTCACATTCACGCAAGTGATACAGCACGAAAAAAACATTTAATAAACATAACTAATCATAATTTGGTTTGAATTCAACGAAACGCGCGTATTTTTACATTTTCCAGACACAAACTAGTTAGAACCAGAATACAAAATGGACTAATCTTTCAGGCACATCATTGCAGCTCGTAAGCTACGAGTGTTGATTCTTATCTTTCTGTCTCACTCGGGCTACTACGATGTACAGAAAAAAGTAGTCCTTATAATGCTCCTTGAGCTGATACCTCGAGCAGACGCCCCTCTCTACTCGACTCGATTCGATCTTTGGTTCCGGGAGAGAGTCGAGAGAAAAAAAGAGAAGAGATTCCGTGACGAACCCCTCAAAAACCTGTGATAACTTGTGACACCGGGAAATATCTCAAGGGGATGAGAGGAGAGAGAAAAGATAATAAATGTGAGGGTGGCAGAGAAAGAGAGAAAAGTAGAGTGCATCATCTGCCATTAGGTAAAGCAGTTCAGAGACACGTAGGTGTAGAGGGAGAATAGGTGTGGTTGAATCAAAGAGATAGACAGAAACACAACGACGGAGAAAGCAGGAAGAGAAAGAACAGAGAGGATGAGGAATGAGCTATGTGAGGGAAGTAAATAGATGGATAGATGGTTGGATGGATGCATATATATGTATATAGATATATATCGAGCGGTGAAATAGAGATATAGCCCGACGTGTCTCTCTTCTGATTCTTTCGAGAGATACTATACAGGTTTCTCGATGTATCTGCAAAATCTGTCTTTCGTCCATTAAAGCTATGCTCATCGAGTTCTCTCGCTCTCGTGTCTCTATCTGTTAACAAACCTAACGCGTTTTATGTCATTACGGTTGAGAGCTCTCCATTGCTACATTTATCGGTTAAATCCATCGACAATTTTTCCCTGCGTTCATTAAAAAAGGCATAATGACGCGGAGGTGAATGCATGTCATATTTTCTTTACCAAAAGAAATTTTTACTATTTCACTATCATTCTTTAGCATCATCGACTCGAGTTTCTATATTACATCAAAATACATTGCAGAAATTGTGGACAGCTTTTCCTCATTCCACACGGAGAAAAATGAATAGTGATAATCACTGAGCGAATAGTAAAATATGGACAGACCAAACTGCGCAATCAAAATAACTAAACGGCTCAATCGAAATTACGATACGCTTAGTTAAGGGGTAACACCACACAGTGTGTCTAGCAGTCGGGAATTCCGGGAAAGTCGGGAATTAGTCAGGAAATGAAAAAAATTCCGGGAAATTTTCAATTATATTTTTGTTTTTTTTTGTGTGCAGAATTTTTAAACTTAGAAAAGTTTTCCCCATCGATGAATAATTGATTATTTTAAATCTCAATTGAAATGAATATTGATTATATTAAATATCGATATATTTTGTTATAATTTTGAGAGTTAAGCAAAGGTTCTCAGATATTTTCAGAATAATTTCTCCAGCCAGGTCTAGACAGCAATGAATGATTCACTAAAGAATCCTCGAAAAAAAAATTCTTTCCGAATTCTCATAGAATTCCAGAAACCTTACACAACTCAAGAAGTCCTGTTTCACGGCCCTGTTACAAATAATCTATAAAATCTCATTGACGAATGGGAAAATGAATAGGTTTCAATGGAATTCAATGATCTTTAATCAGAAATTTCACCATTTGTAATGGGATTCGATAGAATATTTCTACCTGGGGGAGATTTGAGAGTTGTTTCAAATATTCTCTCAGAGGTCTTGCGACTGTTTCAAGAATTTTCGAAAGAATTCCCAAATGTTCGTGAAATAATCTGTTTCTGACTTCTTTAAGATATACTTAATATACTTGATTTTATTTTCAAAATGCATCATAATTAAATGGAGCCGAGTTGGATATGAATGATTTGGATTATTGATTGGAAACATGTCTATTTAAAATAATCAATATTTGAATATTCAACGTCGAATTCATACTTCTTAGTAGATTGTATTATGCCATCAAAAACGTTAATTGAAATTGATGTATGTGCATTTTACTTTCGATCCGGGAATTTTCCAAAAAATCCTGGAAAAAGTCGGGAATTGGTCGGGAATTCCAAAATCATATTTTGCTAGACACCCTGACCACAGTGATGACCTCTCCAAAAATAACGCTTTTTCAGATTTTTTTTCGAAAATTAGAAAGTTCCTATTCAAATTGAACTACATGAAGGTGTTCCGCTACTATTAAAGTACAAAATAATTTCTTTGTGGAATTTTATTGTGAAAAATAGCGGCTTGACAGGTGAATGACTGGAGCACTGTGAAAATGTGAAAATTCATGGTCGTGCGGTGGGATAAATAACTCAGTCCAGAATTGAAAAATAATTATTCTCTGTAATCCAAAAGCTACACTGTTAGAAAAATCTGTTTGAAATTTAATATAAAAAGTTTGGAAGCAATTAACACACACAATTGTGTATCAATTTTCAAACATTTTTGTATCCCAAAAATAATAGACAGAATTTTGAAATTCAAGCCACAACATTATAAAAATTGATGTAAAAAAATGCATGAATTTTCAACACTATATGACTTAATTTCCAAAATTCCTTCCAAATGTTTCATTATGTTATGGTGTGAAATTAATACAAAAAATGATGTAAAGATGTGAAATTACAATAATACATCAACAATGATTATTAAGTAAAATATTTATGCTTTGGCCCAAAATGTCTTTAAAAATAAAAAACTGAATTTTAATCAAAAATCATGTTTCGGAGGAGAACACTTGCAGATTGTCGACCACGTTGTTCACTACGTTCTCATGTCATGGAGAGAAAATTGGAAACCTCGAAAAGAATCGAACCACCTACACCAATCCCTACCTAATGTTGCGCGATCTACTATCCTAACGCCCTAACGACCTAAGCTAAACCGGTACCTACGTGGTTTGTTAGAAAAGATCAATGTAAATGACGTGGATATCTGATTCAATCCATCGGTTGAGTATAATAATCTATTAACTTATGTGAAAACTGCAATTCGGTTGACAGATGTGAGGTTAAGTTTATGTGATAAAAAACAATGAATGAATTATTTTTGTGAAATGTGTGGTCATTATTGTTTAATTATTATGTATTAAAAATCTTTTCAAGCGGAAGTTTAAAATAAATTTCCAAAAACTTGGATTATTCACATAAAGCTCGTTGGATGGTTTTACTCTTGAAGAGTACTGTCAAAGTTGACATTTGCAAATTGGAGAAAAAAGTCTTATTTTCTGTCTTGAATTTGTTATTAGAGTGGTGATAAACTTGTAGAAAGAGTTTGAAGGTTGGTTGAAATCCATATTGATCAGGAAAGTCGAAACCGTATTGCAAAACTTGGAAAATCTGTTAACGTAGCTGACAATACTGGGGTATCGAGTCAGCTTTTCCTTACTACATGAAATCTAGGCAGGAGAAATGTATCAAAATTCAGTGAATTCAAGTTGGTGTTGAGTGAGAGAAGACAGAAATATTCATTGGATTTTATTGGTTACTATAAAAATGTCAACAAATAAGGAAAGGCTATGTAGGACTCACTGTATCGTCTTTTAATATTTTGTTTCAATAATGTTGTATCATGCTGCTACGAATGAATGTTATTATATTTGTGAAACACGTTCAATACACTTGTTTCTTCAATTTATTAGTAAGAAAATACAAAAATGTCCACAATACAAAATTATTGAAACAAAAATAATGAAAGATGATACAGTGAGTCCTACATAGCCTTCCCTTATTTGCCAACATTTTTATAATAACCAATAAAATCCAATGAATATTTCTATCCTCTCTTACTTGACACTAACTTGAATTCACTGAATTTTGATACATTTCTCCTGCCTAGATTCCATGTAGTAAGGAAAAGCTGACTCGATACCCCAGTATTGTCAGCTACGTTAACAGATTTTCCAAGTTTTGCAATACGGTTTTGACTTTCCTGATCAATATGGATTTCACCCAACCTTCAAACTCTGCCTACAAGTTTGTCACTACTCTAATAACAAATTCAAGACAGAAAATAAGACTTTTTTCTCCAATTTGCAACTGTCAACTTTGACGGTACTCTTCAAGAGTAAAACCATCCAACGAGCTTTATGTGAATAATCCAAGTTTTTGGAAATTTATTTTAAACGTTCGCTTAAAATACTTTTTATTAAATGAGTTCTTCATGACTCATATTACTACAAAAATGATTTGATCTCTGAGTTTTTTCTGAGAAATATTGATGTAAGTATTTGAATAAAACTCATTCTCAGTGCATCAACAAATTATGATTTTTTACATATTACAACAGCTATGACTGATTCAATAATTCATGTTGCACTGAATAATAGATTTTTTTAATACATATTAATTAAGAACTAACGATCACGCATTTCACGAAAATAATTAATTTTTATTTTTCAATTCAAAGAAGTCAACCTCATATCCGTAAACTATATTTCAATTCTAAAATACAAACAGATTTGTTACATCTTCTTTCTCATTTATATCACCTGTAATTATGTGTAAAAATTAATGAAAAAACCTGTTCAGCTGTTTAAAAATCTTTATGCAATACGTGCTGTATGGGTACTGACATTTCCGATATCAAGTGTGAACAATATTTTATTCATTTTAGAATTGAAAAATTCATTCTTCTCCATTTTATATATATTTTAGTAAGCACTTGTATAATTATTAGAGATGGTTTTACTCCACATTATCAATTAGTTCAACTTATTACATACTAATAAGTAGCTCACTAGTTTTGACCAACCAACGCTAGTTGGATTCAACTTATCAGTAATTGACCAGTACCTCGCTAGTTTTTTGTGCTCAGTTTTTCCTCTCTAGCGCCTCATCAGTCATAGGAAAAAATTTGTGAAATTTTTACCAGGGGTGATTTGATTTTACGATGAATTTCACTGATTCTTCCTTGAAAATTTCAGACTGTTTCATAGATTCAGTTCAAAGAGATCTTACAGAAAAATATTCACTCGAATGATAAGTTGGTATTTCTTGAAGCGTAATTTTCATCAATAACGCAAGCAATTCTCAAGATGCAAGGGAAATGTTTCGCATTTCTTAAATTTCCATAGATGATCTTTTCAATGATATTTACTTTGAATTCACTCATTACAGCAATGCGATAAGAATGATCCACACACCAATTATAAACCCTCTTCCTGCATGTCTCAATAAGAACATGGTCTATGGCTCAGTGGTAAATCTTTGGCTTCGACACCGAAAAGGCCCACGTTCGATTCAAACTGCAGAAGAAAAACTTTTTCCATCTTGCGAGATTTTATTATTTTTTTTTTCTTTCATATTCAATTAGATATTGAATCAGCACCATTTTTTGGAGGGAGAACCACCATATATGAGGGTTTTTAGAAGTGAAAACACCATGAACACGTGTTTATATATTTTTTGTCCTTGGCAAAAACTCCCAGATTTTATCTAAGAAATAGTCTAGGAAAATACCTAAGAAAATGTCTAGGAAAAAGTCGAGGAAAAAGCTTAGGAAAATTTTTCCTACGGGGTGTGCCTTTTTTCAATACTATGTTTTACCATTGGAGTGTAATTGCGCATTGATTTCAAGTACATTATGAAAATTCAATATGTACATTTATGAATTTTCATAAACTGTGGTGAATATCAAAAACGTTGTTTGGAATTTGAGAAATATGTGATTGATTTTCCAATATTCAAATAAATACAGAAATTCAATATCTACAGTTATGAATTTTCACAAACTGTAATGAATTTCAAAACTTTTGTTTGAAATTCATGAAATATGTGATTGATTTTCCAACATCCAAATATGGAATAAAATTCATATAGCGCCCTTGAAAATTAATGTACTTTTTTCTATGAACGTATATTAAATTCACAAACATTTTTAACAGTGTAGTGAAATACGTATCCGTTTTGAAAAATGTGCATTTTCCACGAAATGGCATCGGTTTGAAGAAAACAGTAGAATTTTCACCCTACATTTCGTTACTTAATGTTGAATAAAGAACTCAAATATCAATATTTCGAAAAACCCGTACGTATTTCACTGGATAATCATATCACGAATACAATAAAAAAACCTCGAGGTGATTGATTGAAAATTGGCGGAGCTAGAGCTCCCACCGACTTTCGACCTACTGTTTTGAAATAAACGCGTTCAAAGTTTTTGTAACAGTTGAGTCGTGCGTGTTTAGTGGGACCTATGTTTGTAGTTTACGGTATATCATTTTCGGGTCTTCATAGAGTCCTTTAAGCCAAAAACAAATTTTTTGATTTTTTAAAAATTCCACTATGGTGTTACCCCTTAAACCAACGATGCGTTCAGTTAGAAGAACGATGCGATTGATTATGGTGACTCAATGTTTGGTCCGTCCATATTTTACTATACCAGTTTTCTTCGTGCAAGCCCATAGGATTAAGAAAATTTCAAAATTATATATAAATTGTGTATAATTTTGAGAAACCCCGTCGCAAATAAAACCACGAGTGGCTGTTCCTTTGTATGATTTTGATAAATCTTTTGACGACTGATATGATTCTTATCAAAGCCAATTTTACGTAACTGAATTAAGATAAAGATTGAACATAACGAATAATAAGGTATAGTAGATGGTAAAAATGTAACAATTTTGATATCTCAAATTTAAAATTATAATACAAGCAGTAGAAAAACATTTTGATCTTATTTTGTTTCTGAATTTAAGAAGTTTTCGTTTTTCTCGACAAAGATTGGAATTCTATTTTTCAGTTTGTTCGAAATATATATTCAAGAAATTAGCTCTAATCGATAATATTGACACACATAAAGCCAGCCTTTTCATCCACAAAACGTAGATGATTTCATTGGTGAATAATCAAACGTTCGTCCGGAACAACTTGCTCCGCCACGTGAGAAGTCGTTCCTTGAGATGTTTTCGAGTTTCAATCGAAATGAAATAAAAATTTTATAAAAAAGAATCGATTCTTTCCAGATCGCGCATCCTTGATAATTCCGCTCCAACTGGACGCAAGAAAAATATTGTTGATAATTTGCCAAGAGTAAACATTCACTCTTCGACTACAATGAATTTTGATTCAAACATCCCCAAAAGACCAAGAGATTAGACTTCAAGAAACGAAGGGACTTGCAGCACCGCCTTCCCTTACACACAATTTTGACAAATTCTATATTCTATATAAAAACCGCACATAAGTTATATAAATTCTACAAAATCATCTCTCGAGAAGAGATACTTGACGCGGATCCCAGCCCTTAGTCGAGATTTGATAAAAAGATTTTCCTTCGGAGGTGTAAAAGTTGGATTCATCGAGAAGATTCCGAGTGTACAAACAAGTGTGTAGCAACGTTTAATGGGACTTATCCTCATTCGTAGCGGATACAAATTAGGGTAGGATTATTAACACCTGGGAATTGGGAGGAAAACAGGCGTCATGCAGGGCTACTTCTTGAACCTTTACCTTCTCCCTTCTTTTCCTTTCTTGTCCGATACTTACAAGGATCTCAGTGAAATGAATTTGGACTGGAAGGAAAACTTCTTTTCTTTCTTCACTAGGTTATTTTGAATGAATGAACGAACGAATGAATGAACGAAAGAACGAAAGAACGAGCGAAGAATGAATGAATGAGTAACAAGGCAATAAGGCTCAAAGTAACCGCTTCAACGGAGTTTTGCTTCATTTCATTCAAGTTGGCTCGTTCTACCGCGATTCCGGATTTTCGATTCACGTCCCCTTTTTCCCTCTGCCTTCTTCTCAGGACATGTAACGTGGTCGCAACCGTGCGAAATTCGAGGGACCGTGAAATCGTTTAGAGATTTCTATTGCGTATACTCAAGACGATATATGCTTTCAACTGTACTCGAACACTCCATCGATTCAATCCCCTCTAATTGTATATCTGAATTTTCCCTAATTTTTCTTGACGATGATGATGATGATGATAATGATTCTTGAGAAAAAATCTAAATGTAAGGTACAAATATATTCGGATATCGTGAATTACCGTTCCGATGTAGTATTCGCGTCAATTCAACCCTCTGAAGATTCGAAATCACCCTTGTTTTCGATACAAGGTCGTCGTTTCTAACACCCATACTTACAGTGTACACGACACGAGATGGACTGAATAATGCCGTCCCTAGGCATCGATTCAGTGATTATCCTCATAATTGGTTAAAACCCGTAACTGATGAGCGAACTGAAAGTTATTATGCAAGAAGACCCTTGGTTCTCGCCAATACGGTTCTAGTATAATGAAGCTTATGGGATACGGTTCAACACCTCTTCATTACCCTCCTCTCTCATCTTTGATACGCATCGAAAGATCGTTGTTCTCTCCAAGTATATAAATGAAGGAACGTTACCTAGCACAATGACATATCATAGATAAAGGGTGGTCCAGATTTTTTGTACCGCACGCTTCACTTCAGGTTTTTAATTATAATTCTTGGATTTAATTGAAAATACACGTGAATTGAATTTCAAAATGTCAATCAGAAGAATTGTTTTACACGGAGAAATCTGATTTTGGGCGAGCCGCAACTTTTTTGCTGTGACAGCAATTCATTTACCATAAAAAATCAGTGAATTTACCGAAATTTCTCGGGAAGCAGTCAACCCGATCATAGTAGGTCAAAATTTCAGAACTTTTGGTAAACTTATCGGAATTTGTAAATAGATATGCCGGTTTTTCGGTATAATCAGAATTACCAAAAATTTCTCGGTGAATTTACCGATTTTTTTACAGTGTAGCTACGACAGCGATTTCTCAGCTGTAACGGTGAAAAATGTCAATCTGAGGGAAATTTGTTTGCCATTATGCATATAATACTGAGAAAATTGGCTGTTCTGGTTAATCACGTACAACCCACTGCGGCAGCAGATTTTCAAATAAGTTGGCAAAAAGATTTGCTGCGTCAGCAAACTAAGAACCAGGATCAATTTTGATTTAAAAACTGCATAATACATGTATCTCGCTAAGTGCGGAGAGGAAAATTTCATGTCGCAGCAGATTGAGGTATTATATACATATATAATAGCAAATTGTTTCTGCTGACCTAGCTAAAATTCGCTGCCACAGTTAACTGGGTTGCTGAGAGAGCGCCGTGACCAACTAAAGTAGCAAAATTTTTAGTATTCAGAATAGCGAACAAATTTTGCTGGGAGAGCAAACGCTTTTTGCTGCCACAGCTGAAAAAATTTGCTGTTCCAGTAAAGGATAACTAGCAAAATCAGGTTGCGCTGTCGAAGCGAATCCTTCTTTTCCCCGTGTGGCAATCTTCTCGCGCCTCTAGTGTGTATCTCAATCGATTGAATCGACTACTCTCTTCCTTGTGATCTGCCGCATAATTGGAATCTCTTGAGGAAGCAAAGCGGCGAAATCGTCTTAACGCGCATTTGTCGCCTTCCAATTTGTTCGAGACTGTATGATGCACACAATGAACTTTGATTATCGTGATGTCCTTCTTCTCTCTCGCCTCGAGAAGAGTATCGTTATAGCTCACGTGAGTGTTTCTCCTCGTTAACTTTGACTCGAACATTTTCTTCGTGGATATGACACGTGATATAGTATCGAACTTCAATCCTTTGCCACTTCGGTATTATGTTATCGTATACGTGCGGTATGCATTGTTACAAATCCTGTATTCCCGAAGAAAACATGAAGCTTCAATAACCGTTCAGATCAGATCTGTATAGATCGAGCCAAAGGTTCACGAGAGCTAACTTTTGGTTTCAAAAAAACGTTTGACGAAGGTTCTACGGATGTTTCAATGTCAGCCTCGAAATACTTTTAGGAAACATAGATAGAACGTTCGTTGAAGGTTCATCGGAGGTTTGATGAAGCTTCATAAAAATATCTATACTTATGTTAATTTATATTGATTTAGGTTTATTGTTTATTGCACTGAGAAAAATTTGCATTGTAGAAATCATGTTTCAATACAGTAATGTATTTGACGGTGAAAAATACATTATTTTGGTTATTATTACCATGGGTTAGGTGATGAATACCATCTTTTTGGTGAATCAAACCGAATGTACGGTGAAAATCAACACTGAAAAGGTACTTTTCACTTTTGAAGTTGGCTGGCTTCAGTTTTCACCCAACCAAACAAAAAGACATCTTTTAGATATCTAAAGGATATCTCGCAATTTTGAAAGATGTCTTTTAGAAATCTAAAAGATGTCTTACGCGATTGATTTCGACAAGTTTGAGATATCTCAAAAACGTCTTGCGGAAGATATGCTTTAGACGTGTTCAATCAAGTCTTAAAAATGTCTTGAAGAATTCATAAAAATATCTTGAATCGTGCATAAAAAAAATTCTTCCCTCTTTTCCTTCTTTCTTTTCTTTTGATCCCTCCTCTCAGTCCTACAAATTTCACTTGATTTCGGATTTTTGGGGTTGCGGGATTCGAACCCGGATATTTCACGACGTACCCACGCTCCGATGACCTGAGCCATACGGACAATTTGATGACGGTGCTCATAATTGTCAATATGACATAGTGAGACATAATGTCAGCGGTGTATATTTTCAGAGTAAAAGTGATCTTTTGAATAAGGTGTTTATGACATATACAAATATTAGATCAGTTGACTGTGCTTAAAACTTGAACAGCTTAATGAATTTGGTGGAATATATTGAAGTACATGATCCAGTGATCGTTAGTGCCTGATGAATATCATAGATACCTTTAAATTATTTTTTTCTCACTGTTATTGAAAAACAACTTATTAGTAAATGTGAATGAGAATTTGATAAAATCACCGTACACAAAGGCCATACATAAAATTCAGCGTAAAGATTCGATAATTCGGAAAATATTGTGACTCGGAGATTCGTTAGTTTCAGTGCTAGCACTGCAAGGTTACAAAATCGGACTTTTCACAGAATTTGTTAGCATTCACATGGATTATTCAAGCTTTTGATTTATTGACGAATTCACCTTCTTTGCAATTTGATTGTGAACAAAGACATTTGAAGTGTTATCCATATGTACTCATAACCTCAAAACTGCTGATCTTAGAGATACATTTGGCAAAACATCTTAAACATATCTTTTGAAAGACATCCTCAAGACATATCGAAAAGATCCCACACAGCAAGCAGTTCTTCAAGACGTCTAAAAGAGTCCTGAATTCATGTATCTTCAAGACATTTCTAAAAGACATCTTTAAGATGTCTTTTAGAAATGTATGAAAGATCTCTTGCTGCGCGAGTTCTATAAGACAACTGTAATTGAGATATATTCAAGAACACTCATAAACATTTCTTGAAGATATCTTCAAGAGCACTTTTAGAACAATCCCAATAGACCAATTAGATCAAAAAGAATTAGAGAGGACATTGCAGTAATTCACGTATAGTTATTCACAGTGTCCCGCGCATTTGTTTCACGTGTGCAGTGAGGAACGACGACGCCGATGATATTGTGCAATATCAATTATATATAATTAATTATATATACATAAACATTCAAGATCCAATACTGGATAATAAAAGTATTGCCGCAGAAAAGAAACGTGTAACCAATTACATTACAATAATATATTTTGTTTTGTAGCGAATGATCCTATTTGCAAAAACTAACCTATCATTATGCAGAATCATATATTAGAGGAATATCAATTTATTATTTGATCCATTGTACTTTATTTTTTATGTAGGTACGTGAATTAAATTTCCATCAAATTTCACATTTTTGTGCAAGATAGATTGTATCGAAATTCAGATTCAAGTGAATGAAATTGAATGCTAAAATATTTTGAATTTAGGTTATATACATGCATGAAAAATTCTTGAAGTATTTTTGCATTCGAATTATATGCAAACACCTCTTATGTTTTGGTAAGCCTTTATTCAAATTAATAAATCAAAATAATGAATGAATTCGTATGGTTATGGATATTTTAATATTTTAATCAAGACATTTTAATAATACTTTCAAGAAATCTTCAAGAGATATTTGAGAGTTCTTCAGAAAGTCTTCAGGAGGGATTTAAGAATTCTTCATGAAGGATTTAAGATCTCTTCAAGAGCTCTTAAAGACATCTTCAAGAAATCATTGAGAATTCTTAAACATTTCTTGAAGATGTCTTTTAGATTTCTTAAAGAAAACTAAAAGATATCTATTGGTGTTGCATAAGACATCTTTTCGCTCACGAAAAGAGATCTTTTGGAAAGGTCTTGCAAGAGCTCTTGCAGTTTTCAAAGACATCTTTTAGATATCTAAAAGAGCTCTTTTTGTCTGTGTGGGATGTCCTTTACATATCTTTTCGATATGTCTTCCAGATGTGTTTCAAAAGATATCTTCAAGATGTCTTTTTGATATGTCTTGTAGATGTCTTTCAAAAGATATCTTCAAGATATCTTGAAAATGTTCATGTTTATTGGGGCATTATTTGACGGATGAAAAATATACGGAATAGAGGTTATTTTCACATTTCATTTTTCTCATTGTGATTATTCATATGAATCGATTGAAGTTAATATAAGTATAGATATTTTTATGAAGCTTCATCAAACCTTCGATGAAGTTTCAACGAACGTTCCATCTATGTTTCCTAAAAGTATTTCGAGACGGACATTGCAACGTCCGTAAGAACCTTCGTCAAACGTTTTATGAATCTAAAAGTTAGCTCTCATGAACCTTCGGCTCGATCTGTACAGATCTAATCTGAACGGTTATTGAAGCTTGAATGTCCTGTTCGGGATTTGAATCACATTTCACACGCATCCAGGAATAAAAACTTCATCTTTTCTTTATGTGCATTATCTCACGGAGAAAAAAAAATCGCTGGGTATTTTTTGCTGTGACAGCAAAATCCGTTTGTTACCACAGTAATCTTGTTAGCTACACGGAGAAAAAATCGTTTGCTACTATAGCGCCCACAAAGAAATTAGTTGTCCTTGCAAAAATATTCACTACAGGAGCTAAGACGTTAGTTCTATTAACAAATGTGTTTATGCCAGCAAAAGAATTCAGTTGTGTCAATCATTTTTCTTGCTCTTACAGCTAATTTTTTTTGTAGACGCTTATTCTTGTAAGGCGTAACAGACCTGCTTGTTATGTCAGCAATACTTTTCCCTCCGTGTATGACAGCGACGATTTAACTGCGGCAGCACAGAATGTTGACTTCTCCAACAAAATTTGTTTGCCATTCTATATATAATACGGAAATTTGCTGTTCCCGCAAAAGGGACCCAGCAAAATTAGATTTCGCTGTCACAGTAAATCTCTTCTCCTTCCGTGTTCTCTTCCGCATAAGGGGTGAGTACACTGAGAAAAAGGATTAGTGAACTGAACGAGAACGTAGTTGACTCAACTACGTCATTCAATTATTCCCCAGGTTGGCCAACTCTGTTGAGTCAACTACGCGAATGATTGGGACAATGAAAAATAGTTTCCGTCAAGTATCCATATACATTTGACACAAAATAACGAAGCATCGATTGCCTGCGAGGTTGACTCAACTACGTGAGATTTTGAATGAAACTTCTTCTGTGATTTGTTGACGTTCACACACATTGGTTCATAAAATCAAGTGATACGTTTGAGACAATGAAAGGTGGCGTATAGTTGATTCTACAATTTCCAAGTCATTTCAACTAAAAATTCGTTGATTCATTCATGAATTCTTCAACTACGCGTGGTGGTTAATGGCACTTTTATTTTTTTCTCAGTGTAACCTCAACAACTTTTTGTACTTGAAGTATTTTTTCTTGTCCAGTACTTCCTAATTTGCTGTGAAAAATCTTCATTTCATAAAATTAGAAAAATACCTGACAGAAAAATATACTCTAAGTACAAAGAATAATTGAGGCTGCCCATTCCTGGTTTCAAATAGGAATACAACATGTAGAATGTCCGTTTTTACGCTGACAAAAAAAATTTCATCAGACTTTCGAGGAAAAGTCTCAGACTTTTATAAAAATTTTTATATTTCCGAGTTCCATTTTCCTCCAAAAGTTATGCAAACCAGTATTGAGTAAAGTATTCTAGATGGATGGTTTTTGAATATTCTTTACAATGATATGAGAGTATATATTTCATTGAATCAGCATACGTTGAATATTGAAGTTCAAATATATATACAAATCTTGCTCCCTCGTGAGATGGAAGCTTCGTAATCGTTTCGGGGGACCGAAAATTTTTTTCTCCCAAAACTCAAAATCTCCTAAGCCAAAACGTTCCTTCAAACTCGAGGAACAATTTTGGTTTGGTGTCTGTCTGTCAGTACGCGCGTGCGTATGTGCGTACGTATGCGTGTGCAGATTTTGCGACCGGGGATATCTTCCGTTCCTTTTATCCAATCGTCAGAAGAAAAACGGGAGAAGTGGGGCAAAATGTCATGAAAAATGGGGATTTTGCGACCGCGCATATCCCCGGGTTCTATCATCCGATTGCGATGAAACTTATACATCGTTTTAGATATGACTCGATAGTGATCCCATATGAGTTTCATCCCAATCGGTTGAAAACTGTGGAACATTTTTTTGGCGATCTGTGTTTTTTGGCAATGTTTCGAAAGCATGCCTTCCCTATGTTCGCATCATCCAAATGCCTTGGAACTTGGAGCATTTTCACTGCGCGAGGTGTTAGTTGTACGTTTTAAATTCCAAGCAAACCGGAATTGAGGGGAGAAAATGGTAACCACTACGCTTCGAAACAAAATTCGAAAATCTCGAAAATGTCATTATCATGAGGATATCTTTCGTTTCTATCATCCGATCGTTACGAAATTTTCACTACAGTTGTATGCAGTGTCGATAGTGTTTCCGTATAACTTTAACTTGATCCTTACAGGAAAATGGGAGGGAGGGAGAAAACATGATATAAAAAATTGTGATTTTGCGACCGAGCATGTTCTCGCTTCGTGTTATCCGATTGCAATGAAATTTATACCACGATTTAGTTATGATCCCATAGTGGTTCCATATGAGTTTCATCTCACTCGGTTGAAAAATGTGGAAATCTGTTTGCATCCAAACGTACTTCAATTATCGGGCAGAGTTTTCTGGGCAAAAATACGTTTGCGTGTTACTTGGACAGAAACGAGGGAGCTTTGCGCCTATCGATTCGCAGAGTTTTTTTCATTGTTGACAAAATACGAATGGCGTAAAATCGAAAGGAAAGGCTCATTGATCAAAACTGATTTTCATACCTCGAAGTGATTTATAATCAGATCAACAAATTTTTTAAGACACGCGTCATAATTCAAACGCGAATAATTCGAATTCCATGGCAGAATAGCAAATTCATCGATTTCCATAGGAATGAGGAAAGAGACTCAATTTCCTGTTCCAATATCTTCCGTGTATGAAGTGGAGAATATGGAATACAAAAGAGTCATATTTTTACAATAACAAGAGAAAAATGAAACGGATAAGTAATCGTTGCACGCATGAACAATCCCTTTTCATTCCATTATGTCTGTTCTGAAAAGCCTCTACATTCGCTCCCTCTTATATTCTTCAACGAAAATCGCCAACCAAGGATTTTGCTGCGTGGCTCGAATGATTCGCAGACCAAATGATGAAGAAAGATGAATCAAATCATTCTGGACCCCTAAAGTTTCCATGGAGGCGTTGAACCGTGGCTAACGATGAGTTCAAGCACAATGACACCAAACGCAAGAAGGTGTGGGGTCTATGACACCTGACGTCTCATCACTTAATTACGTAGTATCGATGAACCAAAGGGGACGTATATCTGATAAACGCTATTTAGAATATTGTCGCACAATTTCTTCTACCTGACGCAGAAAATGCAGGAATTCATCAATGTTCTCGATGAAAACGAAGAACGCTTGTTTAGAAATAAATGAATAAGGTTCACCTAACAAAGAATAAATGAACGGCAATAACGATTGTGAAAATTCAGTTCCAGCCTTCTCCTTTTCGTTCTCGATAACCTTCCGTGTTCAGTCTATTATTCGATTCTCAATTCCTCATTCTCCATCCCTGTACTCTAACCGAGAGCGTCATCGATTCTCTCGACCTCTTTGCCATACGACTAACTCGAGTCATATCTTCCTCATTACCGACCTACCTTGTGTTCCTTCTCGCACTCTTGAAAAAATCAAAGCGGAACACGAGGGGGATCGAAACGAGATCGCATTCGCATAGTTGGCAAGAATCTTGCGCTCTTGAGAGGGAAATATTTCGAACCGTCATCACCTGGGTTCACTCGGGCGTTTCTGCATCTTTCTCGATGTCGGTATGGCATCATTAACAGAGAGGAGAAATATACCGTCCCTATGTACAAAAAAAAATTACACATCATTCGCTTAATTTTGAGAGAATGAAGAAAAAATTGCAAGCGATCCCGTACAGATGGGGACAGATATCGAAACTGTACCCTGTACGCAATAAGTCAATATGTTCAATACAATCGTTCCAACGGAAATTTTGTACAAAAATTTAAATCTATACGACAGGAAAATTGATATAAATAAAAAATATATAATAATCTTTAGTTAATGAGATTCCTCGCTGGCGTGGTATTTATTCATTGATGTATTAGCTACCGGTAATGATATAAAGCCGTGCAAAGTAGTCGTCAGAGTACCGTGTCTTTGGTGCTTTGCCGAGTCGAACTACAAGGGAGCGCTTAGAGACATTTTCGAATCTGTTTAATCTTGGTCGGTGAAGCGTAAGTGAATGCTATCTCTCCATGAATGTAAAATCAAACAAAGCGACAAACAAACTCTCCAACGAGAGAAAACGAAGAGAGGGATAAGAGTCGAAGAAGCCAAAGTTATACACCAAAAGCGCGAAGAGAACGACAACAGTCGAGAGCTTCGGTGTCAGATTGCAGCCCTTCGTTCCCTTTCTTCTTCTATCTTTCTATCCATCTTCTAAATGTGCGTGAAGGATAGATAGATGGAGGAGGTCTCTTTGATGTGTGAGCTTTTGACACCATAGCATCACACTCCAAGTGTTTATGAGACCAAGAGTCTCTCTATTCTCTCTTCCTTTTCATTCTCAACTCTCCTTTTTTATACACCCCCTAGATCCACGCGGAGCGTCTCTTCTTCTCTTTCTCTTGCGTATTAAGCTTTTCTGATCGTTGCGGATGCGAATTCCCTGTTCCTTCCCTTTCGTTGGATAATTAACCAGCTACCCCTTTACGATGCATCACTTCCAACCAACCGAGGTCAGGAAATGATAATCAAAATATTGTTCTCTTGAAAGCACGAGAACGGAAAGTTCCTGGCCATGCCAACTGTTTGACATATCGATATGATAGTTGCGAGCACACGAAGGAAAAAACAGCAATCTTATTAACTACACGGAAAGAAAAAAGTTATCAACACTTGAATAATAGTTTTATTGTTATTGTTTAAGGTAAGAGACCCGATAGCCGATCAGTGAATGTATACCCGATCAGTCCTCATTTTGCAGATTTTCATTGTTTAACTGTGCAAAAAATCTTAAACCAAAATATTTTTTGTAACTAACGCATCGAAAATCAACTTTTTCATTTGAAACTTATAGCTAAATTACTTCATCAATTGACGTAACCATCCAAATGATCGGGTACTAGTTCCTGATCGGGTATAGGGTCTCTTACCTTACAGTGAATTTACCAACTTTTGATGAATTTACTACGAAAATTCTTCAGCGATACTCTTTTTCTCTAAATTGTCAGTCATTTTTCTAAATAATCATAACCTCTGTCTTTCCGTGTATGGGATCGACTTTTTAGCTGTGGCAGCAAAAAGTGTTGACACCTCCAGTAAAATGTGTTTGCTATTTTTGCTGCTCTAGCAAAGGAGACCCAGCGAAATTCAATTTCGCTGTCTGAACAAATTCTCTTTTTCCCGTACTTGATTCGATTGGTTGATGAAGTATTTATGTTACATCCCTCCAAGCGCGGAAAAACTTTATTTGCTTGTGTGACTATTATTATCTATCATTCAAAATAAAACTCGTGTTCTTCGACATTCAACATTTCGAATTTCCGTTGGAAAGAAACTATGAAAAACGGCACAAATAACGCACATTTCTGCATTTGAAACTGAAAAAATCAGCAAAAATTTGATGAAGTTTGTTGAAAAATGATTATAAGGAAGTAGGGTAAGAATTTTTGAAATCAGCCCGAATTAAATTGTGATTCTCATAATGCAATGTAATTCAATATTACAAACCAAGTTACCAGTCATTCAATTGTAATACTATACAAACCAAGTTCTGTAGAGAAGAAAATGGAGACGGTCCTCGTTCGACTTTGCTTATGATAATGATGCAGTCACGGGGTGCTATATCTTTCAAGTCGCAAGACGTGCTGTTCTCTTGGAGACTTTTAGAAGTGAATATTATATTCCAGTTGATTTGGCGAATGAAAAATGCGTGCAGTGTCCATTTTTTTCAAAATAATTTTCCAGGCAGTCTAAATATTGAATAGCATAGTAGAGAAGCATGAAACAAAAACACGAAAATAAAAAGAAAATATATAGTGAATGCTAAGTAGTCTGAAGCTCAAACAGATGCCTGAATAGTTTGGATTTAAGAACGTCTCTTGAAGGGCTGGACTTGATTGCATCAGGTAAAGAATTACAGAATCTACTGCCTCTGATAAGAAATGAGTTTGCAAAGGTTGCATTCCGGTGAGCGGGAATCACAAAGCTTTGAGGGTCAGAGCTGGTAAATTATAATTGGAGGAAGGAAACAAAGGTGAAACGATCAAAAAGATAGGCCGGTATTGAAGAGGAAAAGAGTATGTGTTCATTGCTTCCAAATTTTGGTGTGTGAAATTCACAAATTTCTCTCTAACAGTGCAAATTTAAAACAAATTATCCCTCCTCACGGCCAGAACTTATGGTGTTGAGTAATGAATAATCAGGTAAGCATTAATGCAACTCCTTTGCTTTAACGAGGAAAATCTATCGCTTCGATTGTTAGAATATTGAACGTTGAGAACAAAAAGTTCTGCCACTTTTTATAATTTTTTCACAACAAAATAAACAAAAATGCAAAATGCTGAAGGATATCTCATCCATGGAAGTACTAAAACTCTGAAATGAATCTCGAAATCTCAAACGACAGTTTCATGAATCGATTAGTTTAGTCGCGACTAGAATATTATATAATAAAAATAAATATGTGGAGGGGTAAAAGCATCGTCAAAGGCATCGAATAGGATACGTGATTGAGCCGTGTCAATGGATCTGACGGTAAGGATGATGAAAGAGAGCGGGACAACAGGTAAAGGACTTTACCTGTGGTTAGGATTAAAGAAACCGACAATAACCAGTAAAATCAGTAGCACAGTTGGAGGAATAACAATAATAACAGCGGCACAAGAAAAATGAAAGGTAACGCAAGGCAACAAGGCGTGACTACAATGAATAAGGCGGTAGTCGAAAGATTATTATGACCAATAAATTGACCCATGGTTCATTTCACTAATTCCCATAATGATTTAATGGATTCATGATTATCTATTTAGTGCGGCTCGTTTAATCTTTGCTTGTATAAATATATCAATAACAGGAATCTACATTTTTTCTATGAAATGAATAACAACCCTGAACAATCAAAATCAATCGAAATCATTGATAATAGGAATGAATAATGAATATTGTAATAATGAGTAGTAATGCTCTGGATTGTATCTGGGTATGAAATATTATTTGAGCGGTCAAGAGAATCATTGGCAATCGAAAGATTTGACATTATCGCTCTTCTCTCTCTAAATTTCTTGAAGTAAAAATACTGCAAGTCCAACGAAAGTGAAATTATACTCCTAAAAAGTGAGTTTCCACTCCACGAGAGTGGATTTTCATTCTATCACACGGAGAAAAAAGAAACTCGCTGTGATAGCGAAATCTAATTTTGCTGGGTTCCTTTTGTTGGAGCAGCAAACTTTTCGCTGTTACAACAGTTTTGTTAGCTACGATCACGATTTTTTAGCTCTGACAGCAAAACAGGTTTGTCCCTCCAGCGAATTTTGCTATCATATACTGAGTGATTCAGAATTGCCTTACACTTTTCTGAGAGCAGATTCTTGATGAAATTCTGAAAAGATTTTGGTCCGGAATATTCGGATCTGATCCCTAGATCCGGAGATTGAAGAATCCAAACACCCTGGAAGTATCATATTTCTGACTTTTGAATTCAACAACATTGCCTAAGTCAGATCACGAGGTATCCTTGGAAAAAAATTAATCTGATTTAGCTTCCTTCGTTGTGAAGTTATAGCGATTTAAAGTTCGTCGAATTCTGATTGGCTGGAATGCAAAAAATTTCACACCGCTATAACTTCACAACGAAGGGACCCACACAGCACCGAAGATTTCATTAAGATGGCAGAAATCTAACATCTGAAACATTGAAATATCAAGAGACCCCCAATAAAAATATTTCTCTTCAAAATTCTTCAAAACTCTTCAGGTTTTTCTACATAACTGTCAGATTTCGGACGCTTTGAGAAATTTGCAGAATTCCTAACCATAAATATTACTCTACAAATTTCTGCATTACTCTGCAAAATTGTACATAATTCTTCCAATCTTCGTAATATTTTATGAATTTCTCCACAAAATTTGTACAAAACTCGCCAAATCTCCATATTACATTAAATACTTCTCTGCATATTTCTGCATTACTCTACAAATCTCTGTTTTATCTATTCACTTTTGCTTGAGAAAAAAAATTTTTGTTCAGAGTTTATCCCTACAAATCTCCTTCCAGTTCGACTTGAATGACATTACGGAAGAGACACCACATTGAAAGTCCATTTTTAGGAACTTTCCTCAGTGAGGATTGAACCCGGGTCCTGCGAGTGAGAAGCAAAGCCTCTATCACATCAGCGGATCTCCGAGATGACTACAGTGATCTTAAAGTACCACTTATGGGAATCATCGCAATGAAAAATTTTGAAAAAATCGTTTTCGTGAGGTATAGACCATTCAATTCAGAATCTTCTGAAACGAAAAACGAATAGGTCGTGGGAGAGGGGATTTTTTTGACCTCAACTTGTAAATTTTTCCAAGTACTGAGTCAAATCGATAGAAAATTTTGAAAGTTCGTCCCTGTAAGATATAGAACAATCGATTCGGAATCTTATGAAACGAAAAATCAGTAGATCGTGGGAGAAAGGTTTTTTTCGACCTTAACTTGTAAATTTTTCTAAGTGCTGGGTCAAATCGATAGAAAATTTTACAAATTTCGTTCCCGTCGGATATAGACTAATCGATTCAGAATCCTCCGAAAGGAAGAATGAGTGGGTCGTGGGAGAGAGGTTTTTCGAGGCCTACTAGTGAATTTTACTTAAGTTGTTTTGAGTCGATTGAAAAATTTGAAAAAATTCACTTCATCTCCACAAATGCGATTTGAGAAAAATGTATGAATTTGTATAGAAAACTCAACTCTCCGCCACAAGCCATAATATTCTTGGAATAGACAAATAAAGAGAAAATTCAAATATTTTTCTGCAAATGTAGTTTGCAGAGAAATGTATGAATTCGTGGAGAAAATTCCTTTCCTCATCAAATGTTTCCACCATTTATCAAGTAGAAAAATGTTGAGAAAATTCAACATTTCTCAACAAAACAACTTTGATCAATAAGTTGGAAATTTACAGAGAAACCTTTACTGGCAATAGAAATTTTCAGAAATATGCAGAATTTCACAGAGTTTTGGAAGATGAATCTGTTGAAAAATTCTTTCTTTCTCTAAGAATTGCGATAATGAAGTTTTGCAGAGAAATTGTTGAAGTTTTGAAGAGAAATATTTTTATTGGGGACGGGGTAGCGTCTCGACGCCATTTCTATGACATTGCTGTATGTCACACCGAGGTTTCAAAGTCTCTTCAGAAACATTGCAATGTCCGCTAATCTTACATTTCAATGCAATATTTCTGAATTATTTCTGCAATATTCCAAGAATATTTATGAAATATTTCATTGTAATGCTTGTCTCGTAATATATCTGAGACATTGCAAATAGGTAACATTTCAATTGACAGCTTTTTGACATATTTCTGTGAAAGTATACTGAAATGTAATGAAGGTGAAAGATCGAAATGTAATTGAGACATTACACGGAGAAAAATGATTTCGAAATTCGTAGCGATGATCACTATCTTACCTAGGATTGAAGCGAATTTTTGAAAAATAAGCAATGATTGCTTGGGATGATAGGAATGAATAATAGCAAAATAGCAAAGGGCACTAATGTGTATAGTAATGAAAAATTGTATCAATCATATGCCTATGCTGTGAAGCATTCAGCGACAAACGGAGTTAGCGATGGTTCCCTCAGCCATTACAAAAACGTCATGAAATTGAATATGAAACGTCGTATTGCCCGGCGTGGAGAGTGATTCATGATATTTTCAGGCAATGATTGCCAAGCAATGTATAGAGTGGATTCCAACACAGAAAAAAAGAATAGAAGCATTACACGGTGTGGAATCATTCATAACATTTCGAGGTAATGATTCTCAAGCATTGTATGCCGTACATCACTAAGATTATTCATAAAGTAAATTGCTGCGGTGTAAGCGCGCATCTACGAACGATTCATAAACTTTCAGTGAGTTGAAAATCTCAATCGTGCGGTACAGCTAAGTCGGTATAAGCGTTACTTCAGTAACGTTAGGTTTATTAGGTGGGTAGGATCGAATCCCCATTACTGAGAAAAAAATTTCTTTCCATCACAGCCTTGCACCCATACAGGGTTGAACAATTGGCCCAATAATGGCACGTTACTGGACCACAAACGGCGTTCTTTGCCCGTTAATGGCGCCCATTAATGGCTCATCAATGGTTAATTGCTGGATGATAACGTGGGTCCAGTAATGGCAATAAATAATGGGCCATGTATAAAATTATTGATTGGCCCAGTAATGGGGCTAAATGATCCCGATTTATGGCCAGAAATTTCGGGATAATGTTCGAGTGTTAGCCATCAATAGCAGATTACGAGGGCATAATAATAATGATATCCAATGGTAATATGACTGCGTTCCAGAATAATCGGTTCAGTATTAGTTCAAATGAGTGGTTAAGCGTGACCCAAAACACTTTTTTGTTTTTGGGGTGTTTGTCATTCCAGTTTTCACAAGATCAGAAATAGATGTTTTTTTCCAAATAGATTTGCATGCCTGATATTTCGACAATCTCAAATGTAAAATTATACGAGTCAAAAGTATTCTCGATAAATCAGTTGAATTCAGTTGCTTATTCCTTCAAATTTTTTTGTTATTTACATGAGAAAGTAATTGATTATCTATATGAATAAGAATTCATTTGAATCATGTAAAACGTATTTGATGGATATGAATTATTTATTCAACGTAATAGAAATAAGGCCAAAACAAACTTTTTTCAGGGGTGATTACGAATACAATACATTCAACTTTGGAATCCATTTCACCCAGTAATAGGCCATATTCCAGCCAGTAACGGGGAATCAATTGTTGGCCGTTTACCGTAGCCGTACATCGGCTGATTATCGGCTGTTTTCATTGCTGGCCTTTCTTATCAGCCAGTGGTGGGCCACAGTTGTGCCAATGATGTGAATCCATTATTGGCCATTAAATGGTAGCCATACATGGGCCGATTATTGGCTGTGTTTACATTCTCGGGGTTTCCTGTATGGGCATCCCGGAATCAATCGGACGAGAAACCGTCGTGGAAGTATGAATCCTAAAAGAATTAATTTTTTTTGTGTAATATTTGAGGATAATTCACGGTATCTTTCTTTTGGATGATCGTATTGATCACTCAGTTTTGTGAGGAATAGGAAGTATGTTCGTTTAGTTCATATTGTAATAGAAACTACATGAATTAGCAGTGATCTTCATCTGAAGATAGGAACTATTACTACTCCCCGCATAAAGAACTGTTGATAGAAAAGTTAAGTTGTCACCAATTTGCGAACCTTTTTTAGCAATGATCCCTCGTATTTCTAGCAATCATTCACTGTTCTTTCTTCTCCGTGTACTGAGATCTGTGGTGCTGTATGGGGAGATAAATTAGATCTATTTTTTCCCAGGGATACTCTGACTTAGTGAATGGTGTTGGATTCAAAAGTCAGAAATATGATACTTCCAAGGTATTTGGATTCTTCAATCTCCGGATCTAAGGATCAGATCTAAATATTCCGGACCAAAATCTTTTCAGAATTCCATCAAGAATCTGCTCTCAGAAAAGTGTACAGCAATTTTGAATCACCCAGTATAGAATAGCGAACAAATTTTGCTGAAGAAGTCAACGTTTTTTCACTGTCACAGCTGAAAAATCGATGCCGTGACTACACGGAGAAAAAATGGTTTGCCACTATAGCGCCTAGAAAGAAATTTGTTGTCCTTGCGAAAATATCTACTTCAGCAGCTAAGAAGTTAGTTCTGTTAACGAATTTGTTTATATCAGCCAAAAAATTTAGTTGCGTCAATCATTTTTCTTGCTCTTCCAGCTAATCTTTCTTGTAGGCGCTATACTAATAGATCCGCTTGTGATGCCAGCAATACTGTTTTCTTTGTATAACAAGATCACGGGGATATAGAATACATTTCTGTCACAGCAAAAAATTTGCCACTCCGATAAAAAGTATCCAGCAAAATCAGATTTCGCTATCACAGCGCATTTGTTCTCCCCGTACAGGGTCGAATTTTCGACTCGTTTCGAAGAGTGACATTCCACCCTTTCGTAAAAGTGAAATGCTCACTTGAAGAGAGTGAAACTTCACTTTGATGGATTGAAAATTTACTCTTTAGAAGTGGATTACCACTTCAAGAAATTTAGAGAGTTGGAACGGTTGAAATGTGGACAGCGTTTACACACAACGCTCATATTTTTATAATCTGTATGGTGTAAAATTGACTGTTCAAAACGATCCTTGTTTCGCTATTTCGCCGTCAAGCGATCAGAGTCATCATCCGTTCGTTGATTCTATGCAAAATAATTGTTTCGCGTAAAGAAGATCTAGCCATCGAGGGCATTTCGATGCTCATAGAACAAATCTTCGAAATCTCACTGTGTCTGAAGTTAAAAATTGATCATTGAACGGAATCAGTGAAATATCGGTGAATAGTCACTGCTCATGCAGGTATTACCAGGACTGAAAAATACCCAAGCTTGTTCCAAGGTTGGCACATGTGTCAGAAACAACCCTCCGTGAAAAACAATTGGCCCAATATTGTTCCGTGATTGTCCCGTTTTTCATGGTACATTTGTTAATATTTTTAAAATAGTCTATACATTTGGTACAAGCTTGACACAAGTGTGAAAATCGAGCATTCGTTCAGAACAATTGTGCCAATATTGCTCACATGAGTGGCACAAAGTTTATAAACATTGACCGAATTTTGAATTTACAATGGCTGAAGAGTTGGGGATAACCATCGGGTCAGGGCTGGCCCGATTTTCCTGTCATAATTAATCCCACACACTAGAGTTTAGTTTGAGCATAATTTAACAATAGAATCAAAATTGATTGAAATATCAAAGAACGCGAATTTTCCAATGATCATACACGCTTGTCCCAGTCTTGTCACATTTTTTCTATCGTTTTAAGATAATTCATGTACGGTATTCTGAGGGAAAAGGTCATGAACTGAAACATGAATCAATTACTTTTTTCATTCATATCTGCGATCAAAGAAGCATTGGTTGATGCTCGGTAAATGAATTGAACCGGGCCTGGCAAAAGCACTGGCCCAAGCTTGTCCTGATCTTATCATTCCCAAGCCTGGGCCAAGTTTCGTAAATTGTTCAAGACAAATCTCGGCAGATTTTGTGCAAGGCTTGGTCCATCATTGGGCCATTGGTCCATACACACATGGGTGGTTATGCAGTTAGAAGTGTTTTTGACTAATTGAATCAGTTAGATTTCACTGTTTCAAATTTTGATAACAAATACTTGTAAGAAAATTTAATCGAAGCAATTTCTGCACGGAGAAAGAAAAATTCCTCGTGACAGCCAAGTCTAATTTGCCTGGGTACCTTTTACTGGAGTAGCCATCTTTCGCTGTGAAAAAAATCACTCTGCTGTTACAGCAATCTTGTTAGCTATGACAGCCACTTTTTAGCTGTGACATAAGAAAATGTAGACTTTTTCAGCAAAATTTGTTTGCTTTTCTGTATACAATACCAAACTTCGCTGAAGGAGCAAATATTTTTCGCTATCACAGCTGAAAAATCGCTGTCGTAGCTAACAAGGTTGCTGTTATAACGAATAGTTTGCTGTCACGGCAAACAATTTGCTGTTACGGCGAAAAGGACTCAGCAAAATCACTCCCCAGACAACGCAATCCTCCAGGAACGTTCATTGAACATTTGCGAACGTTCTTGAAGGTTTGTATTCTCTTGGGGTAGATGTCGCCGTCACAGCAACTTTCTTTCTTCTCCGTGTGCTCTTCACACGAAAATGCAGAGTTTCATAAATTTTGATAATTCCAAGTTTCCCAAGCAGCACACGCACGTTCTGAGTATGTTCTGAGAATATACATTGAGGATATTCGAATATTCTATGAAGATTCTTATTACGTGCGAATATACTCTACGCACATTCTCAGAATGTTTGAATGAGACTGTTTCAAATATTCTCAAAATATTATCCCACGAATATTGTGGGAACATTATAAGAAAATGCTGTATCAATAGAAATTCCTGCCAATACAACTTCTGTATGTCACCGAAAACTAATTCACAATAAATTTTGTCACTCATTAAACATCTGTAATCATGGATTCTTAGCAATATTGTGGATTCACATGGATGGGTGTGATACTTATGATCGCAACAAGCAATCATAATATATACCATATTTCTGAATATTTTATTACACTTTTGATGATCATTTTTCACGCATGACGCTCTCAGAACATTTGAGATATTAAAATACACATTCATACATTCCTTATTCCTCAAATACAAATGAAAATAATATATTATCCAAAGGTCTGTAGCCTGTCAACAACATTATCCGTCATTACTGACTTCATGTCATTACGATGCTTGCGCACGCGCTGCTCATCAATCTCCCTACAAACTTTGTCCGCATATTGTATGAACGTTCCTAGAATATTCGAAACGGTCTCATTCAGATGTTCTAAGAATCTTCTATGAATATTTACGAAGCTTCTACGCTCTTTGTGAGAATATTCTCAGAATATTCTGTGTTACATGGATTAACCATGTCAACCTGATCATAATTTCTAATCGAAATACCAACGTTTCTCGAAAATCTTATCTGCGCAAACACTACCCGTGAAAAAATCGTTCAGGTCTGATTATGCGTGTCCAGGCCTAATCATGGACATATTTCGGCAAAATTATTCGTGCTCAATACTGACTGCACTTGAGTGAGCCTGATTACACCTGGTCGTTCATTTTTGAGCTTTGTCATCACTTCAAAGGCTTCAATTTTTTACCCACGTGGAAACCCATGATCAAGCTTAACCATCAGCGATCATGCCTGACAAACCATTCTCGCTTGTGATCATGCAAAATCTCACCAACTGAGAAATATTCATACGAAATGACTCTGTGTTGATTTTTCTATCACAAATACACCATAACACGTGATGTGTAAAACATATGTTTGGCATGTGAAAAATGCATAATCTCATGGACAACGAAATATTCTAAACAACATATTCCTGGCATATATCATTTCACATCATGTGGCAATATTGTAAGAATTATATTCAATCCACATGGCAGGAAGATTTTCATGAACTCAGTAAACTATAACCTCTCATTTGCAATTAACCGATGAATTCATTGTTTTGTGTACGCGAGTCGGAATGAAATGGTGATCTTTATCAATCTTTATGAATTTGTATACTGTCTCAAAACTTTTTTTTGAGTTGTGTCGAATGCACGGAATTATCTCAGCCTTATTTAGATTAATTTATCGGATTTTTATCCAAATCACGGAGATACGGCGTGCACTTACGAAATATAGCTCTATGACCATGCAATAGGAAATTTTGAGATTTCGTCTACAGTAGCTCGACGCGTATTTTTAGTGACAATGTTGAAAATGTATAAGACAAAACCACAATTAATATTGATGAAAGTTCAATTATAGTGACGTGTAGTGTTTTTCGTCAGTCATTAGGAGCCGACAGAACTTGAGAGGTTAAGCAATTCCAAAACACTTTTGAAAGATATCTCATACAACATGAGAAAAGCTATTTAACAGTAATTCTTCTTCTGGAAAGAATTATGATTGAATTATGATACTGATGCTGCATAAGACATCCTGAATATGTTGACACAAGTCTTTTAGAAATACATAACCTCTTTTGTAACACGAAAACTAGATGCGTATGAGATGATCAACAGAACATGCCTCCCATATTCTTGAATTCAGGTCATTTCGGCGGACATTTCTATGTGCATGAATGTGCCTAGAATATGGATGGCACGATCTCACACATGTATGGCATGTTCCTATGTTCCCAAAAATACGTTCCTCCCATGAGCTTGACACGTCATGTGTTGTACGGGCACATGCTTGATCATGCTGAATCGACCCCAAACGTAGGTGCTCACGCCTGATCACGCATGATCATGCCTGAAAACTGGAAACCAGAAAATGGGAGCTGTATAAGCACAATAATTAGAAATTATTAACAATAAATGAGTGTTTGATAACATTATTATAGTTACATTCCTTTACAAAAAACTTATTGATTTTGTCTGAATTTCTCACGTATAATGGAACACAATCAAGCGTGATTGGGTGTAATTGGGCATGATTAGTCCTCATCACGTGGGTACAAAATTGAGACCTGATCACGCCTGATCAGGCTTCAGTCATCAGTCCTGATCAGGCGTGAGCAAACGTGGACAATTTTTTCACGGGTAGACATTCTCATGATTCAATCAAAAATCACTTTTCGCGGCTAATTTGAATTTCCACCCCCCTTCGATTAATGCGAAAATCGATGAGACCTGCAAATTATTTGTCGAGAGTGATACGACGAGGCAGAGTTTTCAACAGAAAACGTCGATCACGTATATGAAGCACCGACACCCGATATCTCATGTCACTGCATTCTATTTATTTTCATAGGGATTTTTTCTGCTTCTCTTCTTTTTGTACTTTGAAGTGTTTGCGTCACTCAAACGCAATTTTACGTACTCTTTAACCATCGAACAATCGTCCTTCCTGTCAGTGCAATGTACAACGGGTGGGGCTGCAAAATCATTTACGAATGGAGAATCGTGACAAGGTTTGCGTATGAATATATGATGGGGGCATTTGTTCTTGAGACGACGCTTTTAATTGGCACATATCGCGTATCGACGACGAGAGGGTACCAAAATAAAAGACTTTTCTTTGTTCATATGCATATACACAATATATCAAATTTTTTACGACACATGTGACGAGTTATTCGTGAAGAAATTGATTCGTAAACCCGGTGTATCTCCCCGTTTGTATCTCGATTACTTACGTTAGTTATGGGCAAAGAATTCGTTGTACGCGTGTAGTCGTACGTACTACGTGAAAATAAAAAGCAAAGAAGGATGAGATTTAGATCCAGTTTTTGTTGCTCACGTGGGACACCATTGACTGATTGTCCATTTGAGTCATCATTTTTAGAGGGGTTTACAAAGAGATACAGATACAAAATCTTCAGTGCAAACTCAAGAGCCCGTGCACTTGTGCACTTTCCGAGGGTATTATAATACAGGGTGGGTGCATTGTATGCCGCACTACTTTATAGATTCAGAGGATGCATATACATATGTGTTGCTATAGTTAGGTTCGATATAAAGGAAGATGTACTTGAGAATACGTTTGAAAACGCAGGTCTGGGTCGAAATATGTTGTCCAATGGAACTCCTCTGAGGATATTTACTTACATCTATGCCTATTATGCTTTGGTTTTCTCTTCATTCATGCAAAAATTGTTCAACCAACTTGTAGAAAAATGAATGTCCTCCAAATTCTAGATATCCCGTCTGAGGAAAAAACCTGAAAATAAACCAGAATTTCCACACGGGTTATTCTAAGGGATTGAAGTAATTTGTTCACAAAATGTTTGCAAAGTTTACAAACAACCCCCTGGTTAAAGAATCTAAATAAATATACGAATGCAGCAAGTATTTCAATTTAGAATTTTTCACCTAGTCCTGATTTAATCGAGTTCTGTTAGACAAGGTTTTGATCATCGTTAAACATGACAATTCTTGTCAGAGCTCAAGGAAAGAATTTCAGTAGGAATCCTTTGTGGTTTGTCAAACAACCAAACATTTCAAATCCTCGAGCATAAATCCAACGCTGCTGCGACAATACGGAAGAAACGAAACGAATTTAGAAACAGTGAAATAATTCACTTGAAGCAGAAAAATAAGAACGAGCGAGTATGCGATCAGTACCCCAACGGAATCACGTTACTTGGGTTTTGGCGTGCACAAGGGGTGTGGCGTACCAACCAATCCCCAGAATTGGCGAGATTTTAGTACTCGCTCGAGAAATTCATTCTCTTTCCTTTTTTTTCTTCTCTTTTCTCCTTCATTTTCACCCCTCATGACGAAAAATCCACCACCGAGGGTGAAACAGGCGTGTCACGTATGTTGTGTTGTATTGCATTGTTGTATTGTCGACAGCAATCTCGCTAAGCGTTTCGACAGGCGGGCTACGAAGAACAGAAAACAGAACACAGCACAGCAGAAAAAATCCTTTCTCCTCCCTCTCTATCCTTATATTTCTTGTAAAGCGTTAACCTGTCCACCCACCTACATACGTCACGCACTATCATTGTAAATATCCCGCCAATGCATACCAAATGTGAATAAAAATTCTAGCTCTCGTCAGATAGTTTCTCGAGCTTTCCAGAATAATGTATGCGAATGATCCTGCCGTCGCTTCATGGTATTCAAATTGTTCACTCCACTCATCCGTGTTTGTTTTATTTTCTTGAATTTTTCTTTGTTTTTCGTGGGTTGCCGCATCAACGTCACATCTTTTTTTTTCACCCTCTTTTTTTGTCAACGGTATTTCATTCCACTCGAATGGCTTCAATCTCTTCTCGGTTACAGGGGACCACATTATATTTATACATACATGTATGTTTGTGCACATAATAATCATTTTTTTGTTTATAATTGAAGGGAAGGGAATTACCTCCGCCCTCGACATCTCCTCATCTTTTTCCAAACGTCACAGAAATTACGGAAACGAAACTCCTTTCAGATTTCGAACGAAATGAATAATCTACCGTGAATGGATGAAAGTTTAACATAAAAGGACGTAACGTTTCTCGATCTTTTCGAATGCAGAGTGAAGATGAAAACTTGGGTATCCAATATGTACAATTAAGGTGGAGTAATCGGAACATTAATATTTATAAGTAGAAGCGTCACGTATTCTGCGCGAAACAAAGACGTTAAACGGAAAAGAAGTATATATTATTCACAGAATAGCCACTCAATCTTCAAGAGTGAAAATACTGCAAGACTTTTAGAAGTTTAGACTTTGGGAGTAGAATCTCACTTTTGTTGGATTGACAGCATTTTCACTCTTCGGGAGTGGATTTTCACTCCAAGAAATTTAGTGAACGATTTTCATGCTAGCCTAACGAACAGTTCCCTGTTTTAGTGAGTCGCTTTGTCTTTCCAGAAACCTGGTTGGCCGTGGAAGCGAATTTTTGTCTTCTTCGAAACTCTCATTTCACTTTCTAGACCCAGATGCGATTTGATTCTCATGTGCTTTCTGCGTCCGAAGAACTGAAAATTCATTCACTCTTAGGAGAGTCAAAAGTGCGTGAAGTACACAAAAAATAACCATACGATCACCATAAAAATTGGTTACTCTGGAAACATTGAAGTCTTCATGAAGCTTCATGGAGATTTCTCCCATTACAAACAAGAAATCAAAGAACACTCTTCAAAGCAAGGTATTTACTTTCCCCTATCGTCGACTCGGCATTCTTCTACCCCCGTTGATCGTTATTTAATGTTGTCTTACTCCAGAAATGAACAGATTTGATATATACCTTGCTTTACTTCGATGAGGACAATACCTTGTTCGAGTCGATAAAAAATCTTGATTGAGCCCTTCACGTGTTTCCGGCAAGGTTCCTTCAAGAAGAAAAATAGAGTGCAGAGTCTAATGCTCGTTTGATTTGCCGCGCTATAGCTACATTATGTGCGTATGAGATTCGGCTACTAAAGGAGAAGAAGGGAAAAGAATTGAAGTGAAATAGACAGAGAGGGATAGAACTTAGGGCAATGAGGCGGTCAAGCCTGGCATGAAACGCGAACAGACGTTTACAACTGTGTGTTTGGGAAGGCTGTCGGTCCCTGTCATCGTCATTCAAGATCCACCGGAATAGTGATTCCCCTTGTCGATTCCTGCGGGCATCAACCGTGTGGTGTATGGGATAAAGAAGAGGAGGTGCAGGAGAAGGAGGAGGAGGAGGAAGAGGAGGAGAGGGAGGAAGCAAAACCAAGCACAAACACTCATACATGGAGATTTGACGAGCTAGCTCCAACTGTATAGAGATTCAACATCGTTGATTAAATACATCGAAACTTTGCTTCATATACCTATTATACGATCCGTCTGTGTTGGTGAGAAGTGGATATAGATATATACATTCGCAGATTGAACGGTCTATAACCTTTACCCTCGGTAGCAACCACATCGACTAATCCCAGCTTAACCATTTATGGCCCGTTACATTCTGCATGCTCCCGTATTGAGAAAGAGACGAGGAAGGAAAAAAGAGAGATCAGAAAATTCCATACGCGTTACAAACTGTAAATGTGTTATAATATTTCTTGATAATCGCAACACGGTTCACGAATTCCAAAAGAATTCCTTCCGAAATTTTCTATATTTTATGTACATTTTCATGTTTACAACTCAATTTTAAATATCTAGACAGCCAAAAATTGGCTATACCTGCTATTCTTTCATCTTTGAGAGAGATAAGTATAAGGTATAGCTATAGCTGTAATCTTTTTAACTGTAGCAGTGGAAAAAAACAAGGAGCCGCCACAGGAAATTCATTGCTCTTCCATGTCATCCAAACAAACTTAGTACAGTGTTGATTTATTGCAAAGAGAAGAAAGTGAAGCTTATTTCGATTAAAAAACTCTTTAGAAAATCGAGATATTCGAAATCCTTGTATGAAGTTGTTATTATATGTGCATTATTAGATTCATTATCAAGTGCACGTGCCACATTGATTTGAAGAGAGTATATTATGCGATATACGGTACGTTACGAAATCCGTTGAATGACTTCCACCCCATCAATTTAACCTGAAGAATTCCATATCGGGAATATTGGATGATTCACAACGTGTGTGTTGAACAGTATACTATCAGAAATTACTGTCAATATGTTCCAAAAAAAAAAACTGGAAATTTACTGCGCCTTGGTACTGGAAAATTGCTGTAAATTCATTTTCCAATACATTCACTGAAATTTTATGAATTTTGTACTGTAAAGTTCCAGTTTGTGCAATAAAATTCCAGTGAATGTGCTGGGATATACCGGAAATTTTTCAATGTAGTTTGCGAGTGAAATACGATCATTGTCAGTATTAAATTTCTGAGTGCTATAAAATTGAATAAAACAAATATCCATAGTTTGATTGAATCAGTCGATCGTTTACCGCTGTCCAAAACAAATCACAAAAGAGAATCGAGAATTTCAAAATGTATAACATAACACACGAACTAAAACACGAGACTTCTGTTCTTGCATCCTTACGATAATTCTGAAGAGCATTGCCATACAATTCAATGATTTAATCCATCGTTCCGTCATGGAACACGAGTTATAAATACATTATTCATTGTGAGCGATACGATTTTCCTTGTATCAACAATATAACGAATGAATCGGTAGATATGAAATCCATGTAATCTGTATGCTGGTATATAATACAAGACTACCGTGGAGAGAGAACTTTACTACGAGATCCCATGTAAACGTCGTTAAGCCGATTAAGGGTCTCTCGCTTCCAATATGCCGGTTGCCGATAAAATGGCGCTGTTATGAGACGAAAAGAGCTCGAGGATCTCCTTTATATAGATTATGTGCTTCGATCCGCAACACCGTAACAACACGATTTCCAAAAAGGATTTTATTTGCTACGCTGACATTTCACATTCACCTGATTTGTAAGTAATAGCATCGAGAAAAGTATTCAGCTTGAAAAACTTGTGAATTGTGGAGAAGTTTCTATAGCATTTTGTGGTAACCCTTTTGTCGGTCATGTATTTCTTATTTAAACCATTATGACGATAACTCGGTCAACCGTGGGAATATCCACCTCCCTTAGAAATCCTTGATGTCCTTAAGTGGGTGCTAGATGTCGGTGCTTGGTATTAGTTTAATACCATTGCACGTGAGCTGAGAAAAGATCGAGGAACGCGATACCTAAAATACCAAACTTGCCACTTTTATACGATCCGGCATCAAACCGTGCGAGATTAATTGAATTTTCAAGTGTAAATTCTCATTCCTATTTATTTTATCCGAAATCAGGGGTACCTTTACTTCAAGGACTTGACAGAGATCGGATGTGAATGAACCTCAGTGAGAAACAGAATTTATATGCATTGTTTTTATCAATGAATATTTTTTGTATTGAGGTTTTCTTTCCAAGTACTGTGTTCCAAGTTCGATAACCTACGGAAAAAAAAAAAATTCACTGTGACAGCGAAATCCGATTTCGCTGAGTTCCTTTTGCTGGAACAGCGGATTTTTTACTCCAATCGCAATCTTTTTGCTATCATAGCAATCTTCTTAGCTATAACAGTAACTTTTCAGCTGTGGCAGCAAAAAATATTTGCTTTTCCAGTTGAATTTGTTTGCCGTTCCACACGAAAAAGAGAAAAATCTATTTCTTTCTTATAATGTGAATTATTTGACAATATATTTTGTCAAAATTTCTATTTAAGAGATTGAAGCGACGCGTTGTCATCCTATCCAGTGAATTTCTCCATTCCCTCTTTTCCGTGTATATATAAGTTGCTGGAGGAGCAAACATTTTTTGCTGCCACGGCAAGAAAATCGCTGTCTTAGCTAACAAGATTGCTGTCACGGCGAAAAATTTGCTGCTCCAGCAAAAAGGACCCAGCAGGATTAGATTTCGCTGTCACAGCGAATTTTTCTTTCTCCGCGCCGTAGCAGAAAATATTCTAGTGAATTTTTAAGCTATTGCTATAGACATTGTCGAACCCTGCGAAGCCCTCACAAGGACCTAGAGAAGTCTAGAGGACAACCCCAGACAGCACACAAGTCCTTTTTGAGTTCACAGATAATTCAGACTAAAGAATACTTACGGAATTCATTTCTATGAATTCATGGAGTATTCTGAATGAATATATAGAGTATCAAAAGAATTCTCGATGAATACATGTGGGAGTTCTTGAAGTACACATAGAAAATGCACGAAGTCATTCGTAAAGACCACCCGTTATGACAGTGAATATGAATCTTTATGGAAGTTCAAAATGTAGTCCTGTTCTGCCCAAAAGAATTTATAACGAATACCATGAACTTCGATCAACAAGGATTCAATCAGAGTCTTCCTGAATTTGTAAACGCCTTTGGACAAAAATAATGTCCAAGATACAATTAGTAGTATATTTTCTCTTATGAATCGATTGAATGGGTGCGTGTACGAGATTTGGAGAGTGATTAAGAAGTGAAGTGAATTATTCGATGTATTAATCAGTTAGTAATTCATTTCAATGCAAAAAAAAAACATATAATATGTGAGAATAAATGACATATCATATGATTTTAAGGTTAAAGTTTCGTATATAACAAAGTGATGTCACTCTAAAGAAGAGAAGTGTGTAAAAATTCATGAATTGCTTGTGGATAATGAAGTAAATTATTTATTAACTCAAAATATGTGAATATCGACTGTAAAAATGCATTCATACAAACGATCTTTTATGTATGGAAGAACTAATCGATTGTATCGAGTGTGGAAAATCCCTTATAGAAAACGATGAACAAAACTCTATGATCTTTATCTTTTTCAATAGGAAATTTGTAAAAGACTTGATATTCAATTATAAAGGTTTATTGAATTATGAGAAAGTTCAGAATGCCTGTTTTGTGGTGTGATTTATTTATACTCAATGAATTCAGATGTAAATGCATTATGAATTCTTTTGGGCAGATTACGTGTTCTTTCTGAACTTCTATATGTTTTCATTTCTGCTTACATAACGGGCATACTTTTGGAATTTTTTCTGGATTCAAATGAATGATTGTGCGTATTCTTAAAGAGTTCTCTCAAAAAGCGTGTCATTCTAATGGTATTCTCTAAGAACTGTTTGAGAACCAGTTGTGCTGTATGGGACTAGAGTGATTTCTATCACACGGAAAAAAATGAATTCGCAGTGACAGCAAAAACTTGTGTGCTGAGTGCACTGCGATACTGCAGCTATCATTGTAGCTATATGTACTAACATAGCTTTTGTGCACCGACAAAAAATGATCGCAGAAGAAATGTTGCTAGTGGAGCGATTTTTGTAGCTGTAGTACATACCCAAAGAGAATAAGATCGCCGATAAACATTCAATGTGAATTCAATGACTATTTGACAAATGCGTAGACATTTTGAGGTTAAAAAATGTTCAACAATCCTAATAACGAAATATTTGACCTCTAGAATGATTATTTGTTTCCATGCAGTTTTGCAAAATTAAATTTGAAACATTCCGCTGAAGCTATATGTATTATTAGATCAAGAAAAATTCAATCGGTAGGGTGGCTCAAGCGCTAGCAGCTTGAGTTAGTAACCGAAAGATTGCGGAATCGACCCTCCCCTATCCAATGAATTTTTTTTGTCACTCAGTTGGTTGTTCTTTTAGCGATTCTTTCAAGCTAGTACAGCGAAACACTGATTGCAAAGAAATATCGCTATCATAGCTATTCTTTTCGCTATCCAAATATCAACCACGAAAATTAGCTATGGCAGCTAATGTTTAGCAGAAACAGCGAATTATTTTTTTGCGTGCAAGGGAATGCCACGGTAAAAATGACGTGAGCTGGTTTGTGTATTGCCGTACCAAAAGTGTCAGATAATATATAAAAAAACGTTCAGCCATATGGATATTAGCAGTTCCAAATGGATAAATTTTTGAAATCATGTATAATTTCTATTATGATTAAATATAAATTGTACATAATCTTGAAAAGCCAAGAAGTTCGAGGTAAATTTCTTTCTGCACGAAGTAAAGAGAAATTTGCTGTGACAGCAAACCATTTGCGATTGTAGCAATCTTGTTAGCTACCAGCGTTTTTTTAGTTGTAGCAACAGAAAGTGTTCCTTCCTCCAGAGAATTTCCGTATTATATATAGAATAGTAAACAAATTTTACTGAAGAAGTAAACATTTCCTGCTACCAGAACTCAAAAGGCGCTGTCATGGATAATGAAATTCCTATGATAACAAGTAGATTGCTGTTACAGTAAAAGGTATCAAGCAAAAACAGATCTCGCTGTCACAGCGAATTTTTTTCCTCCGTGTGACATTGAAAAAATGTTAGAAATGATTCTTTTTTGATTCAACGTCACTTCTTTCACACTCTCTGAAGTTGTTGGAGTGACAATCCACTCCTAAATAGTGAAAATACTGTCAGTCCAACAACAGTAAGGTTCCACTCCATTAGAGTGAATTTTCACTCTCTTGAAATGAGAATGTCACTCTTGTAGGAGGGTGGAATTCTACTCTTCAAAGCGAGTTGAAATTTCACTCTGATAAAGTGAAACCTCACTCTTTAGAATTAGATTTTTACTCCACAATGTTTAGAGAGTATCATAGGGATTCTCCCCGCCGGGATCCGACACATACATCCAATGCCAAAATGTTCAATTTTCAAAATATTCAATGGCTACAACGTCCAATGCCAAAAATGTGCAATGACAAAAACATTCAATAGCTTTGAAAATTAATGTATATATAGTTCATTCGTTGTTTCTTTTTTTGTATTAAGAAATTAAGAAGAAATTAAATTAAGAAGATAGTTAGAGGATTTTTCAAAGTAGTCACCCATGTACCTACTATAGAGATGGTAGGTATGTTATTGGTTTTCCAATATTGTGTTTCCATTTGAATCGCACGCAGAGAAAAATTCTTGCTTAAAAACCGATTCCGAAAAATCTGCTTTGCCAAATTAGCAAAACGGTTGCTGTTATAGCAAAAATATTGCCATTTGAGCAAGATATTTGCTCATCCAGCAAGATTTTCTAGCCGTATGTATATCTACAATTTCAGATTGCTGAATGGTAAAGCGCTTGTTAAAAGAGCAAGATTTCCGCTGTAATAGCAAATTTTTTGCTAATTCAGCAACGAGATTTCCCATATTTTTTCTCTGAGTGTGAGATGTTTTTCTTATATACAGGGTGGGGCATTTAAAGTGTCGCGGGCATTTTTTCCAAAAATAAAATGAGATACGAGAAAATTTTTCGGATAAAAATTGTAGGGTATCGAGGGGGACATCCGATGGTGGCCTTGGCTTTGACCTCAAATCTCATCTTCAAGGGCATTCTGAGGTCAACTCTTGTTTTTTAAATAGCATCTCATATTTTTTACTGCAGATTTGGATTCTAGGTCAAAAACCAAGAAACTTTTGTCTGAACCATTTTCCTGAAATCCGCAAAGATGCCGCTCTAATCGATATTGTTCCATACTGAATCTGACATTAGAATAACTCGAAAACGAAGGGTCTTGGAGGAGAATGTTTCGGACAAAAGTTGTCTGATTCCAAGGGGGACCCCTTGAACTGAAACGGAGGTGATGGGGTATAACAGACAAAACACAACACATTTCAATCGTCTACATCACTTGGATAATTTTAATGCAGTAGATGCTCAAAATGATGGCCTTCGACTTCAATACACATTTCAAAACGTTTTACAAAAGATTGCTGAACTCGTGCTAAAATATCTTCATTGATGCTCGCGCATGCATTGATGATTCGTTGACGCATATTCTCAGGTGTAGTCGGTGCTTGTTGATAAACTGTATCTTTTATGTATCCCCATAAAAAAAAATCTGGAGAAGTAAGATCCGGAGAACGGGCAGGCCAATGAACTGGTCCACGACGTCCTATCCATCGTCCAGGATAATCTCTGTCCAATATTTCTCGAGCTGTGACTGCATAATGGGATGGACAACCATCGTGTTGATACCACATATTCAATCGTTCCTGAATAGGTATGTCTTCAAGTAATGTTGGAAGTACTTGATCTAAGAAATGTCTGTACTTCTCTCCATTTAGCGTATCTGCAATGAAGTACGGTCCAATTACTCGAGATCGAAAAATACCACACCAAAAATTCACAGCCCATTGTCTTTGATGCTCTACTTGACGTAACCATCTTGGATTTTCTGTCGCCCAGTAATGCATATTATGTCGATTTACTTGACCATGATTGGTGAACGTCGACTCATCAGAAAATAATATGTTGATGAAGTTGTTATTGTGCATTTGCGCTAGACCCCATCGACAAAACTGTACACGATTTTCGAAATCATCACCGTGAAGGTCTTGATGCAAACAAATGTGATACGGATGGAATTTGTGACGTTTCAGTATTCGAAGAACACTTCTTCGAGAAATTCCCGAATGGAGTTCAATTTCACGAGAGCTCACGTGTGGATTATTGGCTACTGCAGCTAGCACATTAACTTCCGCATTTTCTCCGCTAACAGTTCTCATTCGATGTCGTTTTTCCCTTGTAACACTTCCCGTTTCTGAGAATAATTTTGTAATGCGTTGAAAATACCTAATGGATGGCGTTGTTCTTACAGGAAATCGTTCTGCATACAAGTCATATGCTTGTCTGGGGTTCTTATGCACTTCACCGTAAATGTAGATCATATCGATCTTTTCAGAAACCGTGTATCGGATATCCATGATTTTCAATTTGTCATAAACCAAGTAATAATCAAATGTAACTGACAAACTGACTTTCAAAATCGTGAATTTTCACTGAACCCCGTCGTTTGTTTACATCGCGTGAGCTCTGAATGGTGGTAATGTAGACGATTGAAATGTGTTGTGTATTGACAACTTTTGTACGAAACATTCTTTTGCAAGACCCTTCGTTTTCGAGTTATTCGAATGTCAGATTCAAAATGGAACAATATCGATTAGAGCGCCATTTTTGCGGATTTCAGGAAAATGGTTCAGACAAAAGTTTCTTGGTTTTTGACCTAGAATCCAAATCTGCAGTAAAAAATATGAGATGCTATTTAAAAAACAAGAGTTGATCTCAGAATGCCCTTGAAGATGAGATTTGAGGTCAAAGCCAAGGCCACCATCGGATGTCCCCCTCGGTACCCTACAACTTTTGTCCGAAAAATTTTCTCGTATCTCACTTTATTTTTGGAAAAAACGCCCGCGACACTTTAAATGCCCCACCCTGTATATATATGTATTAGGGTAGTTAAAAAAAAATGAAAGTTTGATTTGCAGGGTTGTAAAAAAAACACAAACATGTGTTTTTTTTTGTTTAAAACAATGTTTAAAACACAATTCCATAAAGAATTTGGTAATCGTTCAGTAAGAGATTTACCCGGTAAATCAAACTTTATTAAGAGGTTTTTCTGAACGTTGAGGGATCGAGGGGAGTGGTATTAAATATAGGAACGTATAAACAACCCCTCCCCCCCCTCATGTTCAGAAAAACTTTTTAATGAGGTATGAGTTCCGGGTAGATCTCCCACTACATGATGATCAAGGCTTTTCTGATACATTCCGAACGAAGGATGAAAATTCCTTAATTGAATGATATACTGCATTCATGCTTACAAAACCATTCTTTGTAACTCAAGATTTTGATTTTTTTGATGATGAAAATTATATCAAAATATTCTATACATGACTTTTTCAAGTACTGTATTCCAACGATTGCTATTTATCCGATAATTGATACTCATCATGGCGGATTTTTGATGGAGCATGTTCAACTAATAGTGGTTTCAAAAGAAATTACTCTTCAATGCGTGTTCTTTCAAATAGAAACAGCGGAAATTCACCATTCCATACAATGATATTCATATCGCTGGAACCCCTGTAAAAAGATATAGGATAAATTGTCAAAAAGTCAACTCGCTGAATACTCGTTCATTGATACGTTCTAATGGAACATACCTAATCTCCAATTGTTTCATTGGAATTCACATGGTTTTTTTTTATTTTATTGTTTTCTGGATCAACTGATTTTTGGCAAGTTAGTTTTTGACCATTTATCCGTCACTCCAGTAAAATCCACTGTCTGAACAGTGAAAACTTTTCTCCAATGTTGACCGTAATAAACAGTGAATATATGTAAGAATTATTGTTGTTACGGTCAAGGTTTTCTTCACTGAATGAAATAGTGTGATGTAATCTGCTTTGATGGTATGGAGATCGTGCATTAATTAAATTCTGATTATACTTGTAATTCAAAATTAAAAACCTAGTCTAATGTCATTAAGGAGATACCAGCGCCGAGAAATTAGCCAAATTTATTCTGACGTTTTATGCGAAAATGAAGTGACACAATCAAAATATCGCTCTGTACAGACCACCTTTATCAGCTGAAGAAGTTCTGGACAGAGCGATATTTTGATTATATTGCTTCATTTTTGAGTAAAACGTCAGAATAAATTTGGCTAATTCCCCGACACTTATATCCCCTTAAGTATGCATAATAATTTTTAAAAATGCTTGAGCATGTAATTTCTTATGACAACAATTTGAAAATCTCATGTCAAGCATATTCCTTAATGTAAAAAATAATCGGAATTTTCCTACACGAAACAACCGGAAAATTCCGATCATGAGATGGGAAATCAATTTCCGGCACATGTATGTGGAATTTCCCATAAATCCAACTGAAAATTCCGAATTTTATGGGATTCGTATACTATCAAATTTTTTTGTGTTGCATAAGAGATCTTTTATCATTCTTTCAGATATTCTCACAGACTTTTTCAGATTTTTTCAGAGTTTCTCAGAGTTTTGTCATTCTTTTCTCTGATGGATTGCTAACATTTTCTGACTTTTAGAAAAAATGTATTTATTGAATTTCAGGATTTTCAATAATCAGAAAAATGTCAACAATTTATTAGAGTTTTGTCACTAAAATAATAAAAAAAAATTTTATCATGTTGAGATGATATCCAAAAATGAACAATGTCAAGTCAATCAGTTCTGAACATGCTAGAAAAAATAACATTTTATAATATCATGTGTTTCTTCTCGTGCAAAAAAAAAAATCAGTCAATAGAATTATAGCAATAATAATTTATTCTTCAAGATTATAAATGTAATAAAAAAAAGTCATGTTCATACGGAGAGAGAAATTTATATTTAAATTTATTAAGGAAAAAAAGACGAGGAACAGACTGTCTTTAAGACGAGATTCTCTTTGAAACAGCATCAGCATTCTAAATCAGCTGACATTTCAGCACGTTCTTTTGATCTACTACCAGACGTTCTCATCATGTTTTCTCAACGTACTTTCATGAAAACTAACCTTGAAAAACCACAAAGTCACACGGGGGCATAGATAGAACTAACCGAGACATTTGCATGTCCCTGGGACGTACATGCGACGTTTTTAGAACATCCTGAGATGTTATTCGCACGTTCTCTGTGAGATCAAGCACGTCTTCTGAACGTTCAGGAAACCTCCCGGTGCTGTATGGGATGTACACGATTGGGAATTTTGTGTTAAATTCAACTAGTGTTGCCGCGATATTATCGTCGAAATCCAGAAATAATCGATTATCTTAATTTTGACAGGTTTTCATGGAACTTTTAACGCGTAGATCTTCGACTGTGCACGAAATGAAACGGGATAATGGATCATCTTGGTCTTTTAAACAAAATAAATCAAAATATTCTTACACTATCGTAACGATGATTATCGATATATCGTAACGATAAATGGAAGCATATCTTGGTTTATTTTGTGTACAAGTCTGGGATCATTCATTATTCCGTTTCATCATGAGCCTAATCGAAGATTCGTGGATTATATATTCCATAGGAACGTGTAAGAATTGAGATAACCGATTATTCCTCAATTATCGACGATAATATCGCGGCAACACTAAATTCGACACATTTCACATGTCCCAAACGGTCCACACATATTTTTGTGTCGATATCACATAACGTGTTTGTGTTAGCCAGTAACTCAAGCTTGATGTAAATAATATAACACAAAAGGATGTTGATGAAATTTTGATTGGAATTTCCGATCGTGTAAATTCAATACATAAGTACTGTTAAATGAAATCCAAAATAAGGAATGAATCAACAGTTTACAAGTGTAATTTATGGATTTTTTTACATCAATCAAATGTGAGTATCACACTTTTTTCGTGTTGAAACAATGCATAAGAATAAATTGGAAAAAACAGTGAGAATAACACAATTTTTATGTTCAATCTTGAGTTGAATCAAATTTGTGTCATTTTGACACTTTTTTCACTTGTTTGAATGATTTCACATTATAAATCAGGGAGATCTGATTACACAAGGACTGTCTGTAGAAGTTACACGTGTTTGTGTTGAACATTTAACAGAAAATTCATGACACACGGATTTTTTAACACATTTACACAAAATTTTCAACTAAGTACAGCCCGTATACATCAAACTTTCTGCATATACGGGCCGTATATGCACCGTACACTGGGAAAACGTTTGTTTCGGCGGAACAAAATTTTGGTTGAAATGAGCGCAAAGAAACTTTTTGGTTGGCTGAAATAAAATTTATTTAGGATAAACAAAATTTATTTGTCTGTACACTGAGAAAACAGGTATCTTGAAAAATACCATAATTTATGGATTTTCAGCGCTGGTCTGACCCGAGTCGGAATATTCACTTGCATGAATCTCTAAAAGTACCATAATTTCTTGGACTTTTTGAAATAAGTATGGTACCTTCCGTATAAAAGTCCAAGACATTATGGTACTTTTAGAGGTTTTTTCAGGTAAATATTTAAACTCGGTCAGACCAGCACAGGAAATCCATAAATTATGGTACTTTTTAAGATACCTTTTTCTCCGTGTATGAAAGCTTTAATTAGTATGAACCAAAGTTTGTTCACCGTAAATAAATTTTATTCGAGCCAACCAAAAAGTTTATTTGCGTTCATTTCAACCAAAATTTTATTTGGCTGGAACAAACTGTTTTTTCAGTGTATATGTATTGAATATGGATTATACATATGGATTATATGTGGTCATATATGAAACCCCTATCCATATACGATCATATATGATTTATATGTGGTCTTATATGAATCATTTTCACTAAGGAAGTAATAATGCCTCTGAATTTTATTTCCATTGGATATTTTTGTCTTTGGATATATTGGCTACAGGATGTTTTTTTCTTATTGGATGTTTCAATTGGATATTCTTGACTGGTGCCCTATCCGCCGATCGAGTTTATTCGCGGTCATTCCTCATAACTATACATTAAAATAAATTATTATTATAGCAATGAATATTCAAAACCAACAAGCATGCATAAATCATTCCTCGTTTCATAGCTCACTTCTTTCCCCCTCGATAACCCAGAACAATAGGGTTTCGAAGTTGTTGTCAACTCTCGTGGTCATCTGAACGAAAAAATAAGGGTGAAGGTGGTGGCGATGGTGGTTCGACTGCCGCGCAAAGTAACCAGAAGAGCGTAAAGCTCGTGTGTCAGGAGGCAAACATTGACATATGTCTGCGTTAAATCTAGCCAAAGAATGAAACTTGAATCAATGTTTACTTTAACGAGATCTTTTGCAAATGTAAATGCTTTTTCGCTATTCATTTTTCATAAGTACTCGTGTAACCCCTGACTCGCGATATTTATTTTCAAACCCTATTAGAAAAGCCTGTTAAATGTTATACAATTTTTATTTGAAATTTCACAGGAAATCATTCATTGCTATTCTTTGCCCTATTTTCTTCGAAGTATCGATAAATAAAGTGGCGCGAAAAGAAGGGTTCCGTTTGTGGGTGAGTCAACTACCATGTTCTGATACAAATGACGCCTCATTGGACCGCTAGATCCACCCGCGTTATTTATGGTTAACTACCGATATCGATACAAAATTTTCTCATGCTCTCTAAATTTCATACAGTGAAAATATTGCAAGTCCAAGAAGAGTGAGATTCCACTCCTGAAGAGTGACGTTGCAATCCATCAAAATGAACTTTCATTCTATCAGAATGAAGCTTCAACTCGGTTCAAAGAGTGAAAATTCACACTCACGGAGTGAAAACTTCTTAGGAGTGCAATCTCACTCTTGTTGGGTTGGAGTATTTTCACTCTTTAGGAGTGGATTTTCATCCCAAAAAATTTAGAGAGTGCGTCGATCAAGATTGCTTCTAGGTAGATTCCAAAGATTTGAAGTAGTGTTGCCGCGATATTATCGTCGATAATTGAGGAATAATCGGTTATCTCAATTCTTACACGTTCCTATGGAATATATAATCCACGAATCTTCGATTAGGCTCATGATGAAACGGAATGATGAATGATCCCAGACTTGTACACAAAATAAACCAAGATATGCTTCCATTTATCGTTACGATATATCGATAATTATCGTTACGATAGTGTAAGAATATTTTGATTTATTTTGTTTAAAAGACCAAGATGATCCATTATCCCGTTTCATTTCGTGCACAGTCGAAGATCTACGCGTTAAAAGTTCCATGAAAACCTGTCAAAATTAAGATAATCGATTATTTCTGGATTTCGACGATAATATCGCGGCAACACTAATTTGAAGGAGGTAAGAAATTTTTATACAACACGGAGAAAAAAACAACAATTACTCCTGTGAATTAGGATAATTCATTGAAAAAACGAATGTATGATATGCAGTGCTACATTTCAATGTACTCATTACTGTAATTGAACTAGAAATTGAGAATTTCATTTCAGTATTCATGAACGGCATCACAATGATTCAGTTGTCTTTGGATCGATCGCTGTCTTTCGCAGTGACGGTTTGATATTTTATTTATTCATATATTACTCGAGCAAAGTAATAAGGTAATTTTCCTCCCTCAACGGTATCCTCTGGTAAAAATCGAACGTGCTTGAAACACCGTCAAAGCGTGCAATAAAGTGATAGAAGCGTTTGTGAAAAGTTTCGACCGCCAAATGACTCTAAGGCAAATTTGGTTGAGCGTGCTATCACATTTCATTGAACGTCCAACGCACCCTTCTTACTGAACACTCTTCTCCAACTCTTCAATAACTCTTTCCTGATGTTTACGATGTTTCGATAGTGAAGGTTTTCAACACGCTTATAGGACTTCCCTTGTGTATATGTTTTGATTGATTGAGAATTATTTGATTTTGAGGTTAGAATGTTTAGAGGGTATTCTTTATCTTTTATACCAGTTGTTAAGCTAAAAAATTGTATTCGTATTCAAGATACATTTACCAATATAATTACTAAACAACAATTGTTTTGAATTATCGAACTGTAATTTGATGATGTTTGATATGTGCAAGTTAATTAAATTCTTTTGCACATTTAATGATTACACATGGGATATTGAAATTGATTTGTAAACTTTCAGGATGAAAAATCATTTTAATTCAATGAGAAAGATTGAATTTGAAGCACATTCCCTTATGACACAGTTGATCAGGAAAATAAAGTTCCAATTTTTCAATCACCGATGTTAGCCTAGCGGTAAAGGACTGTCTCCCGAGTTCAGAAGTTCTTGGTTCGATTCCCCTTCGCAAATTTTTTTTTTTTACTTTCTTTGGGCTCACTTTCATGCACGCTTTACATCCGCCAAATGACTCCTCCAAAACGCTTCTGATACTTTGAATTGACCCTTCGATTACTCTTATAGGACTCTCTAATAACGTCTTTGTAACTCTTCCCAGAACGCTCCATTTTCACCAGGGTCAAACAAACAAATTTTCCCAGCTCTGGTTTTCCATCGATAATACCTATAAGTTTAGTTCCTGCGTGAACCTTTTTTTCTACAATGATTCAACATAACAAAACGAAGATATGAACAAAAGAGCTGTTGTTATTCAAACATATAATACTTCAAGTTGAATTACATACTCAGTCAGGTTGTACGTGACACTTGGCTCGCTACGACTTCTGCCCTATTCGGTGAAGTGGCAGAGGACGAATGGGCGAAACAATTGCCAGGCTGACACTACGTTGCTTGCGTGACTCTATGATGATGATGTTGATGACGACTGTGATGAGGATGACGATGTTGATGATGACGATGATGAAGAGAATCTGCAACTTCTGGTATGTGTATGCAAAAAGGAGAAAGAAAAAGGGAGAGAGTGCAGTGCCCCTAGGTAAGCAAGGCTTCAAGTCTCTGGAGCATCGTCGAAAGAACAGCACGGAACAGAGAACGTTGGAAAGTTGGCATGGGAATAGTTCCGGGGATGCGGACGGCGTAGATCAAAGCTCTCCGGGGGGTGGCAAACGACTCCCTGAACATACCTTCGATTTCTACTACCATCAATGACACAACTACCACGGCTTTTTTCCTCTTTTGTCTTTCTCATTTTATGTCACACATTCGGAGACTATTCTTGTCTCTGTCCCTTGCTTTCATTCGTTTACACTCCAACTCGTTCCAAGTGGCATCAACTTGAGAGAATCGAGAAAAAGAAGAATAAAGAACGACCGCTAAAGGCAGCCTCATGCGTAAAACGATGCCACTGCAAACAATCCCCTTCCGATTTGTTTAGGTACAACAATATCCACGTCCCACCCCTCGACAACTGAACGAGCTGATTCTGTCCCGAGGTCTACACCCCCGCTTTCCCGAACCACCGTCTCATACGTTTCATATCTCTTTCTAGTCCTTGACTCACTTTGTTCAACTAATAACCGAATGACCAAATAAATTCTCAGCTCTTTTTGTTCGAAAATTACGAGTATTTGTTTCTTGTTAGGGAAAATAATGACCTGGTCCCTTTCAAGTCAATTATTAAATATTCAACGGCGTTGGATGAACTGATTCGATATTCTACGTGTTGTAAATCAGCGATCTGAAAATTTTGATATAAAATAAAATTAGGAGAGATGAGAATCAGTGGTAAATTCATGAATTATGATGAGAATTTTGAAACGGGCATATGCGATAGAAAGGATTTGATTGACCCTATACCGATATCCTGGTAATTATCAATATAGGGATACGAATTTCACCCTCTTGTATCCTGATACATATCACCTCCGCGAGAACAAACGTGAAGAGAGATTCTAGATTATTAGCTGTTAACACAATAATACCACGTGACGTGACGTGGATATGAAGGCACGTAAGCTCGTCGAGGAGGGATCTGAAATCTATTGTCTCCAAATTGAATAACTTTTTCGATTGACATTTCATCTTGTGCGATATCCGCGCAAACATTTTCCTCCCATATAAAGTTCAGAATATGGTTTTCTTTGTTCGCGAAGTAAATATTTATGAAGAAAAATGTCATCGTACACTGAGAAAAGTGAACTGCAACCATTACCATGTGAAAATGGTAGCTGAAATACAGAATTTCTGAGTTGATGGTGGCGACTACGTTATTTGGTATCCATCTTCATGTAAATGGTAACCATTCCCATGTGCATGAACATTGCCACGATTCTCCATAGTATCCGAAACCATAATTGCGAAGCTGTCCTCCAATTACTATTTGTACATGGTAATCATTGCATTCCACTTCTCTCAGTGTAAACGAAATATGTCATAATTTCATATCTCTGATACCTGATTTAGAGTAAAGTGGGATGAACCAACGACGTTCCTTGAAACAAAAAACTGGCTTTCGAGCTGTACCGCAAAACAATGGGAATTTAAATCGGAAGATATGGTATCGAAGAGTCCAGACATGAATTGAAAAATCTGTAACACGATTTCTATAAAAGATAGGGATCTCAATGTTTGAGGACGCTCGCTCCGCTCGCTATTGATTGCCCCAAATGATGCTCGCTCCGCTCGTCATGGATTATTTAAAATATAAAAAATTCAATATTCCAAATAGCGCTCGCTTCGCTCGTCATTGAAGGACACCAATGGTACTCGCTCCACCTGCATTTTTCAAATTCGAGGACGCTCGTTCTGCTCGCCACTTAATACACCAAGTGGCAATTATCTGGAAGAGAGGAGAATTCAGAGGAATTTATTGAAGAGTAAGCATAGATTCCGGCAAAGAACAAGTGATTTGTGAGGTTGGGGTCAACTAACCCGAATGGAAATAAGCTCCAAGTGCAACTGACCCGAATGAAATTATGCCCGAAAACACACCATGTGTCACTAGTCACGTTCCAATCACCGCAACAGGATTTTTTCGGGTGAATGGGCCAAAAAACGATATATTTTGTTGGAATCATAAAAAAAACCGTTGAAATTCAGCCTCGCAGAGAACATGAAGCTTCAGCGAACGTTCTGATCAGATGTGTATAGATCGGGCCGAAGGTTCATTAGAGCTAACTTTTAGATTCACAAACGTTTGACAAAGGTTCTACGGACGTTGAAATGTCCGCCTCGAAATACGTTCAGGAAACATAGATGGAACGTTGGCTGAAGGTTCATCTATACAAATATCTATACTTATATTAATTTTCATCAATTTATATGAAAAACAAATTGATTAATAAACATAAATTATTATAAATTAATCTAAGTATAGATATTTTTGTGAAGCTTCGTTGAACCTTCGATGAACCTTCAGCGAACGTTCCATCTATGTTTCCTGAACGTATTCCGAGGCGGACATTTCAACGTTCGTAGTACCTCTGATAAACATTTGTGAATCTAAAAGTTAGCTTTTATGAACCTTCGACTCGATCTATACAGATCTAAGATGAACGTTCGCTGAAGCTTCATGTTCTCTTCGGGGCTTAAAATCGGTATTTCAGGAAACGAGGATGGAAATCAGAAGATCTCCCGAAGATCGGGAAGTTTTACAACACTAGTTTGAAGTGTAGAATCAAAGTAGATTAATAATCAATACTGATTCAACCAGGTCCCAATTATTCGAGATTGATTCAATCCATTCCCAAGTAACATCATTCAAATGTAATGAATCAGAACTGAATTTCACGCCAAATTGACCATTTTCCTTTCTTTTCGGCAAACTTTTCATTGAGAAAACCCAATTCAAACACTTTCAGGATGTTTTGAACTGTTCAAACCAAGTAACTACTCACACTAATCAAAATATACGTGAAAATGAGGAACCCAAAAACCCTGTGAGATATTCTTCCACATTTGTATGGAAGAAAAAAAGAGAAAGAAAAAAAATGTGAAAAGAAAGACAGGAAATATTAGAAGAATGACGATAGAAAATCTTCGAAGGTTAAACAGAAATAAAAGGAAAGTGAAGAGGAGGGATGTTTCAATTTTCATGATGGTAGACTGAAGCTTTGCAGAATAATTGTAATCTCTCTGTGGTCTACGCCTGTAGTCATGAGAAAAAGGAAAAAATCATACAGAACGGGGGAAGGAAACAGAGCTACGCGGAAGGAGAGAGCAAATTTTATGGCAGTCCAGATTCCACACACAGACACCCACGGAAGGATCCTCGCACACTCGCACGCAAGCAGGAAACGGGGGAAAAAGAATAAAGAAATAAAAAAAAAAGCAGCGAATAAAAAGGATATGAAAGGAGACGGAAAGATTCACAGAAGCGAAGTCAGAGCCTCTTTCTGTGTGATATACCGATGCTGCTTTGCCTCTACTGGTCTTTGCCAAAGCGGTACCACTCTTCCGACTTTTCATATTCATGTTTGCATTACCGCGGAAACCGAAGAAGAACTGAAGAATCCCGTAAGGACGGTAGTAAGTATACATTCGACTTTGACTGCCTTACCTGACTTTACTCTATATGCATATCTAATTCTATAACAGATCTTCGAACATATCTTTCAACCTTTTCAAGGCGTAATTAAATGAATAAAGCCGACTCTGCTTGCCAGGTGAATCTACTATCGTTATTGTACTTCACTCAAATTTATATACGTATATGAGAACGCTTAGCGCGAAAGAAAGAGCATATCTGAAAGTGCATTTAATATCATTTTAATTGTACCGGCAGCCGTATGGTTTCAGCGTAATCACTCGAGAGAAACCTCGAATAACCGTATTCGTATATCAAGATAGATTTCGCGTCTCACATATCATACAATTTGACGTGTTAATGAGCCATTTCGGTGAATCGTCGGTTACATTTTCTCTACGATGAAATGGATATTCAACTACTCGTCAACATTTTTTTCGGGGAACAATTCGAATTGTCCTCGCTGGGGGTTTGGATTTGATGTATATGTAAATTTATACAAAGTACGGATCATTATAGGGTGAAAATTATTCCCTACGATTAATGAAAGAATACTACGAAAAATTTTCAAGTGCCTCGAGTGGAGTCGGAGAGGCAATTTCAAAATTCAAATGCGAATGTAGTTCTTTGAATTCATTAATGATGCTCAGTGAATTTTGATACAGCATCCAAACATGTGTACGAAATTTGGAAATAGTGTTACAAGTCGTTCAATTGTGACGTGGGAATGAGAAATAAGTGAATATTCGTTGCACGAACTTATTGTGATTTTAACCGAGCCAAATTAACATGTTGTTTTGGAATATTAAATCAATAGCGCCTATCGATAGGTCATCTACCCTGGTAAAAAACTTGGATAGATTCGGAAGTTTATCCAGGATTAGCCAGGCGCGAATGCGGGTTTCGCGGCGATTTTTTATCCGATTCAATCCGCATCCTATCAGAGCTTTTCTATTCGAAGAACCGGATGAGATTCGGATAGGCCCGAGACTATATTCAGTCGTATCCGGACATCAATCCGGGGTTGGGGTGTTTTTTATCAATTTCATGCAATATGGATCCTATCCAATTAAAAAAATTTCACCGGAAAATTCCAGTACATGTACTGGAAGTCATTAACCTGTACATGTACCGGAAAATTTCAGCACATTTGTACTGCAAAAATTCAGTGCAAACGTTATGGAATTTCCGCATCAAAACTGGAAATTTTCTGAGCCTCGGTACTGGAATTTTTCAGTACACGAGCTGGACTTTTCCAGGACATGTACTGGAAAATTAATGCTGAAAATATCCATGAAAATTGAAAAAAAATTGCTCACGCAAAGTGATTTTGCAGGGTCCTTGTGTTCCAAGATGATTGAGAAACTTTTGATCGTTCATTTGGATGGACAGAAACTCATGTCTACCTAACAGGATTTGAACCCACACTTTTCTACCTGCCTACCAACTGAAACCTAAGACCTAACCGATGAGCTATAGCGCGACATGTTGGAAGGCCAGCTTGGGTTACTACATATGCTTCATATCTAGAACACAAGAGGATAAGTCTTGGAAAAACCTCATATATCAATTTCATTGGCTACAATTACAATTATTATTCAAAATCTCAATCAGGAAATTTTTAATATAAAGACTTGAAATTTTTCCTGCCAGAAATGACGAAGTCCAATAGAAGTGGAAAATTTCAGTGCAACAGTGATTAAATTCCGTTGCATAGCAACTGGAAAATTCCATCACACGACCTGAAAATTGCAGTTCAAAACCTGTATAATTCAATTGCATAGTAACTGGAAAATTCCATCACAAAACCTGAGAATTGCAGTTAAAAACCTGTATAATTCCAGTATACCAACGATTAGGTTTTTTTTTCTAAATTCCAAATTTTTTCTCAAGTCCTTTTTGAGGGAATATTTTTTTTTGGTGCACAAGAACTATAAAATTATAGTACGAGCCGGTAAAATTTTCGCGAAATCATGGCAAAATTCCAGTACATCATCTCAACTTGAAAATTCCAGTACAATGACTGAATTTTCAGTTATGCTTGGTAAATTTTCAGTAACGTAACAACAAAATCTCTGTACATGTACTGGAATATCCATATTCCAGTACTAGCACTGGAAATTTCCAGTCCAGTTGCACAGTAAATTTCCGGTTTTTTTTTACAGTGTAGAATAATACCCGTACAGCACAATCACCGATTCTCCACACAGGACTTCGGTGGACTGGAGGTGGAGAATCAGTGGAGGAATGAGAGCCGTGGAAATAAGAGAGAAATAAGGGAGAGTCTCCGTTGAGGCAACGGAGAGGCGACGTGGATTTGTCCGCGCCCTTTATTCTCAATAAAATCCATATCTGTCGATTTACACAACCAAATTTCAATGAGTGAATCCACTAACATAAATTTTATTGAAAATAAAGGGGGTGGACAAATCCACGTCGCCTCTCCGTTGCCTCAACGGAGACTCTCCCTTATTTCTCCCTCATTTTCCCGGATCTCATTTCTCCACTGATTCTCCACCTCCAGTCCACCGAAGTCCTGGGTGGAGAATCGCTGGTTGTGCTGTACGGGTAGCTGTTGTAAATCTTTCGATGCATCATCGATGCATTCAAACTCGTTATCTACTCAATTAATAAAAGCAAGATAACAGCATTTCATAAATAACGACAGGATATAAAAAATCTTTCCGTTAGAACCGATATGGACTTTTGACTCATCGTACAGTTAGTCTAATAAACCGTAGCAACCCATCTTTGATAAGTCGTGGAAAACTATGCCATAATGTACAAATTCTTGATAAAAATTGAAATTCAACCACTTAAGCATTTGAGGAACGATCCACATTGATCGATGATATGGTTTAGAAGGTTTTGAATTGAATATTATGATTGCAATCGAAATTTAGACATGGGATGGATCATGCACATAAGAATTGTGCACTTATTTATTATGCACATAAAAAAATTGAATTAAATTTGTTCACATATTAATTTTAGTTGTTCCTAATACGTTTGATAAATCTGCACTGATAGTCGTGCACAGTGAATTGTACACATGAAAAAAAATGAAAAATATAAAATGTAAGATTGTGCACCTTACATTTTGCACCTTTGGGAATATTCAATATTGTTTTTTATGCGCACACGGAAAAAAATGAACTGTTAATTTTACCAGAATTACGGTTACTATATGAACAGCAAGGAATATCTGTGACTTTTACTGGAATTCTTGTTGAATTTACCGGAGCCCTTGTTAAATTTGCCGGAGACTTGATTCATTTAACTAGAATTCCGGTTAAAATGGCAGTAATTCTTGCTGTCCATATATTAACCGGAGTATTTTTTTCAGTGCAAGTAATCATGCACAAAATTTTTATTCACAAAAACTTGCGCATAAAAAACAATATTGAATATTCCCAAAGGTGCAAAATGTAAGGTGCACAATCTTATATTTTATATTTCTCATTTTTCTTCATGTGTAGAATTCACTGTGCACGACTATCAGTGCAGATTTATCAAACGTATTAGGAACAACTAAAATTAATATGTGAACAAATTTAATTCAATTTTTTTATGTGCATAATAAATAAGTGCACAATTCTTATGTGCATGATCCATCCCATGTCGAAATTGATTTGTCGGTGTTCTTAAGGGGTTACCCCCACTTGCAATTTTGGAAAAATCGATCCTTTTTTTATTGCATTTTTTTTAAGTATAAGTATCTGAGAATATGTCCTGAAGATTTCAAGTCGATCTGAACGAAATTGACTAAGATATGAGCGTTGAAGGAGAAGAATCCGTTGTGTAAACGACTGAAACGAAGGAAGAATGTTACGAAAGCAGCACCAAATTTCCGTTCTGCAAGTGGCATCGTCGGCGGAAGAACTTCTGTATGGACCCGGAATAGATGACTCTGTAACTATGATTAACATGTAACTGATTACTATGTAAGTTTACAAAAAAAAAAAATTTCATCGTGTAAACTGAAATTGAAACTTTAAACGCGTTTTTCTCGAAATGGCATTTCTGAAGTCGGTGACCAATATTACTCGAACACTAATGAACCGATCCTCCTCTTGAAATTTTGCAGGCTGATTTAATACATAAAAATGTAGTCTTTGATCGTTCGATTTTTTGTTTCGAAAAAAAATGGCCGTTTTATAGCCAAAAAGCAACCGTTTTTTTTCGTCAAAATTGAACCATTACACGGAGAGAAAAAATTTGCTGACGCAGCAAATCGAGGTATTATATATAGAATAGCAGAATTTTTTGCTGATCTAGCTAAAAATTTGCTATAACAGCAATCGTGTTAGTTACGACAGCAATTTTTTAGCTGTGACAGCAAAAAATGTTTGCTCCGCCAGCAAATTTTCAGTATTATATACAGAATAGCAAACAAATTTTGCTGGGATAGCAAACCTTTTTTACTGCTACAGCTAAAAATGCGCTGTCGCAGCTAACAAGATTGATGGAACAGCAAATAGTTTGCTGTCACAGCAAAAAATTTGCTGCTCTGGCAAAAGGGACCCAGCAAAAGTAGATTTCGCTGCCACAGTGAATTCCCTTTTCTCCGTGTAATTTTGACTGTCCGCTATTTTGTGAAAAATAAAACTATTTCAAATCCTTCGATTAAAGACTAGTTTATATTTATATTTAACTAAATCCATGTACATTTTTTGTTTCAGATGATCCGCTTCACCGCAATGTTGGTCACCGCAAACCGTATACATAAAAACAATATTTCTTTGACGGCTATTTGCCACTAAACCATGTAATATTTTGCAATAAGCAAATCACTGAAAGTTCTTTAAAATGATATATCGATCGATTAAGAAAGTCTTCTTTGAAAAAATTCATGAAAAAGGCCTTCGCTTTATCGGTTCTGTTTGAGAGTTAACTATTTTGTCACTCTGTGGGTGCTTCCGATCGTCTCAAGAGCTTGCTCTGGATCAATTTTTCAACCAATCAAAAATTTTTGAAAATATTCTCTAATTTTTTGATTGCTTGAAAAATTGATCCGGAGCAATCTCCCGAGACAATCGGAAGCACACTGTATGTGGTTTTTGTTCTGGTGCGATCGATTTCTTGTGTAGTCAACCTATAAGACCGGTTGGCACATGTTGTTTTGGAGTTTTCCCATTCATGTATATACAAAAGTGGTGGTTGTTTTCCGTCGTATGATGGGTGACCAGGGTGGATAAAAATGTCTTATGTGCCCTAAAAAAAAAAGAATATTGAAAAACGAGATGTTATTAAATGCACCCAGATAGAAAAATGTGTTCATAATGGTACCATAATGGAACCATAGTATGGAAAAGAATGTTGGCATGATGGTACCAAGGTGTTTCCGTATTAAACATCGTTATTGGTGACAATCTATGCGAACATCATGTTTCACAATAATGGATGAATTATCGATGCGCGATGTGGCATCTGAAACAAGAGTGAATCATGGTGCCATAATTCATGTATTACGGATGCATTATGTGAAATCATTCCGTTCCACCATAATCGATTTATTCTCAACGCATACCATGGCGTTGAAATCTGAAAGAATTTGAGTATAGATTCAATAATTGATACCTTATTGACACCGGTAAAAGAAACCCATTGAAACGAACATAATGAAGCTTCATGAGATTTTCTCAGAACATTCTCCGAGATTCATTGAGAATTGATGCTTTTAGATGAAATTATCGTTGGAGAAATTTATAAAACTGACCAAATCGCATTGACGAATGATGAGATGAGATTTAACGAGACCTTTGCCCAATTTCAATGAGATTTGGTGAGATTCAATGAGACTTTTCAATCAGGCATAAACATTGGTGGTCCTGAGATTTTTGAATACAAAAAAGAATGTGGGAATAAGACACAATGTTTGACCGATAAACATTTTTAGATTTCTCCAACGAGGCTGTTTTTTTTTCAACAGTAATTTTTAAACTAACACCAAACCTGGAATTCCCCGGCTCTTGGCACTGATCATTCTGATAAATAATTTGCAACGGTAGATTGGATCTAATTTTCTTTACCAAAATCGATGTATTATGATGTTTCATGATATATCCTTGGAATTGTTCACTAAGTAAAGTGATACTGATTCGAAACGCTGCATCAAGTCTCAGGTTTTAGCCACAGCAAAACGTGGTAACATAATTCTTGCATGTCGCGTCACATAACGTGACACAATTATTGAACGATTGGCACCATGTGCAACGATATCACAGTGAGAAAATTGTTCTCAGAAGAATAAGCCATGTTGTTGGCACCATCAAAGCAGCATTACGTGGGACAAAAATGCGTCGATAATGGAGGAATAATTCTACAAACTGTTTCACACATGAATTCTGTCATGATGGTACCAAGGTGTTTCCGCATTTCACTATGCTTATGCGAACATGGTATGCGGAGCGAATAGTCCCATGATGGATGCATGGTTTCATCATCACGTGCACCCCTAACAAGCGGAGTTTTGTTTACAATACCAAGTTGACAGCACGCTATTCCAAGCACGTTATGTTATGAAAATGCATAGCACGGTTTTCTATCTGGGGCAGTAAATGTGGTGGGTTATACCACAAGTCGTGTGGTGAAACAGCTGTTCGGAATCCTGATGGGTCATTCCAGTACTGCTGTCCATCGAATCAGAGATTATCTGTGGCTAATAAAGATCGTGATTTGATTGAGGATCTGAGTAATTATGATTCTTTGGATGATGTTGAGCTCGATGGAAATTTTGAGGCCTTACGGGTGAAGATTCAACGTTCTTTGGATGGGAATCGACAGTCTTTGGATGAGAATCATAATACTCAAATTGGAGTGAAAGCGCAAGTGTCCCTAGTAGAAATTATGATATGGAACACATCAGGTCCAGATCAGGCATGCCTGATTTCTGTTCAGGGCCTGACTTGAGTATCTGATAAGGCCCTGACAAAAATGTAATGCAAGGAAAAGACAAGGTCCTGATCAGGGAAAACAAACGTTTCCCAGGGGAATAATTGAATTCCCAATCAGGACCTGATGCGGGTGGTAGCGGAATTCCTGATCACGACCTCATATAAGCTATATTCTAAAATTCAATTTAATTTTCATGAAATTCACTTTTTTCATAAAATTTGTTGAAACTCCCCTAACAAAAAAAATTCTACTGATGATCCAAATAGACCTCAGTTGAACATTTAGAAAAGACAGGTAAATTTCTAATGAGTCCTGTGAAAATTCTGAATAGTTCGATACATTCATCGTTCTGAATTGATCAGCTTCTGATTCGACTGTCTTGTCGGTTATCACATGATTGAAATACGGATGAGCCAAGGCAATCCTGATCAGGTTCTGATCAAGATATCTTGACAGTTACCTCACAATTCAAATACGGATGAGTCAAGGCAACCCTGATCAGGTTCTGATAGGAATACCATGTCTGAGTTACTGAAAAGGAAAATCTGACTGGGACCTGTCAACAGCCTTGCGTTACATTGTTGTAAGGTCCTAAACAGGTTGCCATGTCAGGACCTGATGAGGTAATTGAAAGTTTTCCTTAATTAGGAGTTCCCTATTGCAGCCTTACGAGGGCCATGCTCCTAATAGGGAATTCCCTGTCAAATTTCTACTTGGGGTATGCTATTTCGGATGATCTTAAGGGGATACGAGCGGTCCAATTCTTTCGAGACAAAGTACGTGAAAATGCGTGCATCGATTCAAAATATCTCTCTGTACAGCATTTCTTTAGCATCTCAAGAAATGCTGTACACAGAGATATTTCGAATCAATGCACGCATTTTCACGTACTTTGTCACGAAAAAATTCAGAAAAGCCCAGCCGCTCGTATCCCCTTAAAGTATTTAAAGAAAAAATTGATAATATGGAAGAAGATTTACGTAACATAGAGGAACGTGTCTTTCTGTTGGAGGTTGCTTCGGGTACTCATGGTAATGATGTTGGTATAGAGTACATCATATGTGAGGTGCATGGAAAGACCGGGTTTATTAATATTTAGAAAAATGACTGTCAATTTAGGGAAAACCAGGATCGCTGGCAAATATTCGTATCGCGTCCACTAAAAATTCGTAGTCGATGTATTAACAATTGATAGTTTCACTGTGAAAAATACCGATGAAACTATCAACTGTTGATATTTTGACTACGAATTTTTGATAGACTCACTACAAATATTTTTCAGCGATCCTCTTTTTCCCTAAATTGACAGTCATTTTTCTAAACCTTGATAAATTCTTTCTAAATATTAATAGACCCGGTCTTCCCGTGTGAACATTCCGTATGAAAGAAAAAGAATGGGATGCTGTTTGATGTAAAAGAAGATGAGGATGATATGGTATTGAGGCGGATATGGTATGGGTCAAGGATGTGCTCAAAGCTACGTCCGTTGATGTTGTTTACTTGACTGATGCTAGGTTAGGCAAATTTGGTGGTACCCAGTACCATTTTGTGGTTTGGTGGTGCATTATTTTTGGGTCACAAATAGCTCATCCGGTAAAAACCATCTGGGTAACCATTTTCTGACCAAATTTTTACCAAATCAAAAAATAACCGAAAGTAAACCATAAAAATTGATCACTTTACATTGAGAGAAAGGGTCTATTCAAATGTTTGACAGCTAAGAAATTTAGTAATTGTAAATAAAAATTCAGTTGTGGTACCCGTACAGCACCGGACATTTCCACGTTACCTCCACGTCCACCATTTATCCACGTGGAGTCCACGGAGATGCGACGTAGAAATAGGTGGATATGCTGTTAGGGTAGCTAAATTTTATTTGTCACAACTATATTTTTTATTCCCATTGAATAAACCATTTTATTCATATTTCAGACAGCTAGCCTTTTATTCACCCCAACTAGGGTCTAGCTAGCGTAAATGAAAATCTAGCTGCGGCAACTAACATTTAGTTGCCCCAACTATGTGCCTTTCTCTCAGTGTGGAATCGCTAGCACAATACTTTCATATTTTCAAAATATCGCTCTATACAGCATTTCTTGAATGTCTACAGAAATGGTGTATAGAGTAATATTTTGAAAATATGAAAGTATTTTGGAGAAATCTTACACAAAAAATTTGGCTAATGTCCCGGTGCTAGTATTTCCTTAAGGGACACTTCTAGCGTGACCGCCTAAAAAAATGATGATTTTCGGGAATTTTTTTAAAGAAATGTAATGCATCGAATGTTCACAAATGTCTAGGATATATATGTGCATAAATAATGTATATATGATAGAAAGAGAGATTCGATACCGTCGCTAGTATCACCTCAAAAAAAAAAAGAGTTCCCTCACTGCTGCAGTTCCAACTCGGTGCCAAATCATCCGACCGATTTAATTACGATAAATACGTAAACAAATATAACCTGTCAATGAGGATACGATAGGATACGATACGATACGATAGGATACGATAAGGTACGATAGGATACGATAGCGTACGATAGGATACGATAGGATACGATACGATACGATAGGATATGATAGGGTACGATACGATACGATAGGATACGATAGGATACGATAGGATACGATAGGGTACGATAGGATACGATAGGATACGATAAGGTACGATAGGATACGATAGGGTACGATACGATAGGGTATGATAAGGTACGATAGGATACGATAGGGTACGATAGGGTACGATACGATACGATAGGATACGATAGGATACGATAGGATACGATAGGGTACGATAGGATACGATAGGATACGATAGGGTACGATAGGATACGATAGGATACGATAGGGTACGATAGGATACGATAGGATACGATACGATACGATAGGATACGATAGGGTACGATAGGATACGATAGGATACGATAGGATACGATAGGATACGATAGGATACGATAGGGTACGATAGGATACGATAGGGTACGATAGGATACGATAGGGTACGATAGGATACGATAGGATACGATAGGGTACGATACGATACGATAGGATACGATAGGGTACGATAGGATACGATAGGGTACGATAGGATACGATAGGGTATGATAGGATACGATAGGGTACGATAGGATACGATAGGGTACGATAGGATACAATAGGATACGATAGGGTACGATACGATACGATAGGATACGATAGGGTACGATAGGATACGATAGGGTACGATAGGATACGATAGGGTACGATAGGATACGATAGGATACGATAGGGTACGATAGGACACGATAGGGTACGATAGGATACGATAGGATACGATAGGGTACGATAGGATACGATAGGGTATGATAAGGTACGATAGGATACGATAGGGTACGATAGGGTACGATACGATACGATAGGATACGATAGGATACGATAGGATACGATAGGATACGATAGGATACGATAGGATACGATAGGATACGATACGATACGATAGGATACGATAGGGTACGATAGGATACGATAGGGTACGATAGGGTACGATAGGATACGATAGGGTACGATAGGATACGATAGGATACGATAGGGTACGATAGGGTATGATAGGATACGATAGGATACGATAGGGTACGATAGGGTACGATAGGATACGATAGGGTACGATAGGGTACGATACGATACGATAGGATACGATAGGATACGATAGGATACGATAGGATACGATAGGATACGATAGGATACGATACGATACGATAGGATACGATAGGGTACGATAGGATACGATAGGGTACGATAGGATACGATAGGATACGATAGGGTACGATAGGGTATGATAGGATACGATAGGATACGATAGGGTACGATAGGGTATGATAGGATACGATAGGATACGATAGGGTACGATAGGGTACGATAGGATACGATAGGGTATGATAAGGTACGATAGGATACGATAGGGTACGATAGGGTACGATACGATACGATAGGATACGATAGGATACGATAGGATACGATAGGATACGATAGGATACGATAGGATACGATACGATACGATAGGATACGATAGGGTACGATAGGATACGATAGGGTACGATAGGATACGATAGGATACGATAGGGTACGATAGGGTATGATAGGATACGATAGGATACGATAGGATACGATAGGGTACGATACGTTACGATAGGATACGATAGGATACGATAGGATACGATAGGATACGATAGGATACGATACGATACGATACGATACGATAGGATACGATAGGGTACGATAGGATACGATAGGATACGATAGGGTACGATAGGGTACGATACGTTACGATAGGATACGATAGGATACGATAGGATACGATAGGATACGATAGGATACGATACGATACGATACGATACGATAGGATACGATAGGGTACGATAGGATACGATAGGGTACGATAGGATACGATAGGATACGATAGGGTACGATAGGGTATGATAGGATACGATAGGATACGATAGGGTACGATAGGGTACGATACGATATGATAGGATACGATAGGATACGATAGGATACGATAGGATACGATAGGATACGATAGGATACGATACGATACGATAGGATACGATAGGGTACGATAGGATACGATAGGGTACGATAGGATACGATAGGGTACGATAGGATATGATAGGATACGATACGATACGATAGGATACGATAGGATACGATAGGGTACGATAGGATACGATAGGATACGATAGGGTACGATAGGGTATGATAGGATACGATAGGATACGATAGGGTACGATAGGATACGATAGGATACGATAGGGTACGATAGGATATGATAGGATACGATACGATACGATAGGATACGATAGGATACGATAGGATACGATAGGGTACGATAGGGTACGATAGGGTACGATAGGGTTCACCACCAGTAACACTTGGCGTGGCCGAAGAAGATGTTATGAAATTATATCATTCAAATTTCTTGTTTAATGTTCTATAGAAATTCATTCGTATATATAATAAAGGCTAAAAACTTCTACCATCGGCCACGCCAAGTGTTGCTGGTTGATGCGATTTCCGATTTCAGGGTTGCCTTTCACATCTTTTTTCTTAATGGTATATCTGTTATATCAAGTAACCCAGATAACATTTTGCTTGGCTTTCACCCTCAAATTACGCGCGAAGGACATACTTAGTGAACTAGCAAAATCGTATCCATGTGCGTCGTCACCTAGGTTGATAATTGCTAGACACGATTGTGAGTGACGCTCTTGCTATTTGCTCGTATCTTGCGCGTAAAAGTAGAAAGCAGTATTAAGTGCACATCACCCGTCATTTGCTAGATACATCTGCGGGTGATTTGCGCGTCAACTGAAAGTGAACTGTTTATTTATGTCCATGAAAAATGATCGAGTTTACGTGCAAATTTTTTGCTTCTCATATAGACTGAATATATACACCGAAAACACAGTTTGTTCCAGCCAAACAAAATTTTGAAATTTGTTTAGGACAAACAAAATTCATTTGTCAGTAAGAAGCTATTGATTATTGTTGACCAAATTTTGTTAATCCCAAACAAATATTATTTCAGCCAACCAAAAAGCTTCTATGCGTTTATTTCAATCAAAATTTTGTTTGGCTGGAACAAATGTTCTCTCAGTGCACTACTCTGGTGAAATAATTTAAACATTTAATTCTTTATGGGAAATAATGCTGATGGTATAAAGTTCACTTAATTATTGACGTTTGCATTTTTTACCAGTTATTCAGAAATCAAGTAATTTATAATCAATTATAACATATCACGTGAAAATATTGCGCACAAGTCGCAGGATATCCAGTGTCATGATTTATCATTAATATGACGTGATCATGATGAATATAGGAGCACAAGTTTATCATCACATTGCATGATACATATGCTTGTTATTTGCACGCAAAGAACAGTTCAAAAATTTTTTACGTGCAAGATACTAGCAAATATCGCGCACAAGCTAGCTCGCAAATATGTGATGAAATTTGCGCGCATGAAATGTTATCTGGGAATCTTCCGGAAAGAATGAAGTATTTTTTTCAAGGATTTTTTTTCGAGTGTTATTGTAAAACGTTTGTATGGTTTTGGGGATTTGACGTTATTTTTTACTGTGTTGGAGTTCTTAGGGGTTTTTGTGAAACATTTGTATGTTTTGTGGAATTCTACTTTTTTTCACTTTTTGGTATCTATATATACGGGCAGAACGATACGCTTGTTTTATTTATTTTTTTAATACAATAATGCTTTTTTGAAAATCATAAATTACCTTCAATACAGTTTAAACAAACTGAAGTTACAATATACCAAGAATCTTTCACATATCCTTTGGATAACCAATGTACTTGGTCGCTCATATTGATTTCATATCTTTTTTTTTCAAATGAAGCATATCCTTTGATATCCCCTCGAAATTCTGAATGCAGTGAAATTTTCCTTTAGAATGTGTTTTGAGATTTTTTTATTCTTTGTTTTTGGGATTTCTGAATATTCGCTGAAGCTTCATGTTCTCTTCGGGGCCTGTAAAAAGCCCAAAATCCAAATTTTGAATAAATTTTTCCTAAAAAAAAATGTGAATATGTTTTGGTGGGTTTCTCTAACTTTCTTTGATTTCCGTAAGTTCCCTTGATTCTCCAGGTCAGTGTCAACTATGTATGTAAGAGTGAAAATTCATTCTTTGGAAGTGGAATCTCACTCTTGTTGGACTTGCAGTATTTTCACACTTTTAAATTTTTTTTTGAAATTTAGAGAGCATCAATCACATTTTTTTCTTGTTCTGTTGTCTCCGAAATCATATAATAACCAGTTGACTTGAGGTTCCTTTGACTTCAATTAAAATGCAGTTTCTTATAATAACACCACGGTTTGAGCTTCTAAAGTACCACGATTTATTAGATGAAACACTTCTTTCCCCTGTTTTCGCTACCAAAGATCGTTGTTGCTGCTGCCGCTGCTACTTGTGTTCTCCATATTCATGGGAGATCATCGCGCGTTTAGTAGTAGCGAGACGATACGAGGGATGCCAGCAAGTTGATCAAAGACTCAACCGCGATTTCAACGTCCTCACAGCTTTCCCTACGACCCCATTCCCACCCTATTCCCAGCGTTCTTCCCTTACGCCCGAGCCTCTTGCGCTCTCTTTATTACTCAAACAACTCCGTGCACTCGACGAGACAGTTGAAGTTGAGAAATACGACTACTGTACTTTTCAAATAATCACCCGATCTCCTTCCTCCCTTTCCCCCTTCGGTCCTTTTCCCTGTTCAGAGGATTGTATACTTTTGCATTTTTTGCATTGACAACTAAGCGGATTTCCTTTAAAGTTTACATAATCATCAGGCGACGAAGGAATAATACGAGAGAGCAGGAATGCGAGATGAATTGATATGAAGAAGATGTTGTTGAAAACAAAAGAAAAGCAGGATGAATCGTACATGCGGAATCGAATCTCGGATCAATAGTTGCTAGACGTTTTATGCATCTGTCTCGCGAGTTATGGATGAAAATGATGAGTCTTTTTTTTTAAATATCTTAATATTCGAAACAGTTCTCCAATATTTGTAGAGCATTTTAAAACAGTTCCAAAAGCACTGTCCTGGTGAAAATAAAGTGTTGAAGCACGACGAAAGCGTAAGCTTAGAGTCATCTAGGCGTAATTTAGGAGGGAATTAGAACATTTTAACGCTTCATTTATTTCAATACCCTCTCCCTCCACTTTTGAATTTTCACCAGAGTTTGTTATATTTATGTAAAATGTTGTTTGCACTCTCGGACGAGAGTAAGAAAATTCATAGAATCTAATGAAATGAAATTCAATAGGATTTGGTCAGAACATTGCACAAGATTCAATCAAAATCACATTGAAAAAATACATTGATCTGATTAAATCTCATTGACAAATGCTTGAATAATATTTGGTCAGAACATTGTACAAGATTCAATGAGATTTGGCAAGAATCAATGGTTTCGTTTAACCAGAGGTGTCATATCCTTCCTGTCACATGTCTTCAGATCAGGGATGGACATTTTTTTACTCCGGGAGTACTTTTGTTTGACCTCATATTTCAGTTTGAAGACATATTTTATACAAAAAAGGTATTCCCCGCCAAAATTCCTACTCCCGGAGTACAAAAATGCCCATCCCTGCTTCAGATCTCTTTTAGATTTCTTAAATGAAGACATCTTAAAAACAGTGAGAAATGTTGCATAAGAAATCTTTGAGACATCCAGTAGAAATCATTTATACAAAGCAAAATTTTTGCTGTATGAGCTATTGAAGATGTCTGACAGGACAGGACAATATTTTGGCACGGATCTGACTGGTTCTGTCTAACATTGTTCGGTTTGTACATCAGTTCAAAAACTCATGTAACTACCAGACACAGCCAAACAAACTCTAATAGCACAATGTGTCTGTGGGGTATTTTCTGAGCATTCGGGAAACCTCCCCTACGTTCTATAAACCTTCCATAAACGTTCCAGTGGCACGTTGTGCTGTCTGAGAAATTTCTCAGATCCAGATTAAAATCCTGCCTGGTTTTGTCAGAAATTCTGAGGCTACCCTGCTGAAAATGCCAGGCAAATCCGGACAAAACATAGTTGTCAGGCTTCGAACGGCCTTTGTCCCAGGAAATCCGATCGAAAACTGACAAAATTTTTACCTGGTTTTATCCGGAATCACCAAATTGGAATATCCTATCAAAACCTGACAAAATTCTTTCTGTCAGTTTTTGACAGGATATTCCATGTGTACCCGTACAGCACCGGACATTTCCACGTTGCCTCTACGTTGCCTCCGTGTGGAATCTCCGTTCATCCTCGTTCTATCCACGTCCACCATTTATCCACGGGGATGCGACGTGGAAGTCGGTGGATGTGCTGTTGGGGTAGTGATTCCAGACGAAACCAAGTAGAAATGTTGTCAGTTTTTGACCGAATTTTCTGGAACAAAAACCGTTCGAAGCCTGACAACTACTTTTTGTCCGGATCTGCCTGGCATTTTCAGCAGGGCAAGGACAAAATCCGACAAAATCCTGGCATGAAATGATCTGTCTAGTTCTGTCAAAACATTTTTCCACAAAGGCTATGAAGTATCCCTGGTTAAAAAAAACTCATAAAATCCACTGAAATCAAATTAAAAGGAATTCAGCAAGAACTTTGTCCAGTTTTCAATAAAATTGGGCAAAGTTCAATCCCTGCTGAGAATGCCAGGCAAATCCGGACGAAAAATATTTGTCAGGATTTGAGCGGTTTTTGTCCCAGGAAATCTGGTCAAAAACTGACAAAATTTCTACCTGGTTTTGTCCGGAATCACCAAATTGGAATATCCTGTCAAACACTCACAGAAATTTTCTGCGACAATTCTATTTGGAATTCAAAGACTGTGATATCCAGTCAAAAACTAACGGAAACTTTTCTACCAGGTTTTGACAGGATGTTACCATTTGGTAATTCCGGACAAAACCAGGTAGAAATTTCGTCAGTTTTTGACTGGGTTTCTTGGGACAAGAACCAATCAAATCCTGATAATTATTTTTTGTCCGGATCTGCCTGGCTTTTTCAGCAGGGATGAGTTCCGCATCCAAATAGTCCATTGAATCTACCCAAATTGGCTTCAACTGGAATATTGTACAAGATTCAATTAGATTTCGCAAAATTCAATAGGTTTCTCCAACGAGGGTATCGCAGCACACTGCACAACACTCACTTAATGCGTAAAACTATTAATAATTACATCTCACAATAATAGCAAATACTGAAATCTTTATCAACTATTTTGATCAGATCATTTCAATGCACCATCGTATGTATCCCATATGAGAAAATGTTCAGAATTTTATATCATTTATATATATAATTGAACCATATTGAATTGTATACAAATTATACATAATTTTGAAAATTTTTCCACATGGGATGGGGATATATTCTTAAGCGTTAGTTCCTCTTTTATGCCGCCCAACTTCCAGATGACGCTAGCCATTATGATTTCATTTCAAGTATTCGAATGCCCGATCAACGGTATTGCATTTTACTACGTTACCCACCGTTATTTAAATCAAAGAAAGTCGCCCAACTTTGATGATTGATTGCTTCTTGTATAACCAACCAATCGTATTCTCGATTTTACAAGAAGTCACCAATGATCAAACTTTGGGTGACTTTTCTGGCAAACCTGCAGATGGTGTGGAGGTTACAAAACGCATCCAATCATGTCATAACCAATGAATTCTACCGACAGATGCCGACAGATATAAACAATATAAATAATAAGACGCTCGTGTGAATGATTATTTACAAAAATGCCTATTTTAGATAAAAGAAAAGGTGATGATATTCTTGCGTTAGTCCCAGCATCCAAAAGAACCAAAAATGAAGTTGTATTCAGTAGCAGAGAAAAAGCTGTGGTTCAGAGCGTGAGTCTAACCTCTATTCCAAAGTTTTTAAAGATTCATAATTAAACAATTATTCATATATATGTAAGCATGTTTGCATAAACACACGTGTATGTAATGAAACAATAAAATTTCTTATGTATATTCCAAAGGGTCCACCCAGAACTTCCTCCTTGATGGCTCCGATTATGCTGCTGGAGGGTCATCAAGGAGACATTTTTTCTCTTGAATTTCATCCAGAAGGACAATACCTCGCCTCTACCGGCTTCGATCGTCAAATATGTATGTATGATTTATAGGTTTCACACTCTCTAATCCCAAATTCTTGATGTCACAGTCACATTTCGATTACAGTCATTTGGAACGTGTATGGAGAATGCGAAAACATCTCTGCGATGTCTGGACACAGTGGAGCGGTAATGGAACTCCATTTCAGTCCGGATGGCAATTATCTATACACCGCGAGTACAGATACGACTTTGGGTCTATGGGATTTAATTGCTGGGATAAGAATCAAGAAATTGAAAGGTCATACTTCTTTTGTGAATTCAGTCTCCGGAGCACGAAGGGGTCCAACTCAAGTTTGTTCCGGTAGCGACGATAGTACAATAAGAATATGGGATCCTCGTAAAAGAGGTCAATGTAATACTTTGAATAACACCTACCAAGTACGTTTTACAAATTGTGTGTACGTTATCTGATTCTATAGGAATATTTCTTCTCAATGAATTCAATCTACAGGTAACAGCGGTAACATTTAACGATACGGCGGAACAAGTTATCAGCGGCGGTATAGATAATGATATAAAAATATGGGATCTTAGGAAAAATTCAGTTCTTTACAAATTAAAAGGTCATACGGACACGATTACCGGACTCAGTTTGAGTCCCGACGGTTCATACATTTTATCCAACGCAATGGACAATACTTTGAGGATTTGGGACGTTAGGCCGTTTGCGCCTTTCGAACGTTGCGTGAAGATTCTTTCTGGACATCAACACAATTTTGAAAAGGTCTGTATGGTCGAAAACATGCACACCCCCTCCAGACAGCACACAAGAATCTCAAATGAATTTTGAAAAAAGAACTCTTGAAAAACTCTTTTAGAGTACAAAGTGTTTCAAAAGAGTTTGAAAAGAATTCGATTCTCAAGAAAGTCTCATAGAATTTTAACGGAACTCGCAAATGTCTGACGAATCGAATTCTTTTCACACTCTTCAAGAACACTTTGTATTCCGAAAGAATTCTTCAAAAGTTCTGTTTTCAGAATTCATTTGGGATTCCTGTGTGCTGTCTGGAACAACTATTATTTGTCATCGTCGTCAAACGATTCGTCTAATTATTGCAGAATTTGTTGAGGTGTGCTTGGGCACCGGACGGTAGTAAAGTATCGGCAGGATCTTCCGATCGCTTTCATTACATCTGGGATACTACGAGTCGGAGAATATTGTACAAATTACCTGGTCATAACGGATCTGTAAACGACATTGATTTCCACCCAAAAGAACCGATCGGTAATGAACTTTCTTTGTGGTTTTAATATTCGAAATTATTTCAAATTGTTTTTTGTTTTTCAGTATGCTCGGGATCCAGCGATAAACAAATCTATTTGGGAGAGATCGAACCTTGAAACAAGATCATTTGGATCTTTTATCTAAATTTAGCCGTGATATCGATTCACACCTTCAAAGGAATGTGTATATATAAAAGATTTCATAATATGCCAACAACATGTGTATCTTAAATTAAGACTCGAGAAAATAAAAAATTAAAAATAAAAGAATAAATGTCAATGATTTTGAATATGATAAATTATTTATCGGAGCAGCTAGGGTGCTGACATCTCGTGGAACAAAAGAGCTTCGCATGGAATGATTTGGTTCGGATTCTTGGTTATTTTTGAGTAAAACTAGGAATGTACCAATGATGATCATTCTACGTTGAACCGAATACGTTCATTCTCGTGAATCTTATCCGCGATTGGCTAGGATTCATAAATCCAGGATCCATAGAGAACAGCAGAAGATTTAAATAAGACATCTCTGTGGTTTATATCCCCAGGGTTATAGAACGTGGCTAATAAAATGACGTAGGTGCAGGGAACTGCAGGAAAGTTTCAATGAAAGAGAGATAGAACAACCAACCAATATTCGAGGGTGTTGAAGGGAAGTACAAGTGCAACAGCGAGTGGAGTGGGTTTGTCTCATGTCTAGATTAATTTATCAAATAAACTCTTAGTGTGTTACTCATCGCCGTCAGTACGTATATGAGTAACGGTGAGTTACCTGAATAATAAGACGGAAATCGGTTGTTGATCCTTTTTGATAAAGGTTACACAAATACAACAGGTGAAACAGAGGACAAGAAAAAAAAGTGTCAATCGGTAGAAAAGAGCACCGGCCTGACGATGGTCGTCAAGATCTACATATCGGGTATCAGTGGCAATAAAGAAGTGAGTTGAACGTCTATACGGATATGACAAAAATTGAGAAGAAAGTTGAGAGTGGTAGTCGTGAAAAATTCTCCCTTTTAATCGAGGTAGAGAAATTTTATTGTCAATACTCGTTTAGATTATCGGACTGACACTGCGTTGTATGCAACTGTTATACAGCTACGCGGTTGTATCAAATTACAAACAGAATGAATGAAATGACGACACAATAGGATCTTAACAATTGATACTTGTCACTGAATTCAGGAAAAAGAGCATTGTTACACGATAAGACATGCGCGCGTACACGATAATTTCATGCGTGCGCCAGTGTTTAATTGAATCAACTCTTTTTTTTTCCTTCTTTTTTTTTCAAAATTTGAATTCAGTGATAGTCTATTGACAGACCGAGGTCTAGCTTTTTGTTATTTATGATCTGAAATCTGGGTAAATTTAGTGATACCTCGCTTTGTATTAATATCATCAAATTTGTCTCGGATTATACCTCGATTATGCTATACTTTGTGAAATAATTGTACCGTTCGTTGGATTTCGACTTTCTTTTCACCGAGTTTGATTTTCATGAAATTCCAAATATTTGTGAAGAAAATTGAAATTTTGCAAATTTTAATCACCGCGAATAAACAAAAGAAATTATTCATAAAGCGCATGAATTGAGCTTTCGAATGCTTGAGGAAATATTTGAAAACTTGTTTCTACAGGTCAAAAAACGACAACAGCGAGTCCAAATGATATTGGACAGTAAAAATGTAGAGTACGAGACAATCGACATAACTGAACCGGGAAAAGAACATGAAAAAGAATTTATGCAGAGTAATAGTAAGCCGAGGGACAGCAAATATCCTTTACCACCCCAAATATTCAACGAAGATGATTATTGTGGGGTAATTTCCGTTTATATATTTTTTTCCTGCATAAAATTTAAAGATTAATTTTTTTCTCTCTCTTATTTATTCTATCGACGACTGAATATTCAAATCGCTCAGGACTATGAAGATTTTGATCTTGCAAATGAAATAGATGAATTGGAAGATTTTTTGAAAGTATCTCCGGCAGTGAGTAAGGCAGAAATCACGTTTGATGGCAAAGGAAAGGATGTACAACAAAATGGAAATACTTCTAGTCGAGAGGTGAGATTTTAGATCTAATCGACGATCTACTTAAAATGTGGAAATGAACTTTAACCACGATATCTCTTTTCCAGCCTTCCACGGACAAAGATGTAACTACAGCACAATTGGAAAGGTAGGTAATTTTGTCTGCAAATATTTTTTACGTTTAGCTAATTATATAATTTTATATGTTTAGTTTAGAGGAAAGAACAAACGAAAATGGTCAGTTGAACGATTCAAATCCCAAAGAAGTTGAAAGTACAAAAGAGAATGTAAAAGCGGATCAAAGCGCGGAGCTCGTGGAGGAAAGTGAAAATAAGAAAGAAGAAAAACCTGATGACGATGATAACGACGATGATGAAAAACAGGAATAGAATTAAATCCTATCGATTATTTATATGACATCTCTTGTTTTTCGATAATAAGCGTATCTTGCAATGCTATATAGCTTATCGTGCTATTAATAAGGCTGAAAAAACGTACTGCCCACAATATTACATTCATTCGTCCGCTCTGCAGATTTAGATATATTATATATCTATTTAAACAGAGTATAATTACTTTGGACTGGGAAAATAATCCATAGAAACGTTTCAATTACTTATCGCATAAAATTGTATATCCAGCGTATGAACCACATCATCAAAAAGTTTGAAAAAAAAAACAATTCAGTACAAGTTTTTCGTACCGTGGGAATTTCAGGCGTTGGTGAAATTTTGTTATAGTAATAATTTATTCACGTACCGTAGCATATAAAAATAAGAAATGTAGTATTGGCTACAATGCAACGTTAGATTCCTACTCATCGGCTTTTTTTATTTGACGATTTTTGACATTTTTTGATCTATTCAATCCGATTTGAATCGGATGAAAGATTCTTCTGTACAGGTTCGGCACAAATGTATACATTTGTCTCAAACAGAAATATTTCTAGAGTATTGCGCTGCTGTTACTCATAGAATAGTCGAATCCCTGGGTTTCCAAAATGTTTATACGATATTTTTTTTCTTTTTATTTTACCTTTTGTATGAATTCACTTTGTTTGTTTTTTTCGTTATAAATAATATTGAATCATTAAAATTATATATTTATTCATTAAATTTATCTAGATTTTACTATTTTGTTCCTGGCGGTTATGATAATGTTTAACAATATCGAAGATGTTATACCTCTTTGAATCAGGAATAATATGGTTGTATTCCGCGAATAAGGGCTACGAGAGTCATTGATACAATTATTACGCGTACGTATACATTATAAGTTGACTGGCCTAAATGGAATCCACGATGGATTGGAAAAATCTCGCATGTTCAGAAAATTTTGTCTGAACTAGCAAATTTTCTGCACGAACGTGCGAGATTTTCCTTAATCGATATCCAGATAGTACCGAGAAATTTGTAGGGAAAAAATGTTACAGAAGTTTGAATCGTTTATTGAAACGAAGTGATGACTGAAAATAAACAAACCAAGCATTCAAATGACATGATAATAATATTGGGTTTGCAACAAAATTGTTATGACTTTTTTAATGAGGTAAACAAGCATTAGAAAGAAAAATATTTGAAAAACATTGATTATGATGGAAACATATTCCACTTCTCAAGACATTAAGCAAAAACGTTTTAAAAGAATCTTTAGAATCTTTACTATCGAATTCAAACAAAGGGAAATCGTTACTTGAAATTGTAAATGGTGAAATTTTTCCTCCTTTCTGTACTGTCTGGGTCAAACTTACTCACTTTTTATCGTTATTTTTTAAATGCTCGTTTAGTGAACTGATTAAAAATTCAATACACGAACAACGTGAGAATTAATTTTATTTACTGGAAAAATAGACAACAACAAATTCATGTTCTATATAAGTAAATTTGTGAAAGGCTGGGAAATGAATGCTTTCACACACGCACATGCATATTTATAACACAAAAAAGCATACACGTATGAATAAGTGCGTTCTTTCACAACAGATCCATCCGTAAGAACAACATAAAAGGCAAACATAAAAACCCCTTCGATGTATCCGAGCCTATTTTCAAGATTTTTCCTTTACTCTGAACAATTGAACAAGAAGATCATACTCTAAGTTATATGTTCATTGAACCGTCTCACGTAGCAAAAGCCAGGAATTATTTTCAACTTGTAAAAATCGATATACTACAGGTTTATTACTACCGAACTGAATCAAATATAGATTTATTAGATTAATTATATGGTGTTGGAGATCAATTGGATCAAGTTGAATGATTTTAATCAAACTATGAATATATATAAATATATTAAAAAGAAAATCACTATTATACGTGGCTCAAAATTTACTGATTAAAAATAAAAATCACAATTGATTCTATGAAATCAATATATTGTTATATACGTGATGCTTGTAACTTTACAAATTTACAATTCCAAATCGAATTCATTATCACAGATCATGTGAAAATGTGTATACAAATTAAGTTGAATACTTTGGTCTTCCAAACTCACAATTTTAATATAAATATACTGATTTGACATTTTATATTATATACAAACTCATTATTGAATTCAAATATAGGTGATGTTTTATTTGGAAAATATAGTTTCTATCGAACACTCGTCTACACGTTAACGTTAACGTTAATATCTTCATTTGATTTTGATCCTCAACAATGATGGTATCAATCATTTTTTGTTTATCATAAATTAGAATCATCAATTTTATTTTTCGAATGAAAAGTGACAAAGAAGAGAAACAGGGATTATCCTTTTTCATTCGAATGAATTTATTTGTCCCTTCCGACAGGACGACGGACGTTGAAAGATCAAAATCAAAGATATTCAAAATTTGTTCTCAAAAGTATTTCTTCAAAAACTTTTGATCCTTCTTACGCTTGAAGTCCTTTTTTTCTAAACGACGATACGAGCGCAGCCTGAAACCAACAATTGTCAATGCTGTGGAGATAATAATGATTCATAATTTCTGCACATGTGTTTTGTTTATTTATTTTAACTATCGTATTTTAGAAATGATGATACTTGAATCGTTGTTCCAACAAGAACTAATTCATGATATAATAGGTTGTGAAATGAGATCATAATATGACAAAAGTATTCCACTATATCGATATATACTGATATAAGGAATTATTAACGTTACATGAATTTGCGTAAATACGTGTCGTGTATGTGATCCAACATCATCCGTCGGCCTATTCTACATCGGATGATCAAAAAAGAGAAAAAAAAAGAAAAATAAATAAAGCGTCATGTATTTTCATAATTATTCATTTATTTTTCCTCTCTCAAATATCCATGTAATATGTATCCTTCTTAAATTTTTCATCGATATACGTTATCGTGCATGGGCTGTTGATTATACAAAGGAAGATTTCCACGATATTACCTGGTTTTTGAATAATTTGTCAGAAAAATGATTTCGCTAGCTTCATGGTGCGGATATAAAGTTGATAAAAATTTTCTGTACCCCGTCTGTGACTGTCTACAGCACAAGGGAAAAAATTGCTATCATTCGAATAGCTGAAAATTAGCTATGCGAGTTATTTTTTTAATTTTCACAGCTACATTATTTTGTTATTCAAATATCAACCATAAAAAACTGTGTAGCCACAGCTACGATTTTCTACGGTAGTAGCTCATAAATAACTATAGCCGCAATTATTTTAGCTACATCAATTGAAAAAAGGGGTTAAAAAAGTGAGCTGCCTTTTCTCCAAGGTCAAAAATATATTGTTAAAATTTGAATCTTTAATTGAAACGAAATAATCATTGAAATTTGATAATAAATCTAAGGGAATAAATGAAGGGTTCTAATTTCTCAATATCATTTTTAAAACATACGTTTCATCTCAAAATAAAATCATTGTTGTGCCAGTAGTGTTTATAACGCACTATATCACACACTTCCTGCCTCAGTTCAAATTTCGTTTCAATAAACGATTCGGACTTGAACGGTATGATGTAAGCAACACTTCATTTCATTTTTGTTTGTTTATTCGTTGTGAATATATATTTTTGTTGCAGTAAATTCAATAAACCGTAATTCAGATTACGATGTTGGAAAGGTACAAAATCAAGTGGCAATAGATTCTATTTATTGAACGTAATGTCATAAATGATTTATGTTAACGGAAAATATACGACGTGAAAAATTTGGATCAAATGGGAGGTGAAAGTAGGTAAAGTGTTCACAACTAGGGTACCTTAGAATATGTTATCCTTTTCTTTTTCTTTTATCATTTTTAATAAAGAAATAAACAAGAGCTCAAATTTTCAATTCTCATCCACGATTTCTTTTCGTAGTATTTTCATTCAATTTTCTCTTTAACATTGTTGTTACTATACGAAAAATTTGATAAAAAAAAAAGATTAAAAAAATAGTTTACGATTTATAGACTTTACAAAAGTCATTTCTTTATTCTGACAAAAAAAACATTCACATAACCAATTTACCATTAAGTTACAAACATCATAAAATTTTGAATTCAAATACACAACATATTCTTTTAAATCCTCAAACTCAATTTTCAAAGGCAATCCTTCATGAATAGTGGACAAAAATATTCCAATTTTCATTGCTTTTACACATAAATAACACAACAACTGTAAAGCTCTTTGAATTTTTATAAATCAGAGATCAAACTGAGTGATTTCTATTGAGGAAGAAAAGAAAATATAAATTTTCCCATTATATTCTCAAATATTAAGTACTTAAGCATGCTTAATCAACTATCAGAACTGAAATCTCAGATATTTAAGTAAAAAGTTCATTGAATTCTATATAAAATGATCACGATAATTGATGCGATCAAAGATTTCTTTCATTCATAAGATGAACTTAGATTAGCGTTCTTCGAAATCACAAAAAACCTCTGAAGCATTTCTCGAGACAATGTTTATGTTCTGAATGTACGTTTATGAACAAACCGCGAACATCTACAAATATTATACTATAATTCAAAATTTCAATAAATCGTCTCTGACTTTAATATGTAAAAAAAACAAAAACAAATATTAACATTGGATCACAGTGAATCTTTGGAAAATAATTGGATTGTTTTTTATTGAATCGAGGGGGGCTTTGAGGTTTCGTTCAAATTGCCATATATAGAAAAAAAATCAATCACTCATACCTATCACTGTGTTTCCTTTTATAATAGTCTCTTATATAAACTCTTCCTGATACACAATATCCTTATGCTATAAAACTAAAAATTCTGTGTGTACGTAAATATCAATAATTATTGTGTACATGAATAACCACAATCGCAATACCTTTTCACGATAGTAAAAATAAAGCATAAGTATTATGTTTGCATTTGTACGTCAAATATAAATGGTTATTGAAAATGTCAGAGATTTAAAAATGGTTTTTTCAAGTACAATATATACTGTTTAAAAAATTGATTACCGTGAGGACGTTTAAACAATGATTTAATTTATATGTATCAAAAATCGTTCTATTATCCAATTAATTCAACATTATTCATCAGAGTTGAGTGTATACTCGTGTTGTAGTCGATGCAACGATAAACGAGCGTTTTGATCGTTCTCCTTTTATCATCGCTCAAAACGTCCGTTGATCTTTTGTTGTCTCATTTGATTGCATAAAAAAAGGGAAATCCAATCGTTGAAGCATCTTGATGCGTAATAACTCTCAATCATCATCTCAATGAAAAATCATAATTTGAATAAAAATTCCTTGATATAATTCTTTTTGTAAAACTTTGCACGGAGCGTATATTAAACCATATCATCTTTCGTGTATACTTTTTAAAACGTACTCGATAAGATAAATGAATATAAAATTATGATTCCTTTGAATGGCAGAAAAAATATATGGATTTAAATATCAGTTGTATCTTCAACATGGATATTATCTAAATAAGATGCACTATTTACAGTCTTATCATAAAGAGAAATAATAAAGCTAATGGAGGTCTTGTTCTCAATCAAAATGTTTTTTTACACATAATTTCAGTAGGTATTAAAAATATATCCCAAGCTGCTCTAGGTTCAAGTTTTGAAGATCTTCGGCGCATTGAATAAAATATCACAATGATCAGTGCCTTGAGCGATTTCTCGCTGCCGGTTCCGCGGCGATTATCCTCCAAAGAGTCGATTTAAGCTTCGATTTTAACATTGTATACTTTGCTTTTTCCTATTGGAAGCTCAAACCAACTCTCAAGAAATATCACAATTTCATAATCGATATGTAAAAGTATGGTCTCAAAAATGATGTATAATAATATAAAGTTGTGAAAAATTGAATATGAAGAAAGTGATAATAAAGGTGTGTAAAAAAATAATGTGTATATCTTGGACAAGTATCCAAGTAAATAATATGAAAAAAAAAATGTATACATATATGTGTATAAATAAATAAAATTGATCAACGCATAACCTCCACTAGCCAGATAATTGTCTCATTTTTCGTTATTATGCTGCCTATATTATGATTATTATTACTATGATTTATGCTAGAAAATTTTAGTAATCCGTACCAAAATATTTCTGTCCAAAATGATTTGGAGCCACCGAGTGAATTTCGGACGTCAGGATTTTCATCTTGAAAAAAGATAAACACAAGTCGATTTAATACAGATCACAACATTTCTTTGTTGCACACTTAGAATAATTCTAACATGTATGAAGTATGTTGAGTTTTATAATGAGGAATACCATTCACTTTAAATCGAATACCATCTTATACTTGTACAAGACTCTTGTGTGGCCTATCATGAATCACTTGTATGGTCGCCGTACATGTTTAAAGATATTGGATTAATGGAGTGAATTCAGCGCAAATTTTCACGATTCATCTCCTTCAAATTAGGTGCACCAATGGAGAATACTGATCATAACTACTCCACTGTGTTTCGTCGACTGGGTCTGTACACCTTAGAATCTTCCAACTTTTTAAATGATTAAATGATTAAACGTTCTGCTTTATGTATTTTGCACAAAAGGTTTGATGTTCCCGATCTATTTGAAGCATTCCACTTCAGAAATGTGTCATATGCTTTACGTGGCGCCTGTTCTCTTGTGAATGATATTTCTCGCTCTAATTACTGTTTTTACTGTGTTTTGTTCAGATTAATGATAGATGTTGGAATATGTTACCTGCTCATATTCCTGTTGTAGATAATTTTAGTAGTTTTAAGTACTTATCGAAGAATCATTTTCTCACTGCTACTCGTCGCTTAATGCTATATATTTTCTTATACGCCAGGTTTTGTTTATACTTGGTCATTTGTTCCCCGTATGAAGCTTTATAAATAAATGGAAGAAATTAACAGAATTTTCTAAAATTTCTTTCAGATCTTCGCAAGGCATACTAGAAAAAGATTCTGGGAAAGTTTTTGTATAATGTCTTGAGAACACAAGTAAATGTTTGAACGGAAAATAAATTTCACTCCAACGAAATTAAATGATCCTCCTGAAAAATAATTCCCCCATAAGCTCAATTCGCGAACATGAATCGAAACATCAATTTTAACGACCGAACATTCCATTTTACATTCCGTTTGTTTTGTAGTTGAGCACAAAATAATTTCAGCTCATAAAGAATCTTCGAGAAGACTTATGATTCAATTCAAATCACATTGAAAATCGAAATCGATTGCCTTCTATCGAAATATAGTGAATTGATTTACCACATTACCTTAGGAAAAGCAGTTACTAAAGTTTTGGCGGCCATAGGTGTACAAAATAAATTAGACAAGATGATATTCTCTTCTAATACGTTGTGTTCCTTCAAAACAGCTATAGCCTTTATCACAGTATTTCCAGTACCTATATGGAAAGAATTACTTGTATTGAACTTTCATGAACGATGCGATAATTCAAATCTATGTACTTTGGGTTTAAAATCTTCTTGTAATTTCAATCATTTTTGCTACGGCATAGAAGAAATTCCTCAGTAAGAATTTCGCAAACTGAATTAATGAAAGTCTGAAAGGTTTTTTTAAATAAATTTTTAACACTTCATCTATTATGACACACAGTCGAAATGTTGATGAAAAAATATTTTGTGCTTTTTTGTACACAATAGATAAAGTACAAAAGATTATTTCCTGAAAATTTTGGACTTTTTGATGAATTCATTTTGGAGAATTTTTATCAAAAAAATTCTCACAGCTTGTCTTATTGTTGCCAAAATAGATGAATCAAAATTAAACAAAGGACTTACTCATTATAGGGTACATTAATAGAACCTTCCTCTCAGCTATGTCATCAGGAAATTTAGCGTATACTACTTTGGCTTCGTGTGTGTCGACGTCGCTTTCTACCAATATCTTACCAATCCTAATGCTACGACAACAATCTCTCAATCCCTAAAATCAACCATTCAGAAAAAACATATAAATTTGTCGTACGATAATTTTCATTCCAAGTTTCATTAATTTACCTGTTCCATGGCTTCTCCGCTCCTCACTATAGACACCCCACAGTTTCCTTTCTGATACTTCAATCCTTCGTATTTTTCTCCAGTAGGTGTTGTAATGACACATTTTGAAAAAGGTAATTGATTTAGACTCTCTTCGATAACCAATCTGATCTAAAATATTAACAGAATCGAATACATCGCATACATTAAATTATGCAACTGAAGCGATGATGATGATGACGATGATTGAAATCCACTCATCAAACCGATTGTAATCAACTTTAATGAGAAAACCTCAACTTATCGTAAAGACATCGAGTTAGGATACGTTACTTACCAAACGATCAGCATAAAATTTAAAATCACTCCTTGTAGTGTTTCTGCGAATGATAACAAAAGATTAGTTTATTAGTCGGATTATCGCATTGACAATGAAAAGAGCAAAAAAATGAATGAATTCACACGTGTTTATCCATTCAAATTGATACTAATCATCGAATCACTTACTTATCACGTAATATAGTTTGTAATTCCTTCACTTGATCGTTACAAGGAAGTATTTTTAGATACGGTCCATACTGGTGTTCTTCACTGTTATTATCACTACACGCATTTAAAGATTTTTTTAAAACTGGTATCGCATCGGCACTTCCCATGTCGTTTTACTCTTTACTTTCACACAACTCATTCATAACTCAAGGAAAAATCCAACACTTGGTCATAAATTAATGACAACGTAGATGATGCCATGCATTCATGCATCATCGGGAACGGGAATTTCCCTTGACAATGGCGCCTCAATGGCTGCGTTCAAATAAGTTCCAAAATGAATGTGTTCTTAAATATGAAGCAAAATCTTTCTGTTCTGCTTCGATGCATGAGAATAAAAAAAGAGACAACAATCCGATTCCATTTCCAAACGCGACCATTTATTAGATGTATAATTATAATAATATATACTAATATACATCCCAATAAAGTGACCATTGCATTGAATTGTATTCGAACCAATTCGACCTGCGATGGAATTTGGAATTTATTTTAAAAGACATTAGTTTTCAATACCAAAGAGCAATACAGTTCGATTTTCTACAAAGTTGATATTAAATTTTCATTTGATCAATGATATTCCACAATCACAACGTCGAATGAATGAAGAGAAAAATTCTAAGCTCACTCTTTGTTTTCTTTCAACCTGTTTTCAAGTTGGTGGAAATAATATTCATGTGATTGTCAACAAACAATGGCAAAGAATGCTTTTAAATTTAGTTACACATTACTTTTGCCAATTTTCATAACTAATCTAGTTGTGGGATCACATTATTCAACTTACATAGAATGTGAGTGTCGTGTTATAATAGTTGAATAATTTGTGTCTGATGTAAATTCTTCATAAACTCAATTTCCACAGATGGTTTAGAAGATGAGAAGATTTGTTACCCAGCGGGGCCTCAGAAGAAAAGTCTACCACGATTAGGTGACAATGAGAAGTCTGCAGTCTTGGTCAGAGCGAGGCATATATTTGATTATTGGTTTTACGATTGGCTTTCCGATAGAACTTGTAGGTTTGTCATTAAAGCGAGTAAAGGTGATGGACTTTGCGCCGTAATTCAAAAAATGTCATTCAGACGCAGAGGGAATGATTGTTTGGATTATGTTCAGGTAAGTGTATTCAATATACTTTGTTACGTTAACATACATTATTTAATCTTTTGATAATTGTCAGTTTGCATGGTCTAATGGATCTCGCACGGAAAAGCTATGCGGTTACATAGATCGTAATAGAACGATATTCGATCCTCAATTCGAATCCCCGGACACAAGAAATTCATCTATCGAAAATTACGACGTCTTAGACCATAGAGGTCAGTTAGAAACTTATATTTTTATATCCAAGGAGAAACCGCCGTTGGGGAGATCTCTGGATCTTAGTATTGTATATACGCAGTATAAAGGTAATTTTTGCTAAGCTTTTTTGCTTCTAATTCAACGCTAACTTATATTCGATATATACTGTACAGATTGCAACCGGGCGGATCCTGAAGTATATAAACCAGTGAAAACGCCGGACTATAGAGACTTATGTATCCGACATGAATATTTCTGTGACGGGTACCAAAATTGTCCTCTTAATCTTTGCCAAGATGAACTTGATTGTGATAATAACATTAAGAAATTCATTAGCGATGGTACTGGAACCAGAGTAACCATTGGTGCAGTGACAACAATAATATTGTGTTTCATTATATTTGTGTTGTGTTTGTATATATGCAAGAAACACAACAAATTATGCTGGTCGGAGGATTGTGCGGGCCGAAGACCTACGGTGATTATTCACCCATACCCAAGTACCAGCAACACTATGCCTATTCCAACGGCACCTATGTTAGAAGTTGCTATGCCATTGTCCACAGTGGATAAAGATTTACCGCCTAGTTACGATTCCTTATTTCCCGAACAAAGTAACAGAACAACTTCGTGATTTTAAACCCCAAAGGAAGGTAATATTGGGATTATTACAATATCTAATGTTTCCATTGGAACATGTCCATGGAATATATATGACTATAATAAATATAACGTTCAGTATGTCGCATTCAGGGACTGAACCAATAATTTTAACCACTTTATTGTCATTTTATTTGCTACTATTTTTACTTTGATAGAATCACAATTGTTTTAATTTATTATTATCACATTCAATTTTTTTAATTCCTTACAAACCCGGTAACGATAATGCTTGTACAGAACTTGTTTAGAATTCTTTTTGGACTGCTATGCTGTGTGGAATATACGTTAATTTAAAAAAACAAAAAACCAACGATTTTGCCGGTACAACTCTACCGATTCTGCATCGCATTCTCGTGGAATCCACGAGCAATGTAAGCAAATGCGACTTAGTTCGAATATATGCACTGTTTAGGGGATAATTTATTGGCGGAGAATTATATCTACGTTGCGATACTTTTGATATCATATCAAATATATAAATCTTGAACAAAATGCTAGATTAAGGTAACAATAATAATTCTTATACCTCCAATCTATTGTACATATTTTATTCTTTTGCTTCAGAAATCAAATTAGAAATAATTTAAATGATTCGAAAAGAATAAAGGAGGATAAAGAAATTTTTTTCTATAATTTGTTTTTGCTAGGATTTCAAAAAAGTAACACTTATGAAATTGTCAACTTTTATTTGGTTCAGTCCCTGACGGAAATATAAAGTTGAACGAAAAGAACAAAGAGGAAAATTCCTAAACTCATCAAACATGACTTTATTCCCCCACCAAACTTGTTATCTCCGAAGATAGAATAATTACTACATTCTCAACTTATCGAATACACATTCCGAAAACATGATACAATTTTTGATATTTTTAAATTCAAAATCGTCCTTGAGTGAAGGAGTTCGCTTTGGATGCGTGTCGAAAATAAAATCAGTTTCAAATTTTTGTTAAAGCGTGTATGAAATGTATTCATTTTTATGAACGTTGTTTCTTTGTAATTTTTTACACTCAACAACTATTTATACTGAATTAACTCGTCAGAATTGATTATCAGAAATTGAAGAGTTTTAAAACTTTCCGTACTTAATATCAATTCCGAATAAATTCCAATAATTTTTGAGAAACTCATTTTTAACTCTTATGATAATAACTGACTCTTTTTTTTATACGTCACCGGTTTTTGTTTTCGTCTTTATGTTTTTTACTAAAGTAAAATTTTCTTTGTACGACTGAAACCAGAATCACAAATCACGTGAATGACATTATGAAACTTATTTTGTTCTTCATTGACAACGTGCTTTGTTGTTGTTGTTGTTGTTGTTGTTTATAACTTTATTGTGCTTGAATTTTGATATGGTAAAACCGAATTCATTTTTGGGGTTTAATTTGATAATACCTTAATCAACCAATTGTACCGTTGAATATTCATCGTTATTTAAACTTAATAAATATTGTAATCGCTTATACAGTATTAATATGTAGTATGCGGTAATCATCAACTGTATACAGCAGAAAATGAAGTCAGCCCTGGTTAAGAGGAACGCGATTGATTCTGAACAAATTCTGAGATTCAAGATTCTTTATCTGGTTCCATCTGGTTCCTATCCGGGTTTTGGAACTGGATATTGTTTGGAATACCAGATGAAACCCGAACAAGACTCTCTAAATTCAAGTAATAATCTCTGGTTGTAGAGTCAAATCATAAAATGTTGTCCATTCATTCTCATAGGATTCAACGAAATCTCGAAGGGTTTTCCATTTAGAATTAATCAGAAAGCTGAAAGATCTTTATCGATCTGTTGAGCACTGTTGAGTCTATTTTTCGACTCTCAGCCGTCTTCAGCATTTTTGATAAAAAGTTCTCTCTTTTGAGAGGGACGATCACTGCAATGGTCAAACAAAAAACACATACACTCTTGCGCGAGGAGCTACAAGCTCCACTTTGAGGGTTATTTGAATTTTACATTTGATACTCAATTTTTTACTGATTCATGATCTTTTTTATTGAAGTTTTCGAATAAATCCTCAACGTATGTTGTGTATATGTTTAAATAAATACCATTTAAAAAACGTACGTGCCAAGCAGCCTTATCGAAATTCACAATCATTTATAAAACGTAGTTATACTCGAAGAAAATGCTCAATTTTTCGAACAGTTGAGAATCATTTTGAAATATCAATTTGACTGTATTGGATTTTATCGAGATTCAATTTATTTAAGTTATAAATGCTTCGTAAACATACGTTCGGTACATGAACAAAATATTATAGTAGTTGAACATCTTATAAATACAACTCAATAAAATGAACATTCCCGTAATGTTTCTTTAGTTGTTTTTTTTTATTTTCATCGCCATTATAAAATTGTTTTCTAAACAGTTTTTTTTTTATTATGAAAAAAGCACGCGTTTTGTGTGTAAAAACTTTCAAATATGGTTGATTGGATATTTCCAAAGGTTTATGTTCCCTTTGAAGAGCCAGGGTTGCCAGAAAATCTGAGAAATCAATTATTCATCGTGTGTTCATATCAATTGGGATAGCAAAGAACAAAGCTAATCCCCGAGATGGCAATATCGACTCAAAGAAAACTATTGAAAAATAAAAAAACAGAAGACTGAATTTAGATTGTTTACAAATCAATTTATACAAGTTACAAGCATCTTCAATGGCATTGTAAAATTTTAATTACAGATATTCCTGTAATGTATGTATGTTACTAAATATTCATTCTTTCAACTGCTCTGTACACGTACTTTGTATAAACATTTGTATCAAAAAGAACAATATAAAAAACATTGTCAAAATGATGACCGATTTTCCTTTTGAGACATTTACCTTCTCTTGCTTAGATAGGGTAAGGATAGCTTGACTTCTATAAGGTCATAAAATTCGATAGATTCCAATGTGAGAAACTTAATAGAAATTTCTCCTCAGTTTTTGAAAAATTGGTAAAACAAAAATTCGAGTAACATTCCTATCGATTTTTTCTGAATGAAATATCTGTTCTCAAGTTTGATTAAATAAACATGAAAGCTGATGATAAGTGATGTATTTAATTTTGTATAAATCTGTTAAAAAAGAGAATACAAAATATAATTTGTCAATGTTCACAAGAAATTTCTTACGCATCTTCACTGTTTTCATTCATGCGCAAATTTTCTATAAACCACAAACACGTATTAATGATATGATCAATTTCAGCGTTCCCAGATCCCAAGGAATGATTGTCTTCATATATCAGCATCCTAAATAATATATATTCTCATGAAATCGTACGACTCAGTCGTTCAGTAATATCAAATATTGCATATAACAGAAATTATATACTTCCTATATCTCTGATACTTGAGTGTTTCAGTTCATGTAATAATTGTTGAGAAAACAAAACTTTCCTCAATCCAAAATTCAGAGTATAATTCTTCACGTACAAGGTTCCCAACTTAAAAATAAGAATTCCCCTGTGAAAAGGATAAAAATTTCCCTAATTTCATCTATTAGGTGTACAAATAAGTTTCCGCGGTTTTTTATAAAAAATTAGGAATTTATTGTAAAGGAAAAGTACATTACGTTTTATTCAAAGTATTTTCCATCATTTGCCACTACTTTTCCCCATCTTTCTGGCAACATTCGGATACCCCGTCGAAAAAACTCTTCATCTTTTGACGCTATCCACAAATCTACCCAATTTTTGGTGTCTTCATATGATGTGAAGCGCTGCTCAGACAGACCATGTGCCATCGACCGGAACAGGTGATAATCAGAAGGGGCTAAGTCTGGTGAATACGGCGGGTGGAGTAAAACTTCCCAGTTGAGTGTTTCCAAGTATGTTTTTACCGGCGCCGCAACATGTGGACGAGCATTATCGTGTAAAAGAATAATTTTGTCGTGTCTGGAGTAGTAATGGGCGCGTTTTTCCTTAAGTGCCCGACTCAATCTCATCAATTGTGTTCGGTAGAGAGCTCCAGTAATGATTTCGCTTGGTTTCAGCAATTCATAATACACGACACCAAGCTGATCCCACCAAATACACAGCATGAGTTTTTTTCCATGAATATTCGGCTTAGCTGTCGATGTTGATGGTTCGCCGGGCTTAACCAATGACTTTCTCTTCTTTGGATTATCGTAGTGAATCCATTTTTCGTCACCAGTGACTATACGATGCAAAAAACTCTTTTTTTTATTCCTGGCAAGCAGCATTTCACTCATGCATAATCGGCGTTCAACGTCTCTCGGCTTTAGTTCATATGGAACCCAATTTCCTTGTTTTTGAATCATTCCTAACGATTTTAAACGATGTGAAATTGCTTGTTGAGTCACTTGTAGAGTAAGTGCAAGTTCTTTTTGCGTTTGGGACGAATCTTCCTCCAATAGTACTTCTAATTCCATGTCTTCGTACACTTTCGGCCTTCCACTGCGTTCTTTGTCTTTAACGTCAAACTCACCGTTCTTAAACTTTTGAAACCATTCCTGACAACTTCTCTCACTTAAAGCAGCTTCACCATATGCTTCTAGAAGCAATCGATGCGCCTCAGCTGCAGATTTTTTCACATTAAAGAAATAAATCAAAAGTTCCCGCAAATGATGCTTATTCGGAATAAAACTTGACATTTTTGCACGAAAAAAATTACGTGATGCTGATACGGAATCACTAGTACTTTAAGGTTATGGTGTTGCCAGATGACTAAACTTGGGATATTACGTTTTACATCTGACAATTTCTCCATAACCTTCTGGTGGGGCCATCTTTTGGCAACCGCGGAAACTTATTTGTACACCTAATAATTTTCTCTAACCCGTAAAAGATTCAAATTTTATGCAGCATTAAATGAACATTCGAATATTCATCCCTGAAAATTTCAGATTTTTTCCTGACACGAATCAATCTTACATGAAAGAAAATTTCATCGGATATGCGCTAGTTGTATCGATAGTATTCTTCTACACAGCGTGGGGGTACAGGAAGATTTCTTGAGGATTTATGATGAATTCTTTAAACTCCAATTGAAGTATTTATGTGCACTGTGTGCGGTGTGGGTCGTTAAAGGGATACCGACACCGAGACTCTAGTTGAATCGTTTCCTTTAAATTATTCAAAACTGGTGTAACGAAACTAATGAAGTTTGATTTAGTTACCTGAGATGTGTGATAACATCTCCAACAGGACAAAAATGTAGGTGAAGTTTCAGAGACACATCTTGCTATTAGGGAGATAAGTCTTGAAATGAAAATTACTGAATTTTATTATATCGCTTTTAAATAATTTGAAAGAAGAAACATTTTGGCCGAATTCCTGGCACTAGTATCCTCTCATGACATAATTTACAAATTATTCACTTCAATGGACATTTACAGTATTTTTATGTATTTCCTTAGATTTATGGAATTTGAAGATTTTCTGAATCACTATTTCCGGAAACACTATTGATTTCTCTAAATTCAGTGAAATTTTCCCAAGGTTGGGAACCTTGTTCACGTAATAAATAAACGAAATAGTTCGATAAATCCTATGTACTTATTCTACTTACCTTGTTTTCACATTATTAGCTTTGAGACGGTGATACCACATTTTTCCTTGCGATGGTGCCACTCTCAAATCATTGCTACCGATAGAAAGTAAAGTCGGTGCCTTTACTTTGCTTACATGAATTATGGGAGAACACTTGAGCATTCTCAAGGCAATTTCAATATCACTCAGTCCTGACGGTTGCGATCCTTCGACATATGGCACATTTACTTCAGCTGCACACCTACGATAAAAAAAAATATGAAAAACAATTGAAAACTGAATTTTCAAATCTAATTACAAAAATATATGCTTTCAATTTCCCTTATTTATATTAAAAAATCTCAGAATTGTCAAATAATATGAACAGTTGAGTTCTGATACCTGATTCTTTCTTCTCTAGTCAATACATTGCGACTGAAATGTATACATAAAAAAGAAAAAAATAAATAAGAACAGAAAAGGAAGACTAAAGCATATGCATTCTTACCAATCTGGAATATCCGATATTGTAAACATGGCAGCGATATCGATCACAGGATTTCTTGCAGCTACCGCTTTATAGAGATCCTGTGAAAAATAAACTCATTGATGACGAATCGATGATTTCACGTTAATATTCATTAGTATAATAAATAACTTACTGGATATTGACCACTTAAATGTGCCACTAAAAACCCTCCATGAGAACCACCGCATAAACCGATACGCTCAGGATCGAGCCACGAATACTTTTTCAACGCTTCTTTCGTCGCGGTTAAACAGTCTTTTACGTCCGTGGTACCAACTTTTCCCTGTAAATATTCTACGGTATTCGATCCCATTCCCGTTGAACCGCGAAAATTCACTTGCACCACGGCAAAACCTTAATTATTGATGCAACGATTAACGAATAGAATTTTAGAATGGATGAAAGGTTTTTCAATTGACCACCAGTGTTGTAAAAAGTACTCTGTTTTAAGAACATTCACCACCTGCCCAAAAAGTTACTAGATTCGAAATTTTTTCTCCCAGTTTTCTCAGAAACGAACAAATAAAATGAAAAATCATTTCATTCGCAGCTGCATCTTCTCTGATATCCCAAGAAGATGCACCTGTTAATTAAATTCGTTGAGAAAACTGGGGGAAGAGATCTAGTAACTTCGCCTCTGGTGAGTGCTCTTAAGTACTTAGGTACAAGTACAGGTACAGCTACAAGATATGTACCTATATACATATAGGTGCTCGAGTATCCCATTTTTTCACAGGGTGTCCAGCGTCGCTGACTTACTGGATTTCAGTAAGCTGACTTTTCAGGAATTTTTCCTAGTTTTTTTTAAAAATTCGAAAATTTTTCGAAACATAACTTGTATTGTATGTTATTTTTATATTTAAAGGGATTATTTAAATGAAAAATTCTTTTGGGGTAAAAAATTATACCTCTCGTAGTTTAAGAGAGGATTTTATAAGCACTCCTAATTCTCATAATTGTATATATAGTGTAAATACCAGGAAATGATTTGGAAAGAGTCTCTTTTCGATCTTTTTCCTTATTAAATACTTGTCAAAAATTTCAGATTTCACAAAGCATGGATGACCATGCTTTATTTGACTGAAAAACTAATCGAATCTAACAAAGGCAAATTAACCAAGATTTTCTCAGAACATTGTACAGTTTTCAATAAGATTTGATGCAAAAATATTACACATGGAATATGTAATATTCTGGAGATTAACTGAAGAATATTGTCAGAATGTTTCCAGGATGTCTTATGTCACCATCTTTTTGACATTTTGCAGATATTCTGGAATTCTTCTCAGATCAACTTAACGATATTCTGTACCAAAAAATCTCAACAATGATGTATAACAAATTTACAAAATATGACTTTTAGTTAAAAAGCTGTATGAGTCTGCCCATCATACGAAAGTATTTCATTGAAATAACCATGAATAATCCCTGGAGCACATCGCATTTTCTCTACGAAACTGCAAAACTTTGAAAAATTTTGAAATTTTTATGAAAGATGTAATATTTTGGAAACATTCTGTACAGACTTTTTTCAAACAAATAGGAACGAAATTGCAGTCTGAAAAAATTCTGACGAAACTCTGAGAAATTTCTGTATATTGAAAATTTTCAAAATTCCATAAATACATTCATATTCTGTACTTACATATCATATGTGAAAAAGTGTTTGAAAATTGAAAAAATTTTTCTCAATAGTCAGAAAGGTATCAGAAATTTTTCAGAGTTTCGTCAGAATTTATTCAAAGCGCAATTTTGTTTCTATTTGTCTGAAAAAAATGAAAAATTCTTATAAACTTTGAAAAAAATCTGAAAAATGTCTGTACAGAATGTTCCAAAAATATTAGATTTTTCATCCAAATTTCAGAGTTTTGTAGAGAAAATGTGATGTTTTTCAGAGATTATTCCTGGTTATTAGAGCGAAATATTTCCGTATGTGTGACCAGAATGACCTTGTGAAGGAAAATCCACATTGAAAGTATCGTTTATTGGAAAATCCCCACAGTAGGAATTGAACCTAGTCTCTATCGCATCAGGGGATCCTCCAGATGAGGTCGATGATCTCCAAATACCTTTTTATTTATTGAAAAATTTGCTTCCGAGGGACATATACCAATCGATGCAGAATCTTTTAGAACGAAAAATAAATAGGTCGTACAAGAGAGATTTTTTTCGACCTCGACTTATAAATTCTACCAAGTTACTGGCTCAAATCAATGGAGAATTTTGGAAAATTCGTGTTCGTGAGATATAGACCAATCCACTCAAGATATTCTGAGACGAATTATACATAGGTCATCGAATTCATGGTTTTCTCACCGCCATTTGGGATGATAAAAAATTTTATCCTCGTAAATAATACTGCTACTGAAATATTCTTATAATCCTTTCATTTGCGAAAAACTTTGTACATTCACCAACATAGATTCTCAAAAAATCACAGAATATCATATGTACAATATGTCAATTCGAAGACTCATAGAATATGTGTAACGGAATATTGTTTCCGTAATGTCTATGGAATTCCGTAGAAATATTTCACACAGAATGTTTCAAGTGAGATATTGTAATACCCTAGGAATATTATTGAGACATAGAGTACTATGTGGGTTATCAATTGTCATTTGAATGATTTGAAAAAAAATAATTTTTCTTGAAAATGACTTCCCTGACCACTTTGGAAATTCCCTGACATTTCCCCGACTCTTCTGACTTCCCTGACCGCTGGACACCCTGTTTCACGTTATACGCCTCTCAATTGAGAAGGATGTGTGTAAATTACGGATTATGAGTTCCCTTTGTTTTACTCTGATAAAAAGGTCGAATAGAAACCGACCACGAACCCTGGTGGAATCATTTATTTGGATGTTTGTATTGAATTTTTTTCCAAGTAAAAAGTACCCAAGTATAAAAAAGGTGCTCGTGTGTTGGGTATTTCACAACACTGTTGATCACTTGGTGATCGAATTTACCTAGTAATGTGAAGAGCGAAAGTTCAAGGGAAAACGTATTGGCAAAATTAGAATGAGGCCCACCATGAGGTGTAATAATCAGAGGTACAGATTTATCCGTTCCACTTTTAGTTCCGAAGTATATAAAATTGAAGGTTTCTGAAACAAAGTTGATGAAATAAGCATAGAACGGCATATAAAATGGAATCAAAATGTTCTCAAACTGTTTCCATAAATATTCACTTACTAATTTCTTCCTCATTCTCGTAGTGATAAACAGTAGGTTCGTACATGAATTGTTCGAAGCCTGGAATTTTCATAGGATTGGTGACTTGGACCATTTTTATAATTCCATCCTTTAAAGATTGTGGATTAAAACTTCCTACGACGAGACTCCAAGGTTCTACGAGAGATACCTTTAAGAACGCAATCACATTCTCTTTGACATCCAGAACATTCAGACTGCTTGAATCGTTTTGAATTTCCGTAATATTTGAGGTATCTATGAATTATTTCGTAGATTAGGGACTATTTCACAACATAATTTTCATTCTTTCTCAAGTACCTGTGTCAACGATATAAGAACGAATATTAGTTTCTTGAGGAGTGCTAAAAAATATGTACTTAGAATCGCTGCTCCAACAATTTTTAGGCAAACGTCCGTACAAGCCACGAAATTCTTTTCCATTCACGATGGGTTTACTTGTTTTGACAATATCGATGATCACATCTCTCTGAAACAAACAATCAATGATTGTGATAAATAAACACTTTTATTTGTAGAAATTGATAACGACGGATCGATGGTACCTTTTTTTCATCACTATCGAACTTCATACGCATAAGTCTGTGAGCGTTATGATGAGGACCACCCGCCTCTCTTTCCAACCAAATCAACTGTTTACCATCAGGACTAAATCTGGGTGAATTGACTGCACAATGATCTTGAGATAATTTCTCTAAACGAACAAAGAAATCCACTTGAAATGCGTTTCTGTTTCAAGTTGAAGACTGAACTGATTTGAATTGAACATGAACTCACGATAATTTCCGTCCTTCAAAATAAATATCCACGAATCTCTGTTAGAGCAAAACATCAAACCTAAATGTCTTGGTTCGTGTTTCCAAGCCACGCCAACGACGTGTTGGCCATCCAATGTCCAAATGACTTGGCCAGGAGAGAGATCATCCGGCACGCCCGGCAATACTGTGATGGTGTCCTGATTTATATCAAGAACTGCAATCACGGGATGATGTTTACCAACCAATTGTTCTCCCCAATGAGGTTTATAGACGTACTCGTTCCCCTATCATTTTTTTTCCATTATAAATAAATTTGAAACGATTGATAGATTTCATTAACACAAGAACAAAGATATTACGGCAGGTGCTTTTTCTTTATCCTCGTTGGTCTTTTCTTTATTTTTGTCAAGATTTTTCTGTTTGTAGAAAGGCTCTGATTTGGGCAATTTTTTCTCTGCTATGTACAGTAACTTTTTTCCGTCCGGAGACCATTCGAAAGAACCGAATTCCGCTAAATAATTTATTGAATATCAATCAAGTTTTCAAAAGATAAATTTTTGTTAACATCGAGGATCAAGATGCAGAACTGGTTATCTCATTTTTAAACGCTAATCGCATTGCATGGTTTCTGTGTTCAAGATTGTATCAAATTTAAACCCAAGCAACAACAGAAGTTCAAAGTATTTACGAAATAGAAACGTTTTTAGAATGTAAGAATGAGATACGAAGAACATATGATAAACGTTCATAGAATATTCGAATGAGACTGTTTTAAATATACTTAAAACGTACAAAGTACATGCGAAATGTACGATATTCATTCAGTCGACGTTCGATTGACGTACCGTCGCATATTCGATTACATACGTTAGATTAATATGCATGTCATCTTATGAAACGATCTTATTGGAATGTGCATAAAACATATTTTGAATATTTGAAGAAGGTTTATAGTATATTCTGGTGCTACTTGGGAATGAACGGAGAGTGCCACTTTTGCGTTTGGACTCCTCAATGCATGAGAATTTAGAAAGATTATTTACAGTCCGTGTAAACCTCTCCATGAACATCTAGGGCAGCCAAGTCATAATTTTTTATTAATCTTTGCTTGTGCCAAATTTCGATAAACTGCTTTGTAGAATTTTCAATCGAAGCTTGTCTCAGTACTGCTCTTTGCCGTCCATCTTGCGTGAAAGTAGATGTCAATCTTTGGAAGAAATGTATTATTTTTCATGTTTAGAACCAAAACTTATAGAAATGATTGAGAAGAAAATTTCATGTGATTGATATCTTGGAAAAATATTCTTTGTCTCAAGGTGCGTGGTAAAAACTGAACTGCAAGGAATATACGTTAACTATATGAGAATTCTTTTCAAATTCACGGTTTTCGGTAAATTCAATAAAAATTCAGAGCCCTGGTGAAATTAACAGTTCATTTTTTCAATGTGATTATGTTGATAGAATATTCAATCGAATAACCTTAAAAAAAAGTTAGCTAATATCGTATCCCTGATATCTTTTCGGCGTTTGAAGCAGAATTTATTATTGTTATCATACTGTAAACATGTCAATTGATTTTGATCTACTCAATTCTTCTACCCAAGAGAACACAAACTTTCAGGAACATTTGATTAACGTTCCTGGGGGTTTGTGTTTTTTTGGAACTATATTAGAAGAACTGTGATATTTGAACTCACTCTGTTGTAACATCAATCGGAAAACTTTCTTTGATGACTTTGAAAGATTGATCCAAAGTATATTCTTGTATAAAACGCTGGTTAGCTTTACGTTCTAAATTACGCTGATTCCATATACTCATAACAGATACTGCATTTTTATTTGCTTCCAAAATCTTAGCACCTGCGAGAGATGGATTTTGTGCTAACAGTTTATACAGTTTCACTACTCTTTCCATCTGAAATGGAAGGAATAATTATATTCAAAATTCAAATTATGGAACAATAAATCATTTGTAGGGCACTTACTTGATTTGTTGCCATATTCCAATTGGTTTGATATAACGTTTCCAACAAAACGATGGTATAAATACAAAGCAAAAAAAAACCTAGTCCTGGTTATTTCATATCACTGTGCATGGACGATATTTTTAAATGATGATTGATTTAGAATTGGATGTTGAACTGTTTTTATCAGTAAATTTGTGATTCTTGTTGATCACGTCTCACAATTAACATAATCTACAAAGTAAATGCACATATAAATCATGTTTTATCATTTATCAAGATAATTTTTGAATACATTTTGACAACAGTTATCTTTGGTGGTGCTTATACGAATTTGATTGATACTGATTGATACCTTTTACATATTCAATATTTCAATGAATGAAATGGTTTCAGTTTTTGATATGCGGAAAATATGATTTCAACTTGTTTCAACTCAAGAAACAATATTGCTGTATTCAATTTCCAATATTGATGAAAATAAAGCACGTGAAACTTATTTTTAGCACGAGTTATCTTTTTGTGTCATGTAAAAATTAGGTTTCATTTGTTTATTGAAATCTCCGTGACTTGATTTGAACCATTTGAACCAGTGTTGCGATATTCCCCTATGTGGGAAATCGCAGCTCAGTCACGTGACTAGGTTTCGTACTAACACACGCGAGCATTCTTGTAGGTGAGCGGTTCACCGATGAGAGTGCTCACATGTGTTGGTGCAAAATGTAGTCACGTGACCAAGCTGCGATTTTCCACATTGGGGAATATCGCAACACTGATTTGAACATGACCAGGGATGGGTTCTGTGCGCGTGCGACAAGTAATATGCGTTCACTATGCGCAGATTATGCATAAAACATGTAGAATACGCAGAAAATGCAGAAAATGCAGAAAATGCAGAAAATGCATAAAACATTGTAAAATTAATTCCGACTTGAAATTAAAAATTCAGAATATATGAAATAGATATTTATGAGTGTTGAAATGGTAAACAATTCATAGTTTTAAAATTATAACCCAACTTGACCATAAAAAAAGATGATGCAGAAAACCGCCTTTAGTTATCTGCAGCCCTATCCGACTTCCCCACTTCTGAGGTTCCTTAATGTCGCTATTTGAACTAATCCGCAGCGCAGCGCTAAGTGTTCTGGTGGGCTGCATAAAATATACCTATCGCTCAGTCATCCAATCAAATTAGGAGGAACAGCCCACCAGTACAGCCAGCGCTATCTACTGATTCAATGTTTTTGGCGACAGTAAAAATACCTCATTTACTATAGTTTAGTTAGAGAGTCGGATAGGGCTGGTTATCTGCATTATCTGCATGAGTTTTATGCGCACAATAGGTTCGTTCGTTCTACGTGCCCTGAGTTGCTCCAACTTGTACCAAACCAATCATTTTGTTGCTTAAACTGGAAGTAGCGAATCCAAAATACTTGGAGCGAGTTGGGGTAACTTGGGACATCGATAAACGAACTTAGCTATTAGCTTCGTTCGTTCTAAGGTGTTCTAAGTTGCCCCAACTTGCACCAAACCAATCAATTCATGTTTATAACAAGAAGAGCCAATCACAAATATCTGGAGCACGTTGGAGCAACTTAGAACACCCTTGAACGAACGAAGCTATTATTCCTTGCATAAAACCTTCCGTATGATGCGTACCCAACCCTGAACATGACCTCAGGGGGATACAACTCAACGTTATAAAAGTAAAATAAATTTGCACTGATTTCTGCGCCCTCTAAGCGGAGTACTTTGATGTGAACTAAAAATCAATATGGTGGCCTCGTGTAGCAGGGTAACCTCAAAATTATTCTGATTTTGAAACATCAATAATATTTCAAGAATAAAGTGTGAAAATGACAAAATTCTAAAACCATATTACATATTAAAACATATAATTAGTTTTTAGAATTGTTGTTCATACTTTATTGTTGAAATATTATCGATATTTCAAAATCAAAATTGGTTAGCATAATTTTGAGGTTGCCTCGATTAAATACGATCAAAGCGCCACCTTGATGGAATACTTGTCCGTAATTAAAATGTGGCTTGGGGTCATCCTATACAGTTGAAGGCCCCTGCATGACCTATTAGCTGCTATTAGCGAATTCGGCTGGTAGCTCCCTCAATCAGCGATGTTGGGAGAATCTTGGTACACGAATTTGATTGGACTTGGATCAGCTACTTCGGAAGGCTTCCAAACTGTGTTGCCAGAAACAAAAGAACAAGAGCACGTAGACCGGAATATATTGGTCATTTCAATTATGAGAAATATTTGATTGGCCTACAGGCCATTGCAGGCCATTGATTCTCAAACTTTATGGCATCAATGCTCCCAAATATTCAAGTCGTCAGGTCGCCGTCCCATGCAGTCCCATGGTTCAGGTTCAGGTTATATATGGCTGTTTAGACCATTTCCGGTCCTTAAGGCAAAGCCCACACGCCAGTATTTGTCTTCACTAGAACAACTATGATTGGCTCTTGCCTCTCGATCAAGAACTGTTTTACTTATTCAAATTATGTGGAGGTTTAAATTATAAGGTTCGTTCGTTCTACGTGCCCTGAGTTGCTCCAACTTGTACCAAACCAATCATTTCGTTGCTTAAACTGGAAGTAGCGAATCCAAAATACTTGGAGCGAGTTGGGGTAACTTGGGACATCGGTAAACGAACTTGGCTATAGATTTGAATTACTTTATCAGAGTGCACACATAGGTATATTGTTTTGTATTGAATTATCAGGTAAGGGCATATTGATAGCGTTATTGGTTACTTTTATGTTATTATTTATCATGTTGATGATAATCTTTTTTTTTTTTTTTTGGATAAAACTGTACTATTAGATTGTAAACACAATTATTAATTTATTCATTTTATAGTTATTATTATCATTTATTCATTTCACAATCTGATGCCTGTGTTTTCTAGGAATTTGTTGATGAGTAAAATTATTTCTGTCGTTTTTAACAATCTCATGGTATAAAGAATGAGCGGCACCACTCAAAATCATTCCGCTGTTCTTTCTTTCCTAATGTCCCATGGACAGAAGAAGTAGCGGAATGCGGATCGCGGAACCAATAGATTTTCAGAATTTTTAGTGACTGTTAGATGGAACCAGATAAAACTGGGCATACTTGAGAAGTATTGGTACCACCAGAGATGAATTGGAGACATTGCTAACGCAATGTTAAAATTATGGTCCGTATCACGTTTTTTTCTTTTGAAGAAAATTATGTGATTGATTGAATTTTTCTTCTACACCAATCAGCATGGGAGGATGAACGGAAAACGTGATACCACCAATTAGAAACTGGATCACAGTTTTCATATATCATTAGCAATCTCTTTAAGCTGACATTTCATGGGGCGACGAGCGGCAGCGTCAACATTGGAAGAAAAGGGAGGTGCGATCGGTTCTCTTTTTTCTTCCAATGTTGACGCTGCCGCTCGACGCCCCATGAAATGTCAGCTTTAGCTGATCTCTGGTACCGCGATTCGCTTTCCGTTGATGGGACAGCAGCACTCATCTCTATTATACACTGGCAGAGATGAGTTGAAGAGATTGCTAACGAGATATGAAAACCATAGTCCAGCCCTGATTGGCAGGATCACGTTTTCCGTTTACCTCTTCATGTCGGTTGGCTTAGAAGAAAAATTCAACTAATCATATATTTTCCTTCAAAAGGAAAAAAACGAGATACGGACCATGATTTTAACATTGTGTTAGCAATCTCTGCTATTCATCTCTGACACTGGATAGCGGATGCTAAAAATTTCTTGTGACGAATTGAAGACTTGAACCGCCATTTTGTTGTGGGATGAATGGTAATTCTTTAGCAGTAAATTTGAACTGTATCAACGTATTTCCAACAAAATCTACATTATACTTTCACGTAATTGAAAAATTTTTCATTATCCTTTCCCATGTCATCTCAATTTTAGTTCATAATACAAACAAGCATGAGATTCTGCTTATTGTTGAGTTTTTGTGAATTTGACAAAAAAATGTATATTTTCAATTATAAAAACGTTCCAAACCATTCAAACTGTAATCAATCATGATTTTTCCGAATTTCCCATCATGTTACACAATATTGGGTATTAGGCTTGGATTAATATTGATATACTGCACAAAATACTTCGATAGCATTCAAATTTACCACCAAAATTAACCATTCAGCCCACAAACAAATGGCGCAGGGGGGTACAACTCAACGTTATAACAGTAAAATAAATTTGGACTGATTTCTGCGCCCTCTAAGCAGGGTACTTTCATGCGAACTAAAAATCAAAATGGCGGCCTCGTGTAGCAGGGTAACCTCAAAATTATTCTGATTTTGAAACATCAATAATATTCCAACAATCGAGTGTGAAAATGAGAAAATTCTAAAGCCAAATTATATCTCGACACGTATAATTTGTTTTTAGAATTGTTGTTCACACTTTATTATTGAAATACTTTTGATGTTACAAAATCAAAATACATAAGCATAATTTTGAGGTTACCTCGATTCAGTACGATCAAAGCACCACCATACCAGAAAACTTGTCCTTAATTAAAATACGATTTGGGGTCATCCTATACAGTTGAAGCCCCCTGAAATGGCGGCCCCAAAGTCTTCTATCACGTTCAATTACTCACAGAAGTTTTATATTGCGAAGTCCTGTATCCGCTATCTAGTGTATATTAGAGATCAGTGGACAGTAGGGAAGAGAAAACAGCGGAATGACTTTGATGAGTGCCGCTTATTCCGTATGTTCCGTTCCGTAGTCAATTTTTGTACCATGGGACGGCGACCTCAGAAAAGAAGATGTCGTTGATGCTTAAATCATGGCAATCATGAAACGATTTCAATCCAAGTAGATCTCATTAAAGTCTACCTCTAGGGAACAGAAAATATGGCCATTTCCTGTGGTTCAATCCTATTTCAATTCTGTTTCAAGTCCGGTGGAGCAACACCCAGATAACACATGGAGAGTTCTTTTTCAAAAGCAAGAATAAAACTCTTCAAGAATTCTTTTCGAACTAATGAATTCATATACAGCTCTGGAGGAGTCCAATCTGTCGGACATTAACAAGCTCTTTGAGAATATCAGAAGTATTGTTTGAGTACTCTCAAAGAACTTGTTAATGTCCGACAGATTGAACTTCTTCAGAGCTCTATATGAATTCATTAGTTCGAAAAGAGCTCTTGAAGAGTTCTATTCTTGCTCTTGAAAAAGAATTCTTCGTGCGTTATCTGGGCAGGAATGTACAAAGTCCGGTATAGATTCATTTAGGTCTCCATGGAACGTTTATGAAACATGTAAAATGAGAATTTGTTAATGATCAAACTTGTGCCAAATCTTTCAATATTCTTCATTTCGAGGAGATGCAAATGAACTGCGATGAAGCCTGTATCGATAGATTTAATAAATGACATTTACATCTCTTCAATACATTGTATCTAGTGAAATTTTGTTTCGCGTCAATTTTGAGATTACGTGAACCTTAATATATTATATCATATATATATTATATATACAATATATATATTATATATACAATATATATATTATATATACAATATATATATTATATATACAATATATATATTATATATACAATATATATATTATATATACAATATATATATTATATATACAATATATATATTATATATACAATATATATATTATATATACAATATATATATTATATATACAATATATATATTATATATACCCTTAAGGGAATATCCTGGTACAGAACACCAAAAACAAGCACTTTTTGTGGATTTTTTTTTAGCAGACTATTCGGTGTATAGTTTTGCAATCTTCAGCGTTTATTGTTCATATATTGGAGAATTCAAATTGATTTTTTGATGCCATTGTATGAGATTTTAAGCAAGGTACATCAATGAACATAAAAGTGTTGCCGAAAATTGTTCCTGCACGGCGTGCAGTCCGGCATCTCGTAGGATGGTTTGAAAAAAATAAAAAAAAATTTTTTGTCAAGTTTATGAATGCAGTTCGTAGATATACCTAAATAATTAATTATTCTGTTGAAAAAAATTAAAAAAATCACTATTTGAAAAAAAAATTGTGTTCCTCATAAGTTTTCAACACCTTGTTTTTAATAAAAGCTTGTTTTAAATGAAAATTTTCGAGCTGAGTTTAGGTACATATTCAAGAGAATTTAATTACCTTCAATTTAAGACCAAGATCATTATGATCGGTCCAGAATTTTTTGAGTTATGCTGTACGCCAGTTTCAAAAACATGGTTTCGAGAAAAACACGTTTGAAGTTTTCGAACAAGGAAAGAGGTTGAAAAAAGCTCATGATCATTAATTTATTCGTACTTTTTTATTATTCTGCTGTTCCTGCACCATATACAATCTCCTCGACTTCCTCATAAAGTTCATTCTCTTGTAGCAGCCGTTGTTTATGAATATCTCTCAAATTTCGAAGAGCGGTATTGGGACGATTTTGTGAAGATACACGACTACGGTTAATTTCATAATTTCTGCATGTTGTCCCAATCACGATTTCCAAGTTTGACATTATTCTAAGTACCGACAGCCAGCCTTCATTGAAAATTCCTGCTGCTATATAAGCAGCAATTTCAATAATTTTCCGGCCGCAGTGAAGATGCTTTGGAGCGAGTCGCCAAATCGTTGCGTTAAAACTCTCATTGGCATTTTGAGTATGTCCACCCAAATACCTTTCGAGGAGTTTTTTTCCTTATACCTCCTGACAGCAAGGACACATGAGTAGTAGAGCTGTGAGAGCCATACCTTTTTTTCAGTGTTCGGAACGCTCGAGCATGCATGCTAATTAAGCTCATTTTGGCTTCAAAAATACGAATTCATATTTAGGGTTTTGGGAGCACATTCTAGAGACATTATACTATCGTTTCCAGTAAAAAAAAAAATCGATTTTCTGAAGCCGCTATACCAGGATACCCCCTTAATTCTTGATGATTTACATTCTGTCAATAATTTTGAACTTCTGGAATGGAATTTTTCCAAATATTTAATACAAAACATATTTTTATGGTCGTTTGGTACATTTTCCCCTAGTAAAACTTCTCGAAAACGTTCTGAAAACGTACCAAAGCAGATGTAAACAATGTCCCCAACACATTGAATGAATGTTCCTAAGACATTTGGAAAACGTGCTTTTGGAAACTAACATTTGTGGGACTTTGGACTTGTTTCTAAAACGTCTCGAGAACTTTCGGTGCTGTTTGGGATACTGTTTAAAGAGAAAGGGAAAAAATTGGGATAAAGTATCGTTAGCTTCAAGTTTCATAAGCCCTAAAAATCATACGTTCGAAAGGCTATATGCCTCAGTGTCCGTCAGAATTCTAGTGTAAATCGATTATTACATACTTTTATATTACTTAAAGCATCAATAAACCATCAACAAAAGCATATTTCATTTTCTAATTGTATAAAATTGGAGCCTTCCGAAGTAGCTGACCTGATCATCTGGTCAGCTACTTCGGAAGGGTCCAATATCTAATAATTGATTGGTACTAAAATTCATAATTTTTCATTCGATGTTATGCAACTTCGGGCATATAGCCTTCCGGGTACACGAAATTCGGGCGTAGGATTTTTAGGGCTTAAGAAACTCAAGGCTTACGATACTCTACCAAAAATTGGACGAGTTTCACTTTCTCTTGCTCATGCGATCAACTACACCCATTGAACTCTATAACATACTGGAATGAGCACTCCCCACATATTCAACAGTTTAGGCTAGTCAGCCACATACTATTGTGAAAAGATTTCTTCTCTCTCGAACCTCTACCCCTTATTCTCCTTATCTTTGTCTGGCATGTAAGGCTCGAACTTCTCTTTCTGACTGCAATAATTTGTGGGGTAATCATTCCAGTATATTATAGAGTTCAATGACTACATCACTCTGACTGCGCGGACTTAGGGAGAACTCATTTCAGTATATTCTAGAGCTCACTGGGCAATTTTATCCAAAGTGCACCTTCGGTGTAAACCATAATTAACCCGAAGTACATTGGACCCGAATGGGAGTAATCCCGAAAAATGATAGTTTGTTACTAGCCACATGCAAATGACATAAAATATGACTGAACTTTTTTCGATATTACTGCCGTTCGGGTTTACTGACTCCGGGGAGTCTACTGCACTTCGGGTAAATTATGCTTCATCCACCTTCGGGATTTTGCAATTTAGGACATCAGACTCTCGGAAGAATGAACCTCCGAGACTGCAGGGCTGCAAACCATTTGTAAGGTACAAAGTACTGACTTCACTGACTGAAACTCTCAAAATATTGACCTAAACCTGACTAGAGATTGGAATTACTGACTTCACTCGTAGAAACGTCTTTTTTTTTAATTCAATAATGCATGCAGATTCAGCTTGTACGGTAGAATGAAATGAATAGAAACAATGGGGTGAATAGGAATATCCTTGAGGAGATACCAGTGTCGTAACAACAGCCCAATCTTTTCTGACAAATTATTCGAAAATGAAGCAATATAATCAAAATACTCTGTACAGAGCGAAATGTTGATTGTATTGCTCTATTTTTGATAATTTGTCAGAAAAGATTCGGCTAGTGTCACGGCGCTGGTATACCCTCAAGAGCAGTTTTCACTCTGTCACAGTCCAAAATCATTATCGAAAATACCTACTAACAGAATATTTCAACAAAAATGTCCTTTTTTTTATCTGTCTGAAGCCATTAAAAAAAAATGAAAATCTTCTGCGTGTTTAAAATTTTCCCAAATGAAGAAATAGAAATATTTTTGCGGTGTAATATTTACCTAGACTATTCCTCTCAGTGCGGCTATAAGTTTTGTCACTTCAAGCTTTCCATAAAATCAAAAATTTTTTATATTCAGAGCCTAATGCCAGCCTAGGATTGAGCCCTAAATATAACAAATCTTCGATTTATTGTGCCGTTTTGTGAAACCTTTGAATGAAATTTTGTATTGATCTCAGAACGCTCGAATGCCCTTGAGCTCGCGTTTTGTTTTACATTACAATAAGTATAAATAAATATAAATTTTCCAAACAGATTTCCATGAAGAAATTTGAATCAAGCTGAAAAAACTTACTGAACGCCTGAAATATTGACTTCACTGACCATCATGGTCAAATACTGACAAATTACTCACCTGCATGAAAATATTGACTTTAAGTGACTTTACTGACTAGTTTGCAGCCCTGAGACTGTGACACTACCTATGCGGTAGGGGGTCTTTTGGCCGAAAGGACATAGTTTGACGATCGGTCGTCATTTCCTAGTGTTCTCTGAAAACGACTAGCTATTGTCAAATCATATCGATTCAGCCAAGGGCCAAGAGACTCCCCACCCTTTCATAAACTCAAGAAATACAAAATTTATTACATGATCAAAACTTCATAGGTTTCCAGAGCTTGTCAGATTTTTCAATTTTCTTACAGACAGTAGAGGAAGCCCCCGCACCGCAAATTTGAAAGGCCTCCAGGCAGTTCTTTCTTGGATCGCGAGGGCCCTATCTCCAGCACTTGCGAGAGGACTCCCAGAATCTACTTCACGCCACTGCTTACTTATCAATCATTTTATAATTCTGGCTTCTATAGCTTCATTGTGAATTCTCTTATAGTTTGTCAAAATTTTTTAGACATTCAAATCTACACAAAAAATCAAGGATGCCAGCTCTTGCTTTTTTCAACTTCCTTCTCCGGCTATTTCATTCCACAGCTGTACGTGATACGCTGTTCCATCGGAAAAAGGGAGGCTGCCAACGCTGTAAAGGATATATATTTGAAGAAATCATCAACACATTTGAAACCAAACCAATAGATTCAAAACAATTCCAAAACAAGTACAAGAAAATTGCTCATCACGACAGTCATCAATTTTGATTATTTCTGACTCAATTGAAAGAAAAATAATGAAGAATTCAAGATTTCTAAATGAGTTCTAAAGTCGTGACTCGTTTGAAAATTTCTCCAAGTATGTAACAAGAGAGCTTTATAACAGGATTCATGAAGGAAAATAAAGAGATATTAAACCCAATAAATTCTATGATGGAACATTGATGCTGTTTTTTTATTGTTAAAACACATTTCAGAACAAATTTACAAACATATATGTGGATAATGTTACAATGATGAGAGGACAGTAACCTTCATTCTTTTAAAACTCTGTTCAAATGATTATTGAAATATTACAACCATACTGCATAAAAATTTGGAATACGAAAAAAATGTTATTTTCATAACAATATTCTGTAAGTGCTCAATTATATTCGTATATTGAAACAGAATGCGTGTGATTTCGTTAATAAACCATTGCGAAGGATAAGGAGAAACGGAATTGGACTTCAACGATGAATTCTTCGAGTCGACGCAGTCTAATCATGATATTTAAATTCATTCTTCGATGATTACTCCACAATCAATCCTCATTTCAAGCACATGTTTCATCCCTCCACACCAATGGTGTTTGTTCTTATGTTCTGTTATCGATTGAACAAAATCTGTTTTAGTAGGATGAACAGAGCATCCAGGGATATTGAACATTCATGCGTGCTTCATAGAGCATAATATTCATGCTTCCTTCCATCGATATTGACACTGCGAAACTCTATATCCAATAACGTGATGTGCATACGAAAAATTTCCAAAAGGAACAAACATTCGATGAACATGATGGACAGATTCAATAGTAAAAAAACGAAATCTACAATTATCCATTTCAAAATGTGTGCAATCTTTTGGGGTTTGTGAATCTTTGTGATCTGCATTCCTCCATCGAAGATGAAATTTTTGTTGGTAAATCAAGTTTCCAAAGTTTTATGTAGAATTGTTATAATAAATCACTCATCACAAATAATCTTCTATTGATATCCAATTTTAGAACAGCAATGAACAGATGCTCTTCTCGAATTGCAAGTTCTTCGAATTTTTTTCAATCTCCCATCAGTTTAGAGAGAGCTTTATGATCAATTTTGAAAATGCCAAATTTGAAATATCTATAGAAAGAATTGAATGATCGATCAGATTGACGCACAAACATAATAAATATTTCTCGTAATCTGAGTTACAATTTTTCAACGTGACTCTCAAAGACTATGATTAAATTCATAAATGAATAGCAAGTGAGAAGGTTTTAGTTTCAGCATTCTAATGAATGTAAGAATTGGCATTGAGGAAAGATCTCTCCTTGAAAGGAGACTCCCAAACTGGAGTCATTATCTTGAAACTAAAGATTTTTCTTATAAGAGAAATGAAATTTCCAACCGATATCAAATATTGGACCCAACACCCCTGGGTCAATAGGGATTCAACCATTCTTTTAAAAAATCAACATGTCTTAAGATAATTTCCCATGGACAGGAATTGATGAGGATCTACTGTAATTCATCCAACATTCCCTGGAGATTCCAATCCATAGGAAATTCCATTCAATACAAAGTTCACCAGTGATATGGAATGTACTTCCTCATACAGCACTAAGACGTTCAATGAATTTACAAGAATTCATTTGGTGTACTTGAAAAAGCCCGGTCATGGTCTTACTGAATAGAAATTTTATGAACAGATGGTATTCAGAATAAATGACCGATGAATTCTTGAGGTGTTTGAAACACTTCAAGTTTTCAATAGCCGGTCCCAGCACGGGTAGCAACGAGCGATAAAGTGGAGCCATATGACCCCTTCCAACCAGGTTTCGACCGTACCAGGGCCATTCCGAAGACATCTCCGACTCAAGGCCCTAAAGTAACATAAATCGAGAAAGTGCAATTGAAAATTGCTCATTGTTTTCTGAAACGTTACAGATTATTCGGGTGTTTCGCGGATTGACCGTTTGGAACATCTATGCTGTCTGAGTTGTCATTCCAACGGTATCGAATTAAAAGTACCACATAACGTGCCTAAACTCACAATGAGCAAGTGCAAGGTGCTTTGAAAATGACAAAATCGATAAGGCAAAGGACTCTAAGCTGCAGCATTGGAAATTCACCATTTCCTCAATGACCTAATGATTTTTGTCCTGGAATCATAACGATGATTCATAGATTTTCAGTGAGGTACCCAATTTCATGGACTCGTGTTATTTTCATTTGAAAGCCTTAAGTTGCATACTTTCATATTTGGTTCATTCCATTTGCATCTTCTCCAGGATATTATGCCTTTAAGAATTTTCGGTGTATGTTGAAGTATTCAAGTTGGTCCGCGTGAAAATGCTCGATCTAGTTCGAGACTTGTTTTAATGTGTCCTGAATTACTGTTTATATATATATATATATATAATTCGTTTATTGTCTTGAGACCTTTCGGTCTATAATACAACACAGCTCTTACTATCATGTACATGTAATTTACACAGCGTTTTACAAAACTTCACAGAACATACCTTTTCATCCCTGCATACATACAAACGTACATTCTCGTTCAAATCCATGCCAATAATATCATAATCCTTAGATTATGTCTCAATTGTCTTTATCAATTTTTTGGGGGGCTTTTTTAGTATATTGTTAAGATCGCTTGCAAATGAATTTTCTTCTAATTCACTAAAATATGTTTCTCTTAACTTATAAAATCGCTGACATTCCATTATCTCGTGAAAGATGTTAAGGTTATCTGTATCACAGTACTCACATATCGAGTGGTTACTGAGCTTATGAATTTCTCATTTATATCTAATACGTGTAATGATACGAAGTTTCATCTAGTCTTTACCGCATGTCCGATAAGTATAAGATGGTTAAGATTCAAGACATCTCTAGAAAGCCAAATCTCGCCTGTAGCGTGTATAACATGCTGGTACTGCTAACACCGCTGTAACTGCAGAGCAAACACCTGTCATCTCATCATTATTTCCTTCTGGTGCAACTACCGCATCGCAGACCACGATCTTCGGATTCAAGAAAGAGAGGACTGATATTGTGCGTAGATTCTGTTTGACTACCGCTAACAAAAACGCACTTGGTGGATGGAATGCAACTTCAAATTCCTTTTTTAACATGGAAGCACCATTCGCGCCTACCATCGACCGTGATTATGCCGCCCTACGTACACAAGATGCACTATCAAATCCGGAAGACGATCCACTCTTCAACATATGTGCAGACTGGGCTAAGAAGTTCGTGATTAAAGGAGGTCGATGAAGCCGGCCAAAAGCCTGGTTGCCCGTGAAATGTTCGGTTAATTAAAATAAACTCACTCCTCTCCCTGAGGTTTTCCTTGTCCCTTGACTCCTTCAAGACTATCGTCAACATATTGCTTGTTTTTTTCAATATATTTCAGGTCCCACTATTGTTTATAAATATCCACGACGGGGATCGTGGAGGCGCTCAACGACCCTTGCGCCTTTGTGAAGGTGGTGGGGGGTTAACCCCGTTAAAGTGAAAGTAAAGCCACGCCTCTCCGTGCCGTTCGCGCTAGGTACAAATACATCGTACCCACTCGTTTGCGTCCAGTGCCTCAAGCAGGCTCCGATCGACACGACCTCCTGTTTAAAGTTCGTCTCGCGGGTAACGGTTCGTCTACAGCTTGAGGAGTTCGCATCAATACATGAACATAAACTCTCCGTCGTGCCTCAAGGGGGAGCGGGGGCCAGAGCGAACCCAAACCACCAACCATGTGTGTTCTGTGTGCTCCACTGATCCTGCTACTACCGCTGAATGATTAATCGTCTTCCTTCTCGGTGTTGTAAGTGAGTGTCCCCCAGGCCCTTCGCGTACACCATCATTATTTGGGCATTCCCCCGTCATATAATAGAAGAGGGTATAATATTAAAGACGACGATTACTTACATTTAGTCAAATCTTTCGTGGTAATATAATTTCTGTACTTATTAATTAACCGTGTAGGAGTTGCAGGTGTAAGTAACGTTGTTAGGTTTTCCCCGACTAGATTCTTCTATAGGTTCTTTATCTGCGCTATCCGAAGAGATTCAGACAGCGGAAGAGTGACGCCTACCGGCTGAAGGTTGGCGCTGAACAGCTCGAAGAAAGAAGAACAGCTACTATGAAGCGACTCGGTGTATTCGATGATTCGTGCGCTGAACTAGAAAAGTCACTAGCTGAACTGAACATCACAGGGCCAGAGCTCCAACCAAACCAAACCAACCGACCAAGCTCCGCCAAACCTGTGATCACTGACTGACGACCATCGCCTCTTGTGTGTTCCAGGTAGGTGTCCCCCAGGCCCAGACATACATCGTCAATTATTTGGGGGAGTTTATCACGGCAGACCATCGCCGAAGGCATACGCGACGACCAACATATCGTGCAGCGGTGCCTTTGTCTTAATATATCACTGAAAATTCTTGGACGATGTGGATTTCATGTTTGTGTCTGTGGTTCACCTTATGTAGGGATACAATTCACTTTGGATATTATTCTTTGAGAATGGCGCGGGCACGGTTCATACATCTAACCTACTACGCCGTCGGCACTGTCAAGCATCAGGATAGTTGTAAGAAAGTTTGTGAATTAGGGTAATGATTAATAAAGCACACCCCATTACCCCCCACAAATTGGTACACCTTGACGTGGTGTGGGGGCACGGCCGGCCGCCAAGTGCCAATTGTCCCTATATATTGACGTGATGGTCGAACATATGTATGCTATGTATTACTGTTTCAGCTTAGAACATGACCCGAAGGAGGGGAAAACGTCGGCCTTCCGCTCGACGGCTTGACCTGCTGCATGATTGGTGGGGTGGAGTGGTGCCTTCAAACACACAGTCCACATACACTCTGGGTGATTCCATCGCACCTGGAGACCGAGCATTTCAAGCGAACAGGGATTGACGTCGAGGTCGTTGCACACCATAAAATGGCAGTCTGCGTCGTAGTTGATCTCTTCGGCCCGACGAGTAACGTACACCCGATCGCTACAAGCGGACCACAGGTAGTGGGGGTTACCCCCATAAAAGTGAAAGTGCGTCCTCGAGTTGCCGTTCCCTTCGCTCTCGGTATAAACACTGGATACCCGCTGGCGAGAGTCCAGTGTATCCAGCAGTCTTCGCAGCCTAACATCGCGGCCAAGCTGGCATTCTGCTTGCAACCGGAGGAGTTCAAACTTACGCCGACCACCAAACTCGCCTCTCCCTCTGATCCTCCAACGGGGGCCAGAGCTCCAACCAAACCAAACCAACCAACCAAGCTCCGCCAAACCTGTGATCACTGACTGACGACCATCGCCTCTTGTGTGTTCCAAGTAGGTGTCCCCCAGGCCCAGACATACATCGTCAATTATTTGGGAGAGTCCACAGTTTGTGTGGAGCTCAAGCCATATTACAAATATGTACCATCTATCAATATTATCGAGTAACTCTGTATCTATCTTTCTGTAAACTTTATCTAGCACGATATGAGCGAGGAGGAATGTCTTCCTATATCGTCCAGCTCTTCGTCTCGGACGAGGAGGTTCGTCAGATATTAGCTCCTGTTAACCAAGTTCCCATTGCGTTACATAACGTATCAACATCAATTGGGAAGACAGAAGGATCGGGCGTTTGGCATGGGGTGCCGCCGTTCCAAGGAAACACCGTGAATGGAGAACAAATGGCGCTTCATCTTTACCCATTCAATACTCGAGAGGTTCTGCTGAATCTGAGCAATCAAGAGTTCAATCCCGGTGCGCGTAACGAGTCCTGAATTACTGTTGATTTGCAATAAAGTTCTTCCACTTCTCCATGCATTTTTGTTGATCCATTCATAATTTACAATAAATTTGAAAATTGTTATGGTCCTTCAATCGACTTGACAATTCACTTAAATAAATTTTGGATTATATTTTCTTCAGAATTCTAAGTTGCTGACATCTTGAAGCTGCTCGAATATATGAGAAAATCCAGTAGAGTACGTGTGGAGTCCATTTATATACCTTTTTTCATTGAAAGGAATGATATCCGTGCAAGCATTTCATTTCCCTGGCGATTCAACGGTTGCCGGTACCGAAATGAAACCCCGTAGCTCCATGATATATGTTTTTGCTTTTTCAAAAACAATCTTATCTAATATATTTTGCAAACTTTGATGATCCTTGGTATCGAAGTGCAACCCAAAACTGTACTCGAACACAGTATTTATGTATATTATAAACTGCTTGGTGCAAGTTCATGATTCCGTCATTATCAACATTGAGTGAATAGATGAGAGTATGGACTGTACTAGGATTCTTTTTAAACAATAATTTATCAACAGATGGCATTATTCGTTTCAAAAAACTACCAGAATTGTGAGAATTGCAAATATCTCATCACATATCACGATATAATAGAAATGGAAATTTCTTCGATCAAAAGGAAACCCACGACGACGTTTCCATAAGACGATACTACGTGGACCAGAGCGGCACGTTCAGGAAGCTTTGGCACGAACGCACCGGACTATTTGCGAACGAAAATATAAAAAATATATAAATCGTATCTTTCACAAATTAGCTGGAAATATAATTCTATATGACTATAAGAATCTTTTTTTCATAGTTTGAACCTCACTATCCATTTCTCCTACTCCAATGATCGATGATCATATTCGATCAGTGAAGGAGTTACCCATCAACTTCGATTCTGGTTGAGTGTCATTAAAGGTATTCCTTTATGGAATTCCTGGACGCGACAGAATGAATATCTGAATGTAAAATAAGGATGTATTACCGAATTCACACACCTTTGGTTCGGAAAACAAAGACAATCAATGTGATGTGTATTAAATAAATTTGGTATACAAATCTCATCATTATTTTCTTCTGGTGCAACTACCGCATCGCAGACCACGAACTTTGGATTTAAGAAAGAGAGGACTGATACTGTGCGTAGATTCTGTTTTACTACCGCTAACAAAAACGCACTTGGTGGATGCAATGCAACTCCGTATTCCTTTTTTAACATGGAAGCACCATTTGCCCCTATCATCGACAGTGATTATGCCGCCCTACGTACAGAAGATGCACTATCAAATCCGGAGGACGATCCACTCTTCAATATATGTGCAGACTGGGTTCGGAACCTGAACCAAGAACCAGGATGGGAGGACGGAGCTCAGCCAATGTCGGTTATTCCACCAGAGATGGTCATTCCCGCCCCCATCGCTGAGTATCTATTATTGATAAACACGAACGTGACACCTTCCGGCGATACGGTGCGTATCAACTTTCCAGATGCCATCGTTCCTGGGACTCAATGCGTTGTTAACGCTGTTGTGGAAACAAGAAGCAGGAAATTTGTAGGACTTATGGGAGTCCGTTTCGGAATATATATATCAAGGAAGTTGAGGGCAATGATCAATGACCCGTCGAATACTACTGATTGGAATAAACGAACTTTTGTACAAATATCAGATCACATGATTCAATTCAAATTTTCACAAAACAACCGTTGTATGAATTCAATCATAAGATGTGTATTTCGATTCATTTGAAATTACAGAATGGCACAAAACTGGGCAAGAGAACATCTTTTCTAGTGCAGTCGGACCCCGTCCATCAAGCTATAGAAGTCAATCCGACATGATTTTGAAGAGTTTTGTTCTCAAAAATTCCCGAGAATTTTATAGATGTTGTGATGTACCTACCAAAAACCTACTTTTCTCTATCACTACTAATTGTCCCATCATATCATCATTATTATTATCTCTTGCCACATAGCACATTCCATATCAGTCATCCAATCATCATCGCAATACACAACCGATAACAGAGTACGGAAAAAAAGACCGAGAACTCTCGAGGCCAGAAGTTCCACACCTCAGCAAAACGTCCGATGTCAATGACTCTACGCGGATAAAACTAAACTCCATACTTTTCCTCTCAGATATGCCTCCGAAAGGAATCAATATGCAACCGAAATCATAAATAGAATGTAATTCGTAGACATATTGGAGAGAAAAAAATAGATATGGTCCGTATAGAAACAACCTCCTCGCATCTATGCGAAGCAACAATGCAAGTGCGCATACACGCGAGACATAAGATGAGAAAATCATGAGATTCTCCGTCATTCCTTCACCCCCATATCTCTTTACATCAGCACCATTAGATTTGTGAGAATATTTGGAACCAAATCAGAACAAATACTGTCAATCCAAAACTTGAGATAATAAACCCGTTGACCCACTCAGAAATGCAAACTGACTCGGAATCGAACTTGAAACTTACTGAGACCACAATAAGTGATTCCAAAGCACTGTAGGGTGAGTCGTAAGAACCTGAAACATGAGTAATTCTGTGCCTTTGGATTTTTGCTTCGGAAACCTGAAGGGGATTTGGCGTATCATGATGTCGGTAGAGTCGGGAAGGTGGAATCTTGTCCATGACTTGACGGCTCAGCCGAGCTCCCCCATCGATTCTGACTTTTTAAACACGTTTCAAACAATACTGGAAAGACAGATTCCCTATGCCGAGGACAACAGAGTGCCCGGGGTAGAGAATCGAGCCTCGAGAAGGGCTCTTCCTTCATTCCTTACGTTTATGAATACATAGGTACATTGACATTCATATCATTACAGCGCTTGATTCTCATTCCGATCTAACAGCGCTGTAATTTTTGGGATGCCTTATAGGAGTTAGTATCGCAATCTGTACAGGCAAATCATATTAAATGATCAATTTTCCGCTAGGTCTTTGACTAGCTGACAAGAAATTTCATGTAAATTCAATTCAATATTCAGTAAATTGACGAATCAAATAATTTTGGGATGCTTTAAAGGAGTTAGTATCGCAATCTATACAGGCAAATCATATTGAATAATTAATTTTTCATTATATCTTTGACTGGCTGACATAAATTTCATGTAAATTCAATTCAGTATTTGATGAACTGACAAGTAAAAGTTTGGGGATGCTTTATAGGAGTTAGTATCGCAATATGTACAGGCATGGTACGTTGAATAATGTTCACTTATGATATAAACCATAATCGGTGAACATGAGAAACGAGTAAAATTTTCATTAAATCCATTCAGATGCGCGTCTAATTTCTTCAAAAGAAATACCAGCGCATAATCCCAGGGATATTGGGGATGTTTAATAGCAGTTAGTATCGCAATATGTACAGGCTGATCGGAGACCAAACCTGAATTCAGTCAATTGAAATGTTCAATTTCTCCTACAAATTGGAAGTGTGCTTGGATTTTGTGACTGCGACCGGTTGAAATTCAACACACTTCCGGGGGTTTTTTTATAGGAGTAAGTATCGCAATATGTATCGGCTGATCAATTCTTTCGCATAATTCGCTGCTTTTCAAGCAGTAATGCGAATTTTTGGAAAGGTAAAATTGACGATTGTAAAATAAAACTTATTAAAGATCAGAAATTTCAATTCAGTTTGAATAGTGTCATGATAAATTCATGACGACCATCATAATTTATTGGAATTATAAATAGTAGTTAGCATCGCAATATATCCAGGCAGATTCTTTGAAAAAGATTGTATGGAATCGTTAAAGATTTGATTTGGATCAAAAATCGTGTTTCAGCCTGTGCTTCATGGGATTGGAAATTTGAGTACATGTGATTTGACATCCCATCAGAATTGTATAATATACAGTGTCGAATTCTGGTGAGAAGATACAGGACTGAGTATCACGATGTGTATAGACAGGATGAACTGCAAGAGTCTATGCAACCTTGATTAAACAAAGAGCAAAGATATGGTATTGATCTGAAATTGCTCAAAGAGATGATTTTTCCCTTTTTCTTCTCAACATCGTTTATAAGTGATTTGCGTCAACATGCATACCACGCGTTCATGCTCAATATGTATCATGTGAATATGTAATTAGATTTTGCCCATTCATCCAAGCACGTTTTTTGTTTCGGACAAAACTATAGCCGAGCAGCCTAAGATACCCTATATATTTGCTGAACGACAGTGAATTCCAATTCTCAGGAAAACCAATAAGTGAAAGACCGAATCTTTGCAACGTTCATCTGAAGAATGCTCATCATCGCGGATGTTCGATGGCCTGAAATCCAATGTCCTAGATTGAATATGTCCTGAATCCTTATGATAGGTCAATTTATAATAACTCACTAAGGATCAACCAATAGATGAGATTCAGGACATTGAAGGGTCTGGATCAGGCCCCTGACACTTCAATGATTTTTCACTAGATTCATGTCCATTAAATATCCTCTATCCGCTAGGAGCGCTGGATGGCATGTTGGCAAATTTGGAATGAACATAAGAATTAATCAATACGCAGATACTCCATCGAACTCGTACGCAATTTCATTGTTTCATACGCTTACGTGAGAAATGCTCATTGGATGTATTGAAAATTCCCTGCCAGAGGCGGCGATGGCACAGCCAGCGCCCCCAGGACAAGTTTTGGACAGGTGAAACACGAGATTGTCAGGGGCCTGGTCTCGATATATTCTATTCGAGACGTTAGACTTCGAAACATCGAACGTTCGGGAGATTCAACATGTGTATAATATCTCTATCCCAGATTCCCCCGAAATAGGATTCTTGAAGAATCCATTTCGGGCTATGAAGCCCATATTGGATCCTTCGGGAAATCTTCTGAGTGCGCCACTCTCATATTCTACCCTGGTAAACCGCATACGAGAAACGAAGCACCCAGGTCGCACTCATACGACAAGAAAACCAAACTCTCTTCCATTCGATGTGCACATTGGCCTGAATTTTTGGTTCATCTGAATTCGACGACGTAACAGAATGTAAAGGATTAGAAATGTAATATGAATTAAGGACGCATTTAACACATGGAAATGCAAAATAGAGAGAAATTGAGATCTTGGAAAAGACACCTATCAACATTAGGAGAGAGGGAGAGAACCAAGGGAGTCCCTAGATGTTAGTGTGGATGGCACTACGCTCAAACAATAGCCAGGTTAGGAGCCTGTTTCCCTACGGCCTGTGCCGTGGAACAGGATTCATGAGAGCAAAATGCACTCCTCCAATGATCCCTGCTATCACTCTAAAATAAAACAATCAGCAGAAAAAGGAGCTACAATGCGCCACCCCCGGCCATATTCCTGAATGCAGTCCCGATGGATCAAACAATTCATCTCAATGTGAAGAACTGGATTGGCCGATGGATTATGTAACTCCCTTGGAACATCAAAAATTCTTAAAAAAGAAATATTTCCAACCAAATGTTCAGAAAGAGGATTTAAATGGGAAGGAGTTCTCTTATTATTCACTTCCAACAATCAAGGTGATTTCCTCGTATCAAGGATCCGCAATGGGCCCTTTAAAACACAATTAATCAACAAGAGATCGAATAATGCTAGATTTCATCTAACAACCAGACAAGACAACTGCTGACATAAATCCAATAATCCATTACTGCTAAGTCATGTGACTCCACTCCGAAATCTTGGAAATTTTCCAAAAAGACATGGAAGATACATCAGCTCATCTTGAAGATTTGCAGCCAAATGTTCCAAGTCTAGCACGAATAGAACCCGACAGGATTTTCTCAACTCTGAGGAATTTGTATATGGATCTGCTTGAAACAATCCTGATAATACTCATGGGTTGGGAAACCGCAATGAGGCTTGGTGGCGAACAACCAACTTTTCAATATTCAACAACTTCATCGAAAACGGTAGAGACAATTCGTCGGCTTGTATTGTTTCCTCTGCACGGAAATTTTTAGCTGAAAAGTTTCTATAGAACCGTAAATAATCTCTGAAAAACATCGCATTTTGTCTGCAAAAATCTGAAAAACTGTGACAAACTCTGAGAATCTCTGGAATCTTCATGAGAAATCTAATAAATTTGATATATTCTGTGTAGACTTTCTTTTGAAGTTTTCTTCATTTTCTTTCCGAACATCTAGGAACAAAATTGAGTTCTGAGAAAATTTTGACATCCTATGAAAACATTCATATTCTATATTCAAATATCATATGTAGAAAAGTGTTTGAAAAATTTCAATTTTCATTGATTAGTAAGGAAAATGTTGACAATTTATTAGAAATTCTTCAAGTCGCAATTCCGTGCCTAATGGCCTGGAAAAAGATTTAAAAAACAACAAAGTTTGAAAACTGATGGACAAATTTCTGACGACCCTGAAAAAATTCTGTACAGAATGTCTCAAATTCATTAGATTTCCAATTGAAATTTTAGATTTTTGCAAAGAAAATGCGATATTCTTCAGAAATTATTCATGGTTTTGCATAAATTCTTCCCACAAAATATTTCCACACAAGTTTTATTGGAAACTTTCAATAGAGACCTATTTTTCGGATGACCTTTATTTTTTCAATTGTTAGGAAATTTATATACATCAGATTTTGAAGTTTTTAAAGACTAGTTCGGATAAATGAAATTATTATTGATGATATGAATTCGAAACAATCGTTCATAGTACTAACTGATGGTGTTCAAAAAATCTGAGGGCAAAAATATTTCAAGTAGTTATTTCGAATTATTCGCTGAAAAACTGAGAGGTCAATGAAAAATGGAAGCAAAGTGACGCTAGGCAAATCGTTCCTAACAATAAAAAAACATCCGTTTCCTGTTTACAGTTTCAATAAAATTTTGAAGTTGAAAGAAAAAATCATGTACTTTAGTATTATTTCTATTAAAAATATAAAATAAAGACGCACTATAATGCTTAAAAAGATCAACAAATCCATCAGATATCCTGTGGTGACTGTATGCAATAACGTCTTAAACAACAAAAAAAACTTTTTTCTATTTCAAGATTAATATGGTTGAGCATCATCAACTGGATAAATTCATCATAACTAAATCTTTTAAAAAATGTTGGTTAAGACGTGATTGCGTGAAGCCATTTTATATTTATATAACGTATTCATAAGAGAATTTGTTTCAGACTCAAAACTGTATGAACAATTTTTTGAAAGATCCACACACTATAGACTTGGAAAATAGGCTATTAAGTTCTCGGACCCTGTGGAAGCAATTTATAAACCACAAATTCAAAATCTCCAAATTGATTATTAGAACTTTATTTGGCGGCAAGCCAAATCGTAGAACAGTGGCGAAGTGGGTAGGCATGTGAAATACCTACAAACATTTTATAGGAAAACGGGTAAGTACACAGAAGATCCTAGCATAATATTGAGTGCCGCAGTAGTTTTTTTTTTCGTTGCACAAAACAGGAATCCAAAATAATCCTGGTTACTATGTTGCTGAAGTTCGAATCGTTTACAGAAACGAAATGAAAATTCTAACTCACAAAATCTAATGAATCATAGTTATTTTTCTTCTCGAATCAACTCCTTAAAATCGAAAATATTGTTTAGAGAATATACCACAAGACTTTGGATCCTCAGCAAATGAGTATTTCGTTATTCGATGACCAATTCGTTTCAATAAACGATTCAAATTTCAGGAACATCTGGTTACTGTAATAAATACGAATCAGTCGTGTCTCCATAGTGCAGTCATTTTTTTTACATGACTGTAGTGTGAAGACAAGACTGATTCGTATTTACGACAGTAACCAGGATTGTAGGGTGCTTCAGAAAACACTTTTTTCAAACTAATCGCCTCACCCCCTATCAGTAATCCGATAGGACACACATTGAGGCATGATAGTTTGTCGAAATCAATATTGGAAGGAAAAATGCATGGCAAAACTTGCAAAGGTAGACCTAGATTAAGTTACATGAAGCAAATTATACAAGATAAGGGTTGTCGTAGATATGTAGAAATTAAGTGTTTAGCGGATAATAGACAGAGTTGGAGGATTTCATCAAAACAGTCATAAGACTGATTACTCCATGACGATGATGCCTCACCCCCATAAAGGTCCTTTTAGCATGAAACGAAACCCCCAAAAAGCCAGATCCAATACGATGAAGTTTAGAGGTCCCTCATCCACGTTGGAGTTCCAATTTTCATGCTTCATATGTAATACTTTATCTAGAACTCAGTGAATTGGTAAAAATTATGTAATCATGAAATTTGATGATTTTTGTTTTCTTTCAATATTTCATCATATACATTTTTTAAAATGCAAGTTGGGACACACGGTTGTTTTCTTTACGATAGTGGCTGAACGCAAATTTCCATAATTTCGACAATTGAACTTTCTGCGTGGGGGTATGGGTCTTACAAAAGACCTAAAACGTCAGTTTTGGGCTCCAATACGTTCTCTCCCAAGGATTGAAAAATGGGCCAGTATGATGCGGCTATATAAGGTCGAGCTGGTGGCAGAGGTAAACACTTGTACCTTATATTAAATAATAAACAGAGTTGAAGATGTCAACTTTATGCGATCGCATAATTTTTCAAAGGTAGTGAGAAGAAGGAATTATTAATATTTGATTTTCATCATCGTCATCATGAAGTAATCAGTCTTATGACTGGTTTGATGAAATCCTCCAACCCTGTATGTTATTCGCTCATCCCTTATCTTGTGTATTTTGCTTCATGTAACTTGATCAAGGTCTACTTTGACATTTTTACCATTCATTTTTCCTTCTAATATTGTTTTCAATAAACTATCATGCCTCAAAAAAAAGAACCTCACGCTATTTCGAAAATGTGAACGTCAAAATCGCAACTGCTAAGAATTATCATTTCCTAGTAGGACAAATTATTGAAAATCAAATGAATGCGATCCAAATATCATTTCAGTTTTGAATAATTCATCAGAAAAGATTCGGCTGAACGATGTTCAAACGATCTTACAAAATGGACGAAACACAAGGGAAAAGATAAATATCCAACATGGCGGAATAATAACCATGCTGGATGAAATACTTTATATGCATCGTGTGTTGCAAGTGCACAACATATTTCAGATTCTTCATAAATTTCTGATAGATTGGTTTCATAAAAATTCAATATTCACGTTTTCAACGCGACAAGAGAAAAAAGATGAACGATCGAGTAAAAAGAAAGAGAGAAGAGAAATTCATGTTCATACAAAAGAAAAGACCAAGTCCTCGATACTTGGAGATCCCGAAATGATCCCCATAGCAAAAAATATTCGATACAGAAATAATTTCCTTCCTCTCCTATTCTCTTACGTTCTCACTTTCATGGAATTTTTAGCGTGGCTTGTGATACGCCGGTCAACAGTTCATCGAAGAAATACAGGATTTTTCTGGTAACTATCGATCTCATGGTCAAACGAATAATGCCATCAAAAAACTACTAATGCAACAATTTGTCAATGTATTAATAAATATCAAATGACGTAGTTCAACTTACTCCACGCATTCCAAAACGTTAGCGTTTATAAAAATTCAAACTTTCTTTTGTAAGAAACCATTTAACAGAGCCCGTACCAACAGAATCTGAAAAATATTTAATTCTTATCACTCTCGTATAAAATTTACACTGGATACTCGATTATTACAGTCGTTATAAATGATGAAGAATAATTGATTTCAAATTTGAATACCTCTCAAACGACGAACTGAAATTTCAACCACACAGAATTGAAGACCAAGCAGCACTCATCACTGTGTCGGTTACTGTCGAATCTTCTTGCTGGATACCACGCGACGTAGTAGCGTCCCTTTGATATTCCCCCCCTTCCCTTGCCGTTATTTAATTCCTGGTAGAATTTTCTGCCGCCTTTTTTCTTTCAACCTGCGAAATCATACATCGTTTGAAAATTTATTGTAACAATTATTTTTTCTATAAGAAAAACATGGAATATTGTTTATTTAATGTTGATAAAATACTGATTGACTCACTGAAGATACCATTTTTTCCACTATAACAAGAAATCAGGGCCCGATTTAGTGCAGGAATTCAACAACGTACGATTTGATTGGTGGTGTCTGTTCGTGTGACGTCATCTCATGTTGTTTATGACACGTGGGTTTTTGCAGAAAAAACAATATGGATTTTTCATTTCAACTTAAATATGGAATATACGTAATTGAATTTATCGTGAAATTTCTAAAGAAGCATTGTTTCCTGATGAAATAAATAAATACATAAACTTGGAATACCAAATTAAAATTATATTGTGTGAAAATTCGTTTCAAAAACGTTTCCTATAGTCTCATCAAAGATGGCGGTGTTGTCGTTCTATCAGGGCCGTTCCATAGATGAATAGGAACTTAGAACCACAAAAATGAACATTTCAATTTACATAAAATGAGACACTTTTCCTCAATAAATTACATATTTACATCTATTGACCGATGTCATGGAGAAAAATTTATATATAATAAAATATTTCAACACATATTGAATGCGATTGTGAATGAAAAAAAATCAATCCAATCCAGGAAGCCCTGAACTCTGAACGTACCCCAATGGAACATGCCACAACAACAATTTTAGAACACAACTCACAATATTTGATGAATTGTCATCAGTACTTTCCAACACTTTCCAAAGTGGCACGTAGTACAACTAATCTCTAACCTCTTTCTGTCATTTTTCAATATTTTCTTGACGTTACAATGTAAATTTCTTTTTCCTCGTAAAATCACCCTCAATAATATAAACTATTAGTTTTAACATTTCACATCATGAATCTTAGTAAAACTGAGAAATTATTAGCTGCCAGAAAAAGGGTAAATTCGTTTTTCTATTATTTTACTTTTGCATGTATATATATATATATATATATATATATGTGTGTGTGTGTGAACAATTGTTTTTTACCCGCTGCGATGAAGCTAATAAAATTCTTCCATTTAATTACAAGAAACGTTCTTTGAATTTCTAGTTGAAGGAATTCCAGCTCCACAAAAAGCAACAACCCCAAGAAAATCAAGTTTCGCAGCAAAATATCGAAGGGGAAACAACATGTCTTGTAAGGAACAACCAACCCACTGTGAATTTATATTTTTTATAAACTTTTCATTTATATTTTTTTTTCATTTCATTGTTCTAGTCCGAAAAAGCAGAGTCTGTAGAATGCATTCGTCATGAAAACATAAATGACGATTGTGTAGATATATCTAAAAACAATCATGTAACCGGTGCAATATTTGAAGAAACAAGTAACTCCAAAAAAGAGATAGGTGGTAATGTAATAGATAATGTTGATAACAGTGTAAATTATAATCTCAATCGGGATGAAAGGGCACTCACTTTTCTAAGTCCTGAAACATCCGCCGTTCAAAAGGAGAACCTCTTACAGATGGTTTCTGCAGTTTCCAATGTGCTGACGGACAACGAAGAATGTAATGTCTCTAATACATTAGATTCAGATTTAGAATATCGTAATCAATTTTTAGCTTCTTGTTTAGAAGAACAAAAACAACTTGTCAATCAGTTACATGTTCGAGTCAGTGAATATGTAAGTACTTCCTATGTAAAAATACATGCTATATGAATATTCAAATAAATGAACAAATGAATTAAAATCAGCACAGCAGAGTATCGGAATTGGAAGCCATACTAGTGACTAAAGAGGCAGAGTTTGAAGCAAGACTCGTAAGAGAGATCAGCCCTTTGAAGGAACAATTGCAAATTCACGCTCAAACTACGGGTATTCTCATCGCGGAAAAAGCTGAACTCACTGCTAGTTTGAATCAATGTCAAATGACTGTGAAACAAAAATCAGGCAAATATTCTAATTTTCTATTCGCTTTGCTATTATTTTAAAACATTCATCAATTCGTATTATAAATGAATTTTTGTATTATGCTTTACAGAAGAGTTGGAAGAATTGCTAGGTAAATTCAAAACTTCTCAGTTACGCGTGAACGAGCTGGAAAAAGAGTTATCTTCCATCAAAAACAATACCGAGGATACCAGAAAAACGTTCCATCAAATACAATCCGAATACATAAACTTGGAAGAAAAATTTAACGAACTTAGGTATTATTATAAAGATAAATGAGATTGAGTAAGAGAAAGAAAAGTGACTGATTCTAAGAAATATTTGATAATTTTTTCTGATTTAGGAAAGTGAAGGAAGATTTGGATTTGGAGACATCGGAGTTGAAACAAAAATTGAATTTGAAAAATACCGAATTGATAAATTTACAACAAGAATTGCAAGAAAAATCTGCTCTATTGTCTTTGAATGAATTGAAATTGAAACAGGTATATTTTCAAAGAAATGGAAATCAAATGTGAGATTATTAATTGTAACTTTTGTTAGATTACAAACTCGTCGCAAGAGTTGCCAACATTGGAAGGACAGCATCATACGGTAGCCATGCTGGAACAGCAATTGAATCAAACTAGAGATACGCTCAAGGCTATGAACGATGAGAAAGAGGAGGCCAGTAAACAGTATCAAAATTATGTTCGACAGTTGGATATACAAATTTCGAAACTCCAACAAGAGGTAAAGAAGTTGGTAAAGGACTTATCTAGTTCTTTTGTCGTTATCATGAACTTTTCATCTTTCAGCTGGAAAAGCGAGAGAAAATGGTTCATGAATTTGAATCCAGAGAGCAGAGTTATGTTCAAAGATTATCCGATCTTGAGCAGAAATTGCAAAGTGAGAGAGATAAAGTTGAAAATCTAATACCTTTGCAAAATCATAAAGAAGAGATTGATTCTTTGAACAAAACCATTCATGAATTGAATTTGGAACAGGAGAGACTTCATATTATGCTCAGTGAGAAGGTATTAGCCAAAGAGACTGAGTTGGATGTTTAGCGTGATTCGGGATATAGAAAAACTTTATGATAAAACGTTTTCACAGTAATATTCTTCAAGTTTGAATCGTTTATAGAAACGAAACGAAGATTCAAACTCATGAAATTTGATAAATCGAAACAACTGCAACCGGAAACATTATTTTTCAAATATGCTGCAAGATTTCCTATCTTTGACAGCTAAATATTGTGTCATTTGATTATTCAATCGTTTCGATAAAAGATTCAAACTTCAGCAGCATTTCACAGTAGTGTAAGTTTCGCTTCAACATAAGCGGACAGTCTATAATCACTATGAAATTTTTTTCTATCCTGAGACGCGACAAAAATCCAGCTATTATATTTTTTACTTCATAAAAATAAAAATTGAATATTGTCGTGTTTATATAGGAAACCGATTTAGAATCTGCTAAAAAAGAATTATCGGAGTTACAAGAGTTCAACGAGCAGAACGTTGAAGCAGCGAAATTAGCGAAAGCCCTCGAAGGTGAACAGATTGGAGCATCCAGAGCGGTGTCACAAAACCAACAATTGAAACAGCAACTAAACGAAATGCACGATGCTTTTGTTCTCTTGGTAAGTATTTTAAAGAAAAGCATCTTTTCGTTCTGATGATTCTTTGCATCATGGAACGCCACGAATAATTTTCCAGAGCAACACGAAACTCGATTTGACGGAACAACTTCAAGCGGAACGTCACATAGGAAGAAAATTGAACATACATTTGAATAAAATCGAAGCGGAAATGGATCGGTTGAAGGAGCAATTGAAAGAAAAGGAAGCAGCTTTGATGGAATTGGAAAAAGAGAAATTACAAAATGCTCAAATAACTGATCAGATGCAACATTATCAAGCTCAGTCGCATCACGCGCATACCCTTCAAGAGGAACTTCAACTTGCCTTGGTATGATCAGATTTGAGATTTTTCAAAATCACAAGTATTTATATGTTCAGATAATTATTTTTCTTTTTCTTCGTCACTCTAGATCACCATAGAAAATTTGAAAAGGGAAAACAAAGAGCTGTCTGAAGTTAAAATACCGATAAAAAACACCCAAGAGTCAATCAATGGAGATACTTCGGAACAAACAATCAAAGAAAACGGACAATGTTTGAACGATATAGCGATTCAAACGGAAACAGGAACAGTTGTTGCTAGTGCCGCTGATTCCAATGTTTTGGAACCCATGAAAAAATTGGAAGAACGATTTAAAGAAACTATGGAAAAAGTTGCCGAGTTGACGGATGAAAAACAGAGATTGGAACACCTTGTTTTACAACTTCAATCTGAAACTGAAACGATAGGTGAGATCGAAATTCGAGGTTGTATAAAATCTCGTATGGAAATATTTCTGCGAAATCGTGAAAAATATAACATTTTCTCTGCAAAAGTATGAAATTCTGTACAGATTTTTTCAACTTTTTTTCAGAACAAAAAAAGTTCTGACGAAATTTCAATAAGTTTTTGATGTTTTTGTTTTGTCAAAAAATTACAAAAATCTATTATAGTTTCATTAGAATTTCTTTGGAACGCAATTTCATCCCTATTGGTTTGAGAAAAATCAAAACCTTCTTATGAAGTTTGAAAAAAGGCTGTTCAGAATTTTTCGAATTTATTAAACGTTTTATCAAAATTTGATAGATTTAATCCGCATTTTATAAATTGATAATAAAAATAATTCATTTTTCATTAGGAGAATATATAACATTGTATCAAAAGCAACGATCTATATTACAAGAGAGAGCGAAAGAAAAGGAACAAACGTTTCAACAACTCTTGGAACAACGCAATCATCAGCAAGAACAATTGCACAAATTGAAAGTTCTAGTGGCCGACTTGATAAAAAAGAAATCCCATATGTTGAATGAAATTTCTCATAACACAGATTATAAAGATGTCAATCACGAAGGTACAAACATAAACCATTATTTTTTTTTTCTTATCTGCCATATGCTGTATCACTATTTAGTGGATTTGAAATTTCCTCAACTTTGTTTCCAGATCAATTGCCACATGAACATCAAGTAAACGAGGAAAGTACTTTATCTCCAACGATAGAAGTGAAAAATCCAACTACTTCTCAAATTCTTGATCTTTTAGCGGAAATCAAAGATTGCAAGGACACTTCGATCATAGAACCAAATTTCCATCCTTGTCCATGGTGCTCTGGGAAATTGATTACAGTTTAGCCATATCACAGGGCAAAAAATTTCATATTTGTACCTTTGTAATAACCGTAGTGCTTATGATAAAAAAAAGCTCGTGATATAGAAGGAAAAGCGTACCAATTGTATATATATGTATACATATAAGAAAAACAAAAATTTTACCTAAACACATTTTATATAAATTATATTTGCAAAGCCAGTGAAATTAGAAAAACAAACGAATGGTAAAGAGAATATCTATCGTTAAGATATGAAGTATTTAATATATTATATATGTATATATGTACTGGAATATTAAATTTGTTCTACATCAGTCGAATGTAAACAATAAAAAATATTTTAATAAACGAATTGATTTTTTTCAATGTCATTTTCCCGCAGCCAAGATAAAAGCATTCAAGACTTCTCTCATAAATTATACAATCTACATAAAATTAATATAGATAGATTTCAAGTCATTTTGTTTTTTCAACTAGAGATGGATGAGACCTAAGTTTGTGTGGGAACATCAAGTTTGACTGAGAACTTCATTATTTGGAGTTGACAATTGTTATATATAACAAAATCTAACATAGCACTGACAGCATTTCGAGGCTCTCAAGTAAGAACTAGAAACTTTTATCGCTAAAATATGCATACCAGCATGTATGTAAAAAATGAGAATTGAAATTTTTCTTACAAATTTCACTTTTATTCATATCATCTTACATTATCTGTACCACAGTTATATAGACACGAATCACGCTTTCAAAGCATATTTTCGTGGAGGAAAGACAGACCTCTTACGAATTTCTTTTCTGGTTTTCTGGCTCTTCTGGTACGGTGTCAACATTCTTCTGATAGCTCTGGTTTTCTTAGGTCTTAAATCCAAAGGCTTGTATTTCTTATTCTTATAGAATTTTCTTAAATTCTCTTTCTGTTTTTGATGGATGATGATATAAACTCGTGCAATGGCTTTTCTAACCACTCGTCTAGGATTGAAAAAAAGAAGAAAAATTCATAAAAATGGATACGGACAAATGATGACTGTGAACAGAAAAGGGACATACATTTTCGAGAGTTTCGAAGCTGCTCCTCCTGTCACTTTGGCCACACGAAGACTCGTCAGCTCTGTTTTCAACTCATTGAGTTGTTTGGTTAGTTCTTTCTTATCCTTGGTCCTCAATTCCGAACACTTGACCTTGCCCTGAAAATTTTTATAAAATAATACGCGGAATTATTAAGCTGATCAGATGTAGTTGAAAATTATGATACACAAAAGGAAATTGAAGGAAGATTGAAAATATGGATTTGAGGTTATACAAAACATTTGAGAAAAATAAAGCCTTAAAAATAATAATATTGCTCATTTAAGTTGACGTGATTAAAGAATTTGATAGTCTCTTTGGATATTGAAAGTGTGGGATGTTGGAGATATATACGGATTATTATTTCTAATATTTACCAACCATTTTGATATAATTTGACGTGCTCTCTCGGTAAGAACACAAAAAAGAGCACGTTGTTTGGTATCACACAGGGATGCGTTTTTCTGTCAGCGTGTCAGACGGACGCGTTCGTTAAGGTCTCCCCTGGCCGATTATTTCCCCAGAAAGATACTAGATCGTTTCAATCGTTTTGAATCATTAATATTCAATTGATTACAATAATCTTTAGATCGAAAAATTCAGAATCAATCAGGGAAGCCGGCTCTGGGCTCAAAATGATCGTATACGGGTTATATGTGTCATGATATGAAAAAACTGTATGGAGGTTTTTAATTGGCTAATAACGAATCTTCGATGTAATTGATTATAATGATTTAGCAGAGATGAACAGCAGAGATTTCTAACCCAATGTTAAAATCATGGTCCGTATCACGTTTTTTTCTTTTGAGGAAAAATATATGATTGGTTGAATTCTTCTTCTAAGCCAACCAGCATGGAGAGATAAACGGAAAACGTGATACTGCCAATCAGAAACTGGACTATGGTTTTCATATCTCGTTAGCAATCTCTTCAACTCATCTCTGGATTTACCCAGATAACACACGAAGAATTCTTTTTCAAGAGCAAGAGTAGAACTCTTCAAGAACTCTTTTCGGACGGTAGTATGCGAGAAGCCCGACTGGTAATAAGCCCGAGTGGCACTTAAGCCCGACCGGCGTTAGCCCGACTGCATTCAACCCGAACGACTTTAAAACCAAATGACAGTTGACCCGACTAATTATAAAAATATAATTGGATAAAATGGAAAATTAGGTAGACCGCGATTATCCCGAAAGCGTGTTGGCCCGAAACTTGGTTGACCCGAAAGTCGAAATCCCGAATAAGAGTGATACCGAAAGATAACTATATCTGCTTTTGATATATGTATTTTGAAGAGAGAAGGGAAATATGTTGGGGGCGTCTTATTCTTTCTTGCTCATGCGATAAACTATACCAGTCTGACCGCTTAAATCTAGGGAGCACGCATTCCAGTATGTATAGAGTTCAATGGGTCGCACTAACCAAATCTTATCTGACAAATTATGCAAAAATTAAGCAATGTAATTAAAATATCGCTCTGTACAGACCATCTTGATTGATTGAAGAAGGTCTGTACAGAGCGATATTTCGATTACATTGCTTAATTTTTGCATAATTTGTCAGAAGAGATTTGGCTAGTGCCACGTCGCTGGTATCCCTTTAATGCAGGAGGATACCCAGTGAGCTCAATACATACTGGAGTGAGCACGTCAATGGAAACCAGAGCAGCCAGATGGGCATAGTGGTCACAGATCCGTAACGCCGACGTTCACTCATACAGACCTAACTGGACCCACCGGTACATACATATGAACATGTAATACGTACATGTCCTCAGATGTATATACTGGATGCTTCCGATTGCGAGAGCTCTTGGCCCCAGGGGCCATGATTCAGCCAATGGGAATCTAGTATTCTAGCCCTAGGGGCTAGCCCCTGCCTGCAATCGGAAGCATCCACTGTTACGTTCGTGTGAGTAAGGTCGGCGTTTCAGATCTGTGACCACTGTATGGGCATTGCCGTTGAGGGGAATAGTACCTACTCACACCTCAACACGAAATCTATGCACGGATGTAACTGATACTCAAATAGCAATAGTTCCAAAAAAAAATTTGTATGGCTGGGCTCACTCCAGTACAAGCCCCTGCGACTCGCGCATTTTTCAATACTCCTCGTTTCCACATAATGTCCATCAAAATCCAGGTGAAGAACGATCGAGTGGTCCGAAACAATTGATAAACATCACCAAAAAGTTTCATTTCGCAAATTTTCAAGACAAACTGGTGTTGTGATTTTTGTAAATTTTCGTATTTATGGGTCGATGGTTTATTTTCTTCCATTCCGCGAATTATTTCGACGAGATCCAACAGTCTACGTCCAATCAAATACTTTTTTTGATTGGAATGACCAATATATTCCAGTTTCGGAGCTCTTGTACCTTTTGTTTCTGGCAACACAGGTCGGAGGAGAGATGCCAGAAATTTCAACTTTCGTCATTTTTTCCTATACAGATGGGGCAAAACTTGGTTTTTGGCATCACTGGTCAGAGGGCTTTGCTCCGATGTGTATGGAGAGTTGATTGAGAATGAGCACAGATAAGTTGGAGGATTGCTAACGATATATGAGAACCCTGGTTCAGTTTCTGATTGGTGGTACAAAGATCTCTCTTTTCTTCCAATGGTGTTGCGCACGACAGTCGCTAGCATGAGTACCCGGGGTTACTGACCTTACCTATTTTACACAACCAGCGTTGCCAGTATTCCCTAGAAAAATCTTCAGCATCTGATGATTGGTCATTTCTTGTCAAACCGGCCAATCATATGCTCAATTTGGAAAGAAGTGACCAATGACGAAAAATCTGAAGATTTTTCTAGGGAATACTGGCATCACTGTACACAACACCACACGACACGGAATCAGGCCCATGGACTGTGTGCCAATATACCGCCCACATAAATTCTGTAATCGAATCCAAAGGCGCTTCTACACGACGTGCAGTTGCGACAGCGGTACTCTGATGCGCGTCGCAGAATACCACTGCGCAGATTGTTGATTTGTTCAATATCTTGCGCAATGGTATTCTGCGGCGCGCATCGAAGTACCGCTGCCGCAAACGCACGTTATGTAAGAGCACCTTAAGCTGAAATTACATGCGTGCGTTTGTCGCATGCGATATCATTAGATGAAAAGGGAAGTCCTAGGGAAAAACAGATTGCCTCTTCTTTCATCTAATGATGTCGCATGCGAAAAACGCACACATGTAATAGAAGCTTTAGGCTACCGTCCCATGCAATGAAAATCCACAGCGGAACGAAACGTGCGGAATGAGCGGCACCAATCAAAGCCATTCCGCTGTTTTCTCTTCCCTACTATCCCAGGAACGGAAAAAGTAGCGCAAAGGCGGATCGCAGTACCAATAGATCTTTAGAATTTTCAGTGACTGTTGGATGAAACCAGATAGAACTAGGCATACTTGAAAAGTATCGGTACCGCGATCCGCTACTTTTTCCGTTCATAGGACGATAGAGAAGACAAAACAGCAGAATGACTTTGATTGGTGCCGCTCATTCCGCACGTTCCGTTCAGTGGTCACAAATCCGAAACGTTGACCCTCACTCATACGGACACAACGGTACATACATGTGAACGTGTGATACGTACGTGCCTTACATGTATACACTGCTACGTCTGTATATGAGCAGAGATGAGTTGAAGAGATTGCTAACGAGATATGAGATATACCATAATCCAGTTGATGATTGGCAGTATCACGTTTTCCGTTTATCTCTTCATGCTGGTTGGCTTAGAAGAAAAATTCAACCAATCGTGTATTTTTCTTCAAAAGAAAAAAACGTGATACGGACCATGATTTTAACATTGCGTTAGCAATCTCTGCTATTCATTTCTGGTATGAGTACAGTCGGCGTTTCAGGTCCGTGACCACTGGTTCCATTCCGCTGTTGATTTTCATTGCATAGGATGGCAGCCTTAAATAAATTGATTGCATTGAACTCGGAATTAGCGGTGTCACATAGAACGCGCAGAGACAACGTTAATTGGTTCGTTCTTTTGAAGACTACAACATGAATGGTTGGCTCCACATGAAGTGCCCAATCAGCGGAAACACCGCATTCTTTCTGACCGCAGTGCTCGGAATAATTATCGAACGCACCTATAGAGTTCAATGTTGTATACATTCTACATCCATGTTCTGCTTTGATTGTCAAAAATATGCAAAAATATGAGAAACTAGAAAAAATAGGAGAAGGTTAGTGTATAAGCATACATATATGCTTGATCTATTTGAGATTTTTATATTCAACACTCTCAATTGAATTTGTAGTCTAAAGGAAACCTTTATATTTTATTATGCCGTTGTAGATTAACGACATAACCAAACTTTTTTTTCTGTCAGGTACATACGGCACTGTGTTTAAAGCCAAAAATCGTGAAACTCATGAAATTGTTGCACTCAAACGAGTGCGATTGGATGATGACGACGAAGTACGTATCAAGAACCTAATTCTGAAACCAGCAAATAATTGATATAATTCTCAAATATCAATGATCTATTGAGCATTTGAATTGATTCTCAACTCGATTGAAAGCTATACACTGTAAAAAATCAAAACCGAGATTTTCCGTTCCTAATTGTAAATCTAATTTGAAAAAATTTGTAATATTCTGAATGTAGGCAACATATAAAGACCAAGTTCGATTTTCACAAAAATTTTGTAAATACACTACTCTCAATGTTGGCATATTACAGTCAGGGTCGGCACGTAATATACTTCCAAGTACTTTACATAGTTTACGACACGTAAGAAACCGAGTATCTTACGCATAGAACCAAATCCTCGCCTTTGGAGGAGCAGGAGGTTTCAAGTATTTTACATACATTACGTGTCAGAAACCAAGTATGATACGTAAGAAATTGAAAAATCACGTAATAAACCCAACCCTGATCTCAGTACATTTGTAAACTTATCATAAAATTGGTCAAAACTTCACTTTCAAAGTAGATAATAAAGTTCGCTACATTGAAAGTGACGTATTTATAGACAGTTGTAAAATTACAAATTTTTGATAAAATTACTACACTGAATCAAGGGAATTCACATTTGTTTCTCGATGAATTTTACATTCATAGTAGTGAATTCACATTCATATTAATGGAAACACGTCACTTTGAGAGCAGGTAATATTCGTTACCACTTCGAAAGTGGTAAATTTCAAAAAACATTTTGTACAGTGTAGTCAATGTTTCTAATGTTGAAGAGAAAACAATAAATAAAATTCAATTAATACTCACATATAGTTAGCAGCTAGTTCCAGCTCTGAACATTCAAGCTTTATTTTGTCACCTTGCTCTTTCGTGCTACAACCATAGAGATATAAGAATAAAGAAGAGGTATCAAGAAGAACGAAAATCAAAATAAATGCAGAGACAATTCGGCAAGTGAAAGAATTTAAATATATAGGAATCATAATTACAGAAAACGATAGAAGCGGAAGAGATATAAGAGCAAGAATAGCACAAGGGAAACAGACTTTCTACCAAAAGAAACAGTTACTATGCTCAAAGAATATTAGCTTAGCGGTAAGGAAGAAATTCTTGAAGAGGTCGTTTGGAGGATAGCATTACATGGTTGTGAAACTTGGACAATTGGAAAAACGGACCAACAAACACTTGAAGCTGTTGAAATGTGGTGTTTTAGTAGGATGATTTGAATGAAGTGGATAGAGAAAGTAAAAAATGAAGAAGTACTTGAGAAGGTAAATGAAAAAAGAAGTCTTTTGAAACATGTCGTTAAAAGAAGAAGTAATTTGATAGGACACACACTAAGGCATGATAATTTGTTGAAAACAATATTAGAAGGAAAAATGAATGGTAAAACTCGCAAAGGTAGACCTAGATTAAGTTATATGAAGCAAATTATACAAGATAAGGGTTATCGTAGATATGTAGAAATCAAGTGTTTAGCGGATAATAGATAGGGTTGGAAGATTTCATCGAACCAGTCATAAGACTGATTACTTCATAATGATGGTGATGATGAAGAAAAGGTATCATGGAAAGTCTATACATAGAAATTCAATGTCCAAAAAAAAGAGAGCGATATCCAAGTTCTAAAACCTGCCCAAGAATTATTGTGGGACTTGAGTACATATCTTCCTTTTGTTTTTATCAGTATTCCAAGTTTTCGGTTCTTCTCTCTATTCTTATATCTCTATGGTTATAATCAACCAATTCAAAATTTCAGCAAAAGTATGTAATTTTAATGTTCCAAGAGATACCAGCGTGATGACACTAATCAAATATCTTTTGACAACAATATAATTGAAATATCACTCTGTACAGACCATTATTATTGATCGAAGAAGATCTGTAGAGCAACATTTCGAATATACTGCTTCATTTTCAGATAGTTTGTTGGAAAAGATTTGCCTAATGCACCGGTATCTCCTTTAATCGACAGGACATCAAAATCAAATACCAAAGGTGATACCAGCAACCCCTGAAGATGCAATCAGAATCATTGATTAGAAAATGACACAAACAAGACTATTCTGACAAATTATTCAAAAATGAAGCAATAATTTGTCAAAAAAGATTTGACTTGAGTTGCATTGTCAGGGATCGCTGATATCCTCTTAAAGCACCAACATCGTTTAACAATAAAATTGAATCATCAGTACAGAATGATAATTATACTTTGATTACTTTACAGGGATACCAGTAAGGAATTAAGTTAATTATTCAAGTATTTTGATTGACAATTATTGATAAAAAATAGAAGTGAGGTTCCAATAACGATCGTCTGTTGCAGGGTGTTCCTTCATCAGCGCTTAGGGAAATTTGTCTATTGAAGGAATTAAAACACAAAAACATTGTTCGCTTATACGACGTTTTGCACAGCGATAAGAAACTCACCCTCGTTTTTGAACATTGTGATCAAGACCTCAAAAAATATTTCGACAGTTTGAATGGAGAAATCGATCTAGACGTAGTTAAATCTTTTCTGTAAGAACACCTTGTCAATCAAATATCTTCAGAAATCGTTATTCCCGTTGAGACCGATGTCAAACAAATTATATTATCATTTGCAGATATCAATTATTACGAGGATTGGCGTTTTGTCATAGTCGAAATGTATTGCACAGAGACTTGAAGCCTCAAAATTTACTCATCAACAAGGTGTGTGTTCGATTAAATTCGTGAGCAAGTTGTGATTTTGACAGAAAAATAATATTGATTTTTTCCTTCAAGAATGGGGAACTAAAATTAGCTGATTTTGGATTAGCCAGAGCATTTGGTATTCCTGTAAAATGTTATTCCGCTGAAGTTGTAACGTTATGGTATCGACCACCGGATGTTCTTTTTGGAGCAAAACTGTATACAACTTCTATCGATATGTGGAGCGCTGGATGTATATTTGCTGGTACATGAATATTAAACTAATATGTAAAAGATTGTTATTCTTTTTCTGGTCTTGAACATATGTTCTGTTATAGAATTAGCGAATGCCGGCAGACCACTGTTTCCTGGATCTGACGTAGATGATCAATTGAAAAGAATATTCAAAATGTTAGGTACACCTACCGAAGAAACATGGCCGGATTTAACTACCCTTCCAGATTATAAACCTTTTCCTCAATACCACCCAACGCAAGGATTAGCTCAAGTTACTCTTAAACTGACATCCAGAGGCAAAGATTTGCTACAGGTAATGAATCCGTTTGAGAACTGCAGTAATATTACTTGACTACGCTATTTTTTTTCTTTCGCGCGCAGTTCACTTTTCAAGCAACCTCATTTACTTTCAGAGATTATTGGTTTGTAATCCAGCTCACAGATTGTCGGCGGAAGAAGCTATGCAACATCCATATTTTAATGATTTAAATCCATCTATAAAAAACGATCGATGCCAATAAAAAGTTTTGCATTCATTGAATATACTTAAGATGTCGTGTCTCTCAGTATTCGACGATGTGGTGACTTAACTGTAACTAAAATTATATCTTTTGTTAATATGTTTTATGAATTGAAGTATTTATTAATGCAGTGAAAAAACATAAATTATTGAAAAAGAAAAATATTATAGGTTTGACGGTCATTCAAATCTGATGATTTCTCAATTGATTTTTAAGCATTATTAAAATCAATATATCCAACGATAACACGAGAACTTGCCTTTTATATATATTCTCTTTTTCAATTTGTCTGCTGTAAGCTGTGAAACAGGTTTTAATAGAATCATATGAGATTTATTTTTAATAATTTATGAATCGTGATAAATTTCATGAACATTTTTAAGAAACATCAATCGAATGTATGTATAATGTGTCAATTGCAAAGTGGAGTCTCATTTTATACATAAATACAATATCAAATAAGAAATAAAAAAACACAATTGATATCCAAGATGATCAGTACAATAATGATTTCATCATTAATCTCTATACAAGTGTAATATTTGTTGATAGAGTTTCATTTTTGGTTTCGATAAAAATTCAAAAACAAATGTATTGTAAAGAAACTCGTATCTTTAAGGTAGAGTGCCAACTCTGTATTTCATCATTAAGATATTTATAAATGAATTGGAATGAAGAAAATTCTGCAATTTTTTTTTTAATGTAGTCCTTTATGTCTTGTCGATTATTTAAAAAACGAAAAGTTAAATCCATAATTCATAATGCGAAAACAACTTATTGTAACTGCAAATTTTAGTATATATAATGTTTTTATAAGATAAAAATTTCTACTTCGATATAACTATAACAAAAAATGTATATACAAAATAATAAAGTACTCTTAACAGTATTCCTATACACAAAGAGGGTTCATAATTAGGCATGGGATGGATATCTATGTATTTTCTCTAAAACAAAAAAAGAGAGATATTATTGTATAATATCCCATGTCTCGTCATGGACATTCTGTATGTCAAAGTAATACTGTGTACGGGGATATTTCGAATACATTTAAATATTTTTCAATGATCTTATACATAAAAATTGGCTAGCGGTAATATGTTGATATTTTCCAAAGAATCATTGTTTTTATACTACATATAGGGTGACTAGAAGATAATAGAATTGATTGTTTGTTCATATTCTGGGTCCTAGAGATTTTTTATCCACCCTGTATATAAAAACTGCACTTTATGATCCTCAGAAGGATACAGCATTGAACATATCTCGCATGAAACGACAAATCTCAGAACAAATGCTTTCTATTTTTCAAGAAGATTATTCAGTTTTTACCTACTCACTTATTTTGATGCATTAACAGCAAGATAAAAATCAAGAACTCTCATTGTATCTGTTGACAGGGATACAAATTTAAGAGGATATCCCCTCGAACGAGGACTGACAGCATTATTTATACAAGAATATTTTAATATAATCAAAATATCACTGCAGAAATCGTTTTTGATACACTTCATTTACAGAAGCGATATTGTTATTATATCAAAATATATTATATATATTACTGGTGTTTTTTTTAATCGATCGATCGATCGATGGATCAATTAATCAATCAATAACTGAATAAAAAACGAAAATAATTTTACCGTTATTAGTGAATTTACATCGCGTCAAAATGAAATCTATGTGCTTCTTGAAGTTTTTCTCTTTTGTCCTCTCTTCTTTCTTTCCAATATAAAGCCACAATAATGGCAGATATCAAACAACAAGTGCCTGTTAATGCCGCTGCGCTCAAGAGAATCAATTTACTTGGAGTGACGAATAGTTGAACTTTCCATCGAGATGGATCGTCGATCGGGTTTGGTATGACCACCATTTGAGAGTTTGGAATAATCTGTGGCCATTCTCTGTATTTACCTCCAACCTATGAACAAAAAAAAATGATATTAGAATGACAAAGATTGTAATAAATAACCTTGCAATACACACCCCAACTGTTAGAACATCGACGAAATTTGGAGTTCTATCCAATCCAAAAGTGGTGTACGGCAAATTCAAAGAAAAGTACGCGCTTTGAGGTAACTGTGCAGCGATCGCGTTACGTGGACTTCCATCTTGCGTTGTTATTTTATAAGCTATCGAAGGTCCGGGTAAATTCGTACCGTATGTTCTTTTTTTCTTACCCAAAGAACCCGGAGATATGGGATATTTGCTATTGGTAAGCCCCGTGAGAACCATAACTTTGACAAAATTGGCATCGTAATCCAAACTGTTCTTAAACGCCGCCGTGCGATGAATGTTATTGACTTTATCTTTAACTTCTACCAGAATAACATCCAAAATCCCATCCTGATAGAAATCATAAAACACTGCCATGATAGTCTCGTTGCGGAAAGGATTGAGAGCTTGCCATCTGACTTGGAAGGTACGATTGAAGGTTCCACAATTGTTACAGACGACGTTTTGCAACAAAAATGAGTGACGTTGTTTGGTAGTAGGACACTCCAACGTAGCCAACAGATCAACGTATCCATCCATATTGAAATCTCCTCCTCTCAACGTGATTGTATCCGTATCCGGAAAACGCCAAACTACGTTATTGTTGTCACGAAAATTGATCTGAAGATTTTGCCAACCATTGTTGGAGTACATCATAATTGTACAGTTGCTACGTTCTTTATCGAAACACACAGGCAAAAGAAGATTCATCCTTCCAGTGAGTTCTACGTCTAAAAACAGAGTTTGCCCGATCGTACCTTGAATATCTGAATCTTTGGAAATTTTATTAGGCAATTCGATGATGTGATCGAACACGAAACCTTGTTTACTTCCGAGCCAAATTTCAAACGCTCGTGGATTCGTAACAACGAGATCCGGGAAAAAATCTTTATTCAAATCGAGAAAGGCGTTTGAGTGAGGCTGACTTATAGATATCCTTGGCAAGGGTTTTAAAGCTTCTGGAATCTGCATGACTATACTCTCAGGCGTTGTTCTGTTTTTGTTGAAAATCCAAAAGGTTCTTTTGTAATCGGTCATGTTCAATCCAAATAAATCGATTATCATGTCTTGATTATAGTCCAGAGCCAAAGGTTGGCCTTCCAATCCATCAAGGATACTGACGTTTGGGCATTGTAGCTTGTTATTTCCACCCCACAAAATGTATACGCTGGTTCCCTTCTTGGGGTTATCTTTATTGAATGTGGTAACCAAAACATCCATAAAAACATCCCCGTCGAAATCTCCTGGTACTACGCTGGTGATAGGATCTTCGAAAGAACATCTCAGTTCTTTGTTCGGCCTCAGCAGGGGTTCCTGATCGGAAGCTAGAAAAATTTCTACAACTTTTGCATTGTCGCGTAACATGAATACATCCGTTAACTCGTCAGAATTGAAATCTCCAAAGGCAGCTGGCATGCCGTCGAGAACATTCCCAAACACGGCGGATGTTATATCGCTGCATTTTGCGATTGACGCAAATGCGATTAGGAATGAAATGATGTATGCCAAATTCATGGTTATATCATCTGAAATCAAAATTGAACATGAATAAATAAATTTATGTAGTATAAAATAAAAGAGATCTTTTCAGAGTGAATTTTCTTGAATAAAGTGTAGCAATTAGGCATGTTAAAATATGCTTTAGACTTTCAATAAACGATTCAAATTACATCAGAGTATTTGAAGTTTGGAAAATTTGATTCACAAAGAACTATGAAAACTTGCGCATAGTGAAATTAGTTGCATGATTTTTGACACAGTTGTTACAAAAGTGCATCAACTGCTGTCGGAGTTATAAGGTCTTCCAGGGTATACAGGAGCATGAAGATATAAATATAATTAAATTGAACAAAATATGAAGTTTATATTGAAAAGCATAAAACTTATAAATGAAAAATATATATCAAGTTATCAGTGCAAGGTTGACATATAAGTTTAGGAAAGTCAATATCGAAAGTGTATTTATTTATCTTCTCACCAAAGGGAAATTTGATGAGAAATGAAAAAAAAGCTCTTTATAATTGATGATATTTCCTGATTGGGGTAAAATGATTTGGAGGATGACACGATTAAAAATTTTGATGTTGTGATAACAGTATTTTAGTATTTATCTATCTATTCAATATAACCTCAAAATAACTTTTATAGTTACATCAATGAACGAAATGGGAATATTTTTTATATAAAAAACAATATTGAGTAATATTTACCTCTGGGAAGTCAAAAACTTACGAAAATATGGAAAAATTAATTGTTTAAGAGAAACTATGATTCACTTTGTGTTATTTTTTATTTAAATGGACTGTAATGGCGACACAATTTACAGATCCCTTTTCTGTGATGGTTGAGCTCGAAGATCCCGATGTATTTATATCAGGATACGGGATTGAAAAATTCCGTTGGATCTAACAACTTATTCGCAGCATTTCCAGATACGGAATTTTCAGGTTTTCTTATTGGGAGTTTCGCTTGATAGTGTCTTACGATTCGTCGACCACATCGTGACTTGTTATGGGTCCAATGTTTACAACATCTGCACGAGGTTATATTTTCCTTTAAGGTTATCTCAACCCTGATTTCTCACCTGTCTGTTCATTTCTTCATCGTATTTTCTCAAAATGGGCAAGAAAAAAAGGTAATACCATTCAAATCCAATTCTAGTGAAGCAGTCAATCTCCAACACTCTTATTCAAATTTGACTAATCATATAACTTTACAGAGGAACCAAAAAATCTATAGTGAAAGATTTTGAAGACGTTGATCCTAATGTTGTTACCGATTCCGAAGATGATTATACGGAAGCGGAGAAAAAGCTTCTAACCCAAGTTCGTAATAGAGAAGATTCTGACACTTCTGACAGCGACGACCAGGTATACAGTTTAAATTTACCTGATGAAAATGATGCGGAAGAACATGAAGAAGATGATGACGACGAAGGAGATAAAGACTCAATGAAATCTGATATAGAAGGCCTAGAAGATGACGAATTACCAAACGAAAGAGCATGGGGTCAAAAAAAGAGAGCTTATTATTCCACAGATTATGTCGATCCAGACTATGCTACGTTCAATCAAAACGATATTGCCACTGCAGAGTTGGAAGAACAAGAAGCTAGGAGTATTCAAAAAAGATTGATTGAACAAATGGATGATGCAGATTTTGGTTTAGACTTGGTCGAAATGATGGACGAAGACGAAACTCCCGAAGCTCAAGAGGTCGTTAAAATGGATCTTACCAAACTCAGCAAAAGGCAAAAACGGACTTTAATAATGAAAGAAAGTCCCGAATTCATGCCTCTTGTTAATGATTTTAAAGGTAAGACACGAACATTTGAATTTCATCGACAATCCTTATTCGTATCTACATGTATGTTGCAGAACGTATGACGGAAATAAGAGATATTTTATTACCATTCTTGGAACTTTTAAATACTATCGACATTCCAACCTGCCCAACTGTAACTTTCATCAAAACCAAGTATGAACTCGGACTAAATTACTGTGTTAATATTATCTTCTATTTAATGCTCAAAGCTAAAAGATTACCGATAAAGACTCATCCAGTTATGAAACGATTGGCACAGTATCGGCAATTATTAAATAAATTACAGTCTGGTCAAGGAGATTTGCTGGAACAAGTAGTTGAAATACTAAAAGCTGTCAAACAGGGTATGCCTTTATATATTTCTTCGGATGGTTCTCAAGTACAAATGATGGATACGGAAAAGAAGAAAAAAGTGAAAAAGAGTAAAAAACAGAAAGTTTTGGATGAGCAAGGGATGAAGTTTGATGAAGAGTTTAGTGATACGAAATCTGATGTGGAAATAAATGAAACCAAAGAGAATGGCGAAGAAGAGAAAAGATCGATTACCTATCAAATTGCTAAAAATAAAGGTTTAACGCCGTATCGGAAAAAAGAACAACGGAACCCACGAGTCAAACATAGAAATAAATATAGAAAAGCTCAGATTCGTAGAAAAGGAGCGGTATGTTTTAATTTTCATTATTCATTCAAGTATTTATTTCGTTGATTCTAAGTATAAAAGAAAATATTCTTCAATTTTTTTTACAGGTCAGACAAGTTAGAAAAGAACTCACTCGTTACGGTGGCGAGATATCTGGAATCAAAGTGGGTGTTAAGAAGAGTATTAAATTAAAATATTGATGACAATTTTTGTTCTATTTTAAGAGGGCCTCTTTCTTCATCAACAAAACAATTGAATTTGAAAATTTACTACTTGCTAAGTTCGAGTTGATTCAACACATAATTTTCCCCAGCGTGGGTCACTGGGTGATGCATCGTCACCAAAACGATTAAGGGCATTTACCACCTCCCTAGGAAGTTACTAGATTCCAAACTCCCTCTTCCTAGTAACTTCAGCAAAGTTACAGGATTCCAAATCTCCTCGCCCCCAGTTTTCATCAAGACAAATAAATTACATTAGTAACTCTGCTTCCCTTTATATCCCAGAAAAGTACACCTCCTAATCATATTTAATGACTAGAAAATGAAATTTATACAATTAACAGATCATCAAGAGGATACTAGCATCAGGACACAGCTGAATTATTTTTCATAACACTCGCGTAGAAAATGCCACTTCCCATGTCTGTAGAGCGGGAGAAAAGTACGTTTTCCCTCCCTAGAGAGGGAAAGGAAGCAACTTTTATATCTCGATTCTAAGGACAGAAAGATAGATGAATTGATCATTCATTTGTGATACATGGCCAAGCATCGTATAATACAAATTAGGGAGAGAATATAGATAAATTCAATATTCTGCTGTGAGTAACCGTTTCGTTGTTCTTATAAACCGTCTCTGCGCACTTTTATGTTTCTTGTATTGTCTTACGTGAATCGCGTGAACTTTCCGTGCGAGTGTTATGAAAAATAGTATACGTATCTCGGAAGGTAAGTACGCCGTTACAACTCGTGTATTGCCGCCTTCGAATACTCTGAACTGAATTCATGAAGAAGTATGAAATTTTCAGGAATCAATCTCCAATCCTGTATCTACTGCTGTACATCACCCGAATTTTGAATTTCAAAAAAAAAGTTTGTGTTACTGACTGAAAAACAAATATTTTTTCGAAATTTAAAATTCGGGCGATGTACAGCAGTAGATAAAGGATTGGAGATCGATGCCTGAAAAATTCACACTTCTTCATCAATTCAATTCAGAGTATTCTTGCCAAGAAAAAATGTTTACTCAGTCGATAAGCTTGTATGGCTGGCTGCATCAGCGGGGATTGCTGGTAGCTGGTATCCCCTTCAAGTGGTAGAAAAAAATTAACTACCCTTTATTTTAGCGCACATTCCAGATAATTGAATGAGAATGAGTCAGTTTCATTGCACCAATTTCGAATAATTTGAAGAAAAAAAAAAAAAAACAGTTTAGCTCAAGTCCCAGCATTGGTATCCTTTGAATTTGAACTAAACAATTGTAAATAAACACACTTCATTTCTTAAATAAAAATTCAAATTGAAAATCTACCAAATATATTGTGAATAGATTTTTTTATTTTCCTTAAATATGTATGAAACGATGACTTCTATGATTAACAGCAGACTTACAAAAAAATATTCAATACCATATACATCAATTCAACAATTAATTTTTTATACACAGAATAAAGTTTGAGGGTTCTCTTATCATCTGGTATAAGATATTTAATTTGTTCACACAAAAAAATGCACGGTACTGGTAAAAAATCAACTTAAGATAGTAAAATGACTAAGGAGTAAAAAAAAGAAACAAAACAAAATGAATCCTCAAGTCGATTAAACATCTACTTTCGCTAATATGTCAGATTCGCGGAAGAGATGGTACTCTTTGTTATCTTCAAGTTCAACTTTGGTTCCTCCATACTCTGGCAGTAACACCACATCTCCGATTTTAATGCTCAAAGGAATGTGATCTCCTTTCTGTAAATTAGTCACAATTTTAGGATTTGAAAGAGAAGATCGTATGATCGTTCTAATAGAAGTAACATTCACCTCATTTCTGGATCCTGGTCCAACCGCTACAACGGTTCCTTTCAATACTTTGGCTTGTGCTTTTTCTGGAATGACAATGCCACCTTTTGTTTTTGTAACTGCCTCTGCTCTTTGTATTAATACTCTATCGAATAAAGGAATAAGTCTCTTGGCAACCTGAGCTGCTGCCTGTGAATGAACAGAATTTCATTTTAGTGCAATAAATATTTGAATTGTAAAATTAAAATTCAAAGGTTATGGTATATCATGTACTAAATAATCAGTTTTAATTATTTTCAAACAATATTTCAAATATTTGATCTAAGAAATGATAATTTGAACAATTTTGAGGTTATGCGGTGTTGAACTTTGAAAGATATCGCGACTGTGTATAAGAAAAAGAAGGGAATCATTTTTGCAAAGATATCAATGCAAAACAAGAATGAAAAATCATATCAAAATGACTTGATGAACGAATTGTTGAATTATTTGGAATTGATTAAAGTTTCTTTTGAGTGATGATTTTTCGATAAATGAGGAGATAAAATATGAATCGATTGGGCAATGAATTGAATAGATTTGATGCAATCTCACCATTATTTCTTCTGTGAAATTATTTATTCAAAAGAACAAAAGTCGGAGATCTTTGAGCCGGCAAGAATCACCGCGTGCACACGTTGTATAACCTAACTCTGTGTGTGTGAAAAAGCAGAATGGAGCGAAGAGCGGAGTTCTTCGTCCGGATTTCTCGAAAATTCGTTCTCGTGCTTTCTCCCTCTCTTACTCTTTCACCCTGAATCTCCCCACCAACGACACGTGGTGGATATTTTGTTCATTGATTATGAGCCTTCCCCGATACCAAAACGTTACGTAACTATTATTTGAAAAAACAGAAGTAACCCGGGATGAATGAAAATATTTTTAATTGATTGTCAAGTAAAAAATTTCTATCTACAGTATTCGAATTTAATTTTCTTATTAAAAAACATCCACGTCATCTGTTAATGTACCTCAAATAACGCAAAATGATGTAATTTTGGAAACAAATGATGTCATACGTAACTTCTTGTTTCGATTTTTGTACCAATTACATACGCACTTATTTAAATTTTGCAAAACAAAAAAAGTATTCTATTATATAATTAAATATATTTTTTCTCAATTCTCACTTCTTTATTCGATAATGTAAAATAATTGACCAGTTTTTTGGAAGATTGATACGATAAAGGGAAACAATTTGATATAAGTAAAAATTTTTAATTGAAAATCAACATTACAATAATTGAATTGCAAAATTACAGTCACCCGACGATAAATGCAGATAAGAACGTGTGCATAATTTATCGATAGAGGAATAGCCTTTTTCTCTAAAAGAAATTCAATGAGAAATTCCTTTTGCAATTCACCATTGATAATGGATCCTAAAATAGTAACAAAATTTTTTACATTAATCAAAAACAGTAAGTACGAAGAGTACGAAGATAATGCAAAATTTTATTAATTGTTATGTCGAGGAATGCGATTGGTCAATGTACGCAGTTACGTCACTCTTTCGTGTTACGTACTTTCTAGAAATTTTATTTGGCGCTCTGTATGAAATAGAAATAAATTACCATGAAATAAACAAAAAGGGCCTATGAATTTTTTTATCGAATAAAACTTTCTTTTTTTTTAATACACAAGAACATTGTTTTTTCCATGCAAGGAATCATCAATCTTTTTTTCTAGATCTTTCATAACGCAGGTTAGGTTGGAATTGGAAAAGAGAAGTGGGGATATCCAAGTTCTCCATGTGATAGCACAGCGCAATCTACGTTCATACATTTTACTTCTCCTTTTTCATTCTAATCGCGAGAGACAACGTGCAAACGAAGTCGGCACGAATCTTCTTTTCTTCCAGAATTCTTTCTATACTTCATTGTCCACGATTTTTCTCATCAACCAAGGTACGAATAAATATTTTCAACCACTTCTTTCTTTGCTAATAATCAATTTTCTTTCATTTCTATTCCTGCAAAGAAAAAAGAAAGATTTTCTTTTTGCATAGCCGGCCGGAACAATGTGTATAATTCTCATTCTACGAGTTGCTTTTTGGAAAAACGTTGTCCTTTTAAACATTCTTTTATCACTTCGAGATAGTTTTATTTCAATTTTATTTTCAAATATTTCACATTTCCTATCGATAAAGATACACGAGGTGGCCGTAACCACAAAAAATTTCGAAAAATTTCGTCATTCTTACGTGTTGAATAAATTCATATCGTCAATGAGTTTTATTGAATTTTATCATTTTGGTACTTTACTTTGATAGATGTATAGATTACCAACAATGTTGCGAAGCACAGCCTTGCGGCAAATGCAATACCATGCACGTACCTATGCCAAAGATGTACGATTTGGAGCCGAAGTGAGGGCATTGATGTTGCAAGGCGTGGATATACTGGCAGACGCCGTGGCTGTCACTATGGGCCCCAAAGGACGTAACGTTATTTTAGAACAAAGTTGGGGCAGTCCAAAGATCACTAAAGACGGAGTGACGGTAGCTAAAGGGGTCGAATTGAAGGATAAATTTCAAAACATTGGAGCTAAATTAGTACAAGATGTAGCCAACAATACCAACGAAGAGGCTGGAGATGGAACTACCACAGCCACAGTTTTGGCAAGAGCGATCGCCAAAGAAGGATTTGACAAAATCAGCAAAGGAGCCAACCCTGTTGAAATTAGGAGAGGTGAGTTGATAATTAATCACGCTAAAAGCTCCATAAACTATATTTTATGAATTTTCCAAATTAGGTGTAATGATGGCGGTAGATGTGGTTAAGGATGAATTAAAGAAACTAAGTAAACCAGTCACAACACCGGAAGAGATAGCGCAAGTTGCTACGATATCTGCTAACGGGGATATAGCCGTTGGTAAGTTGATTTCCGACGCCATGAAAAAAGTTGGAAAAGAAGGTGTTATTACCGTGAAGGATGGCAAAACTCTCAACGATGAATTGGAGGTTATCGAAGGAATGAAATTTGATAGAGGATACATCTCTCCTTATTTCATAAACTCTAGCAAAGGAGCCAAAGTTGAATTTCAGGATGCTTTGGTACTGTTTAGCGAAAAGAAAATCTCTTCTATTCAAAGTATAATTCCAGCTTTGGAATTGGCAAATTCACAACGTAAACCTTTAGTCATCGTCGCCGAAGACATTGACGGTGAAGCTCTGTCGACTTTGGTGGTGAATAGATTGAAAATCGGTCTCCAGGTAGCTGCCGTTAAAGCTCCTGGTTTTGGTGACAATAGAAAAGCCACTTTACAAGATATGGCTATCTCGACCGGTGGAATAGTATTCGGAGATGAGGCGAATCTTGTCAAACTGGAGGAAGTACAGGTACGAGATTGTGAAATAACGAGATGAAATTAGATTGTAAATTTTTCAATTTCCCACAGCTCAGCGACTTGGGACAAGTTGGAGAAATTGTAATTACCAAAGATGATACTCTTATGTTGAAAGGAAAGGGACAAAAGAGCGATATAGATGCCAGAGCGGATCAAATTAGGGATCAAATCACTAATACTACGTCCGATTATGAGAAAGAAAAATTACAAGAACGGCTCGCCAGATTAGCTTCTGGTGTCGCTGTTCTTAAAGTAGGGGGTAGCAGTGAAGTAGAAGTTAACGAGAAAAAAGATCGCGTTAACGACGCTTTGAATGCAACCCGAGCTGCGGTTGAAGAAGGAATTGTACCTGGAGGTACGTACAAGTTTTGTAAAATGCATAATCCATGTACATCAAAAAACGTGTTTTGATTTCACAGGAGGAACTGCTCTTTTAAGATGCGTACCAGCGTTGGGAGAGATCAAAGCTGCTAACCAAGATCAAGCGTTGGGTGTAGAAATAGTAAAGAAATCTTTACGTATGCCATGTTTACAAATTGCTCAAAATGCGGGTGTAGACGCTAGTGTGGTAGTGGCTAAAGTTAGTGAAGGTAAATTAGGTTACGACGCTTTGAACGATGAATACGTGGACATGATTGAGAAAGGTATAATAGACCCAACGAAAGTAGTACGTACCGCTCTTACGGATGCAGCTGGAGTGGCATCCCTTCTCACAACAGCAGAAGCGGTAGTTGCGGAATTACCTAAAGAAGATCCACCAATGCCAATGGGAGGAGGAATGGGTGGTATGGGTGGTATGGGAGGCATGGGCGGTATGGGAATGTAAAAAGTATCAAAGTTGAACCGTGCAAAGACTGAAATCACATGATCCGTGTTCTCGAAAAATCATTTTTCTTGAATGTTTGTTCAATTTTCAATGGAATCAGGAAAAACGCTGATAAGAATTGATATTCCATTTGAAATATATCGTGTAATAATTTCCATGGAAGGTTACAAAGTACATTTTGCTGCTGTTGCTTTTAATTTAGATTACAAAATATTCTAGGAACAAAGTTGCACGGTATAAGACGATTCATTCAATTTTAGAGAATCTCGCGGATGAGAATAAGAGAAACAATTACAAACTGATTTTTTCTTTTATTTTGTCATCAATTGAGATTCGTACTTAGGATATCTTAGAGTGAATGAAGTGCGATAATGAAAAACAATAAAACAATAGATATATGATCGTGCGGAAGGAATCAATTCACGTGTGAATCTGTTAATTTTTATTCAAGAATGTAGAAGTGAGCAGTGTCCTTACATTTTATGAGTTCTACTTAAAAACTTGTTTCATCATGCATTTAATTATTTTTGTACACAGAAAGATGTTGAGACAACTTGAGAGTTGTTAGAGTCTCTGAATTTGAAATTTGTCAATTCAATTCTTATGTAAAATATAACGAATTTTACTGTTCCCTAATAGTTCCCTCATTGAATTCTATATCATACTAGAATGCGCATTTCTTGCTCCTTCCACAGCACAGTCTGGGGAGAATTTTGTAGAAAGAAAGAGAGATCGATCGTGCTGGGAGTGGGTTTTCATATTTTTTTTCTTACCACAAATGCAATTGTAGTTCAGTAGTATAAAGAAGAGAGAAAGCTGCCCACTCACGATAGCTTTCTTCCATTTACTGAGCCCACCATACCGTACTGAGCATTTTTGTTGTGCGCGCATTTCAGTGTGATACAGAGTTCAATGTATTTTCCCTCTATTTCTATTCTTTGTCAACAATTGTGAGTTGAAGAACAATAGAAATGTATCATTGCAGAATTATTAGTACAGAAAATTGACTGTCTAAAAAAATCCTTGATATTGCAATCGTATGTTCGTTTGTTGTTGATTACTTTTTTTTTTAATCATAAAAAGTATCTGTGTGTAACAAATATATTACAATAGTTTAGTTTTCTGTTAATATGTTTTTTTTTGCGTAAACATTACCATCATTTTTCACTTTTTATTAATCTCAATAAAAAAACCAAAAAACATACGTAAAAATTGAAATTGAGTGTTGTTATCATTTTCATCCTTGTATTCGAATATCCCAACAAGTTTTGTAAATTCAATGAGGAAGGAAAAAATTGGTTCCAAGTTACAATGATGAAACAATTATTTATTGATTTTGCTTTGATGAGAATTTGGTAACAAACGCGTTTGATGATGATAGTATGTAAAAACAATTATTTTAATCCCATTAAGGAAACAACATATTCCTCTGGATGTAAAAAGTACAGTATGTTTGTTTGAAATTTATTTGGAAGTTCAGGAAATTTGAATCTATGACGTTGAGATCAAACGATGACCGAGTTAACGAAGTATTGTTTCAATCCTTTCAATGAATAAATGTTTTTATCAAGATAATGGAAAGGTATTATCAAATACTCTAGTTTCAACTATTTTTACAAAATATAAAAATAAATTTGTAGTTCCATCGGTTAATCGATATGGAATATCTGATTTTCATAATTTTCAATATCAAATTAATTTCTTATTTTTTAGATCACCGTGAACAAATAATGTACAAAAGAGATTTTAAATACCATCAAAAAGAAAATTAACTTATTTTCATGTTATCGTCAAAAAATAAATATAGATTTATTCAAAATATATTGAAAAAAAGAAACACGAATTGAATATCTCACAGGATATTACAAGTAATTTCAAGGATGTAAAAAGCATTATCAATAAATGTGATATGCATATATATATATATGTATGTTTTTATGTATAAAATATATATATATGCATATACATGGACACATATTTTATTAATTCTGTGAAATTCTAGGCTCCGATCTTCTCTATTTCGTCCACGTCTTCGGCGTCGAGATAATGGATTTTTTTACCAAAATGTCTCTCTATGTCTTCGCACAATTTCATTGCATGCGGTGAATCGATTAGATTAATCGCGATTCCGGATTTACCAAAACGTCCTGTTCTTCCTATTCTGTGCAAGTACGTTTCGCAATCGGCTTTGCGGCTCATATCCATCGGTAAATCGAAGTTCACGACTATGGTTACTTGTTCGACGTCAATTCCTATAAAGCATAATTTTCATTTGAATGATATTATTCTGAATAATTCAAAAATAAATTGTAGTATACCTCTTGCCAAAACATTTGTAGTAATGAGTACTTTTTCGAGACCTTCCCTGAATCTATCGAGAACAGAGATTCGTTGATCCACAGTCATTTCACCGGACAGTACTGCCACGGCATGTCCATCCCTGGACATTTTCTCTGCTAGCCAGCTAGCAGTTCTCCTAGTCTAATATATTGATACTTTATTAGAACAGAAAAGAAAAAATGAATCATCTAAGAATATGAGATGTAATAAAACTCACGTGACAGAAAATGATGGCCTGTCCTATGGTAATGACACCATAAATATTGGTGATGGCCTGATACTTTTCTTCAATATTTTTACATTTAACATAGTACTGTTTGATATTATCTAAACTTTCTTCCTCTTTGAGTAATTTGATAATTAAAGGATTGCTGACTATCATTTCTGCAAATTCCATCACAGCGGATTCGTACGTAGCAGAGAAAAACATCATCTGACAAGTACGTGGCAACATCCTAGAAGATAAAACAACACGAATGAAAATTTGGAAAAAATTCTCGTTCTTCGATTGTGTACACTTACTTGTGGATACGAATACACTGATCTTTATGACCCTGAGTATGAATCATAACGTCGGCTTCGTCTAATACGAAGACGGATATTCGACTTAAATCGAAAAATCGTAATTTCGTGGCCCAATCCAGTACTTTACCTGGGGTTCCTATGATAATGTGTTCCGAGAGTTTCGATCCTCTACTCACTGAAAATAGATAATTATACAAAGTGGAGGGAGGATTAAAATACAAATTTAATTATGGTTAGTAGAGAACAAAAAATGTATTACAATCTTCTCCTCTGACGGCATATTTAATTTTGATTTCTGGACAGAACCGAGACATCTTGGCAGCCACTACTCCGGTTTGTATAGCCAATTCATAAGTTGGTGACAAACACAGTACTTGAGGGTAGTCTTTGTTGGTATCTACCCTAGTGAGCATGGCTAATACAAATGCAGCAGTCTTACCAGTTCCAGATTGTGATTGAGCAATCATATTTTGTGGTCTATAATTATACAAACACGCGTAGGCATATATATCTTGTATCTATAAATTTGTATCCATTGAAAACTATGGATAAAACTCACGGATCCGCAAGTAATGTAGGTAGAGCGGTTTCTTGAATCTTTGAAGGGGCATTAAATCCCATGGCGTAAACTCCTTTCAATAACGCAGGCTTCCTGTAAATTATTTAGCAACAAATATTAATAGATTCGTCGTTCAACATACTAGAATATTCACACGATACTAACAAATGAAGAGCTTCGAATGATTTGATGCTATACAACGGCGATGTAGGATCTTTCCTTTGAACCTCTATATCATTTTTAGTTTCGACCAGTCCTTTACGTATGATCTTTTGAAGCAAAGATTTTTCTGCAGGAGAAATTTGCTCGGAAACACCATCTTCGCTGTTATTATCCTCCTTAGTTCCTCCATCTTTCGTATTTGTTTTGTCTAAATTTAAATCTGCTACCTGTTGCAAACATCAAGAGTGGGTTAACTTTTGGGATACGATGTGGATGTGTTGAGCTATGCAAAATTGTGTTTGATGAAATTCAAATATCGTGAGAATGATTCAAATATTGTATGTTTAGATATCATGAAATTGTGGGATAGAATAAATTGAGGTAGAAAGAAGAAAAATGTTATTGAAATTACCTTCAAAGCAAGTGTTTCCTGAACCGACTCCATGGCTGACTGTTTGATTCTATCATCTGGCATCACTGCACATCACTGTGGAATGTTCGTAACAGAGGTTTGTGAACTGAATTATCGTACTCTGTCAGAGGGTAGACCGCGATTGTCCCGAAATTTCTTGATTTGTTGAAAACTAGTACTTTTTAGTGATTCCCCTAAAAAGGGACAATCGCGGTTTACCCATTCCTAAGAGAATTCGCTATCCAATATGTTCATACTTTTGAACCTTGCTGGGATTTATCAATTGTTATCAATCCAGGATTTAGAACACAACTGAGCCCTATACTAGGTTAGGGTCATTTGATTTAACACGATCATTAGATTCGTTGATTCCCTCGGAACACTCCTAAATCTAGCAAATCACGTTTATGGAATGTTCAGTGGACCTTTAAATGTTCAAACGTCCAATGTACCTCTATTGAACATTCCTTGAATCTTCGTGGTTTCTTTGGGTCTATTCTGCAGTCTTATATCGAGTTTATGGATCCTGGAATACGCCTGTGGAATATTGTACGGGAATGATGAATTACTTTGTATGAAAATAACACAATATACAGCATAATGTCAAAGTAAATGCCCAAAATCCTTTGATATTATGACTAAAAATAATGGTAGGGCACTACAATCCAGAAAGTGCAAAATCCCGAGTGCCAATATCCAGAATGGGCAAAATCCCGAATGCTCATTATACAGAATGTTCATGGTCCCGAATAAAAAAATATATATTTTAATATAAATCAAATAATTGGCCACTTTTATAATGAAAAATTATTTGTTAACGGATAGTAAGTGAGGACAATTAATTTCTTACGATTAAACTGGTCAATTATTTGATTTATATTAAAATATATATTTTTTTATTCGGGACCATGAACATTCTGTATAATGAGCATTCTGGATATTGGCACTCGGGATTTTGCACTTTCTAGATAATGAACGTTCTGGATTGTAGTGCCCTACCAAAAATAATCCAACATGTATTCTCTGAGACTTCTTTGAGAATTTTAAGAGAACTCGCAAATGTTAGATGAATCGAATTTCCTTAAGAACTTTTTAAAAATTCTTGGAATTCTCAAGGGGACCTTTATTCAGAATCCATCTGTGATTCTTATATGTTTTCTAAGTACCCTGCAACAGTTTAACTTTTTTTTCAGCAATTGCTCCCTCGAAAGGAGCAAAGTGTTTCCAGAGACACAATTTGTAATAAAATTCAAGACAAGATCTTCTAGGGTTCGAACATACATTTCATAAAATAAATCGTTCGTACACATACGATTTTTTATTCCTATTTCTCAAAAGTTATGTATACAGTTTATATCAAGTTATATAATAACATTTTCAATAGAATTTTCAAAATTCTTCATACGGCAAGTACATATACAATATGTGTACAATTATACATAATTATTGTTATTCGCTACATATATGTATAATAATCATTGGATTTAAAATATAGAATTATTTTCAATAAAGAAGACTTCTCAGTATACATCATTAAAATTACAAAATATTATATATTTATCTACAAATTCTCTCAAATTTGTATAGAACTACAAGATGTTGTTCTCTATTTTTCTTTGTAAATATATACATATGCGTAATATACTTCTATACGTGTGTACTACGTTCATAATTCATTTGATATTTACAATTTATTTCTTTTAGATCAATTCAAACGTCATTTCAATTTGGTTTGACAATGATAAAAAATATTCTCTTTCAATTCAATACCAGTAATAAGTGCATCATTAATATAATTATTGATCATATTTCAAGGACTATTCTGTGTTTTTCTAATTTTATCTTGAAATTATATCGTTCGATAAACGCCTGTTCACTCTTGGCTTAATATTTTCTTTGCAACAACGGTAGGTGACTTTTTAACAGCCACTGGAGGTAATAGACGTACCGTTATCATCGACAGATCGAGCATTTTACGTTGATATTTTTTATGAAACACCATCGCCGCGGATTGCGTCTTAAACACGATTGTTGCTGAACCTTCACCCATGTGTATGCTCTATAACAATGAACAATAAACATACAATTATTATATTATTTCAATTCAATTCGTTCACTGAATTTTCAACGTATGAAATATTTGATGAGAAAATTCAACATGGTGTGAAGAAGAAATCAAATCTTAAATTAAAATAATATAGATCAAAAATGTGATATTTTTTACTTCAGCTTTGTTTTATTGAAAATTACATTCTCTTGAAAATAATAAAAACTCATAGACACTCGATGCATAATTCATTTTCACAACGCGCGTTTCTTTCAACTGAATGTAAAATAAATTTTCTTTTTGGACTAAAAAATTCGGATTTGTAAATATGCATTTCAAAAATCCTCGTATAATTGATGGAGTATCTTTTTCTATAATATTGATTGAAAATACCCTCGTATTGTTTTCCTTAATTTATGATTTATAAAAATTGTATATTTCAAATACTATCAAATAATTCAACAATCTTATGATGATACTTTCAATCGCCGAATGTCAATAATTGATAAAAATCAACGCATGTATAATCGTTTCTATTGATCTTATGTATTTGCAACATCAAACTAGACTTTCAAATATCAATTAGTTCAATGTCACATATCACATAAAGAGATATAAAAATATAAAATATTAATTTATTCTTAACGTAGGAATTGAATGATAAATCGTTGTTGTCTATAAAAATACATATTGGAAATTGTATGATAACAGTTGCATAGTATTTATATTTGTTAACAATTCATGTATTCGTATTGAGAGCTCATCATCTTTGGTTTTTATTTCAAATTTTATACCATCATTGTATCATGAGGTTATGCAAAAAGAACTTGCAATGATTCTCCTACCACATTCGCGATTTTCAATATTCCATTTTCACTGCATTAATGTCCCTCATGCGACATTGATTTTAAAGATAGTACACATTATTGGTAGTACCATTTATGGCACAAAATCAAAATCCATCGCACATTTCGCACACCATTCCGAATGTTGATACTATCTGCTACTAATTATTACATACAACAAGTATTTGATTTTTATTTCATGCGTTAAAGAAAAATAACAAAATATATTTCCTAAAAAAACATTTCATGGAGTCATGGTGAAAAAAAAGGACCTGTGCTATCTTGAATTCATCATCAAGAAAAAACAGCATGCAAATATATTCTGTCTTCACAATACTTCGATCTTTCTCAACTACGTTTCAAGATTGATATAAATTTTTTGCTCGTCAGTTTATACTTTACATACAAACATACGCTATCATGATTTACAAAAGGAACCAAGAAAAATACAGCAATGATCAATTAAATATTGTCACCTGTATACTCCCCAAGCCCTGGCACATTCGCCTGATCTGTGCCTCGGACGTGCTGGCTGCCAAATTTTCGATTTTCACCGTATTCGTCTTGATTTCCGGCGTTCTCTTCGCCTGAGGGGATACTTTTTGCACTACGATTCTCTGGTTGTTTTGCGTCCCATTTCCTTGCTGGGCCTTCAAAGTGGCCTCTTGTACATTGATGAGAGTTTTCTGTCGGTTCGTTGTTTGTTGTCCAATTCCTTTCGTCGCGTTATTAATCACTTTCTTTTGATTCACACCCCCCGACTGTGCTTGCACAATTTTCTGCATCAAAGGATTTTGAGAATTTTGCGTGGCAACGCCTTGTTGTCCTCTTTGTAAATTTGATATTTTCTTTTGTATCGTTGTGGGAATCGTTCTTACGTTGGACAAAGGTTTTTTTATAACGATCCTTCGCGTTCCAACGCCCTGCTGTTGAGTGGAGGGCTGGCCGGTATCGATATCCTTCACGTTCGTAGTTTCCGATAACGATGAATCGTTACTTGTTTCTACAGTTTGAATTGTTCTAATGATTCGTATACCGGGTTTTTCCTATAACAAAAACATATCTCACGTCACGATCAATGATTAAGAAATCATAAAAATTATTCTGTTATTCTATTTCAAAGGTAAATCAAAGGAAACGAAACATATTTATAAAATAAATTTTATTCAATTATATAAATTAAGAAAAATGTACAATTAAAGTTTAAGAAAATACTTTTCTTGATTATGCATCAGTTCATTTTCCGTTAAGTAAATTGTTGCGAAATTTTAATACGAGCGAGAAAATTAGTTGAAAATAACTATCTTCATAGATCGTATTTTATATATCTTTGTTCTTATTAATATAAAAATTTCATGTTTATGTGTTTCATTTTACAATGTTGTAATGAAAATTTAAAATTTCGATGTATATATCTTTAAAAACGTAAAATATTGAACAAATATTAATGATGTACCTCTGTGGACTGTGTATTCGCGGGACGATTACCTCGCCCTCTACCCACAGCAACACAACGGTTCTTCACAACGGTCGTATTATCCTTTGCGACACCCACATTCGTGGATACTTGTTTTGTTTCTCGTTGATTTTCTTCCGCGACTATAGGCAAGAAAAAAATTTATCGTTAGATATCGTGACTGTTTATCAGAGTGGCTGATATTTTGAAATGTTGTGCTCCAGGTGATGGGGAAACAAATTTTGATTTTATTTTTTTTTTAACGTAAAATAAAATTGTGCATATATCCACCATGATTTTTTACTAATTATCTCATTACATAATGTATTGAAATATTCAATATTAAAGAGGGAAAATCATTAATAAAATGCAACAAACAAGTGGAAAGTGAACAAAAATTGATTTCTCTGACAGCCTGAATCATAACCGTGTTGAAAAGATCTTATAGAATCCGATTAAGGGGATACTAGCGTCGGTATCGGATCTCTAATGGTTCTGTCTCTTTTTAATCAATGATGAGAGTTGATATCCTCTTGATGCTACACGGAGAAAAAAAATCACGGGAATAGCAAGAATTTCGTTGTTTCAGCGAAATTCGCTTTCTATTATATGGACGGCAAAAATGAGTTTGTTAAAATGAACGGCAATTCATTGTTTTAGAAAATCAATCTCTGCAAGACTAGCGAAGAACTGATAATTATAACGAATCATCTATGACTGCTGCTCCACCGGAATTGAAACAGAATTGAAATAGGATTGAACCACAGGAAATGACCACTTCACAGACGGGTACATTTTTTAAATAAGAATGCTTGGATCGCGATTAGATAATTCCATTTCAATCCTGTTTTATCTACGCCTGGTGGAAGCATAGTCTATAAGTCATCGTTAGGTTATTCACTCTACTTAGCGAAGACGGATTCTTTAAAACAGCGAAATCTTCTTTCTCCGTGTAGTTATTTCTAGGACAAAAACCGCAAGAAACCTAATACGCACACTTGATTTTATAAGGTTTTATAAGATTTCGCAAATGATTCCGATTTGATCTTGTAAACTTTCTACAGTTTTTGCATTCTTATACCAAACCAAACCAAACCCATGAGTACTAGGACAGAAACCGCAGACTAATAAAAACTTTTTTAAATCTATGTAAACCAATAATATTTATGGATGAGAATTTATGAGATCTTTTCAATAGTGAACTTACAACATTTGATATAGTTTTTTTCGGTAATATTCAAAATACCCGAATGTGGTCCAGGCCCCCCAACCAGCCCATCCTATGTGCTTAGTCGGGTACTTTGCATACTACCTTTTTTTCACTAACGTTGATACAGTGGAGTCTTCCGAAGTATACCGGATCACTTTTTGACTTTTTTGACGCTTAGGGGGCTTCAACTCTATAGGATGACCCCAAACAACGTTTTTGCTTGAGGACAAGTCAAACATCTTGGTGGCGTTTCGGTCGTATTGAATCGAGGTAACTTCAGAAGTATGCTGATCAGTTTGGGAGTCTTCCGAAGTAGCTGATCTAGTTGATCGGATCAACTTCCCAACCAATCAAGAAGGTTGAAAAACGATCCGGATCATCTAGATCAGCAATTTTGGAAGGCTTCTTGGATTTTGGAACGTCAATAGGATTTCAACGATGAAGTATAAACAACAATGCTATTGGGTGCTGGAATTAATTCGTAGCGTTTTACAAAAGTCGGCATAGGTAGTACAGTATTCCGTTGTTACCTACAGTAATCAATTCATTGTGAAACAGCTATTATTGGACGTCATTTGTTTTACATAACCTTCCTTTGAATCGTAAACAACAACACTTCTTAATATATATCGAACATGTCAAAATTTCCTCCCCGTGGATGATTGCGGGTCTTCCAGGGGGATATTCATGATACCTGTCCTTGATATCCTTTTTATCCATCCCTGGTAGTATCTGCTTCCTTTACGTGGTGGGGAGGATAAGTATCTCAGAGTTGGATCTTTTTTTTTGAGTGGAATAAACTACTCAAGAGAAAGAATACAAACTGAGAGAAACGAAATCATCCTAATGCCAGAAACATCGGCAAAATCAAACGGAAGGAAAGCAAGGGGAAACTACCTTCCTTGACATGTTTCAACACTTCCCGAGGAAATGAAACCTTTTTCCTAACCTGGAATATTATGTAACAAAAACAAACAAACAAATTAAGACAAGGGATGTAGTAGATATGTAGAAATTAAGCGTTTGGCGGATAATAGACAGGGGTGGAGGGTTTCATCAAACCAGTCGTAAGACTGATTACTTCATGATGATGATGTCAAAATTTGTACCGAATAAAGTGTTTTTGCGGGGAATGTTACCTCATTACTTCAATATGAACAATGTGCTGCTGAAGACCATCGTATTTTAGTGGAAGTGTATGGTGAACATAGTCTAGCTGGGCAAATGTGTCGGAAGTAGTTTGCACGTTTTAAAGCTGGTGATTTCGACTTGGATGATAAGCAGCGGCCTGGCCAGCCGACAAAAATTTGAGAATGATGATTTGGAGGCATTGCTCAATGAAGATTCATGTCAAACTCTTCAAGAATTGTCTACATCATTGAGAGTTGACTCATCAACGGTAAAAAAACGTCTGAGAAGTTTGGGCATGATCCAGAAGGAAGGACGTTGGATCCCATATGAATTGAAACCAAGGGCCATTGAGAGGTGTTTTTTGACGAGTGAACTACTGCTTTCTTGCATCGAATTGTTACTGGTGATGAGAAATGGATCCATTACAACAATCCAAAGCACAAAAAGTCATGGGTTAAGCCCGGCCAACCATCACAATCAGTGGCAAAGCCCTGTATTTGGTGGGATTAAATGGGTGTGATTTATTATGAACTGCTGAAACCGAATGAAACCATAACTGGGGATCGTTACCGACTACAATTGATACGCTTGAGCCGTGAAAGATTGAAAGAAAAACGGCCGGAATTTTTGCTGCACAACAATGCTCTTCTACACGTCGCAAAACCGATAAAAACATACCTGGAAACAGTCAAATGGGAAATTTTACCCCACCCGCTGTATTCTCCAGATATTGCTTCATCTGATTACCATTTGTTTCATTCGATGGCTCATAGCTTGTCTGACCAGAAGTTCACTTCTCACGAAGATTGCCGAAAATGAGTCGATTCGTGGATTGCATCCAAAGATGACGCGTTCTTTCGACACGGTATTCGTTCCCTACCCGAAATATGGTCGAAAGTAATAGAAAGCGATGGACAATACTTTGATTAATGTATTCTTTGATGTTCATTCGAAATAAATGAGGTTTTTCATTAAAAAACGCTATGAATTCAATCCAATTCCCAATGGAAACAAATTATATATTTGTTGATATATAATTTGGTTTTAGAATTTTCTCATTTTCACACTTTGTTATTGAAATATTATTGATTTTCCAAAATGAGAATACTTTTAAGATTTTCTCGTTTATTTTGAAGTTAGGCCGTTTTGATTTTTAGTTCGCATGAGAGTGAAACTTTGAGATGGTGTGTAAATACGTTTCAAGCCATCTCCCCCTAAATCTAGGGGGAAAACTCCCAAGTTGGCAACCCTGTGGATTTTAATTATCAAAGATATTTGATTGGATGTAGGCCATTGGATCTGAAAATTTCTGGCATCACTGGGTGAACTTTCCCTCAACGGCAATGCCCATGTGACATCTCTGGTACATATAAAATCATTTGATGATTTTCACTTTTCATTAACTTTTGCTTGCGACGGTACGAGTGACAAGGCTGTCACATGGGCATTAGCGTTGAGGGGAAGTGTACCCAGTGATGCCAGAAATTTTCAGATCCAACAGTCTACATCCAATTAAATACTTCTGTTAACCCTTGAACCACCAAATGTGCTGAAATCTAATGCCATGTGAAACAAAAATGGAGGACTAGGAACGGGGAGTCGATATCTCATAGTCTTTGGATCACTCTTTCGAATGGTGTACACGAAATTCCCCAAAAATAACATTTTACTCCTTTTTTCAAAAATATCCAAAAAAGCGCGATTTTTCAATGGCGAGTTTTGATTTCAATTAAATTTCTTACTATAATGCCACTATTTTGGCGTGTCCTAGACTATCAGAAACGTGTGTCCCATACTTTGACTTGAAAAATATGGTCTGACAATTTTGATTTTCATCGTTTCTTGGATTCAAAATGGTGTTTGAAGGCTGAAATGCATCGGAATCTCTCTTTTTTTTTTTTTTAATTTTCCAAAGTTTTTTTTATAACCCAATGATATGAGATGAGTTATTTGAAGTTTTGTATCAGTCATTCTGTTATATAAGAACAATCTGAGCTCATATTAAGGTATTTTAAGATTGCAGGACCGACATGGTGAGAGGAAACCGGTAACATTTTGAGCTTCATTGGAGTTTGAAGAGGTGCAGCAATTACCAATGGTTATTATGTATAGTTTTGAACATAATTGGACTAAAATTCGAGATACATTTTTTGAAATTCAGAATGGCGGATCCAATATGGCTGAATTAATATGTAATGATCGATTTTTTTCAAGTAAAACCCACTCGAAAAAACCCAGTCAAAAACCCACTGAAAATAATTATTGATTGATGGCTTAAAGAACAATAAAATGAAATTCCCTGAACAGCATTAAATTTTTTTATTGAATATATAATCTAAAAAGTGTGCTTATATACTTGATATGTCTATCTCACCATTCATTTTGATCAGTAGGAGTATTATGATACCTATACAATTGGACTAATATGGTAGCTTTTTTTACAACTAATCTATTCCGTACATTGGACCATACATGTCCGAAAGTTGAAAAAACTCTTTCTAGTCCCGTTGAACTCGGTGGAATACTCAACAGTTGGTAGCAAAATTCACAGAATCCGTTCGGGAGTTTATGTGTAGTATTAGTTCTGGCTCTCATCAGTTTCCACCATTTATTGGGAGTGTTTTCATATAATTTTTCAACTTCTGCTCGAAACATTGAAGTAGGATATAAATTATCATCTTCGATCTTGAACGCGATCATTGCTCCTAAAAATTACTGGTTTTTTTCATTAGATGAGGGATATACTTCACATGAAAACTCAAATTGTTGCAAAAAAGCAGTACTTTCCCATACTTAGAAGTTTGAAAATCTAAACTAGTGCGAATTCATCCAAAACAGCGCAGCTAACACAAATCATCAATTTGGAAATCATGAAAACTTCTCAAATACCTTTTGAATAGTCTCCTTTATGCGACTAACAATGAGTTCAGTATAAATTCAGTGAATTCAAAATGACCACTCACTGAATGCCCGAAGAATTTATTATGGAGTCTCAATATGAGTTCTTTCTGAATATTATCTTGTTCATGAAAAGTTCAGTTTGAATTCATATTAAACTCATTGTAAGTCGCATAATTGGAGCTGTACACGGAAAATCTGGTGCTGTCTGGAATAGATTGCTTATGATGCAAATTTGGAAGAGAACCTTTCAATTGATAAAGTTGATACAAAGTGAAAACCTTAATATTGTCAAGAATGATCTTTGGCTTCAGGGAAAGAAGTAAGATTCTCGATCACAAAAAATTATGTGCGACGCTGGTGATGGGAACATTTTTTGCAGTTAAAATAACATTATGAAAGATCAATGATCTTTTTCAACAATTTTTCATCTGTTGTCAAGTATATCATTCCCTATTTGGGAATAAGAACCAGTAATTTTTATTCCCGAATTTCTTCCAACGTAATGACTGGTTTGAACATACTGATCCTATACTTTTTCCATGATGTTTCAACTCATGAAACAGATATAATGCTCAAAAGACTGTAAACATCTTGAAAATATAAGAGATAATAAGGAAAAAGACGAAGATGTTAAAAAACTATGAATAACCCGAAAAAACCCGAAAAACCCCACAAAATTCCGAAAAAACCCGAGTGGGTCGGGCTTTTTAAAAAACTCCGGGTTTTTTCCAAAAACTATGTAATGAAAATTTAATTATAAATACAGGTCCTTCACCTTTTAAACTTTCTATGTTCCTTTTTTTTTTGTTATCGCCAAACGTATCAAAACTGTTTGATTTGAAACTTCTTTTTAATTTTTAATGTTTCTAAATTCTTGGGAATAACAAAACAAAAATTTCTGGCGTTTGACCAAAATTTAGTCTCTTGTCTTCTGATTTTGAAAAGAAAAATGCGATTCAGGTTTTAGCATGAGCACTACTGAAACATTTATCACAGAGACAAAAAGAACATTCTTACAAAATTTTCTCGTACGGATTTTACAACGCGAGGTACAGAAGTTCTAGCTTTGTCTGTTGCGCTCAAATCATCTTTCCCCACATGCATAGCAAAATCTTTCGTGGTTGCTTCTACTCCTTTACACTTATTACAAATATTGTATAAAATAGTGGCATTAGTTAGTGCCGTTTGATCAATTTTTAGATCCATACGAGAAAATTTCATAAGACATGTGCTTTGTATCAATGCGATAAATGTTTCAATAAATTTTATGCTAAAGCCTGAAATCGCATTGTTCTTTCCCAAATCAAAAGACAAGAGACTGAATTTCGGTCAAAAGTCAGAAATTTTTGTTTTGTTATTCGCAAGAATTCAAAAACATTGAAAATTAAAAAGAAGTTTCAAATCAAACAATTTTGATACGTTTGGCAGTAACAAAAAAAAAGAAAAGGAAAATAGAAAGTTCAAAAGGTGAAGGACATGTATTTATAATTAAATTTTCATTAGATAGTTTTTGGGAAAAAATCGATCATTACATATTAATTCAGCCAAATTGGATCCACCATTCTGAATTTCAAAAAATGCATATCGAATTTTAGTTCAATTATGTTCAAAACTATACATAATAACGATTGGTAATTGCTGCACCTCTTCAAACTCCAATGAAGCTCAAAATGTTACCGGTTTCCTCTCACCATGTCGGTCCTGCAATCTTAAAATACCTTAATATGAGCTCAGATTGATCTTATATAACAGAATGACTGATACAAAACTTCAAATAACTCATCTATCATTGGGTTATAAAAAACCTTGAAAAATTAAAAAAAAGAGATTCCGATGAATTTCAGCCTTCAGACGCCATTTTGAATCCAAAAAACGATAAAAATGAAACTTGTCAGACCATATTTTTCAAGTCGAAGTAGTGGACACATGTTTCTGATACTCTAGGAGACGCCAAAATAGTGGCATTATAGTAAGAATTCGATTAAAATAAAAAATCGCGTTTTTCCGGATATTTTTGAAAAAAAGGAGTAAAATGTGGTTTTTCGGGAACTTTGTCTACACCGTTCGGAAGAGTGATCGAAAAAATATAAGATATCGATTTCCCTTCCCTAGTCCACCATTTTTTTTTCAAATGCCATCAGATTAAAATCAAGGTAAGGTTTCAGCACATTTGGTAGTTGAAGGGTTAATTGGAATGACCTATATCCTCCGGTCGCGGCGCTCTTGTTCCTCTGTTTCTGGCAACACCAGTGTTGTGATATTCATCGAGCTGGGAAATCGCAGCTTGGTCACGTGATTACGTTTTGTACTGACACATGTGAGCGCTCTCATAGGTGAACCGCTCACCGACAAGAACACATACATGTGTTGGTGCAAAACGTAGTCACGTGACCGAGCTGCGATTTCTCAGCTCGACGAATATCACAACACTGGGCAACACGGAGTGTACCTCCACTATCGTCTTATGTATATAAGTGACATGTGTGTATAGGTTTTGTGTGGAGGTGAGAGTATGTATATGAACGAGAGTGGGGGTACTTTTCCCCTCAACGGCGATGCCCATTTGGCAGCTCTGACGTGTAATTCAGCCTTCAACAAAAATTCGGCAATCAGAGTATGCGCATGCGCAAAATAGATAACGAGGTATCGTAAACTAGGAATACTTTGTTTTCTATGCAATTGTGGGCTTCTTAACTCAGTTCCCAATCGTTTTCCTTTCCCAGAGAAGATTATTATTATTATTATTTTCGAATTATTATAGAAAAAAATACATGTCACAAAGTAACCCCAGTTTGCGGTGATCATTTAAACTCATGGTAAAAGTACAAAGTACACATTTTTCTCAAATGATCCTTGTGAAGACTACACATTTTTTGAATTTCTTTTGCGTTTCCGCAGACAAGAGTTAACGTGGAGATACAGTGCAGACTTTGCGCGTCTTTTCATCCATTGGAACCGAAAAAAGTTTCAGGAGCACAACATTCAAAAATAACGGTCACTGTTCAACGGCTGACTGTTTATTCAAATCACTAACCTGAAGTGTCGGTTTCCTCTTTACTATCCTCACTCTGTTTTTCCATAGCCGCTAATTTTCGCCGATTCTCCTTTTCGCGTAATATTTTTTCTCTAAGACGTTTTTGTTCTTCCATTTTTTTTCTATACTCCTGCATCTCAGGATCATTATCTTCTTCCTGAATAAGAATTTACATAAATAACCATGATCAAGACTGAAAAACAACGACCAAAGAACAACGCAAACTTTACCTTCTTATCTTGGATAGGTTCAGTTGCGGTATCAACCGTGCGAACTTCTTGTAAATTTCTATTAGTTTTAGCTCGTTTCGGACTGGAATCTCGAGGCGGATTTCGTTCCGATAATTCGGAACCTCCTCTTTTTTGTGAAAACCTATGCGCTCCTCGACCGATCGGGGTGGATCTATTGCTTGAAGGTTTTTGTAAAGAGTGTTCATAACCGTCATCTCTGTACGTATTGGAGGAAGAAGAAGGAGGAATTCGTTTCATCGGATAATCATTCTTCTGTCGCGAATCTCTTTCACGATAATTTTGAGATCCTCTATGACCCTGCGATAGATGGAAACATTTGTGAATTGAGATACTTATATGTGGGGTATATAAATAAAAAAGATAATTGATTTACTTCTTCGTAACTATCTCGTTGCTCCCAGTTGTCATTTTTATGATATTTATTATCATTGTCGTACGAGCTGTTTCTAGGGTAATTACCATCCGACGAATATTGTTTGTTCAAACTAGGGGGTTGAGGTTTCTGAGATTTATTTTCTTGCCATACATCGGAGAAGTACGCGTATGGATCCTGGAAAGGAATTTTGATAGAGAATACTCAGAAATTGAGAACGTTACGATAATACATACGTCGCTTTTGGTTTGTTGAAAACTTGGTTTGTAGCCCATAGATGTTTGTTGCGCTTGATGCTGAAAAGGAACTTGACCGTGATACAATTCAGGACCTTGCATGAATGGCGGATCACCGGGGTGCCGAGGTGGTAAAGATGGATGTTGTTGCGCTCCATCCCACGGAAGTCTTGCTACTCGGATTAATTTGTGAAATTAAAAGAAAGATGGGTGATGAAGATATGGTTTGTTGGAAATTCAACTTACCATCCGTGGGAGGCTGTACGGCGCCTCTGAAATGAGGATTTATCAATATTTTGTGCCCAGGAGGTAGCGACACGCCTGACACGTTGGCGGAGGATGACGGCGGTGGTGGTAAGTTATTGTTATTGAATTGATTATTGTTTGGTATTTGTTCTGGGATGTAATTTGGTCTGGGGTTGAAAACAGGTCGACCTGGATCGAAGTTTGGCTCCTGAAAGGGAGGTCTATTCTCGAAAGGAGGATTTGGTATCGGTGCATTTTGATGACCTTGCATAGAGGGATGCGGTGGACGAGGTGGAAATCCTTGCATCGAAGGTACGTTCCCGGGAGGTCCTTGAACGTTGGGGTTGGCGAGAAGAGGTCTTCCAGGATTACCATGTATCAGAGGACCTTGATTATTCGGTACAGGGTTATTAGGCATCACAGGCCCAGGTGGATTTTGAAAGGGAACGTTGGGTGAAGGCTGTTGTACGTAAGGTGCTTGATTATTTGGTGGAAAGTTGAATGGCGGTTGTTGCTGTGGCATCATCGGTCCTGGACCTCTGGGTATGAAGTTTGGTCTAGGACCGATGGGTGGTCGTGGACCTTGCATCCCCATAGGACCTTGAAATTGATTATTGGGATTGAATTGAGGTCTATTTTCTACAAAATGTCCAGGAGGCGGTAGGGGTTGCTGTTGCTGTTGTTGCTGCGGTGGTGGTGGTTGCGGTGGTCCTTGTTGAGGTCCCGGCGGTGGCAGACCATTTGGAGGAAATTGTTGATAGGATTGTAACTGAAGATTTCCTTGTTGATAAACCATCGGTTGTTGATTTGGAATTACGTTCGGGGGTCCTCCGAGTAGGAGTGGAGGTCTGTTTTCCAATAAAGGAGGTCTATATCCTGGTTGATTATCAAAGACAGGATTTCGTGGTACTCCAAATCTATTGTAAAATCAATTCAAATTAAATGATTGATTACCAAGAATGTTATTCGAGTTTAAATTGATATATACCTTGGATTAAAATTCGGTGAATTTGGTACAGGGTTGAATCTTCCTCCTCTGCTTCCTCGGATGCTTCCTCCTCTTCCTCCTCTTCCTCGTCTTAGAAATAATACTCCTTGCCTCATCGGTTCGGGAGTGACGACGTTTTCCAACGAATCAGGAATTTCGTGATTCATTTTCATTGCAACCATAGTTCTTTCGGTTTGAAATCTATTTCGTCGTTCTTTTCCCTCTTCGACGTCGTCGTCTTCTATTCTCTGTCTGCTGTTCAATTTTTCTCTTAAATCACACATGATACCCATGTTACTGGGTAACACATTGATACTTTCGTGGCCGGACATTCCCTCGCATCTTTGTATTCGATGTTGATGATGATGATCTTGATGAATGTTTTCCTCCTGTTCGTAATACGTGGAACTTTCGATGATAGCCTGTTGATGGTGCCGTTCTTGATCATCGTCATTATAAAAATCATCAGTTTCATTATGACGATTATCATCCTCATTATCATCATCCTCGTTATTATTTTCATTTCTAATAAATTGTACATTTTCATCATCTCCTTCTAAATCATCGTCAAGTGCGTCATCGGTTACTCCTAAATCCAACACGTCGTCGGTTTCCTCTTCTCCCTTATAGCTATTCTGCTGCTTCGAGGACATTAAAGATGCCAAAATGTTTGTAATGAAAATAAGGTATATTTGGGGCGCGGGTTACTTAGAATCTAACGATAAATATCACATAAATATATAAACGTGAGAAGGAATATATATTTCTGTATGTATGTATGTATATGCACAAATTCAAATGTATTTTTTTTCCTCTACAGAATCTGAGCGTTGATTTCGCTAAATGTTGCTTAATGTAAGTGATTTAGCGTATAGAACGTCGAACGAAACGCTATCGTTTCTCATTACACGTGCATAAAAACTTCATTGAGAATGAGAGATGTGGAAAACAAAAGGAAAACTTATAAGTAAAACGAAGCGAATGATGTTGCCACATGTGTTATGCTTTGTTCTTTCTTCTTGTAAATAAAAAGTTTAGCTGCTGAACATAGAGTTTTCATTCATATCAGAAAAAGAGGAATTGTTGGAACTTATTGACGACGAACAAGATCGCTTTTATAATATGCGTGGGAAAACATAGAAATTTTGCTTATAAGTAGAACAAACCGATTGAAAAGTTCAAGTTTACAATCGAATATTAAATTGATACGCATGGCGAAAATAGAAATATTATAAAATGTGAATAACGTAAAGAAATAACGGTTTCTGATCCTTGAAATCTCATTTAAAGTAGTAGTATATTATTATTTTCTCAATTCAATGTACATAGTACATAAAAATTAAATAGGTCTCTTCCAGTCTCTTCTTGTTTGTATCATTCACAGTACTATACTTGAAATCCTTTTTATGCGCTAAGAATGATCAATAAGATGGAATGATTGTATTTACTGATTTTAAATTAGAGAAATGTTTCTTATAGATTCTTGAGTTGATAAATAAAATGTACCTATTTAATTTTCAATGAATTCAAAATGTTTTTTCAATTTCAATTGAAAGTTGTAACGTCATCTTCATTTTTAAAAATTATATACATATATGCAATTATATATTTCATTTTATTGCATTCATTTCTCAATTGTATTAATTGATTGAAAGAATATGAATCATTCAAATATCTAACGAGGATTCAAAGAAATTGAACAATATAAAAGATATATTAATTGATGAATGATAAACAAGGTAATTGGAATTTGGTATCGATCAAAGGTATTTGAAAATGCTCTTAATCCACCAGAAAGAAGAGTCGGTTACATAAGATGTGTGTTTGATTCTTCGATTCCATTATAACTATGAATCCTTTTAATGAATTATCAGATATATATCAGAAAAAATCAAATACAACGAATTTTTCATACTTGTATACATATATGTGTATATATGTATAAATATATATTCATTTTTGAAGCTTATCGATTTATTTTATATATTCGCAAATGCCACTTTGATCACATAGTTCTAAGATTAAAACTGAATAAACTGTGTAAAATTGTTTTCAATCGATTCCAACATACACAATGAATTTCAATAAATATTGAATTTTTCAAGATTGTATTGAACACAAATCAGAACTTTATATTCTATTAATTTAATTGATTACTAAAATATCAAATTTCGAAAGGCAAAGGATACTTTTTTCCTGAATAATGCGTGTAATGTGATAATGTGAAGTCGAATCTTGTACTTCCAATGCATTTGAATATTCAGTTTTATTCCTTTAACAAACCATTTGTTTCACGAACGGTAGACCGATTTCATACAATCACATTGATAATACAATTTGATGATGTGTGCAAAAGAAATCTTATACTTTTAAATGCTTAATGATTAGAATCATCGATAGCATAAAATCTTAAAGGTATCGGAAGTACACTTGTGATCTTGAGTAGGATAAAAAATCTTGATATTTTTCTGTTTCTCAAATAGTAATCGGTACATTTCTGTAATATAAATATCCAACGAGACAATTTATTAACAGAAAAATTGAAAATTGTGGATTCCCTGATTTGGATCAATCACTTTTCTTCTTTGCTATACACAGTTGCATTCTACAATGATATAATTTGTTCTATGTAGCGGTTCAAACAGTACAGCGGTATTATGATATGTTCCTTTGGAATTATCATAATTAAAGATCATGTATCTTCATTTTTAGGTTAAGTTTGTTTGGTCTCACAAAGTCTGTGCAGGAATCATATGTATATTTTCGTATCCATAAAAAAATATGATTAAAAGGTGATTTTAAGAAACAACTGAACATATCTGAAGATTTCTTGGCAAAGACTGTTTTGAATATTCATAAAATATCTACAAAATATTGTTATAACATCATTCACAATGTTCATACATCAAGAATCAATTATAGATATTCGTAGAATATTAGAAACAGTCTAATAATAATATTTTATGAACTTCTGTAAGATTTTTTTTACATTTACATATATGTTTCATGTTGGATTTTGATGTTATTCACAGTAAAGTAGCAAGAGTGCCAAAATTCATACAATTTGACCACTGGATTGAATTGTTGATTTTTCAAATTGTGGAAGGGGAGGAAAGTGCTGACTCCAAGGTGCACCACTGGTATATTCGTAGAATGATGGCTCACAAAATTGTTTTACACATTTTTCATTCGTCGGAGCATATCGCTCCTTTGAAAATGTTATTATCGATAATTCCAATATCAAAATCAAAAACATAATTAACGCAAGTGAATTTTTGGGAAAGGAAAACAGATGATAATGTATCATACTCGATATAGCTTTATACAAATTGCAATCTTGATTTGACGAGAGAGATGGGAAAGTCAGGGATAACTGAGTAAGTACAATAAAGATGATCTCATATCGTACTAAATTCAAGGAGGAAAAAGATAGCAATGTCTATCAAAACATGATGAATTGAAATAACAATTTCATTTAATGCAAAAATAATAATGGGCAAACATTTTGCTCACCCTATCCAATTCATAGTCATCCGCCAATAGAGCATCTTCTTCGTCATTTCCCAAATCATACTCTTCGTCTCCTAGGTCTTCGTCGAGTAATGTATCATCGCTAGAGAAGAAATCATTTATAAATAACATGATATTCGATATTGGTTTGAAAAAATCTGATGAGATTGTTATACTGAGTTTTTAAGAGGATACCAACGGCATGCCAGCAGCCAAAATGTTTCTTTCAAATTATTTGAAAGTTTCACAATAAAATCGAATAATTGTCATTTAGAGACCTATATTGACACATATACCAGTTAGGCAAATGAAAATTGGTTGGTTTTAATGCACCACTTTCAAATAATTTGAAAGAAACATTTTGGCTGCTGCCAAGCCGCTAGTATCCCCTTAATGGGCAGAAGTAAATTTGGGTTATATATTTATGAATGTATATACCTATATGTGTATGTGGGATACATACTTTGAACAAGAATACGTGTGTTTATATGCATGGATCTATAAGATTTTGTATTTTTGATGTTAAAATGGAAGAGAATGTAAAATTGAAGTTGATAAGCGGAAAATCAGTAAAGTGGAGAGTTTATTGGGGTTATTAATATGTATGAATTATTACTCACTGTTCCGACATGATACATTCCCTTTTTTACGACAAATAGAGAAAGAAGATGAGGGAAAACTGAAGGGAGGTGAAGATGGTGCTGAAAAACACCTGAGAATTTCTATTACTTCCAACACATTTAGTTGCTTTGTACGAATTTCGAGGCGTCTCGTACAGTTATATCCATTGGTAGAATTGTTCCAAATAGCGCAAGTAGTTTAAAGCTACAGTAGTGTAGTTCACAAGTAGTTGTCTCCTCGAATTTTTACACACATCGATAACCTCTCTCTTTCCTTCAAGGAGCGTTTACAAGAAAATTCAAGGCGTATATGATTGAACTCTCGTGATTTCTCTCTCTCTGACGAAAGTTTTTTGGACAATGCGTGCCACAAATCATCGAAGATGGGAAATGGATTAAATCCATCTACCGTCCTGTTAAACTCGAATGAAAATTCAGTTCCATAAGAATGTCTGATTTCACACGTGTGAACCTTTTAAAACCTTGATGCGATTGGAAAAGCTTGGTAAGTTCTCAATACATTGTGAATAAAAGAATACGAAACGTAATAGCAGATAAACTTTAGTGTCAATTGTTGTGCCCATTTTTGGTTACGATTGATTACCCAAAACCGGTATCTAAACTGAAAGTTTGATTGTATTTAATCGAAGAAATCAAAATGAGTTTTGAAATTCCGTCTCAAAAAACTGACGTGAAAACGATCGATATATCAAAAGTGGATATACGACAACTTAATATGACTAAACAGCAGTTGGAACAAGAATTCAATGTTTTCCAAGATTCTTTGCACGCTTTGAAAGCAGCTCAAAGTAAATTTCAAGAATCTGGGTCGTGTCTCGATAAAATTACACCAGCTGTCAAAGGTTAATACAAATTTTGTTTGTTGATTTATACATACATTTTTCTTATATTTAATGTTTAGAGGTTATCTTTTGTCTATTATTTTTTTTTTGCGATGTTCGATAGTTCACAATTTTTCGTATGGAATCTTTTTACTGGGAATGTCTTATTTCAAACACATCTTGAATTGGTCATGTCTTGTTTTGAAGATCGATAAACAATTGGCCTGTTGAGATCGCACCTCCAAATACTTACGTGAAGGTTATACAGAATCTTGGGGACCCATAGTCAAAGAAACACATGCGGTTCACTTATTTTTCGATTATTGTTGCAAAAATTAACATCTCGGGAATGATACCTCACAATATACACTCAAAACAATAAAGTCACGAACAATCCCTGGGATATTCTGGGCCTCCAAAGACCTCAACGGGTTGAAATCGATATAATATTAACCAGTAGAAGATCGAATATACAATAATATGAGTTGTTTGTACTCCTGTGCTTGTAAGACGGATTCGAAGGAATAAAATAATTCTGTGACTGTGATTTCGAGTATGATAAACAATTGACATCGACCCTATGTTTCAGATAAAGAAATTCTCGTGCCTCTCACAGGATCCATGTACGTGAGTGGGAGGTTTGCAAACGTAGATCACGTATTGGTAGATATTGGAACTGGCTACTATGTGCACCAAAGCATAGAAGATGCAAAAGATTATTTTAGGAGAAGACAAGAGTACGTAACCAAATGTATGGAAAAAATACAAAAAAGGGGACTTGAAACGATTAAACTCAGAGATCTAATGGCAAGGGCAATAGAAATGCAAATAGAAGAAAAAATGCAAGGAGAACTTGCCGAACAAGCATAAGTCGACAGACTATACAAATAAGTTTAACCTTTCCATATACCTTGTGATGAAATTTATACAAAGTAATTCCTCATTGGCATTAATTGAATTCATATTACAATCCACTATTCAAAGTTTTAATTTCAATAGCAAGTTTAACCATATGATGTAATTGTAACCATCCAATTTCAACACATACTCTGAGATATTTTTGAAGTAGAATATACATAATAACTTGAATGCAATGGATCAATATCGCTCATTTGTACAGAAAAATGTAAGTGTATTTCACATAATTTTTTTTTATTGTAACAAATAAACTTGAAATTCATAGTTCATCTTTATCATTCACGATCATTGTTCAAGTTTAAGTTCGATGTACTCTTTTATTATTTTTGTTTTTGAAAAAGAAATTTTTGATTAACAAAAACAAATTATAGAATGAGCCAATAATGTCTATGGGAAATTGAAGAATTAATCCATTCATTTATGAAAAGTTGAAGTAATTATATTCATTCAGTTACTATTGCATATCAGCTTTTCCAAAGCAATTTAATTTATATTCCCATTTTTGAATTCAATTGATTATCCAATAACAATTTTGGCAATAAATTTTGATTCGATCAATAAAGGATTGAAATTTGAATGATGCAATTGGTATATGTATCTTTTGAAAAAATCCAATATTTACCATAGATTTGTTGACTAAATGACATTGTTTTCGAATAGAATATTTCTCTTTCTACCGATTGGGTCAATAAAAATCGATAGGACATCGTGTTACACATAGAATTCGATACAAATCCTGTAATGACCATGGTAGAACGACATTAAAATTCGATACAAATCCATTAATTCTTATGAAATAAAATCTATTGATTTATATCAGTTTTCCAGCAGGAAAAAGATTTTAATACAATATTCACTTCGGAACTGATCGATACGTCGAAAGAATAAGTTATAAAATGTGTATTGAACATGTTTTTTTTTAATAAAAAATCTCTCTGAGAAATTAACAATACATGCGATTCTTCCCTAGAATAGAATCCGAAAATCGAATTGGTTTGTTGAGATTAATTTACTCAAATTCACTGAAAATCTCCTAAAAATTCCGGTTCATCGGAAAAAAGTCTGAAATTTTTGTAATCAGGGAGTTGTTTTCAAACCTAAAAGAGTTGCATACCAGTGGGATTTTTGTATTTCTTTCACGAGATTTGGATAATTTTGAAAACAAAAAAATATGAAAATTGAGTAGAGACAAGGGACATTTTTTTTACGGGTTTACATATGATTTATTAAAATTTGCTGGATTAATTTTTTCTCTCTTTATTTGATTCTGTTACATATAAATCATATTAATATGAACAATTCAACGTCTGACAATTAATTACGGAAGAAATTCTTATTGGCACAAAATTCGGTCGTCTCAAGATCTTCCTTAAAATGCTTTGAATGATAGAATCGTATCTCAAGTTAAGATTAATCTCTCCCATAATGTTTCTATTCATTCTCGTCATCTCCATTTCAAAAAGGTGATTCTCATTTCATCCCCTTTGCTCGTAAATTTATATCTCTCTTCAAATGTCTATTCACATTCTTCTCTTCTGAATTCCTTGTTTCTTCAAGGTTTCTTCTTGTTTCTTTCTCATAGGATTGGTTCGAAAAACCCTAACCCGGTTTAACCAGAATCAAATGAATGAGTTATCATAAGTGCTTGTAACAAGGTATGGTGTATTTATACATTAAAAAATATTTCGGTTTTCCTCATAGGCGAGAGTGAGAAATTTTCTACTCTTATATACTGCTTCATTTCTAATGATTGATACTTTAATATTGCGTAATTTTATTTGAATGCAATAAATTATTAGTCAATTTATAAGGCATTAGTGGAGATGAAAATAAATATATCTCAACCTCGTATTCTAAACAAAAATTAGGAAGTTTGTTCCAATTACACAATTTTTGACGATCAAGTTCCTCCGTAGATGGAAAAATGTCTACCCTCATTTTGTGAACTTTTTCCTCACTTTTTGGAGAGTTAAATACTCAAAAAACGGGATAGTTTCTCGAAGTGAGAGAAAAGTCTCCTATTTTTTCTTAGGAAAACACAGTTTCCTCTCGACCAGAGAATGAATCCACTATTGAAGCGAGGAAAGATTTACCATCATTTTCGCTTGTATATGTTTTATATGTAGGTATGGCAATATACAATGGAATATTTTGATATGATTTAAGATTTACGAAAAATCAACATATTCAACGAATTCCGGGAATTCAAAGGTTTCGTATTTTTTAAAATTTATTTATCAATAAATCGTTTTTGGCAAAAAGGAATAAAAAAAAACATTGATTATGAGAGAAAACAATTTACAAAGCATTCTACAAAGATACAGTGGAATTCAAACAAGATCCAAATGAAGAGGTACTCCACATGAAATTTGAAAAATATTTGAAAAATTGAAAAAAGTCAAGGGTTGTTGAAAAAACACTCGGATCTTTGCCAATCCTACGCAGAAATGTTCTTTTCGGTACAATTTCTGTTAGATCAACCTATGATAATCATGAGTTAAATAGAAATACCGATCAGAAATTCCGAAATTGTACTGAAGAACATCCCTGACCCTACGTGCTCAATTCAGGGCGAAAAATAAAGCGTAAATCAATTATTGCGTACTTCAGGAATTGTGTTGAAATATACTTATCTTGCTATTTGCGTTGCGACGTTTTTATTAGTTACTAGCAGGGCCGCATCTGGAAATTCTCCGCCCCTAGACCAGAGATATAGTACCGCTCCCAGAGGGGAGAAATTGTCGGAATTAAACATAATTTATGAATCATTCGATGCAGTTTATACATATATAAGTTTTATATTATTATATATAAATTATATCGTGATGCCGCCCCTAGGTTATGGCCTAGGTTGGCCTAGGCGCAGATGCGCCACTGTATACCGCGTGGCCCCCGGCTACGGCTACGGGATATAATTCTCCTCTGGACACTGCGGAACCTATTTTTTTGAAATGGCTTCTATTAATTTGCTGTCACCGGCTTGTTTATGAATATCTTTTGATGAAAAAAATTCTAAATGTTTTCTAAATGTCGTTCAACTATTTAAAAACAACTTTAACAAAGTCAAGGGGATACCAGCGTACCGACCGATTAAACATTTTCTTGGTGAGAATTCTGCACGCTGAACTCACAAAAAGTTTTGGAATTTTCAGGAAATAATTTTTAGTACTTTATCTATTGCGGTACATCGGCCAAATTCCGAATAATGAAAAGGGATTTCATTTGAAAAACGCAAGAAGTATTAATGCATGTAGTGCTAACTTTCAACTTCATATCAGCATTTTTCAAAATATTGAGTTACACTAGTTTTTTAGACGATTTCTTGGAGGTCTTCCAACAAACGTGTCTGGCGGTGAGCACGATGTCTTCGGTTTTAAAAAGATTCTGTCAATGCATGAATGAATCTAAGGATTGATCAAGGGAATAGTCGAAATGTAGATTTTTGACAAAATGGCGGGTTCAGAAGGAAAAAGTTCCGATTTTCGACACAAAATTTTTTGTAAAACTGTAGAAAAAAAAGAAGTAATTATCGGAAATTTCATTCCTTCGATCAATCCCTGAAGAATTTATCTGAGAAGGTTGAGTCGAAATTTCAGACCGATCGGTTGAGCAGTTTCTGATAAATCGTGCTCACACAGTTCCCAGACAGCAAAATGATCATTTTGAATTCACAAAAACTTCTGAAAGAACTTCTTGAACAGTCCCCGTTATGACAGTAAAAATTAATTCAATATGAACTCAATGAATTCAAAATGCATACATGTTGAATGCCTGAATAGTTCTTTATGAATTCGTGATATGAATTCTTTCTGAAGATTAAGTCATCCATCAACAGTTCAATTTGAATTCAAACTATTCATAATGAATTCATGTTTACTGTCATAACGGCCCTCGTGAAAATATTTCTACGTCAAATGACGCCAAAAACTACGAAATATTACGTCAATCTACGTCCCACAGCTTGGCATAGTTTTACGTAATTAGGCATAGACAAAAATGTGAATATTTGTGCCGAAAATACGCGAAATTGAAGCAGGGGAGTAGAAATATGTAAATTTGGCGTACAAAGTGCGAGAGTTGATGCAATTTTACGTATTTCTACATCTTTTTACGTCACAGTATATACGGGTAAAACTCTTGGTCATAGATTGGCGTACTTTGACGTAAAAGGGCGTAGAATTTTCTCCGTTTTTTTACGGAAGTGTCCGGAATGCAGTATTTAGGAGTAGTTTTTGGCGTAATTTGGCGTAGAAATATTTTCACAAGGAGGGAGCTCTTTGCGGAGACTTTTGTGCTGTATGGGTTTTGAGGAAAACGTGTACAAAGTTTCACATAGAAAAAAGCATTTCTTTGAATCCAAGAGATTGCTATTTGAATAGGCGTCCAAATAAATATTTCTTTAATAAAGAAATGGAGAAAAATGCAGGTCAAAAACATATTAATCTTTGACAGAAAATTTCAGCATATTTTTTAAAATCTGAGAGTTTTTCACAATCTATAATGAAGATAAAACGGTTCACATTTTTGTTGAATTTTATTTGCAAAACAATGAAAAATTATCAATACTTAACAATACTTTAACAAAATATAGAAAAAAATTTGAACTTCCCAGTAGTGGCGTAAGGAAAGTTCAAATTTTTTTCTATCTTTTGTTAAATATTGATAATTTTTCATTGTTTTTCAGATAAAATTCAACAAAAAGGTGAACTGTCTTATGTTTATTACAAATTCTCAGATTTTAAGGAATATGCACAGATTTACTATCAAAGATTACCCTGGTGAAAATGAAGCGTATACACGAAGCGCGAAGGAAGCGCATACGGAGCGAAAAATGTTTCAATTCCCTCTCCTCGGAGCGTGTGATGCCCGCTTGATGTAAAGTGATGAAATCATACATGATAGAAAATTTTTTATAAATATCCGCCTATATTTGAATATATGTACACTATGAAAATGGAATTAAAAAATCACAACTGCCCCAATAAAAATATTTCTCTTCAAAACTTCAACAATTTCTCTGCAAAACTTCATTATCGCAATTCTTAGAGAAAGAAAGAATTTTTTCAACAGATTCATCTTCCAAAACTCTGTGAAATTCTGCATATTTCTGAAAATTTCTATTGCTAGTAAAGGTTTCTCTGTACATTTCCAACTTATTGGTCAAAGTTGTTTTGTTGAGAAATGTTGAATTTTCTCAACATTTTTCTACTTGATAAATGGTGGAAACATTTGACGAGGAAAGGAATTTTCTCCACGAATTCATACATTTCTCTGCAAACTACATTTGCAGAAAAAAATTTGAATTTTCTTTTTATTTGTCTATTCCAAGAATATTATGGCTTGTGGCGGAGAGTTGTGTTTTCTATACAAATTCATACATTTTTCTCAAATCGCATTTGTGGAGATGAAGTGAATTTTTTCGAATTTTTCAATCGACTCAAAACAACTTAAGTAAAATTCACTAGTAGGCCTCGAAAAACCTCTCTCCCACGACCCACTCATTCTTCCTTTCGGAGGATTCTGAATCGATTAGTCTATATCCGACGGGAACGAAATTTTTAAAATTTTCTATCGATTTGACCCAGCACTTGGAAAAATTTACAAGTTAAGGTCGAAAAAAACCTCTCTCCCACGACCTATTCATTTTTCGTTTCAGAAGATTCTGAATTGATTGGTCTATGCCTCACGAAAACGAATTTTTCAAAATTTTCCATTGCGATGATTCCCATAAGTGATACTTTAAGGTTATTGTAGTCATCTCGGAGATCCGCTGATGTGATAGAGGCTTTGCTTCTCACTCGCAGGACCCGGGTTCAATCCTCACTGAGGAAAGTTCCTAAAAATGGACTTTCAATGTGGTGTCTCTTCCGTAATGTCATTCAAATCGAACTGGAAGGAGATTTGTAGAGATAAACTCTGAACAAAAATTTTTTTCTCAAGCACAAGTGAATAGATAAAACAGAGATTTGTAGAGTAATGCAGAAATATGCAGAGAAGTATTTCATGTAATATGGAGATTTGGCGAGTTTTGTACGAATTTTGTGGAGAAATTTATAAAATATTACGAAGATTAGAAGCATTATGTACAATTTTGCAGAGTAATGCAGAAATTTGTAGAGTAATATTTATGGTTAAAAATTCTGCAAATTCCTCAAAGCGTCCGAAATCTGACAGTTATGCAGAAAAAGTCGAAGAGTTTTGAAGAATTTTGAAGAGAAATATTTTTATTGGGGTGGGTATAATCTTTTAAGAAAGAACTCTCAAAAAGTGCTTTTTTAAGACCCTTTATCTCATAACGTGCCCCCCTCCCTCAAGGAATCAATATTTCTTTCGTGAAAAAAACACCCACGGCACAGCACGCAAATTAACCCTATTTTGATCAAAATCTCAAATTTTCTCCCAAAACATTGAATACAATATACTGGAAATTATCATAGGGTCAACCTGACATATGGCGAGGACCTAACAAGGTCATCCGAAATACGGTATACCTGTTGAAATCCTAATCAGGATTGGATGTGGATGCCCCACGTAGGGATAAGCCCATTCGATATTAATTAGGTTTCCCTTAAATTATCCTAGAAGGTTGAAATAGGTTGTCCTCGCTATAATCTCATCAAGACTTTGTTAGGTTATCCTGAGATTATGAACATATATGTTTATAAAGTATAGTTCAATAAAGTGAATGCAAAAAAATTTTAGATGGTATACTCCTTGGTGAAATGAAATTTCTCTACATTAGGAAAATATTTCTAGACCAATATCAACTGTGTGTCTTTCAAGTTAGATCTCTCCATGCCGAATACAACATTTTTGGGTTGTGAATTTTCTGTTCATATCCTAATTTAAATTCATTCTGGAGGTTTTGGTATGGGATTGCGCATCAAATCCTTATTAGTCTTGCCTCATAAGGTCCTGATATGAGTAAAGCGTGACATGACATGTCAGGTCCTGACGAAGTTGCCTTACCAGGACCTGGGCTGGATCAAAATTGACCTGATCTGGTCCATGGGGTAAATTTCTAGTCGGCATGTGGATTCTTGGTAATAATGGCTGCACGGAGAAAAATAATGTAGTAAAATAGTATTATTTTGTCAAATGTCCTCACAATTGCCTGGCGGTCTCAGATGCTTTCTTACCGGATGTAATCAAAATTATTGCAGTTGTAATATTCTATTCCACATTCGAGGAGTACTTCTCAAGATATGAGACCTAATAGTATTAATTTACCAGAAAATGTTGTAATTTTCATTGTATTATTTCTCTCCGTGTGAATTTTGGCGAAAAAGAATTTTCGCAATCAAAATTTCATTTGATCATACTATAGAAATGATTTTTTCAGAGTTTTGGTTCCGATGTTATCCCACGTTCTCGTTCTGTTTATTGTTTCTGTATACTGTCCTTGCAAGGATACCTCAAGGAAAATTCCTCTCAATCAGAAAAGATATTTCACTTTTGTTTTTTTCTTCAATTGAGAATATCCCTCTACGATTTTGAACAAATGAAAATTCTTTCACCACAAAGACTATTCCTCTTAAATGGAGAGGAATACTCTTGATACCATATATCAGAGGAGAAGTTGCATCAAAATACAAGGGATATTCTTATTTTGATATTAATTTTTTTGGGTGTACGGGTCATTGCATATCCGGCGAATTTTTCTGCTCGAATTTCGAATACACGATAAAAATGTCCAAGAGTAGGCACGTAGAACGTCCTCAGAGTGTATTCAGCTGTATTTGAAGTGTACGGTTTCTCAATGTTTCGAGTACATACTCATAGAAAACCCGATTTTCAGGAGGAAGGAAGATTTTTGCGAAAGTAAAGTGACACATGTTAGGAACAGAAAGAACATTGCAACAGTTTTTTAACGAAGGAGAATCATTTATTCTTCTTATCATTCGAAATCAAACTTCATTCGGAAACGATAACAGCTTTTGCCTATACATATGCGACGAAACACATAATGTTGAGCTATCGCAATACAGTGGAGGTATCACAATCATTGTTGAGGGATAAAAAACATCATATATTATTTATGTATACATATATATATATATATAATATATATAATATATCTGAAATAAGTCGTCAGTATTTTGGCGCGACACATTGTCGATCTAATACATTATATGACACATTACTCGGATTACAAATTTCATCTCGAGTGATTACGAGATGCCGCAGGTCGCATACATGAGATAACTCACTAAATTTATATTTATCCTATTTACACGAATAACATATGCTTCGATATTTATATCAACTGAAACTTCCTCTTTCGATCTTGATTATTTTTCTTTTTTTTTTCCTTAACAATCTCGAAATTTTACAAACAATCCTCTCTCCCGTTCTCTCTCCGCTTTCCTCCTCTTCGTTCCGTTATGGCGAAGTGCATAAAAAGAATCGTCGATCTATCAATGTTATCTCAAATTGATCAGGAATAATAAGACAACTGGCATGATGTGCAGCCATGCACCGATATTCCTTGCTGTACCACCTGTAAATGAAAACAAAAACACAATTGTTAAATGTCCGATTCATAAACAGAACTCAAAATTTGAAGGGAAGAACACAGGAATTTCTCAAATATGCTGTGATTATTTTGTGTGATTAATATGTACACGGAGAAAAATGTATGGTTGCAATAACCAATTCGTTGGTTAAATAACGTCCAACCAATTGATTGGTTATCATGACCATTTTTTGACGTGGTCATCACAACCAACAGAATTGTTTGTGACAATCAATTAATTGGCTAGACCATATTTAACCAACGAATTGGTTACTACAACCATCCATTTTTCTTAGTGTAGATGAGACTATTGTGGATGAATTCGTTCAGATTTTCCAAAGAAATTTGCTATGACAGCGAACTATTTGCTATCACAGCAATCTTATTATTTACGACAGCGATTTTTTTACCTATGGCAGGAACAATTGTTCACTTCCCCTGCTAAATTGTCCCCATAAAGAACGATACAAAACGATAAATTCAGGGCTCCCACTGAGCTTCCATAAAAAAGTAGGACATTTAAGAAAAAAAAGTAGGACAACCCGAAAAAAGGTAAATAATTCCCAAAATAGGAATAAAACATTTATATAAAGAAATTTTATGACAGAATTACGAAATTAACAAAAAATATGAAATAAAATCGATCACCATAGTTTTATTAAACGTTACATCTATATCACAATTATTAAAATAAAAATTTGCAATTATCATAGATTATTTCCTTCAATAGTCTAATAGAATTAATAGAAATTTTGATATAAAATATATTTTTAAAAATAAGCAACAATTATAAAATCGTTTTTTTTTTCAATTCTCTCGTTAATCAAATTCTTCAAATTTTTTTCAGTAGTCCAAAATATCCAATTTTGTTGCTTTGACATGTGAAAAAAGTTCATCAAACACATTGAGAATATTGCAACTTCGCAACATTTGTGATATTTCCTAGTTCAGGATTTCATTCGTTATTCGATTAACTGGTGTGAATGAGGCTCATGTCGATTGTGAATTGTCAATTTGACGTTTTTTGCATATAAAAATATGATGTCTGCAAAAAATCGTTGATTTGATATTTCAACTGAGTTGACGTGCTACTTTATGTATTGCACTTTCTCAGATAATAATTAAATTGAAAAATTATCCACAAACAATCACATTGTCTGATCTCATGAACCTTCAATTATAACATTACGGAAAGCAGGATTAATTGTGGTCTTATTAATCGAACTATTTCTTTAAATTCTTAGTTAGATTCCACTGTTAGCCAGCCAAAAGTGAGCTTATCAATTTTTAAGTAGAATTTTCACTCTTTGAGAGTGATAGTCTGAGGTGTGAAGTTGGACTCCTCAGATCACTTCGATTTGGAAGGGAATTTTTCACTTTTTAAGAGGAATTTCCCTCGAAACAGTTGAAAATATCACTCAAACTGGACAAGTTCACTTCTGAAACTTAATGGAGTGGAGCCATAGACTTCTTATGCTTTCAAATTTAGAGAATGATCACGTATTTCAATCATTTACCAAAATAGATGTAGCGACTAATCAACAACTACAGCAATCATCCGGTATATAGTAAATCAACTATTTAAATAGCTGTTATAACCAATTTTCCGTGTGATTGTCTGGTTTGAACTTTGAAATCAACATCATAAAATTACTGACTTGGTCTATTTCATCTTCCAAACATATGATCTGAGGATTGACGTTTGATTATCGCAGCAAGAAGAACAGTATACGATGTGAGTGAACTTCAAAAAATAAAAATGCTGACTAAATGGCAAAAGAATGGAACAAATTATGACACCCATAACGAAAATATTCCCATAAGTCTTTATAATTCGTCACAAAACTCATATTTTTTCATAATTTTTGATAAAGCCACAATTCTTAGAGAAATTATAAGAATTTTGTTATGATATACTTGATGAAATAATTGAAAATATTGATCCAGTTCAGGTTGGGAGAGGCAAAGTATTATTAGGCCCTGAGTGGCAAAAATGTAAAAACGTCCCTGATTATAAGATAATTTTCGTCAGGGACTTTACGAAAAAGTAGGAATAGTAGGATAAAGTGCAGAATAGTAGGACAAAGTAGGACATTTCACCAAAAAGTAGGAAAAGTAGGAAAAGTAGGACCAGTGGGAGCCCTGTAAATTTCTTCTATAGTTTCCAATGAGGTTTCTGAATACGAAATTCACGAAGTTATATCGTTATTAAACGATAGAACTCTTCTATCGTTCCTTATCGTTTTCTATGAAAATTGAAAAGAATGTATGGGATTTTATCGTGAAATTCGTATAGAAAAAGTACTACTTATTCTGGAACACATAACTATTTTTTTCCAAATAACTGGTACTTTTCTTATACGAATTTCACGATAAAATCCCATACATTCTTTTGAATTTTTATAGAAAACGATAAGGAACGATAGAAGAGTTCTATCGTTTAATAACGATATAACTTCGTAAATTCTGTATTCAGAAACCTCATTGAAAACTATAGAAAAAATGTATCGTTTTGTATCGTTCTTTATTGGGAAAATTTAACAGGGTCTCTATCAAATTCTTGGTATTATATATAGAATAGCAAAGAAATTTTGTTGGAGAATTGAACAAGATTGTTGTCACAGCAAAAAATTTGCTGCTTCAGCAAAAGTCACAGCGAAATTCTCCTTTCTTCGTGTAGCGCATAATTACTCAAAATAATCTCAGTTGGAGTTTCGAAGCACGTTCCTAGTATTTGTAACGGTTTGTGTTGCTTCGGTCGTTTATTGGAAAATATTAGCAATTTACACGGTTTCATCCCTTCACCGTGAAATAATATTTACCGATGTAAGATGATTCCCGTGTACCCAACACGGATGCCAACCTCGGTCGTTCCTCGGTCAAAAGAACATCGGCCTGTCTTTTATATAAATCGAAGACTTGAGCTTCGCAAATGATCTGTAGTTTACCATTTCTAAAACTATCTGGAATGATTTCGAAATCCAAACCCGCGATGACTTTCATGTGTTGATTGTCGATAAAATCGTCCGATACGTTCATCTTGTAACTCGTATTCACCTGTGAACGTAAAAAAGAAACCACGAATCAATAACAATATACCCAAGATATCTGTAGGGTAATGAATTCTCATCCCACGAAATAGAATGTGTCTGAAAGGACACGCTGATTTGATGAATGAAAAAATCCCTCGACAATTTACGTGTATTTCAATATGTCCCCATTTGCCTTAATTATCGCCAACGATAATATTCTCCTAATTCTCAAGGAATTTACGAGTTCTCCTTAGATCGTATAAAAGTTGGACGTCGTTATCTACTATACTTATGGCCATTTTGAATGCGAAAAAAAATGAGTTGCTACGATCGGCCGATAGTTGTAGGAAGCCTCTTGCGAGTAAGAAACTAATTAACTGGAAATTCAAAGATAGGGTGCTGCGTTTACATGTCGTTGTTAAGAAATTAAGGATAAACGAGTGAGTAAAAGAGGTGAGGCGAGGAAGAGAAGGAAGAGGAAGAGGGAAAAATCCTTACTACTTCCTGCCACTCGTTTACGTGGTAACGCCTCCCGAGGGCCATAAATGATTTTCAGTGCATTCAACCATGAGTGTAATGTTCATCGGATTCTCAGGATGGCCATAAACAGTTTCAGATTACTAACTCACATCGAAATAAAAGTTTTTGGATTAAATGAAGTCTGTCGGAAAACTCAATGAGACAGGAGAATTCGCGAACGTACTTAACAACTTCCCAACAGCAGTTTTAACCGTGTGTAATAAGGTTCTGGTTCACCTTGCCTCTATTTGTTGCGGCTATTCCTTCTCGGATAAAAGTATACTCCATAAATGATTTTCTCAGCTTTAAAACTCCCATATGTCTTTCAGATAATGTCATTACGTATTTCCCTGGTTCCATTGACGGAAGAAACTTTCGTGCCTTTATCGAAAGGGAGTCGGGAAATTCGTTGGAACATCAGAATCTTATCGGGATGGGGGAGAAAGAAATTTTTTTTCCAATAAGAAATGATTGTATAGTCACGGTATGAGAAGGAACATACTTATTCTATTCGTTGCGATCAGTTCTTGGATAAGGAATGATAATTATCGTTCAATGATTAACATACTTCTATTGAAATCAACTTATTAGATTTGTTATCGACGATTATTCCATTGTTGAAGAGATTTCATGTGCATGGACTCGCACGGATACGTGCGCGCACAGACTAATTATTTGCTCGTCTTCCTTCAAGATTGTGTTAGAGCAATGCTAGGCTGATTGTGCCTATCTGTATTCACCTGTATTATTTAGATGCACATGCCTACCATAATTGTAGCTTGATTGCGATGAGGAGCCATGCGTGTTATTACGGGAAGGTATATAGAATATACTATTCAGATGCGTGTGCATGTTATTGATAATATTGTCAAATTTATAATATTCTATTTTTACTCAGTTTATGTTTAATGTAGTGACACGAGACATCCCTTAGGAAAATTTACGTCATTTTGACCGAAACGTTTCATTTTTTCTTTACAAAAAGGCGGAAATATGGAGCATTTTGGTTAAAATGAAGTAAATTTTCTCAAGGGATGAGGCTCATAATTTTAAATATTGTGCCCTGTTTAACATGTAGAATGGAAATATATTGAAAAGGGTGAAAACCGTATGGAAACAAATATGGACAGCCCAAACAGGGTTTGACAATCAGTGCAATAATGATGTAATCTGCACGTTAATGGTGCCCATTAATGGGCCATCAAGGGTTGATTTCTGCATAATAACGTGGGTCCAATAATGCAAGTCTACAGGAATCCGTTGTTAGGCAACTGGGAGACATTTCTATAGTAATTTGTTGTGCACAGTCTGAATCCGAAGTCAAAGTTGGGCCTGAGTAGAAAGATTTTTCAAATTGAATATAATTACAGACCGGATTATATTACATTTATATACATTTGCATATGAACATTGCATGTTTCCAATAATTTTGTAGGAAAAATACTCTTTTCGACAAGGAAGATTCTTGACTGTTGAAATTGATGTTCAAATATTAGCTTGTCATGAATTTCATTTTCCATGCAGGAAAGGGATTGATTAAGAATTTTTAACTCAATCAATCGTAGACGATCCTGCTGAAAATGCCAGGCAGATCCGAACAAACAATAGTTGTCCCAGAAAATCCGGTCAAAAACTGACAAAATTGCTACCTGGTTTCGTCCGGATCCACCGAATACGGAATATCTTGTCAAAAATTGACATGAACAATTTTTTAGCCTTGGACAGGATTCTTCATGTTCAGTAAATCCGGACGAAACCAGGTAGAAATTTTGTCAAGCTTTGACCTGATTTCTTGGGATAAAAACCATTTGACAAATATTTTTTGTCCGATTCTGCTTGGCATTTCCAGAAGGGTATTTTTTGGAATTGCTGAATTTTCATATTTTTTTTTCTATATTTGAGCCGGAAAAAATGGATGAAGAATATGGAAAAAATAAAGAAATTTTGGAAAGACAAGGATAACAGCAATGGATTCAATTTTGAGCATTTAATTATCTACACGGAAAAAAAGCATCGTTTTCTTAACGATACTGGATCTTTGTCATGACTATCTAAAGTATAGGGATATCAGTATCGTTGCCATGATGAAACAGATCCTTCGAGAAACGATATAGATGGTTAGCCCAGCCATCTATATCGTTACCATAGCGATACAGTATCGCCACTACCACTATCTCTTCTAACTTTACTTCAGATCGTTACGATAATCAAACTTTTTTTCCTGTGTACATTTAATAATTCTCCCCTAGTGAAACATATATGACCCATACATAATTCATACATAATACATATATGATCCATATATAATTCATGTAGAATCCGTGTATGGAGAATATTTTATATATGGCAAAATTTTTTTTCACATATGTGAAGAAATCTTGCATTCATGAGTCATATATGGATTACTTATGAATTATGTATGGGGCATATATGGACCATACATGGATTCGATACGGATTATGTAGGGATTATATATGGCCATAGATGACCATACATGAATTTTATATGGATCACATATGATTTTTGTATGTTCTTATATGATTCATTTTTACTAGGGTCTAAATCCAAAGAGGTGAGAATTCCATTCGAACGAGAAGATAGGTTGCCTTCCGATCATCTGAATCTGGCTCTCTACTCTGTTGAAGTGAGAATTCACTTTTAAACCACCAGAAGGGAATTAATATTTTCGTTCTTGTGGAATTTTCATTTTCTAGAGAGAAAGCTATCATTTCGATGAACTCCTTGGTAAATAAATCTCTCTGAATCTTTCTGAAATCTCTCCATATTTTGGGAGATTTTTTTGAGAGATTTAGAGTGATTTCAGAGTGATTCAGAGGAAGTTGACGACTTTTCAGGTAGTGGAGCATTCCGAATCTTTTCAACTGTCTTTGAATCTCTCTGAATTTTTCTCAATAAGATTTCTGAATCTTTCTGAATTCTTCAAGACTTCGTTCATTTAAAGTTTCAAGCTTCCTCTGAATTTAGGTGATTTTCTTTGAATTTTCTCGAAACTCTCTGAATTCTTCTGCATCTCTCTGAATCCATCAGAATTTTCTTTATTTAGGTCCCAAAGTTTTCTCTGAATTTAGGGGAACGGCGGGTGGTATGGCCCTCTTAAGGGAAAACTGAGATAAAATCACTCCAGAGTAAAAGAATGTCGCTACGGTGTGGGATAAAACTTTTGGGAGTATTTTTCTCACATACATCTTGGAGAAAAAATTGTGATTAGTGAAATGAAAGATCAGGAACGGTTTTAGTTTATAGATGAATTTGTGAAAAATTTTTCGGTGTCGAGTGATATGGCCCACCATCCAAAAACCGATAAATTAAATTGAGAAACTATCACATTTTCCACGGCCTTCACCAGCAGGTTTGTTCTTGAATTCAGGCATCGTCCACTGAAAGGAAATTCTACAGTATCATATGGACCATACCATCCAAATCTAACCCATTAGAGCCCATGGTGAAACCATGGGGGATACGGTCGCCGATGAAATCTTGGCATAGCATCGAGAAACGAATTTTTATGTGAAACACATGCATAAAAACATTGTTTATGAATAAATCGTTTGAATAATTTTTCTAAAAATAAGTGTTCGGTAAAACTGAACCCACCAATCGGTTCTAAGAAAAAAGAACTCTGCCAATTGGCACATGGTTTCCTCGTTTGTATCAAATAATGCAGGTCGCAAGGAAATATTTTTCACAGTTTTCAACCGATTGGCGTGAAAATCATCTGGGAACACCGTTGGATCACGATTAGAACATGGCATGGATTTCATTGCAAGTGGATAACAGGAAGCGGAAACACGCCCTTGTCCCAAAACCACAATTTTCGATAACACGTTTCCATTCTGTCCCCCACTTTCTGTAAAGATCAGGTTGGAACTCATGTGGGACAACCATCGACACTGCATGAGATTGTGGTGAACATTTCATAACGATCGGATGACGGGAACGGAAGATATCCGCATGATGTCGGCATTTACGAGATTTTCGAATTTTTTATTGGAGCTTAGTGCTTACCATGTTCTTCCTTCGCTTCCAATTTGCTTGAAATTTATATCGTACAACAAACAGCTCGTGAGTTGAATGTGCACAAATATGTTCCATGGCATTCGGATGATAGGAATACGAGGGTGGATTGATAAGTTTCCGGCCTGACCAAGAAAAACAACGTTTTTGAGAATTTTTTTTTCTTTATTTCTCAACATAATCTCCTCCAAGGCTGATACATTTCTCATAGCGGTGTTCTAGTCTAGTAATGCCATCTCTATAGACTGATTCGTCAAGCTCCTCAAAATACCCATTTACAGCTTCGATTACTTCTTCATTGTCCGCAAATCTCTTACCGCCAAGCCATTTTTTGAGGTTAGGAAACAGATAATAGTCACTCGGGGCTAGGTCTGGAGAGTAGGGAGGGTGCGGCATTAATTCAAACCTCAGATCGTTGATTTTAGCCATCGCAACGATTGATGTGTGCGCTGGTGCGTTATCGTGATGAAACAAGATTTTTTTCTTCGCCAGATGAGGTCGTTTAATTTTCACTTCGTGGCTCAAACGTTGCAATAAGTCTGCGTAGTATTGACCAGTGATAGTTTTACCCTTTTCAAGGTAATCAATGTATATAATACCTCTTGCATCCCAAAAAACAGTAGCCATAACCTTGTTCGCCGAAAAAATTGTTTTTGCCTTCTTTGGAGTTGGTTCCCCTGGTCCAATCCACTGTTTAGACTGTTCTTTGGTTTGAGGAGTGTAGTGGTGGACCCAAGTTTCGTCAACGGTTACGAATCGACGCAAAAATTCGCTTGGATTACGCTTATACAACGCCAAATTGGCGGTAGAAATGTTCTTTCGAATCAATTTTTGGTCGACTGTTAGCAAACGCGGCACCCATCTTGCACAGAGCTTTTCCATATACAAATGTTGGTGCAAAATATTTTGTACACGTTCATATGACATCTTACAGGTCTCAGCTATCTCACGAACTTTTAATCTGCGATCTTTCAGCACTATTTGATGGATTTTTTCGATCATATCTGGAGTTGTGACCTCAATGGGGCGTCCTGAGCGAGGCTCATCAGAGGTGCTCACACGACCCTTTTTAAACTCGGAAACCCACTGCTTAACGGTTGAATATGATGGGGAGGATGTCCCCAGTGTTGAGTCCATCTCTTCTTTAATTTCCTTCGGCGTTCACCCCTTCAAATAAAAGTATTTGATGACAGCACGATTTTCCAGCTTTTCCATTTTTACGAAAAACACAGAGGCGTCTTGGTCACCGTGCTCTCAAAACTAAACTAACATGGCGATCGGACTGAAACTATAGCTACAAGCTATCTAAGGATGGTACTATAGAACGCCACCTCGAGGTAAGCCTAGTGGCGCCATCTCTTGGTCAGGCCGGAAACTTATCAATCCACCCTCGTATAAGGAAGGCATGCTTTCAAAACATGGCCAAAAAACGCGGATCGCAAAAAAAAATTTTCCACAGTTTCCAACCAATTGGTATGAAACTCGTATGGGATCACTAGTGGATTATACTCAGAACGTGTTATAAGTATCGTCACAATCGGATAATGGGAAACGGGGATATGGGCGTTCGTAAAATCATAATTTTCCCTTACATTTTTCTTCCACCCTCCGGTTCTTCTGTAACAATCAGGTTCACTATCAATACTACATATAACCGTGGTAGAAATTTCAAGACGATCCAAATAATAGGAACGGAAAATATGCGCGTTCGCCAATTGATCCACACACACACACACACACACACATTTGGCCTAAGAGATTTTGAGTTTGGGGACAAAAAAATTTTCGGTTCCTCGAAACGATCACAAAGCATCCCTCTAACAATACATAGAAAACATGTACCCTGAATCGACATTGCGATTATTTGTTTTAAAAAAATAAAACACGTATTGATTTGTTATTTTTTCTTATAACAATGAACGATCGCAATGTGAAAGTGGAAAATTTTTCGACCAATTTATTTATAAACAATTTTTTTACACACATTTCTCACTTCACTTGGCATAGCGTAGGTTTGCCAAGATTCCATCGGCGACCGAAACCATATCCCTTATTATTTTGGCATGAGCTCTAATGGGTTAATATGGGCTATACCACCCGAATTCAATGTGGGCCATAGCACCCGATCGAGATTTTTGACGAAAAAATTAGTTCATAACTAAACAAACAAACATTACCGCTTAAAACTCATGAGACGTGTTCTATATATAGGGGGGGGGGGGGGGGGGTTAATACTAGTATGGCACATAATTTTATGATCTGAACTACTTCAGGAGAGAACGTCTCAAAGTTTCGTCGACACATTACACCCAGAACGAGTAAATAGAAAAAGTTAGATTTCTCTTAACGCACTGTATTCACAACAATGAAGTTTCCGAACATCATAGACAGAAACAATCTCTCCGTGACCTCAAGTGTGTAGTGCTGCCACCTAGCGTCAGATCCTGGAAACACGTGGTGGGCCATACTGACCGCTGGGCCATACCATCCGCCGTTGCCTTAGTTGAATCTCTTCAAATCTCTTGGAATCCTTTGGAATTTCAATTATTTCGATTTCGAAGCTTTGTTTCATTTTCGAAGATTTGTCTGAATTGATCTGAATCCCTCTGAATTCCCCTGGGTCTGTCTTAATCTCAGGATTTCGTGTATTTTTAGATTCCAAAAATTTCTTCGAATTGGTCTGAACCTTTCTGAGTTTTTCTGAATTCTCCTAAATCTGCAATTATGTTTCTGTCAGTACTGTTCCATATGAATGCTTGGGTGATTCAGGGCATTCGAGCATCAAAAGAAGCATATTTACTTTTTGAAACAATGAATGTTGTGATCAATGATTTTGTAATTTTTTTATGTAAATCTTCCTGAATTGTCCGAATGTTTCTAAATCCCACTTTACAGTTCAATTCCCATTTTTTCCCAATTCACCAGGAATTGCATTTTTCTGAATTTCTCCGCATTTCTCTGAAATTCCCTGAATTTCTGTGAAATCTTCGACTAGGAAAATTTTCCAATTTAGTTCCCTCTGAATCTTCCTGGAGGCTTGTGAAGCCACTTGGAAGGTTCAACGCACAATTTTTGCTAATTCATCGGTTTTTGAATCTGTCAGACGGTCCTTGAGAGCCTCAGAAATCTTAGACTAGACATTTTCTCAGAATTCCTCTGAATCCTTCTGAAAATTTCAACGCACAATTTTTTCTACTTTACGGGTCTCCGAATCCCTTCGAAACTCCCGGGATGCTTCGAAAAATCTTCGTCCAAAAACTTCACTCATTGTACCTTTTTTTGAATTTTCCTGAATTCCTCTGATCCCTTTGAGAATTTCAACGCCCATTTTCCCCTGGTTCACCTGTCTGAATCTCTCCGAGAATCCATGAGTCCGTTTAAAATCTTGGACCAAAAAGTTTACCCAAGTCATTCATCTCTGATTTTCCCTGAATTTTTGACTAAAAGTTTGACTACATTTACTACTGCCTGAATTTTCTTGAATTCCTCTGAATCTGTCTGAATTCATCTGAACCCCGCTGATAATTTTAACGCACAATTCTTCTCAATCCACCTGTCTCTGAATCCCTCTGAAACGCCCGCACGGGAAAAATCCTACAATACTGAATCCTACAGTACTGTAGCTGACACGACTGGTTCGTGTTATGGAAAAATAGTATATTGTTTCTCAAGGGGGGAAAGTGGACATTTTCCACTTCTCCCCGAGGCGAAAATACTATTTTTTTCCACAATTGCAAGGAAAGTGCAAATTTTTTGTTTAATTGCATATAAAATATTCATATGCATATTTCAGAAGGGAAAGATAGTTGGTATTTTCCTTCCGCTGTGACATATTCGCTTGGAACTCAGCACTTTCCCCCCTAAAAATAGGTCAGAAAACATCAACTTTGCGTGCAAGTGTGGGAAAAAAATCATTTCAATACTGCTGGTTACTGTAGTAACCCGAGCCAGCAGTGTTGAAATGATTTTTCTCCCGTAACACGAACCAGTCGTGTCGGCTACAGTACTCAGTAATGTAGGATTTTCTCCATGCGGAATGCAGGAGAAAATTTTGACAAAAATTTCACTCAATTTTACTGCCATCTGAATTTCCTCTGAATCCTTCTGAAAAGTTCAACGCACAAATTTCCTTATCTACTTGTCTGTGAATGTTTCTGAAACTCTCGGAATTCTTTCAAAATCTTAGATCGGAAGTTTCACTGAATTTATTCCTCTCTGGATTTCCCCGAATTCCTCTAAATCTTTCTGAATTCTCCTGAATCTTCCCGAATCACGCTGAATTTCCCTGACTCCCACTATAAATCTCTCTGAATCTTTGAACTTCTCTGAACCATGAGCTTTTCAGAGAGAATTGGGGAGACTTTTCTTTACCATGGCTTACTTCACAATATATTATGAAAAAAAATATGTTCATCGCTTCACCTTATTTCCATTGACAGTCCATGTCACGTTCGCCGGTGGATTTCCTGAAGGAACACTGCAGTTGGCTCGCACGGTATCTCCAACGGCATAACGTTGTTTCTCCACATGTACCACTGGATCTCCATTTGGTAAACCTGGAATTATTTCAATCATCCATAAATAATTTGTTTCAGTATAACATTAATTAACTTCAAAATCCGTTAGTATAAAATCAATACGCTCTATCGAATACCGATAATTTCAACTTTTTGCATATTCAGAGACCTTTCAGCGTTCCCTATTGAAATATTTGAAAGGAGACCGAAAATATTGAAATATTCATTAACATCTTTCGTTAAATACAAGCTTTATCGTATAACTAATAATTTATCCAAATTCAGTAACAAAAATAATTGTTCGCGTAAATCGATAAGTTATATTACCTTCGTATATAACTTCTAGACAACTAACCGAATGCTCTGATATATAACGTGGCGGAAAATATATGTGTAGGAGGATAAAATATGACTCGATGATCGAAAAGTTTTTTCTTTTCTCAACGGGGAAGTCATTGTTAATTCGACATTTCAAAGGTTTTCTACTAAATTATGCGCTTGAGTCTGCTCTCGTTTGACAAGTACGGTGCTGGGAAAGAGACTCTTCCGTTTTATTCTCATTCTTTTGACTCTTCGCTTTGTTATTTTTCTTCTCTACTAACTGCGTTTTAATTGGGCGCGATTACAATGACAATACCAGTCTTCATGTAAGGATAATTATTGTCCGTAATGAAAGATGTTCTCACGGAAGAGTTCATGTATGCGGTGCTGTTGCTGCTGCTGCTGCAAACGCAGACTGTATCAAGGTCGAGTAGAAACACTCTCTCCCTCTTTTCATCTCTCTATCTTTTTTGTCAATTAGATTCATGAACTAATTTTGTATTTAAATCGATGGATGGCTTTTTTTTAAGGTCTCATTGACACTAAAAGTGACGATAATATGATTTCATAATTTCTAAATATTATTCATCAATCACATTTGTTATGGCTGTTATTGAGTGATCACAAATTATCGCATGATTATATAGTGTATATTATACATGAACTGACTTCTGTAGCCGTCAGAATTTGAATGATTTAATAAAAAGTGTTGATTAGAGGTACTTTAACGAAATCATTGGTTGCGCGGATATTAATGATGTTCATTGGTACAACTGCTGTAGTTTCAACAAAAAGTTTCCACTTCAATATCGATAAATTCGATCATTCGTTATTCTTTTTGCAAACACTTATTTTTTATCTTTCAACTGATATTCTCCCGTACGAAAATATTTCGCTGAAATTGCATTTTCTCTGCAAAAATACTCAGAATTCATTAAATTCTGATAAAAAATACGTTTGGAATGTTCTGTACAGAATTTTTCAATTTGAAAAAGTTTTTTTATTCTTTTTCAGACAAATAGAAACGAAATAATTGCGCTCTGGAAAAATTCTGACGGAACTCTGATAAAGTTCCAACATTTTTCTGACTATTGAATAATTTCAAAATTCTATAAATACATTCCATTTTATTTCAGACTGAAATCTTGAAGAAGTATTCTTTTGATCCGCAATTTTTTTGTTTTTGTTGAGAACATTGCATTAATGTTACTTTATCTCGCTATTGTCACTTTACCGTATAATTTTACAGACGTGCAGAAGCATATCCTTTGCACTGGGTTAGGAAAACTAGTATGTGCAACGAGGGTGGATTGAAGATTTTCTCACTCGCTTGATTTTTCACCCTCGTTCCGCTCGGGCGACAGGCTTCACGCTCGTACGGGAATCACCAACTTTCCGCTCTCGTTGCACAATCTACTATATTGAAAATCTTCACAAACGCTTCTATGGACGGAGTTTTCTGAGAAAGAGATTCTCGTTTATGGTAACCGATCACTTTTTAGCATGTTTTATCGATAATACATTAGGCTACAAACGAATTAGATCAGAAAAGATCTAATTAGACTTACACGGAGAAAGCAATTTGCTATGACAGCGAGATCTGATTGTACTTGATATTTTTTGCTGGGGCAGCGAATTTTTTGAGGTGAAAGCAATTTGCTGTTACAGCAATTTTGTTGGCTATGACAATGACTTTTTAGCTGTGGCAGCAAAACATATTCACTCCTCTAGCAGAATTTGTTTGCTATTCTATATATAATACGGAAATTTGCTGGAGAAGCAAAAATTTTTTGTCGCCATAGCTAAAAAATTTCCGATGTAGCCAATACACGGTGAAAAAGGAGTAGGGATAATCACTAAGTGGACGGTAAAATATGGACAGACCAAACTGCGCGATCATGGGAACTAAACGACTCAATCGAAATTATTATACCCTTAGTTAAACTAATGATACTTTCAGTTAGAATAACGATGCGATTGATTGTAGTGACCAAATGTTTGGTTTATCCATATTTTACTATCCCAGTTTTTCCGTATAAGGCAGTGATGCGAGATTCGAGACCACCGCTCTCTCGCTCCCCCGACTTATTCCGCATGATGGGAGAAAGGGGAAGTGGTCGATGGAGAGGGTAAAAGCGCTCTCGGTCTCGAATCTGGCATCCCTGGTATAAGGTAGTTAATAGTTTGCTGTCACAGCAAAAAATTTGCTGTTGCAGCCAAATTAGATTTTGCTGTCACAACGAATTTCTTTTTTCTCCGTGTAATTACATTCAATTGAATCAAAAATAACTTGAGATTTGATGTCCAATTGAATTTAGGGGAAAAGTTTACAAGATGATGCTTTAAGGTGGGGTGATTCCAAATCGGCTAGAAGTGATTCATGGCATTCTTCTAGAATTTGAAAACTCAGAAACTGCCCAGCGCCTAATGTGGCCTGAAGAGGCCTCATTAGGTCTTCATCGAAATCCTAAGACTCAATGAGATCTGAAGAATACCGCGAATCATGTCCAACTGGATTGGGATCATTTTATCTTTAGGGAGAAACAAAAATTCGCTGTGACAACGAAATCTGATTTTGCCGGGTCCTTTTGACTGGAGCAGCAAATTTTTTGCAATTATAGTACATTGAGAGAAGAGTATTGGTCTCTTAACAATACTGTTCACCTGCACCATAGTATAATCGCAGATTTTTTTCAGTGTAGACTATTCGCTATAAGAACAATGTTGTCAGCTACGCCAGCGATTTTTTAGTGGTAGCGGCAAAATATGTTTGCTTCTCCAGCGAAATTTGTTTGCTATTCTTCAAAGAAAACTGAGAATTATGCGAGTTTAGCTAAAAATTTGCTGCTTCAGTTAAGCACGTTGCTCTCTTAGCGATTCAGTTAGTTGTGGCAGCGAATTTTTAGGTGAGTTAACAAAAACGTTTGCTATTCTGCACAATCGATTACTACTTTGTGCACGTTATAGTTCTTCATTGACAAAATTATCCTCTGTTCAATGGGTTTATCTCCATCACCAATGGAGTTTCATTGAATTGTTTTTGGTACATAATTTTCTCAACTTGTCATCCTCCGAGTCTACTTTCTATTATGAAAAGTTTTCTGTATAATATCTTTGTGGTATAAAAACCTTTTGCGCAGAGAAAGAAGAAATTCGCTATGACTGCGAAATCTAATTTTGCCGGGTCCCTTTTGCTGGAGCAGCAAATTTTTTTCCGCCACAGCAAACTATTTGTTATCACAGCAATCTTGTTAGTTGCCACAACTAAAAGGTCATTGTCACAGCTAACAAGATTGCTTTGATAGCGGATATATTGCTGGGGGAGCAGAAAATTTGCTACTCCGGCAAAAGGTTGGAATTAAGGAATGCAATCAGAAACGAAGAAGAAGAAGAAGAAAGGAAGGGGGATGGGGGGGCCCCAGCCAACGCCCCCTCCAGTGAGCCGCTTGCCAACTAGCATTGTCACCGTGCCAGCGACAGTCCACGTGTGGGCCATCGCTACCACGGTTCCAATACGAGGGTCAGCCCTCCTCAAGATGAGAAATAGCGAGAATCAAAAGTGTTAGAAAAAGATTTACCCATTGGGCATTGACTCTCAGTCAGGTTTTAAGGATACAAAGAGGAAGTTGACTTTAATTAGAAGAATTGACGGACCTAAGGGTGATGAAAAAACCCACAGCGCGTAAACACTGTGGTAAAAAACCACTGGTCAGATTGGCAATACTTTGTGAAATAATAGATATACCATAGAGGAATGTATTTGGTTGGTAGGGTGGTTGGAGTGAAATGAGTTGGATTTGGAGTAAAGTGGATAAAGAATAGTCTTGAGTTTCATTGTTTGGTTAGATCAGTCGATTCGGCCTGGAATAGTATCAGTGAATTAGCTAGTGTCTGGAACAAACATAAATTATTAAGCATCATAAATGAAATCCTTTGGCTTTCTAAATTTCCTGAGGGCATCATGAATGTAGTTTCCTAGCTTGTTAATGCAGTTGAATTTCGATTTACTAGATTTATCATAGAATTTTTTAGCGTTTTCCTTGACATAGTCCTTGATTAGTGGAATCAGAAACGAGGAAGTTCTGCGCTTATTTATTGGCAGAGTACTCTCTCTCTCTCTCTCTCTCTTCCCCTCTCTGTAGGTAGGCTGTTACGTTACAGCGGTACTCGGTGAAGTGAAGAAAAAATTGTAGTCCTTATGAACATGATGTATACTTCTGACAACTATTCGAAAGGCACGATGAACGTTTTGCTATAACAACAATAGCATAGTTGATATAATGATTTGGTATCCGACCTATAACGATACGAATTCTGTTTACACCCGTAGGAATCGTCACATTGAATATGCTCCCGGTGTCTTACCGTTGCGTTTGTTTCTCTTTCTGAATGCCATACATATATTCTTATCAGGACACATACTCTTTTTTTTGAATTTTCAATTCCTCTGTATTTCCTGAAAACAGTAATTTACAACAATTCAAAAACACAAATCAAGTTGACAAGTTTTTTTCTCTCATCTCCCCTCGATATGTTGCAGTAGCAGAACTCTATAGCTGATTGCAATTTGAGCAGAAAAACTTTTAATAACGCCAATGTTGTCGTATATCAAAACGATTTTTGAGTCGAAAAATTTCGACGTCGCTTCGTTTGACGAAGGATGATTAATATTACGATCTTAACTGTCGAGATCATGATACACTTCTTCCTCTTCTTCTTATTCTTTGTGTTTTTTCTCTTTTTTTAGCATAGAACTCTTAACCCAACATTGTAATCACTTCGATCAATATAAGAATTCGGTACTTTGGGCTTTTTTATTCCATACAGTTTTTCTATATTCACTCATAATGGAGTCGTAAATTATATCATAATCAAGTGCGATATGGTTACAATTTTTTTCATATGTGGATGTGTGTATATATATATATATATATCAAAAGTTTCAATCTAATCTTGAAAAACGATCGGCTTCATGCTCTTGTTACCTGGACATTCAACTCCCTTTTTGTTCTTCGAGGTCATTACGTTCCACAAGAAGTTCCATTCGAAATTTTTGGTTGGAATGCTTTTCAACACACGGCGAACAATGATCCCGTCAAGCGATTCCATCTCCAGTGCTATAGATATATATATACACACCTGAACGTGTATGTGCATGTATCCCAAAGCAGTTTTTGTCGTGCGAAGCGAGACAAAGTTGAAAAGAAATATCTAACAATAGTCAAGGTATACGTGTGAAGACCGTTACTTCTTGATAAGAGGAGAAGAAAAAAATTTTCTCTTTCCCTTATTACGCGATAACTATGATTAGACGTTACTCGTTCTTCGTATTCAAAGTAAAATGGATTTTCATGATTCCAATGCAGGTAGTGTGATGTAGGAGATATCGAAATCCGATAGATCAACCCATTGAATGTCTCATGAAAATTCAGGAATCAGAAACATCGTCGTGAATGAAAGCATTATTTTTGAAGTGATGTCTGGTATAGCTCATTCGATTGGACAAGTCAGTTGTTGGTTTCAATTAGCAGTCAGCACATTTTGATGTGAAATTGGAGAACACAAATTTTAGCTGTTTTGGTTGTCGAATTAGCTGCAGCAGCGAATTATTTACAAAGACAGCTGAATTTCAAGTGTTACTTACAGCGTTACAGCATAGCATACAAATTTCACTGGAACACTAAAATAAAAACATGATCATAATCAATGAAATTGCTGTTGAAGTGAAATTCTTGACATGGAAACGAATAATGTTCTTGATGTTGGATAGCTGAAAATTAGCTACATTACACAGAGAAAAAATTGCTGTAATTATAGGGACAGCATTAAATTGCTGTAAAATATACCGAGAAATATATAAGTCTCCGATGAAAATGAAAATTTGCTGCAGTAGTCACATAAATTGCGATAAATCTAATAGATATTGCGGTATAAATTACAGCAATTTCCCTGTTATCCCTGTATTTATCGGACATAAGGTAAATTTTCCAGCAAATTTTTCTCTGTGTAGCTATTTTTCAGCTGTTACAAGAATATTTTTCACTATCCAAATCTCAATTACACGAATTAACTACCACAGCTAATTCTTAGCTACCATACTGAATTCTTTTTTTCCGTGTATCTGAGCGAAAGCGAAATATTCTGCTACTTTATGTGGGCACAGGGGCAAAGATGGGGATCAGAGTATTTGGAAGTGGCAATATCGAACAGAATCTTTTGCATAGTCAATATAGCCATTACTCATATTCCGAAGAGAACCAACCGATCTAAAAATTTCCCAGTGGCGCAAAGCTGATTCAGCCCTGAAGAACGGTGGCGGGGCTGAGGGAGGAGGCTTGATCACGGCTTGAAATGAAAATTATTGATCTTCAAATTTATTTAGAAGTGAAGAAATTAATAACTAGTGATAGGAACTTCATGCTAGGAGCACAAAAGCATAAATTCAGATGATGCGATTTAAGCTGAATATTTCTACTGTACTGGACTACATAATTGAAATTATCTCGAAATTCGCAAGCATAATTTCCCACTTGGATCAGCATAAGAGAGTTTTAGCATATTTGCTGCATAATCATTTGAAAAATCCCAAATTCCAAATTTCCAATAACATATCTTTTTTCCTAAAACTTTATTGAAAAAAATTGATTTCCTGAATTTTTGTTGAAAAATTTTGTGTTTAAAATTGAAAAAAAATTTTCTCGAAATTTGGACTCTGCAGTGTAATAAATGAATTGTTATAAAAATTTATCTCTGAAAGTGTTATGCTTTTTCATGAATTCAATTGGGTTCGTTTCTTCTACGTGCTTTATTAAGTTGCTCCAACTTGTTCCAAACTACAACGGGGACTTTTTCTAAATTTATGGACAAACATCCACAGTTAACTTGACTTTCATGGGTTAAATTTTATAAGATTTGATAATAAACCAATAAATTTTTAACAAAAAAATATGGATATTGCCTAACTATGGCGATGTACAATACCAAGACTTTGATTTAACTTTGATTCTAATTTTTCTCTGGATGAGTGGAATATTACAAAGATGATGCAGTAATACATGAAAATGAAACTTTTTCTGAGTAATCAAAAACAAAATTAATTAACGTCGTAGCAGAATTAAGTTGAAGGAGGATTTTTGTCTATGAATTTACCAAAATTTCCCAATGCAAAACAATCGATTTGTTTTCATCATGGAAAACAGCGAATCCGAAATACTTGGAGCGATTTGGGAAACCTTTGGGCGCACCCAAATTATTATGTTAAATTAAATGATTATGACTGTATGGGATTATATAATATACATATATTCGATAAAAGATAAATTGTCAAGTATCGCATGAAAATAAAGAGAAATAAAAATAAAAATTCGCATATAATCCGATGTCTAATTATTCGTGATGAATATGTGATGAATCGTGTTGGAGATGGGTGATAATTTATGCTTGGGTTTATTCTCTTAGTTCCCTTGAAATTGTAGAAAAGTGTAGCTAGCACGAACAGAGGTCATGATTCATTCATGTGAATTTTGGTTTTAGAATATCAACTTCCAAATTTACTAAAATCATGAAACTTCATATTTCAGTTATTAAACTCTGAATTACGTATGTTCAAAGACTGGCCATCCATTGTTTATGGGTATTTTGCGTCACATTGACTCACATGAGTTATCTAAAATTAACAGGAGAAGCATTTTGATAATCAATAAGGGAATATAAATAAAAAATTTCAGCAGCAAATATAAGCAAAATTTTGAATAACAAAGAGCATAATTGAAGCATAGATCACTGAGTTTTGCAAGCATAAATCGCTCTTCACAAGAGCAGAAAGTTCCTATCTCTATTAATAACCCATGGCTAATATTGGTGATAAGGATCTTACAAGTGTTAATTGCGTCAATTGTTAATTAACGACTTGTGAGGAACATTGATGACAAAGATCCCACAAGTGTTAATTTAATTGAATTCCATTGTTTGTGGAAAATCTTGGTTACAAGGATTTCACAAATGCTATTTAAAAATGACTACTGAAAAGATATTTGAATTGAAAAAGATATCTACATATGTATATTCATGCTCAAATGAAGAATGACTGATGTGGATGAAAAAAAATTGCATTTCTGACAATCAACTTTAATTCCACATAAATTGAATTCAAAAATACAATATGAACTTTGGAAAAAGATTGAAAGAGATGAAGAGGAATGAGATCAGTCAATAAATTCATGTAAAATTTAATTAAGAGAACCAGAAAATCTTAACGAATAAATAAATTAAATCAAATGAATAAATACAGAAATTTTTTAATTGATAAAATAGAATTTTCGATTCACCACTGATAAACTTGAACAAATGAATCTGACGTATAATGAATCAATGTACGAGGGTGGATTGATAAGTTTCCGGCCTGAGCAAGAAAAACAACGTTTTTAAGAATTTTTTTTTTTTTATTTCTCAACATAATCTCCTCCAAGGCTGATACATTTCTCATAGCGGTGTTCTAGTCTAGTAATGCCATCTCTATAGACTGATTCGTCAAGCTCCTCAAAATACCCATTCACAGCTTCGATTACTTCTTCATTGTCCGCAAATCTCTTACCGCCAAGCCATTTTTTGAGGTTAGGAAACAGATAATAGTCACTCGGGGCTAGGTCTGGAGAGTAGGGAGGGTGCGGCATTAATTCAAACTTCAGATCGTTGATTTTAGCCATCGCAACGATTGACGTGTGCGCTGGTGCGTTATCGTGATGAAACAAGATTCTTTTCTTCGCCAGATGAGGTCGTTTAATTTTCACTTCGTGGCTCAAACGTTGCAATAAGTCTGCGTAGTATTGACCAGTGATAGTTTGACCCTTTTCAAGGTAATCACTGTATATAATACCTCTTGCATCCCAAAAAACAGTAGCCATAACCTTGTTCGCCGAAAAAATTGTTTTTGCCTCCTTTGGAGTTGGTTCCCCTGGTCCAATCCACTGTTTAGACTGTTCTTTGGTTTCAGGAGTGTAGTGGTGGACCCAAGTTTCGTCAACGGTTACGAATCGACGCAAAAATTCGCTTGGATTACGCTTATACAACGCCAAATTGGCGGTAGAAATGTTCTTTCGAATCAATTTTTGGTCGACTGTTAGCAAACGCGGCACCCATCTTGCACAGAGCTTTTCCATATACAAATGTTGGTGCAAAATATTTTGTACACGTTCATATGACATCTTACAGGTCTCAGCTATCTCACGAACTTTTAATCTGCGATCTTTCAGCACTATTTGATGGATTTTTTCGATCATATCTGGAGTTGTGACCTCAATGGGGCGTCCTGAGCGAGGCTCATCAGAGGTGCTCACACGACCCTTTTTAAACTCGGAAACCCACTGCTTAACGGTTGAATATGATGGGGAGGATGTCCCCAGTGTTGAGTCCATCTCTTCTTTAATTTCCTTCGGCGTTAACCCCTTCAAATAAAAGTATTTGATGACAGCACGATTTTCCAGCTTTTCCATTTTTACGAAAAACACAGAGGCGTCTTGGTCGGCGTGCTCTCAAAACTAAACTAACATGGCGATCGGACTGAAACTATAGCTACAAGCTATCTAAGGATGGTACTATAGAACGCCACCTCAAGGTAGGCCTAGTGGCGCCATCTCTTGGTCAGGCCGGAAACTTATCAATCCACCCTCGTACACTACCGGTCAGAGATATTTTACTACGCCTCGAGGGAACGCAAAATCTTTGAAGTTTCATATCTCAGCCGGACATTGTCCTAGGAATAAAATTGAAAACCAATTTTGAAGGGTGAAAAGTGTGTATGAATTTAATATGCGAAAAGGTGATCGACGAAGAATCATATTGAATCATAAAAATTCTAAAGAATTTTAGTTGGCTATATGTTCTAATATAGCATGGTACCTCATTTTGTTGAACAATGAGATTAGATCGGTATGAGACATGTGTTCAACGCGCACCTTCTAATTCAAATAATTTTGAGCGATTGGAATGATTTGTGTCCCCAAGCGTACCATTCATTTCTTGTCATTAAATTACAATAAAATTCAATTCATCTAGTTGATGATACATTCTGTATCTGTCTAGAATTGTGTTTCACTCCATATCATTGTGGGACTCCATTGTTCTATCCCAATTAAGCTCTTATATGATCGTATTATCTTTCATTCACACGCTAAAATAAAAGAATTAAGGATCCTTTAACACCTCTTTTTCCGTATTATTCACCATGAGTACAATTAAGCGGGAAAAAAGAAAAAATCCACAAGAATTCATCGATAAAATCTTTCAAAGTAGTATAGCGAAGTAACGAAATTATAACAATTAATTAATTCTTTGAGCAGTCAGTATAATGAAGAAAATTCTTATCAATGGTATCAGCGGAAAGAATATTATTATGTCATTAAGAAGAATAAAACCCAGTAAAATATATGCGATTGCATAAAACCCTGGAATTAATTGGATCGGTAAGGTGTGCGCTAAGAGAGGGAAGAAAATTGAAAAGAATCGAAGGTTGGGTATATCCTCAATCTTATTCATATCTAATTATATTCCGCGGCAGTTTTCGAATGAATTTGATGTGTTTTTCTTCGTTTCTCAACGTGCAAGGTACAATATTTCGATCATACTCACTGACTACATGCATGTAAGCTTGAACCACAAGTGTAGCAAAAGAGGGTAAATCGATCGACACTTCACAGCGATATCTTCCAGAATGCTCGGGTTGTACCTCCTTCAATACCACATTGTGCTCATCGCTTCGATTTACCTGAAACGTAACATTAAATCGTATAAGATTTTCATAATACCGAACATATATATTATAGTGGGTCAATTATAATGCCAAGATAATGCATTGCAATCTTGTTATTGAATACCGAGAGTGTAATGGATCATCACCTAAATGATCTTCGTTGCATACGAATGAATTACTCCGCACATATTTTTCTAGATTTCCGAGTTTCTCACCGCGAGCATTATCATATTTTCGACATACCGTACCGTAGTAATTGAGATATAACGCTATATACTTGGAAATATCATCAGATTAATTGAAATAAAAAATATTATATATTATTCCATGGTATAAATACATGCCTGATTTCTATTTATCGTATTCGCACGAATTTTTTTCCCTCGGTAAAAAATTTTTCTCCACGCAGAATGGATAGGTATATATAAAATGAAATATAACAAGTTGGAAACGAAATGTGGTATAAGCAACACGATGAGTGTATTCAAAACTTTTTTCAACGCAACCCACGGAAAAAAATAAAGTTGTGATGAAATATGAAAATATTTAGAACGTGAGGATTTTTTATTTATGAAAAAAAAATGAAACAAATAAGTGTTTTCATTTCATGCTGTGCGCTCGAAGAAGAGAAACACACTTTTTCTAAAAAACAAAGTCAGTTTGTTATCATTTTATTTTCTTTGGATACCAAAAAAGCTTCGCTCTCCGGTCGTACGATAGGTATATTGTTTTTTGTAAATTCAATTATCTAGTGTTAATTTTTTAATTTGGAAGAATACTAAACGAGCGAATTTATCGCGAATTCGGGAGAAAAAAAGGGTAAGATTGATATTCGACAAAGGTATACACCGTAATGAATTTGTAAAATTTACATTTTATTATTATACCTATATCCGATGCATACGCGATACGCGGTAAACTAGATTTTCTATCGGAAACTAATTACAATATTTAAACGAAAAACGATATCTTGTGTATAAGTGACGATCATTATCTCGCGTTAATTTCCAATGCCGTAATGAAATTCAACCGCACTTGTGTAGGAATTCCCAATCAGGTAGTAAAAATATGCGTGCATGGGTATATGAAATATACGAGTTTGGGGAAAATACGTCAATTAATGATAGGAGAGGGAGGGGAAAAAAGAATCGAGAACAAAATGTAACGGTGCTAACTTGCGATATTTGTGGCCACGAATATATATTGCGGTTTGGAGGAGGGAGTTTCCAATTATTCGTTCGTGCGTAATCGCGTACCAGTTCCATCGATAATACGATTCTCTCGGCAAGTATTGCATATTCACAACGTGGGATAGAATGGAACAAAAAAAAAGTTCTCGGTGGAAAATCAACGTTTCGAGGCGAGTTAAAAAACAATTAAAACCTTTACGTGGTCGCATACGAGAGCCACACACGCATTCAGAAAACCGAGTGGTCACCGGAGCGCTGCTTTATCGTGCACGCGATGGTTTTCCAATTAGATTTTCCTAGCGGAAGGTACAGACAGCTCTCAGTCCGCTAAATTCCGACGTACGCCATCCACCCGAAGAGCAATTTGTAGACAATGGTAAAGGACAAGGGAAATAAAAGTTGACGATATGGGAAATAATAGTGAACGATAAAGGAGGATTATTCAAGTCTCCACTTAGATTGGCTGAACGTTCAAACACGAATTTCTTAATTCTCTCTAGTGATCCTAGTAGCAGGTAATTACCCTGAGACGAAGGGGTGAATTGAAAAACAGACACTTTGAGGAGTTTAGTCACACGGAGAGAACAATTTGCTGTGACAGCGAAATCTGATTTTGTTGGATACCTTTTGCTGGAGCAGGACATTTTTTGCTCCCACAGCAATCTATTTGCTATCATATCAATCTTGTTGGCTATGACAGCTACTTTTTAGTGGTGGCAGCGAAGAATGTTAACTTCCTCAGCAAAATTTGTTCGCTATTCTATTGGGTGTTGGAATTAATTCGTAGCGTTATACAAAAGCTGACGTAGGTAGTACAGTATTCCGTTGTTACCTACAATAATCTATTCACCGTGAAACAGCTATTATTGGACGTCATTTGTTTTACATAACCTTTTTTTTGGATCGTAAATAACAACACTTCATAACATATCGAATATGTCAAAATTTATACCGAATAAAGTGTTTTTGCGGGGAGTCTTACTCCATTACTTCAATATGAACAAAGGTGCTGCTGAAGCCCATCGTATTCTAGTGGAAGTGTATGGTGAACATGGTCTAGCTGAGCAAACGTGTCGAAAATGGTTTGCACGTTTCAAAGCTGACGATTTTGACTTGGATGATAAGGAGCGACCTGGCCAGCCAAGAAAATTTGAAGATACTGATTTGGAGACGTTGCTCAATGAAGACTCATGTCAAACCCTTCAAGAATTGTCGACATCATTGAGAGTTGACTTATCAACGGTGGGAAAATGTCTGAAAAGTTTGGGCATGATCCAGAAGGAAGGACGTTGGATCCCATATGAATTGAAGGGCCGGATCGCGTAATCGGTTGTGCGCGTGACCTCTCGTCTAGTGCACCTGAAAGTAGGCAATCACCGCTAATCACGTTTCAGGACTTTCGTATTAAAAACATACAAGAAATTCGCGATACTAAAAAAACTTTCAGTGGGAAAGTTGTTGCAAATGTATTCAACAACACTCTGACAAATTTTGAGACAATTCCGTATTGTAGGTCAGAAATTATTGCAGGTTGAGTGAAAAAAATGCCATGTGCATCGATTGAGATGTTACAACATGGGTGGTTTCGAAGGGGATGAAAATGATTAGATACATGAAGCTGTTCAAAAAAAATTCTCAAATGCAGTTCACCCAAATCGATTAAATATTTCACACTTTTTTTCAATAAATCATAATCGCATACATGGAAAAATGTATGATAGTTATTTGAACGTTTTATTGGAAAGAACCAATAATTGAATATTGGCAAATTTGAGAACATGAACGTTTCTGTTCCTCTGACATGGCTGTTGAATGATGGTTTCAATCTAGAAACATCAATTTCGCGACAGTGGAATTCATAAACAACACATTTCCTCGTCTTTAGTTCAGATTCCGTTTCAATGAATGATTCAAAGTTTGAGAATACAACAAGTATGCCTTCCCACTGGAAAAAATAATAGGAACTCGTACGTTTTATTAAAATCTGATGAAAGTGTCCAAATGCCACTATTGAACCTGATAAAATCTTATAAACATATATGGGGATTCTAGAGCGGTATTTGGAAGTCTATGAGATTTTTTCAACGGTGTCTGAATTGAAAGAATTTTTATTTCAATACATCGTATAAATCTTTCCCATATATTGAAAAAACGACAAACCGAATATTATAGAATAAAAAATGGAATAATAAACTTAAAAATAAATCATACGAATTTCAGAATTTTTCTTATCATTCACAAAGTTATTTATCGTCTTATCGTTTTTGTTAGGATCACGAATTGTCGTGTTTTTGAAAAGATTTTCATAAAAAGCTCGACCTTTCACGCTCAAATATTGCTGCAAACTTTTTAGATCTCTCGATTTTGCGCTTGAAATCCCCACTTTAGGCGCCTGGGGTGCATTTCCTAAATCATTGAATAAAGTATTCACCTCGACAAAAATTTTTAACGGTCTTCCTTTGTACTGATGGTACATGTTAATTTTACCGTTTGGGAAATAATCAATTTTCACCGCAGATCTTATTTTGATCTTGCGAATTTCAGAATTTTTTTTTTTTAAATCGATTCAAAATCTCTTACGTTGCATTGTGCAGCGTCAATCATTGTAAAAAGAGGATTTCTAGAATTTTCAATGATTTCAATGTACTCTTCGGGTAGTTCAATGGTTTCTTGCATTTTTTTCTTCTGACCATATCTACCAAAATTCCTATCACATTCACAATACGAGTGTCCACGCACAGGGTAGAGATGTTTAATGAAAACCTCAAAGTTTTGAGAGAACATTGACAAAAAAAGGGCCATAGAAGTCGATTCTGAATGAAGAATATGTTTCATTTCATTGAAGGAATACTCAAGAAAGGAGCAAACACAGTTTGTAATTTGTTATATCATGCTTTGCGCCTTGAATTACAAAAAAAGGGGTATAACAAAATCTTTTTATATTCTGATGCTGCAGGAGGTCAAAATAGAAATTATATGATGGTCCTTTTTTTGTCAATGTTCTCTCAAAACTTCGAGGTTTTTATTGAACATCTCTACCCTGTCCGTGGACACTCGTATTGTGAATGTGATAGGAATTTTGCTAGATACGGTCAGAAGAAAAAAATGCAAGAAACCATTGAAACAACCGAAGAGTACATTGAAATCATTGAAAATTCTAGAAATCCTCACTTTAACAATGATTGACGCTGCACAATGCAACGTAAGAGATTTTGAATCGATTTAAAAAAAAAAAATTCTGAAATTCGCAAGATCAAAATACGATCTGCGGTGAAAATTGATTATTTTCCAAACGGTCAAATTAACGTGTATCGTCAGTACAAAGGGGAACCGTTAACAATTTCCCTCAAGGTGGATACTTCATTGAATGATTTAGAAAATGCAGCACCGGCGACTGAAGTAGGGATTTCAAGCTCAAAATTGAAAGATCTGAACAGTTTGCAGCAATATTTGAGCGTGGAAGGTCAGGCTTTTTATGAAAATCTCTTCAAAAACACGACAATTCGTGATCCTAAAAAAAAACGATAAGAAGCTTCTGTGAATGATAGGACAAATTTTGAAATTCATATGATTTATTTTTGAGTTTATTATTTCATCTTTTATTCTATAATATTTGGTTTGTGGCTTTTTTAATGTATGGAAAAGATTTATATGATGTATTGAAATAAAAATTCTTTCAATTCAAAGGCATACTGGTTGTATTCTTAAACTTTTAATCGTTCATTGAAACGGAATCTAAATTAAAGACGAGGAAATGTGTTGTTTATGAATTCCACTGTCGCAAAATTGATGTTTCTAGATTGAAACCATCATTCGACAGCCATGTCAGATGAACAGCAACGTGCATGTTCTCAAATTTGCCAATATTCAATTATTGGTTCTTCCCAATGAAACGTTTAAATAACTATCATACATTTTTCCATGTATGTGATTATGTTTTATTGAAAAAAAGTGTGAAATATTTAATCGATTTGGGTGACCTGGATTTGAGAATTGTTTTTGAACAGCTTCATGTATCTAATCATTTTCATCCCCTTTGAAAACACCCATATTGTAACATCTCAATCGATGCACATGGCATTTTTTTCACTCAACCTGCAATCATTTCTAACCTACAATACGGAATTGTCTCAAAATTCGTCAGAGTGTTGTTGAATACATTTGCAACAACTTTCCCAGTGGAAGTTTTTTTAGTATCGCGAATTTCTTGTATGTTTGTAATATGAAAGTCCTGAAACGTGATTAGCGGTGATTGCCTACTTTCAGGTGCACTAGACGAGAGGTCACGCGCACAACCGATTACTCGATCCGGCCCTTCAATTGAAACCAAGGGACATCGAGAGGCATTTTTTGACGTGTGAACTGCTGCTTCAACGGCAGAAAAAAAAGGTTTCTTGCATAGAATTGTCCCTGGCGATGAGAGATGGATCCATTACGACAATCCGAAGCGCAGAAAGTCATGGGTTAAGCCCGGTCAACCATCACAATCAGTGGCAAAGCCAAATATCCATGGGTCTAAGCTCCTACTCTGTATTTGGTGGGATCAGATGGATGTGATTTATTATGAACTGTTGAAACCGAATGAAACCATAACTGGGGATCGTTAACGACTAAAATTGATGCGCTTAAGCTGTGCATTGAAAGAAAAACGACCGGAATACTTCAAAAGACACGACAAAGTCATTTTGCAGCACGACAATGCTCGTCCGCACGTCGCAAAATCGGTGAGAACGTAGATCTCGAAACACTTGAATGCGAAGTTCTACTCCACCTGCCGTATTCTTCAGATATTGCGCCGTCTGATTACCATTTGTTTCATTCGATGGCTCATAGCTTGTCTGAGCAAAAATTCACTTCTTACGAAGATTGCCAAAAATGGGTTGATTCGTGGATTGCATCCAAACATGATGCGTTCTTCCGACACGGTATTCATTCCTTGCCCGAAAGGTGGTCGAAAGTAGTCGAAAGCGATGGACAATACTTTGATCGATGTATTCTTTGATTTTCATTTGAAATACATAATTTTGTTTCCATTAAAAAAACGCTACGAATTAATTCCAATTCGTAATATACAGGGTGGGGCATTTAAAGTGTCGCGGGCGTTTTTTCCAAAAATAAAGTGAGATACGAGAAAATTTTTCGGACAAAAGTTGTAGGGTACCGAGGGGGACATCCGATGGTGGTCTTGGCTTTGACCTCAAATTTTATAAGATTTGATAATAAACCAATAAATTTTTAACAAAAAAATATGGATATTGCCTAACTATGGCGATGTACAATACCAAGACTTTGATTTAACTTTGATTCTAATTTTTCTCTGGATGAGTGGAGTATTACAAAGATGGTGCAGTAATACATGAAAATGAAACTTTTTCTGAGTAATCAAAAACAAAATTAATCAACGTCGTAGCAGAATTAAGTTGAAGGAGGATTTTTGTCTATGAATTTACCAAAATTTCCCAATGCAAAACAATCGATTTGTTTTCATCATGGAAAACAGCGAATCCGAAATACTTGGAGCGATTTGGGAAACCTTTGGGCGCACCCAAATTATTATGTTAAATTAAATGATTATGACTGTATGGGATTATATAATATACATATACAGGGTGGGGCAGTTAAAGTGTCGCGGGCGTTTTTTCCGAAAATAAAATGAGATACGAGAAAATTTTTCGGACAAAAGTTGTAGGGTACCGAGGGGGACATCCGATGGTGGCCTTGGCTTTGACCTCAAATCTCATCTTCAAGGGCATTCTGAGATCAACTCTTGTTTTTTAAATAGCATCTCATATTTTTTACTGCAGATTTGGATTCTAGGTCAAAAACCAAGAAACTTTTGTCTGAACCATTTTCCTGAAATCCGCAAAAATGGCGCTCTAATCGATATTGTTCCATTTTGAATCTGACATTCGAATAACTCGAAAACGAAGGGTCTTGCAAAAGAATGTTTCGTACAAAAGTTGTCAATACACAACACATTTCAATCGTCTACATTACCACCATTCAGAGCTCACGCGATGTAAACAAACGACGGGGTTCAGTGAAAATTCACGATTTTGAAAGTCAGTTTGTCAGTTACATTTGATTATTACTTGGTTTATGACAAATTGAAAATCATGGATATCCGATACACGGTTTCTGAAAAGATCGATATGATCTACATTTACGGTGAAGTGCATAAGAACCCCAGACAAGCATATGACTTGTATGCAGAACGATTTCCTGAAAGAACAACGCCATCCATTAGGTATTTTCAACGCATTACAAAATTATTCTCAGAAACGGGAAGTGTTACAAGGGAAAAACGACATCGAATGAGAACTGTTAGCGGAGAAAATGCGGAAGTTAATGTACTAGCTGCAGTAGCCAATAATCCACACGTGAGCTCTCGTGAAATTGAACTCCATTCGGGAATTTCTTGAAGAAGTGTTCTTCGAATACTGAAACGTCACAAATTCCATCCGTATCACATTTGTTTGCATCAAGACCTTCACGGTGATGATTTCGAAAATCGTGTACAGTTTTGTCGATGGGGTCTAGCGCAAATGCACAATAACAACTTCATCAACATATTATTTTCTGATGAGTCGACGTTCACCAATCATGGTCAAGTAAATCGACATAATATGCATTACTGGGCGACAGAAAATCCAAGATGGTGACGTCAAGTAGAGCATCAAAGACAATGGGCTGTGAATGTTTGGTGTGGTATTTTTCGATCTCGAGTAATTGGACCGTACTTCATTGCAGATACGCTAAATGGAGAGAAGTACAGACATTTCTTAGATCAAGTACTTCCAACATTACTTGAAGACATACCTATTCAGGAACGATTGAATATGTGGTATCAACATGATGGTTGTCCATCCCATTATGCAGTCACAGCTCGAGAAATATTGGACAGAGATTATCCTGGACGATGGATAGGACGTCGTGGACCAGTTCATTGGCCTGCCCGTTCTCCGGATCTTACTTCTCCAGATTTTTTTTATGGGGATACATAAAAGATACAGTTTATCAACAAGCACCGACTACACCTGAGAATATGCGTCAACGAATCATCAATGCATGCGCGAGCATCGATGAAGATATTTTAGCACGAGTTCAGCAATCTTTTGTAAAACGTTTTGAAATGTGTATTGAAGTCGAAGGCCATCATTTTGAGCATCTACTGCATTAAAATTATCCAAGTGATGTAGACGATTGAAATGTGTTGTGTTTTGTCTGTTATACCCCATCACCTCCGTTTCAGTTCAAGGGGTCCTCCTTGGAATCAGACAACTTTTGTCCGAAACATTCTCCTCCAAGACCCTTCGTTTTCGAGTTATTCTAATGTCAGATTCAGTATGGAACAATATCGATTAGAGCGCCATCTTTGCGGATTTCAGGAAAATGGTTCAGACAAAAGTTTCTTGGTTTTTGACCTAGAATCCAAATCTGCAGTAAAAAATATGAGATGCTATTTAAAAAACAAGAGTTGACCTCAGAATGCCCTTGAAGATGAGATTTGAGGTCAAAGCCAAGGCCACCATCGGATGTCCCCCTCGATACCCTACAATTTTTATCCGAAAAATTTTCTCGTATCTCATTTTATTTTTGGAAAAAACGCCCGCGACACTTTAAATGCCCCACCCTGTATATAATATTGAAAATTTGCTGTAGGGACAAACATTTTTCGCTGTAACAGCTAAGAAATCGCTGTCGTAAGAGAACAAGATTCCTGTGATAGCGAATAGTTTGCTGTCACAACAAAAAATTAGTTGTTCCAGCGAAAGGGACTTTCTTCGAATTTCTTTTTTTTCTGTACAATATATCATTCATTACAGTCATCTTTTCTATTCTCATCGAATGAACCGATTTCACGCCAGTTAAAATTGAGTTGTCGCAGCTACTCGCTCTTCTCTCAGCGTCAATAATCAATAATCAGGCGTCGTTTTATCACATCTCCTGTCCAAGTACCAATAAAAGGTAACTGGAAAATTGTGCACCACAATAAAAATATTTGAGCAGGATGTTAGAGGGAATTTGCAATACCGCAGGAGTGACCGCGCGCAAACGGGAGCCAAGTGCCATTTATTGCGAATCGATCGTATTCGGTGGCTTGGGTGCATGCTACATCTTTCTCGACGCGTCCGTTCGTCCGCGACAAACAATACCTCGCAACAGCGATTAATTATATGTTGCCAGTGGCAGGTTATAAATCATACGATCAATTTTACTCTCGCGGCTTACCTACATGTCTGGCACGTACAGGCGGTTGAGTACGCGAATCCCCGACATACAATATATATGATATTTATATTTTCAATGAAAAGCTAAGAAAGAAAGGCGATTGTAATCACGAAAGTGTTATTTCCTTGAATCTATCGAGGATTCGACACGCGGTAGGGTCGTCGTTGGAATTTCATACCCCTTTTTTATTCGATTCAACGAGTTTTCATTTTCTCTTCTCAAATGCAAATCATAAAGAAACGTTCTTTTTCTCTCCTTGTTTTCTCTGTTCTCATGCAATTTTCAATTTGAATATAATTCGAACGACAAAGAATCCACGAAACTGGAAGGAACCTTTTAGAAAATTGGTCTGTTCGTCTCTCATATATTTATGTAGACTACTTTTTTTTTGGGAGAATATTCGTGAACTTTGTGCAAGAGAAATTTTACGCTCGAATATCATTATTTGAAAGGATTCTTTATCGTTATTTTCGATATTCAAACGGTCTCTCGTTTAATTAATTTGTGTAATAAATATACTTGTAAAATATGATTGTTCTAATTAAACGAATACCACGCTTGGGCGGAGGTTCAAGTTTTAATTTGAGGGTTTTCCATTTCGAGATACAGTCTTGAAAATTATTGCTTTCACAGCCAGATGTTGATTTGAGGCGTTAGCGTTTACGCTTATGTCAACTGGTGTAAGAAACTATGCCGATAGTTGTGCACATAAGGGACTCCAACAGCACTCGGAAGTTGTCAAAGCGTTCTAAGGACGTCCAGATCTGTTGAAAACTTTCTTAGAACGTTTTAAAAACGTCCAGGGAACATGGTGCTCTCAGGGACGTTCAAATTCTGCGTTCTGTATACGGTGCCGTAAGTTCGGGAGCTCAAAACGTTGTGTAGGGTTGGTTGGATTCTGTTATAATTGACGCGTGTGCATTTGAACTAACCTTTTTATTCCAATGAACTTCCAAAATTCTATACAATTGGTATGTAATTGAATACAATTCATATATAGGCAATATACGATTCATATGTAAGTTATATGTAATTTCCTGTGTTTATAAGTTGTATGTACACTGTAAAAAAATTTCACCGGAAAATTCCAGTACATGTACTGGAAGTCATTAACCTGTACATGTACCGGAAAATTTCAGCACATTTGTACTGCAAAAATTCAGTGCAAACGTTATGGAATTTCCGCATCAAAACTGGAAATTTTCTGAGCCTCGGTACTGGAATTTTTCAGTACACGAGCTGGACTTTTCCAGGACATGTACTGGAAAATTAATGCTGAAAATATCCATGAAAATTGAAAAAAAATTGCTCACGCAAAGTGATTTTGCAGGGTCCTTGTGTTCCAAGATGATTGAGAAACTTTTGATCGTTCATTTGGATGGATAGAAACTCATGTCTACCTAACAGGATTTGAACCCACACTTTTCTACCTGCCTACCAACTGAAACCTAAGACCTAACCGATGAGCTATAGCGCGACATGTTGGAAGGCCAGCTTGGGTTACTACATATGCTTCATATCTAGAACACAAGAGGATAAGTCTTGGAAAAACCTCATATATCAATTTCATTGGCTACAATTACAATTATTATTCAAAATCTCAATCAGGAAATTTTTAATATAAAGACTTGAAATTTTTCCTGCCAGAAATGACGAAGTCCAATAGAAGTGGAAAATTTCAGTGCAACAGTGATTAAATTCCGTTGCATAGCAACTGGAAAATTCCATCACACGACCTGAAAATTGCAGTTCAAAACCTGTATAATTCAATTGCATAGTAACTGGAAAATTCCATCACAAAACCTGAGAATTGCAGTTAAAAACCTGTATAATTCCAGTATACCAACGATTAGGTTTTTTTTTCTAAATTCCAAATTTTTTCTCAAGTCCTTTTTGAGGGAATATTTTTTTTTGGTGCACAAGAACTATAAAATTGTAGTACGAGCCGGTAAAATTTTCGCAAAATTTCAGTACATCATTTCAAACTTGAAAATTCCAGTACAATGACTGAATTTTCAGTTATGCTTGGTAAATTTTCAGTAACGTAACAACAAAATCTCTGTACATGTACTGGAATATCCATATTCCAGTACTAGCACTGGAAATTTCCAGTCCAGTTGCACAGTAAATTTCCAGTTTTTTTTTACAGTGTAATTATATACAAATTGTATACAATTTTGGAAATTTTATCTACATGGGCTCTTATATTCTCCCGGTGTAGTACGGAAACGAGTTGTTCAGAACATTGCAGTTCAGAGCGATTTAGTTTAGATTGGTGTAGTAAAATAATCTTTGTATTTTCCAATATGTAGTTTAGATTTGCGTAGTAAAAAGATCGCCTTCCATCCTCCAGACTTAGGCACGCAAGCTACGTGAACGTGAACGTATGGGCTGGGAGACGACGTTGTGAAAAATGTGGGAAGTTTTTCTTCACACTATTGGTGGTTTTCGTCCCCTCATCGCAGAGGAATTGTTTTTCCACCACTTTGAGGAGTAATTTCGTTTTTTGGATGTTGAACTATCTACAAATGAAGGAAAAGTCCATCAAACAATGGTGAACAATTTTCCATCTATGGAAGAACCATTAGGCTGCTACCATTTTTTGGGGGAAAATTTTATAATTATTTTTTACAGTGTACGTAGAAATCTCATTTCATATTCTGCGTAGCCTTTCGTTTACTAGGTTTGCGTCGACTTCCTTGCGTGTCTGGGTTCTCACACGTTTTTCAAATATGTGTAGTTAAATTTTTCAAGCACTTTCCGTGTAGTTCGATAATTGTGTCCTTTAAATTGGTGCAGTATGAAAACAATCGTCGTATGTTCAATTGTGCAATTGGGGATTTCGTACAGTTCGGAACGGTGTATTTGAAAAGTGTGTAGTGTCAGAAATTTGACAGCGAATCCCCTATTAGAAGCATGGGCCTCGTAAGGCTGCAATAGGGAACTTCTAACTAAGGAAAACTTTTAATCACCTTATCAGGTCCTGACATGGCATCCTGTTTAGGACCTTACAACAATGTAACGCAAGGTTTTTGAAAGGTCCCAGTCAGATTTTCCCTTTCAGTAACTCAGACATGGTATTCCAATCAGAACCTGATCAGGATCGCCTTGACTCAACCGTATTTGAATTGTGAGGTAACTGTCAAGATATCTTGATCAGGACCTGATGAGGATTGCCTTGGCTCATCCGTATTTCAATCATATGATAACCGACAGGACAGTCGAATCAAGACCTGATCAATTTAGAACGATGAATGTATCAAACTATTCAGAATTTTCACAGAACTCATTAGAAATTCACTTGTCTCTTTTAAATGTTCAACTGAGGTCTATTTGGATCATCAGCGGAATTTCTTCTGTTGGGGGAATTTCAAAAAATTTGTATGAAAAGTGAATTCCATGGAAATTAAATTGAATGTTAGAATATAGCTTAGATGAGGTCGTGATTGGGAATTCCGCTACCACCCGGATCAGGTCCTGATCGGGAATTCAATTACTACCCTGATCAGATCCTGATTGGAAAACGTTTGGTTTTCCTGATCAGGACCTGGTCTTTTCCTTGCGTTACATTTTTGTCAGGGCCTTATCAGATACTCAAGTCAGGCCCTGAACAGAAATCAGGCATGCCCGATTTGGACCTGATGTTTTCCATATGAAAATTTCTACTAGGGCTGATTTGTGCAGTCAAATAATTGATGTATATTTATTTGTGTAGTTCAATATTCATACGACAAATTCTTATTTAAAAGTATGAATTATTAAAGATTCTAGAGATAAAAGCATATCTTGTGAAATATTACACAAACACTTCCAATGAAACCTTTGAATTATAATATCACAGAGTAACACGATGATCACAGTATTTCTATTCAAATTGATCTTAATGATGATCCAGATAATTACGACTCGTGAACACATTCTTCAACTCGAAACAGTAAATTCCTTCCTCGATATAATGCAGCAGAGAAAAGAAACTTCCAAAATTCAAATTCATTCGAATTATTCATGTTAAATTGTAATCCCGAGGAAGTCCGGGCATGAAACATCGATGTTCCATTAAAGTTTCCAAGTCGAAGGAAGACTATTTCATTAAATATTCTGTTATCTCAAAAGTAATGTGAAAAATAAATCTCATTCTTCAGGAAGATATTTTGATTCCTCATTCAGAACTAAGTAATTGTTTCATGTAATGAAAACAAAATGTATAATCTCCTGTAAGATGTTTTATCTTGAATAAAGTAAAACCATGAGTCTCTTTCTATCAAGATGAAATTAGTTTCTCATTTAATGTATCCGAAATTGAGATTATTGGAGTATATAAAGCATTTTGAAACGTCTCAGAATTCACCCTGGCGTTAAATAGAATACCGCAGTATTAGAATCCATTAACGTTACAAGGAAAATATTTCTATCGATAGTTATCAAAATGTTACACGTTAAAGCAGTGGCTTGAATGAAAATCATAATTGATTCTCAATGATTGAATTTACAAGAACATTGTGATACAATTGTTATATACAAAATATTGACACGTGTTACGTTGAGGGCTTGAACGATATAATAATTATAACGGTATATATACATCATAAAATTGATATGGTTTAACTTGACATGTCATGAAAATGTGATTCGCGTGATTGCAGTGTTCTAAAACCACGCTAGACGCTACAATTCGTGTACGTTACAATTCTTCACGAGGTTTACAGGATTTCAGTCATATTATTACACGAAGGCAAGAGAAAGCTTTCACGGTGGATAATTATATCGTAATACGGTTTTGTATCTTCCTCTTGTCTGAGATGAGTATTACATTTTTGAAGAATTCGAGTAGAAGGAACATAGACAAAAAACATGTTTCTTTTTTTGTATGACTGTACGACACAGTTGTTCGCAAACAATCAAACAAAAAGTGCCATTGTATGTGGAGTATAATGAAGATACGAGTTTCATTACGTTCCTCGGATGTATAACGTGTATTATCAAACCTGCCTCGCGGTACAAGAGGAAGGTGTATTCAAAAGCACGATATAATAATAGGACGAATAAACTCTTGTATTGATAATCGGGTATTAATTGAGTATAGGGATACAATCAGAATTGATGCATCAAAATGATTCATCACGGAATACTCGAATCAACGAATTGAGATTTTAATAAGGTGTATCAAATTATCTTTCCAACGTGCTGTGCAAGGCTATTCTTATTTAGATATCGGATTTAATTGATTTATCATTACCGAGAATGTATCGGTCTACCTCGTTTCGCGTCTCAAAGTTCTGAAATACCATAGTATGCAGTAGCAGCAATGCATTGTGCAGGGACCTGTGTTTCAATTCAATTATTTCCGTGAACTGTTATTCACTTGGAATCGTTAAACACATAATTCGTCGGACAGACGGGGTAGGATTTTCTCTGTGCGCGTTTGCATTGTCGAATAGATATAATATACATCTGGTAATGATAATAACGAAAATAGGACACGAAACGGAGCAGAGAAACTTCTTCGATGTTCGCCGAAGTTCAAGAGAACAAGATCTCCGAAGTTTTACTTTCGTTTCTGACGGTACGTACGAAACGTACGATCCTAGGGGGTGTTAATGGAAAACGAGATATTGCGTATACGGGGCCAAGTTTTACCTCATGATACGGATATTTTATGGGTTTTTCTTTGGTATTTCTCATCTAAGTGGCTCCAGTCTCAAAATTGTTATTGTTCACGAGTTCGTAATGGGATTTGGATTGTTGGGTATTTAAGGTAAACTTGAATGTCATTGCTCTGGGTCGGAAGGTTCATTGAATTTGTCTACAATGTAAAAAAATCTACCCTGAACTTCCAGTACTGAGCTAGAAGCGATTAACTTTTACACTTATGCAGGGAAAATTTTAGTATCACAGGAATTGTTCTGTACGTGGACAGTAAAAGTTCATTATGAACAGGAATTTTTCTTTCACACAGTACCGGGGAGCTCCTGTTTTCGTTTCTGAGAGTGTTTTGCCTTTTGAGTGAATTCAACCAAATGGCTGGAAAATTGTATTTCATCATTCGACTACTTTTCATCGTCCATTAAGAAGACAACTGTTGAATCTTCTTGAATTTGTTTAGTGATTTTCCAAGCCCAATCAACGCAGGAATATAAAACAAATCGTTGTATATAAAAACTCGTAACATTTCACTCAACGCATATATTAGGTACATGAAGTTGTGTGCAACCTAAAAGTTTCGACACGAGATGTCACTATTACATAAAGTCAACATAACAGAGTGATGAGATGTTAAATGAAATTTATGTAACAATCACTTCGAGATAACATCAGAATTTGTTGGCTGATGAGTTGTTTCAAATGATTCAAGTCTCAAGCGTGATGATTACATCACGCTGATAAACAATTGTAAAAATTCTCTCGGAATTGGAACATTTCTAAAGAAAACAGGGATGTTTCTTCACTGTGATTTCTTGATTAATTATCAATAACTGATAATTATAATCATATCTCAATCTTTGTAATGTTCCATTACAATCAAAGCTGAAATATTTCAATTATGATATTGCATTTTTATATCAATGTGATGTAATTATGATTTTTTTTCTGTATTTTTCCTGTTCACCCTGGCAAAAATGAAGCGAGCTCTAAGCGTGAATATCCGCCAAATTACTCTCTAGAGGTTATATCTATCTCTTTTCACCAGACATATTCGAGCACAAAGATTAGTGCTTCAAATTTGTGATTTGATTACATAAAATTGTTTTTCAGGTAGTAACAATCGTAGAGTTTTTGATTCAGTTGAAGGGGAATCTAAATTGTTTCCTGGGTTCAAATTGAATATTCTCAAGGTCGATTTGGTTCAATTTTCAATTCATAAGAATCATATTTACTAGATTTTTTTCGTAAATTCATGTTCATTTTCAGTTCGATTCTTTTTAATTCCTTCAAAAGGAAAATTCAGTTGATTTGAACACAGAATGCAGTTTAGATTTCCCTATTTTCAATGCAAATCGATGCAGGAAATTCAACATTCTACGATTCTCAAACATCAATTTTTTCCTCCAGATCAATCATCTCTAATGAATTTCAATTTTTATGTGTTTATTTTGGCACCCCCTATTCGTGCGCCCGGAGCGGTCGCTCCCATTCGCACCCCCTGGCTACGTCACTGCATTGATCATTTTGAAATCGCCAGTAAATGCAACTCGCAATTTCAACAAAGATACAATTTGTATGCAACAATCTTTCCAATACCAGAGAGAATTTCTGCGAAACAAATAGCAAGTATCTCTACAAAATTGAAATAACATGCAATATATTTTACTTACATCAACTATTCCTCCAATAACACCGAACACTGCGATCGATGGCATTTCTTTAGGTACAAATCGAAAAAATTCCGTTTTTTTATACCATTTGACCGTGTACAGGACATCCGATTGTAAATCGTATTTGCAAGTCAGATTCACCGTTGAACCTGCAGGAACAGCGTAGGGTATGTCGATTGACACGTTACTTAACCCATTTATACCTGAAAAAGAAACAAAAATACCCACGTTAAAGGAGAATGGCAGAGTTTATGCATATTCAAATTTATATCTTCCACGTATACCAGCACTGAAAGAATTTTGTTGTTAAACTCACCGTGAAATTCCAGTAATCGAACACGGAGAAAAAGGAATAGTTGCAGCAACTACTTGAATAGTCGATTTTCGACCATCTACTTGAATAGTTGCTGCAACTACTTAGTAGTCAGGACAAGTATCACCTTAGCTGCCTCAACTGACTCGATAGTTGCACTAACTAACGTAAATACCTGGCAACTTACGAAGTATTTTAGTTACTTGCCCTGACTACTAAGTAGTTGCAGCAACTATCTAAGTAGATGGTCGAAAATCGACTATTCAAGTAGTTGCTACAACTATTCCTTTTTCTCCGTGAAGAATAAGTAAAAATTCTTCAAAAAATTACTGTATCACCTGTAAAGATGAGGGAGTTTTTAAACAGTCGAGAGTGATATTTTGCATCAATTTTACAAAATACACGGTAATATTTTGAAAAATTCCTCCTTGTCCTTCGATCACTGCAATTTCACCGTAATTTTTCAAATAAAATCCTTTCAGTGAAGTCATACAATCTTAACAAACTAATCTAAACAAAAATGTTCTTTGAAAAATAAACGCCTTATCGTAATTGATTTATACAACTAATAAAAAGGGTTTCGTTTTCGTTGAATTGTTTATAACTTTCAGTTCTTCTTTGTTGTGAAATAGTATGTATATACGACCCAGGTCTTGCATTGTGAAAGTAACTTTGGTGGTAGACAGACAAAAAAAGAAAGACAAGATAATACGAGTGCAAAGTTCTTGAAAATGAAAGCCATCTTTGCATTATTTTTCCTTAAGCGGAAGTTTATGGTTGTAGCCGTGAAATACCTTTCTTACTCTACAATAACTTAAACGAACAGGTACTTAAAAAACTTTGCGCTTAATTCCAGCGACGTCAAGTTTGGTGCTAAGCATCCTCGAGATTACCTGATGTAAATAAAACTCCGAGGTATAGGAGAGTAGTGTAAGAAGGTAAGTAGACGCGTGGGGTTGCTGAAATCATTTTATGAAGAACGTTGGAAAAAGATTATGGATTTTTTGTTTTTCTTTTAGCCGATTTTTGTAGGATGTATAAAAAGTTTCAATTTGATAACTTTGTATTCTATCGATGATGATGATGATGATGATACTTTCCAAGATGGGAAAATTAATTTAATGAATCCTCCCTGAACGACTCAATTAAATATCAACATCCCCGGTATGTTCATATATATATATAAACCGTAAGACGTTTTAGAGATGATCCTCCAGAGATTCGACGAGGATTCTCATCTGAACGTCAATTCCATGAATATTCTATAATCACTTAATCCTTTTCAAACGATAGTCACAAATTCGGAGGGTATATAAGGTGAATTGGATCACTATCGCTATGTAGATTTGGATTTTGTCAAGACATCAAAGAAGAACGGACATAGAGAGAAAGAGAGTTAAAGCGAATGCGAATGATTTTATATTCGGAAGAGAGGAGTGGGGGGAAGAAGAACGGTGTGTAATTAGAGGACCTGGTAATTGGGACGTCTGTTCTACGAAGTTTCAACGTCAGATCTGGTATAATCAGTTGTTTGGCCCAACATTCTACGAGGCGGGTACGCAGATCGCTACAGCAAGATTTAAATACCGACATTCGCTAATCACCTCGCTAATCCTTAATTACTGTACGATGCGGCAGCCCGATTGTTATTCGCATCACGGATCGTGGAGCACACCCCCTACCGTTTTCGGGACGTAAAACTGTGCAAATAAAGTTGAGTGAATTACATAAACTTGTTACGCGCGCTTACGTATGTACCCACGTACAATACACTCATGTTAAAATTCGTTTTACGAAAGAGATAAAAGGGCTGATATCTCGATATCCATGTTGAAACAAAATACGAAATTCGTATAGAATTTTCTCCTAAACGGGACGCCTAAAATAAAAAAAATCAAAATCAAACATACACGTACAGACAGAGTACAGAGTGTCTGTAGTACAGAATTTTTCATGAACGTTTTTTTTTTGCTACAGCAGTGAAAGAAATGAATACGAATGTACGAGAGTTTTTCGAGAAGATTAAAGAGAAAGATGCGTGCATTAGGAACTTTTATACGGTCTATTGTGAGCAATCCGACTGCTTTGCGTGTTTTTTTATGTTTTATATTTTTTTTTTCAAATTACTTGCCACGACCGCAGACTCTTAATCATGGCTTAATTAATTATCTATTCGTTGGTTGAATATCCTGTAGCCTCGAGCCTGCCTCTAAAAAGCCTTCCCACCATTATGCATATCCTGGGCAAGATCCCGTACAGCCGCAAAGCCGGAAAAGCCAAAGGCGTAAAGAGCTTCTACTTTGAAATGAAATCCCTTTCTCTTTCCCTCTTTCTTTATATCTTTTTCTTGGGAGCACAATTTGATGAAAAACCTTCTCTTATTTCGGTCTTGATCGTGAAAGATATTATTGTTACGTGAAAGAAATCCTACCTCGAGTGAGGTATCGCTTGCTCATTTTATTTGGTTCATGAAGGAAAAAAACTATAGCGAATCATTTGTTACTCATCTGCGATGGAACATCTCAATTCTTATTTTCACATCACAAATGACAGGGTTGATGGGAGGGGTGGGTTGACTTCAGTTGATAAAAGTCGGTTACACGAATTGTAAATCGTGTATTGATTCCGTGGTACGACGAACTACATTTATGAGATGAAATTAATTACCGGAATTACCCTCGGGTACCAACGAGAAGTGATTTCAGTGATACACACTGTTGTATCTCTCCGAATTAATCCACCTGTTTGACATGTGATTTCAATTTGAAGTCTTATGAAACTCTCGGTTCTTTGAATTTCTGACAAGAATCATTGAACGGTACCTGTGTTGGAAATTCACAATCATTAGCATGCAAATACAAATATTGAGGTGGTTTTGGGGTTCCGAACGTGATGATAATTATCCCCGACAACGCTTGTTGATAGATCGTGTTCCATAGTATTCATGCTGTATGTAAATCGCATGTCATACAATGTCAAGCAGGGAGATGATATTTCTGAGCCTACGGCAATTATTTGTTTAAAAGGTTCGGTATACGCAAGTTTTAGGAATAGATGTCAATTGTAAACCTCAGATTTTGTGATAGGGTTTTTGATGCGATGGTACGTTACATTGAAAAAAATGTGTGGTGACCCAAGCAGCAACAGAATTTCAAAGCATATACGGAATAGAAACGTTCGTAGAATGTATGGATGAGATACGAAGAACATATAATGAACGTTCATAGAATGTTTGAATGAGACTGTTTCAAATATACTTAGAACGTACGTAGTACATTCGAAATGTACAATATTCATTCACTCAACGTTCAATCAATGTATTGTCGTATATTCGATTATATACGTTCGATGAATATGCATAGCACTAAGCATCTATGAAACGGTCTCATTCGAATGTGCGTGAAACATATGTCGAATATTCGAAGAACGTTCATAGTATGATGTGTGATGATTAGGGTGGTTCTTATTTCATATATAAAAAGTGTTTTTTGATTTTTTTGTTGTCAACAAACGAGTTTTCTGTACGGCCCACCCTCTAATTTTGTTCTACATCATGAAGGAGTGCTACAATATTTTTTACATAATTTTCAAAAGAGATTTGGGGGGCCCTCACGGCGTTTCAAACAGGCGTTTCAAAACGCCGTGAGGGCCCCCCAAATCTCTTTTGAAAATTATGTAAAAAATATTGTAGCACTCCTTCATGATGTAGAACAAAATTAGAGGGTGGGCCGTACAGAAAACTCGTTTGTTGACAACAAAAAAATCAAAAAACACTTTTTATATATAAAATAAGAACCACCCTAGTGATGATCAATGATGTGGTTGATATTTGGATAGCTAAAAATCAGCTATGGTAGCTATTTTTCAGCTTTGGCAACGAAATTGATTACTATAGGAGCTAAAATTTAGCGATCACTCATATCGTTCTACACTGTAAAAAAAAACTGGAAATTTACTGTGCAACTGGACTGGAAATTTCCAGTGCTAGTACTGGAATATGGATATTCCAGTACATGTACAGAGATTTTGTTGTTACGTTACTGAAAATTTACCAAGCATAACTGAAAATTCAGTCATTGTACTGGAATTTTCAAGTTTGAGATGATGTACTGAAATTTTGCCATGATTTCGCGAAAATTTTACCGGCTCGTACTACAATTTTATAGTTCTTGTGCACCAAAAAAAAATATTCCCTCAAAAAGGACTTGAGAAAAAATTTGGAATTTAGAAAAAAAAACCTAATCGTTGGTATACTGGAATTATACAGGTTTTTAACTGCAATTCTCAGGTCTTGTGATGGAATTTTCCAGTTACTATGCAATTGAATTATACAGGTTTTGAACTGCAATTTTCAGGTCGTGTGATGGAATTTTCCAGTTGCTATGCAACGGAATTTAATCACTGTTGCACTGAAATTTTCCACTTCTATTGGACTTCGTCATTTCTGGCAGGAAAAATTTCAAGTCTTTATATTAAAAATTTCCTGATTGAGATTTTGAATAATAATTGTAATTGTAGCCAATGAAATTGATATATGAGGTTTTTCCAAGACTTATCCTCTTGTGTTCTAGATATGAAGCATATGTAGTAACCCAAGCTGGCCTTCCAACATGTCGCGCTATAGCTCATCGGTTAGGTCTTAGGTTTCAGTTGGTAGGCAGGTAGAAAAGTGTGGATTCAAATCCTGTTAGGTAGACATGAGTTTCTGTCCATCCAAATGAACGATCAAAAGTTTCTCAATCATCTTGGAACACAAGGACCCTGCAAAATCACTTTGCGTGAGCAATTTTTTTTCAATTTTCATGGATATTTTCAGCATTAATTTTCCAGTACATGTCCTGGAAAAGTCCAGCTCGTGTACTGAAAAATTCCAGTACCGAGGCTCAGAAAATTTCCAGTTTTGATGCGGAAATTCCATAACGTTTGCACTGAATTTTTGCAGTACAAATGTGCTGAAATTTTCCGGTACATGTACAGGTTAATGACTTCCAGTACATGTACTGGAATTTTCCGGTGAAATTTTTTTACAGTGTAGAACAATACAGATTGATATTGTAGCAGTCTGTGTCGCTTTTAGTACTATCCGTTTGGCTGTGGTGGTAATAACGATGTTCTTATAATTCAGACAGATGGTATATGTATATACGTAAACAGTTTTGTTATGAGACCAGTACTTTTTCCAGTGTAATTCAAAAACAGAAATGCTGCATTTTTTCTTCTGGGTGAATACCCAGAAAAAAAGTTACATCTTGTGAAGTCAATTATACGGCACAATGGCATTGGCACCCAAGCGAATTCGCAAGCACCTAATTTACACCAAAATTCCACCATGCATTTGTGAATTTTTCACACCAAATTTATCGCAGAATAACACTTCACATACACTGTAAAAAATTTTTGAATGAAATTTAATAGAAAAGTATGTGAAGCAATTAACACATACATTTGGTTGTGAATTTTCAAAGAAACAATTTATTAAAATTCAAGAAGAGGTTTTGAAAATGTGTGAATCATTTCATGTTAGTATGAAATTTCAAAACGATTGTTGAATTTTCAATGAAATCCTTTTGAAAATTAATTATGAATATGTATCGAAACTTCAAATGATTATCGTAAATTTTATAACCTATCAATTAAACTTTCATATACTGGGAAGTATGAAAAATCAAAATACTAATTTTCATATTCAGTATTGATTTTTTGACTATCGTATTTTCAATACAATTCGCATATCTGTATTATAGATATGTAAGATTATTTCTAAATTAAGGAATAAACTTCCGGAATTCTGGGATTGTGAAATCTCGATTCGAGCTTCCTCCATATTATTGTACATCTTTCTTATATATATTTATATATTTATATATAAGAAAGATACAAAGATCACATTGAAAACATTGTAGTTCAAAAGTTAATATTGAAGATGAAATTCAGTTTATGGTTCTCATGTGGATATACATCAATATATCAATCTAAAACTTTATAATTGAATTCTGAAAAATATTTAGCATCTTGGTGAACTTGATTATCATCAAAACAGATGATTTTCAATTAACAAATTATCACCACGTGATTTATCAATTTTGCCGAAGAACGTTTTATCATTTTGCAGGTACGATTATGAAGCGTGGATCTGCAGAAGACATGCGCAGTGACTTCGGCGCACAGTGAACTCATACACTTGTGTATTATTTTTCAACAAAACTATTGAAATTTCATAAATAAAATTGTGGATATTCAAAATGTGATTGAAATTTCACAAATGAAATTTCGAATATTCAAAATGTGTTTGAAATTTCACAAAAATGATTTGAATTTTTCACATTCATTCAGAATTTTCATATGGTTGTTATTGAAATTTCATACTACACTGCAACATTTAACCATGTAAGAGAAAATTCAAATTGTAGAACTGAATCTTACACAGCATGTTGGAATTTTAATTTTAATAAAGAATTTTAATACAAAATATTTTGAATTATAATAATACCGATCAAAATTCAAATACGTTTGTGAACATTAAAATAGTAACATGAAATATTAGTGCTATTTCATATTAAATACGATTCAACTTGCATTCATTTGGAATTTCATAACCAATTTTATATTAAAATTCAAACCTTTTTTCACAGTGTAACAAAAGGGAATTCTACACCATAATTGCATAAAATCTACATTAATACAATTTCCTTTGCCTGCAGACGAAGTGTATTACACCTCGATGCATCTTTTAAGTTTTTAAAAGATATCATATGACCTTGGAAGATGTCTTGCGAAAAAGTCTCAAAGATCTCTTACACGACATATTTCGACAAGTTTGAAATATCTTGTGGAAGGTATATTTTGGACTTATTCGATCAAGTTCTGAACGTACTTTTAGACATCTTGTAGATATCTCTCAGATGTCGCGTAGATATTTTGCAGCCGTTTTACAGACGTATTACAGAAATATTGTCGATACATTCAAGATATTTGTTGGACGTCTTCATAGTGTCCAGAAGATGTGTTGGAAATTCTCGATCCACCCAACATCCGAAATCTAAAAGAGATTTCAAATGGATACTGGCGCTAGGACGCTAGTCATTTCGTATTATCTAGTTTATTTATTACAAAATAAATGTATACAATCTAAGTTCCGAAAGAATTTTCATGGCTCAATTATACATCAAATGAAGATGTTCATAGCTTAAAAATTGCCATGGGTATATCTTGAATGTATATTTAGCAAGATATCTTGAAGATATCTTGTGAAAGACATGTTCACAACATTTCGAAGAAATATCTAAGGGATGTGTTGAAGATATCTTGTCGACATGCTTTTACGACGTCTGTCAAAAGATATCTTGGAAACATCTTGAAGATGTTCATGTTAATTGGATATGAACCAATTTTTGGTGGAAAAGTTTCAATTCGAAGAGAGAAGAAAAGGTAATTTTCCTTATATTTCTTGCATGTTTTATGTGATACCAATGCGGAGAAGAAAGATTTATTTAATTATTTATAGAACTATTTATTAACACAGCAATCTTTTTATTAAAATAGCAGATAAATTTTGCTGGAGAAGGCAACATTTTTTGCTGTCATAGCAAAGAGTTTGCTGCTCCCGCAAAAGGTACCCAGCAAAATCAGATTTCGCTGTCACAGCAAATTCTTTCCTCCGTGGAATTTCGGTAAGATTCAACGTAGAACAATGATCGACATCCACGACAGGCAAAATTCAAAACAGTATTTTGCGTGTAATTTGAATTTTAAATATCTTTTGTGGCCTGAGATCTTCATTCATTTCGGAAATCAAAGAAGTATCAATAACGAGTTGGAATCCTCATTGAATATGAATCCATAAAATAGTTCTTGATGCATATATCTAGAATTAATATAATTGAAACAATGTAGACAATCGAGACGATCGTTAACGATGATTCATGCACTGCATAGTTATTCTTATGCTCATTAATTTTAATATCCACTTATATCTGTACACGACTTGAAAACCTCTTTCACGTACAAGCACACATACCCTATAACACAGACCTCGGATTGCTGAACATTGATTTTTCTCTTGTCTTTTTTCTCAAATTCTCATTTTTCTTCTCCGCCACTGAAGTCGTATGATTTGTTGACCGGTTTTTTTGTACTTACGAAAGTAGAGAGTGCATAAATTCGAGCCCCATTGACTTTGAAATCACTTAATTACCAGTATAAATAACTTTGTGATCAAAATTCAAATCACGCTTTTGTTGGCCTTGATTGAAATAGAGAGATCAAAAGGTATTTTCATCCAATGATGATAACCCCAATCGTTGCAACACGATTTGTCGTACACTTCGAATCGATACGGGTTCTGTAATTAACGCAAATTACAATTAAAATAACGTACTGGGGTTTCTTTGGAACCATTGTTTTAATATTCAATATGAAGGTCGGATCAAATTGATCATAATATTTTATTCGTCTCGTCTCAAGGTACACAAATAGATTCTTATTCGTTATTGAAATCCATCTGAGAGGTTTGGTTTTACTTTTATATCCGATGCACGTGTATTTTCATTTATCTATCAAATAAACTCAAACTTTCGTTTATCCCGTTGGGAATTATTGAAAGTTCAAATCGAAGTAACAACGATTATGATGAAAATCATTATTGTAAAACTTTAAATGTATGAACGTAAAAATCTCAACCAGCGCGCGGGATATGAGTTTTTTTCTATATATATATATATGTTATGAAAAGGTCACCAGTAGTGTGGCGGATAGGTATGAGTCGTAAAACTTTTTACGAGGTATACGTATATAGGGGAAATCTCGAGGATTTCGAAGACTGGTACAGTTTTCCAACATTTAGCTTCCTGGTCATGGTCGATAGCTCTTGTGTCCCTCCATTAAATGGCTAACTTCAAAAATTCAACGGGTGGTTTCGAATTGTTCCAATATCAAGTGAATCGAATAGAATGAAGTTGACTTTTTTTAAAACTTGATATGGAACGGTTATCGTTCATTGATGTATAAAATTATAGCTCGTATTGATAAATCAATATCTCGGCATTTTCATTTCGATTTTCTCACAATTAATTGTAAGATATTGTTTATAGTGATTCGCCAACGCTTAATGGACATTTGAATCGTCATTGATCCTCTAAATAGCACAAGCGTTCCCATTTTGATCAGAAATTGATTTTAAGAAAGACTCTTATGTAGGCCTGTGCGGTTGATTGTTAAAAAAATATGCCTGTAACTTCATAAGAATATTATGGAGTAGAATATTTCTACATAAACGGTTGATCAAATTTCATAATAAAATATTGAATTCAATAATATAATTCTTATTGTTCAGAATTTTCTTCTTGATTTTAATAACACCAGTGATGGATTGAGAATGTTTTTGTCCTTTAACTCACGCGAAGAAGAGGACAAGAGGCGGGAGATCTCCCGCTTCTTGTCCTTTATTTCGCATATGTTGGAGAAAGATATAGAAGGTCTCAGTCCACCACTGAATAACATATTCATAAAATTTGATAAACAATTGTTAGACTTCAGAAAGAAACTTTGAAATTTCATCATCAATATTGAATTGAAGAATTATTATTGAATTCAACATGGGAATATGATATTTCATAAAGAATTTCCTATTCAATATATTCTGATTAAACCTCTCGGCGTAATTTGATTTACAAATTAATGAACTATTTGAATTAATCAAAGAATAATTTATTGATAATAAATTCAAATTGATTCATCATTTGAATAATATATTATTTTAATTTTTGAATTCTTGATTGAAGTTTTTCTCAATGAACAATTTAATTCAATTTCTAATTGAAATTTTAGTAAATATACAGAAGTGCGACTTCTGGGAAAACGACTAATTTAGGGGGAGGTCTTTGCGGAAATGGCTTTCATTTAGGCCCGATGAAACATTCGAATAGGGGGAGCTGGGAAAAGTTCCCAAAGAGCACCCATACAGCTCATAAACAGCCCATCGTGGGAAAATGACTAATTTAGGAGATGGTCTTTGCCAGTGTTGCCAGAACAGCAACACGGTTGCTAGATTTAGCACTATGAAAACATTTCTAGCCCTGAATTTTCAAGTACAGCACTTAGCACTATGGATAGCACTTAGATTAAATATCTAGCACTATTTTTTCAAATGGAACATATATTTATAGGTCATTACTAATTGAAAATTTTAATTATCTGAGTTATTTGCATAATGGAAAGTTCTACAATTTATATGAAGAGTTTCCTTCTATGCCGAAGGATTATTTAAATTGAAATTATTCGTTGGAATAAAAAGTATGTATTGTATCGTGATTGAGGATTATTATTGGAAATATGTTGATTATTGAATAAATGATTACCTGATGGCAAAATTTTCAAGGATCAGTTTGATTCATCCTAAGGGGATAGGTCTTGCAGCATATCTATTTTGAAAAAAATCATTATATATATATATATATTTGGTCAAATAAAAATATTTTTTTGTTAGAAAAAAGTCCAGTTTACAGCAGGGTTGGAAGTCATTCAATTAAAACTCATTTGAATTGACGTTCAATGAACAATAAAAATTTAATTGAAATTTTTTTGCAACAAACAATTAAATTAAATCCTCAATGGAGGTCATTTCCATTTGACAAATCAATTTAATTGATTCAAAATCAAGCAATGGTTGATCCATTTTTCTTATGTTTTCTTGTTCTTTCTTAATTAACGAATACAGAAAAACAAGAGCGCATCAGCAAAATCAATCCATCATTGCTTGATTTTAAAGCAATTACATTTATTTGATAATTGGAAACGACTTCAATTAAGAATTGAATTGAATTTTTAATTGAAGAAACTTTCAAATAAGAATTAAATTCTAATTGTTAATTGGGTGCTTCTTCAATTAACTAATTTACAACCCTGGTTTACAGTATATTGATACATGATTTTGGTCATTGAATATCGAATCAAATATCCCTGAACATCTATTTGGAGATGTAAAATGGAAAAATAAATATACAAGGTATCTCACTAAACACTCTGACCCTGCTGAATGTAAATTCCTGATATAACAAAATGTGCAAAATTCACAAATTCAAAATTCTCTATTTTTCCCGCGTTTTTTTTTAGCACCAACATTTGGCAACATCGAAAAAAATCTAGCACTGTCACCAATTCTAATTTAGCTCTGAACCGCACCGACTGCTGCGTCATCTAGCTCTGCGAGTCTATAACCTTCTGGCAACACTGGCTTTGCGGAAATGGCTTTCATTCAGGCCAAATAAGGCATTCGAATAGGGGGAGCTAGAAGAAGTTATCAAACAGTGCCCATACAGCTCACAAACAGCACCTTCTGTATCGCGGAACATGAAATGATGATTTTGGTGGGGTTTGTTTCCGGGGCAGAGGAAAGGGGTGGGGGGATTTTTTTCACTCCCCGTAAACACTCAAGGTGGTGGAAGCAGAGAAAAGTGCTTCAACAATCTCGAAACAGCTCATAAAAAGCGTCTTCTGCATTACGAAGCACTGAACGGTGGTATCAGCGTTTCGTGGTCATTAATTTCATCCCACCTCAACAGAAGTGGCTTTCATTCAGCGCCAATGAGACATCCAAATGGGAAGAGTTATAAGAAGTTCCCAAACAATGCCCGTAGAGTTCATAAAGAGCTCCTTTTGCATCATGAAATATCAAATGATGTTTTAGGGGGGATTCGTGGGGTTTTTCCCCCGGGAAAAAGCCGGATTACGAAGCTACAGATAATAATAATGGTGGCTGTGCGGGATTCGTTCGTAGACACTACTTTCTCCCAACCTCAGGGAAGAGTGCAGGTAGTGAGTGCCACGAGGAGTATCCCAAGAACGCCCAAACAGCTCATAAAAAGCAGCGGTGAAATATGAAGTGGTAAGTGATGATTCTGCAGGTCAGCCGTGATCCCCTCGTGGGGATGATTCCTAATGAACCCTTGTTACGTTTTGAATCCCTCACCAAACGAATTTTTCTGTTCGCCGTTCCCAAACAAAACCCAAACAGTTCACGCATCCCGGACACATACTTGAAAACTTTTTTCTCGCGTTCTAGAAAGGAACATAATCGATACGTATTTTTTTATTTTGATTGGATTTCATTTCCTCGTTTTCGAATAACTTGTCAGAATAGTTTTGGTTTTGTGCTTTTCTAACCAATGGGTCTGGTTGCATCTTCAGGGGTCACTGGTATCACCATAAGAATTGTCTTTACTTGTTACTTAAAGAGAATTTCAATTGAGAATTAAACTCAATTATTACTTGAACAAAAATTTGCAATTAAGAATTCAATTGAATTTTCAATTGAAAAAATTGTAATTAATGATTAAATTTCAACTGAATGATTTCACAATTCTATGACTGTATATTTTTTTTCAAATTTGTTGACACCCCAAGGAAAGGTTATTTGGTTGATGATTCATTTGTTGAAATAAACTTTTGAAAAATCCTTATTTCTTCTAAATTCTAACGCAGAATATCTGCCTGAATTCCTAAAAGCTTCCTCTCTTGCTTGAGGCAGTACTTTTTCTTGTGGCAGACCTTATTCAGGTATTGTTGCTTATTTCGTTTACGAACGGGTTGTTTCTATCCTGAGGCGTTAGAAGACACCCAGACACGTTTTGTCAAGATTGAAAATGAGCCACAACAAGATTCATTCCATCCACTGAGAACAAACAAAAGAGGTTTTCTTGGGTAATTAGCGATGAGAGGGTCCTCATGATCTCGTATTCTGGGATGGTAGAAAAATTGGTTATTCCACATTAACGAATCAAAAAAGTAATACACCCCCTGTTTTTTTTATAAATTTCACAATCATTGATTGAATCCCGTGTTTGTTTCCCCCTCTACCGAACACATCAAACTCTCCATCCTTTCTGTAGTCTAGATATCTTATCTAAGGACTATCCCCTGGAGTTTCCCCTTCAGATGCGTTAATGTTCACAACCCGTTATGCATTTATCTGATTGGATAAAACAGCCTCCGGGAAATATTCTCAAAACTACCCTTCATATGTTTCCGACCGTTATAAATTTCTCTTTCCTTCGAAAGGGTTACACGTTAAGACACCTGGGGATTCCCACTTGTTCATTTAGTAACGAGTATAATAACTCAAAATTGTAACTCACAAAAGAAAAATTTATTTTCCGAAGAAACTCCTCAAAATTCTATCATAAAATAAACAAACAATAGGGAATAATAAAGAATAGAGTGTTTTTTCTCTGAATTCATTATTTCTCATCAATTCTTATCTCTTTTTCGTTCCATAACAGGATTTAAGGGGGATTCTTCACCAGAACAAAAAAAATCCCTTAACATCTCCAGGTGTCATTTCAATTCCTTCTCAACATTACATAAGAGAATTTTTGCAATTTAACGAACAGGATAGTTTAATCTACGTGATCATCCATTTGAATGAAGATAAGAGGTCTCTTTTTTCCAAAAAGTAATTTTCCTTGATTTCGCACGTTCAGCAATCGTGAATAAATCAGCGATGGGTCGGAAAGGTGAAATACTTATTGCTTCTTTGGTATATCCACTTTGTCCTCTTTTTCTTATGTTCCCATAATTCCTCTCAGAGGCGCAAAAATTTATACCTTGAAATGTTTGATAATAATCAAAATATGTTCCTCAAATTCTTCCGCGTTGAACCTTTCAAAGAGATTTCAAGACTTTATCGTAAAATCAAACAAGAAAGTTGTTTTACGTTGAATTTTTGTCCTCGCGCGCGTTTGTATGATATTTCATAGATGCTGTATCAGAAGAGAACAAGATGAACTTCTGTCTTGGAAAGTACGATGGGTGTCTGAAAATTTTATGACATCAAATGGAGAGTTCCTCAAATTTTTCAAAGATTCAGTAAAGATGGAATATTTCATTAGCCGGTGATAATACTCCTCGATTTGAGCATACAATTAACTGAATTATACTGATATAAGTCATCTCTGGTGAAAATGAAGCGTTGGAGCGCGACGAAAGCGTAAGCTGAGAGTCATCCAAGTGTCACAACCCTAACAGGACACCCACCGATGTCCACGTCGCATTGGAGTGGAAGCGAGATGGATAAAAAGGAGACGTTGATATAAGGTGAATGAACGAAGAAGCGATGCAAAAATATCTGGCGATCGGTGGTTGTGCTGTAACGGAAAGAGTCATCTGGGCGCAACTTAGGGGGGAATCGAAACATTTTTACGCTCACAATTTTTAGTGATTTTTAGAGAATTTCAGAGTTGTTCATAGTTCCAGAGGCTGAGCTCCCATGCAGTCGGATAATCTGGGTCGAAACGCTCATAATTGGTGGATACCTAGTGTTGTTATAGCTGTATTCAAATAAGACTAGTGTTCTACCAATTAGGATCGTTACGTTCTGGACAATCTGGTTGCATGGGAACTCAGCCTCAGAGAGTCCTAGTAATTTTCAGAAAATTTAGAGTTTTTCAGAGATACTCATGAATATTCAGGAAAATTTTCAGTGGAATAATGTGCCTGATAAGTGAGAGTTTTCCAGAATGTCTCAGAGATTTTCAGTGTTTATCAAGATTCTTCAGAGTTCAAAAAAATTTTCAAAGTTTTTCAAAGTTTCTCAGACTCTATTAGAGGCAAAGGTGGAGTAATGGGCCCCTGCTTGTAATATGGGCTCCCTCTGTATCTGATTATGTGAGTCACGAATTCTAGCGGTGAACACTCAAACTACTGGAACTAGTTCACAAACGACTCTGTAGATCACGCTGATCGCTCAGCTGTTATGGTTGATGATATATCAAGCAATGAATCTTGTGCTCGTTATCAAAAGTTTGAAAGGTAAGAGTTGGACCTAATATTACTACAGTTTTTTCATTTCAACCGGTGAAACCAAGTTTGGGTATGTATTTAGTATGCTTTAAAGATCGCGTTTCACATCAAGTAATGTCAATTTATTTACAAAGTTGAGGGTAGAAAAATTTTATTCTCCAAGATGGTCAGGGTGGATATACGGGCTCTCTGCACTGCGGGTATTATGGCCCCCGACTCTGAATCTGAACTGTGGGTCAAGTGGGTGATTTGTGACATGTGGGCTCACAATGATTGTGCTGGTTGCGAAAAAGATGTTTACAATTGTGACTTCTGTAAATAAATTAAAACGAAAATGATTCTTCCAGTTGGTTTATGATAAGTCACTTTTCTTTATTTTGACGCAATATCCAAGCGGACTTTCAATTTATATCTAGATCCAACTCTATTCTATGTGGATTTATGAGTAAATGAACACTTTCCTTTAATTGTTTCATTTCTTTGACAAAAATACCTTGGAGCCCATATTACCCGCACAAATGTTGGTAATGAAAAAATGGGAAACTTTGGAAAAAAGATTTTATTCCTTTAATGGCCTCGAAGAATGAAATGGGACTTCATGCAATCAGTGTTGGGTAGTTCATAGAAGAATTATGATTTATTTTAGATTTTTATGCTGAAAATAGAAGAAGTTATTACAAATAAAGAAAGTGGGGGCCCATATATCCACCCTTACCTCTAGGCTTTGTCAGTGTTTTTCAGAGTATTTCAGTGAGATTCAGAGTTTCGCAATGAAATTCAGGGGAATTTTGAGAGATTTCCAGAGAAACTTTTTTCACCAGAGTTTTGAACTTCTAAAATGAAATATTTTCAAATATCCAATACAAAACATATTTTTATGGTTGTTTGTTACTTTTTTCCCTAGTAAAACTATAAATATACATTTTTATAGGTTAGAGATAAAATACTTGATTTTCACATGATTTTTCGAAAACGTTCTGAAGACGTACCATAGCATGTGTGAAAAACAGCCCCAAAACGTATTCCCCAGCACATTGAATGAATGTTCTTAAGACGTTTGGAAAAGATGCTTTTGGAAACCCTTATGAAAAAACCAGATATCGGAATTTTATTGTTAAATCATCAGTTGTATTAATACTATCCGAAATCTATCGTGCTGTTTCATCATCGTGCAAGTCTGATAAAAATACGATATCTACGATAATTATCCAATGTAAACCCGATATAGATATCTATCGGGAGATCATCGGGTTGCTGGTTCGGTTTTGTATCGGATAATTATCGTAGAAATCGTATTTTTATCGGACTTGTCTGATAATGAAACAACACGATAGATTTCGGATAGTGTTAACACAACTGATGATTGAACGATGCAATCCCGATATCGGGTTTTTCATAAGGGAACCAACATTTCTCTAACAGGACATCCACCGATTCCTACGTCACGTCTCCGTGGACTCCACGTGGATAAATAAAGGTGGACATGGAGGCAACGTAGAGGCAACGTAGAAATGTCCGGTGCTGTACGGGCTGCGAGACTATTGACACGTTTTTAAAACGTTTGGAGAACTTCCGGTGCTGTTTGGGTTAGGGGCCCCCAAGCGATCTGTTCTTGGAGCACAAGGGCCCCATCTCCAGCACTTGCGGAATGGCCCCCAGAATCTCCGTTATGCCACTAAAACTAAACCTCTGTTCTCAATGTTGATTGAGTATAGCCTGCCAGTCTTGCTCCAAGCTAGGGATCTTCATCTTTGGCTCAGTGATGCCAGATTCGAGACCGAGACTGTTTTTACTCACCCCATTGACCGCTTCCCCTTTCTCCCATCATGCGGAATAAATCAGGGGAGCGACAGGGAAAGAGTGACTATCATTCTCTCGCTCGCTCGACTTATTCTACATGGTGGGAGAAAGGGGAAGCGGTCGATGGAGAAGGTAAAAGCGGTCTCGAATCTGGCATCACTGCTTTGGCTTCGAATTTGTTCACGTCTGACAACAATAATCCAACAACAACACAACAAAACCTTTTATTTCTATTTCAAAGTATTTTCGCGAGATCAAGAATGTTTCTTCCAAATCTCCGAGAAAATTCCCATCGTTTCCAAATAAATTGATAAAAGTTTCGCAGAACTGCATAAAGCTTGCCGAAGTGAGAATTCGAGAAAATGGTGTGTAATCAAGATTTCAGAGCCCACGACGTTCATCGTACATCACGAAACAACGATAAACAAAAATTACAGTTGACTTTTATGAAAATAAAATTTCACGGGGCGTCTTCTCCAAGATTGCATTTTTGCTCTCCTCATTTGGAATTTGCTGGAGGAAAGCTTTAAGGTAAAAATTGTAGCGCGGTGAATGGATAAAAGTCATATATTACAGTATATTCTATGATGTATTGGCCTGAAGCGTTTCAATATAATGTACATTGCACTTGTTCGAGTTTCCTTTTGCCTTGTGAGAGAAATTTTTTACTCGATGTTTTCTTATAATACGAGAGTATATTTTTGGAATTTCATGGAAGAGACCTTTCAAACTTTCTCTCAAACTCTTCTGTCCTGGCAAAGCCCTCGGACCAGGCGCGTTCCAATCATACCACAACAGAAAGGATATAAACATATCAAGGGATTCGTGTCGCGTTGAGTTTCCCATTTTCTTTCTTTCGTCTTTTCGATTCTTACTTACGAGGAAGGGATGTAGAAGATTCGTCGGATGTATCCAGTTTCGATCAACGAAACAAGTTTTGCCCGACTTTCGGCGTGACGTTTTCTCTTTCTTTTTCTTTTTTTCATTCGTTCGAATCGATTTATCCGTCGTCCTAACACATAATTGGCTTTTCTTACAGCATCTCTCGCTCGACTGCATGAAAATATATCGTTATATTTGATATACTTGAAATATTTCGTCCGAAGGAATTTTCATTAAAACAGAAGAAATGGATGTGGAGAAGAACGTTCGAGTCATCGACAATTGTTTTTCTTACTGTCAATTGGAATTGCGGTAATAGGTTTTGGCGGAGGATGCGCTAAACAAAAGCAGGAAGAAGAAGAAGATGTAGTTTCAAATCTATCCAATGTGGGTGTAGAAAGAAAACCGAATTTTTCTATCCTTTCTTCCTGCCTTTTCTTGGCTTTGTTTTTTGATCCTTTTGTCTCTTCTTCTCGTATCCTTTAGTACAAGAATTTATTCGTTGAACGTTGATAACAAGTCTTCGTTGGTCATAGTTTGCCACCAAAGTTCTTTTCCTAGAAAGAATCCCTTGAAGGGTGTATTCCAACAAGGCCACGACAGCAAAGGCAAAAGAAAAATATGTCAAGAGATCCATGTGTCGTGTTGGATTCTCTGATTCTCGTTGTTTTCTCGTTTCGTGGAGGACGACAGTCGTACACTGAACGAAAAGGAGAGCAGGAGTTTTTTCTTATGCCTTTCCCCTCCTCATTTCTTCACTAGTTTCATCCTTGGCTTCACAAAGCCCAGCCTTACACATAGCGCACGGGGCTTAACTTGGAAAAGTATGTGCGGTATGTTTGTGTGTATCAGGACTGATTTACTCGTTCTTTGCTCCGCGGTACGTATGTCTACTATAAATATGGTGTGAAATCTTTCTACTTTTCTCTACCGTCGCACGGTTAGAAGCGAGAGAAAGGAGACGAGTACAAGCTTGACGGGGATGAAATTCTCTGGTTTTCACAATCCCCCGACACGTCGGGGAAGTCAAAGTAACGCACCTGTTTCTTTTTCATCAATGTATTTCGCCTGGCATGACAACGAGATGCGGTGTTCTGTACGATCCAATATATCGTACCTCAACTTACATCTTCCTCTTGCCCTGTTCTGCTCCTTCTCGTTCGCCCCTGGTATCGTAATCCTGGATAAACTTCATTCCAGTCTCGAAGGACAGATCACACGATTCGCTGGATAATGTACATCAAGGAGAGGGTTCGTGGTTTGCGATAAGTTTCAGTTTCGATCCCCATAATAGAATCTCTCCAATCATTTTCCAAGATAAAACACAATCGGTGTCCGCCGGATATGTAATTCACGTTCCATATTAAAACGTATCTTCTTGACTGGAAATTGATCCCCTAGATTCGGTCAGGTTGACCTTAATCCCGCTGGGCCCTTACTAAGATTACCATCCCATCAGAACCATCAGAACCTTGTCACGAAGAACTCCCCTAAATCAGGAGGTCGATAAGAGAAGTTTATATACATTCATAGGGAATTCGACATTTTCCAACGAAGAACGGAATTCCTTTTCCCCAGTAGAAATCAAATCAGGGAGTGATCAAGGCGTTGTCATAAGACTTGATCAGTCCTTACAACACCCTCATCACTCCCTGATTTGATTTATACTAGGGTTTGTTCACACGTAGTGATTAATTATTTTGTTGCATCATTGCTGAACCCTGGTGGAAATCTCCAGCCAGCCAGGTGGGCTGTGGTACCCGCTCGAACCATAATGTGGTTTCGGGATCTACGGGCCCGGGTTATTCCAAGTCTGCACTAAATCGGGTCGTGCGCTGTGGACCATCAAGTCCCGTCGGAATGTCTGCAGTTGAATTGTACTTGAATAAGTATTCTTATTATCTGGTGATAATATTGTAGGTCAGAGTGTTGTGAATGAAACAAAATTCACCATTGAGGCGCAAGAATATTGAAGATATGCAAGCTGAAGAATAGCCACTGTTTGACGATTCAGGAATAACTTTTGATAAAAGGATGGATTCTCCATTTGCTCTTACTTGTTTGTGATGTAAATTTTCCGTAGAATTATTACAAGAGAAATTCATTCCTCAGAAAGTTGAGACTGAAGAGATTTTGTGTATATATGAATCCCTGTTATCTTGTACAGTTTTCAAATTCCTAAAACTCACAATTTCCAGAGAAAAATCGGGACAAGGTAGTTCTACTATAGGGAGGATCGAGTGGGAAAAATCTGTGAGATTCAGATATTTTTGAAGTTACATCGTATTTCAACGCGTAATAAGTCTATTCGTGTGTAATGAGAAATATCCATACATTCGATATACTGACGAGAGATCTTCTCTTCTGAGAGGGAAAAATATTCATCTCTGGTTAAATAAGAGGAAGGATGAATTTTTCTTTTTTAGTTCAAGTTTTGTGTGCAAATGATGATGCACATTTGAAAATTCTGAGTTAAAGATGATCCGCTCAAAATTCGAGTTGAAAATCAATACGAAAATCCATCAACTCGACAGATTTTCAATGTAAACTCAACGCTGATGTCAAACAAAACAGTGAATAAACCGGTATCATTCCCGAACGACAATAGGATTCATCTCATTCCAATGCTTTCTCTCGAATTATTCCAACGGCAGGTATTTTTCCTGTTTCGTAAATCCTTGCAAGAAATTACAGTCGCCGGCCTTTTTGAAAAGGGGATAGTTTTAATTAAAAAAACCTAGCACCAGTTACGCACAGGCGGAAAAGTTTTATCACGCTTGAAATAAAAGAAATCGTGTCGCAAGTTGCAGCAAGAGAGCGCACTCGACTATCGTTGCATAGTTGTTTTCGTCCCAATTTCGTGCATGCTGTAATGAAATCTCGTTCTTACGTCACCCACGGTAACAATTGAAGGAAAATTATATTTACTCAAATCCAAGCTACGTTGAGATTTTAAAAGCTCTACGCAAGCCTTGACAAATTGTGTAAATCATGACGAAAGGTTGTACAATACGCGAAGAAAAATTTTATATCTCAATAAAAAAGTTTGAAAAGAGTGGAGAGAGAATGCCAAGTGAATGAATAATTCTAGACATGCTGTGTATAACCCTTCGAAGACGCGTTGGAATTGTTGGAGAGGAAACAACATAAGAAATAAAACTTCTGTTAGCAACTGTGATATATAAGTGTATGACACTTCAATTGGATTCACACTTCCTCGAAACGGAAATAGAAATCAACAAACAGAAATTTATAGATGTATGGCTGGCTCATCGATGCATTTCCTCCTTTCATTGGTACAAGCATCATGGTTCGTCACTAAATTCATACAAGAAGAAAAAGAACAGTAGCTTTTTTTGTTCTTTTCTGGACAAATATGAGCGGAGAGGAATTAGATGGATGGATGTGATAGATGGAAGTTTCTTGTCGTTCCATCACAGACACCCATCATCTTAGTTCATTCTATACGCCTCAACCTTGAGATAATAAATGAGGTGATTCTAAGGGAAATATAATTTAATTTCAGCTCTTCCTTTCATTCGTAAACGATTGATTTATAAGTGAAGTGAGGGTAAACACATGTTCAGCAGAAAAGAATATTCAGTGATCGATTGAAAAGAATCGTGTGAATCTAAACGATTGTTTATGATTTCTGTTAAAAAAATACCTGTCTCGTATGGAATGCTGGCGCTATAATTTATCAAGGATTTGTGTATATACATACATACATATATACATAAATACATTTATGTGGGTGGTAATGAGATGGAAGATGAAGTGAGGTATAGTCCATCGATCGGCAAATACCACGGAATATCCTGACTACAATTTTCAGTGGCTGCTACTTCTGGACTTCGTAAGTGCGAGTGGCAAAATTCCACTAATTCAAATTTAGAACGATGGTGGTACCGATGAAAGGCCAAACTTGGTTCATAGATCGGCCCACAGAGGAATGATAACAAAGGAATGTTGTTGAACCGAAATATCGGTTAGCGAATAATTCTCTACAGCCACGGGTCCCGACCACCGCACTTATTGATTTCTCTAATCAATTTGAAATTTCACTTCCCACTTACCATCTACCATATAAATTCAAATTAATTCCATCGGAGTTGTAAGTGAAGAAATTCTCGAGGGTACTGAGTGGTATACGGATTCTCGGTTTATATAACATATCGCTATATCCGCTGGTGAAATTACTTTTGTTCTAACGAGAATTACAGGTGCAGTATTGTATGAAATATTTTCCCCACATTTTCTGTCATTGTAATGATCTAGGTGTACACGGAAAAAAATGAACTGTTAATTTTACCAGAATTCCGGTTACTATATGGACAGCAAGGAATATCTGTGACTTTTACTGGAATTCTTGTTAAATTTACCGGAGCCCTTGTTAAATTTGCCGGAGACTTGATTCATTTTACTAGAATTCCGGTTAAAATAGCAGTAATTCTTGCTGTCCATATATTAACCGGAGTATTTTTTTCCGTGTAGGGAATTGAAAATTTCATTGAATATACATTTTTTTATAGTCGTATGGAGAATTTTTCACTTGCTGAAAAAATTCTGAATCTCTCTGAAAATTTAATGCTTCAGAGAAATTCAGAAAGATTCAAGGAGATTCAGAGGAATTCGGAGACTGGTGGATTGGGAAAAATTGTGCGTTGAATTTTTCAGAAGGATTCAGAAGGATTCAGAGAGATCCAAAGCAATTCGGAGAAAAATAGATTGTGTAGAATTTTTAGTCCATGATTTCAGACACATTCTGAAAATTTTTGAGAGATTCAGAGTCAGATAAATTGTGACAAATTGTGCCGTAGGCTTCTCAGGGGGATTTAGATAGATACAGAGAAATTCGGAGGAATTCAGAGGAAAATATAGATGTAGTGAAATTTTTTGTTCATGGATTCAGAGGCATTTCGGGGGCTTCAAAAAGATTGAGAAAAAATCAAGAAGATTCAGAGAGAAATAAATTGTGGAAAATTTTTGATAGAAGATTTTAAGGTCCTAGTAACTATCAGCGGGTTCGAAAAATTGAAATTTAAAACATTTCATTTTCCGATTCCTTGAAGCATAAGGAATTACTTCCCAAAATTTCAAAGTTTCAACTACTGTATAAATTTGTGCGCACATAAATTTGTCAGATTCTTTATAACTCACTTTGAACGGGTTGATTCAATAATTTCTAAATTAACTAGCTAATACGAAATGACTAGAATCCCTGCACTAGGATCTCTTGTAAAGATTAATAGTGCTGGTTATTAGCATCTTTGGCCAGAAAAAGGCACGAGAAGGGATGGACAAGTAATGTACTTTATGTAATCTACATATGTATTTTACTTGTAAATTACTGTCAAAAAACCTCTGGCGACACCTCAATTTCCATCCCTGGGCACGAGTGAAAAATGAAATTGAAATTTTTTCAATTTCATTTTTCGACCCTTTGAAGTATCAAAAATCACTTCTTAAAATTTCAAGGTTGATCAATTGAAGGTGATAAAACTTCACATATTCCGAGAAATATAGGAAAGATCCCTGGGTAGAAATGTGAATCAGTCCATTCCTGGCCCCGTTCAGGTCCTGGTTAGGAAGGTTTGGGCCCGGATAGGTAGTGTTGCCGCGATCTACAAAACGAGCTATCACGATCTTTAGATTCCAGCCTCGTTCAACTGAAAGTACATTCTTCCATAGTAACGGCAATTGGGTGAAAATACAATCTTGAGAACAGTCAACTTCTTTTGGGAATCCAAATTGAAATATGAGTTTATGAAATCAAGTTTTGAATTAATCTGTATTCGATCTGGACACGATCTGAATTTCGATCTGGCTCGAACCGCTTGGAGTGTTAATTGAATAAAAATTAAGATTAACGGGATTGCAGCTCGATGTAAACTGAATCATAATCGAATTTCAGTTCTAATCTACATTTTAACCAATTTTTACTTCCCATAATTTTAATTGAAGAACATTTGAGTGTAAAGATCGTGATGGCTCGTTTTCTGGATCGCGGCGACACTACGGATAAGGTCCGGACAGGGCCACTTTTCAATCGGGGAAATTTCTACCTGGGTCATCACCGGGCTTCTTTCACTTGTTTATTTAGGTGTTCTGCGCAGGAATCTACCCCTTTTTTTTTACAAAATAAGATATCAACAAAACATTTGGCAACACAGCAAAGAAAAAAAAGGTGGTTTTTTCACACTTTTTTTTCCAAGCATAGGCCAGTTTTTATATTTCTTCACTTTTTTGCATATCGGTGGTGGATTCCTTTGTAAAAAATCTTCCTCTTCAACGTGCTTTTTCCCAATTTTGTTTCAGACCTCCCAATCCGGAGATTATCTGTTCGCCATGGAAATATTATTTTCATAAAGATTTCATTAAAGATAAAAGTGGATTCAGAGAGTTTCATAAAGATTTGGAAAAATCTAGAACCATTCGGATCTTGGTGGATTGGGAAGAATTGGGAATTGAACTGTAAAGTAAGATTCAGAAAAATTCAGAAGGAACCGAGGAGATTTGGAAAGATTTAAAGGAATTCAGGGAGATTCAGACAAATTGAGAGGAAGCTTTGAACGTGAATGTATGAAATTCAGAAGGATTCAGAGACTCTGAGAAATATACAGGAATTCATAAAGGTTTAGAGAAATTCAGGGAAAGCTTTTAAATTGAATAATGAACCTTCTGAAGTATTCAGAAGAAGCTTTTAAATCGAGTAAGTAACATGCCGCAGTATTCAGAGAGATTCAGACCAATTCAGACAAAGCTTTGGGATTGAATTAATAAAATTCTGAGGGATTCACAGAAATTCAGAGGGTTCAGAGGAATTCAAACAGATTTGGAGAAATTCAGAGCAAGCTCCGAAATCTCAATTGAAAACATTCTGGAAAATTCTGAAAAATTCAGGGAGATTCAGAGAAATTTACCTGAATTCAGAGGAAGGTTCGAATTTCAAATGAATGAAGAAATTCAGAAAGGTGCCTGAAAATTTCTGAATCTCGATCAGAAAAATTCAGAGAGATTGATACAAAGTTGAAGAGATTCAGGATCCATCGCTATCTGGCAAGTTTCTAACTTTCTCTGAATTACTCTGAAATTACACCAAGTCTCCCTGAAAAATTTCCCAAAATATAGAGAGATTCAAAGAAATTTTTTTACCAGGGTTGCTTCAAAATGGATTGATAAGTACCTGAAAACAGATGCGATTATTTCAAATTTGAGCAAGCAGAGGGATCCTCAATCATACGCGGAAACAAAGTAGGTGTAGCGACTACTTTGATATACAATTTTTCTGAGCAGTGCTTCCATAACGCTAAACTGAGAGAAAAAACAGTAGCTGGGAATGAGTCCGAGTACAGTTTTTAGTTACAGTAGCTATATCTTCTCTATCACAGCGATTCTCATAGTTACTTCAATGGAAAATATGACTACTGTAACTATAAAATGTACTTGGGCTTGTTTTTAGCTACAATTTTTTCTCAGGGTACAAAATCTTTGCAGGGACTTGTAGCAACTTTACACTGACAAGGTTGTCAATAACAAGCCAAAAGCAATCTAACGACGGGTCTAACCAGCTTATGTTACCAGCTCACATGTTATCGGGTATCTCCTTGAGCAGGGTCTCCAGGTGAAATCAACCTTATCAGGTTTTTCCACCCGGGACAAAGAATTTAGCTGCAGCAACGAAGTGGCTAGCACGAACACGGACACCCATTCAATTAGCTCCTGCGGCAAGATTTCAGCTGTTACAGCAAATGAATTAACTATGAAAGCAAATTTTTTTGCTGTCCTAATTAAAATTTAGCTGCCGAGGCTACACTGTTAGAAAAATCTGTTTGGAATTGATTGTTAACAGTTTGGAAGCAATCAACACACACAATTGTGTATTAATTTTCAAACATTTTTGTATCCCCAAAATAATGGATAGAATTTTGAAATTCAAGCCACAACATTATAAAAATCGATGTAAAAAAATGCATGAATTTTCAACACTATATTACTTAATTTCCAAAATTCCTCCCAAATGTTTCATCACGTTAAGGTGTGAAATTGATACAAAAAATTCTGAAAATCAAAATACACATATGAATGCATTATTAGAATTGCGTGATTTGATTTTACGATGAATTTTCAACACCACATTATCTAATTTAAAAAATCCCTCCTGAATACATGTTTTGTTACAAAATTGATACAAAAAATTCTGAAAATGAAAATACATATATGAGCGAATTATTAGAACTACGTGATTTGATTTCACAATTAGTGATGTTGATTTTACAACAAGTAATTTTCCCTACAAAAATTCACATCGAAAGGGTAGACCACGATTGTCCCGAAATTTCCTGATTTATTGAAAACTGGTACTTTCTAGTCATTTTTCAAAATCTACTAGTTTTCAACAGATCGGGGAATTTCAGGTTCACACACTTTCGGGATAATCGCATATATCGGGATATGAATTTTCATAAACTGTGGTGAATATCAGAAACTTTGTTTGAAATTTGAGAAATATGTGATTGATTTTCCAATATTCAAATAAATACAGAAATTCAATATCTACAGTTATGAATTTCAAAACTTTTGTTTGAAGTTCATGAAATATGTGATTGATTTTTCAACATCCAAATGTGGAATACAATTCATATAGCGCCCTTGAAAATTAATGTACTTCTTTCTATGAACGTATATTAAATTCACAAACATTTTTAACAGTGTAATTTAATGGCTATACGTGTCCGCGGTAGCCACTTCGCTTATGCAGCTAAATTATTTTTTCCGTGCACTTCTTGGGTTCTTTCAGCATACTTTTGCAGAATTTTCCCACCATTTTTTATAATTCTTCGTGAAATCTTAATCCTGATTTTCCTTTTTACTTCAGTTGAATTTGAAAACTTTCTTTTCGTAAAATCCTACGCATCGTACGAAATTGTCAATGATCCGTGATACAGAGATCTCGATTCTTTTTTTTTTATGAAGATTATATTACATTTTTATACATATTCTATACAATCAAATATAAAGTGCATATTTTTTCTGAAAAAAATTTGATCCTGTTCAAGGATCGGCATCGCTAAGCCGTGATCAAACAATCCATAGAAACATTATATACATTCATAACATAATTTTCTCTAAGCTTCCTCTGCAACAAGATTAATATTATCATTCCATTAGAATTTCACTCGTGTAGGTTTATTTTGTCCAAAACAAATAGAGTTGAATATGATACCAGACTTGAATCGAACTATATAACATGGAAATCCTACCCGTAAACCTTAGGGACGACTCACTTGCTGCTTTATAATTCTAGTAGTTTGAAAGTCATTTGATACCGGTACACGCATGAACTTTCTCCTTCCATTCATAGATGTAAAATTGACTCTCAGAATCGGTATACCGTGGATGACAATGATGAAATTCACGTATCGCATACGTGCAAAGTACAAATTTTAACTCCTCATGAATTATGGTGAATAATTCCCGAGTAGGTTGAATCCTGTGCACAGTAGAAAAATTCACAAACGATCACAAACGATCCACTCAAAATTTGTGTTGAATATTGTTTCATTGATACAAAAGATATCAGGAATTGACACAAAAGTACAATTGAGTTTACATTGTACATCCGTCAATTTGACACTCATTTGTGTGAATTTTCAAGACGAATTTTTGCTGTGTGGGAGTTCCTAGATACGAAAGTTATATCTTTTTTTTAATTATAATTCGATACAAAACAATAACGAGTTTTAAAAAATGTTCTCCTTCATATTAAATATAGTTTCAGTTTGATTAAGAATAATTTGACTTGAAGGATGTGTTGAATCGACGGAACGAATACAGAATAACGCCCCACGGTTTTTCTATCGGGCTTTGATATCCCGGTAACAAGCATCGCACAATCGTATACGTAAGAAGATGTTCGTATTATGTATAGCATAATTCCGCATTCGAGAGCGATGGAGTTTCCTGGTTTTGCATTGCGAACATTTTATTTATCGCTTCACGCAGCCCAAGTCCTTACGGTTCTATCTACACTTTCCGGGTCCGCGAATGTAATGAGTCGAGCAATCATCATTGTCCGCGCATTCTTCCCAATTCCGGTACCCACGCTCCACGCGGAAAAATAAAAAAGAGATCTGATTCAGTCACTTCCCCTATCATATCGTAGACGTTCAACGATCCGTTAGACGTTCAACAAGAAATCGAAGAAAAAAGAAAACAACAGTCACAGCAGCAGTATAATAACTACATTCGTATATACAATTTTTCCTAAAAAATTGTCAAGGTAATTTTGATGCGTGCGTGTATGAGTGTTTATATGATTAAATAACTTTTCCTCATGTGTATCATTTTCTAGTATCCGTAAATTACAAGCAAGTAAATTACAGCAAGCCGTACATACCGTACCTATCAATGCTCCATACCAGGACCACTCGTACGCAACAGCAGTTGACAAAGTATTCATTAGGAATTCTTTTTAAACTCCCAAGTCCTTTGAGAATTCTTATAATAAATACTTTGATGTGAACTATCGTACCGTTTGGCCAAAGATTTATTCTCTCGTATATTCTCAAAGGAATATACATGCATCGAACCGTTACTTGATTGATGAACGTGATTATCACGGCAGTTCCTTATTATAGTCACAATGGTTTCACATAAATGTAACTGAATATCGTGAAACTTGTCATGTGAGGAATTGAAATCATTACGGAAACAAAACGATGCTTGAATTCCATACTTTTTTATGTTTGTATTATATGGAGGGAAAAAGATTGATCGATTAATTAACAATTTCTGAAACTGTTCCCTTGATCAAGAGCAATGATTCTCGTAGCAATGATTATATTATCTTGTGCAACGAGATGGTAGTCACAAGTCCGTTAATGTACCATTAATGCGTGTATATTAATTCAGATTCCGAGAATACAATGGCTGCTGAGTCTATATTATCCTCCTGCTGTGGCAATTGTCTTTGTCGTAGATAGATTTACTAGTTGGAAACCATTTTCAATTGTAGAATATCCTATCTCTCGTGATTATTGCTCCATTGTACACGTAAATAACACATATTATAGACGGATAAAAATATAAAATGTAAATTCCTAATTTACTTCCGTTAATTACAATCTTACGTTTGTGAACCACACATTCTCGTTACGTTTTTTCCCTCCCGAGTATTTTTTTTTCATTTTAATTTTTGTTTCGCGTGTAATGATCCATACTTCTCGTCGTATAATTAACCTTATCTACTCGCTCTGTTATTTTTTCCTCAGAGTGATCGGTACCGTACTTAGACCTCCGGCCTATAGCATTTCAACGTTTTCATTCGTTTCAGTGCGTTCCTCAGTTCCTACCGGCATTATCGAAGACCTCTTCAAGGATTCTCATTTTCGTAGAAATAGAACTACTTCCTCGTTGACGTGCTTAAGATTGTTTTGCTATTCTAATACTATACGTTGTATGTTTCTACTCTAGGGAATACCATCATCATTTCAACGGGAAATATATGTTTTTAAGAAATTACGAACGTGTTGGTTTTCCCTTGATTATCACATTTAACTTATCCCCAAAGCGTTATAGCCCCGGGATAATGTCATCGTTCGTATTACGATCCTGTGGATCTTAACTCTCTATTTGATAATTTTTTATAATTGTTAGAATTCATTGTCTCGTTGAAGATTTTGTTTTATTCCATGAAATTGGTGGAAATACATATTCATTCGTGTTTGAAAAATGTTCGTGGATTTGTAGTTTGATCTCATGCAGCAATTGTTTCGATATTTAGACTCTAGTAAAAATGAATCATATAAGAACATATAAAAACCATATGTGATACATGTATGACCTGTGAATGTAAGATTTTTTTACATATGTAAAAAAATTCTGCCATATATGAAATATTTTCCATAGATGTATTATATATGCGTTATATATGGATTATATAAGATTCCACACGGTTTCATGTATGGAACATATATGGATTATATATGTATTATGTATGAATTATGTATGGGTCATATATGTTTACTTTTTACTAGGATATACAATGGTTATTTGTGAAAAAAATTGAATTAAGCAAGATGAGTTGAGAATGACAAAAATGTATCAAATTGTCATTGTAACAGGAGACGTAGTAGCACCTGGAAGCCAAGTACGGAGACAAAAATTGAGTATTCTGTACATTGAAATCAAACGTGTTTGAATAGTTAGTTCTTTTCACATTTCTTTTTTTAGATACAACTAAATTTTTTCCCTGATATAAACAAATTCGTCTAACGTCTCAGCTGTTAGAGTGGACCCACACAACTCATGTGGTCGAGAATGGGTCGAAAAGAGTTCTAAACAAGTATTCTGAATGAACTATTTTTTTCTAATTCTTCTAGACTTCTTCATGAACACATAGAATGCGTGAAGAATTCTTCCAGAGTTCCGCATATAATCCATAAAACGTTCAGAAAGAAGTACGAATGGATATAATAAATGTGCCAATTGATAGGCACAAAGCGTCCTCGTTTCCGTCCAAGTAGCATTCGAGCGTATTTTTAACCAAAAACTCTGCTCAATAATTGAAATGTGTATATAAAATACGTTCGGATGCTACTTGGACAGACACGAGGAAGCTTTGTACCTTTCAATTGGCAGAGTGTTTCATCACTTTTTTGGTTATCTAGTAGGATTCAAGTGGACTTTTTCGCCAGGGTCATGAAGAGGCTACACCTTAGAAATATTTTAAACTTTGTATTCAATTCCCTTCGTTCAAATTTCTTAATAAAATAATAGTGGATGAAAATCTTCAGTATTGAGTTATAGTATTGAGGGAATTCAAGCATCAGAAGAAGAAATCCAAACGTTGCGTCAATTTTTTTTCATAAATTACGCGGTGTTTTTTTTATAAATAATGCGTCCATGAGTTATCCAGAATTTTTTAATGCATAATACAACCCTCGATTAGGATTAGACTCTGAATATAAATTTGAGTCTTTCCTAACACTTGGTAAGTATTAGAGGATTTTGAAAATCAGAACCTCCAAATGTCAAAAATTTCTCATCGATCGTTTCTCGATGATTACAAACTATGAGGGAATCCAATTTCATTTTGAAACTTCAATCCCAGATATACAGGGTGTCCCTTTTAATCTGTCACTTAGAATATCTCGAAAACGAATAGATTCAGAAGAAAATGTTCCGGGAAAAAATGTAAGAATCTGAGGGGGACATCCGATGGTGAACTTGGCTTTGACCTCAGATCCCACTTTCAAGGTCATTCTGAGGTCAACTCATGTTTTTTAAACGGAATCCCCTATTTTTTACTACCGGTTTAGATTCTGCGCTAAAAACTAAGGAACTTTTGTCTCAAACGTTTTTTCGAAATCCCCATAGATGGCGCTCTAATTGATGAGAAAATGAGAATTCTCAAACCCTCGGATTGTATTCTGTCTAACATAATGCTCAACTCTTGAGTGTTTCTCATTTCCCGGAAATTGCCGTCGGTTGTGTTTTGTTTTGGTTTTGTTCTTGGAAATTGTTATTGTTTTGATTCACGCGTGAATACCTTAGAAATTTAGCATTCCCAAACTGCTCAGTTCTCTGTTAACATTTGGAGGAAACACATTCCTAAATATCATGTCTGATTACGCGCCAAACGATATTGTTGACGTTTTGTTGTGTCTTGGTGAAGCGCGGGGAAATTATATTGAAGCTGTGAGAACGTTTCAACGTCGTTTTCCGGATCGGAGGGGTCCAAATCGCATTACGATCCGATTTCTTGAACAACGTGTTCGTTAAGGTCTCCTCAAACGACAGAGGAACAAGAAAGTTTATGCGGATGACAATGATCCTGATGTGAGATCGCTGGCTGTGCTGGCATTAATTCATATTAATCCCCATATCAGTGTTCGGGATATTGAGGAAATGACCGGGATTCCTCGATCCACAGCTCAGCGTATCTTGAAATCGTTGGATTATCATCCGTACCATATCACTTTGGTGCAATCTCTAACAGCTGAGGATTTCATAACAAGTTTGAACTTCTGCACGTGGGCCCAACGGAGAATTGAAGAAGATCCTACTTCCTCTCATCACGTTATGTTCTCTGATGAGGCAATATTTCACAATGTTGGAATTCTCAATAGGCACAATTGCCATTATTGGAGTGCTCAGAATCCTTGATGGGTCCGTACAATTAATCATCAACACCGTTGGAGTGTGAACGTTTGGTGCGGAATTGTAGATTCCAGGATCATAGGGCCGTATTTTTTTGAAGTAAACCTGACTGGCGCGGAGTATCTTCGTTTTTTGCATTTTGAACTCCCTGCTCTTATAGAAGACGTAAGTCTTGACGTGAGATCAGGGGGGTGCAACTCGATAAAAACTATACGTAACGTTTTGTCACCATTCGATATTTCCCAAACTGTCCGCAAGAGACGCTGATTGTACTATCAGAAAGTCATGTGATACAATAATTTTTCGGCGCCTAATTTTGCATTTGAAATTGCTTGACAAATCATATCAATAATGGTGTTGATATATAGATACAATCCTTGAATATATCACATAACCAAATATGATAATGACGATACTGACACTCGTATAACGTACGTAGTGTAAAAAAAAAACATCACGTGATTTTGACTTAGCTACAGACAGCGCCGTTCACGGACTTCAAGTGAAGTTTACTGTGGTGACAAAACGTTTCGCGAAACATTTGAAGGTGATTAGGTGAGTTGCACCCCCCTGCGTGAGATCAAGGATGTGGTTCCAACAGGATGGAGCACCTCCTCATTACATGCGAATTGTTCGAAAATTTCTGGACGAGAAGTTTCCCAGAAGGTGGATTGGCCGTGGAGGACCTGTGCGATGGCCACCTAGGTCGCCAGATCTGACGTCGCTTGATTTTTTCTTGTGGGGTTACATAAAAAATGTTGTATTCCGTGAACCTCCAACAACACGCGATGGCATGAAAGATCGAATAAGAAGAGCATGCACAGCAATAACACCTGCTACGTTGCAAGCAACTGTAGAAAACTTTCATAAAAGAATTGCGCTTTGTCAAAGGCAAAACGGCGCTCATTTTGAACATCTTTTGAATGCCTAATGCGTCCCCGAAGATACACCTCCAGTTCAGACAATCAGCCCTTTTCAGGGCCACAATGATGTGTAAAGTCCGATCGCGCAACCTCCTCGTGGTGCACATTGGGTAACGCTGATGCCGACGGCAATTTCCGGGAGATGAGAAACACTCGAGAGTTGAGCATTATGTTAGACAGAATACAATCCGAGGGTTTGAGAATTCTCATTTTCTCATCAATTAGAGCGCCATCTATGGGGATTTCGAAAAAACGTTTAAGACAAAAGTTCCTTGGTTTTTAGCGTAGAATCTAAACCGGTAGTAAAAAATAGGGGATTCCGTTCAAAAAACATGAGTTGACCTCAGAATGACCTTGAAAGTGGGATCTGAGGTCAAAGCCAAGTTCACCATCGGATGTCCCCCTCAGATTCTTACATTTTTTTCCCGGAACATTTTCTTCTGAATCTATTCGTTTACGAGATATTCTAAGTGACAGATTAAAATGGGACACCCTGTATATTGGGTGCAAAATTTTACCTGCTGCTCCTGATGCTTGAGTGTTCTTAATATCGATATCTTCAATATGCTGCTATAAAAATAAGAAGAACTTTAATAAAATTTCATTTTTACACGAGCTCATAAGAAGCTCGAGATGATGCAAAAACCAACATCGCAAGAATTCAAAATTTCAGACATTTGAGAGTACTATAAACACATTTATTATATTCATTCGTAATTTCTTTCTGCACGTTTTATAAATTATGTGCAAAACTCTGGAAAAATCCTTCACGCATTCTATGTGTTCATAAAGAAGTCTGAAAGAATTAGAGAGAAAAAAATCTTTCAGAATACTTGTTTAGAACCCTTTTCGACCCATTTTCGATCATATGTGCTGTGTGGGAAGACCACTATCGCCCCAACACATGATCGCGGTAAAAATTTCATAATGATCGGGTCATAAGAACAGAAGATATCCCAATAACAGCGGCATCTACGAAATTTCCAAAATTTGTGCCGAAGCATAGTGCTTATCATTTTCTTCCCTCAATTCCGATTTGTGGGTGATGTCGTGAATCTGATACCTCGTGCTCTGAATATGCTCCAAGTTCCATGACATTTGGATCATACGAGCATAAGAAAGACATGCTTTCGAAATATTGCCAAATCATACGGATCGCAGAAGAAAAAATTTCCACAATTTTCAACCGATTGGGATGAAACTCACGCACACACACACACACACACACACACACAGATACGAAACCAAAAAATTGTTCCCCGAGTTGAGAAAAGCGTTTTGAAAAAAAGGATTTTTGGTTTGGTGACAAAAAAATTTTCGGTCTCCTGGAACGATCACAAAGCTTCCTTCTAACGAGGAAGCAGAATGCCCCTATCTTGAAAACAAAGCTTCAAAAAAAATTATTCAATACATGGAATTATTGCATTCTGACTACAAAATAATGTATGTGAAGTGTCTTCAGTGAATTTTAACAGACCCAATAAAACAAATTCCTCCAGTTCTCTTTATATTCTGGGGCATTTTTCAGGGAGATCCCCCGTGTGTAACAGAGTTGAGTCAATTTCAGCTCATTCCTGGTAAATTCTGGCCAACTTCACAATTCTGGCCAGGAGAGGGTTGAAATTGGCTCAATGATTGTGCACACATGCGGTTCAGAGTTATTTCCGAGTGATTCAGTGGAAGTTAGAGACTTGCCAGATAATGTTAGATTCTGAATCTATTCAACTTTTTTTCAATCTTTCTGAATTTTTCTGATCAAGGTTCAGAAATTTTCACCCATCTTTCTGAGTTCCTCCGAACTCCTGCATTTATTGAAAATTAAAAGTTTTCTCTGAATTTGTGTGAATTTCTTTGAATCTCTCAGAATCTTTCAAAATTTTATTATGTAGGTTTCGAAGCTTCCTTCGAATGTGTCCGAATTTCTCTGAATTCGTGTGTATTTGTTTGAATCTCTCTGGATCCCTCAGAATTCTATTCATTCAAGTCTGAAACTTTGTCTGAATTGGTCTGAATCTCTTTGAATTTTATTCATTCAATTTCTAATGAAGATCAAACAATCGATCTCTGAATCCCTCTGATTCTGATTTATTGAATTCAAAAGCTTCATCTGAATTTTTTCAAATCTCTCTGAACTCCTGTATATTTGTCTTAATCTCTCTGAGTCCTTCTGAATTTCTCTGAATGCCTCAGAATTTTATCCATTCAATTCTGAAGCTTTGTCTGAATCCCAATAAACACACGCACGTTTTAAAAACGTCACAAACAGTCAATAACCACACGTTGTGAATGAGTAATATTCTTGCGTTGATTTAACGTAAAAATGTCGCGGCAGATCATGTGTTTTTCAACCATAAAATAACGTCATATCAACGGTTTGAACATCGTTTGAAAGACGTCAAATATCGACGTGTTCTAATGATGGTTCTACACCCAGAGAAATTTATATTTTGATTTATTTAAATTAACTAAACTTTGTTTGAATCAACTAAATTTCTACTTAAATATCAACCCACTAGAGTTTTAGTTGAATCAAATAAAAAATTTATTCCATTCAAATAAAGTTTTATTAATTTCAAATAAAATTTACTTGAATCGAGTAAAATTTCATTGAATGCAATGAAATGTCTAGTAGGTTTATATTCAAGTAAACTATTTTTCTGGGTGTAAAACGTGAATTGAATCCAACAAATTTTTTTTTGAAAACTTTTCATTCAATATCGAGAACAATAGTATTTCTGAGTATGACAGAATTTGGAAAGTATGCCACACTATTTACTATCTTGCCCTTTGTTGAAATTTTACCCATTGTTCGGTTCCGTTCGACATTTCTAGCAGAATATCTTTAATTGAAGTTCAAACACAAGGTGTTATGAACACATTTTAAACGCGTGATTCAAACCTGTTCAAAACACGTTTTTTGAGGACGTCGTTTGATGGTTATTTTTGAATATTAATTTAAATTACACGTCATCAAAACGTAATTCCTGGTCGTCTATTTCCCTATCAAATTTCAACTAAAAATCAACGTTATGAAATCAACGACTAACGTCCGTTTGACAGTCTAACGTTCTTTCAATGTTGAAATAACGTGTGTGTGTTTATTGGGATTGGTCTGAATCCCTCTGAATACCACAGTGACCGTGCAATTTCTACTAATTTACCTGTCTCTGAATCTCTCCGAAGCTGTCGGAATGTCTCTGAAATTATGCACCATAAATTTTAGTTATTCTATTTTCATCTCAATTTCTCTGCAAAGTTTAACGCGCAATTTTGTTGAATCCACCCGTCTCCAAATCTCTATGAAACCCCTGGAATGCCTCTGCAATCTTGGATTAAGAATTTTACTCAATCTATTCCATTCTAAATTCTTCTGAATCTCTGTCAATTCCTCTGAAATCTTCTGAACCATCCACCGCCCAATTTTTCACAATCGATTTATCTGTGAATCTTCCTACACGGGAAAAATAATTCAGCTGCAGCAGCAAAGTGCCGAGCACGGACACGGACAGCCTTTGAATGAAGCCCTGCTGCTGAATTTAATGGCTGTGCGTGTTCGTGCTAGTCATTTTGTTGATGCAGCTAAATTATTTCCTTCGTGTAAAATTCTCGGAACGATTCTCAAATCTTGGATGACAAATTTCACTAAATTTCCTTCTTTCTAAATTTTCCTGAATTGCTCTGAATCTCTCTGAATTCAACTGAATTCCCGTGAAAAGTTTAACGCACAGATCCCTCTCATTTACTTACCTTCAAATCTCTGAAATTTTGAACAAAAAATTTAAACCCCCCCCCCCCAGTGAAAATCAAACATATATATGACTCATACATAATTCACACATAATGCATATTTCTATATGTTAATCCATACATGGTGCGTACTTGAAACCGTGTGAAATCATATATAATCCATGTATGGAGAATATTTAATGTATGGCAGAATTCTTTTACATATGTGAACAAATCTTGCATTCATGGGTCAAATCTGTATTACATATGAATTATATATGGGGTCATATATGGGCCATACAAGGGTTCATAATGGATTATGTACGGATTATATATGGCTCACACATGATTTTAATATGTTCTTACATGATTCATTTTTACTACGGCCATTTATATTTCTTTGGATTTCACTAAGTCTCTCTGAATCTTTCTGAAAAATTCAACTCAGAATTTTTCCCCATCCACCAGCATCTGAATCTTCCTGAATCTCTCTTAATGTCTTTGAGAAGAAAAATTCTCAGAGAGATTCAGAACGATTCTTCTATCAGGGTTTGTAAGAATTTTATAATTTCTCCTGTCATTTGAATTCGCCAGTTTGAATTTTGTAATCTCTACAAAAAATTCAAATTTCGCGCTCCAGAAAAACCTTTTGTATTAAGTTTCAATCATATTGATAATCTAATTTCATTTCTGAGAGACCGAATAGTCTCTGAATTACGAATCATGAATCATGTATTAAAAATTATATTTAATTTTGGATCTCCTCGACGTCAGTGTTTTAGCATCTCGATCCACCAAGATTCATCTAAATAATCCGTTAGAACTGTAGCGAAGGTATACAAAGATCGATTTTGGATTCTTCTCCACGAGGAATACTTAGAACCCGGGGAATAGGGGGAAAACGTTACGAATTACGTTTAGATTAGAATTTTTTCACAACGTTTGATGAAAATTGACTCCTTTCTCGGGGCACGTTCCATGTGGTGACGATCAGCAACGCGTTTGTAATATAGCTTTAACTTTTCAAACGAGTTTACGGCTTAAGCCTGAAGGGAAGTCTGGTTCAACAATCTCGCCACGGTGGGAAGGGACGAGAGATAAACATGAGAATATGAGTTCATTGTGGGCTATACGAAGCCTGAATAACGTGCGTTATGTAAAGGGATTGCACCTTATTCTCTCCTCGTTGTCTGTATAATGTACACGTTTATTGTGGGTACATTCTCTTCCTCATAACAACGTAATGTGTACATCGAATCGGATGTGCTTCACTCTTATCCATGTCTTTCATTATCATCGTCTTAACACTATAGTAACCAATCATACCAAAACGGACATCATTCCAGGAATATGATTTTATTCGAATTAAGGGACGTTCTACTAGAACATCCCCGTTGGGCAAACGGAGTTAAGAGAGCATCGTCCATTTTCAGATTGAAAATTATTGTGCGCTATTGAAAATTCAATGCTTCGCGCAATAGTTTGGAATTGATGGTCTGCGTCGATGTCTATTTTTTTTAAAACCGATACCGGCAGAGAAGAATGGTTTACGTTCGGATGATGAGTACGCGAACCTACATAAATTTCAAGATATCTTGATTTTCATGACTTCCGATGTGCGTATTTGTAACATTGTATATTTTCTGCAAATTTACATACCATACTTTGTCTGAATATTATGGAATAAATCGTCTTTTGTGTCTAGTTATAAGGAAAATTCTGAATTGAACAACCAACATACTCACGGAACAACGTACTTTTATGAACGTTCTTAAACAGTTCAGAACATATTAATTCCAATAATGTTCCTGAAATCGTTATCATCCATTTCACGCATCTCAATTCTTTTTATTATCATTTTTTGCAGTTTATAACATATTTCGAGATATCATCGCACAATATTTTCCGGCAGAAAAAGTACATGAAGCTGGGGAGAAAAATGTGCATAGTAGTGTCGTACATATCGCGTGGTACGTGAGGCAAAGTCCATGACGTTTATAAGAGTACGGGTTGGATCACAACCCCATCTTGTTATTTGCGATCGGGAAACGCTGCCTTTTGCTTTTCCATCACGATTGCGCGTTACATGGGTTGCACTTAGCTTCCCTTTTTTTCCTTCCTTTTTTTATTTGCACTATCAAGTATGCGCCAAAGTAGATAGGTGAGGAGAGAGCGTACGCGTAGATATGTGTATTCGAATCGTGGAAAATATGATGTGAAACTCGAGAATGTCTATACCATTAGGTTCAGGTTTTACATACGTGTACGTGAAAACGTATGTATATATGTACACGCGTGTATGATTTATCCAGGATGCTAGGGAGGAAATTGAAAAGCCCTGTCGAAAAGAGGGTGGAGAGTTCAACGAGACGTATTCGGTACAACCGTTGTTGGTTGGATGTTTTGCAATTACCCTGCAAGAAGATATTATACGATGCCTATTCGAGAATCAATTCGAGATCTTGAGAAACGATTTATATTCCTGTATATACAACTTTGTTTGTATTAATTAAAACTTATTCTGGGTAAATGTTTCAACTAATTAGAGTAACCTTTGCGTCATCGTGTTTCACGTTCATTTGTGAAACGTTTGCCAGGGCGAGAGGTGAATTTTTTACACCACAACATAATTAGAACGATGTAGTATAAAGTTGAGAGTTTCCCTGTAAAACTGAGATAATTTTTTGTCGGACGGGGTCACAATTAATCGAAGGTTTGTGCCACACCATCGAGTTTTAACTTGTTCAATTGTGAGCGAGAAGTTATAAAAAAAAAATGATTTCCATTATTGTTTTTTGAAGTGAATTTATGCGACCTTGATTAGCTTTCGAGCGTCTGGAATTCGGGATAATCGAATCAGGTTACGGTATCTCGAGGGTAAATAACGACGAGGGAGCATTTCTTTTTTCTATTTATTTATTTTCTACACCCCATGAGAAGAATTTTATATTATTTGAAATTGCTTTCGAGTCTTCGTAATCGTGCTATTACATTATTTGTTCGATTTTTGAGTGAATATTGCCTTGGGGGATTGCAAGATCTCAGACTTTACAAACATCTCGTGACACGATGTTTAATCGCGCAATTGAGACTCTTCCAGCTGTTTATTATTTTAAAGAAGACGGAGTTGAAAGAGATTTTCTTGTTTTATCAATGCATGGCACGCAAAGGTTTGGAAATTCGGAGTCGTGGAACGATTATCGGGCTACATTTCTTATTTGATTTGGGTTTCTACAAAATGTTTGCAACAATTATTTTCAGGAGAACATACAGGCGATTTTGAAATGACCAAGTCCGGCAACTCTGGCCGGCAACTACGGTACGGTAGTTTTATCATGCAACCTCTCCTTCATACGAGCTCCGCAAAGATAAATCAATTCACCTGTATCTTATGCTGATTAATCATTCCTATCTAACTCGGCATTAAATTATCATTTCGTTTCGCATACAGCACGGTATGAAAGATGAAACAAACAAGACTCAGGGAGGTATTGAAAAACCATTGATTCGTGTATGTTTTTGCATATAAAGAAGATTGAGATATATTATTCACGTACGACTGTTGGTTGGTTCGTTTAATGATAAAGTGCGAAGAAAGGAAAATGAAGAAAAATCACTTTTCCCAGATAAGCGAGTATGTTATTACCCGTGGCTTCCAGGTAAATAGATTTATGTATAGATTTATTCATATATCCGCAGGTACCTAACATTTGTTGCCTCTGTATGCACATCCGGTAAGTGAAAGAAAATTACAAGAGAGCATTTCGTGAGCCACGACAGGGATAGAACGCCGAACAACAACGTTGTAGCTATACGTGCAGAGCTCTTTGAAAGATCCCCATCTGCCCAAGTTCCTCCCTTGATGATGAGATTCCAGCAAGATTGTCATAGTTAAAAGGTATAATAAGAGAAGGAAAAAATAAAAGATAAGGAGTTAAACGAGACATGCACACGAGGGACGCACGTCCAGGTGAACAAAACAGCATACATTTTCTACATCGACGTTGCATGCAACTGATTTCACGTTTGCTACATGAGCGAATAAATTATTAGTGCGTGCCACTGATTTGCCAATCAGAAGTCTTAAAAGTAGAATGGGTTATTTTCATGTGCTATCGATACTCGCCTCGAAGGTTGATGCCTTCCAGTTAAATGTACTATCACGGATCGATGTCATGAACTTAATTCTATTTTCCATTTCTAACATCAAAGTTCTCTCCCATCCAACCTCGGAATTGTGCGAAAATTCAATTTAAGATGAGTGATCATATAGCTAATAGGCGGCTATTTTTCAGGGATCGATTTCTCCGCCCTGTAACCAGTTTTCTGCAACCGTTCATGGTTCTTTGGAGTAAGAAAAACTCGTTGTGACTAACTGTATTTATCACGGCGCGAGATAGAAGAGAAGTTCAAAATATCCATTGAAAATAATATTTCCCTTAGAGAATTCCCTTTTTTTTACGCAAGAGTATCCTTTAGAATTGAGACGTTTAAGGGATATCCTTGGTACCGCGTATCTCTTTTAATTCCGTCCTCGTTCTACGGAAACGCCGTGATTACGTGATCTCAATTTTAATTCTTTTCAAATCGCAAGGGATTCCATCGAATTCAAGTCCCGTGAAAAGCGATTCAAAGGAAGTGAAAAATAAAAGAAAACTCGAATCGAATTCCGATCGAGAATAGAATTTCTAGTTGAATTAATTATCTTAAGAGTTTCAGAAATCGTTCGCGATAAATTTGGCTGCAGGATTCATTTTCACGTACACGAAGAATATATTTCAAGAATTCCATGGCTCGTGATTTGAATTTTGATACGATCATAATTTCTACTATACGAATGATACGAAATATTAATTGTCGGAAAAAGAACGAGGGTGGAACTAATGATCCTTTGATCTATCAATTACAGTCATTTCAACACAAAAATATTGAGCGAGCAAATTACCAAGAAGATGAAAGAATAGAAAATGTGCTGGGAAAATGAAAAGGTACGTTATATCAAAGCCATAAATTAGCTTTGTTGAGATACTTTTTTTTGCGCGCGAGTGTAGACGTGTTTTGATAAAAACTTCTCTTTTTTTCATTTTGCTCCACATCAAACCTGTGGATATTTCTTCTGCAAGGTGGAAAATTTTATATTTAGAGGTTTTTTTAAATACTAATGGTTCGACTATATTAACTACATTTGAATATCGTAATTAACAATGTCAACGAATTTCTCTCTTTCAAGTCACATATAGGTGTTTTAATATGAATTCATGATAATTTTGATGATGACGATGATGATGATTTATGCGAAATTAGAGGCAAATTCAGAATGCCAAGGAGTAACTCCTAAAACCGTACGAAGAGGAATAATTATGAGTATAATAATGATGTTATGACTATTCGTTATATTCCATTTCCGCGCCTATAATCGCTTTGATGTATCGTAATCGAATGTATCGTGATATATAGGGTTTGAAAATCCATAATTTAGTTATCGATGAATTTCTCCTGATTCACAGAATACAGTTCACAGAGTGTCTCGTATTTATTCAACTGTGAGAGTTTTCTTTCCTTTACGATTTGAATGAAACCTGTTTGACGTGTAGACTGTTATCGGTTCATTAAGATTCTCAACAGAGACCAAATGAATAGGGCGGTAGGGAGAGTTGGAAGGAGATGGAAAGGAGGGTAAAGTGAGTTTTACAAGTTTATGTGAAACAAATTGTAAATATAGAATTTTTTTGTGATAAGGTGTTTGAATTATTCCAACAACAGGATGTTTCTTGTTCTCACTGTGATTTATAACGTAATAAATATGTTCTAAAATCATGAAGCAGGAGTTGGCAACTCAATTAATGTGAGAGTTTAGAAGAAGATGTATACATGATGATTCATTTTTCATCGTTCGGGAGAATGTTGTATAACTCCGCGTGTTATTCCTGGTGGAAAGATTTTCAGTGAAGAGTTTTTCAGAGGATTCCAGAGGTATTCATAGTTTTTTAGAAATTTTCAGTGATTTTTTGACGAATTCAGAGTTTTTCAATGATATTCAGAGAAATTCTCAGTGGAAAAACGTGTCCAATAAAAAAGATTTTTTCAGAATTTTTCAGATTATTTCAGGTAGACCTCCGTTGTCCCGAAGGCCCGTTAGCCCAAAATTTCCTTATTGCTTGAAAACTAGTAGTTTTTAGGGAAATTACTGGAGAATACTAGTTTTCAACGAATCAGAGAAATTCGGGCTAACGGAGGTCTACCATCATTTCAGAGCTTTTCAGTACAGTTCAGAGAAAATTCCGGAAGAACTTATCAGAGGATTTCAGTGAAAAAACTTGTCCGATAAGCAAGAGTTTTCCAGAATTTTCCAAATTTTTTCAGAGTTTGAAACCATTTTCATAGATTTTCAAAGATAATTTTCTCATCAGGGATATACCTTCGTCTGAGTTTTTTTGAAAATCAGAAGAAGGAATAAACTCAAATATTTGCGCTGTATTCCCTCTCATTCAACACCATCTCCCTCCGCTCGCTCTTCTTAAACATCGTCGTTGCAATTTGTTAGACTGGCACACTGAGAAAAAAAGATTGTGAACTCAAAGACGGTTTAGTTCTCTCAACTACATCGTGGGCTTAAATACGACGAATCTCACGGAATAGTTCCGTCAACTATATCGTATGTTTGTAAAGATTGATTCCCATCAACTACAGATGTAGTTGACAGAACTAAATAGTAATTTGATCAAATACATCATTCTTTTAACATAAAAATGATACTTATTACAATCAATTGTACCGTATTTCATTAGATTCAATAATTATTCCAATCAACTCAATAGAAGAATCCGTTCAAGGTTACAAGATGTTTAATGCAAGACTATTTAATTTCAAATCATAAATATATTTATGTAAAAAAATGTGTAAATCAAAAAGTTGAACTTCATTTGTTCACTGTTCAATCTCTGAATTGCTTCGATATCTCACCATGATGATACCGGTGAGTGTATACGTCAGATCTCATTTGAGGGGAATCGAACCTACCTATCTTGAGTCTACCTACCTATCTGAGACACTAACATCCTAACCGTTTCTCTACAGCGCGCTTCGCGCTTTGCTCTTGCAAAAGTTGTTAATGTACTACATACCCTGTATTCTACCATCTCTGATCAGGTGACTTTCAAATAATTATTTCTTTATTACAACTAAAAATGCGTTCAATTATATTTCTCCCACAATTGTTTCAACTAACGAAATGAATTGATTCAACTACAACGATAACTCCAGTGAATGACATTGATGTTTGAACAAAATGAACGTTGATGATACTATAACAGTGTGATGTAGTTGGCTGAACGACATCAGCGTAATTTTGTGTGATTGCCTCAACGAAATTATGTTTAGTTCAAATACAATTCCTTCGTGGTAACTATATACAGTCCAAATACACGATTAAGTTGAGCTCACTTCATTTTTTTTCTCAGTGCAGTGCTCGCTCCGCTTGGACCTTGACAATGCTAGTGATGCTCGCTTCGTTTGCGCTTTTCCAGGCTTTATTGGAACTATTGACATCAATATTTATTACCAGTCTGCTCTTGAAAATTTTTAAAGGAAGATTTCACTGTTCAGCCAGCCAAGAGTGAGCTTATCGAAATTTCAAGTGAAATTTCCACTCATTTAGAATTTTAGTGTTAGGGATTCACACTCACTCCAATTCTAGAGTGAATTTTGCACTCTGAAAGAGTGAAAGTTCACTCGAAACCAGTGAAAATCCCACTTGGAGTGGGCTGGCTCACTTCTGAGACTTAGTGAAGTGAAACACGAGAATTTTCACTCTTTCAGATTTGGTGTTTGTCATTAATTGAAATTTTTTCACTTACAAAACAAAAAACCTGATCATTCGATAACGGTTTGGGATAAAAGGCTAAAAATTGATGCGATTTATGCTTTTAATACGTGCATCAGGGGTGGTGCCAGGGCAAAGCAATTCGGATGGTCTCATGGGCCGGCAAGCTCTGAGGGGCGGCAAAAATAGACATTGATTCAAGAAATTCAGAACGATGGCCTTCTCTCTCTTGCTTCTTCTGGAAGAGTTAAAAGCTCTTGGCACCGGCCCTGACGTACATGCAAGAGAAACGAGTTAACAATGTTTCACTAACTATACCGTAAAGAGTAAACTTGCTTCTATCCTAAATATTAGCTGATTTGAGAATGCAGCCAAAACTAGCCTTGTTTCAACTGAAAGGAAGAACCGAAAACAAATGCGGACACAATGGAAAAGACTGAATTTCAGTCCAATTGTCAAGTGAGATGCAGCCACATTCAGTCCAACTTTTGACTGTGTAAAATACAGTGTTCAAGGAACCCAGACTTTCAATACCCGCCCATACAAGACAGTCGACTATGGAATTACGTCGTGTCTTCGTAGAATTAAGGGAGAATAAAGGGAGCGGTAGGCCAATGCCTGACCCGCCATAGCTGAGTAAGCATTATTAGTAGAGCTTTGTACACCATTGCTTTGATCGATGCTTGGCCCGTTATAACTAACTACATCTTGATAGCACCTTGAACACCAATATGAGGACGAAGCATATCTTGCCGTGTCGGATTTTCAATATATATGAAAGCTTGGATGCTGAACAGAGGACGTTATCATCATCATCCTAAAAATGATCTAGCTTGATAGCTTGTAACACTCAGCTCAAATTAGTATTGTATATCAAGAATGGCACCAATATTAATTGTAAACACAGAATCAATACCAAGTGTGTAAGTATGAAACCGGAATTCACCCATAGGTGGCGCTAGATGTCGATGCAGTTACCGACACATCACGTCAGCGGTGTTTTGTTATTGTATTGATATCCGACAAAGATTTCCAACTCACAATAACACGAGTTTCATTCATTAGCATTAGTTTATCAGAGATAAACATGTCGAGTTTTGTGCCAACAAATTATGATTTGCGGACAGCACTACTTTTCTGTTTTCATCTGAAGAAAACCACAGCCGAATCGCATGGAATGCTTGTGGAGGCGTTTGGCGAGCATGCTCTCGGTAAAACACAGTGTTTCGAGTGGTTCAAACGGTTCAAAAGTGGTGATTTTGACGTCAGGAACGGTGAACGTAGAAGACCACCGAAAAAGTTTGAAGACGCTGACCTGCAAGCCTTGTTGGACGAAGACGACGCTCAAACACAACAACAACTGGCGGATCAGTTAAAGGTGACCCGAGAAGCCATCTCCCTTCGGTTGGAAGCTATGGGAAAGATACAAAAGGTGGGGAAATGGGTTCCACATGAACTCAACGAAAGACAGCAGGAAAACCGCAAAACATCATGCGAAATGCTGCTCACCAGGTTCCAAAGAAAGTCATTTCTCCATCGAATTGTGACTGGCGATGAAAAGTGGATATATTTCGAGAATTCCAAGCGCAAAAAGTCATGGGTTACTCCGGGTGAACCATCAACATCGACGGCGAGACCAAATCGCTACGGACGAAAGACAATGCTGTGTGTTTGGTGGGATCAGAAGGGCGTAATCTACTACGAGCTGCTGAAACCTGGGGAAACTGTCAATACTCAACGCTACCGACAACAAATGATCGATTTGGATCGAGTTTTGCGTGAAAAACGACCAGAATACCAACAAAGACGACACAAGGTAATTTTGCTGCATGACAATGCACCATCACACAAAGCAAAACAGGTCCAGGAAACGATAGAGTCGTTCCGTTGGGAGATTCTTCAGTACGCGCCTTACTCACCGGACCTTGCCCCATCCGATTACTACTTGCTTGCATCGATGGGACACGCACTTGCTGAGCAGCGTTTTACTTCTTACGAAGATGTACGAAAATGGCTCGATGACTGGTTTGCCTCAAAAGAGCAACAGTTCTTTTGGCGCGGGATCCACAAATTGCCAGAAAGATGGAAAAAATGTATAGATAGCGACGGACAATACTTTGAATAAGTTACTTTGTATCATATCATTACAATAAACGTGTTTTTTCTGTACAAAAATTCCGGTTTCATACTTACACACCTGGTATTGATTCTTAATATTGAATCAAGCTTGGGGAGCAAGCATTGAATTTTTTTATCATCCCAGACATGACTTTGTTTGGTCTCAATGTTGGCAACCGAGCTAAGCCCGGTGTTAACTAGCATTCTTTGGAGAAAATGAAGCGTCGAAGCGCGATGGAAGCGTAAGCTGAGTCATCCAAGCGTAATTTGGGAGCCCTGTTAAAAATCATACGAGGCAGTCTACTGGCCCATACCAGGGCTAGGGATACGCCTAGTTTGCTTCGATATCGCCAGGTAAGGGGCGAAGGAGGGTCTCGAATGATTTCTACTAGGGAGGAAATTGGGTCATTTTCACGCCTAATTCGTACCCGCTTCCTTTACTTTTGGGTTTTTACCAGGGTTGGCTTAAGCTTGGCACCAAGCTTTGTATATGTGTCAATTGAAAACAAAGTCCCATATGGCTTTTTATCCTTCATCGAAATTGGAGAACAATCATTTCCAGTTGGTCGAGAAATGAATAATGCTTTTTTTTCAACGACTCACGCAAGTCAAATAACTGAATGCGTTAACAGCGTTGTTTTAACGGAGGTCGTACCATCCGTGTAAGGAAATTGTCTGCAAGGTTTCTCCGAAATGAACTTACGAAATAGCATGAAGTTTTCAGGGTATAATCTTTGACAAATTGCGGTACATAGCTCGAATTTGTAAAGTATCAGAAATTATACCCTGAAAATTTCAGACTCTTTCGTAAGTTCAATTCGAAGAAATCTTGCAGACAAATTCTTTACTCGAATGGTACGCTGGTGTCTCCTTAAAGATTGTATTTTGCTGTCAAAACATTGGAAATAGTTTCGATGCAGCACCGAGAAAAAAAAACTTAGTTACCTTTACTCCAAATTAGTTCCAGCAACTAGATCCAGTTGTTGATATTTGGACAACTACAACGGGCGTTGGCTCAACTAAATTCAAATTTAATTTCTCTGACTTTAGTTGCTGTTACTAATTTAAAGTTGCCTTTACTACAGCTTTTATTACCGGCTTCTATTCTTTTATCACTCGGAACTAATTTTCACAACAAACTTCAGTTCATTCGGTTAAATAAATTATTTTCTTCGATGCAGATTGCTTTCAAAAATCGAGATCAATGCTCTCTGAATTCCACTTATCAACAAAACACGCACAAATAAAAATAATTCTACCGGAATTCAATACAATCTCGAATCAATTCCAATGAAAATTGATTCTGGAATCACCTTATTCTGGCTAGTCATTCATAAACAGTGAAACCAATTCAAAATCAATGGATATGTAAAGGAATTGCAACCTCCAGCGCAAAATAATTAACCAGTCAACTGGTTATTCATGTGAACTGATAGATTCATATATGATATGTTCGAAACTCATGCATTCCAATCGATTTCCCATGGGAGTTTCCAGATCATGAAAGATCGTGGAATCATGCAAACTGCTAATAAAATGCTATAGATCACAGCCTTGTACTTTTCACATCGCAAAACCCAGTGAATGTAAATGAAAATCATGGAAATTCAATAAATTCTCACCATACGTTTGGAAGATCAAGAGGATCCTTCGATATCGAGGGGATCAGTCAAACTCACCTGCAAACAAACGGGAAAGATTTACATAAATATTTGAACCATATCAATACAAATCATAATCATACATATTCTTTCATCGTCTCATTGTTGAGTGCATTCTTTGAAAAATTGCGATTCTTTCCAAGTTTCCCAGTTCCTCCACTTTCCCAGTAGTACACAACGTTCTCCAAACATTCTCGGAATCTTTGCAGGACATTCGAATATTCTAGGAATATTCGGAGAATATTTTACGCATATTGGTGTTATTTGGGTTCGGTGGTTGTTTAGGGAAAATGAAGTATCGTATAGGTATGAAGGATGAGATACATGCTACATCGGAGATACATGGTACATCGGAAGCAACTTAGGGTGGCTGATCTGTAAAGGAAGGGTGTATAAGTTGTTTGTATATGTACAGATATATATATATATATATGTATATCCTATCTGTTCATCGCCCTCTCACCTCAGACACGGGCATCGTTGAATGCTAAGCGGCTTCGTATAAGCTTACGTGCGTTAGTCATTTCAATACATCAGCATAACACAATAATTGAGATATTTTTCTGTTCGAAATTTGATACAATATTGTTTAAAATATACTTTTCACAAAAAGTATTCAACGTATGGTTATCTCGGTCGATGCGCACATAGCACCGGCAACGTTAACAGTACTAGTAGTCCTAGTAGTAGTAGAATCAGAAATTCATTTTAGTTGGATTATTCCGTCGGGGAATCCTCGACGTATTACGTAGCCTCATTGTTCTTTACTCATTCACGCTGCAGTGCTCGACCATTGTCATCGTTGTCGTCGTACTTGTCTGTGCCCTCGTCGAAATGGGAATTCGTATACGTCGATGCACCTCTCTCGTTGCACTTTTGAACCTATCATAACTACTACAATGATTCCGTTCTCTCAACAAATTTCATTTATCACAACAAAGGAGCATTCTCGTCAAATCTTCCCTGTTTCTCCATGTATTCTTCAAGAGAGATTCAATTGTTATAATCGCTTTTATATCACGAAACACGAGTTTCGCATGTTCATTTCTAGGTACACATAAATAAAATCGATAAAACGAATTCTTACTCTCCAACATGATAAATTATTACACTTAGTTTTCTTTAACAATACTTGACAAAACTTTGTACTCCCTTGAGTACAGGAATTTCATTGAAAGCTGCACAACGCCCAGTAGTAGCGGTATATCCGATAGGGTATCGATCCTTTTAGATTTGAGACTCCCGTTCACGGCGTAAAGTTTGACGCGGCGTAAACTGGTTTAGCGAAAAATGGTTCAACTTCGGAATAGTGGTACCATATAACGTACCCACGTGTCATGTCGACCCGTTACACCAATACCAAGGAAGAGCCAATCGATTGTGATTTATAGCGATGAGAAAATCGCAAAGCTCGTTTGATCCCACGATTGAGTCAATATCTATACAACGCACATACATGTACGTCAATGGAAAAGAGATAGTACGAGGAATGAACCTCGTAAAATATTTCAAGATATCAAGAGATATGCGGTCACGCAGCAGAAGCGGCTACGCTTTTCTCGTCTATTGTGACTTGTCATACATATTACATTAATCCACGTTTTTCTTGTTACCTTTATGATAAATGCTCCTTTTATCTTTCATTTGTCCCCACTTCGCTTCTTCTGTTATTGTTCATGTTATTGATTCAAGTACATAATACAGTTTGAATATAATCGAGTCTATTCTGATTTTCCTTCCCTTTGATTCGTCTTTTGGTTTCACACGTTGCATGGTCTTTTCGGGGCTTCCTCGAACAATGACCGGACAATTTTTCCATCGGTACGATGCCTTTGTGAACCTATCTAACGGAGTCTTCCTTTTGAATTTCCATTAACACGGAATTGCAAATCAGCATGATGCTTTGTAACGATTGTGCCACCCCATCGCTAATGTTGTTTGTCCTGCCGAAGCCGACGAAGGGTTGCCTGCTGTTGGTTTCGACAATAATACGATGGTACAGCCCCTCGTAATTAATACAGCCGCCCTAATTAAAGCATTTCTAATTACTTTTTCGGAGACGGCAACCTACGATGCTCATATACACAACGTGTTTTTCATTAAAAATTTCAAGCTCAAATATAATCGATGAAGAGATATGAAGATGCTCATGATTATTTCGCGTGTTCCCCACGGTTGTGAATGATGTTTTTCAAACAAGGTATAATTTACGATTGAATTCGTTGATCAATCAACTAACCGAGATATCCTATATTTCCAGTTTACAAATTTGTTCGGCGGGTACAATGTTATGCAGGGCGTTCTCCAGAGTGGCCAATGTGGGTATCCGTCGACAAGGGGATACGGTGGTATTGATTTGCAATTTGGCAAATTGATAACTGCGCCAGATGGATAGGCTATTGGCTCGATACAATGGCGAATACCGGGGTTGCGAGAGTCAAATGAGGGGAAGGGAAAGCAGAAAGGACTGTAATGGCAGGTGATTTCGTTCCTTCGTGACGAATAAAGATTTTAAATTTGATCGTGAAAATGAGTTATTCCCGCCGAGTTACCCTGAAAGGTCATTTTGGATTTTGTTGGAAATATATTGTTCTGGAAATTGAAAATTGAAACATACGGAAATATGTTTCTTTGATGAGATCTCTTCAGTTTTGTATCTACATTGTGAAAAGTTGAGTAAATGTCAAGGATGAATTTACTCTTCCTCCTTTAAATTCAGTGTACGAACGTATGAATCTTTTTGTGATTGTGGATACGTACAGTCGAGTGTGTCAGATTTGCGCGCTGCTTTCGGCTAATGCTTATGCGCTCTATTAATTTTAAATGAGCTGCTGAAGCGAATGTGTAACACGGACGAAGCTCGAGGAAAAAGAGAAAAACAGAAAAGGAAGAGGGTGAAAATCCAAGAAAGAACATTGCTAAAAGAGGATTTTCTCCTTTTCATATGTTCTTTTTTCACGCTTGGACTACACCTTTTTTTCCTTCCCACAAATTCGAATCCCATCGCTCGAACCTCCTTAATTCTCCCCTTCCATTAAGATTTATCAGAATTTTTACGGATGTCGCTTTGTCGATTCTAAACCGTCTGTCAGTGTCTGAAGCGTTAAACCTTTTGAATTGGAGTTGTGTAGACCACACGCGAAACGACAAAACGAAAACAGAAAAGAATAAATAAAACGAAAATAGAAAGAGAACAAACAATTAAAACAGACAGAAGAGAGTAAATAGATGGTTTTTGTTTTTCCGAAATACCCTGAGAGAGAACATTCGTTATCCGTGACTTTGGCTGACAGTTTGATCTTTTGTTGAAAATTTGTTAAAGCTCTATAACTCTCGTATACGGCGCGGCGCTCTATTGTAGTCTAGGAATTCGTGTTACCAAGTTGTCGGGATGTACATTATTATTTCGATTATTTTGAATGTTTAGAATGAATTCAACGTAACAATAAAGCAATTCCATTCCACCGGAGTTGCAAGATGTCCGCGACATCGCAGGAAAAAGAGGAGGGATGGAACGTAAGTCTTTGTTACAGCTCTTGGTTAATTTTTTTCTGCTCATTTTATTGTCTAAGCTGTTACAATTTATTCAATTAAGAAAATGGTAGAGGATTCCTTATTGCGCTTGGGTAAGATCTCTTGATAATCTTCTTTACTACACAGGAAACACACGCCATTACATTCATAGCCAAGTTTCAATTCAGATCCCTTGTGGAATCCCTCAATCACTACCCTCATGATCACATAAAGTGAATCTTGATTAGGGTGACCCCAAAAAAAGGAGGATCAGTCCTTCGGAAATGAATTACAATCTCTATTCGGTTGTACGAATATCCCTTGACGGAACCCTTTCAATTCTTAATCAAGAATTTCGATTTTGATTAAAATCAAGTTAATTTGATTGAGTTGGAAGTGAAAAAAAAATTAGTTGTTTCCTCCGTCGATCGATTGAAAATCGAATATAACAACGAGAAACGAATCATCACGAACGAGGATAAATTATTTCATGCAATAGAACATACTTGTTACGATCCACTCGTATCTTATTGGATGTTATCTCATCCACAGAAGAGCTTCTCTGGGTACACACTTCACACATATTTCAGCGCGATATCAAAAGCACGAGAAGTCTTTTGACGATAATGGCGATTATTATTGCACCGCAAGATTTCTTCTCTACCGCTTTTCTCGGAAGAATTCCTTTGAAATCTGTCAGTTCCATGATCCTTGGGAATAGAGAAATATTACCACCCAAAGACATACGTTTCGAAAGCATCCATCGCCAACGACATTTGAGATAGAGATTCGAGTGTCTCTACATACGTAATCAAACGCGACTACTTGGTTGAATGAAGAAGAAACGTTTATCCCGAATACGATAATCGATATGAAAATAATTCTTCTCATCGATGACGGGGCCAATAGTTTACTGCAAATTGAAGTGATTTATACGGGATGGAAACGATTTTCATTTCAACTCTCATATCTTCCCCCCCCCTTCCTCTTCGGCTGTTCTTTCATCCATCGAAGCGACGATGGAATATCGGTGTTTGAGAAAAGGATTTCAGACGGAAGTAATGCTAATCCCAACGATTCCCTTTCAAATGTGGCTAAAGTTCCGTAAGAATCAGCAAGGGCTTATCGAGGTTATGACACTCCAAGTCCCTGTTATTTTCTCTTCTTTCCTCTTTCCCCCCTTTTTCCTTCCAATACCCATTCTTAGGAAGCTGTTATACTCGTTGAGAATCTTCCCTGGACCCGTGATTCCACTCCTCTTCCAAGTCACTTATAAACCGATAGGTTTAAAAGACTTCTTTCCTTGTATATTTATTTATGAACATTTTCTTTCCTCCTCTGCCCCTCGATTCATGAGTTTCTTCTTTTTTTTATTAGTCCGCGAGTGCGTGTACGCAACCCACGTTTTGGATTTTAAATCTAATCCAATAGACGAGATTAGGGGGTGGGATATAGTCTTTCCAGTCTGCAATCGTTGCATTCTCGATCGAGGATTTTACAAAAGGGGAAAGAGGAAAAAATCCGATATTGGAATGTGGGGACTTTTAACATTCCGGTCACGTAAAATATAGACTATACTGCTCTATGTATCCATGTAGCAATACCCTGTATATCGGTGCGAAAATTATGAACTTGAATACTCTCTTCGATATTTTTATCATCACGAAACTAACTTGATATTTTTTTCCACGACACATGCTCGAATTTAATACGTATTCTCGTTATCGTGATTCCATGAATTTGATATATAAAAGATTTTTGTTTCGTGCTTTTTTCGTTTTTTTCCGTACGAATTATATCGAGAACTAAATAACGTTGCCATTCAGCAATCCGTACCAATTAAATCGATTCAAAGGGTCATCCAACAAAAAAAAACCTATCGCGAACGAATGCGCGTGGCCGAGAGAACCGCTATGTTTTGGATAATTGGTTCATTTTGGACCCTACAATGGGGAATATTCTCGTTTGATTCGCTTTGTTTCTCAATACCTTGGTAATTTGTGAACTCGATCGTAAATAGCCAAAGTGGCCCGAACGGAGATACAGCGTTCGAGAGGGTGACTCGAATATAGAGTCGAGGGATATACGATACTGATATCAATGGAATGATAATGAAAAAAGTTTCAACTGATTGGGAGGGTTACGAATTTTAAAAAATTTCTTCGGTAGCTTTTGGTTTTATTGTGCTTGGGATCATCGATTTGTATTGAATTAGTACTTTGAGGATTACCGAGGTTATAAAGAAGAGAAGAGGGATATTGTTTAGTCAGTTTAATTTCCTGGTTTATTTATTTGGTGCTCTCATGGTGATATTTCTTCGAGTTGGTCTGGAAAACTGAGTTTGATAGAATAAAAGTCTTTTCCCTGGTGAAAAAAATTCCTTTAAAAATCTCTGAAAATTTCTGTGAATTTCACTAAAAAACTCTAAATCTCACTGAAAAACTCCGAAAAGATCTGGAAAAATCTAAAAGAATCTGACAAATCCTGAGAAACTTTGAGAAACTCTAAAACGATTCCGATAAACTTTTGTTTATTGAACACGTTTTTTCACTGAGAATTTTTCTGAATATCTATGAACGTTTTTGAAGCACTTTGAATTTGTCTGAAAATGAAAGGGATTCTCTGAAGGAATCTGCAACCCTCTGAAAATTTCAGTGGACTTTTTCAACCAGAATTCCTTGAACTTGAAAATTGGAATTTTGAAAATTAAGGAATGTTGGATGATAGGTTTTGAAAAATCAATCAGAATCTCTTGCTGCAATTTTTTTCTCTGATTCAATGTTTTCTATAATTAAAATCGCTTCAACTTATTTATTTGTTAACCGAAAAAGATGAATCGGATCAATTCTTGTTCGTGAGATCTATTCAAAAACGATGATGTCAAAAAAAAAGTATCAAAGTGAATTACAAATTGATGAATTTTTTATGCAGAGTGATAGCCATGTTTTTAATGTTTCGTATTGAGGAGATATCAGGTAGGGACTGAGTCAACATTTTCTTTGGGAGTATTCTTCTAACTGAATCCATGGAAAGGTCTGAAAGAAGAAGAAACTGTAAATCTCACTAAGAAACTCTTAAAAACTCTAAAAATCGATGAAAATTTTCCTGAATATCTATGAATATCTCTGAGAAACTCTAAATTTGTTTGAAAAACACTGAAACTCTCGGAAAAACTAACTAAAACGCCTCTAAAATCCTCTGGAAAACTCTTCACTAGAAATTTCTGAAATTTTCAGAGATCTTCACAGGAATTTTTCCATCAGGGTAGTACTTTTGTGTCTTGGAAATTTCAGAGGTTTTCATGACGGCAAAAATGCCGCATTTCGTCCCGCTTGGCGATCAATTGAGGATTTGTGTTAAAAAGCGTTGATCGTTGACGCAAGAACATTTTTGGTTTTTATTTCGATTTGTGAATCCAATCTATTATTCATTTGTTTTCGAGCGGCAGTTACCTTTTTCAATAAAACCCCTTAATTATTACACGGAGAGAAATGTATTTGGAAAAATTACCATTCTATTCGTAAACTAGAACTATTCGTCAAAACTAGACAATAATTTATAATATAACTCCTAATCACAGCTGGCAATGATTAGGAGTTATGCTATAAATTATTGTCTGATTTTTCCGAATAGTTCTGGTTTACGAATAAAATGGTAATCTTTCCAAATAAATTTCTCTCCATGTAGTCTATGAATGATTCATAATAATTTTATCAACTAAGGATTCAGATTAACTTATCAAATTCAATCTAATTCATTTCAATTTAACCCTAGAACGGGCATGTGGGGTCTTTTGGGACCCCAGGACAGTTTTTTCTAACCCAACATCTGAGCCTCTCTTCATCTCTGTAGTTTGTCAACCAAATATTTTCAAAGTATACATCCTGGCGAACAAAAACCGCCCATAGTGAGTTGAAATCCGTTTAGTTTCAAATGAGTTACAGCCATTTGAAATTTCCCGTGTTTTTCACAGGAATATTTCATATTGGAAGGAAAAATGAATGGTAAAACTCGAAGAGGTAGACCTAGATTAAGTTACATGAAGCAAATTATACAAGATAAGGGTTGTCGTAGATATGCAGAAATTAAGCGGGTAGCGGATGATAGACAGGGTTGGAGGATTTCATCAAACCATTCATAAGACTGATTACTTCATGATGAAGATGATGTGCTTTTCACGTGCTCGTTCTAGGGTTAATAAAATTTCTCATTGTATATCAATATTATAGATGAAACAAATGATAACACTAGATGAACAAAATGATATGAAAATTTTCTATTCTTCACTGTCCTATAAACCTCAATAGAACCTAATTAACGAAAATATAATAATTATTGTCTGATCTTGAAATTGTTATGAACCTTAAATTATATGAACCTCTATGATTTACCAAAAATATTGATAATCCCATAAATATACCAAATAAATTGATAAAAAAATATGTATACTTTCTATATGTAACATAAAAATTTGAAATACATTTTTTTAGATTTTCAAAATCATGTTCCAATATTTTCCTGAAGCATTCAAATCTGAAGCAAATGAATATGAATTTGAAGAGGCGTATACTTTAGAGAACCAAAATTAGCCACTTTTTCATGATTGTTTCATGATAAAATCAGCAGATGGATGTTTTTGACATTTCAACATTGTATTACACTGAGAAAAAATGTATTTGCGCCAAAGAAACATTTATTTGTCTTCTATCCAATGAATAGTTATTTGAACAACTGTAACAATAATGTTGCACATGGAAAACAGATTTTTAAATTACTTTTCAAAGCGTTTAAATCTCAAATAAATGAATATGAATCTAATACGACTTAATTTAAATGCAATAAATGAAGTGATAATAATGTTACACAAAGAAAACAAATCTTAAAGAATATCAAAGTTACACTGAACAGTAAATATACATTGTTGAAAACATTCTTAAATTCAAATTGGAAAAAATTTCTAAATTCAAGGCATGATTATGATTATGAAATTTGAAAATTCGTTATTAAAAATCATCAATTTATGATAAGGTTCAATAAATTCATCATTAGGATTCAGAAATTTTCTATCAAAAATAATACAGATTCTCAAAATTTAAGTATTTTAGTTATGTAAATAGTTTTATAACATATTAGTAAATTTAAGTTGAATTCGCCTAACAGTGTATTGAATATTATGGAATTATTGCATTTACCATGTTGGATTGAATTTAGAAAATATAATTTGTGAAAGGTTCTAAAGAAATTAATAAATGTTGGATAAAATAGAAGTATTTTATTGCACGTAATTAATCTCACACACCAAATTACTCTCAATAAATAAATTTCTCAAATTAAATTTCATGATAAACAAGAAGATGAATTTGTCGAACGTAATATAAATCATATCAAAGCTATCGAAGGTATACTTCCATGTTAAACCGTTATTTTAAAAAATCCCTCGTCTTCCCGATCGTTCATAAACCACATTTCAGGACATAAAGAGCCCAATCTATTTAAGAAAATGATCAATGTTTTTACTTGGATAATTATTTTCCTATTATTAATAATAACAAATTATTATTTCCCCTCGCATAATACCACAAGTAATTACGCAATTTCATTTTATTTTCAGTACCGTTGCATGTTTTGTAAACTTACTTCCTGAACTAACAAAATTGCAAAAAGTGAACGAAACTGGCATGTACTCCGATAATGACCGTTATAATTCGCAATGAATTTATCGGAACCTCGTAGCAACATTGATGTACTGTCACTGCCATTTCCGGTTTTATCAGAAACATCTTAATTTATTCGCGCCCGACGATTTATGTATGAATATCAATATATAATGAGAATCAATAACTCGATATGACAGATTATGTTATGTATTCTAAAAGTTACATGAATTGACGACGTAAAATCAAATTTTACTTATATACATTTATGTACACATAAAATATCTTCCAACTAATTTATCTTCTACGTGGAACATCTAATGAATCAACAAAATAGCAAAAAAAACAAAAACCTGATCAGGCCAGTACATAACAGGAGGCATTATTTAAATCGTCTAGAAGCAAAACCAGTAATATCGTGCATTAAAAAAAAGTCTAGAGGCGTCTGGTTTCGCAACTGTGGACCGATCATTTAAGCTAATGGCAAAAGTCTTCAGTCTCGTCATCTCTCTCTCTCTCTCTCTCTCTCTGTGAATCGAGACGAGAAAAGTTTATAAACACGGTTTCTCTCATCACCTCACGTAATTTAAACTCACATGATATACACTCGGAGACTCGATGAGAATAATTATTGATTATTGAAAATGATTAGAGAAATCACTTTCTAAATTTAAATCTATCTGTTGTGTTTTTTTGTTGGTTCGCATCCGTTAAACGACATCGAGTGGACGAGGATACTTCAATATACACTTATATGTATTCCATTTCAATTTTCCATTTTCGATTTTAATTTAATCCCTCATTGTTGAGAACCGAGGATAAAAGTTCCTTCGTTATGTTTCGCGTTGAAAAAAATTGGTATGACAACGATTTAGGGAGAATCTACACTGAAAGAAATCGCTTAGTTGCGTGAGCAAAAATACTTTAATTGATAATCTTTTAGTTCGTTTGAATAAATCTTTATTTGATACAAGTACAAATTTGTTTGAGTTAGCAAAAACAACAATTTGAGGTCCATTCATTTCAAATAAAAAAGTTGAGTTGATGGTAGCATAAGTAATTGATTTATGACAACTAACAATTCATGCTCATTGAATAAATTGTTTCATTTTGAAAATGTTCATTCAACGCAACTTGAAATATTTATTCAAATGAGTTCCTTAGCAAAAAAAATCTGATTACGCATGCGCTGACTATCATTTCATCATTTTCAATTATCTCACCGGCATTTCTACCCATGCCCACTTTTCAACGACACGCCTGCAACCGGCGATACGGAATTCTGGATTCTGTTTTTGAAAAAATAGAATGCTTACTCCGTAGCAAAAGTTTTCAATTTCATCAGTTTATCGATTTCGTGATCGTTTTGTCTGAAGAACAAAATCTTTTTTTATGCAGTGAAATTGTGCTAAAATATGGAGCAAATGGAAATGCAAAAAGTTTTTCAGAACCTCTGCTGCCTAAAATATCCTCAGTAGGAACCCAAGCAGCAACAGAATTTCAAAGTACATACGAAATAGAAACGTTCGTAGAATGTAGGAATGAGATATGAAGAACATATTATGAACGTTCATGGAATGTTCGAATGAGACTGTTTCAAATATACTTAGAACGTACATAGTACATTCGAAATGTACGATATTCATTCAATCGACGTGCGATTAACGTGCCGTCGTATATTCGATTACATACGTTCGATGAATATTCATAGCACCTATGAAACAGTCTCATTCGAATGTGCATAGAACATATTTCGAATATTCGATGAACGTTCATAGTATCAGGTTGGCAACTAAGTAACTGCGGATTTCACTCATAGATGGTGTCAGTTGAATTTTTAGGTTTGCAGACGTAGTACAAATGTAAAACACATCTTGTTATTTGATAGTTGGCAATTCAGCTGTCAATCATTAACAAAAGTTTTTTGATCGTTTGCGTAGTTTTCGTTTGGCGTTTGTTGAAAAATGGAAAATCAAAAGGAACATTTTCGTCATATTTTGCTTTTTTATTTCCGCAAAGGGAAAAACGCATCGCAAGCTCGTAAAAAGTTATGTGCTGTTTATGGCGACGAAGCCTTAAAAGAACGGCAGTGTCAAAATTGGTTTGCCAAATTTCGTTCTGGTGATTTTTCACTCAAAGTTGAAAAACGCTCTGGTCGTCCAGTTGACGACGATGATGACGCCCTAATCAAAGCAATAATCGATTCGGATCGTCACAGTACAACACGTGAGATTGCAGAGAAATTTCATGTATCACATACATGCATTGAAAATCACTTAAAACAACTTGGCTATGTTCAAAAACTCGGTACATGGGTTCCTCGCGAACTGAAAGAAACGCATTTAACGCAACGCATTAACATCTGCGATTTGCTGAAGAAACGTAATGAAAATGATCCATTTTTAAAACGACTGATAACTGGCGATGGAAAATGGGTTGTGTACAACAATATCAAGCGGAAAAGATCGTGGAGCAGGCCAGGTGAACTAACTCGAACAACAGCAAAAGCTGATATTCATCAAAAAAAGGTTTTGTTATCAGTTTAGTGGGATTACAAAGGAATTGTCTACTTTGAACTCTTACCACCCAACCGAACGATCAATTCCGATGCCTACATTGAACGACTAATGAAATTAAACAATGCAGTTGAAGAAAAGCGGCCCGAATTGACAAATCGAAAAGGTGTTGTATTCCATCATGACGATGCAAGGCCACACACATCTTTGGTCACTTGGCAAAAATTATTGGAGCTTGGTTGGGATGTTTTGCCACATCCACCATATAGTCCTGACCTTGCACCATCTGATTACTTTTTGTTTCGATCTCTCCAAAACTCCTTGGATGGTAAAAATTTCAGTAATGAAGATGATGTCAAATCGTACCTGATTCAGTTTTTTGCTAATGAAAACCAGAAGTTTTATGAACGTGGGATTATGATGCTGCCTGAAAGATGGCAAAAGGTCATTGATCAAAATGGGCAATACATTACAGAATAAAGTTATTTCGTTCCATGAAAAAAGTGTCTTTGATTTTCTAACAAAAATCCGCAATTACTTAGTTGCCAACCCAATATATTCTGGTGCTGCTTGGGAATCACTGTATAGGGTTATTCTCTAGGCCTTGAAAGATCTCACGATGCCCTTGTGTTGGACTTTCAAGGGTTAGCAAGGCCTTGTAATAACCTAGAAGATTACTGGAGTCATTTGTAGTGAGGTTGTTTAGAGATTCCTAGTAAATATTTTATTTTCAATGACTAACAATATTTCAGTACAATCATAATTTGGCGACTAAATAATCTAGTTGAAATAACATTTTGATTCAGTTGGCAGATTTGGTTGTCACAACGTCGACAAATTTATTTGTGAGAAGTGAAAGTTTTACTCATTCCAACTAAATTCAATTAAGTGATCAAAACGCGTTGATTTGAATAGAAGTCTAGCTGTCTGATATATGAATAAATCATTCTGCTGCTGTGGCTAGCATTCGCACAGTGGTCCTCAAGCAGTGTTAGGTATTACTAAAATGTAGCCATGTGCAACCTTCAGAAAGTCGTTCCAAGTTTATCCCAGATCTCAAATTTTCAAGGTTTGAAATCGTAGCTGCTCCGCTTTTCGATTGAGACATATCTCAAGGAAATCGTACTTGAGCGAGCTCGTGAGCGAGAGTGCCCAGATGTACTAAGTATCAAATACTGGATGAAATTTTGAGAATAATAAATGTAGCCCTTATGATACCTTCTGGACATTGTTTTCAATCGATCTTAGATGTGGTAGTTTTGGAAAATTCCAATAGGTGGCGAAATCGTGATAAAATAAATCAAAAGTGAAATACGCCGAGAGGGTTGATGTAAATGTGTTCTACTCAGGCCTTATTATCGCTTGCAATCGAAAGCTTCTATTATATTAATATAAAATTTTGATACTGTAATATTATACATTTAAATAATATTAGATCAAAGTTTTATAAGAATACAATAGTGTATAATTTCACTGAGATTTTATGTATCATTTAAGATGGATGTAAGAAATAAATATTATCACTCTGAAAATAGACAGAAGGTCTGCGGACCTTGCGGGAAGAAAATTATTTTTGGGAAAAAGAAACCGAATAAATATCTTATCAATGAAAAGATTAGGAAATCGATTGAAAAATTCATATGCGATGATTATGATTTGAATAACGAGAAGTTTCCTTTGAGCATTTGCGGGACTTGCTATGTCAGCCTACTTGATGCTGAGAAAAATGTTTTCAAAAGACCATCTCAGAAGATGCCAGATTACAAATGCATAGTTTTACTCAAGAACACCCGTGCAACAGGCGATAATTGTAACTGCTATATATGTAAGACAGCCTAATTTGTCGGTCATAAGAAAGTGGTCAGAGGAAGCGGGAAAAAACACGACTTGAACAATGAGATTGATACTTTTGCAGGTTGTCAAGGCTCTTCGAGTATTAGAAATGTTGATGAAAACATTGCTCAAGTGAAAAAGAAAACAAAAAAACAAATTTGTACGAAATGTTTCCAAGAAATTGGAAAGGGTATAAAGCATCCATGCAAGACTACTCAAGCAAACGTTTTGAACCTGATTGACGATCTTCCTAGTACTTCAAAAGATCAAATAGCATCCACAATTATCAGAAAAACAATTGATTCAGAAAACGACTTGAAGGGCCGTTATAAAGATCAATATATTGAATTAAGTACAAAGGGGTCAAAAATGAGAGTCGTAGTCAATCCGACTGAAAAGAAAGATATCATATTCAATGAAGAGCATTTAGATAATATGCGAGTAAATCTTGACTTATCTTGTGGAAAAATGAAAAAAATTACGAATTTTTTAAGATCAAATGTTGGGAAAAAGTCAACACCAGTTCATTATTCAAAGCGCATGCCTGATAAATCTAATCTCTTACATGATGTATATAAAAAAGATATACATATATTTGAATGTGATAATAACAAAGACCTGTAATTTATGCAGATGCGGAGGAACTTCTAGATGCTGTTATTGAGGAAAGAAAATTCGAAGGGGATGTTAATGTTAAAGTGATGGCTGATGGGGGTCGCGGATTTTTTAAAATTTCTTTATCGATATTTCAGGACAATTGTAATAATGATGATGATGCAGATAATGATTCGTCGATTCCAGGTAAAAACAAACGAAGTCTTTATTCCGAAGGTGGAAGTGTGAGCAAAAAAGCAAAGTTGATGAGTGTGAAGCGTGTTATATTACTATGCATAGTTCCTCAAATTAAGGAAACTTATGACAACGTCAAACTTCTTTTTGATCTCACTAATATAAATAACATTCCCTTAAAATTTGTTTCTGATTTTGAATTGCTTCTCATCATAAATGGACAGCAGACTGCTTCAGCAATGTATCCGTGCCCTTATTGCTTCGTGTCATTGAAAAAACTCAAAGAAAAACAGGATGTTCACGGCACTGTACAATGTCATTCAAATACAGGTAATTTGGAAAGCGATAATCCACTGAAATTAAAAACATTTGGAGAATTGAGAATTGATTACAACAAGTTCCAATTAACAGGAAAAAATATGAAATATAGCCAGGACTGCCACAGCACCATCAATCCTCCTTTATTTGTCGAAAGCAATGATGTTACAGTAATAGAGAAATGCGTGATACCTGAGTTGCATATTTTAATGGGTTTTGTAAACCATATTAATGATAAACTTGGAACGACTTTCTGAAGGTTGCACATGGCTACATTTTAGTAATACACTGTAAAAAAATTTCACCGGAAAATTCCAGTACATGTACTGGAAGTCATTAACCTGTACATGTACCGGAAAATTTCAGCACATTTGTACTGCAAAAATTCAGTGCAAACGTTATGGAATTCCCGCATCAAAACTGGAAATTTTCTGAGCCTCGGTACTGGAATTTTTCAGTACACGTGCTGGACTTTTCCAGGACATGTACTGGAAAATTAATGCTGAAAATATCCATGAAAATTGAAAAAAAATTGCTCACGCAAAGTGATTTTGCAGGGTCCTTGTGTTCCAAGATGATTGAGAAACTTTTGATCGTTCATTTGGATGGACAGAAACTCATGTCTACCTAACAGGATTTGAACCCACACTTTTCTACCTGCCTACCAACTGAAACCTAAGACCTAACCGATGAGCTATAGCGCGACATGTTGGAAAGCCAGCTTGGGTTACTACATATGCTTCATATCTAGAACACAAGAGGATAAGTCTTGGAAAAACCTCATATATCAATTTCATTGGCTACAATTACAATTATTATTCAAAATCTCAATCAGGAAATTTTTAATATAAAGACTTGAAATTTTTCCTGCCAGAAATGACGAAGTCCAATAGAAGTGGAAAATTTCAGTGCAACAGTGATTAAATTCCGTTGCATAGCAACTGGAAAATTCCATCACACGACCTGAAAATTGCAGTTCAAAACCTGTATAATTCAATTGCATAGTAACTGGAAAATTCCATCACAAAACCTGAGAATTGCAGTTAAAAACCTGTATAATTCCAGTATACCAACGATTAGGTTTTTTTTTCTAAATTCCAAATTTTTTCTCAAGTCCTTTTTGAGGGAATATTTTTTTTTGGTGCACAAGAACTATAAAATTGTAGTACGAGCCGGTAAAATTTTCGCGAAATCATGGCAAAATTTCAGTACCTCATCTCAAACTTGAAAATTCCAGTACAATGACTGAATTTTCAGTTATGCTTGGTAAATTTTCAGTAACGTAACAACAAAATCTCTGTACATGTACTGGAATATCCATATTCCAGTACTAGCACTGGAAATTTCCAGTCCAGTTGCACAGTAAATTTCCAGTTTTTTTTTACAGTGTACCTAACACTGCTTGAGGACCACTGTGTTCGGTTACAGCAACTATGTGATTTTTCTCAGTGTAGCTAAAAGTCTGGTGTCAAGCTTGTGAAAATATTGTATTGAATTGAAAGAGATCTTACAAAAGTCTCATTAGAAATGGATTTGGGACTCTTTCATAGTCTTAAAAGATTGAGAAGAAGTATCTTGAAAATATACTGTAACAAATATGGACCGTTTTTCCTCATTTCAATGTAACCCCTGATTGTCGGAGGATTACTTTTTCATCACAGATAGGTTTTGTTCGCTTCATTTTGAGGAACTATTCTTCCTTTTGGGTATCGAATTGTGCAAAATGTAACAAAAACTGTGCCTCACCAAATCATGGAGGAACTTTTCGCTGTGACAGCAATCAATTCATCTGCTATCAAAGCAATTTTGTCAGCTACGACAGCAACTTTTCAGCTGTGGCAGCGAAAAATGTTCAGTCCTCCAGCAAAATTTGTTCGCTATTCTATATATAATACTGAAAATTTGCTGGAGGAGCAAACTCTGTTTGTTACCACAGCTGAAACATTGCTGTTGTAGTTGACAAGATTGCTGTGCACGGAGAGAAAAAATTTGCTGACGCAGCAAATCGAGGTATTATATATAGAATAGCAAAATTTTTTGTTGACCTAGCTAAAAATTTGCTATAACAGCAATCTTGTTAGCTACGACAGCAATTTTTTAGCTGTGGCAGCCAAAAATGTTTGCTCCGTCAGCAAATTTTCAGTATTATATATAGAATAGCAAACAAATTTTGCTGGGATAGCAAACATTTTTTGCTGCCACAGCAAAAACTTTGCTGCTCTGGCAAAAGGAACCCAGCAAAAGTAGATTTCGCTGCCACAGCGAATTCCTTTTTCTCCGTGTGTTGATAAATAGTTTGGTGTCACAACAAAAAATTTGATGCTCCAGCGGAAGGGACTCGGCAAAATGAGATTTCGCAGTCACCGTGAATTTCTTATTTCTCAGTGCACAATTACTTTTTAGAGTGCATGTCTTTCTCAATATTTTCACAAGCTTGACAGCAGACTTTCAGTGAAATTTTTCTCAGATTCTGGCCTCGCCAGTTCTTTCTACGCCGGACAGTATATTATTTCTAATGATGGGACGATAATTCACGTGAAATATAAGAACTTTTCCACCCGCTTTTACGTGTTTTCGCCCTTCCTGATATACGTATTATTTCGAAACTTTTCGCGAGTTTTTTTCTCGTTCCTCATTTTTCTCAGGGGTACCCCATTGTTTAGAATTTATTTCTCGTTCTCCGTTGAGTCAAAATCACGTGAGAAGATCTTTCTTTTTTTTTAACGTGATGGAAGTAATCTCGTACATCATTTCCACCTTTCCTTTATATTTAATACGTTTAACGCGTATTTCTTGCGAGTCATTGTTCACGTTTCTAACAATATTTGAAGAGAAATGTAATTTGTCGAAATAATCGAGCATGCGTTGAGGGTAGAGATTTCATTTATCGATAGACCTACTACAACTCTCATTACTTTATCAGCGATGTATCAGCGATTCATCATTCCCGGTACATTAGAGTGACGGGGAGAACTAATGAACGGATTCACCAAATGGATGATATCTTTTATTGTTTTAGAGAATGACTAATTCATATTCCTCTGGAAAAAAAGAATATCAATGAATCGTGGGAGAGAATAAACGATAATTATTCAACAGTCCCTGCCGGCGTAATGAAGCGATAAAGTGAGTGGGATGTTAAACGTTGTGCGTTCATCGTATCTATATATACATATCGTATTAGTTTATCAGAGAAATTTAAATTCACTCCCAGAGAAACAGGTGAAATGTGACCCGGCCTCGTTTGAATACGATCTTTCGGCCGGGTAATAAAAAGACCGAGGGCAAAAAATGTGTGATTCTCATGCGAAAAAAAAAACAATATTATCGTTTGAGGTTGAGAAGTAACAAGTAACGTACACACGAGTCTGTGCACACACATAAATAATGTACATTACACTTCTGTAATATAACGGTTATTATAATTTCGAGATTCTTCGCTTAATTATTCGTACGATTATTATCATCTCGCAGTACCACAATAAGGAGCATGTTTCTGTTTTCCAAGCGAAACGAGTGAACTGGAGTCTATATAGAGCCTTGGTGGACCGGGAATTATTTACGGGAGGTATATCGCACGCGTTTGCATATTTGCCCCGATTTATCGTGAACGTAGCATAGAATGAGAGATAAGGAGCCATGGCCCCTAGTGTTGTAAAATTATACTTCCGTACGATAGCGGTGGTGGCGGCTCGCTCGTTATACGAGAATAATATTGACGGAAGGAAGAGCGCGTAGGTAACCAAGAAAGTTACTCGCTCTCTCCGGTGTAATAAACTTTTTGATAAAATACCCAACTAGTTGGATGAAGTGGCGTCGCACGAAGAGGAACTACCTACAACAAACAATTGTGTCCGGCGTCGCGACGTCACCTCATAATAACGCGTATACCGCTGAGTTTGATATAAGAGGAAGAGAATTCATGAATGTATTGTACTCCTTCTCAACGTGTGTTAAATTCCAAACAGATACTTGATTCTTTTGTCATTTTATACATTCAAAGTTCCCAAAAGAGTTGAAAAGCTCTTGTATATACGTCAAGTATATACACAAATTTTCTATCTACAACGTGAAATATGCAATTTTAATCTGCATCCCCGTTTTCTTATTGTTATTATCGAGTATTCGAAATAAACGTGTTTCCCAAACGAACGAACACGTGGAATCAAAAGAATATTCACGGAGAAAAGAGAAATTCGTTGTGATAGCAGCGAAATCTGATTTTGCAGAGTTTCCTTTGTTTGGAGCGGCAAATTTTTTAGCTGTGGCAGCAAAAAGTGTTTGCTCCTCCAGCAAATTTTCGTGTTACATTTAGAATAGCAAACAAATTTTGCTGGAGAAGTAAACATTTTTTCTGCCACAGCTAAAAAGTCGCTGTCATAGTTAACAATATTCTGCTTTGATAGCAAATAGATTGCTGTCACGGCCAAATTAGATTTCCCTGTTACAGCGAATTTGTTTTCCCAGTGTGAAATATTATCTATTCATGGATATCAAAAGGAAGTTTTGACATTCCTGAATCATATCGGTGTCATGAAACCCGATTAAGTATCATGGTTTCATCCTGCATTCATGATTTTTCGGCATTTCACATTCCATCGTGAGAGAATGAGTGACCGTTCAACTAGAGCTGACCCTAATTCACCGTCAATTCCACAGCATTGTACCGTGACATACCAAAAATTTCGCACCAAATTACGGGATTCAAGCTTGGGAATTCTACTCTATTGCGGTATTCGTCATGCTTCCGCTCTACAAGTTTTCAGGATTTAATATTTCAAGTAGCCACAGTTTGCACATTTGTAATTCCGTCATTTGCTCCACCGTTTTGACCAAATATCTGATTGTGGAGAAAATTGAGGTACTAGTTTTGCGGCAGAATTTTTCATTTAATTTTCGCCCATCGGATGTCACTTAGTGAAGTAAGATTCAACGATCAACCGATTTCCAGTCACTAAGCGACGGTTGTTTGCTTGTTCAGTGGTTAAAGGTGGATTCGGTTCGATCGGGAAAACTGACATTTTAGCTATGAATCCTTTATTTAAAATCTCTCTTCAATGTTTTTGAAAGACTCCCAAATCTCTCGTTCTTCTAAAAGTTTATTCAATATCGAAGCAACAGTTTTACTACCAGCGTATGGACAGAAAACATTGCCGATGGTTTGACAACCCATCTGTAAAAACAACCATCATTGGCTTGATTAAATTCCTATGTTTGCGGCCCAAATATGTTTCTTGTTGGAACGGGGAATTACTGCTTTTCTGTATCAACAGGTATGTTCCATCAAACCCTAAAATGATAGGATCACTACGAACGATCGAGCACAGAGTTGTTTGGCTACTTCAGTTTGATGTTTGACGAATTGAGAACGTTCTATTGACAATGTCAAATATGACCCACAGAATCGCTGGAATAAGATATTGCTTATAGAGCTGAAATATACAAGCTGCCTGTATAAAGAGCAATATTCCATTTATTCGTCAGTTCTTTATAGGTATGATCACAGAGAGGACGCAATGAGTACAACCTAAGAGTAAATTCAATGTTTTGGGTCTTTATTCATGATTGAAACATGTTGACAAGAATGTGAAGTAGTTTTTTCTACATCCCTGTAAAAAATTTTCTGAAAATTGAGAACAATATGGATGAACAAAACTTCCTGATAATTTAGATTCGTTGCCGTAAAAAATTGCAGAAGCGGTCTGGATTTTCAAGAAATTTTTCAATGTGTCCAGTTACTGATATTTGTTCTGAGTTTACGATGATGTAATCAACACATCCAGTGATATTGAGTACTGAACAATTTCAACAAACAGCGATTCTCTTCGCGATTTCCCTTAACTAACTATGCAACCCCGTCAGTTTAATAAAGATCAGAAATCCATGAGCATTGTTATCGATACAAAATATACAAAGAGATCGACAAAGACTCAAAACTGGCTCTCAGAGTGATGGTTGGATAATTAGTATTCAAGAGATTGTTTGCTTCTGGGATAACGTTAATAAAAATTAAAGCTCCTAAACTGCACGAGGTGAGCTCAAAGATCTAATTAATAAGCGTTTCAAGGATTTTCTCTCCTTCTGTAACAGGGAAGTCAGACAAATAAACTTTAATTACGACCATCTACTCGAAGAAGTATAGAAGGAAGGAAGGAAGGAAGGAAGGAAGGACGGAAGGAATGAATCTCGTTCGAAGCTCACTCTTCCTATCTCTCTCATTCCGTCACCTTCACCCATCTTACTCCCTCAAGATTCTCTTTCTTCATCGTGTGTATCCTTTCTCGCCTCACTTCTCGTCGTTTCTCAGTCGTCTTCGTCGTAGCGATATCTTAATAACGTTGTTTCGCGCGACTATACTCACGGTCGCACACAGGAGTCAGCGAGACTAGATCGGAAGACTACCTCGCGTCTGAAACTCGAATCTCCGGTAGTAAAATACACGGCTTAATTGCTTAATTTCTCACACGGCTAAGCCCTTGATTCTTCTCCTCTTCTTTGCCCCTTTTCCTCCTCTCGCTCTATCTACTTTCACTTCGCTGCTTCTGAAATTGTGGAATAAAGGTCTTATCTGGAACGGTCAACCCATCAATATCAATGAAATATCCAAACGAAAATTGGCTAAGAATTCTGAATGAAAAATGTCTCTTGTTATTTTTCATAGATTATTTCTTATTGTTATACGTTATATGACTTCAAGCGAATGTGCGTCAAAAGGATACGTTATTGCTCTTGAAAGTAATAGGATGGTGGTAATTGCGATTTTCTTGTTCTTCAAAGACTGCTCTCTGTGATACTGATCGGTAATTTCACGTACCAAGTCATGGTTGACCAAGATCTAGTCGAGATCGTGCCTTTTCATCGTGATTCGGATACCGTATCTAAAGGGATTTCACTCTGATATGCTGTGTCCATCCTTTACTCTTTTACGGATACCAAGACATCTTTCGGAGATGTTTTTTATTTGCCTCTCGAACGAGGACGTGCAAACAACGAGTTGAAGAAATGTGATTGACGATCACGCCCGACACGTCAAGGTCTGGTCCGCGTTTCCTGGGTTTCTCGGTTCGATTAATGTGCACGCGCGCGTTAGTTCAAGCAACGAGAGCTGACAGTGGTCGTTGTACTGCATTAGATTATGAAAATGTCCTGTTAAGATCCTCTCTCGTGTCTTGTGCTGCAACGGGGAATAATATCACGATGAGGTATCATGTAAGGTAACGGTAATCGGTTTAACATCTTCCTTATTTGGTAAGCTAACTATCCAGGAACGTTGTATTTGCATCTAGGGCTTAATAACATCAATACCACACTACTTACACCTTTGTCAAATCTCTTTTATATCCACAATTTGCAATTCGATGGATAGTTAGCAGTCGTTTTCAAGCGTTACCAAAATTACATTCGAATTCTTCCTCCCATGGCATTCTCTTTCCAATATCGAAGATTTATCGCGATGGTGATAAACTCCTTTCACTCATCGACTGATTACTTGCATGGATCGGATCATCGTTCGTGAAAAATGATTTCTCGCTCGTTTTTGTTATCCGTACGTGATTTAATGGTTCTTCAATCCTGTTATAATCTGTTACGTTTCCACTTGTTTTTCATTAATTATTCCTCCGGGAGGAGAAAAAAACAGAATCCAACGAAAACGGAATAACTTGAACTCGCATATACACTCGAGAGATAATTCTTCTTCGAATGTGAAGTTATTTTTAATTCGGTCTGGTTTTAAATCTCCAAAAGGAACCGTTAATCATATTTTTACCGTTCGAAATGTACCTTTCTGGAATTTGAATCGTGAGGACGATTATAACTTATTTATACGAATGAGAATAATTAATTGGTAAATCGAGAATCTCGAGAATATCTGAATTTGTGATTTTTAACTTTATGCGAATTATCCGTTTTATATCAAATTTGCTTTGTATGAGTTTTTGAATCCAATACGTTCGATGGATTTGTCAATTTTTCATTATTTCCTCAAGTTATTATCAGCCGCGCAATGCTATACTCGATATTTATGAAATGGAATTTCAAGCTCGCGCGGTATGAATGCAAAATAAAAGTCCTTTCGCTGTGGTTTTACTGAAAAGCAAATTGTTCATTGTCGAAAGTTATTCGCATGTTTAAAAAAATATACATTTAAATAGAAGAGGAGGGTAGAACCATTGACACGTGCGTGAGGATAATTAACAACGATCTTTATATTGTCGGTAGCGCATATATATTTGTACAAGTTTGTCAAAGTATTCCGTTACAGCACAATCCTCTCTCCGGTTAATGGTTATGAATGGATTATATACAGCGTGGAAGAAGCCTTCTCTTCATTCATAATGTATGTAAGTCGATGATTAATTTCGGTATCACTCAAGGCATGAATTTTTTTTTCTTTCCTCTTCATCCATTTAAACCGCAACGAGACGCTTCGATCGTTCGTCATCGACGTCTTATAACTTCCGCAATTTCGATCGAAACTTCGTTCCGCTTGTCGGCCCTGGAGCTGTCCATCCAATGGAGACAAATGCACGGAGAACCGAACTTGAACGGTACGTGACTCGAGTGTTTTTTTCTCTCATTCTCTTCACACCTTCGGTCGAGTTTTTTATCTGTAGCATGAGGTTTAACTTCTCGAGAAGGTATTAATTCCTTTCGGTGTGAGTCTCGTGCCGGACAATGAGCTTTCAAACTAAATCAAGAACAACCTATCATGGACGTTGTAGTCGTTGTCGTTAATCGCATAAAACGCGATATTAAAGTATGTTCTCGGTGCACGAGAATCCAAAGTCCGATCGATTCAATGCCAAGAGTGACCTTGGCTTTTTGTCGTTCGATTTTCAACGCTGGAATTCTCGGTTCTTGCGTCTTTCACGATGTTCACGCAAAATATAAATCTCTCGGGGGTTTTTTTACGTGATATAGAGGAGGGATATTACGCAAAGGAGTGGATGATATCCTATTTTTGCTTCGATAAATTCCTGGGGATTTGGAGGAGAAACCTCAAACGCAATCTTGGCACAGAACAAAGATTTGCAGTTGATTCAACTGCACTTTATTTTAATGTTAAAAATTGAGTTTTTCAATATTATTGTTGCTCTTAGCAAGCTTTCATCCTGCTATGAATCTCTTATCAAATATCTATGAGATTCTCATACAAGTTATGTGAAAATTTCAAGCGGTACTAGTCGCATATCCAATTTTCCGGAATTTGATTGAAATTCCACGAAATCAAACCTTTATTCAGAGAGTTCATCGCATTTTTAGCTACCAATTTGACGTAGTGAATCTCGAATGAAAACCTCCCCTGGAGTTGGTCAGGTAGCCGGCATAGCTAGGATCAAGATCCTGCCAAAATTATATCCATCACGGATAAAAAACATTCGCTGTGACAGCAATCTATTTGCCATCACAGCAATCTTGTTAGTTATAACAGCGACTTTTTAGCTGTGACAGCAAAAAATATTGACTTCCCAGCAAAATTCGTGTGCTGTTTTATATATAATACGGAAATTTTCTGGGGCAGCGAACATTCTTGCTACCACAGCAAAAAATTTGCTGCTTTGGCAAAAGGGACCCAGCAAAATTAGATTTCGCTGTCACCGCGAAATTCTTCTTTCTCCGTGATTGGATGATGGGAGGTTACGTAAATATTCAAATTCATTCTCTAGAGCATGAGCGAAATGATGATGGAATGTGGTTCACGTACTCCGAACCAAATTTGTTCACGAAATTTGAAGGGATGTGGCACAAAAGTGATTAAGGGGTTATATACAGTTAAGAGGTGCGAAAAAAGCGATTTTTCAAGAATTTTTCCTGAAAAGTCAGTTGAATTGATAATTGTAAACATTTGTACACATATTGAGTTAACTTTTGACTGTACTTTAAGATTTTTTATTTGTAAAAATAATAATTTTGAGAGCCGTTATAGTTGATCTCCTGGAACTCCTCTAAAGAAAACCGCTTTGCGGTGACCACGATATCTCGGGACTGAATCTTCTAAAATGAAAAAACCAAACGGATTTCGTCAAAGTAATGTATAATCTAGAGTAATCAATCGAAGGAATAAGCAAAATCAAATTTTTTGACAAAATGGTGACTTCTAAAAGAAAAAAATCGATTCTTCAGCAAAATTTTAGCCTTGAATTGTTCATTAAAAAAAAAATATTCATCGGTGAGAAGAAACCTTCGATTAATTACTAAAAAATATAGTCAACAAGCTTGTGTTAAAATTTGAGACTGATCGGTCCAGCCGTTTTCGAGAAATCTTGGTCACCGACTTTGAAAACACAGTTGGGAGAAAAACGCATTCAAAGTTTCAAAAGCACTTGACATAGAGTGAAAATTTTTCACATATATGCGTGTAAGTTGAACAATAATCGCCGAATTGACTTGAAATTTCCTGTGTGTGTACTTAAATGTATGTACATTATGAAAATGAAATGAAAAAAAATCGATTTTTTGAAAATTTTCACTGTATATAACCCCTTAATGTATAATGAGCAAAATTTCGGATTTCTTTTGGATTTTGATTTGTGATCCAACTCAGACCCGCTGAATAAATTGAATAAAATCGCAATTATCGCAAATAACAATCACAATCCAATCACAGTTCTTCTCATGGGAATAATCAACCCTTGAGAAACGGATGTCTGGAATCAAAAACTCATATAAATATCAATTAGAGAATATTCTCATAACTACGATACTTTGTCAAAAATTTTGGATTATTCACACCCATTAATTCCCTTTTTTCCTTCCTTCTTCTTCCTCTCGAAGTCAAGCGATATTGCATCGAATCGATTACTCGTAAAAGAGCAGGCTAGATTTCACTGTAACTGATATTTTAACGATATCAAAATTACATTCATCTTCCATACAAATTTGTGTCTCGACGTAATTCAACTTGGTTACTCGACGAAGAAAAGAAAAAGGAAAAGACAGAAACAGTGAGTGAGTGAGAGAGAGGGAGAGAGAGAGAGAGAGAGAGCCCCAAGTAAAAATGTATAGCCATTTTTTTCCTTCTGTTTCAAAAATGGATATTAATTCTCAATGGCTATTTCAAGGTTGTATTTTTTTGCGGTGCACACGTGACTTATGAATGTAGCGAAAAATTTCATTCGACGCGGACGTTCTGTCGAAATGTTGATTGGACACGGTGATCGACCTCAACTCGGTGCTTTGTAATTCTGTATATGTTTCAAGACCGACGGAAAAAGAAAATTCGTCAGAAAGTAGTTTCCAATTCCGAATGAAAATAGAGGGAAATGAAAACATTGTTCAATGGGAAACGGTATAATTCGATCCAATTGTACGCGAGTAATCCTCGTTTAAATTAGTTGTATCGTTTGTAACGTACGTGACACGAGTTGATTTATGTTTCGAAAATTGTCATCAGGGGTTTCACCAATATTTCTCCTCCTGAAATATCGGTATAGCATTTTGTTGCGAGTTGGAATTTAATGAAAAAAGGGTATACAAGAATGACATATATGTAAACCGTGAAACGGGTGGAAAATTTTGAATTTTAATATCTCTAATGGAAAACGTGTTCCTGTAATGAAACGTTGGTTGGTTCAATTATGAAGAAAAATACGTGAAAAAAGGAGAAAAGTATCGAAATCGTTGCACGGGTACTACCCATACTTTGGTTATTACACGTTTTGATGCGCACGGATTCTTGAACCGATTAGCACGCTTATGTTCGCTAACAGAAGGTCATTGAACTGTTGAGAGAATCTCTCTGCGGTCCCTGTACCAACGGTGTTATATCTCTTTTGACAATAATCATCATTTATCGTATACGCATGATGCTCCAACTTAATTCAAAAAATAATCAAGTGGCAACTGATTTAATGACCCATGAACTCACTTCATTCGTAACTTGTCTTTCTTCGTACATTCGTTTTTGTTTCATTTTTTTTCTGTGATTATTTTATATTTGGATTTCACGTGATACTATTCGTGGGGCTACCGGTTTTGTGTGTATCAAATACATTTCTACATTCAACATGTTCGAATATGAGTAGTAATACCATAGTAGAAAATTTTCCCCTGCATAATCGAGATTTCAACTTTGAACACTTCAGACGTGAAATACAAGCTAGTACTATATAACATTAACCATTCTCTTCTCGATTATGGAATATTGAAAAAGACAGGCGACTTGTAACGAACAGTCAGAAAGTTAAAAGACCAAAAATCTCGAGTACTTGCAAAGTAAGAGAACGAATAAGAACTGGAGAAATAGAGATGGAACGCGTGAGATAGAAAAATAACTGAGAAATGAACTTGTTAGGTACGAAAAAGTTGGACATCAAACAAAAGGAGGAAAAAAACAAGAAAAAATTGAGAGAAAATACTTTTATCCAGAGACTCATTTTTATTATGAATCCAATTCTCGATAGGACAAATTAAGCTAGCTGACGTAAGAAAGTTTATTGATAATGTTAATGAATTTTAATATTTTTCAGTGCAAAAAGAATGGGAACAAATAGAATCAAATCAGAATAGGTCTAAGCTGAATGCATCTACACCCTTGTTTGATATTCAATACACTTTATGATTCACATCATGAATTTCATTTCATGAATGTAAATACGATGTAGGTAACGGTAAGCCGATCCTCAAATAACGATTGCTTTTTATGGGAGGGAAAATCAAATAGAATACGGATAGAGTATTGATATTATCAAATCTATTGACTCTGATGCGTGTCGATGATCAAATAAGACTCCGATCGAGTGTTATGGATGTAGTGGTGGCCCTTCTCGAATTTGGGTTATCGTTTCCTACCATGGTCCAAGTTGAATTTAGGATGTGGGGGTGGAGTGTAAGGAAGTCTGCTTTTCAGATAAGTGGTTCGAGGTATCACTGACCACGCTTGGAGATTAATAATACAGGGATGAATCGTGAAAAGAAGTTCGTGTAGATAGAAGATGTTAATTACACTTGTGAAGTTTTCTACAATGTGTCGCTAATTGACCGTTCATGTTTCCAAATGTATTTCAAGTATGTTTTTAGATGTTCCGTGGAGTATCTTGCGCTTGTCTATACTAGTTCCTTGTTCGTATAATCAACACCAAACACTACTCGCAGTTAACATTATTAGCAGGGCCGGCCCTAGGTATTTTGCCGCCCTAGGCGAAATCCCAAGACGCCGCCCACTACCCTGTAAAAAAACCTGTCAATTACAGTGAATGGTATATTCGCATCGTAAATTCGCAATTGAACACGAAAATTAGGATATTTGGTTAACTATAGAACAATAGAAGAATTAAATTTTGTATAAATTAGGAATAAAGTACTATATTTTCATGGAATGTTTCAGAAACATTCTGAAGAAATATCTCAGCACACACAAATGATATTTGCCGAACGTCTTACGTAACATAAAAAATGCAGGTTTCCACAAATTTTAAAACACGTACTCTCTGAAACTTAAATCCACACCACTGACACGTTTTGAAAACTCTCGACTTTTTTTGGTGGTACGCTTCATTATATTCTAATTCTCACGCACATAATATACTTCAAAATTCATTATAATCAAAACTTGCCTTACTTGGAAACTCGTTCAAATGAAAAATTGCTGATCAACCCTGAGTAGACGTGGGTTCTCCATACAATATTACTTCAACACACAATAAAACAAAAGATGAATGCACCGACAATACGATAGTCTTTTGTTAACCTATGAATCTTGCATGGAGGAAAAACAAAACACATATTACAAATTTCCAATGGAGCGATTCAAAATTGAATGGTATCTTATTGCAGTTCATAAAAAAATGTTCTTATTATGCAACTTCATGGATTTTTCAACAGGATATTCATAAGTAAAACACGAAGTCCTACTCAACTAAAAATGTCCCATAGAAGACGATAAAATTTTTCTTACGAGTTTCAATACGGTTTCTAAAATTGGAATCCCGATGCTGTATCGTGCATTTACGATAGAATTCTATTGATTCTCATCGCATCCTACAGGATTTGAGAAATGTGCCTGGTTGTATCGTAAAATTCCTGTAGTAGAAAAATCAATTATTCATCAAAAAAAAGGTTATAATTCTCCAAATAATTAATACTTTGTCTATGGGAAGTTCACTTTAGAACCACGTAAATTTTTCTTAAATCCTATAGAATACGATAAGAATCGACAGAATTCTATCGTAAATAATTCACGATACAGCATCGGAATTCCAGTTTCAGGAACCGCATTGAAACCCATAGGCAAAATTTTATCGTTTTTGACGGGAAATTTTTTGCAGGGTATGAATTTCTGCTTACGATTCACCATAAATACCTACATGAATACACATTTGTGCAGGTTGAGAATAAAATACTTGGTTTTCATATGATGTTTCGACAACATTCTGAGAACGTACCATAGCATACGTAAGAAAACGTCATCGAAACGTGTATTCCAACATGATAAACCAATGTTCTCGAAACATTTGAAAAACAGACTTTTGAAAACGAAAATCTGTGGAACCATTGATACGTTGGTTTTCGGTGCTGTTTAGGATACTGCTTCCAATACTGCTGCGAGACAATGTTGAATACTATTGTCGGATGATAACTAGGTTCTCACTCAATCGACATTTGATGTCTTGCATACATCACCTAATTATCATTATTCACCAGGTCATCTTTCTGATGCCATTCTGAAACTGAATTAAAAAATCACTTATTTCTTGTAAAATGTGTACTGAAATTTATGCATAAAGACTTTTGCAGAACACTTTTTTTAGAGGAAAATCTCTTTTTTAGAGGAAAATTGTAATTCTTATTCAGTAATTGAACCACCATGAATTCTTAGGAATACAGAGAATGTTTCTAATAAGTATTTTGTGTGTCATGTGTATGTGTATGTTCAGTATGGTTCTTACTCATGATTTCTAGGATTTTGTTGTTTTTCCAAATTTTGCCGCCCCCTGAATCTTGCCGCCCCAGGCGGCCGCCTATATTGCCTATATGGACGAGCCGGCCCTGATTATTAGTAGTAGTAGTGCACTGAAGAAAAGCGACGTGGTCAAATAAACCATTTCCTTGCATGGATAGGGACTTAGGGTTGCAGTGATCTGGAATCTGGTTCTGATAATCAGGGAAACGAGTTGAATTCAAGAGAATCTGGTTGTAGTGACTGAATGGAATGGTTGAAGTGAAAAATAACTACACCACCTGCTTACGTAAACTACACGAAGAAAAAAGATCATGGAATGATCACTAGAAAAGATAGTGAACTGGTGAAAACTACGAATTTCTGTACACAGTCGCTAACAGAGACAACCCATGTGTGTATGGACCAAGCCTGGCACAAGACCTGCCGAGACTTGTCTTGGACAATTGACCAAACATGGCCCAGGCTTGGGAAGGATAGGATCAGGACAAGCTTGAGTCAGTGGTTTTACCAGGCCCGGTCCGATTCATTTACCAAGTATCAACCAATTGATTCATATTCCAGTTTATGACTTCCTCCCTCAGAATACCGCACATGAATTATCTTAAAACGATAGAAAAAATGTCACAAGACTGGGACAAGCTTGTATGATCAATGGAAAATTTGCGTTCTTTGATATTTCAATCAATTTTGATTCTATCGTTGAATTATAATTTTAATCAAAATCCAGTCAATATTTATAAACATCGTGCCACTCATGTGGGCGATATTCGCACAATTGTTCTCAACGAATGCTCGATTTTTGCACTTGTGCCAAGCTTGTACCAAATGTAGTGACCATTTCAAAAATATTAACAAATGTACCATGACTGACTATCCATTGGGAACAACGGGACAATCATGGAACAATATTGGGCCAATTGTTCTTCACGGAGGTTTGTTTCTGACACACGTGCCAACCTTGGGACATGCTTGGGTTTTTCTTCAGTCTTGACAATACCTGCATGGGGAGTGATGATTCCTATTTTGGTATACTATATTGTATTTTAATATACCAAAATAGGAACCGTCACTCGTCTCTGTTAGCGGTTGTCTACAGAAATTCGTAGTTGTCACCAGCATACTATCTTTTCTAGCGATCATTCCATGATCTTTTTTCTCCGTGCAGCCTTGGTGAAAAAATTTATCTGAGAATATATGAAAATTTGTCTCAATTTGATTGAAAAACTCTCAATTTCACTCCAAGACTTTGGAAAACTCTGAAACAGATGAAAGAAACCTAATAGAATCTGAAAAACTGAAAAATTTTGCAAAACTTTCGCTTATTGGACACGTTTCTTCAGTGAAAATTTATTTATTTCTGAATATCTATGAATTTCCCAGGGGACTCGGGATTTGTGTGAAAATCACTGAAATCTTCTGAAAAACTCTTCACAAAAAATCTTTGCAAATTTCCGAGATTTCCAGTGGAAATTTTTGGTTCTGCAACACCTTGTCCGACGACAAGAACTCCGCGACAAAAAGTCCGACGATAAAATGCCCGCGACAAAATATGCTCGACAAAATACTCCAACAATTATATGAAATACGAAGCACATAAAATCAATCCTCAGAGTATTTTTTACTGTGCTTCACATCCACGGCAGACCGAGTTTTGATTTTCATGAAGATTTATGTTTCCACACAGTAAAATAGTTCCGTATAAGGATCATATGTACGTTCTCCAATTCACACAGGAAAAATTCCTGTCATGAAAGTCAGAAATTCATGGATTTTTAGGAGAATTTCTTATTCAAGAAATACTGTACTGGACATCATTATAAATTACTGTGGATTTTCCTAGAATTAGATGAAAATACCATAATTTTTCTTGTCGATTCCAATCTGGTCCGTGGATAGGGGTCTAGGACAGGCGATCTCACCAAATTACATCCCCTGACAAAAAAATCCCTAACAAAAATATCCCTGCACAAAAAGAGCCCAGACTAAAATAACCCCGGACAAAACATCTCAGACCAAAATATCCCTGCACAAAAATATCCCACGCCAAAACATCTCAGTACAATTACCACCGTCTGCTGAAATCTGAAAAATTCTCTATCAAAAGATCGATCCTGTCACAATATCGCCGATCCCTATCTTGAAGTCTGAATACCTCACAAACCATAATATCATGAACAACATAATATGCCAATTTTGTCAAGTTACTGTATCAGTGCTAATGTATTATTATTCATGATGTAGTAGAATAACTGTGTTTTGCGGTATAACATTTTGTTTCGTTAGTTTGAATTTGTGGATCATTTCAACTTTTGATATGATCATTCCATCAGTAACCAAAGTGATCATTCAATGTATAATTCTGTCTTCATTTCATTTCCAATGCCAAAAAATCTCGTATCATGCTGAAACATTCTCATTCCGGAAATTTTTTCGAATTCAAAGATGAATCATTATTAAATATTGATAATATTGTGCTAATTTCGGGAGGAGAGGGGCCGAGGAATCCCCCTCGGCCAGGGGCTCTGCGCCTGGACTCCGGCTCCTACTACTAGCCTGCGTTGGCGTGAGGCGGGGTTCGCCGCTCACGCATAGCCACCTCCGAGTTTTCGCAACTGCTCAATCTCATACCTCTCTTCATATTGTTGTGACAACATCAGTTCTCACCAAAGCACTTCTCACACCCCATCAATATCGGATTATTTCGTTCATTGTTCTTCTTCATTTCGGATATGTTGTGGATTAATATGAATTGGAAAAATTCACGCCCAGTTTCAGCTCTTGATCTCAAATGTTTTGTGGGAATCAAGATATTTGGGACAGGGATATTTTGTCTGGGACATTTCGGGATATTTTAGACGGAAATATTTCACCCGGGACCCTGGCGAAAAAACGGCGTGCACATAAAGTTCAAACAGCGTACCAATAACGTGATTCCGGCCAATATACGTTCAATGCACGCTTACTTCAATATAAGCGTGAGTACAGCGTGCATGAACGCTTTTCTTCACGCTCGATCCACGCTCAACTGCGCCAATTGACTCTTAATAACTCTCTCATGTGATGGTAATAACACTCCTATGCGACGCTCCATATGCACGCTTTATTTTCACCAGGGGATATTTTGTCCAGACATTATGAACAGGAATATTTCAACAAGGGACATTTCGTCCGGATATTTTGACCGGGGATGAAACGCACCGTGTTCGCCTGTCCACATCCCGTGGATAGTGAGCTAACACAGTAATTTTAACTGTATTTTCCCCTCCGTGTAGTTGAACATAGATACTCCTGATACATTGTGAAAATGGCCATGACAATACATAATAGATTTCACACAACACAACACAACACAGTTAAACACAAATCAACACAATTAAATACAACACAAACACCCCGTATGGAAATATTTCGCTGAAAAATGTCTGTAAAACTATGAAAAATCTTTGAAAAAAAATGAAAAAATTCTGAGAAACTCTGACAAACTCTGAGAATCTCTGAAATTTTGATGAGAAACCTAATATTTTTGGGACATTCTTTACAGACTTTTTTCAGACTTTTTTCAGAGTTTCTCAGAGTTTTTTCATTCTTTTTCAGAGAAATAGTAACGAAATTGCACTCTGAAAAAACTCTGACAAAACTCTGATGGATTGCTAACATTTTTCTGACTTTTAGAAAAAAATTGAAAAATTTTCAAACACTTTTTCACACATGATATTTGAATACGGCATATGAATGTATTTATTGAATTTCAGGATTTTTCAATAATCAGAAAAATGTCAACAATTTATTAGAGTTTTGTCAGAATTTTTTCAGAGTGCAATTTCGTTACTATTTCTCTGAAAACGTATGAAAAAACTCTGAGAAACTCTGAAAAAAGTCTGAAAAAAGTCTATAAAGAATATCCCAAAAATATTAGATTTCTCATCAAAATTTCAGAGATTCTCAGAGTTTGTCAGAGTTTCTCAGAGTTTTTTCATTTTTTTTCAGAGATTTTTCATAATTTTGCAGACATTTTTCAGCGAAATATTTCCATACGGGACAACATTGGTTGAAACACAAATCGATGAAAACGATGGAAACACAATGCAAGAAATCAATTCCCAGCTTGTACGGGGTCAAACATGGATGTATACATTCCCCCAATCGTGATATTTTGCCAATGATTGGAATTCCTAATTACTTCTAGACAATCTGTCGCGGACATTTCATCATCGGACTTTTCCGTGAGAGGACACGTCGTCGACCGAACATTTTTTCACAGACATTTTGGCGCGGACTTCTTGTTTTCGGATTTTCTGTACCGATACCGAATTTTTTTCTGAGTGTAGATACGACCAAAGTTCTAGTGGATATTGAAGAAAAATTACCTAGCCTCGTATTTTACCATTCTCGTTGCGCTGTCAAAAATTTCTATCGAAAACCTCACATAAATGTTCGGAGGTAATTAACACCTCCATGCGTTAGGAATTTTCCGTATTTTATCGGAAATTTACTGGAAAATGATAGTAAAAATTCCATAAAGTTTGTAATTGTCAGTTAAATTTATGAGAAATTTCACGCTATATATCTAACATGTTTTTTTCAATACCACGTGTATTAGTTGAATTTCGGAAACTCGCAGAGATTTCATGGATTCAACAGCCTTGGAACGAAGAGAAAGAGGCTTCTGCACGAGCGATAAACATAATTTTAGATATGGAAAGCACTCAAGTTGGAATACAATTTAACACACGACAGTGAATCCCATCGATACCTTGTGCGCTAAGGTAAAATTATTACAACGATCGGGACATTCCGAGATACTGGTTGAGTGTTGTTTCTGAAACGTATTATTCCGCTACCATGAAGAATTTTGTACTTCTACTGGGGCTTTGCTTGCTGTTTTTTGGTAATGATTTTCGAATGTCTACACTGAGAGAAGTGGAATGTAACGATTACCATGTACAAATAGTAATTGGGGGACAGCTTCGCGGATTTGGTTTCGGATACTATGGAGAATCGTAGCAATGTTCATGCACATGGGAATGGTTACCATTTACATGAAGATGGATACCAAATAACCTGATTCTGTCATTAAACTACTATTTTCGCATGGTAATGGTTACAGTTCACTTTTCTCAGTGTCCACTCGGACAGAAAAAATTCTTGAAAATCTTCAACATTTCTTCTGGACTCCTACAAGAAATCGTATGCAAAAGTTTTGATAGTATCAGAAATTATTTTACAGGAGGAAAAAATTGAGAATTATGATGATAATAAGTCATTGAAACATATTTTAGAAATTTTGCTCAAGATATCTTTTAGATATCTAAAAGTAATCTTTTTGATATTTCAAGAATTTTGTCTGTCTGAGCGATCGATTTAAAATTCCAATGTACATGCAAAAACCTACACTGTAAGAAAATTTCTTCTGGAAATTTAGCAAATAGAACAGTGATTTTTTATAGTCCCTTTTTTCGGATTTTTCGGCGAAATTCTGCTGAATTTTAGGAAACTTGGCTGAATTTTTAGAATATGCTCCAAAATTTGATCAAAATTCCTTAAAATTTAGTGAAATTTGTCTGAAAATTCAGAGGAAAGTGACTACAAAAAATCACAGTCACATTTTCTGAATTTTCAGAAGAAACTTTTTTACAATGTAGTGGTTTTTGATTGTCTGATTCGAGAAATTTTTCAAAATAATTATTCCCCCCATCCCTAAGCATTATAAGCAAGATGTTTGAAGTTTACTAAGATTATTGAAGTTTGCCATATGCATTTCATACAGTCCTCGCAACGTACAGCAGTGCAGCATCCGTAACCGAAACTGACGACTATGAAGGTAAATATACAAGTTTACACGTAACTCTTATATTCGCTGAACAAAAAGTTGTTTGAAAAATTGAATCAAATTTCATAGTCATCGATTCGATTTTTCGTTTAAAATGAGAACTTCATGAGCTATTTGAACCAGATCGAACATAAGTTGACTACACGGAGAAAAAAACTAACAATAATATTGCTGAATTGATAATAAAATATTGTTATATATCAACCCACAATAAATATCGTAAAAATATGACCGTCACTATTGCTGAACTGGCAACAATATTATATTGTCAACATTATCAACAATTCAAATATTCAATTTCGCAATATCATGTGGTATATCAATAATTTATATTTACCTATTTGGAAAATATTACTTTTAAGTGAGGAAAAAAATTCCTCATTGGAATTTATCCCTACAAACATTCTATTATGATGTGGTTTGATCCATATGTGAAGGAAAGCTGATTGTAAGTTCAAATGCTGGAAAGTTGCTTCAGCGAGATTCGAACCCGGGTCCTCCGAGTGGGAATCAAAGATTTGATCAGATCACCAAATCCCCAAGGTGACAACTGAGTACTTAAATTGTGATTTATGATAATCCTCGACTTTGTTGAGAGTGAACGATGAACATATGTGACCTGGTCTACGAAAAGGGGGCTTAGGTGTGAAAACAAGTTTTCGAGAAAACAGCTGTTTAGGATAAACAAGTCATTTTATCAGTTTCGCTTTAGATGTTCGCTTCTAATGTTCTAATTGTAAATTTGTGAATTTTTATGTAAAATGACGTGGTTTTGCCTTGAAATAATAGTACATTGTGTACCAAGGAGGTAAAGAGCGTCTTTCAACGACGAACGTGATGTTTCCAATACGAGCCGAAGACGAGTAATGAAAACATCGCGCGAGGCGTTGAAGGCTCTGCCTCCGTGGTGCACACAGTACTTTATGTAACAAAGTACGATTTGTAAGTATTTTGTATGTAAGAGCAACGTGCGAGCGCGAGGGACTTTTGCCTCCTAGGATATTAATAGCACATTTGCCTACAGTGTGGCATACCCACCACTGACTTTTCCCCCAGTCGCCGAAACTACCGTTTTCATGCGCAGAGACGCGCATAAAAACACGCACAAATCGTCCTGCGTTACATAAATGATTTTTTCACACCTAAGCCCCCTTTTCGTAGGCCAGGTCACATATATTCAATACAAACATAAACTTGTGCACATTGAATAAATAAATTAAGATTTGAACCACAGGAATGTTTTCAGAAACGAATGAAACTCGTCAAATTTGTTTGTTAAACTCATGTGAGGTTTGTTAATCAATCAGCAATTGGGATTGATTTTCATGTTCGTGAATTGAAAAAAAAACTGTATCGAAGAAGGATTTGTAGAAGAATGTATATCACTTGGATATCATTTTCAACTGTCTCCTGAAGTGAATCAAAATTAATTTCTCATGGGAATTATTATCCCGCTTTATAAGTTCAAAATATATAGCTGTTTCGACAACAAATGGATTCCATTACGGCAATTTTTTTTCTTAATTCTGTGATACTTATTGTCATCGATGTTTGATATTGTTTCGTCAAATCAACAATGTTTATTGTGAGTTGGGAAGGCGACTCATAATGTCATTTTAACAAGTGATTTTCAGCAATACAATTCTTGTTAACGAAGCAATGTGCTGTAGCTGTACGAATAACAAATTATTGCATGACCAGCAATGAAATATTGACAATTCTTATATTGCTAGTTCTACCATACACATTTTTCTCCGTGTACGTGGCAGTATTTGATATTATTCATTGTTTACTGGACGGTGAAAAATATTCGGGATTCTTGTCATACCTATGTAAAGGAAATTCCCTATACTTGGACGGGAAAAGCGAATTCCCGTACACGTATAGGAATTTTCACATAGAAATATATAAAAATTGCTGTTTTTATGGGATTCTTACTGCAAATTCATGGGATTTTCCCCGAAATTTATGGGAAATTTCCTATCCACGTATGTGTTAATTACTGCACATATGGATATTTATGTGTTTTCATATCAAAGGGAATGTTTGAATTATTTGAGTGACCTATTTAAGATCAAACAATTCTCTACAATATTCTCTTGGTACAGATCATTCACTTATGACCCCGATGTGAGAATTCGAACGGAAACCATATAAATGAGAAGAAATATAGCCTCTATATGATTTATAAATGGACAGCTTCGTATTGAGACTTGAATAAAGCTGTAACAGGGTAAATTTGATATTCTAGTTCGAATTCAAAATTCCAGTTATAGTTATTGAAAAGTATGATAATTAAGTGACACATGGGGATTTCAGATGAACGTTCCTTTCTTCTCAATTATAATCATCCCATATCTAATATACCACGTGATATTAAGAGAAAGAAGGATTATTTTATATACATTGGAGTATAAGCTACGCAATAAAATACACAGGGCAACAAAATTTGGCAAGTTTTAGTAACAGAAACTAGTACATACTTTTCCGAAGGATTTTGGTGCGCTGAATCCGAATCTGGCTGCAGAAATGCTCCATCACGTCAGGTTTCGGAGATATTTCAACTCAAAAGTGTAAAAAACACCGTTTTTCGGCATATTTGAAGTGACGGTAAGTCAAGAGGTAAGTTTTTCCTACAAAACTAGTGAGTGCGTCTGAAAGTATGATTCATTCTCTTCCAAATGCCGTTGAGTTTGCTCGAATACCTTTTTTTTTCATTGAGATACAACAATTTGAAAATTGTGTTGTACCAGATTCACTGAATACATGAACACACATTTCAAATTGTCGTATCTCAATGAAAAAGGATGATATTTCAACAAACTCAACGGCTTTTGGAAGAGAATGACTCATCCTTTCAGATGCATTCACTAGTTTTGTGGAAAAACATCACCTCTCGATGTTATCTCACTTTAAGCATGTCAAAAAACAGTGTTTTTCAAAGTTCTAGGTTGGAATTCAGGTTAAAATATCACAGAAACCTCAGATGTCACAAAATTAGTAGGTGTACCCTAAATTATAACTCATGATCTTCCAAATGCCGTTGAGTTTGTTCGAATATCTTTGTTTTTCATTGAGATACGATCATTTGAAATTTGTGTGCCTATGTATTCAGTAAGTAGGTGAACACTCAAATTTCAAATTGTCGTATCTTAATGAAAAAAACAGATATTCGATCAAACTCAACGGCGTTCGACAGAGGATGACTTACACTCTGATGTGTATCTATTATTTCTTCGATGTTCAGGAGTCCCAAGGTATTTTCACGTCAATTTTGAACCTGCGAATCTGAAAACACTGTTCTTCGACATATTTGAAGTGATATAGAATCAAATGGTGATTTTCTCTCATAAAACTAGTAGATGTACTTCAAAGTATAAGTCATTCTCTGTTGAACGCCGTTGAGTTTGCTCGAATATCTGTTTTTTTCATTAAGATACGACAATTTGAAATTTGAGTGTTCACCTACTTACTGAATACATGGGCACACAAATTTCAAATGATCGTACCTCAATGAGAAAAAAAGATATTCGAACAAACTCAACGGCATTTGGAAGATCATGAGTTATAATTTAGGGTACACCTACTAATTTTGTGACATCTGAGGTTTCTGTGATATTTTAACCTGAATTCCAACCTAGAACTTTGAAAAACACTGTTTTTTGACATGCTTAAAGTGAGATAACATCGAGAGGTGATGTTTTTCCACAAAACTAGTGAATGCACCCGAAAGGATGAGTCATTCTCTTCCAAAAGCCGTTGAGTTTGTTGAAATATCTTCCTTCTTCATTGAGATACGACAATTTGAAATGTGTGTTCATGTATTCAGTGAATCTGGTACAACACAATTTTCAAATTGTTGTATCTCAATGAAAAAAAAAAGTATTCGAGCAAACTCAACGGCATTTGGAAGAGAATAAATCATACTTTCAGACGCACTCACTAGTTTTGTAGGAAAAACTTACCTCTTGACTTACCGTAACTTCAAATATGCCGAAAAACGGTGTTTTTTACACTTTTGAGTTGAAATATCTCCGAAACCTGACGTGATGGAGCATTTCTGCAGCCAGATTCGGATTCAGCGCACCAAAATCCTTTGGAAAAGTATGTACTAGTTTCTGTTACTAAAACTTGCCAAATTTTGTTGCCCTGTAATATTGTCCATCACTTTACCATATGAAGAAGTATGTAAATTCGGTTGAACGAATCCTCACTAAGTAGTTTAGTAAAATTTCACCATTATGCCTGTCAAATATTTCGACTCTTATTTATTGAAATATAATGGTCTACTTGTTGATTTTAGCGGCATATTTGATCAACCAATATCATGCAGTAAGAAAGGTGGAATTCTAATGGATTCAGTAATCCAATATCAATTTCAAAAGATCGATTTCCTAACACAAATATTAATAATTGCATTGATGTGACACAAGCGCTAGGACTCAAATCAATTTTTTGTGAATAATGTACGCAAAAATGCGTGAGTTCGTTTGAAATATCTCTCCGTACAGTATTTTTACGGTGTTTCAAATCATGTTCTAAAAACCCCTAGACAGCAGTACAGTTCAGAAAGAATTCATATTCAATACTCTTTGGATTCTGAGAATTCATGGAGAATTCTATATGAATACAGGTGGAATTTTCGTGTTGTATGGGTTTTAAATAAACCTAATATTGCGTAATATGTAATGAAACAATTGGCTCAAGTTTCAATAAGATGTTAGACCAACTCTATTCTTTCGGTACGTGATTGTCAAAGCAAAATTAAGCGAATCTTCCTTTGGCGGAATACTGTGAGAGGCTTTGTCTTCAAGTGATAAGCAAAATAAATTTCAACGAGAAAATCAAATTTTAAAATCAAGACTACCCTCTACTTTTGGCATAGATTGCATCTAAAATATGCCAAAAATTTATATACTACACTAAAACATTAAGAATATGCTGTTAGTTCAAAATGAAGATCTGAGACTGAGAGGGAACTGGTCTTAAAGTTCAGCGCAGGGGCTTTTGGTAGGAAATTTGTCACAGTACGCGACGATGATTCAATCAACACAAGTCGATGAGAAATGAATTAGAAGCACGCACTGCACGCACAAGCGTTGATCTAGAGTAGGTGGTAGTGGGGATGAGCACAGATTTTAGTGAACTAGACAGTAATCTGTATTCAAAAGGTTACGAACCAATTACTGGAAAATATGAAAACAAGAATGTTCTTGAAAGTTCACTAACGTTTCCAAAATACGTGTCACAGACAATACATATTTATATACGATAGAGGTACGCACAACAAAGCTACATGAATATATAATGTTTATATTGAACATTGCTCAGTAATTTGGGAAAAATAATTTCACAAGGAGGAATGAAAGCTACAAGGTATTCAAATATTTTACTTTTTGATGGAGTTATTATTCGTAGTTATGTGACACTATCATTTCTCACATCATAAGACTATCAATTGATGAAGTGTTTATTGTAGTTTATGAGAAATATCGTTGTACATCCTTTTTGAATATGTAATGATTACAAAACTGAACGTATGATAATATTTATTGAACATTTTATTAAGGTTTTGCATAAGTTGGGTAAATTTGGATGAACTTATAAGATCTATTAATAATATTTCAGCCATTGATAATTCTACTGAATAATATGAAAATCAATGCTGTATTTCACCAATCCATTTCTCTCAGTGTAGTTAACAAATTATAAAAAATTGTCTGTAACGTTAACGTTATCAGATGATTTTTCATGTTTCAACCATGCACGAATCAAAATTGTTCTGTTACATTTGGATTTTTGGTTACGATACGCACGGATTGTATAAAAATATGGTTAATCATATGCAGAATTACGCGAATCCCATACGAATTATATCCAAATATTATACATAAATTTGACGGGGTAGCTTATGTTCGGTAGTATATTCCAATTAAGCACCTGTAGCCGATTAAGAAACATCTTCATTTTGACTGTTAAAACTCGGCTGATGGCTAGTGTTATGAATGTCGTGACATGCGATTTATATTCATGATAATTTGTATTAGAGATGGGCGATACGTATCGATATCGATACGTTTCTATAAAATGAGTATCAAGTGTTTATCAAAATTTTATTGAAATGTATTCAAACTAGATATACATTGTATATAAACGTATCGATACCGATACGTATCGCCCATCTCTGATTTGTATTGTGTGTTCACAATTCATACATTTCAGACTACCTTGCTGGGCCTCCATCTGACACTGAAAAAATTCGTGCGATGGAAGCGGAAACTGCGAAACAAGCAGAAACACCAAAGCATCCACCAGGAGTACGAGAATTATTGCTATCAGCAATGAAGGTTCTACCTCTCAAACCTGCAATGCTTTTCCAAGGTCTTCAAGCTATAGGATAATCACTCTGTATACATTTTTTTATTGTATTCGTTAATGATAATTTGGTTCATACCAGGATTGGCACAAGTTACATTGAAATGAATATTGATTCCAGAAGTTTGGATAAACGTCCCTTTACTGTGATCTCAATAAACGCCAGAACAGATACGAGGTATCTCACAGATAAGGAGAACGCGATTTCCTTTGATTGAAGGAAGATTCAATTCAAGAATATACTTTCGGCTTTCGACGCTTCTACTCACAAAAATCCGAAATGGTAATCCCAACTCTGGCTCAGTACTGGTGCCGCTTTGGTTTACCATAACAGCCGGATTTCCATGGACATAATTTTAACGTAGTTCGACTACCGATTTTGTAGTTAGCCATTGCCCTACCGATCCTGGCACTCGACCGCCTATTGGATATATTGAATGGTTATCCTAACTCTGGCACAGTACTGGCGCGGCTCCGTTACACTATGATCCGTGTATTTTCCGGCCAGTATTGATTCATTACTGGCCCAACACTGTCTGTCCACGCCAACCAATACCGTCTCAACTCCGTCGAACATGTACAGCCAGTTGAAAAACAGTAATGGGCCTGAACAGGAACAGTTGTTTTTGCCGAAGTCTGGCAAATACAACCTTTCCAGTACTGGGCGATTTGTCAACTGCGGCAATTTCCACATGGGATATTGAATTATTTCAATTAAAATATTTGAATAAAAATTTTCAAACAACTTCGATTATTTGACACAAAGAGTTAATACTCCACTGGATGAAAATTCATTTGAATCAAATAAATTGAAACCAAAAAATTGTGAATTCTAGAATCGAAAATCTTTAACATTTCTTTTGGACTCCTACAAGAAATCGGATGCAACAGTTTTCATGGTATCAGAGATTATTTTAAAGAAAGTGAAAATTGAGAATTATGATGATAATAAGTCATTGAAACATATTTTAGAAATTTTGCTCAAGATATCTTTCAAATATCTAAAAGTAATCTTTTTGATATTTCCAGAATTTTGTCTGTCTGAGCGATCGATTGAAAAGTCCAATGTACATGGAAAACCCCTACACTGTAAGGAAGTTTCTTCTGAAGATTCAGCAAATGTAACTGTAACTTTTTACAAACACTTTGTTCGGAATTTTCAGCAAAATTCTGCTGAATTTTAAGAAACTTTACTGAATTTTTAGAATACACGGATTAAACTGTCTCTTTGATTCTAGAATTTACAATTATTTGATTCCCATTTTTTTTATTCCAATAAATCTTCTTCCAGTCGAGGAAATAATTGAAGTCGTTTGAAATTTTGATTCAAATATTTCGATTTGAATAATTCAATATATTATTGTTGAATAAATAATATTTTGAATTAAGAGAATCAGAAACATATGTGGATTTTGAAGTGAATATATTTTCACCTTGAGTCAAGTAAATATTTTTTTGAATGGTGTTAAGAACCATTCACTTCAAACAATTATAAGTTCAATCGAATATCACCTATCATTGTGTATCGCCATAGTTCCCGTCAGTCATTTGGACTACATTGAACCAGGGAAAAGCACATTGTCGTCACTCTTCATCAGCTATTCTAGATTTTCGATTTCTAAATGACCACAATTCCCAAGGAGGAATTCTATCGACTGAAACTGCAGGGAGTGAATTCTAACTTGATAACCAGAAATTTTAGAATATTTTATGAGTGATGAAATTGATGGGCTCTCTTCTACCTATTTGTATGTATATAAATATACATATGTCTAAAATTTTGAAGAAATCAGTTTTAAAACATGGTTCGGATGATTTGTGTCTTGGCAATAACGCTGCAAATAAGATTTTGTGAGTAGAAACCTCGAAAGTCGAAAATATATTCTTGAATAAGCCCGTCGTCTTTTCTAAACAAAAAAAGCAGTGTAAGAAGGGTCGATTTTTGCACATTGATCCGAAAGTGAAAGAAGTGTGAATTTTTATAGTCTTTGAGGCGTTTAACCCCATATAAAAAATCTAGATACAACCTTATCGAACCCAGGCCTACTCATGTGGGGAAATGGGCTTACAGAAACTATATATGCTCAAATTACCCCCTTTTATCAGATTCTAGGTAGCACACGCACGTTCTGAGGATGTCCTGAGACCATACGTTGAGGATATCCGAATCTTTCACGTTTTTATTACGTGCCGATATATTCTACGCACATCCTCAGAATGTTTGAACGAGACTGTTTCAACCCTAGTAAAAATGAATCATATATGGACCTATATAATCTATATATGGCCCCTATATAATTCATATATGGTTCATACATGAAAAAATTTCTCCACACATGAAATGGTTTTGATACAGGCTCATATATGGATTATATAGAAGACATATATGAATTCTATAGGGGGCTTATATAATTACATGGGGATCATACATGATTTGCATCACTTCCGCATATGAGCCATGTATGATTCATACAGGATTCATTTTCATTGGGAAAATATCCAAGGAGCAAAAGAATTTCAAAGTATTTACGAAATAGAAACGTTCGTAGAATATACGAATGAGATATGAAGAACATATAATGAACGTTCATAGAATATTGGAATGAGATTTTTTTAAATATACTTAGAACGTACATAGTACATTCCAAATGTACGATATTCATTCAATCGACATTCGATTGACGTACCATCGTATATTCGATTATATACGTTCGATGAAAACGCATAGCACCTATGAAACGGTCTCATTGGAATGTGCATGGAACGTATTTGAACTGGTGCTACTTGCACTGAGAGAAAGGTACCTAGTTGGGACAACTAAATGTTAGTTGTAGCAGCTATATTTTTATTTACGCTAGCTAGACTCTAGTTGGGGTAAATAAAAGGCTAGCTGTGTGAAATATGAATAAAATTGTGTATTCAATGGAAATAAAAAATATAGTTGTGACAAATAAAATTTAGCTAGCACAACTAAATTTTTATTAACAATTACTAAATTTCCTAGCTGTCGAATATTTGAATAGACCCTTTCTCTCAGTGTGGGAGTTAACATCGTAATGTTTGATGTGATTTAATCAAAAAATCGCACAATTCACGATGTTACATTTTGAACGGACTAATTCCGCAGATATAGTCCTCCGCTACAATTCTCACATCGTAATTTATAAAATAATATTTTTCCCGTGTGTGTGACTTGGGTATACGAGGGTGGATTGATAAGTTTCCGGCCTGACCAAGAAAAACAACGTTTTTAAGAATTTTTTTTTTTTTATTTCTCAACATAATCTCCTCCAAGGCTGATACATTTCTCATAGCGGTGTTCTAGTCTAGTAATGCCATCTCTATAGACTGATTCGTCAAGCTCCTCAAAATACCCATTTACAGCTTCGATTACTTCTTCATTGTCCGCAAATCTCTTACCGCCAAGCCATTTTTTGAGGTTAAGAGACAGATAATAGTCACTCGGGGCTAGGTCTGGAGAGTAGGGAGGGTGCGGCATTAATTCAAACTTCAGATCGTTGATTTTAGCCATCGCAACGATTGACGTGTGCGCTGGTGCGTTATCGTGATGAAACAAGATTTTTTTCTTCGCCAGATGAGGTCGTTTGATTTTCACTTCGTGGCTCAAACGTTGCAATAAGTCTGCGTAGTATTGACCAGTGATAGTTTTACCCTTTTCAAGGTAATCAATGTATATAATACCTCTTGCATCCCAAAAAACAGTAGCCATAACCTTGTTCGCCGAAAAAATTGTTTTTGCCTTCTTTGGAGTTGGTTCCCCTGGTCCAATCCACTGTTTAGACTGTTCTTTGGTTTGAGGAGTGTAGTGGTGGACCCAAGTTTCGTCAACGGTTACGAATCGACGCAAAAATTCGCTTGGATTACGCTTATACAACGCCAAATTGGCGGTAGAAATGTTCTTTCGAATCAATTTTTGGTCGACTGTTAGCAAACGCGGCACCCATCTTGCACAGAGCTTTTCCATATACAAATGTTGGTGCAAAATATTTTGTACACGTTCATATGACATCTTACAGGTCTCAGCTATCTCACGAACTTTTAATCTGCGATCTGTCAGCACTATTTGATGGATTTTTTCGATCATATCTGGAGTTGTGACCTCAATGGGGCGTCCTGAGCGAGGCTCATCAGAGGTGCTCACACGACCCTTTTTAAACTCGGAAACCCACTGCTTAACGGTTGAATATGATGGGGAGGATGTCCCCAGTGTTGGGTCCATCTCTTCTTTAATTTCCTTCGGCGTCAACCCCTTCAAATAAAAATATTTGATGACAGCACGATTTTCCAGCTTTTCCATTTTTACGAAAAACACAGAGGCGTCTTGGTCAGCGTGCTCTCGAAACTAAACTAACATGGCGATCGGACTGAAACTATAGCTACAAGCTATCTAAGGATGGTACTATAGAACGCCACCTCAAGGTAGGCTTAGTGGCGCCATCTCTTGGTCAGGCCGGAAACTTATCAATCCACCCTCGTATACATATACTATGAGCCATGTTTTGTCCAGGTCGGGATGGGACGCTACACAATGACATATAAGACTCAGTGAAATGTGTCCTGTAAAATATAAACTTAATACGATTATCACAAGTTTTTTCCATTTTTCCATGGATTTTTGAGCTTTCCATTGTCAGTATCGAATTTCACGTCTCATAAAACTGTAAAAATTCACACTTCATTCACTTTTGGGTCATGCCACGTCAAATCGACCAAGCCATGTAACCCATTACCTAAGATTTCGATGAAACTTGGTACATTTACTTGAATTTAGGTTCCAAAAACGTATACCAATTCTTATTTCATTACGACTGATGGTTTTTTTTTCCAATGAATTTTTGGGTATTTGAATTTGAAGCTCTATGATTTACTCGAGCACCTTCACGAAAAACCATACTGTTTTATGAAATGATGAATTTCTCACGCACTATGAGACATTTTCTTCTGAAAATTGGTGGATATTACAAGTCAACCATGTAGATTCCGAAAAAAAATAGATGAAGAACCGGAAGTCGATGGAGGAAAATGAACGACAATTTTTTCCTTTGAATTTTGTCATTTTCAAACAAAGAGTGACCGCAAAAAAGAGTATCCTTACGCTTATTTTCTGGGACCGCGGGTTTCAGGTTAGAATGCATTCTAAAACATACTCTATGTTGATCTCTTGCGAGGGTATACAATTTCCTAGTGAGCATACTACTGGTTTTACAAGTAAAGTAGTATCAAGTTTTGATCAAGGTTGTATAAAAATCAATAAACCTCGATAGATTTTTTATAGAAAAGCATCCATTTTGTCAAGAACCTATCGGTTCCGTCGATTTCTTTATCTCAAAAATCGATCTTATCCTCACTGGGGAATGGTATTCCCTAGCAAATGATCTACATGAGATATTTTTCAGGATGCAATTCAACCCGAAACTCGCGGTCCCAAAACAACAGGCGAATTTTGCGGTCACTCTTTATGTATTTGGGAAAATACTAATATCTCGAATCTCCAACGTTGTAGGGAGTTGAATTTTTTTTAAATTACTCGTGAAACTATAGGCTTTGTATGTGGTAGAAATAGATAAGTGAGTGGCTGTTTACTTCTCGGCGAATGTGTGATGATAAGAGTGTATGGATTATAATTTTTATTTTCACGTATCTCCTTTACAGACAATAATTTTGTACTCCTCGTGAAATGGAAACATGAAATTCTACCAAATAGATAGAATGACGCTTTTTTGTTACGAGTAAAACCATTTGATTCGAAAACCTTACTGCTAAGGAGTGGGAGTGACCTTGTCAACTCTTGCGAGTCATATGAACCGAAAAAATGAGATTGCACCGTGCAACATGAAATTTTATCAGTTTGATATTTTCTGCTATACATTGGTCATTCTATTGGAAATTCACAATTGAAAAATGAAATCACGTGGAACATTTTTTTTCTCGTATCGAATAAAAAGAAAACAGACCCGTATTTTTTTATTTCATTATGATTTTTGAGGTTTGAAAATCGAAAAAATTCAACTTTCTTCACAGTGGAAAATTTTGTATGTTTCTAACACATGTATATGTCCCAGGAGGTCCACCCGCAATCCATGTTAAATATTAACACAAAACATGTATCACATCAACACAAAAATGTTAAATTTACACTGACAATCTGTGAACCTCAGAATTTGATATGTTGTTTCCAATACAAACTCTGAGTGGACCTTCTGTGACACAAAATTCTTCCCTGTGTTCTAATGCTTCTGGTTTATAAACCATTCCATAGAAAGAAACGAAATTTCCAGGGAAGGCGTATAATTGGTCAACTTTCATATGTAGTGATGAATGAAATATTTACTTTGTTCATTTACACAACGAATATGCCATTCTTTTAAACAAATAGGAATTGAAAAAAAGGCATTTTTGAAATCGTTTTTTCTAGACTTGAAATGTTCATCACAGTCCATAAAATATATTCTGTGAATCGCAGAGTGGGCTGTCAGGTGGTTTTTGAGATACGATTAATTATAACAGTCGCGTCGTCCTCGAGTGCGTGATAGTGGACTGTCCATAAGACTGCGACGCCGTCTACGTTTGTTTAGAAGTTATTTTACGTCTTCGCAAGTTCTTCTAACATTTAGTTCCCCATATTCATCATCCAAGCATTAGCTCAGCGTGATTTGCTCAAAGATTACTTTGGCACATGTCCTCAACAAAATGTACCAATTTTTGTTGCAATCCTTTCAAAGGAAAATAACACTGTTCAAAAGTTCATATAACTAATTAGAAGAATTCTTCATGAATACGTCGGGACCAGTGTGCTGTGTGGGAGGGTAAACTAGGTAAGGTTGTAACATTACGAAAACCTGACGTTGGGATTGTGATAGCTCAGATCACCTGAAGGGAGACGGGTGTTCTCGCATGTAGAAACTTGTGGGGTCATTGTTTATGGCATATCACATACACTCGGAACGTCAGAAAGAAAGATGAGATTTTTTTTTTTTTAAATAAAAAAAAATGATAACGCTTGCTATTTTTTTTTTTTTTTTTTGCCATGCATGCTATATTTTTTTTTATTACTTTTCAACAACAACAGAACAATAGAGAATGAATAGACGATGGTTTACGAATTTCGTTCATTATTGTAAAAAATGAAATAACTTCGAGAAACATTGACTGGGGATGATTGTAACACGTTTCCTGTGGTCCATTGTGACCTCGGAACTTGCCTCATACATTCATCCTACTTTTATATTACATTGATCACTTCATTTAATTTGATTTTGTAGATGCCTTGTTCACGAAAACGCGTATCGAGGAAAGGAGAACGCAACACGCTCTGACGTGAAGACGTATGAGCATACCCTGGTAAAAATAAAGCGTCATCGATGCCACGAAGTGTCATAAAAATTGAATGCAAATGTACACCAAGAAGAGTTCCGCGCATTTTGGAGTGTAAAATGACACTCCCCTTTGCGAACGTACATTGTTTCTCCACCACACGGGAAAAATAATTTAGCTGCAGCAGCTAAGTAGCTAACGCGGACACGGACAGCCATTAAATTAGCTCCTGCAGCTAAATTTTAGCTGACACCGCAAATAAATTAACTACAAATGCAAATTTTTTTGCTGTCAGAGCTAAAATTTAGCTGCAGGAGCCAATTTAATGGCTGTCCGTGTCCGTGCTAGCTACTTAGCTGCTGCAGCTAAATTATTTTTCCCGTGCAGGGTATACAAAGTGGGATATCAATACAGCTTCATATTCATTTTATTGTAATTTAATATATGAGACAATGAATCTCAGATGTGATTTTTTGCCAGTAAATTGTATTTTTCTATCGATTTTTAAGGGGATACCAGCGATCCCCGCTACTGCAACCCGCCATACAAGCGTACCGACTGAATAAACATTTTCTCGGCAAGAATACTCTGAACTGAGTTCATGAAGGAGTATGAAATTTTCAGGAATCAATCTTCAATCCTTTATCCATCGCGGTACATCGCCCGAATTCTGAATTTCGAAGAATGATTTTTTTCTCAGTCGGTAACACAAACTTTTTTTCAAAATTCGGGTGATGTACCACGATAGATAATGTTCCATACTTTTCAATGAATTCGGTTCAGAGTATTCTTGTCAAGAAAATGTTTACTCAGTCGGTACGCTTATATGGCGGGTTGCAGCAGCGTGGATCGCTGGTATCCCCTTAAATATTTTCATAAGTGTTACATTCGACTCCATCACCCATTACTACCGTCCTGAGGTTGTGGTCGGTTGTACCATTTGAACAGCCACCATAATTATTTCTGTTCTGAACCCCAATTACATTCATGCGGAACGAATGCATCTATATTTGATAACCAAATAATACGTGTGCTACTTGAAACACTATCTAGCTTGTATCTGACTGCAGTGATAACATTTTTACCAACAATCGAAGTCAAAATGTTACAACCATACCCAGTCTATCCTACCTTTCGATGGGAATTCTACGGGGTGTTTCAGAACTCGCTGAAACTGGCTGGAGGGATTGTTCTCTAGGGAAAATTAAGAAGATTGGTCTTTGGATCAAGTCGATCCGACGCTTAGTTCTCGAGATATGAGCATTTTTAGATTTTTCTTCAAATCCAAATCACCCAACAGAATTATGTGCTACGTACTGGAGCTTGACACCATTCGCCAAGTTGGAAAACGGCGGATCTCTAGAAAAAAATTGAACTACCCTATCATTCTTTGTTCCAGAGCTACAGCGATTTGAAATTTTTGAGCTCTCAGCCAATCAGAACTCAGTAAATTCAAATCGCTGTAGCTCTGGAACAAAAAATGATAGGATAGTTCAATTTTTTTTCCAGAGATCTACCGTTTCCCAACTTAGCGAATGGTATCAAGCTCCAGTACGTAGCACATAATGCTGTTGGATGATTCGGATTTGAAAAAAATCTAAAAATGCTTACATCTCGAGAACTAAGTGTCGGATCGACTTGATCCAAAGACCAATCTTCCTAGTTTTCACTAGAGAACAATCCCTCCAGCCAGTTTCAGCGAGTTCTGAAACACCCTGTATATGCGAAACGAATAGATGTATGTTTGAATCAAAGAATCATTTGTTCAATCGAAGGAAATCGCATCTTCCTTTCAAACTGAAACAAAAATTCACCAAACTATCGTATTCATTTGGACGAATGAAGTGTAGAGTTGGCGTATTCATATTAATACAGAAAAGTCATTGAATAAATATTTATTTCGTTGTATTGAAATAAAATACTCATTTGAATGACTCCAAGTTTATTTGATCCAACAGCACACTTGGATCCGTGTGCGCTCCAAAATTTGATCGAAATTCCTCGAAATTTAGTGAAATTTGTCTGAAAATTCAGAGGAAAGTGACTATAAAAAATCACAGTCACATTTTCTGAATTTTCAGAAGGAACTTTTTTACAGTGTAGCAGTTTTTGATTGTCTGATTCGAGAAATTTTTCAAAATAATTATTCCCCCCATCCCTAAGCATTATAAGCAAGATGTTTGAAGTTTACTAAGATTGTTGAAGTTTGACATATGCATTTCATACAGGCGTCCATGAAACGTACAGCAGTCCAGCACCCGTAACCGAAACTGACGACGATGAAAGTAAATATATACGAGTTATACGTAACTCTTATATTCGTTAAACAAAAAATTGAATAAAATTTCGTACCCATCGATTCGATTTTCCGTTTGAAATTAGAACTTTATGAGCTATTTGAACCAGATCGAAGATAAGTCGACTACGTGGCAGTATTTGATATTATTAAATGAAGCGTTTCGTTCGAAATGGCGTAAATTTTCCTAAGGGTTCAGATATTTCAAAGTTATCTCTAAGATATGTCAAAGATAGGTTGAAGATCCCTCCACGATATATTCGAGATGATGTGAACAATAATAATGTTAAAACAATCATTTTTAAATAATATAAAAAAAGATTCTTTCCAGAATTCCACTGTCCTTCTTTCAAATACTTGAGTATATGAGGTGCTTTTTCTGGCTGAGACATTTTTATTGCTTGGAAGGGATATGACTCTGTCTACTCAACCTATCGTACACCTAAAGACCTTAGCTTAGTCTTTACAGCTTGAGCTTATGTAGTGGCTCATTATCACTCATGATCATAACGTTATACAATTGGTAGAATTTTCTGTTTGCATAAAACTCCTCAAAATATATTTCATGCAAAAGTCTGGAATCTTCGAGGAACGAATCCAATATTTTATCTAATGCCGTAAAAACCCCGAATTCCAGAAAAGAATTTCCTCCAACATTTTCTGATGAAAATATCTTGACTTCATAACATATCATAACTTTAAGATGAATCACTGAAATTTATCCCAAAGATATCTCAATTAAGATGTTTTTAAGACACCTTTTGTCCATCTCGAATTCGGCATCCTAATTTCAATTCTCAAAGTTATCATAAGATATCTCCACGATACGTCTTGAACATATCTTTGCGAAGATATGCAACCGAATTATCTTCCAGGTATCTTGTGGAAGATATCTGCATTTCATAACTTTGAGATTTCTAAAAGAGATCTTTGAGATGTATCCGGAAGATATCTCAATTAAGATGTTTTTGAGACATCTTGTATTCATCCCAAATTCTACATTCTAATTTGACCTCTGACATTTATCTTGAAGACACCTTCATGACACATCTCTTCATCTTGAAGATATTTTTACGGAGATATCTTAATTATATCTTTGAGACATTTATGTGTATCGGGTTTGCATTGTATTCAAAATTTATATATTCCAGTATATTTCGCCGGACCTCCATCTGACATTGGAAAACTTCGTGAAATGGAAGCGGGAAATTCAAAACCACAAGAACTACCAATAAATAAACCACCAAACTCAGAATCGCTAGGAGAAATACTGTCTGTACCTGATTCATCAAGGGGGACTTGGGCGTACCTTAAGATTATGGGATAATCACTCTGTATATATTTTTTATTGTGTTTTTCAATGATAATTTGGTTTATACCAGCATTGGCACAAGTCACAATGAAATAAATAATGATGCCAAAAGTTTGGATGAACGTGTCTTTACTGTGATCTCAATCTCTACTGGCATCTCACAGATATGTTTAGCAAGGAATTTTCAAGAAATGTCGAGAAGACATCTTCAGGTAGTAGTCCAGTATGACGACCGAAATTTTGTCGTTTTTTCATGAATTTTATTAGAAGAAGAAAATAAAATGCGATCGGTTTGAAATTTCCACATGTTTTTATTGGTATCTTGAAGTGCATAGGAAATTTTTTCAACCCATCTTTACTTTAATTTGTTCATGATTGGTCATGTCAAAGTGGATTCCTCGAAAAAAGATGACTTATTTGGGTGACTCATAAAACAAAACACACTTTCTAAATATAATCCAACCGGATCATTTCAAATGTATTCAAAATTTACATTTGACATGTATAAAATGTATTCAAAAACATTTATATTTCCAAAAAAAGATTCAAAATACTTTTCATCCTGAAGGATGCATTTCGAAAGCATTTCTTGTTATATGCAATGTAGAGACTCAATCTGCTCCAGATCGTGCCTTGACAAAATTTAATAGGACTTTGTATTAGGACAAGGATGTAAGGAAATGTCGAATGAATGGAGAGCAGGAAGGGAGAATGGGAAGAATGTTGAGAGCGACAACTCGAAAGGAGTAGGGAGGAAAACTCCAAAAGCAGAGAAGAAGAGGCAGTCAGAGATAACGGTTCATTGGGTCGACATGAATCTATTGAAAATTTAAGAGTACGAGGTGTGTTCAAAAAGTAAGATGACTTTTCAAATTTCGCGGGCAACGTACTTTCGATTATCGATTTTTTTGTTTTGTTATGTTGGCACACTCTTCCCGAACATCTGTACCAAGTTTCAAGTGTATAGCATTTTTTGTTTGGTTGTGAGAGGCGTAAAGGTTATAAGTGTTTTGCGTGCTCGGCGATTTCTTGCTATCGAAAAATATGGATCAAAGGATTTGCATCAAATTTTGTGTAAAAAATAAAATAAAGTGCTCCGAAACACTTAAAATGTTGACAGTAGCGTACGGTGAAACTGTTCTGAGTGAAAAAAATGTTTACAAGTGGTACAAACTCTTCCAAGATGGCCGGGAAGATGCCAATGACGAGCCTCGCTCTGGACGCCCAAGCACGTCAACAACTGATGAAAACGTTCAAGCAGTGAAGAAAATTGTTTTGGAAAATCGTCGAATCACTATCAGAGAAGTTGCTGAGGATGTTGGTTTATCGCTTGGCTCGTGCCATGAAATTTTTTCTAACGTTTTGGGCATGAGACGTGTGTCAGCGAAGTTTGTTCCGAAATTGCTAAATTTTGACCAAAAGAACCGTCGCATGAGCATCGCTCAAGAACTGTTGAATGACGTCAACGACGACCCAGATCTACTCAAAAGGGTCATAACTGGTGACGAATCATGGGTATATGGTTATGATGTCGAAACCAAAGTCCAATCGTCCCAATGGAAGACCCCAGATGAGCCAAGACCGAAAAAAGCACGCCAAGTTCGATCAAATGTCAAAGTTTTGCTCACTGTTTTCTTCGATTACCATGGCGTGGTGCATCAGGAGTTCTTACCATATGGTCGTACGGTCAATAAACAGTATTATCTTGAAGTTATGCGCCGTTTGCGAGAAGCAATACGAAGAAAACGTCCAGAATTGTGGAAAAATAATTCATGGCTTTTGCATCACGATAATGCCCCTGCTCGCTCATCTTTGCTTGTGAGAGATTTTTTGGCCAAAAACAACACCACAATCATGCCTCAGCCACCATATTCACCGGATTTGGCCCCATGTGACTTTTTCTTGTTCCCAAAACTAAAGAGACCTATGAAAGGACGGAGATTTGCAACGATTGAAGAGATAAAGACTGCATCGCTGGAAGAGCTCAAGGCTATACCGAAAAGTGCTTATGAGAAGTGCTTTGAGGATTGGAAAAACCGTCGGCATAAGTGTATTGTATCTGAGGGGGATTACTTTGAAGGGGACAACATAAATATTGATAAATAAATAAATATTTTTTCTTAAAAATACAAAGTCACCTTACTTTTTGAACACACCTCGTATACGATTTGGTAAGAAAAACGGAAACAAGAGAAGCCGATCGAAGTCGAAACTCTTGAAGCTACCTAAGAATCCAAAAGGAGCTGAGAGGGTGAAGACGCTAAACTCCAGGGCATCGAGGAGCCTATAAGGAATCGAATACGGATTCGTGCTACATCCCGGACCCAAGTGAGGCACCCAGAGGATTTTGCCGATGTGAGACCCATGAGGACGCCGCGCTGATGATCTGCACGACGACGACGCTCAAGATAAGTCGCTCTCACGCTTGTCCTAACTTTCTCATTCCAAATCTTTAAACCATCAAATCATGCCATTGTAAAATTTGTTAATATCTGAGAATCTCGTAATACCATTAAAGCTGACGATATTCACATAAATTGTTATAGATTTTTTCGTACTCAGAATATCCCGTCGCTCTCTCTCTCTCTCTCTCGATCTCATTGTGAATCTAAATTTATTAAAAGTGAAAAATCATTGTGGCGAATCCATTAGTGAATGAGTTCGTTACAAGGAGAGGCTTAAGATTCATTCCAACGGATTAGAAAGTTTAAGATCATTTTTAGAATCCTTATCTGTTAGAAATGAATTAGAGCCTTCCTTCAATAAAATCCTATCAGCTGGAACCCCTTGTGAATTATTGTATAAGGATACAAATATTTGCTCTTCATGTAAGAAACATTAGATTCACCCCTTATTGAATGTACAATTTTCCAAACAAACCCAACAATATTTCCTCTTCATACCCTAGTGAAGATGACTCCTATATAAATCATATATGGCTCATATATGAAAGTGATGCAAATCATATATGATTCTCATGTAATCATATATGTCCCCTATATAATTCATATATGTTTCCTATATAATCTATATATGAGCCGGTATCAAAACTACCTCAGTGAAAAAAGGTTATATATGCCTTATATATAATTATCGAATTTTACATAAGTATTATTGTAATCCATATATAGTCATACATAGTTATATCCTTCTTTTCATGTGTAGAGAAATTTTTTCATATATGAAACATATATGAATTACATAGGGGACATATATGGATCATATAGGAGACATATATGTTTCATCCAATGCATATATGAGCCATATATGATTTATATAGGTCCATATATGATTCATTCTCACTACCCTAGTAAAAAAGGGTCATATATGTCTCATGTATAATTATCGAATTTTATATAAGTATTATTGTAATCCATATATAGTCATATATAGTTATATATGAGGCTATATATATAACTATATAGGACTATATATGGATTCCAATAATACTTATATAAAATCCGATACTTATACATAAGACATATATGACCCTTTTTTACTAGGGTAGGGTAAAATCCTTTCCAAGAGAATATAATGATGATGGTTCGTTACCAAATGAATTCATGAATGAAAAGAATTCACCGCGAAACTGAATATTCTCATTCCTTTCCCAAATCCCCTTTTTCATCACTTTAAAAAGGTCTATGTTGTTATGCTTACTTGATTGCATTCGCATGGATTTGAATACTGATGCGATTCCTGTATGTATTGAATTAACTACTGGGCAAGCCCAACAGAAGTTCAATCTATTGAATGACAAAACTTTTATGCATTCCAGGTTTTTATAAAATCAACTATCTCTTTCTCACTCTCTCTCAATTCTTGTTTCATATATTTCATTTTTCGGGCCAGCCGAATCGTGAATTTCCGGGCAGACAGAATTGTGGTTCTCGGGCCAACAGAAACGATGAATTCTATTTAGTAAATCATCTTTTTATATTGTTCACACTGACTAAATAACTATATATATATATACCAGGTGTGTAAGTATGAAACCGGAATTTTTATACAGAAAAAACACGTTTATTGTAATGATATGATACAAAGTAACTTATTCAAAGTATTACCCGTCGCTATCTATACATTTTTTCCATCTTTCTGGCAATTTGTGGATTCCGCGCCAAAAGAACTGTTGCTTTTTTGAGGCAAACCAGTTATCGAGCCATCTTCGTACATCTTCGCTCGTAGTAAATTACGCCCTTCCGATCCCACCAAACACACAGCATTGTCTTTCGTCCGTAGCGGTTTGGTCTTGCCGTCGATGTTGATGGTTCACCCGGAGTAACCCATGACTTTTTGCGCTTAGGATTCTCGAAATATATCCACTTTTCATCGCCAGTCACAATTCGATGGAGAAATGACTTTCTTTGGAACCTGGCGAGCAGCATTTCGCATCATGTTTCGCGGTTTTCCTGCTGTCTTTCGTTGAGTTCATGTGGAACCCATTTCCCCACCTTTTGTATCTTTCCCATGGCTTTCAACCGAAGGGAGATGGCTTCTCGGGTCACCTTTAACCGATCCACCAGTTGTTGTTGCGTTTGAGCGTCGTTTTCGTTCAACAAGGCTTGCAGGTCAGCGTCTTCAAACTTTTTCGGTGGTCTTCCACGTTCTTCGTTCCTGACTTCAAAATCGTCACTTTTAAACCGTTTGAACTACTCGAAACACTGTGTTTTACCGAGAGCATGCTCACCAAACGCCTTCACAAGCATTCGATGCGATTCGGCTGCGGTTTTCTTCAGATGAAAACAGAAAAGTAGTGCTGTCCGCAAATCGTAATTTGTTGGATAGATACTATGCACATTCATCGAACGTATGTAATCGAATATACGATGGTACGTCAATCGAACGTCGATTGAATGAATATCGTACATTCCTATGTACGTACTAAGTATATTTCAAACAGTCTCATTCGAATATTCTATGAACGTTCACTATATGTTCTTCGTATCTCATTCGTACATTCTATGAACGTTTCTATTTAAATCTTTGTCGGATATCAATACAATAACAAGACACCGCTGACGTGATGTGTCGGTAACTGCATCGACATCTAGCGCCACCTATGGGCAAATTCCGGTTTCATACTTACACACCTGGTATATATATATATATATATATCCATATATTTCATTTTTTGGGCCATTAGAATAGTAGTTCTCGGGCCAGCAGGATCATGAACTCCCGGATCAACAGAATTTATAATCTTAGGCTATCAGAATCGTGAACTTCCGGGTCAACAGAATCGTGAATGTTTTTTGTTAACATTGATAAATTCAACTTAATATCGATAAGAGTTTTCTCATTAATACTTCATTTCATCATTCTAGTAGTCACTTTATGCATGTCATACGAGTATCGAATATTGGAAGGGAAGATTTAACTACTGGGCCAACTCCAGAGTGAATTTACCTTTAAATATTAAGAGTGAATGTCATGTCAAAATCCTATTATATCCATATCTTCCAAAACAAAATTCATCTGAATATTGATTAAAGAATTTCTCAAATCTTCTCTTGCCTTGGCATCTTTCTATAAAATCTCTTCTCTTTGCTTGAGTGATACACTGAGAAAAAACATAGTGGAGCCAACTGCATCTGAGTTTGGATACGGCGAATCTCGCTACGCGGTTGATTCGACTGAATATCGATTGAAATGACCGAATGAGCATTTACTTCAATCGATATTCAGTTGAGTCAACCGCGTGGCGAGATTCGCTGTATCCAAACTCATATGCGGTCGGCTCTACTATTTTTCTTCTCAGTGTAGATTATTAGTATTTTCTATAATTGATATTTTAACAACAAAGAACCGACTGAAATTCTGAAAAGAAAAAAACGTGAGGATAAAAAACAAATTATTTAGAGTTAAGTATATTCAATTGATCTTTTATAATAAATATCTATTCAATTGAAAATCCCTTACTGATGTATTTCCTAGTTTTAAGAATGAATTCACCTACATTTCAGCATAAAAACGTAACATTTTTCATTTCACGAAACCTCTTCCTAGTCTTTGTCTAGGTTTATTTTCCTACCTAAAGAGGGAGTTCAAAGGGAGTATCGAACTTCGATTCGGTGTTTGCCTTTAACTATCCGTTTGTTATAGGGAAACTGAAAAGTTTCGACGTGACAAGGGGTTGACTTGCTGTTTCTTCGTAATGATTTTCAAATGTTTACACTCAGACGGCAAAATTATTAAAAATCTTCAACATTCATTTTGGATTGCTACATTGTTGGAGAAATTCTCAAATCAAATACGAGAGCCTTCATGAAGTATCATATTTCCGTATTGAATTCATTAAGAGTTCTCAAATTTGATATCAATGATGAAATTTGAAATTTCTTTCCGAACTGTGAGAATTTTTTATTGAATTTTACAAATATGTTATTAAAATTAAGAAGAAAATCCTGGAAATTAGGAAAAAAATCTTGAGACTAAGGATTATATTATTGGATTTAACATTTCATTACGGGATTGGATAAATTATTCATGTAAAAAACTTCATAATATTCTTGTGAAGTTTTAGGTAGATTTTTTTAACAGTATACAAGAAATTGGATGCAACAGTTTTTACGGCATCGAAGATTATTTTCAATCAAGTATCTTAAAAAATTTAGGATTATAAGTATAATATATTTTTGAGATACATGTTAGAAGTTTCACTCAAGACATCTTTGGGACATCTAAGAGAAATCTTTTTTCGATGTCTAAGAAACTTTGTCCATCTGAGCGATTGATTATCACGGAGAGAAAAAATTTGCTGACGCAGCAAATCGAGGTATTATATATAGAATAGCAAAATTTTTTGCTGACCTAGCTAAAAATTTGCTATAACAGCAATCGTGTTAGCTACGACAGCAATTTTTTAGCTGTGGCAGCAAAAAATGTTTGCTCCGCCAGCAAATTTGCAGTATTATATACAGAATAGCAAACAAATTTTGCTGGGATAGCAAACCTCTTTTGCTGCCACAGCTAAAAATTCGCTGTCGCAGACGAAGAAGATTGCTGGAACAGCAAAAAATTTGCTGCTCTGGCAAAAGGAACCCAGCAAAAGTAGATTTCGCTGCCACAGCGAATTCCTTTTTCTCCGTGATAAAAAGTTCAAGTTACAGGAAAAACCCTAGTGGTTTTTGATTTCCTCATTCGAGAAAGTTTTTGAAATCATTATTTCCTCCACGCATAATTTTCATATTTTCTAAGATTGTTGAATTTCGACATGTGCATTTCATGCAGTCCTTGCAACGTACAGTAGTGCAGCACCCGTAATCAAAACACACGACAATGAAGGTAATTATTCAAGTTTACACGCAACTCTACTATTCGCTAAAGAAAAAATTGTTTAAAAACTTGAGTGAAATTTCATGGCGACAGATTCGACATTGCGTTTAGAATTAGAATTTAATGAACTATTTGAACCAGATCGAAGATGAGCTGACTACGTGGCAGTATTTGATATTATTCACTGTTCCCTGAATATCTACACCGAGAGAAAAAGCATGCTCCAAACGCAAGGAAGTCCTTCACGCTTCTTACGCTGTTGTTATAACGTGTTTCTAACGCATGGCAACATGCTTAGAAGGCATGGGACTCATACCCAAAAAGCATGGGTTCGTGCGTTGACAGCATGAGCTCATGCATTCAACGCACGATATAATAAATGCGTTAGAAGCGTGATGTGGTCCCTTGCGTTTGGAGCATGCTTTTTCTCTCGGCGGAATAATAGATTACTCTATAGCAAAAGTTTTCAATTCCACTGGTTTATCGGTTTCGTGATCGTTTTGTCTGAAGAATATTTGTACAAAATCTTTTCTCGTGCAGTGAAATTGTGCTAAAATATGAAGCAAGTGGAAGTGCAAAAAATTTTTCAGAATCTTTCCTGACTAAAATATCTTCAGTAGAAATCACTCTAGTTCTTCTCTAGGCCTTGCAAGACTCGATGATGCTCTTGTGAGGGACTTTCAAGGCCTAGCAAAGCCTTTGAATAACCTAGAAAATTACTGGAGGCATTTCTAATGAGGTTGTTTAGACATTCCTAGGAGATATTTGATTTTAAATAACTAACCGTATTTTATCAATTGAATGATTTAGTTGAAATAACCTTTTCATTCAATTGGAATATTGATTTGTCACAACGTCAAAATATTCATTGGTGAGAAGTGAAAGTTTTATTCATCCCAACTAAATTCAATTGATAAACAAAATGCGTCGGTTTGAATGAAAGTCTAGCTGTCTGATAAATGAATAAATTATTTTGCTGCTGTAGCTAGAATTTAGTTACCGCAACTACCCGAGTAGAAATTGATATTGGGTGTTCGATCAGGACCAGATCTGGAAAGCCTCATTTCAAATCGGGTCCTGATATGGAAAGTACTAAGGGATCAGAGGCTGAATGTAACGCACCGTTGCATCAGGGTCCGATGTGGCAAACCATATCTGGCCCATACATGGCTTACCGGATGTGGACCATACATGGCATGCCATAAGAGTGCCAAGTGTTGTAATTTCAAAATGTTGAAAAACAATATTTTTTGGAATTTGAAATTTGGACCTCGTACCGCAATAGATAAAGCACTGAAGAATTATATTTTCATGAAATCAGTTCGGAGTAATCTGAGCGAGAGAATAGTTACTCCACCGGTACACTAGTATCCTTGAAGACTCTAAGGTTTTCCAGATCTAATCTCAATTGAATGCTCAATACAAATATCTGCATAGTCTATGATAATTGTGCGCATAACTATCGACAAAAAGGATCAAAATTCAATTGCAAATTGACCAAAACTCAGCCAACCAACCCACTCTTGACAAATAGCACTACTTGACGAAGAATCAGTCACGTGACTAAACTGTGATCTCCCAGCTCATCGAATAATCGAACACTGCATCAGAGTGATTTTCATCAGGAGCGGATGATAGGGCGTGCTAAATTACAAACCCATCAGGCCCCGATCTGATCAGCCTTATACGACATGGCAGGGCATGCCAAATTACAAACCCATCAGGACCAGATCTGGCCAATTCTATTCAGGCGTGCCAAATGAGGGCCTCACTGAGGTCAGGTCTGGGGTGTCAAAATAAGGTGTGCCCTATTACTACCTGATTGGGCCCATATCGAACATGAGGCCGTCCATACAATTTTTCTGCTCGGGTATGTGATTTTTCTCAGTGTAGCTAACAGACACTGCACGGGTTTTGTCTCAGAAAATTCGGTCGAAAACTGATAAAACTCCTACCTACCTGGTTTCGTCCGAAATCACCGAATTGGGATATTCTGTCATAAATTGACAAATATTTTTTCTGTCAGTTTTTGACAGGATATTTCATGTTTGGTGATTCCGGACGAAAAATGTAGAAATTTTGGCAGTTTTTGACCGGATTCCCTGGAACGAAAATCGTTCAAAGCCTGACGACTATTTTTTCTCCTGATCTGCTCAGCATTCCCAACAGGGTTTCCACAAACTTACAAAATCATATTTTTCTCTGCAATTACGTACACCGTGTAGAGACCGCAGAACTCGGATGTATTCCCGACTTTGGAGAACGTTCTTGTATACAGCCTGCATCAACCCGGATCAAGTTTCATCCCTCAGTATGTTGTCCCGGATGGTGTCCCGATCAACGTGCGTTCGTTTCCGAAACTATACACGTTGTGACCGTTTATGAACCGGATGATTTCGAATTTTACTTCTAGGTTTCAATCTGGATTCCATCCGGTCCTCATACGGTTTCTGTTGAGTTTTTAAGGCAAGGTGGGGATGTCCCTGTTTTTGGCCTTGGCAAGGTAAAACAATAAGAATAAGAATATACCCTAGAGAGATCTATAGTTGAAAATCTTCCGCCAATGGCAGTTTCTTTACAAAAAGCTGCATACAAAGGTTTTCAAGCAGCAGGCGTATGTTCATTCCATCCAAGAGTATTCTTTACAGTCTCTGATTTTGTCTCTAGTCACGTGACGTATCATTCCGAAGGCAAAGAAGATCAAAGGGCTCCAAAAATTGGAAAAGAAAACACGCCTTCCAAACTAGAAAAAGTTTTGTTAGATGCGAGGAATGTGAGCCAACTAGGACAGACAGATTAATCAACGATACCTAATCATTCTCCGTCATCTACATTTAGAACAGTACTTTTCCCCCAGCCACCAACTTCCAAGAAGAAGGATGTTTTGTCAAAAAATGTCAGAAAAAGTCCCTAAAGCAGGTCCTCATGGAACTCATTTGACAGATATACCGAGAAAGGATGCTCTGGCTTGAGAATGAAATAAATGTGAAGCAGCAAAGGAAAACGACAATCATGCGGAGAATTCAATCTTTCTTCGAATAAGCGATTGTCCTCGCATCTTGATGATCTGAATCGTGCTCGTTGCGTTTGCATCTGCGTTTGGAGATAAATCTGTGGACCATTGATGACTGAAATAAAAATCAATTCTGTTTCGCAACATACAATGTACTAGTACATTGACAAAAGAGTAGATCAAGCTTGGGGTAAGACTAACTCTTGCAATCAAAATTGAGTTGAGAGATTGTTAATGCGTGATGTAACATTAATTTAGTTTATCAAATCTCAACTGGGCCAAAGAACGATGGTAGCTCACTCTAGAATTGGATGATTGTTGAGCTAATCGTAGATCGACCAAATCAATTCATTAATTATCGATATTGGTACCGCATTTTGTCAGTCTTGGCAATTAACTTTGTACTTGTAACTATATTCTATTTTTGGCGGTAAGTAAGGGATTTATGAATATATTTATTCATTTTTATATGGGCAAAAATTTCACTGTACCACTGTAAAAAAAAAAGTTTCTGAACCAATCCACATGACAATCTATAATATAGTCTTGAAAATATCTTGAGACAAGTTCAAGATGTCTTGTGGAACACCAAAAAATATCTTTTCGATATTTAAAACGATTCTTACTTCTAAAAGATATCTGAAGATCTAAAACATCCCGTACAGCACAACCACCAATCCCTGGACATTTCTCCGTCGCGCTCTACGTCGCTTCTCCGTTCATCCACCTTGTATCCACGTCTTCTTTTCATCCAAGTCGCTTCTACGGAGACGCGATGTGGACATCGGGGGGTGTGCTGTTAGGGATATCTTCCCGGAAGACAAGTTTTACATCTTCTAAAAGATAACTTTCAGATATCTTATAGAAGTAAGAACAATTTAAGCCATCTAGTAGACATCTTTTGGTGTTGTATAAGACATTTGAAACTTGTCTTGAGATATCTCTAAGATATGAATTATTATGTGGGGAGCCTCATTTTTAACGCAAGTCTCTTTTCAGTATTTTGTCTTATAATTTTTCATGAATTTTCATCACTTTTCCTGCATAAATATGTCGATTAATGATACATGATATTTGAGTTTACAATTAATCGTAAATTTTTGAAAGGGAACTTCAGGAAAAAACTTGCACACGCATTGGGACAAAATGAAATAAAACTTCATTCAAAGATAAATAAATAAGAAGAATAAGAGTAAGCGAATTTCAAAGTATTTGTAAAAATCTAAAAGGAGGAAAAAAGTGAAAACAAATGACTGTACTTCTCCGCTTACAAGACTCCTTCGTGCTGTACTCCCTCCGTACTTTACGGTGAGAAGTGACAAGAAGATGCATGTCTATACTGGAAACGGCTAGCGGACGTATCGTGGGATCAAAGAAAAGAAGGGAAGAAGACTTTTATTTTGATATATATATATATGTACGTGTATATATGAATTTATTCGGAGCATCAAGTTGGCAATATTTAAAACTTAACAAAATTCCAACTGACTGTATTTTTCAGTAGAGAGTTCTTTTCTTAAATTCACATTTTTCTTCCATTCACTGTTCTTAAATTTTAATCCATCAACTCTACGTAATATTATGAAAATGTATAGATTTCAAGAACATCCCCAACAGGAGAATGCTTTTCTTTCCAACAGCGGTGCACTTTTACACCCTGTAGAATGGTATCGCAAAATGAGTTGATCGGATAATCAATGACCATAATAAAATGTTGAGAAAACAGATATCTCCTTTCCTTCTTCCAAGGAAAAACATGTTCATAAAGAATTCATTTTAAAAGTGATGATGTGTTTATAATCTAAATTGAACTTTCTTTTGTTGTGGATCAAGAGAAGTTGTATATTATGCAATCATTATCCATTCCGGGTATATACCTTGAATATGTAAATCGCGAAATGAGATTCCGCGTTAATACTTAAAATGTTCGAAAGCAACTAAGAAGAAAAGGAAGAAGGCGTGAAACTGTGCAGCTTCCAAAGAAGGAGAAAAAGAACACGGGTAAGGGAAGTTTCAAACGATGAATTATTTTTTCATCGACGAGCATTACTCTGCTCTCATGTTCTCCTTGCTTTGCAAATGAAATTTTCAGAAGCAGCGTATTTTAAATTCTTTGCGAATAATTCGTGTACCTATTTTTCAATTGTTTCGTCACAATGATTTCCTCCCTAACAATCTAAATTCCTCTGTCATATCTCAAGCGTTGCAGCAATTCCTCTCAGTCGTTTTTCACTTTTATTTTACCTCTTATTATCACTCGTCACATTCCTCCGCGTTGCAACGAGGTATGTTCTATCAACCCATCAACTATATTCTCACATAGTCAGGTGTTTTCATTCACTTCTTTTAGTTCTCCTCGTCAATTTCCCTATTTATACATCGTACTTTGAAACATAGATCCTCGACACCGTCACATCTCCAGTCACTTGAGTTCGAGAGAGTATGGGATACTTGTACTCGAGACAACTATTGATACCGAACAACGGTATTCCTTACAGTCCTGATAAAATCAAATTCAAGTGGAGTGAGTTCATGGCTCGTGTAACATGCTGCTTTTGTAACACGTGAGTATCTCAAAGAAATTTCCAATATATCGAAAAGTTAACATAATATTAAATTCTTGTACGTAAATTCGTTGAGTAAGTGAATGGTTATCGAATATCTCTTAGCTTAAAAGATGAATATTATTTGAGAAGGAGGATATAGGAGGTTTAGACGAGAATGTTCACATATGAAACTTATACTCCGAAGAATTGAAACGTTCCCTCATGGGAAAGGTAACAGTAAATAAACAAGGGACCCTAATTATACATCAGTCCATCCAAAACCTATATTCTTTTAGTCTTGAAGGGAAATGAATGTTTGGTACATTGTGTATAGATAGTTAGCCATAAGTCCTCAGGCGCCGAGCGGTGGAATTACCCTTTACCTCACACAACTGTAATTAAGTCGCCTACTGTATACGATTCATGATAAATAGGTTCATACAAACCAAATTCATGATCGTCATTAGATCGCGATAGCTCTGACATTAGTCATGCTAACTCTAAGCACGAGAACGCAACATTGCCAACATTGATGCTCAAATACTATTTTTTATTCTTCATACCCTGTTGAGGTATCGTTTATAACAGAAATAAACAAACAGTTCATGTTGTAGAGTTTAATTACCGTACAGTACCCACTCTAAAGGTAACGCATGAGGATATGATATTTTTCTTATATATAGTAGAATAACTGTAATTTTATAACGTGATACTTTCATCTTATTCATCTTCTTTGTTGCAGAAATTCTAGGATTCGATATTACAAATTTTGTACAGTTTATAGTGAACTTTGATGGAAGATTTGCCATTATATTTCACAGGATCGTGTACCTAGGGCGCAGACTACTTTTCAAAAGAGGAACAAGTGTTTTTCTATAAATTTTATAACGTACCACATTCAACTTGTCGATATTCCATCTCTGCTGGATGGCGAATGAGATATTTTGCTATAGCTTATGCTCGCAATAAATTCTAGTTCGAAGTTTGATCACACTATAACAATATTACTGAATTTATGACAAGATATTGTAATCACTTTCCGAGGATATCGTAGCTGAGAGAATTAATAATATGTGGATAAATTATTCCGATTAAAGATTGTACGACATCGTAAAATGATCCTCTCAAAGATTTGACTTAACTTGAAATGAATTTCGCCTGGTGGAAGGTTAATCCGAATAATAGGCAACTTCAGATGGCAGAGGATTCCAATACTACACTTACATGGTAAAAAAGGTGGAAAAATTTACAGCACCTTGGTACTAAAAAATTTCAGTGAATTGATTTTCCAGCACATTTATCGAAATTTTACGTAATTTTGTACTGTGAATTCCAATTCTAGCAGTGAAATTCTAGTGAATGAGTTGAGATATTCCAGCGGATGTACTGGAATTTCCAGTCCGATGTACTGACCAAGCAGTAACCAATAACCAGTAACCTATCACAGTAATAGTATGCAGATTGAGAATATATTGATCTTTAAGGGGGGAAACCACATTAGAAGGCTCATTTTTACTGATTTTGAATGATTTTTTTTTGGGTGGGCAGGATTAATTGGAATTCAATCAAATTTGGATATCATTTGATTCATGTTTTGAACAAGGTTAGTGAATTTTTTCAAATGATTTGGAATGATTTGCCCTGTTGTCCGGCAAATATGGTAAAGGATTTTCTCCGACTGCGGGACCTGTAGTGGTTCTAATTTTCATCTGAAATCAAGAGGGTTTTCATTTTACTTTAATAACATATTTCCCAAGAATATGAACCTCAATTCAGGTGAAAATAATGGAAATTAAAAATTTGGCAGGTGTTGGAAAAATTTTTTTCGATTTTCATCACTTTTTTTCACTAATTATGCAACAAAAAACACCCTCGAAATTATGATATCATCCCAAAAGTTGGTTCATATTCTTCGCAATTTCATCAAGAATGAAGCTACCAAATTTCATAATGATCGGTTCATTAGTTTTTCAGTGAGAACTCCCGCAGATGTGGAAAAAGTCATTTTGAGAAAAACGCGTTTGAAAAAAAAATTCCGGGAAACTAGAAATTTAAGGAAGTTAACAATAATATGAAGTGCTCACCGATTGATCAGCTATTTCAGCATCATACATCAACCCTTCTTCTTCTTAGTAAGCTTCATTTTGCGCTTGCAGTAGTGCCGAAAGCTCGCGAGGGATTAGTTACTATTTTTCTCTGTGTACCGGAATCAAAGTGCGCTCGGTTATATGCTCATAACACCTAAACGAGTAAGAATTTCGTTTTGAGATTTTGACAGCACATTCTTGGATAGTTGAGCGAACGATCTATGCAAACAATCGATTTTTTGAACCTCCTAATGTGTTTTCCCCCTTAATGGAAAGTCGGAGAATATTTCTTGAATCTGTGATAAAGATAAAACGGTTCACATTTCTGTTGAATTTTACTTCAAAAGGAATGGACACTCGAAATGAAGTTTTTCAAAATTTCTAAATTTTATTATTCACTTTATAAAATTGCATGCGCGACTTTTGACAAGTTGATATTTTTTTCTATTGTTAGTCCAGTATTGATAATTTCCCATTCTTCTTCAAGACCAATTCAACAGAAATGTGAACCGTTCTATCTTTTTTACAAATTTGAGAGAGATTCTAAAATTTTAAGAAATATTCTCAGATTTTAAGTAATATTCTGCAATTTTCTATTGAAGATTACTATATTCTCGATTCGCGATTTGTCTCCGTGTAGAACGTGGAACTAAACTGCATTCAAACGTATGGAAACATATGGAGACAGGTTCAATTTCAATAAGTTTCCATCCGGACATTCCAACATGGGACAAAAACCGCATTTAAACGTATAGAAACGTGTCAGAATCGAATGCGTTTCTAATTGACAGTTCAGGCAGGGATAGTAACCTATTTCATTAGTGTTAATAACTTCCAGTCAAATACTGGGAGTTTCCGGGAGACAGTTTTCACAGTGTTGTATCGGTGAAAATCTTACACGGAGAAAAAAGAAACTCGCCGTGATAGCGAAATCCAATTTTGCTGGGTCCCTTTTGTTGGAGCAGCAAACTTTTCGCTGTCACAACAATGTTCTTAGCTACGACAGCGATTCTTCAGCAGTGGCAGCAAGAAATGTTTGTTCCAGGGCCGTCTTTCATTGCTTCAAGGCTCTGGGCCGACTTAGAGTGGAGGCCCATGTAAGGAGACGTAGAATCTTGAAATTTTTCAAAAACCACTCTAACGTTAATCATTATGATTTTTCTTTAAAATAAGTATTGACTGAATTTCCACTTCTTCGTATATCTAGAATTAGTTTTATTTTGAAAATAACTTGATTTCATTTTGTTCGAGTAACCTTTTTAAGAAAATATGTAAAAATCTTATCGATTCTCTACAAAGAGGCCCCCCCTTTTGCAGGAGGCCCTGGGCTCGGGCCCGGTGTGTCCTGCCTTAAAGACGGCCCTGGTTTGTTCCTACAGCAAATTTCCGTTGTATATATAGAATAGCAAACAATTTTTGCAGGAGAAGTCAATACTTTTCGTTGCTACAGATACAGAGTCGATGTCATAGCTAACAAGATCGTTGTGATAGCAAATAGCGTGAAAAGCATGAAGCATCTAAGTGAACGTGAAATATTTTGGAAAAAGTGTTGGATATTTTCACGGAGAAAAAGGAATTCCTGAGTTCCTGCTGAGTTCCTTTTGCCAGAGCAGCAAATTTTTTGCTGTGGCAGCAAAAAATCTTTGCTATCCCAGCAAAATTTGTTTGCTATTCTGTATATAATACTGAAAATTTGCTGGCGGAGCAAACATTTTTTGCTGCCACAGCTAAAAAATCGCTGTCATAGCTAACAAGATTGCTGTTATAGCAAATTTTTAGCTAGGTCAGCAAAAAATTTTGCTATTCTATGTATAATACCTCGATTTGCTGCGTCAGCAAATTTTTTCCCTCCGTGTTATTGAAGTCCCCAAAAACCAATTTTATTGCAGCTACTTGTATTGCGATAGAAGTCACCAGATAATGCTCAACAAACTCGAAATATTGAGGCAAAGTGCGAAAATTTGATCAAAGACAAATTATCAAATTGACAAAACAAATTCATTGCATCAACTCTTGACGAAAGCGCCGCTGGGAACAAGCCAATTTGCAACCTCGTTGCGAAATAGGTGCTTCTACATAAACAAACTTTAGATGTAATATATTCACTTGTAAGTCACTTGTTCTGGAAACAAATTGCAAATTCAATACGCCAGTTTGAAATGAATAATAATTTGCAACTATTAGCACCTGAGTTTTTTCTATTGTAGAATACCAAAGTCTGCTAATGTCTGTTTTGAAATGATTCTACTTCGATATGGACATTTTTCCAAGATTGAATTTTGATTTCAGGTGAAAGTTCTCTGGAACGTTTGGAGAATGTTCTTTCAGAGCTAAGCGGAGAAAAAAGAAATTCCTTGTGACAGGAAAATGTAATTTTTCTGAGTCCCTTTGGCTGGAGCAGCAAATTCTATGTTGTGACAACAAACTATTTGCTATTACAATAATCTTGTCAGCTACACCAGCGTTTTTTTAACTGTAGCCGCTAAAAATGTTTGCTCCGTACGCAAATTTCCGTAGCATGTATAGAATAGGAAGAAAATTGTGCTGGAGGAATCAACATATTTTGCTATCACAGCTAAAAGGTCGTTGTCATAGCTCAAAAGAGTGCTGCTCCAGCAAAAGGTACCCAGCGGAATCAGATTTCGCTGTCACCGCGAATTTTATTTTCTCGGTGTGTGAGGTTAGTTAATCAGATTGCTGTCTTCCAACGATTTCTTAGCTAGGTAAGCGAAAAGATTTGTTATTCTGTATATGATACGTCGGCTTGCTGCGTCGATCAATTTTTTTTCTCCGTGTTTCACTGTATCCCAAATTTGTATCGATCACGGAATTTATGAGAAGAGTTGGTGTAAAAGGTTTACACCCTTCTATGTAATGCTTGAGTATTCTTGAGCGATAGTTTGATGTAACTCGTGCATTATAGTGATCTATGAATTTTACAACAAAATTTCTATGGTAATCAATATTCATGTGTAGATATTATGTATATCAATACTAATTTCTATGTTAACCCGCATCCGTCCCTCGTATCAATTCGATACAAAATGCAATTTTGCTCATATCTATACCAACGATTCTGTTCATCCAATCATGATACTATCCGAGTATAATACAAAAAACAGTTCATAGATTAATCTTTCACAATGTCCAGAGGTTGGCGACCTATGCATCAATTCATACATAAAAAATAAATTTAGTTGAAAAAATGAGGGACGGATGCGGGTTAAGTAGTATTTATTCTTTATGTATTCACGAGTCCTGGATCCGAATTTCATTGAGATTTTTGGTAAAATAATTCTCCCTGGATTCCTCTAAAAGTTTCGGACTGCAGAGAAATTCAGAGATTGCGAGGAAGAATTGTAGAGATTCAGGCAGTATAAAAATTTAGGAAAATTCAGGAGAATTCAAAGAGGATCTTTTCAGATGATGTTTAGATTTAACGATTTTCGTGACAGCCAGGCGAATTTTAAGAGAGTGAAAAGATCGCTCGCTATTGGCTGCATTTATGGTTCGAACGGGGGTTGCTATGCTCACATCTCTTATAATTCACACAACGATTGCTTCGTTCACATTCCACTCAATAATACCAATCATACTCGATATAAATTGATATAATCTGCATGCAGAATTATCCGTCAACTTATATTGAACATTAATAATCAACATACACAATACTGATTCATCAGAGAAGATCGAAAAATCTCTTCAAGAAATAAATTCAGTAGAACAACAACGAATCGATGAAATTTAGAAGAATTCAAAGAAAAACAACAGAAGAAATTGGGGAAATTTGAAAAATTTCAGAAAGATGCGGAGGAATTTAATTCAATTTTGAGGCGTTTAGAACCCATTATATACAGCCGCTGAATTTCGAAGTGTTTTTAGAGGATTTTGGTAGAGTCTGGAGAAAGCCAATGTACAAATTTCAACGGTCCGACAATTTCGACGATAAACTTTAAGGGGGAAGGCCCTCCAGACAACAGGTTTTTCAATGATGTTTGACAAAAAACTGAGAGTATTTATTGCAATCAAAGAAATGACATACTGATGTTCATGTTCAAATGTATACACATATATGTTTTTAATAAAAAAAAAAAAAACCAAATGGCGGCGCTACAGCTAGTCGTTCCAACTTGACTCCTCCAATTGATGAAGGGGAATATAACTTAAAAAGTAATCAAGATATCAACTTGAAATTTTGCACAGATATTGTTCAACGTATTGGCCTTTACATATACCTGAAAGTTTGTATTGAATATAACTATAAATATTTTTACTGTTTTTAACAATTTGTTTATGAAAAGAAGTGTAATTTTTCTCTTTTTGTGTTTAAATGAAAATTTTTCTTGTTCAAAATAAGTATTCACAAAGCGATGAAACTTATTTCAATGGACAAATTTTGATTGATTGATTTCGGTTGACTGCAAGAGGCTGGGCATTCCCCCGCGTGAATCGAAGGAGCCAAGTTTGAGCAGCTGTAGCGCCGTCATTTTGTTTTTTTTTTTATAAAAAAATTCATATGTATATATTTGAACATCAATGATAATACATGATTCCTCCGATTGCAATAGATACTCTCAGTTTTTGTGAAACATTATTGAAAAACTTGTTGTCTGGTGGGCTTTCCTCCCTAACCTCGGGCGAAGCTTGGAAGCTACCCATGTCAAAATTGACGAAGTCGGCAAATGACCTAGTACTGGCAAGGTTATATTTGCCGAACTTTGGCGGGAACAATTGTTTCTATCCAGGGTCATTATTATTTTTCAATCGACACGACCTATTCGACGAATTTCAAACGGTATTGATTTGAGTGGACAGATAGTCTTGGGCCAGTATTAAATCGGTTCTGTTTGGACAAGGTTGGAATGCCAGAATTCCACCATAGTCGGTGCATCCCTGTAAAAATAAAGTGTCATCGATATCACGAAGTGTCATCAAAATTGAATCCAAATGCACACCAAGAGGAGATTCGCGTATTCCGGAATGTAAAATGACACTCCCTTCCGCGAACGTACATTATATTTTTACCAAGGATACGAACGAACAGTACTGACACGGTTGTGAATGCTATATAGACCCTTATGTAAAATGATGCTATCATGCGGACTCCTTGCCAGTTTTGATAGCTTTGGATTTACCAGTACTGGCAACTCTGACTACACCCGAGTCGAAATTTTGCCCCTACTTTGCTGCTAATAATGCTGTTTTCAGTAGGGGGATCAGATAGTAAAGTAGGAGCAGTTTCAATGAGATATTTTCTCCTACTTTGCCCCTACTGGTGGTAGATATGTCCTATTTCACCACTTGTAGGAGCAAAGTAGGCACAAGATTTATCCTCTACTTTGACCCTACCACTCCTACACGGAGAATACTGCCGCCCGAAAAGATTACTTTTTTTTATTTTTTCAGTGAACCAGTAACAGCAAGATTTATAAAATGCATTTTTTCCATGAGAATACAAAAGATCACGGGTGCTGTAGAAAACATAATGGTAAGGATTCAGATTTTAAACCCGTAATTTTTCTACAGTATTCGTAAGCTTCCGTATTTTCATATAAAAATCCATTTTACAAACCTCTGTTTCTGGTTTACTAAAAAAATTTTCAAAAAGTCATATTTTCCAGCGGCATTGTTTCCTTGTATTCGGTCGATTGCAATCTCTGAAGAAACGATTAGTTCATAGTGGAAATAGATATTTTTGTATATGAGAGAAGGCTTATTCAAATTAATTCAACGATAATATATTGATAATCATTTTCTCCGTCATATTCAAATATGTACATCTACACCATGAATTTATTTCATATTAAATATAAAAAAGTTTTCTCACCACTTGTATTTATATGCATTTTGATAATCAAGCTTACGTGACAGTGCCAGTCAATAAAAAAGAACTCGGGTAATTTGATAAGTTTGTTTTTAATTTCCTCTTATAATTCAAGTCGGGTATTCTATTCTTTATACACCTACATAAAACATTCAGTTGAAAACAAATCTGATGGATATTCATTTGGGTAAAGACAAATTTGATTTGATTCTAAAAAACATAATTTTTTTTGATTCTATAAAATAAATATTTATTTCAATGAAACACGGAGAAAAAGGAATTCGCTGTGGCAGCGAAATCTACTTTTGCTGGGTTCCTTTGGCCACAGCAGCAAATTTTTTGCTGTGATAGCAAACTATTTGCTGGCCCAGCAATCTTGTTAGCTGCGACAGCGAATTTTTAGCTGTGGCAGCAAAAAATGTTTGCTATCCCAGCAAAATTTGTTTGCTATTCCGTATATAATACTGAAAATTTGCTGGCGGAGCAAACATTTTTTGCTGCCACAGCTAAAAAATTGCTGCCGTAGTTGACATGATTGCTGTTATAGCAAATTTTTAGCTAGGTCAGCAAAAAATTTTGCCATTCTATATATAATACCTCGATTTGCTGCATCAGCAAATTTGTTCTCTCCGTGAATGAATGTTTAATTTGAATCAAGTAATAATTATTAGATTCGTATGTGAATAAGAATCTATTTGTTCGATGGATATAATTTTGATTTCATTGAGAAAATGCGCTTTATGTGATATTATTATTATTCGAAAAATCCAACATGTAGGAGCATTAGGTTCTATGTAGGAGCAGTAGATTGTGGAGTAGAAAAATAGAATAAAAAAATATTCGAAGCGGAGAAGTAGGACCAAGTAGTTTCTATAGCGTGAAAATAGGGGCAATTTTACTGATTGGATCGACAAAGCAGGGGCAAAATTTCGACTCGGGCAGTACTGAGCCAGTATCGACCCGTGTTTCCCTTTCCCACGGGCCTGAAGCTAATACTGGTTGATAATCGAGAACAAATTGACATATCATTGGGGATTTGGTGAAAGACTGTTATGAACCATCATAATTCAGAAGTCCCGCCACATGTGGGCCATTCTTGTTCCTAGGCCACATTAAGTTCAAATAATTTTTAATTTGAATTTGCCCTCATCCTGAGCTCATTTCGAATGAAACTTGTACCAAGCGAGGGTCCTCTTACGTCACATTTATTCCATGTTTAATTGAACCTTGGCACAAGATTGATCAAAGCATTGTACATTATTATCGGCCTATCATTGGCCCGACAAAAAAAAAGCTACCTCCATCAAAGAATTCTGTGGTGAAGATGAAACGTGCAACTGAGAGTACACAGTAAAACATTTTTCGTCATTGTTTAAAGTGTTAAACTTTGTGTGTAGAATATTCAACAGTCTAGAGTGTCGATTCAACACAATCGTTGTTAACGCAAACAAACAAAACACGATCGGGTTGAATCAACACTCTAGAATGTTAAATATTCTACACACAAAGTTTAACACTTTACACAACGACGAAAAATTTTTTACTGTGTACGAAGAAAGCAATAAGAAGAATATAAAAAGTTTTCAAAGCGTAATTTGGCGCTTTGAAGCGTCCACAGGGGGCATAAACTTATTTCAGCGCCGCCGTACGGAAGAGCACTGGAAATAATTTTCGTAAATGCACTAATACTACTTCAAAAACTATTGTGATTGCTTTATGAATTGTGTTAGTGTATCCATGTGAAATTATTTCTAGTGCTCTTCCGTACGGCGGTGCTAAAAAAACAGTTTGAAAATTTTCTATTTGAGTTGATGATCCCTGAGCGTACATCAAGGGCGAGCGGATCTGTGACGCGCAAAAAGCGCGCTCAACACGTTTTCACAACAACGTAATTTCAATTGAGTCTCTGGAATTGAAGTGTGTCCGGACTTTTCATGAACTCTTATCGCATCTTATGTCGAGAAGAGTCAATCGCTGCGAATGACACTGGAAAGTATAATCGGAATTTTCCTATACGCGGCAACCGGAAAATTTCGATCATGGGATAGGAAATCAGTTCCCGGTGCACGTGTATATATTCCAAACCTTATGGGATTTTTACTGTCATTTTCCAGTAAATTTCCAGTAAAATAACGAAAATTCTTAACGCATGTATGTGTTATTTACTTTCGATCATTTATGTGAAGTTTCCCATAGACAGTGATGGTATGTTACTCATTATATTTAATATATATATATAATGAATATATCATTTGTGTACCCAATATATATTCTTTATACAGGGTGGGGCATTTAAAGTGTCGCGGGCGTTTTTTCCAAAAATAAAATGAGATGAGAGAAAATTTTTCGGACAAAAATTGTAGGGTATCGAGGGGAACATCCGATGGTGGCCTTGGCTTTGACCTCAAATCTCATCTTCAAGGGCATTCTGAGATCAACTCTTGTTTTTTAAATAGCATCTCATATTTTTTACTGCAGATTTGGATTCTAGGTCAAAAACCAAGAAACTTTTGTCTGAACCATTTTCCTGAAATCCGCAAAGATGGCGCTCTAATCGATATTGTTCCATACTGAATCTGACATTAGAATAACTCGAAAACGAAGGGTCTTGGAGGAGAATGTTTCGGACAAAAGTTGTCTGATTCCAAGGGGGACCCCTTGAACTGAAACGGAGGTGATGGGGTATAACAGACAAAACACAACACATTTCAATCGTCTACATCACTTGGATAATTTTAATGCAGTAGATGCTCAAAATGATGGCCTTCGACTTCAATACACATTTCAAAACGTTTTACAAAAGATTGCTGAACTCGTGCTAAAATATCTTCATTGATGCTCGCGCATGCATTGATGATTCGTTGACGCATATTCTCAGGTGTAGTCGGTGCTTGTTGATAAACTGTATCTTTTATGTATCCCCATAAAAAAATCTGGAGAAGTAAGATCCGGAGAACGGGCAGGCCAATGAACTGGTCCACGACGTCCTATCCATCGTCCAGGATAATCTCTGTCCAATATTTCTCGAGCTGTGACTGCATAATGGGATGGACAACCATCGTGTTGATACCACATATTCAATCGTTCCTGAATAGGTATGTCTTCGAGTAATGTTGGAAGTACTTGATCTAAGAAATGTCTGTACTTCTCTCCATTTAGCGTATCTGCAATGAAGTACGGTCCAATTACTCGAGATCGAAAAATACCACACCAAACATTCACAGCCCATTGTCTTTGATGCTCTACTTGACGTAACCATCTTGGATTTTCTGTCGCCCAGTAATGCATATTATGTCGATTTACTTGACCATGATTGGTGAACGTCGACTCATCAGAAAATAATATGTTGATGAAGTTGTTATTGTGCATTTGCGCTAGACCCCATCGACAAAACTGTACACGATTTTCGAAATCATCACCGTGAAGGTCTTGATGCAAACAAATGTGATACGGATGGAATTTGTGACGTTTCAGTATTCGAAGAACACTTCTTCGAGAAATTCCCGAATGGAGTTCAATTTCACGAGAGCTCACGTGTGGATTATTGGCTACTGCAGCTAGTACATTAACTTCCGCATTTTCTCCGCTAACAGTTCTCATTCGATGTCGTTTTTCCCTTGTAACACTTCCCGTTTCTGAGAATAATTTTGTAATGCGTTGAAAATACCTAATGGATGGCGTTGTTCTTTCAGGAAATCGTTCTGCATACAAGTCATATGCTTATCTGGGGTTCTTATGCACTTCACCGTAAATGTAGATCATATCGATCTTTTCAGAAACCGTGTATCGGATATCCATGATTTTCAATTTGTCATAAACCAAGTAATAATCAAATGTAACTGACCAACTGACTTTCAAAATCGTGAATTTTCACTGAACCCCGTCGTTTGTTTACATCGCGTGAGCTCTGAATGATGGTAATGTAGACGATTGAAATGTGTTGTGTATTGACAACTTTTGTACGAAACATTCTTTTGCAAGACCCTTCGTTTTCGAGTTATTCGAATGTCAGATTCAAAATGGAACAATATCGATTAGAGCGCCATTTTTGCGGATTTCAGGAAAATGGTTCAGACAAAAGTTTCTTGGTTTTTGACCTAGAATCCAAATCTGCAGTAAAAAATATGAGATGCTATTTAAAAAACAAGAGTTGATCTCAGAATGCCCTTGAAGATGAGATTTGAGGTCAAAGCCAAGGCCACCATCGGATGTCCCCCTCGGTACTCTACAACTTTTGTCCGAAAAATTTTCTCGTATCTCACTTTATTTTTGGAAAAAACGCCCGCGACACTTTAAATGCCCCACCCTGTATATAATGGGTAACGAGTAACGTATCCATCACTATTCATAGAAATTTTTTATAGTGCATGCTTTCTGGGCGTTTTCCTTACTCCGATTTTTCTCGCGTTAGGTGAACCTTGTTTTTTCACTAAGATCATTTACGATATTGACTCATCAATGATGATGATTTCTCAATGTTGCAATTTTGAAAATGAAATGTGATGGATTCGGATAATTCGGAAAAATACAAACAAGATCACCGCGATTCAGAGGAAATCGGCTCCACTTTCAACGAACTATGCGCCACCTTGATATCCACGATCAATTTTCATCTGGGTAAATTTTGAATTGATTCAAAAATTCTTTCATCTACAGTTTGTATACCTTTGAATCTCAGAGAGATGCAATTGAAGCGAATGCCATTATTGAATTAACTGAATATATACGAATCGGAATAATTGATTTCATATGAATGAAGCGTAAAATTGAACTCAAAAGAATCTATACTCTTCCGAAGTTATATTTCTTGCATTCGAGTTGATCATTGCGATGAATCATTTTCACGTTTGTTTGTACGATCGTGAAATCGTTGAACTTTTGTTCTGCTTTTCCATTCCTGAAACACATCGAATTTGTTCTTTGAATTTTATAGGAATTGCATGAATTGATCTTTCACGTCAACTCAAAATGTTTGATCATTCAACAAACTTTTCGAAGTTTTGTGTATCAATTTAACGATAATAAATAATTAAGGTTGCAAATTGATTTTCGGTGGTTTAGGGTACTAATTATTTGGTCTGATTAATTGTGTTCCGATAATAAGCTAGATACACCCGCAACTTGATATTTTATTTGTTTTTTTTAACCCTTCTGAGAATTTATGAACTACTGTGATCATTATTCGAGAAATTCCTAAATTTAATATGAATGATGAAAATTCAAGTTTTCTTTTCGAAATTTAACAGATATATTGTTAAAATTCAGAAAAAAAATGCTCGAGGTGAATCGGATCACTTTTTTTTCAATGTATAAAAATGATCAGAAGGAGAGTTTTTCCAGTGGTTCTGTGGTTGAATTCTGATTGTATACATCTTTGACTTGGGATCTATGGGAAAACAGAATATTCAAATACACAGTGCTTTGTTTCACAATGGAATAAACATGAAATGGCAAGTATCCGATTTGCCCCTAAATCGGGAGCGAAGAGGATCATTAATCAAAATGAAACGTGTATTGATAAAAAACGAATCTACACTTTGAAACTTATTTTTGAACCCTAAATACCTTTGTCAAATGAAAGAATTCTATCCCGCGCACTTGCAGCAAATCAACGGTTCTGTGTGACTTTTCTTGTCGGCACATTTTTCACAAGATCATTCTGTACATCCACTGCCGTGAATTCAGTCTGTGTTGGGTGGATGTACGAATTTTTCAGAGCAAAAGATACCAGTACCAATCTGTTGATGCACAATTGTTGCCTCTGAGTCTCATATGACTAGAAAAAAACGTGATCCGAATTACCCCATACACTATTTGGGAGAAAACATTCATCTGCTCATGAAGGACGTGATAATATTGTATGAATAATTTACTCGTCTAATTTAGTACATCACGAACTATACGTATGAATCGGATTGGCATGAATTTCAATGTATCTTGTCAATGAAAATTTGGAGAATCGCGATAGCATTTTTACATCGGCGATAGAATTCTCCTCTATGCGCACGATGCTACAGCTTATATCATTGTCCAGAACTAAGCGATGTGCGTTATGGTCATGTTATTCTGTTTTTCCAGTAGTTGTTGAGATTATGTAAGCACTTACACGTTACAAGAGTGTAATTGACAATAAAACAGCGAATATGCTTATTTTAATCCGATGCGCCTCGGTTTACCCTATGAGGGAATTTAATAAACTGTTTATGTAAAAAAACTTCATGATATTATTATGAAGTTTCAGGCAGATTTTTCCAACAATGATTGAGGCTTTGATTCGGAGAACGAGATTATACCTTCAATCTCTAATCGTTGTGTTTACGTTGGATTCAATTTCAAATTTCATTTCGATATTCGGTATCAAAATCCTATAAACAATGTTTTAATATAACGCATGGTTTATCTCAGTGAATCAGTATCAGGTTGACGCTTAGTGAAACGTAAGGGTGACCGTAGTAAGACGCGACACCTTATCCAACATCTCAGATACTCGTTGACTGTATACAGGGTGATTCAAAATTTGCGGACTATACTTCGCAGGAGTGTTCTACACTTGAAAATGAATAACTTTTTCCTTCATTACTTTGTAATCTGGAGCTTCGTTTCAGAGCTGACTTTTCAATGAGGATGTACTTGCCACACGAATGGTCAATTTATCTTGTTCATAACTCGAAACTTGAGCTTTAAATTGCAAAATGATGAAGAAAAGAGTTGATTCTTTTTACGTTCAAAGTAGGTCCATGAAATACAGTCCGCGAGTCATGAGTCATCCTGTAGAAGGCTGGAGCTTGATTTGTCAATTTCCTTTTTCAATAACCAAAGGGTCCGGAAAGAAGGATCGCGCAAACTTGAAGCGATTCCGGGGATAAAATGATGAAGAGAAGTTGGAGGATTTGGTCGCATGAGAATATTAAATTCATCCTCGAAGAATTTTCCACATTAGAATGGTATAAACCTGTTTTTTTCTTCCATTTAAATAATATCGTTCTAAACTCTACGCATACCGTAAGATATTCAATCTCGAAGCACGCTATTTATTCAACACTTCATCACATTATACTTATCAATAGCTGAATCGCATGATAAAAGACCAGAGACCTTTTTTTCCTCTCATCAAAACCCCACTTGTTATTCACAAAGCATAATAAAAGTGAAAAATGTAAGGAACTATTGATTACTTCGGCCCACGACGGTTAGATAATTCTCATTATTATTCTTGTCGGATGCAATCGACTTACAACAATCCTTTGATAGGAAACTATATCGGAAGGAAAAGAAAAATTTCTTTCATCCTCCAGTGCACGTATGATTATCTCTGACATGTTTTCTTTTTCATTGACTTCTTTCGTAATGGAAAGAAGAGAAGAAAAAAGTGACTACAAAGAGCCTGTACAAAGATGAATCTCGGAACCCTAACAAACAAGCGCGCGCGCACGCAGCCACTTGATCCTCCTTTGCATTAACTTGAATGAACAACTGTGTATGAATAATTGGATAATGATTTACCGATAATATTCTTCGGTTCCCCGATTGGTGATTCAAACAACCGACGGTAACATGCTAATCATTTTGATAAGTCATGCGAGCCCAAAAGTGTCAAGTCATGAACACAACAAAAGTGACTTTCAGATTTATTTGAAAAATGTAATATAAAGAAGATAATCTGTGTGCTGCGAGATTCAATGCGGGTAATAAAATTGATAATTATCGATGAAGATTGAAAGTATATTAATCGAATAAGTGTCGGTAACGGAATAATTGTATCTTTCCAAAGTCCATGCGTTGATATCCATTTGGGAAGAGTGGAAACACATGTGGAAATTGCCGGAGTTGACAAATGGCTGGCCTAGTATTGGCAAGATTTCACGTGTCAGACTTTGACCGAAACAAGTGTTTCTGTTCAAAGATAGAAATCGATGGATTTTAAATAGTATTGGTTCGCGTGGATTGTCCAGGTCTTGGGCCAGTATTAGATCGAGAAGGTTGGAATGCCAGAGTTTCACCATAATTTATGGATTTTTGGCATTGCTTTAACCCGAGTCAAAATATTTACGTGAACGAACCTCTAAAAGTTCCATAATTTCTTGGACTTTGATAAAGAAGTATGGTACCTTCCTCATAAAAGTCCCAGCCATTACGGTACTTTTAGAGGTATCTTCACGTAAATATTTTGACTCGGGTTAAAGCAATGCCAAAAATCCATGATTTATGATATTTCTCAATATACCTTTTTCTCCGTGTATGAATGTTAAACTGCCCTTTATGTAAAATGATTTTATCGTGTCGACTTCTTGCCAATTTTTGTAGTTTTGGATTCACCGGTACTGGCAACTCTGACATTATTACTAAGCCAGTATCGGCTCGTGTGTCTCTTGTCCCATGAAAATATTACTGTATTCGCGAAAAGTGAATCTATAAACTGCTCGGTACCCTGGGATCGTTTGCCCGCTCATGTGTCAATTTTGTTTGACAGTCTATGCAATAACGAATTAGTTCCCTGTTTGAGCGAATACGCCAACAGGGTTTCACGATTGGCCCAATAATGGATCATAACTGGGTCGTAGCCGGAATTAATCGTACGGTAATGGCACCCAAGAATATAGTTGACTGCTGGGCGCAGCAATGGTGAAAAATAAACGACCAATAATAGGATTGAAGATTGGCCTAGCGATGTACCGATTATCGAGGGTTTCGATGTTTGAATACCTTGTCAGCCAGGGATGGGCCATATCTCGGCCAGCGATGAGGAATCAATCATTGACCATTCAACATGAGCGACGTATTGACCGGTTATCGGCTGTGTTTCACGACTGGGTTTCCTGTATCCCTATTTGTTTCCATATAGTAATCCGGATAAACATGGATCGTTTATTGATTTACTTTTGATAGAAACATTGGAAAATTCAAAATTTAACCTTCAACTGGATTGAAATTTGTTATGGCGAGGTGACTGTGAACGCGAATACCCGCGTTGTTTTTATTGTTTTAGGAGATTCTATGGAAAATTCACAAGAATGTACCCATACAATATGCGTGCAACGTAGATAAGTATGGTGTATGGTGGCAGCTTGGCAGCATGCAGCCAAGAACCAAGCATTACATTTTTTTTATTTTTTTTTTTGTTTTTTTCCAATGAAATACCCATCGATGAAACAATGGCAATAAATATAAATATCATTGGCAACAAAAACAATTTTTTTTTTTTTTGTCAAATTTGAAAAAAGGATAAAAAAAAAAATATATAAAATATAATATAAAAAATAATTTCTGCAATATGTTTTTTGATGTTATTTTGTTATTGTTCATTTATTTTCCCCTATTTTATTGGTGTTTTTTGTTTGTGTTTTTTGTAAAATGTCCCATGAGAAGTAGGACACAATGTATGTTAGCTCAGCGATAGGAGCCTTTAGTGTGTAGAGCGATTAGTGAAGAGCGATTTCCTCCTCCTCCAGACTCCAGCTCCATATATATATATATTCATCGTATACGCGTTTCGATACAACTGATTAGTTAGTGAAATAAAAATATTATATTATAATATTATATATTATTAGCCATGCATATATGAAATGATCTGCGCTACATGAAAAAAAAAGGCATTATTGGGGCACATTTGAAATGATTGTTGAATTGAATGGAATCTATCATTCAGTCAATCAGTCAATCAAGGATAAAGATAAGCCAAGCAGAGCCGAGCGAGCTTGGCTCAATTAATAATAATAAGACAACAAAAAGATCCGTCCGAACACCGACATCGGTGCAACATTGTATTTATTGTTAATCAACATTGAAGATTTATAGATTGCCAAGCCTTGTCTGTCAACATTGCGCCAAGCTATATTTTATTGTCAGCATTGGCGAAGCCCAAAAATTTTTGTATGGGTATGCATTGATTGAGTTTTAGTTCATCATTTTGAAACAGATATCAGATCCAGGCGTGAATATTTCACTAAAAATTGCGACTAAATTTAGTTGCATCTCAAAATGAGCTGAAATTCAAGATGAAAATAAGTTTAACTTATCACTGTAGAGATACAGGAGTTCGTTTGCTGATTAAATAATGATTCATCAGTTATTTCTCTATGCTTCCACAGAACTAAACGGAAACGAGAGTTATGTTTTTTCCATGAGATCTTGATTCAATATTCTTTATCAGATTCTAATCTAAAATAAAGTTTTTCTCAAGAGAATCAGATGATATCTAAGCGTTCTAAGCCTCGTCAGAACCCGGGCAGTATCGATGTTTATCCCACCAAGAACGAATGTTCGAGGAATAAATGTTTAATCTAGAGGAATTCTCAGAAGAGGAGATAGCAAGGAGCTTATGAACAAAATGAAACCTCATACGAATTTCTTCTTCCACTCTTTGGATGCAATAATTGAATAATGAATCAAGATGTTGACTGACAAATAAATTTTCATTGAATGTTTCACAATTGAATTCATATGAAACCGAGTTGTTGAGAATTGGAAACATTAATCGTAGATGTTTTTTTTTGTTTCCTCGAAAAGAGGAAGCTTAGTGATCGTTTTGGAGACCCGAAATTTTTTTTCCAAAATCAAAATTTTTTACACCAAACGACTCCTCAAAACTTGAAGGAGATATAAGTTTCAATTTCATATGCTCACAGAAGAACGGGAGAGGGAAAGAAAATATTTTATCGAAAATTGTGATTTTGTCACTGTTTATATCTGTGGTCCTGATTATCTGATTGCAACGGAACTCATATCACGTTTTAGTTACGATCTCACAGGGCCTCCAGACGGGGTTCGTCTCAATTGGTTGAGAGCTGTAGAAACAATGTTTTTCCAATATTTCACAATGTTTTCAGTAGCGAGGAAGGTTTGTACCAATAAATGGGCAAAGTTTGTTTCTAATTGGAAATTCATACCATTTACGGAGGAAATTGTGGACAAAATGGCATGAGAATTGAAAGCGTGTTATTTTTGTTGTACCTGATTTTCTGATCTTTTACCAGCGAAGTATCGCTTATATAAGCGCCTCAATGGATCTGCGAGGGAAGAAAAAGTGTTCAGAGGTGAATTTGACGTGAAAAGTGCATTCGAGGAATTTATTGGTTCTCATTCTTCCGGCTTTTATGAGAAAGCGATGTTAATACATTCGCGTCGGAGAATGAAGAATACTTGGGGTCATGAAATATGTTTCAAATTTATGTGTTGCGATTTTTGCTTCAAAATTTTGCAAATGAATATTACGCTGCGAACGCTAATATGACAGAATCACCGTTTTTAATGGGATCGATATATAATATTCTCGTAAAAATTGCAAAATGGTTCACCTCATGGCGATAAAAATCTCATGTAAATTCATACGGAATCGTTTATTTTGAAAATCAGAAGGATTTGAATCTACATCTCAGCTCACCTCGCTATCCAGTCCAATAAAATATATTCCAGTAGAAATCACTCTATTCATTTCCTAGACCTCGCTAGGCGACGCAAACATCTCACAAGGGCCTGGCGAGGTCTACACTGAGAGAAAAAATTCCCAGGAACAATAAAATATTTACTTGAATAATCACCATAAAATACTTGATTGATTTGAATAAACTTTCACTTTGACTCGATTGAATATTCATTCAATGAAACAAATATTCAATATGCTATGAAATATTTCATCAATGGAAACAGTTATTTAATTGAGTCAATGAAAGTTTATTCGAATCAATTAAGTATTTTATGATGACTATTCAACTAAATACTTTATTGTTCCCGGAAATTGTTCCTCTCAGTGTAGAAAATGAATAGAATAATCCCGAACGGCCCTGGAGTATCAAAAGAAACAGATGAAACTTTGCTACATATTTTTTGAACAACCAAGAAACCAATGGAAAAGAAATTTCGAATATTCAGCGCTCAAGTACACCGCTGAGTTTCCACTCCGAATGAAAATTGGAAGTCCAAAGTAATTTCTAACCACAAGAAAAAAAGTGATGAAAATTATTAGCGTGTATAGGTTACCACGTTTATAATTGTTTGCATAAATTTTAAAAATCATTTGGCGTTTGAATCTGATGTTCAGTGTTAAATCTTGGTAATGTGCTACATCGCTGAATTTTTCTGAAGTCCTCTCAATTTCGATCCAAAACTCTGAATCTCACTAACAAACTCTGAAAAATTTTGAAAAATTGTCCCTTATCGGTCCCTTTTTTTCCACTGAAAATATTTCTGAATATTTCCGAAAAACTCTGAATTCCTGTGAGAATCATTGAAACTTTTTGAGAAACTGCGAACATCCTTGCAAGTATTGGAAAGACTGAAAAAAACCCAAGCTTGTCCCAGGATTGGCACATGTGTCAGAAACAAACCTCCGTTGAGAATAATTGGAACAATATTGGCCCATGATTGTTCCGTTGGGTCTAATGGATAGTCAATCATCGAACATTTATTGATATCTTTGGAATGGCCATTGCATTCGGTACAAGCTTGGCACAAGCGTGAAAAATGAGCATTCATTAAAAACAATTGTACTGATGTTGTCTACATGAGTGGCACAATGTTTTTAATCAGTGACCGAATTCAGAGTTCACAATGGCTAAAGATTTGTGCGTAACCATTGAGCCAAGACTGGCCCAATCTTCACCCCATGATTAGCTAGTTCCACACACCGAGATAGACATACTTGATCTAAATAAGGATAAAACTTGATTCAATGGTAATAGTCTACTTTTAAACGTGATCATACACGGAAATCAACTGATGTCGAAGAACTCTTGACAGGATTTCAAAATGTCGTTCTATGTAGGTGTTGACAAGACTGAAGAAAACTTAAGGTTGTCCCAGTCTTGGTACATTTGATCCATCGTTCTAACATGATTTATGTACGATATTTTGAGTCAGGAAGTCAAACTGGAATATGGATCGAATAACTTTTTTCATCAATATCTGTGATGAAAGAAAGTTGATGCTCCGCGAATTAATTGGACTAAACTTGAAAAAACCATTGGCCCCAGCTTGTCCTGATCTTATTATTCCCAAACATAGGCCAACTTCGGGGAATTGTTCAAGACAAGTCTCGGCAAGTCTTGTGTCAGGCTTGGTCCATGATTGGACCATTGGTCCATGCATACATGGGCATCTCTGAAATCCTCTGAAAAACTCTTCCCTGAAAACCTTAGAAAATTCCAGTGATTCTCAGTGAAATTCTTCCACCAGGGATATTGAAAAAGTAGGAAGCAAATTTTCGCTCATTTTTTGGAGCTCCATGAGCCTTTATTGATGAATTATATACTGCTAGATAATGAATGGCCAACTCAAAAGAGCATATATCAAATACATGCTTGGTGATTTATGAATTTTGCTAAGTGAATCAACGTTGCATCAACGCTTGCACAATCTCGTCCACCTGACATGGTAAATGATTCGCCTTCAATTCTTGCTTTTCATTGGCACAGTTTTGGTCTCCTACGATAAGCACTTTTCCGCGACTTTGATTTTGACGTGGGTTTATTACCGATTTCGTATTCAGCAAATGTTCTGCTAATCACAGCAAATTTGCCTGCCGGCGTTGTACAGGGCCAGTACCGGTTACTGGATACCGGGACTACGTATTCACGTAGTTCTGTTTGACAATTGTAACCACATTACCGGAAAAATAAGTGGAACCCTGATCCACCACCGATTCTGTATCGGAACAACGTTGCATTGATCTTGGGTGGTGCAGTATCATCTGTTAATACTGGCCCAAGCCAACCAACATCGGAATCTGGAAATATTTTAATTGTCTTCGTTCAACTGATAGAAATTGTGTTCCGCTATAGCAGCCACGCATCTTCACTCATGCAAAAATTCTTATTCGAGGATTTCAAGTTCATTTTCAAAAACATCTTTCTGATTTTTGCTCATCTTGTTAAATTCTCACGAAATGTCAAACTGATCTGATGATCATTTCCAGCAGAGTTGCCACTTGGGAGTTTCTATCTTTTCCTGATCAATCATTCCAATCAATGAGATTGATCAGTTTGGAGAACGTGAATTCTAGCCGAGTCATTCTAAATTAAGTCAACTCAGAGAAATTTAGAATAATGCAAAAAACAGTTTCCAAAATTTTATAAATGTATTGCAAATTTTGAGAGCACTGAACAACAGTTGCCGAGAATTTCTACGTCCGTATCCGGTACATAAACTGTAATTACATGTCCTTGAATTGTAAATATAAAGAAACATCGCTCTATATTACTACAAAATCATAACGTTCGGTTGATTATTTCTGTGATTGTCACCTGTTTGTCCCCAGCATCCAATTTTATTAGCGACTCAACTGTTCCACTGAACACATTTCAGCTAATTAACTAGTTGTTTCAATCACTTCCGCAGAAACCACATTGGATTTTGGTTGACTGCGATAAGCACGATAACCAATTAAATTGTAACAACCAACAGAACTAGCTGCGGTATTCACATTAATTGACTGAGCCATATTCAATCAACTTCCGTTTGGTTGTTATAACCACGTATTTTCCTCCGCGTATCAACGTAAAAATTGTATTCAAAATACATTCGGCGATAGGATGATTTTCAACCGCACACTACTTGATAGCTATCTAAATGTTTTCCGATACCCTGACACGGTTGATACGCTTTTGTTTCGCGTATCAAACTTTTTTTCCTGTACTATTTCGCCATTAAAATATGTGACGTGATCGATACGATGAAAAATCCAATAAAAATCCAACGCTCGATTCTTTTCTTCTCAGAAAAGTCCATATTTCGCGTCGCGTCAGTCATTGAATTTTTTGTTCAATTCAAATCAGATTACCAATTTAAAATTCTTGCGATTGGATTAGAACTGATAATATTTACACACTGAAAAGTATATTCTATTCAATTGATCATTTTTTTCCCTTTCCAAAAAGATTCCTAATCTGAACGGGAATTTTCACGCTACCACGTTTTAGAGAGTGTGAATGAAGTTGTATGCTGCAAAGAATGGTAAATTATTGTTCTTCCCTTGGAATGAGAAGTCAAATTCATGGATTACTTGAAACGATGGAACGAAGGATTCATCATTCCTTTCCGCGTAATCCAAAAGATATCGTTATAAATATCCTGTATACTCGATCAGTGATAAATTGACTTTATTACAAACGTCTTCGTCAATCCCCATTCATCTCTCCCTCCGTTCTCCAGGGTAATGTATTATTCGAATTTATTATTCATGAAAGACATGGGATTATATATATTCGTATTATCTTATTTCATTCTTTGATCATCTTCTTCTTCCTTTCGCACTGACGATATCCTGTCTCTTACCATTAATGACGATAACAAGGATAGACACCAAAGTCGCGAGTATCTTGATAAATGACGCATTAAAGCGTCTCCCGAAAACACTTGTCATGTTCTTCCGATTCAACTTTCCGATAACCATATACACGCATGCATTTACGCACGCACAAATCTTAATTCACATATAGAAGAGCGCGCGGTGCGCTCCTCGTTTTGGAATCACTGTTTCAAGTACATATCAACACCAATATTCGTGATCCAACCAAAACCCGCGGGACCGCGCCAAATTCATGGGATAATTGTTCATTCTTATGTTCTGTTCCTTTTTTGTTTTTTATCAAATATACAATTATTATTGATTTTTTATACAAATTCCAATATACACTTCACTTGAATTATAAGAAACTGTAAACTTGATGAACTTTAGAAATTTATATCCAAATTGTTTTGGGGATGAAATTGAACGACGCGCGAAAATACTGTGGGAGATCAAGAAACACGAAACGCGAGGCTTTTTCGGAGAACGTTCGAGCGGCTACTGAAGTCGGTATCCGCAAGTGCGATGAGCTTTGCAGTGCGTCGACTCCGCATCAAGCGCCGAAAGCTCGGCCATTTTAGCATCAACGCGCGGCTGCTTGGCCGCGTCGCGGTCTCGAGCAGTATCGTGAACCGATGTGCAGTAGGGTTCCATGGCTATGGCTTGCGCGATCGTCGGAGTAAGGGATGAGAATGAGGATGGTGATGATGATGATCATGATGATGTTGATGGTAGTAGTTGTAGCAGTAGTAGTAGCGGAACGCTGGGGTTGGAACAATATAACAACGTACGTGCACGTAGATTGATTGGTTCATTGAAATTTGGTGACTGATCGAATCTTTTTTTTCAATATTATCAATATTCTTCGGGTGAAGGATGAACCAGCTCGAGGAAGAGGAATAGGAGGAGGAGGAGGAGGAGGAGGAGAAGAAGGGAAAAACCCGAAGATCATCGTTAAGAGTTGAATGAGAAAAGGTAGCGGCACGAGGGAGGGTTTTGTAGGGTGGGTGGATGGGTAAACGGGTAGATGGGATAGGAATGGAAACCGGGAGAACGATAATAACGTATATTCATGAAGTGGGTACATGAGAAATCCTTCTCTGTATTTTCTTTGTCCGTTTCTCTTTTTCTCATACGTGTTGGGGTGTGTGTGTGTGTTTTTTTGCATTATATATGTCGCGAAGAAAAATTGAATAACATTCTATACCTACCAGATATCAAATTTATAATAGACACACTGATAAAGAATTCAATTACTGTTGCTTGATGCAAAAATGGAAAACCTGGGATGAAGATCCCATGAAAGGATGTAGAAATACGTAGTATATCAACTTTCATCCATCGCTTAATTAAGAGAACATCATTTGAATATACACTATCGTAAAATATCTTCTTATATTTGAGAAAACTGAGAAAGATTTGAGGAAACTCAGCAGAGCTGTGGAATATTCCAAGATGGAAACATACTTTTTGAATATTTTTTCATATTTATTATTTACTTGGGATACATTTTGAAAATATAATTGAGACTAGTTCGCTTTCTACTGATATTTTGAAAATCATAACATCTGGAGAGGATAGCGAATTCTGAAATCTCCAATTTCGATCCTTTCAATTTTGTAAGTGAGGGATCAATAAATTGTTCGTGTATTAGGTTTCTTATGAAAAACACAAGGGGAATCGATGCGAATGGATGAAGATTATGAATTTAAATGCTCTCCCTCGTTTAGGAAAATTGAAACTGGTTGGAATAAACGGTAGAATTCGATTCCACGGAATTTGTCATTAGATTGGTGAATTGAACATTCCTGTCGATGAAATTAAATGGAATTCGTTATATGCTCGATTTATTTACGTTAACGAATTGAACATCGAGCGAAAAACTGTACATATATCCTGGGAGTGAAGTTGTTCCTTCGTATATAAATGATACTTCCATATCAAACGAAGTGAATTAAGTATAAATAGACGATATGATTGGATATTCATGAAATATCATCTTCCAGAACATTACCGTTAGACCTCATTCAGTTCTGGTAATTGGAAAATCATACGTCGGTCACATTAGAATTCTTTTTCTACACCACATCACGGAAATCAAGTCTTGTAATAAGGGAAGATTTAGAGAAATTCAGCTTAATATGAAGAGGATTTGTACCAGATTGTAGTAGCGCCTGGTATGATGAGGTTCCATAATCTCAGTGGGGTGGTCTCGGGAGGGAAAGAGAGAACACGAGGCACCAAAAGTCATGTTGCTGACGCTCAAATGTAATTGGAGACATTTCCTTTCAACCATAGGTTGTACTCGTGCTTTAACTTCCCAGTAATGTACGAGGAAAGAGGATAGATAGGGAAACCACCGTTCTTTGGTCGTTGAGGAAATGAAAAATTTCATTCTGACGTTTAGAGGCAGTGAATTTAGGTGTTCTTTGAAATGTAGTTTGAATGAGAACGTTGACAAGCTCATTACGAATTATGTATATATATATGAAAATGCTTAATATGTACGAGAAATTGAATGTAATCGACGTAATTGAATTTTCAAACCACGAATGGTAGACCGACGAATTTTAGGTTCATGAAACAATGGGGTTGAGTTATCTACAATTTGAAAAAAAGGAAAGAGCAGAAAGAAGCGTTAAACTTTTCATAACCTCGAAAGTTGTAAATCATTGCAGGTTAGCGTGTACTGATATCGTAAATCGTGAATGATAGTAGATGTTGAAACGAATCCAAATTTTCACAATGCTTTCAAGATTTACACGACCACAAATGGAGAAATTAATCAGGAAAAAATATGCCATTTTTATAACCCGACAACACAAAAAACTATTATTGCTGCTCGGTCATTCTACTTTTGGAATACAAATCAAAATGAATGATTTTAACTGTTTTATTAGAATTCTGGAATTTACAAATCCTAAGTTATTCGGAATGAATTGTTTAATATTTGTGCATTTTCAATTGTACGCAATAAACGCAACGTTTGGAGATATCTAATAGATATCTAGAAGTTGTTTCATGCAACCCAGTTGAAAGATGCCGATAGCCGCTAGGATGGCACAATATTGATAAGGATTGGGTGAGTCTTGGCGATCAAACATGGCATCAGCTTGAAATGATAACATCATGGAGACAAAAGAATTCGCAACAACAGCGAAACCTGATTTCGCTGGGTAACTTTTGCTGGAGCAGCAAAGTTTTTGCTGTGATAGTAATCTATTTGCTACCATAGCGATCTTATCAGTTACGACAGCCGGTTTTCAGCTATGGCAACAAAAAATTGTTGCTGCTCCAGCAAAATTTGTTTGCTATTCCGTATATAATAGGTACTAAAAATTTTGCTAGTCGAACGAAAAGTTCGCCTTATTAGTCAATCATGTTGCTCGTTCAGCAATTCAATCAACTGTGGTAGCGAATTTTCAACTAGGTTAGCAGAAAAATTTGATATTCTATTAGGTGCACAAATAAGTTTCCGCGGTTTGTCAAAAGATGGCCCCACCAGAAGGTTATGGAGAAATTGTCAGATGTAAAACGTAATATCCCAAGTTTAGTCATCTGGCAACACCATAACCTTAAAGTACTAGTGATTCCGTATCAGCATCACGTAATTTTTTTCGTGCAAAAATGTCAAGTTTTATTCCGAATAAGCATCATTTGCGGGAACTTTTGATTTACTTCTTTAATGTGAAAAAATCTGCAGCTGAGGCGCATCGATTGCTTCTAGAAGCATATGGTGAAGCTGCTTTAAGTGAGAGAAGTTGTCAGGAATGGTTTCAAAAGTTTAAGAACGGTGAGTTTGACGTTAAAGACAAAGAACGCAGTGGAAGGCCGAAAGTGTACGAAGACATGGAATTAGAAGTACTATTGGAGGAAGATTCGTCCCAAACGCGAAAAGAACTTGCACTTACTCTACAAGTGACTCAACAAGCAATTTCACATCGTTTAAAATCGTTAGGAATGATTCAAAAACAAGGAAATTGGGTTCCATATGAACTAAAACCGAGAGACGTTGAACGCCGATTATGCATGAGTGAAATGCTGCTTGCCAGGAATAAAAAAAAGAGTTTTTTGCATCGTATAGTCACTGGTGACGAAAAATGGATTCACTACGATAATCCAAAGAAGAGAAAGTCATGGGTTAAGCCCGGCGAACCATCAACATCGACAGCTAAGCCGAATATTCATGGAAAAAAACTCATGCTGTGTATTTGGTGGGATCAGCTTGGTGTCGTGTATTATGAATTGCTGAAACCAAGCGAAACCATTACTGGAGCTCTCTACCGAACACAATTGATGAGATTGAGTCGGGCACTTAAGGAAAAACGCGCCCATTACTACTCCAGACACGACAAAATTATTCTTTTACACGATAATGCTCGTCCACATGTTGCGGCGCCGGTAAAAACATACTTGGAAACACTCAACTGGGAAGTTTTACCCCACCCGCCGTATTCACCAGACTTAGCCCCTTCTGATTATCACCTGTTCCGGTCGATGGCACATGGTCTCTCTGAGCAGCGCTTCACATCATATGAAGACACCAAAAATTGGGTAGATTTGTGGATAGCGTCAAAAGATGAAGAGTTTTTTCGACGGGGTATCCGAATGTTGCCAGAAAGATGGGGAAAAGTAGTGGCAAATGATGGAAAATACTTTGAATAAGACGTAATGTACTTTTCCTTTACAATAAATTCCTAATTTCTTATAAAAAACCGCGGAAACTTATTTGTACACCTAATATATATAATAATTCGATTTGCTGCGTCAGCAAATTTTTTTTCTCCGTCATCGTTACAGGCTTCCCAGACAGCATAACGTGCCACTGGAACGTTTATGGAAGGTTTATAGAACGTAGGAGAGGTTTTCAGAACGTTCAGAAAACGTCCCAGAGACACATTGTGCTGTTAGGGTTGATGCATGTGTTATCCCAATCAAGAATCGACGTTGCTACGATTATGGCAATCAAATCTGCCATCACCAGCTGACTATGAAAAAATTCCTCACTCGATCTGAACTCCAAATAGGATCATGCTTGTACTCACCACATATCAAGACCAATAGACGGAAGTCAATGTTATACCAGTACTAAGCCGATATTTAACTAAAATTGATTGAGCGTTTTTTTGTCCATTTCAATCCATTTATATTTTGTTTTTTACAGCAGGACTTACATCGGTTTACATTAGCATCGGTTCAGTACAAGAGTGAGTCATGATGCTTTAGTGGAAACAGTTCAGTTTAAGCATGTTTCAACATTACAAGCAAAATTGATTAGATCAAACATCAAAGAATACACATATTTGCCAGTGATGATACAAGTTTGTCGCAGACTTGGGACATTTATTCCATTTTCTTTAATATAATCTGAGGAGGAAACTCATCAACCGAAAGATGGATCAATTACTTTGCCTGCGATCGAAGAACACGGAGGAAAGAAAATTTGCTGTGACAGTGAAATCTGATTTTGCAGGGTACCTTTTGCTGGAGTAGTAAATTTTTCGCTGTGACGGCAATCTTGTTAGCTACGACAGCGACTTTTGAGCTGTGGAAGCAAAAAATGTTGACTTTGGCAACAAAATTCGTTTGCTTATCTATATATGGGGCATTCCAAAAAATTTCGAACAACTTTTTCCCTCGACCTCTCCAAATTGGTCGAGGATTTTTTGGCTTGTTTATCTGCTTTCGAAGGACTCCCATGAATTCTTTCAGATTTTTTTCTCCGACGGTTTTGGAGTTATGAATTTTTTTATGCATAAAAACCCGCCCTAATCTAAAAATCTGGAAAAATTCTCAAAAATACTTTGACCGATACTGAACACCTTTTAAAACCTGAACTTTTGAAAAATTGGGCCGGATGGTCCTTCTATTTTTTTTCCAATTTTCAATCGATTTTTCTCTTCAAATCCATTATTACAAGGCCACAAAATGAAATTGGGGTGGAGAATTCCTCACCGTGGTTGACTTTTATGTTTTGAGAGTCGCTGATTACGATTCCAGTGTCGACATGACTCCATCACGTCGGGATCAAGGTCGAATGAAGGTCAAACACTTTAAGTCGAATGATATAATTTTTTTAACCCCGGATTCTGAAAAAACGGAAAATTTTACGTCTGAATATTCATTGACTTGCTAGTCAATCTGAAGGTCATTTGGGGCCCATAAACTGGCGGGATCGTTTTTGTGACTTCCCGGCTGATATCTTCGCTAGGAATAGGTCTTAAACCAATTGACTTTCATGTTTTGAGGATCGCCGATCACGATCCCGATGTCGACATGACTCCATCACGTCGGGATCAAGGTCACGTGACTTCTAAATGACCTCCAGAGGTTGTTTTGATTATCAAGTCAATGCGTATTCGGACGTAAAATTTTCCGTTCTTTCAGAATCCAGGGTAAAAAAAACTATACCATTCAATTTAAGGTGTTTGACCTTCATTTGACCTTGATCCCGACGTGATGGAGTCATGTCTCGATAAATATTCAGACGTAAAATTGTCCGTTCTTTCAGAATCCGGGGTCAAAAAAATCATATCATTCGATTTGAAGTGTTTGACCTTCATTTGACCTTGATCCCGACGTGATGGAGTCATGTCGACACTGGAATCGTAATCAGCGACCCTCAAAACATAAAAGTCAACCACGGTGAGGAATTCTCCACCCCAATTCCATTTTGTGGCCTTGTAATAATGGATTTGAAGAGAAAAATCGATTAAAAATTCAAGAAAAATTGAGAAAAAAATAGAAGGACCCATCCGGCCCAATTTTTCAAAAGTAAGGGGGGGGGGGTGTTCAGTATCGGTCAAAGTATTTTTGAGAATTTTTCCAGATTTTTAGATTAGGACGGGTTTTTACGCATAAAAAAATTCATAACTCCAAATCGAGCGGAGAAAAAAATCTGAAAAAATTCATGGGAGTCCTTTGAAAGCAGATAAACAAACCAAAAAATCCTCGACCAATTTGGAGAGGTCGAGGGAAAAAGTTGTTCGAAATTTTTTGGAATGCCCCGTATACAATAAAACTTCGATTATTTCAACTCTCGGAAATGTGACAGTTTCGTTTATTTCAAGCCGAAAGGGACTCCCACCATCAGCATAAAGCTCGAGACGGGTTTACATAACTGTCTCTTGATCGGGCGACACTGATCGTTACTGGGAACGCGTCTTGGGACCGTTCAACAGTGGGGGGAAGGGGAAAAGTTTGGCATTGCACTGAGAAAAATGTTCAGTCGCCACAATCAAAACTTCACCAAATTTTTTAGTGAAATACGACATCAAATATATTTTCATAGTTGTGGTAACCAAAAATATATTTTCATCCAGACTTCGAAAAATAATTGAGCAAACTAAATGTTCAACTGTATCCGTATAGTTACCACAACTATATAAATTTAATCAACCCTTCAAAGTTGTAGCAACGAAGTTTGAATTCACCATATTTGATTCTGACTCATACTGAAAAGAATAGTTGTCTATACTATATTTTTCTATTGGTAATTATAAAAAAAACTCTCTTCCCTTCCCTGAGAAATTCTCTGTGACTCATCGACCGTTATCTCTCATTATTTCGTAGAATTTGTTCCCGGATTGACCTCAGCTAAAGCATCAACCTTGATATTCCCTTGCACGGTGTTACCGCTGTGGAAGAAGGGTACTGAGAGTCAGGGAATCGAACCCTCAAGCGTGACGAACCATCGTGATTAGAAGTCTACGCGCTATCCGTTCAGCCACAGCATGCCATGGGACGGATGGAATCATTTTTCATATTTGGTATACTCAGAAAAATGAATTAGGCACCACCGTTTTCACATAGTTGTTTTTGTTTCGGTTTTGGCGCCTCTAGCATTAATCGGAGTGTATGATATTTTGCTACAACTTTTTTCGTAAAATACGAATTCACAAAACGAAGTGACGCGATACCTAGCCAGGAAAAACATTGAACGAAAAATTTGAGTTGCCACAGCTGGAATGATAGTTCTTGCGACAAAAATCTTTAGTTAGAATAACTAATACTTTTACGAGATAAAAACAGTTTTGGTTCGATGTCGTATTTCATTGAGTCTTTCGCCAAGACAACTGAACAATTCTTTCAGTGTGATTGAAAGTATATAATAACATGAACCATGATAATTAAGATTAGTTGATGGGACTTATTAGTTCTGCACTGTAAAATATAATTGTGGAATGTCCTTCCAAAAAATAGTGGCAGTAAAGTTCCTGCACAGATGGGGAATCATTCACCATAATTTAGTGGACTTTTCTTTCATTTATAGAGAATTCAACACCAAAGAAACAGAATAATTCCTCAAAGTAGTGAAACAGTCCTTCATTTTTGATGAAAAAACAATTCCCCCGAGGTGGGGGGGGGGGGGAGAGGGGGATGAAATCCATCAACAGTTTGAAGAAAAACTCCCCATATTTTTTACAGTGTGATTCTAAAAATCAAACAATTTGCTTTGAAAGTTTTTCATTTCATCAACTAAAATTTTAATTTTCTCTTACTGTAATGTACTCTAGTTGAATAGTTAGAACGTATAACTAAATGTCCTATTGTTGTCGCAACTAATTATTTTATAGACATGTGACTTTATTTATAACTCCTCGAATAAGAAAAAATTGGTTGCACCAACTATTATGAGGTAACTAAAAGTTTGTCAGTTGTAGTGACTGATCAGTTTTCTCAGTGTGAAATATAAGAGACTCCAAATAAACGAGGTTTTGCTGTAATACCAAAATTTGCTGAAGGAGCAAACATTATTCGCTGCTACGGGTAAAAAATCGCTGTCGTCGCTGGCAAGATTGCTGTGATAACAAATAGTTTCGCTGTCACAGTGAATAATGTGCTGCTCCAACAAAAGATACTGCTGTCACAGCGAATTTCTTCTTTCTCCGTGCACGCAAAGAAAATGAAATAGCTGTGGCAGCTATTCACTTTTTTAGCAACCTTTTTGTACTGCTGTAGCCAAAATAATTTCAGCTGTCGCTATTTTTTAGCTACCGCAGTAGGAATTCGTAGCTGTAATTGCACAGAATTGGTAGTTGATATTTGGATAGCGAAAGAATCTAGCGGTTGAATCTTCGCTGTCACTGCCACATTTCTGGCTGCAACCGTTAGGTGAGTATCCGTGACAGCTAAAAAATACCTCCTGTAGCCAATTTTTGGCTATCCAAATAATAACTAATTATTTTCTCTCGTGTGAAGCATTAATTGATGCTTAGTGAATCTATTGGCCCAGATTTGGCAAAACCATTGGCCCAAACTTGGGCTGATCTTATCATTTGCAAGCTTGGACCAAACTTTGTGAAATTAGCCAAAACAGGTCTCCCCAATTCTTGTTCCAGGCTTGGTTCTTAGTTGATAGACTGGGTCAATGATCCACACACACACATATGGCTGTTCTTTTCTTCATAAAAAATGAATTATTCAAATCAAGACGAGTTACCTTCTAAGATAATTTGACGCAAAATTCTGCTCGTTCCTTCTCACACACTTCATGTCTCCTCAACACACTATATTTCATATCAGAATCAATATCCATGGACATGAAAAATCGATTGGAAATTCATTCTCGCATATAAAAATCGTCTAATGCTTGAATACACGAGCAATTGAATTGAAACCCAGATTAGCACGTCAATTGAACACATTCGTGTAATTTGAATAGGACAACTGATGATAGCCATTTGCAAATTGAATCGGAAGCAAATAGAGTACAGACGCAGGTACATCGCAAACGAGAAAACATTCTCTTTGCTCGTCGTTCGAGACATGTTTTTGATATGGAGGATTATTCTATCTTTTGCAAATCATTATTCGTGAGTGGAGGAAAGCTTCGTGACGTGTGTAATGTTGGATTCGTACTTTCAAATGATTTGTCGTTGAATTTGTCCTTTTATTCCTCCCAACACTTTCGCGCAAAACAAAAAAGAAGATTGGCAGAGCATTCCAAATGACGGGTAAATGAGGGGACAATAATTATGTACATATATAATGAGTTGTTATGATAATGTGATTCATTGCATGACAAGTTCGGAAGATATCTTCGTCTTCGTGTATATGTGCAATTTGATAGGAGGGTTTAAATTAATAGTCTTCAAATATCACAATCAATTGAATTTTCTCTCTGATATCCATGCCTGACGATACAAGGGTTCATCACTGTGAGAAAATTCATCAATTCAATATTCGATATTTGTTTGTAGTGTTGAACATGTGATGATTTGAAAAAAGCAGATTCTGGAATGTGCTATTCGATGTTCAAAAAGACCCCTTACAACAAATAAGATTTCATACGTACATGCACTGTTAGAAAGGTCTTCAAATTTAATATATTCTTTATGTACATTTGTGGATGAAATGAAAATTCATTTACACGCGACTGAATTTTAAATGGTCGCTACATTATATCATACATTAATACACGGAGAGAAAAAATTTGCTGACGCAGCAAATCGAGGTATTATGTACAGAATAGCAAAATTTTTTGCTGACCTACCTAAAAATTTGCTATAACAGCAAATAGTTTGCTGTCACAGTAAAAAATTTGCTGCTCTGGCAAAAGGAACCCAGCAAAAGTAGATTTCGCTGCCACAGCGAATTCCTTTTTCTCCGTGTATATGTATATTTCTGTAACTTAAATTTCATTCAAATGTCATTGAAATTTCAATAAATTTTTCAGTTACGTGAATAACTTTTGCTTCCATTATATGTAATTGGAAGTTCAATCAGAAATTTATAACAGTGTGGAGATAGAAGGAATTTGCTGTGACGGTGAAATCTGATTTGACTGGGCCTCCTTGGCTGGAGTAGCAAATTGTTTTGCTGCGACAGCAAACTATTTGTTAGCGATGGGAGCGAGGTTTAGCTGTAGCAGCAAAAAATGCTTGCTCCTTCAGCAAATTTTGTTGGCTATTCTATATATAATACATTTTTTTGCTGCCACAGCTAAAAAATCGCTGTCATAGCTAACAAGATGGCTGTGATAGCAAAATGATAACTGTCGTAGCGAAAAATTTGCTGCTTCAGCAAAAGGTATCCAGGGAAATCTGTCACAGTGGATTTTTGCTCCTTCGTGTAAGAGACTGAAGAAAATAGACGCAATGCTGACATCTAAGGCTCGGGAATCTATATCAAGTCAATGTTGGTTGACAAGTGGCAGAATGTTGCCACGATGTTGGACATCATGATTTCCATTGATCGGTCCGTCATGAGCGGACTGGCCCCGTGAAGAATGGGGAAGAAAATGTCATCCATTCCAATCCAAATTTTTCAACAAGGTTCTTTAACTTGCGAAACTTTTTCTCGCAAATTCCCATACAGGAAACCCCGAGAATGTAAACACAGCCAATAATCGGCCCATGTATGGCTACCATTTAATGGCCAATAATGGATTCACATCATTGGCACAACTGTGGCCCACCACTGGCTGATAAGAAAGGCCAGCAATGAAAACAGCCGATAATCAGCCGATGTACGGCTACGGTAAACGGCCAACAATTGATTCCCCGTCACTGGCTGGAATATGGCCTATTACTGGGTGAAATGGATTCCAAAGTTGAATGTATTGTATTCGTAATCACCCCTGAAAAAAGTTTGTTTTGGCCTTATTTGTATTACGTTGAATAAATAATTCATATCCATCAAATACGTTTTACATGATTCAAATGAATTCTTATTCATATAGATAATCAATTACTTTCTCATGTAAATAACAAAAAAATTTGAAGGAATAAGCAACTGAATTCAACTGATTTATCGAGAATACTTTTGACTCGTATAATTTTACATTTGAGATTGTCGAAATATCAGGCATGCAAATCTATTTGGAAAAAAACATCCATTTCTGATCTTGTGAAAACTGGAATGACAAACATCCCAAAAACAAAAAAGTGTTTTGGGTCACGCTTAACCACCCATTTGAACTAATACTGAACCGATTATTCTGGAACGCAGTCATATTACCATTGGATATCATTATTATTATGCCCTCGTAATCTGCCATTGATGGCTAACATTCGAACATTATCCCGAAATTTCTGGCCATAAATCGGGATCATTTAGCCCCATTACTGGGCCAATCAATAATTTTATACATGGCCCATTGTTTATTGCCATTACTGGACCCACGTTATCATCCAGCAATTAACCATTGATGAGCCATTAATGGGCGCCATTAACGGGCAAAGAACGCCGTTTGTGGTCCAGTAACGTGCCATTATTGGGCCAATTGTTCAACCCTGTATGGGTTAGGATTTCGATCTTGTTCAAATTGTGATTTTAATTATTTCAGGCACTCGATGCAGTACTTTTGACAAATAATAACGATTCATCTCAAAAATAGCTAAGATGTGGCTGACCTGGCGATCTCTCACTACCTTCAAAATCGATGAAGTCATAAATCAATGTTATAAAACACCCAAGGAATATCCAGCCATATTCCTCAAAGACCCACTGGTGAAGAAATTTCTCCGAAAATCTTTGAAATTTTCAGAGGTCTTCAGATTTTTTTCAGATTTTGTCAGATTTTCTCAGTTTCCAGTGAAATTCAAAGGTTTTCAGTAGAAAAACGTGTCCAATAAGCAGGAATTTTTCAGAGTTGTTCAGAGTTTGAGAAAAATTTTCATAGATTCCCAGAGTTTCTCAGACTTTTCCAGAGTTTCCAGTGAGATTCAAAGGTTTTTAGTGGGAAGACGTGTCCCATAAGCAGGAGTTTTCCAGAATTTAAAGAAATTTTCATAGTTTTCCAGGGTTTTTCGACTTCTTTCAGATTTCTTCAGATTTTTCTAGAGTTTTTCGAGAGTTTTTCAGTAAGATTTAGTGGTTCTCAGTGAGGTCGTAGAGATTTTTAGAGAATTTTAGAGAAATGTTTTTCACTAGCGTTCATCGAACGTTGAAGTATCCGTACCTCTGTTGTACTCAACAAACATTACCATTAATATCAATTGAATCTGTATCGAATATTCGGCAGTCCGCTTGTTCTTCTTGAAAAATAAGATTGAACGCAGGAAAAACGTAATATGCACTTCAGTATATGCAAAATATATGAAAAGAACTTAATACAAAGGGCATGACATTGAATCCGATTTCATTTGAAATATAATTTAATAAGAGAATAAAAAAGAAAAAAAAACAAGAAAGAAAGAAAAAACGAGGACAAAAAGGAAGGTTCGATGGGGAATTTTTTAATTACATTTCCTTCCTTTCATATGCAAAACAGAGAGAAATATTTTCCTCATTGAAAATCATTCTCTCTGAACTTGAATCCAACAAAATAATATTTTGAAATAATACGTGGAATTTCTCTGAGTCGCAGGAAGAAATCTGATTACAATATAATCAATTCATTTCCAGCCACTAGAAAAATCACTTCGCGGTATAAGAAATTTTTTCACCGTGTCATATAAGAAGATTGGATTTCTGTGACAGATTTTTATTGAAATGAATGAGGTATTGTGGTGTACAACATTACCGCAGCATACAAACCGCACGAACGGTAGAAGGGGGTTGGGTATTCGAACAATGGCGTGACTGTGACCTAATTTCACTCGAATGATAATGGTTACATCCAAAATTCGACTAAAATGTATTCCGTGGAATATTATTTCAAATTTACCTTGGGGATGTTATTCGTTCAGGCCAAGGAAGATCTCAATTCAAATTTTATTGACCGTGAGATTTGCCTTGAATCAATGTTTTTCTCTATAAAAATTTCACCACGTTTGTACAAAACATTCTATTATTAAATGTATTTTGTCAATCACAGCATTGAACGAACAAAATTTTTGAATTCGAAAACAATTGGAAAATTTTATATTTTATCGACAGTTATGTTTCATCGACTCTAAAACTACAAAATTCTGTATATTTTTATGGACGTTTGACTACATTAAAATTCGTTTTTTCTCCATTTGTAGGAGAAAAACACCACCAGTTTTGATACTTTTTGAGAAATTTCAATTTATATTTTATATTTAGCTTCGCTCAACCGATAACTGTTCCGTCGACGAACGTACCATTAGCATTATATAAATAAATACTTCCGCTTGAGGCGAGTGGAAAGCAAGTGTCTTTGCTGATTCACCATTTTCAACGTGATTCCTACTCCTTCGGCTTGTTTTGTACTTTTTCTCCAAAATCACGCAACAATCTTCCTATTATAATGCCATTGTCGATACGTCGATCACGGAAAACGATCAATGTATGCATTTACATACACGCGTATAATTTGCGAATAACTACAATTATACGAAAATGATGAGAAAAACATAGAGTCAACTTGTAAAATAAAATAATCATACGTAAGAGCGTACGGCACGGCTATGTAATATATATATTTTATACCCCTTCGGTATCATCTTTACATTCAATCTTTACATTCGTATTTCAATGATGATGTATCGAGGGATGAAACGCTATGCTTTTTCTCATTTCGAAGATAATTTAGAGAATCGTGCTGTGATCTCTGGTATAATTTTATATTCTCTAGATGAGTATGAGGAGAATGTTCATTTCAATAAACATCCTCCATTGTTCTAAGTGACTCGTATAATCAGAGATTTTCTTTTGTACGTTGTTTTGATCAAATGGTAGCCTTTGAGGTATTGAAATGTATATATAATGTATGATCAAATTGACTATCAGACGTGATGAAGTTTCTTAAGGTATAGGAATGATGGTAGGATATATTGAGGAACAATAATTTCTCCTTCACACCTGAGCGACATTGTTCATTCTTGTTCCGATCTTGTTCGTTGGGAACACGAGAGTGTATTCGTATTAAACACGAGCGTGTTTGTTTCTGGAGCAAGTAAACAATCCTGAGGCTCCTGATATGGAGGAATCTGCCAATCACCGAAAGAGGATGTGTTGGGAGGGTCCATATATAGGGAACAGTTACGTTAATTAAGAGAGGACGATGCTTATGGACGTTGAGAACCGATTAAATATATATATACATACATGTATTGTAGGTATAAGTTGGACAACGACACGACATGGTTGGGAGAATATTATCGATCATCCCTATCTAGCGTGTATGGTCTATGTTTACGACGTATCGGATATTCACATGACTGTCCAATATCGATATGCAGGCATTTTTGTTGTGTTGTTTTTTCCAATCGAACCTGTACAACGAATGTGCACCCTGCCGTGATCCGTTTTCTACTTATGAGTTATTCTCATGAAAGAAAGTTTTTCAATCATCCTATCGAAAAAAATGTAACAACTCATTGGGTGTAAAGTTCAGTTTTGAATATTTTCAATATGAATACTTTGCGTACCCACTACACGTCGATATTTGGAAATTTAACTCGAAAACGTGCAGATAAATGAAAAATCATTTCATTCAAATCGAGAAGAATTTTGTTATTTAATCACGAAAGTTGTTCGTATTCGATTTGCGAGAGTTGCGTGTTGCAGGAAGATGCTGTTGAAAAGCGTTCTCTCTTTATGCTTCTCGGTGACTAAACCGACGAAGAACGCGTGCCTGAACTTCAGTCTGAATCTTCTCATACCTTCAACAACGAGGAGTGAGATCAGGAGGAGGATGACATTTACGTTCCACTATTACTCCTCTTTTTCCTGGCTTCTACTCTTTTCCTGCCCTGATACGGAGCTGTTTCCACTCGGAAACGTTGTTAGAATCCGAGTTCAGCGAAGCTCAAAACACGGGGCTAATTTGTCAGTCGTTTGACTAAGCGACCTTGTGCCTTTTTATTGAAATTTCAATGATGGATCCTCTCAAGGTCTTTCTAAAGGGAAAATTCAATGCATGCATTCAAACTCTTGTTCTTCATTTGAAAGCTCTTTAACAAAGTACTCAAAATAGTGCTGCTGGTCTTTGTAGTTACTTCGTAATCGAAGGTTCAACCTAATTAAAGCATTTTACGAATTCTATAGGGGAAAAGAATGCTGCAATCGTCAAGAATGGAATTGGGCCCAAGATTGAGCTAAAATTCAAATACGCTGGGGTACGAATGGATGTACCATACAATCTTCCAAGTGCTTATATTTTTATATGTCATGAACAAATCCATTCTGCGACGTGTAAAATTGAACCTTGAAAAGAGTCAATTTTCCGTCATATGTTTCAAACACAGCTTCCCAGATAGAAATGAACAAATAGCCTAAGTTTGGCCGGACTTTGACTCAATTTTGACTTATATCGGGGGCCAGAAATCATGACAAAACATGGCCCAAGCTTGCCCACACAGCACGCCAGTTCAGGAATAGTTCTTAATGCATTCATTTTGATCTCTCATAGTTCCAAATTCATTAAAAATGCTTTCTGAACTCATGTACTGTATAGTTGGTAAAAGCTTGGGATGAAAATCTCGTACCAGGCTTGATACCCAATATTGGGTCAAAGTACGATACAAAGCATGGTCTAATGCATCATGATACGTATATTATGAGCATATTTTGGGAGCTTGGCTTGTATGACCTAACCGGATCTGGTTCAAGTTGTGTATATTAACTTTTGACAAGCATCAATCTGGTTCCTAACGCTTCCCAGAGAAAAGAATTCCGTTATTCTTCACGCCATTTGTGACATGAAAAATCACATCACAACAATAATTAATATTGGTACAACTCTGCAATAATTACTAGCATGAAGATGCGGTATAAGTTTCCAAATAAAGTCTGATGTTTTGTTAATCTTCAACCGCTTGTTTTAATGCATTTCCTGAGAAACGTGGTATGGATCCTCAAATAGATAATGGTTTATATTGGGCCGATATTGGTACGCCATGCTTAGCAGCCCCGTATTTTGCCAAGCTCGGACCAATTGTCAATATTGGTATTTCCTACCTGGGTTGTTAAAATCAGCGTTCTCCCATTTCACCATTTGATAAAGATCTTTTTTTTTTTTTACTGTTTGGTTACTCCAGTGAGACAAGGAATCATTCCATAACACATCAGCTAAAAGCAATGCAAGACAGAATCAAGACCCAGTTATTCAAATTCTCCTCGTAATGTGAGAACAATGTAAGAGTCCGACCAAATCACTTGGCGTATCCTCACCTCTCACGTATTCACGTACTCTACGTGTCGAAGTGAATCTAAAGAGATCAAATTTCATCGAATCCAGATGCGTCCCGTTCGATCGAAACTTTAACCTCGTTTTGCAAACATTTTCAAGCGAGCAGAGTCTGAAGGTTTTCTCACGTTCCATCACGAAATGGTCGAAACTGTCGAATCGCGGACAAAGGGACATTTGATGCCGAAGTTGCATACAATCTCATACATCCGCATTTAACCGAGCGCACGTACACACGAATACACGGTGGTTTCCTCGATGAAAGTTCTTGGACCGTATAATATTCCGCGTGTGAGTTGTCACTTTGTGACCGCATTTCAGTGACTAATGAGCGTTTTCGAAAGCACGTTAGGTACTGTCAGACACACGACCTGGGCTTGTAATACTGCACGGTTCTGCATCACGAGTACGGTGACGTGAATGTGAGGACGCGTTACCTTCATATTCGTGTACGTACGGCTAGTTTGTATACGTGAATCCTGCATGTATCTCCACGGAGGAAGAAAAAAATGACTTGTAGAGAGGCGGTGGAAGGATACAACGTGTCGTGGGCGCGTATCTGAAACGAATACGATGTTCAGGGTTATCATGAAAATTGTTCACTATGTTTGTGGTTGATAACTATTGAGATTTTCAATGTAAATTATTTCAATGAAGAGTTCCAAGGGAATGACAGGTACATTGAACGGGGAATGTAGAATAAAATGTACGCACTTTTTGACCATGTCCAAAGTGTCGCGGGATTTGTTGAACAATGAGAGAGGAGCTCATTTTTAATTCGCTTGGTTTAGATTGAACATTTTTGTTGGATATTTGATGGTTCGAAAAATACTGTATTCGTGTTATTGTCAATCACTTTGACAGTTACGGTGGCAAAAGAATAGTAAGAATCTATGAGCAAGTTTTGTTAACAATTCACAAATAGTCAGTATACCACCTACGAGGCTGTCAATCATATGGTAGCAGGATTACCACACGGAGAAAAATTTTATTTATTGCAGTTATTGCAACTGAATTTTCCAGCAGTCACAGGACAGCCATTTCCGTTGGCTTGAATTTTGTAATCAGAATGAAAATTTAGCTGCAATGTTATTCATTCTCCCAGCTAATCAAAATGTTCCCGTGTAGGGGGTGAGCGAATGGGATTTTCATCAATTCTTGTGTTTCCTGATACATATTCTTGTGATAATTCATAATTCATTCTATCAGCGTTAGAGTCGGTGCAGAATTTGTAGAAGAAATACTTTAAAACAATTGCTCCTAAAAATTCAAAGAATGTGACTGTAATTTTTCACAGCCACTTTTTTCTGAATTTTCAGATGAATTGTTCACCGGATTTTAAAGGACTTCGACTAAATTTCGAAGCTTATTCTGAAAGTTCAGTCAAGTGTCTTGAAATGCAGCACAATTTTTCTGAAAATTCAGAAGAAAGTGGCTGTCAAAAATTAAATGACACCCATGCAAGTATTGCCAAGATTGAAGAAACCCAAGCTTGTCCCAAGGTTGGCACATGTGTCAGAAACAAACCTCCGTGAGGAACGGTTGGCCCAATATTGTTCCATGATTGTCCCGTTGTTCCCAATGGATAGTCAGTCATGATACATTTGTTAATATTTTTGAAATGGTCACTACATTTGGTACAAGCTTGGCACAAGTGTCAAAATCGAACATTCGTTGAGAACAATTCTGCCAATATTGCCCACATGATTGGCACAATGTTTATAAATATTGACTGAATTTTGAATTGACAATGGCTGAAGATTTGGGGATAACCATCGGGCCAGGGCTGGCCCGATCCTCCTGCCATAATTAACCCTACACACTATTTTTACACACCAAGCTAGATGTTATTGATCTAAGTAAGGATAGAACTTCACCTAATGGTAATAGGATACTTTTAAATGTAATCATACACGGAGATCAACTGATTTTGAAGAACTCTTTACAGAATTTTAGGATGTCTGGCTCATTTTGAAGACCATCGATTTTGATGAAACTTTGCAGTTTTGTAAGACTTGATATCGAACCAAAAACCCTCGAACCCTCCAGATGAACAGCCGTTTTTCAGATATAAGCATTTCTAACATCTGATGCTCTTTTAGTGCGACGATAGTCACCCCCTTACGTCAGTAAGGTGTGCTAGCTGAGCAGTCAAGGAGAGTGACTGCGACGATGTGAGCCCGGGTTCACGTCCCCGGGACCATGATTTGTTTTTCATCATGATGTTGTTTTTTTTCTTAATCAATATTTCATGTACGATATTCTAAGGGAGAAAGTCCAGAACTGAAATATGAATCGATTACTTTTTTCATCCATATCTGCGATCAAAGAAGCATTGGTAAATGAATTGGACCGGGCCTGGCAAAACCACTGGCCCAAGCTTCTCCTGATTTTATCATCCCCAAGCCTGGACCAAGTTTGGTAAATTGTTCGAGACAAGTCTCGGCAGGTCTTGTGCCAGGCTTGGTCCATCATTGGGCCATTGGTCCATACACACATGGGCAGTGACATTTTTTGAATTTTCAGAAGGAATTCTTTTACAGTGAAGTCTCAACCTGAAGAGTTTCGAATTAGTTCATCCTTGCTGAAATCACTCACATGTACCTTGTCAGATATAATTGTACGATATTCCACCAAAAATCGTAGCAACAAAGATTCTTCATGGATAAACCCTGTGAAAAACTTCTTTTCGAGAATTCAGGAAATGTGACTAATTTTTTACAGCCACTTTTTTCGGAATTTTTAGATGAATTTGACTGAATTTTGAAAAACTTCAACTTAATTTCGGAGTGTCTTTGAAGAATTCACTCAAACTTATCAAAATTCATCCAAATGTTTCTGCAAATTTAGAAAAAAGTGGCTGTGAGAGATTGCAGTCACATTTTTGGAGTTTTCAGGAGGAATTTTTTCACAGAAAAAAGTGTAATCAGAGTTCCTCCATGTTGGGAAACTTTTATCTATGAATTGGTAGAATTTTTACTGACTTGTTGGAGAATTGAACACGCGAAACGAAAAATAGTTCCTCAAAATCAACACTGAGAAAAATAAAATAGTTGGTGTAACTCAATGCTAGCCACATCAGAGAAATCATTGATCCATATATCAGACAGGTAGACTTTGATTGAAATCACCGCATTTTGTTTAGTCGATTGAATTTAGTTGGAATGAATGAAACTTTCACTTCTTACAAATAAATATTTTGACATTGTAACAACCAAATATTCCAATTGAATGAAAATTTCATTTCAACTACATCATTCAGTTGATAAAATATGATTGTACTGAAATATGGTTAGTTATTGAAAATTGAATATCTCCTGAGAATCTTCAAACAACCTTACTAGAAATGCCTCCAGTAATTCTCTAGGTCATTCAAACCCTGGTGAAAATCCAAAAATGGAGGAAGCGGGTATTGAAACAAATGAAGTGTAAACATGTTTCAATTCCTTCCTAAATTAGGTCTAGATGACTCTTTGTCACGTTTATATGACTTTTAGCTCACGCTTCCGCTTCAACGCTCCATTTTTACCAAGGACGGCCTTTTTAGGCCTTGAAAGTCCCTCACAATGACATTGTCAGGTGTTGCAAGGCTTAGAGAAGAACTAGAGTGATTCCTGCTGAGGATATTTTAGTCAGGAGAGATTTTAAAAAAACTTTCTGCATTTCCACTTGCTCCATATTTTAGCACAATTTCACTGCATACAAAGATTTTGTACGAACATTCTTCAGACAAGACGATTAGAAAAACACTAGACCGATGGAATTGAAAACTTTTGTTATGGAGTAATTTATTCTTCTAAAAATAAAATCCAAAATTCCGTATAGCCATTGCACGCGGTTGCAGGCGTGTCGTTGAAAAGTGGGCATGGGTGGAAATCCCGGTGAAACGATTGAAAATGATGAAATGATAGTCAGCGCATGCGTAATCAGATTCTATTTATTAAGGAACTCTTTCAAATGAATATTTTAAGTTGCCTTGAATAAAAATTTTTGAAATTACGCACTTTATGGTTAGTTACAGATTTTGAGCTCCCGGAGTGGAGCCACGTCTGGAATCGGTTTGTTGCCGACGTTCCGCCAACATTGCAGCTGGCTTCTTCAGGGTGGTATGTCAGCCAGCTGCAATGATGGCGAAACGTCGGCAACAAACCGATTCCAGACGCGGCTCCACTCCGGAAGCTCAAAATCTATATCTTCTTAAAAGTCGCGAAAAAACATCCAGCGAACCATCGCTGAAACAATTTATTGTTAGTTGTCACAAATAAATTACTTATGCTGCTATCAACTAAACTTTTTTCTATCTAAAATGAATAGATGTCAAATTATCGTTTTTGTTAACGCAAACAAATTTTTATTTGTATCAAATAAAGATTCATTCGAACGAACTAAAAGATTATCAACGAAAGTATTATTGCTCACGCAACTAAGCGATTTCTTTCAGTGAAGGGATAATCCCTTATTCTCGATGGAAAAACAAGTCCCCGATGATCGGAGGATGGAATCCAAATTGAACTTCAGTAAAAACTGTCCATTATTTTTACAGTACAATTTTCTAGTGGTATTCTTTAGAGATACGGCGGATTCCAGCTAACCTCGTCAAGTTCTCATGAAATATTACATCAATCTGATGATAATTTCCAGTCGGGTAGTCATTCCTCCTCAATTCGCAGGAAACGACTGTCATCTGCAAATCAACCGCAAAATTTCAAACCAAACTGAAATTTTGATCGTTCGAATTCAAAGTTTTGTCACACAAAGATTTTTTTCTGATCCTTTACGAATATAATAAGCTCTCGAGAATGGATTTGAGAAAGAAATTTAAGAGTTCGCAATTAACTTTCCAATGGGAAATCCTACCGGAATGAGGGGAAAGAACTTTTAATTTACGACAAAAATTTGTTAATTGGCATTTTTTCAGTTATCCCGGTGGAATTCTTTACCGAGCTCCAATAACCTAAATAAAAGTTTGCGTTATCCGGAGGTTTCTCATTCCGCCGATTCATGTTTTTAATGTATAATCTTGCCGTTATACACGGGACCGATAGGATCTTTTTGATGGAATCCAACTGAATGTGGTTTATTTATTCGTACGATTCAAAGAAAATTGAATTTGATTCTAACGAACATTGAAATTCTCAAGAGGATGAATGAAAATTGTAACGCATTCATACGGCAAAAGATACAGTTCTCCTGGATGTGGATGATATAATCCACTATCGAGAGTGTATCGAATTACAAAATGGTTGGTTGATTGATAGAAGCAAAACGAGATAGATTACATTCCTGTGCACGTATCATTGTAAAATCAAAAGCCATTTCTATGGATGAGTTGCAGTAGTCGTTGGAATATAACCATTTAGGATCAATTTATGGAAATGGTTTTTATATTATCTGCCCACATTTACACGTCGTTACGTTAAGTTTTGGTTGTTCTATTGAAAATAGAAAATAGGAGATTATGATATATGTCGGTGTTTGAAGGACAAAGGAGAACGTGAATCGGTTTGGAGATACACTCGATGTATGGTGAGTAGAAAAATGTTGCATTGGTCAGACAAGATATTTGAGATTCCAGTGGACAGAAAGTTGAAGGCAGATGTGGAATTGAGAGTAAGACAATGGGAGAAAATAGAGATAGAGTAGGGATCGAATAGACGACGTGAAAGAGGAGAGAGAAAGAAACGCTATAGAGTGGATAAATAATACAGAGAAGCTTGGGAGAGGAAGGAGGAAGAGTATTAGGTCTTTAGAGGATGCAAAAGAGCGGAGGAAAGAAAAAAAAGTTGTGGGATGAAAGAAGAGGATTGAACGATTTTGTAGCGTTGATGGATGTACATGGAATGTGAATTTCATACGTGCAAAGGATTATGAAATCTGGTATTAATTTTTTTCAGTTTCTTCTACATCATTTCGCACATATTATCAACAGTTTTTAATGTAACATTTTAATCATGATAATTAAATGACGTAAACCTACCCTGGTGAAAGAATCTCTCTGAATCTCTCTGAATTCCTTCATTGATTGAGAATTTACAGTTTCCTCTGGATTTGGTTGGAGTCTTCTGAATCTCTCAGAGACTTTCGAAATTTCATTTTTTAGATTTCGAAACTCTTTCCTCATGTGTTCAAATCTGTCTGAATTTCTCTGAATCCCTTGGAATTTTTGTGAATTCCTCACAATTTGATATACACAATTTCAGAGCTTTGTCTGAGTTTGAGTCTCTCTGAATTTCTTTGAATCCTTCCAAATCACTCTGTATATCTTTGAACTCCTCTGAATCCTTCAGAATTTTACGTATTGAATTTGAGAGCTTCCTCTGAATTCGTGCAAATGTCTCTGGATTCCCCTATATTTGTCTGCATTTCTATGAATCCCTCAGAATTTGATTTATCGAAGTTCAAAGCTTTCTCTGAATTTTTCTGAATCTCTCTGGATTCCTCTTAACCTTGCCAAATCTTTCTGAATCTCTTTGAATTTCTCTGAATCTCACTTTTACAATTCAATTTCTAATATTTCCCAATTCCGTCCGAAATCTTAGACTAGAAATTTACCCCAATATCCTGTTCTCTGAACCTCTTTGAATTCCTTTGCATCCGTCTGAAAAATTTAATGCATAATTTTTCCCGATTCACCTGTTTCCTAATGTCTCTCACATTAGAAATTTGGAAAATTTTCCTCAATTCACTCCTGTTTTAACTTTCCTGAATTCCTGTCAATCTCCTTGAATTCCACTGAATCCTTTTCGGAACTCCAACGCACGATTCATGTTGATTGACCTGTCTTTGAATTTCTGTGAAATTCCCAGACTAATTGCCTCTGAAATCTTGGACTAAGAATTGTATTCAATCTATATATCTCTGTATTTCCTTGAATTCCTCTGAATCTCTCTCAATTCCTCCAAAATGTCTACTGTACACTTTGTCATAATTCACCTGACTCTGAATCTCTCTGGAATTCCCAGAATCTCTGGTAAAAAATCTCTCCGAATCGCTCTGAAGAATTTCACGTTTCAGAGAAATTCAAAGTGATTCAGAAGAAGTCAGGAGAGTTCAGAGACTGGTGGATTGGAAAAAATTAGGCGTTGGGCAATATAAGGAGTTTTGAATATCTTGAACATTCATCCAATACATATTCAATTATATACTGTATAAAAAGCTCATAAAACATTTTAATTTGACATCCGGGAACAATTCATGATGAATTCTAAATATACAGGGTGGGGCATTTAAAGTGTCGCGGGCGTTTTTTCCAAAAATAAAGTGAGATACGAGAAAATTTTTCGGACAAAAGTTGTAGGGTACCGAGGGGGACATCCGATGGTGGCCTTGGCTTTGACCTCAAATCTCATCTTCAAGGGCATTCTGAGATCAACTCTTGTTTTTTAAATAGCATCTCATATTTTTTACTGCAGATTTGGATTCTAGGTCAAAAACCAAGAAACTTTTGTCTGAACCATTTTCCTGAAATCCGCAAAAATGGCGCTCTAATCGATATTGTTCCATTTTGAATCTGACATTCGAATAACTCGAAAACGAAGGGTCTTGCAAAAGAATGTTTCGTACAAAAGTTGTCAATACACAACACATTTCAATCGTCTACATTACCACCATTCAGAGCTCACGCGATGTGACCAAACGACGGGGTTCAGTGAAAATTCACGATTTTGAAAGTCAGTTTGTCAGTTACATTTGATTATTACTTGGTTTATGACAAATTGAAAATCATGGATATCCGATACACGGTTTCTGAAAAGATCGATATGATCTACATTAACGGTGAAGTGCATAAGAACCCCAGACAAGCATATGACTTGTATGCAGAACGATTTCCTGAAAGAACAACGCCATCCATTAGGTATTTTCAACGCATTACAAAACTATTCTCAGAAACGGGAAGTCTTACAAGGGAAAAACGACATCGAATAAGAACTGTTAGCGGAGAAGATGCGGAAGTTAATGTACTAGCTGCAGTAGCCAATAATCCACACGTGAGCTCTCGTGAAATTGAACTCCATTCGGGAATTTCTCGAAGAAGTGTTCTTCGAATACTGAAACGTCACAAATTCCATCCGTATCACATTTGTTCGCATCAAGACCTTCACGGTGATGATTTCGAAAATCGTGTACAGTTTTGTCGATGGGGTCTAGCGCAAATGCACAATAACAACTTCATCAACATATTATTTTCTGATGAGTCGACGTTCACCAATCATGGTCAAGTAAATCGACATAATATGCATTACTGGGCGACAGAAAATCCAAGATGGTTACGTCAAGTAGAGCATCAAAGACAATGGGCTGTGAATGTTTGGTGTGGTATTTTTCGATCTCGAGTAATTGGACCGTACTTCATTGCAGATACGCTAAATGCAGAGAAGTACAGACATTTCTTAGATCAAGTACTTCCAACATTACTTGAAGACATACCTATTCAGGAACGATTGAATATGTGGTATCAACACGATGGTTGTCCATCCCATTATGCAGTCACAGCTCGAGAAATATTGGACAGAGATTATCCTGGACGATGGATAGGACGTCGTGGACCAGTTCATTGGCCTGCCCGTTCTCCGGATCTTACTTCTCCAGATTTTTTTTTATGGGGATACATAAAAGATACAGTTTATCAACAAGCACCGACTACACCTGAGAATATGCGTCAACGAATCATCAATGCATGCGCGAGCATCAATGAAGATATTTTAGCACGAGTTCAGCAATCTTTTGTAAAACGTTTTGAAATGTGTATTGAAGTCGAAGGCCATCATTTTGAGCATCTACTGCATTAAAATTATCCAAGTGATGTAGACGATTGAAATGTGTTGTGTTTTGTCTGTTATACCCCATCACCTCCGTTTCAGTTCGAGGGGTCCCCCTTAGAATCAGACAACTTTTGTCCGAAACACTCTCCTCCAAGACCCTTCGTTTTTGAGTTATTCTAATGTCAGATTCAGTATGGAACAATATCGATTAGAGCGCCATCTTTGCGGATTTCAGGAAAATGGTTCAGACAAAAGTTTCTTGGTTTTTGACCTAGAATCCAAATCTGCAGTAAAAAATATGAGATGCTATTTAAAAAACAAGAGTTGACCTCAGAATGCCCTTGAAGATGAGATTTGAGGTCAAAGCCAAGGCCACCATCGGATGTCCCCCTCGATACCCTACAATTTTTGTCCGAAAAATTTTCTCGTATCTCATTTTATTTTTGGAAAAAACGCCCGCGACACTTTAAATGCCCCACCCTGTATTTTGATTGGAACTCGAAAGGACTTCTTTTAAAATTGTATGGTGAATACAATTGGTTGTGAAGGTGAAATCTTTGCTAACGCACGTGATATGTCGATTGAATACCACTGCGAACAGTTTTAGGTGGACATGACTGGTATTTTCCTTGAAGTTCCTGGAAATCCGTTTTCAATACTTCCGATGTTCGTGAAGAACTGTTTCGAAAATCTTGGTATTCCAAATGAATTCTTATGGAATAACTTGTGTTGTCTGGGAGATATATATATATATGTATATACCAAGCGGAAAAAATGTTCTCCGAGATCACCTATTTTTTGAGAGGAAAATTAAAAAGAAGAATAGAAGCACTAGTCCGATTTGTTGAAAAGTTATCAATTTTTGGTGAAAATTCCTTTTTTTCCATATTTTTGACTGTTCCTTGATTTTCATCACCGATAGCCATGAACTTTTGGTTTGGATGGCTGTTGGGTCATGTAGTAGACACTTGAATGAGTCATTCAGAATTTTTCTCGGAATTTTTGGAGTTTTTTGGGATATAGTGTACACACGCAGGCACAGTGGGCCGAAATCCACAAAGAGTGCTCAAAACACCGTTTTCTGCAATACTCTAAAATTCAAGAATGTTGGTATTTTCTCACTCCAATACATTAGGGGTATGAAGGTATGTAACGCTGTGTCTGAAGGCGAGTTAGTTTGTGAGATATTGTTACGTAAGATACAGAAATTACTGTGAAATTCTAAAAATTCCCGAAAAATAATACAAGAGTTTTCGAAGTAATTAACGCTTGCAAGCCCTCATGATTCTGATATCTAAGGATTTTGTGGAAGTTTACATGTTGTTTCAATATAAAAATAATAAATATTGTCCAGGGGACATGAGTGTTAGAATGGAACATTGCGTTTTTGAGTTGTGCGTACGAATTAAATCATCGATTTCGATGTTTCATTGACGATTTTCTCAAATACTTCAAAAAACTCTCTCTGGGAGGTTTTTGCAATGTGTTCTCAGACGATTCCTACTTAAAAATCACTTTTATTTATGCTGCGCAGACCTGCGCAACAAGTGGTATGTTAATTTTTATGACACAGTATCTGTAAAATTATTAGTTCTCCGGTATACAATGTTGAAAAAGTTTCTGAATTGAATACTTGCACTTCTACAAGATCCGCAGATACAGTTGGCCAAGGAACATTCGAACACTGAATATGAAGACAAATTTGTGTGAAATAATACAAGAAATGGAGAATAAAAAACCTTGAACAAAATGTTAGAAAAGAAAATGAAAAAAGAATGAATAAATAAATTTAAAAAATGAAAAAAAGTGTTTTCAAAGTCCAATTTACAATCTTCACGCGGTAAAACACGTAAGTAAATTGAAAGATCAAAACTAATGTATCATTGACATCATGTATAATTCAGCTAAAGATTTTGAAGAAAAATCTGAACCCAGATTCGTATTTGGCGGCTTCCAAAAACTGTCCGGAAACGGGTTTCAGGCAAATCGAAATCATTTTGACATTCATGTCCGTCACATTGAATTTGCCATCTTGAATTCTGAAAATCTGATTGCGAATTCGTAATCAGCGATCCAAAAAAACTCTCCCAGGACGAGTTTCAGGCAAATCGGAGTGATTTTGACATTTCCGTCCGCCATCTTGGATCCGCCATCTTGAATTCTGAAAATCTGACTACAGATTCGTAATCAGCGATCCCCAAAACCCCTTAGTCCAGAACAATGCATGAATCAGACAACGCCTTATAGTTTTGAGCACTTTTTGTGGATTTTGGCCCACTGTGGCAGGGTTAAAAAAATTCCGCCAATTGGCATATGGCTTCCTCGTTTGTGTTGAGAACAAAAACTCATACCATGCTTCAATGATGGTGTTACGATGGGACATTGTCATTCGAGACATTGAGATGCTACCGAATGAAATGATGCCCCAAAAAACACGCCTTGTGACTAGTCTTGCTCCACTCATCGTAATAGTTACCAATGTTTTTTCGCGTCTAATTTCATTCTGATCACTTCCCTCCTGTAAGGATCTAGTTGAAACTCACATGGAACCACCATCGACACTGCATAAAACTGTAGTCGAAATTTCATGACGATCGGATGATAGGAACAGAAATATCCGCATGATAACGATATTTACAAAATTTTCAAATTCCGTTTCGAAATTATGTACTTACCCTTCTCTTCCCTCACTTCCGATTTGCTCGAAATTGAGATCATACAACTAACACCTCGCGAACTGAATATTCTCAGAGTTCCACGGTATTCGGATGATGGGAACATAGCGATGGCATGGTTTCAAAATATTGTCCAAAAATGCAGATCACAAACAAAAAATTTCTAGAGTTCCAAACCGATTGGGGTGAAACTTATTTGGGATTACTATCGGATCATAACTAGAACCTGATATGAGTCTTATTGGAATCGAATAATAAAGAGTGGAAATACCCTAGTAGAAATTTTCTCTAGCAAATGATGAGGCACTGATCAGTTTTCCATTTCACTGATTAGGTACTGATCAGGAAACTCACAAGTTTCCGACAAGGGGTGTAACGCTCTGACTAATCAGAAACTGATTGAAGAAACTGAGCAGAAACGAGCGAGTAACTGATGAGGGACTGATCGGTAGTTGATGAGTTATTTGCGAGTAACTAACGAAGCATTTATCACCCACAAAAATGCAGGTTATGTCGATTAAGATATGAAATTAAAACACTAAATTGATGATTCTTCACTCAAATAATAATTTATGTTTTTGTTTAAGATGTTTCCGAGGATTAAAAAGTAAATTTTCAGCAAAACCCGTAGGAAAAATTTTGCTAGACTTTTTCTTGGATAAAATGTAGGAGTTTTGGCCAAGGACATAAAATATATCAAACCATATGTTTATTATATCAATATGTTTTTTAAACCGAATATTTTTTATGAACATTTACGCTATCAATATTTCTTGCGAATAAAGGCAATAACTTGTCAGAATTTGATCAGTTTCATATGAATTTTAATAATCATATTAGACAAATCAGTTCCCAATAAGTAAATCATCAGTTTTTCCTGATTAGCGTTTCCTCATGAGTGCCTCATCAGTAATAGGGAAAACTGATTATATTTCTACTAGGGTATGCGCGGGCGTGGAATCAAGGTTTTTGATCATAATTTCCTCACCCCTCTTATTCTTCAGTGAGAATCAGGTTGAAACTCACACGACAATATGACCGACCCCGCACGTAACTGTGGTAAAAATCTCATAATGATCGGATAGATAGAACCGGAGTTTCGTACGCTCGTACGTACATACGTACAGACAGACAGACACCCTACAGAAGGACACGAAACCAAAGTTGCTCCTTGAGTTTTGAGAAGCACTTTGGTGTAAGAAATTTTCTTTTTGGACACAAAAAGTTTTCCAACCCTCCGAAACACAGTAAAAAGTAAAACTTAAAGTAATCCCGAATATCAGCTTAAAAATGCAGCCAAAAGTAGCGCCTATTCCAACTGAAAGTAAGCAATGGAATTGACTGAAATTCAGTCTTCTCCATTGCTTACTTTCAGTTGGAATAGGCGCTACTTTTGGCTGCATTTTTAAGCTGATATTCGGGATTACTTTAAGTTTTACTTCTTACTGTGAACGATCACTAAGCTCCCTCTCAACGAGGAAGCTATAGGGGGGGGGGGGGATACCTGATCAAATTTCTACCAGGGACAGGTTCAAGATGGCGGTTAATCTTTCCAATTTCACCAGATTTCTCTAAAAATTGATATACACAGGTTAATTTTTGGAGTGATCCATGTTCAGACCCTCGTTCACATTTACAAATGTGTCGTTTCATAATTCATGCGTTAATTGAAAACATCCAGAATCATTTCGATTTTACAATCTCGTATTACCCATTTCATTCTCACCCCTCTAACTGGCGAACAAAGTTTCGATTGAACGATCCAACCGTTTTATTCAAATTGTATCTACGAAGACGCCCTCTTCTCTTTTTCCGAAGCCAACAAAATGTTTCCACAGTATATTTTATACAATATCCAGAGAAAACTTTGTCCTCGCCTAAAATTCTTTCGAATATTCTTCGTTCAACTTTACTTTCAAATGTCATGGAATGAAAGCTGTTCCATTGTCTTCTACGTTTGAAATATGACTCATAGATGGACTATACACACACACACACACACTCTCTCTCTCTCTCTCTCACTCTCTCTTTCTCTCATACACAAACACAAGCAGATTTATAATCTTCTCCCCCAAGCAGAAAACTCTTTCCCTTATATATTGAAAATAATCTACTTGAGAATTCATTGAATAATAACTGTCTCTCGCATACGTCGACGGGTATCTCTCTGGGTATTTGAATCGAAGAAGAATAATAATATTGCGAGGAAGTCTCATTATTCACGGTGATCTTACCTGTACAAAAACGTTTTACAAATTTATCGAGCGATATCAGCAGCGGGAGGAGGAAAGGGAAAGGGAGGGAATAGTAGGAGAGGATAAATAAACACAACTTATTAAAAAATACAAGAGGTGAATGTTTAATATCCATACCATGTATTTACACGCACCTTTTCTTCTCTTTACATATTTTTCATCATTGTTTCATCATTGTTCCCTTATTTTATTCCTCTAATCGATACAAAGCACGATTAGAGGATAGAATATATATATCGTTAATGAGAACATTGCCACATTGATTCGATGTGTATCAGATTCGAAATCGATTCAATAATTACGAGGAATAGAATGTTTATTCAATCTTGTTTGGAGTTATATACCTAGAGATAATCGTTGGAGGCGTGGGAGTTGAGACGCATGTGGTAAATGCTCTATCCACAGTAGCAGGAACGCAAAAAAAACCATCACAAACGGTCGATGTAATTAGTTAAACTGGCGAGGAGGCCCGATTAAAACTAATATCATGATAACGCGCATACTCGTCGATTCGCATGACTCGTTTCTCCTAAAGAATGTATATATATATTCTGTATATTTATACATATATATTTGCGTATACACATCTACTCCTGGTGGATGATGATTATTCCTGTAACGATATTGTTATGAGCTAGAGAATTTAATATAGGTTTATTCCTTAATGCCGTAGCATGACACGATCTTACAGTTAATGGGCACGCTTTTGCCAGTGATTTTATATACTTTAAGTTAAATGATATTGCTTCCATAAAACCGGTATGTTAGATGGAAAATACACAATCGCATTAAAGAGTAACTGTATATACGAATAGTGTGATCATGCGAAACGATACCATACGAACGTAATTCACTACCCATTTTTCTTGTTCTGTTTGATCTTCAATATGTTGTCATGAGTAATAGATTGATAAATGGATTCAAAATCTGAAGGAAGTATCGGTGTATGTCGTGTTGAGGACTAGACCGGATACAAAGGTCATTTATAAAAACGGTTTTTTCATGAAAACATAATATTCCACAGCATGAATCTACTGTTCCCGAAGAATTAAGGTACATTGAATATGTTTTTTTATTGTACAAATTATCGTGAAATCTAAGTGTATAAAACATGTAAAAATTCAATAAATCTCAGTCTTTATAAGTGATTTTTCAGATCAGTATTGTTTTTCGTGGAAATATGTCTACACCAAATTACGCACAAAAAGTACGGACAATTACACCTGAATCATGGTGACTTTGTGATTATTCAGTGCCGGATTGACGCATTGGGATGACATGTACGGGGCCCCACCGATCGATTGTATATAAAAAAATATGTTCAACTCCATGTCCGTTAGAAATTCTGCCCGTTATAAGAGGGTCCCTATAATTATGAGCCCAGGGGCTGTCTACATGCTTAATTCGGCCCTGTGGTTATTCATAAATTTTCCTTGAATTAAACAAAAAGCGACAGGGTAGTCCGATGTTTGCCAGTGCGTTGAATGGTGTGAATGATGGGTATGAGAAAAGAATCTGAAAATGCATCCCGCATTCAAATTCATTGCAATTTGGCTGCAGAATATGCTTTACCAATACGAATGATGAATTCTAAAACACTTTGAACATGGACGAGATGTTTAACAGGACATCAGTGATTTTGGAATATTTACGCGTAAAAATGCGTAGTTGTGCACTTTTATTGAAACATTGTCAACATTTCTCATGGTATATTCCTGGCATAATTTGGTGTATATGTGTATTAACACGAAGATTATTCCTCGAGAGTTGAAAGTCCCGTCAACATCACAATTCCTTTAACGTTCGCATGACAGATTGTGTAATTTTGAATGCGTGGGGGATTTATTGTTATTTATTATGATTATGATGTACTTCACCACACAAGAATTTATGCGAAATCTACCACAGTTGATAATACAGGCGATTCCTCTGTACATTAAATTCTAACGTAATATAGAATTAAGAATAGTAGAATTGATCTCTCAGGATGGTTCGACGTTTCACAAAAGAATCGCCTGTACATATACTACCATGCAATTCCATTGTCACTGTACGAATGGAGATTCCCGACTGGAAATGATCATACAATTAATTTGACGCTTCGTAGGGATTTGACAAGGTTACTCCGAATTAGGTATATTCCTCAAGGACCTGATTGGGAGCTAAAAAGACGCTCGTTTTTGTTGTATTTTGTGGAGAGTTGCATACTTTGATTTATGATAACTTATTCAAAGAAAGTACTATCTGGTTGTGTATTAAGAAGGCTTGACTAACTAATGCATACACGGAGAAAAATTTGTAGTTAAATTTACTACGGGACTTTGTAACCGAGGAGCAAATAACTGAACTTACGATGAAATTTACTATGTCGAGACAATAGAAACATGATAAAATTCACTATGTTTTATAGTGAATGCCATTGGAAAGTCAGTCAGTTTGACTACAAATTTCTCTTTGTGTATTGAAGATCGTAAATGCTTCTATGCAAATATGTTTACGCCAAATCACGCCAAAGATGGCAAATTATTGCGTGGAATTATGTTCAACCATAGATGTGAAGCGAAGAATGCGTAATTGTGCGTAGTTGGGAAGAAATACGAAGACTTTTACGCTGAAAAACATACAACTCAATAAACGTATGTACGTACGTACACTGAGAGAAGTGGAATGTAATGATTACCAAGTACAAATCGTAATTGGGGGACAGCTTCGCGAATTTCGCTTCGGATACTATGGAGAATCCTCGCAATATTCATGCACATGGGAATGGTTACCATTTACATGAAGATGGATACCAAATAACCTGATTCTGTCATTCAAATACTATTTTCGCATGGTAATGGTTACAGTTCACTTTTCTCAGTGTAGTTTTATAATAGTTTGTGAACTGAGATGAACTTTGGTTTCAATACAAGTTTCGTTGTAGTGGCACTATGCAATTTTAAATACAATTAAAAATTTGAATAACTTCACATCTCGCTCAATGCAGTTTTTCGTAGATTTCTTTAGAGATTCTGAATTTTTTTACATTTTTCTACGCTCTCCCACGCTTTTCTGTGAATCGATGTAAAACCTGGTGATTCTGAATAATGGGTAGTAATTTAACTTCAATAAGAGTGAATCGGCGGAATGTTGTATTCCCTTTTCCTAGGTAAAAAACTGTAGTGAAAAGTGATTATCATCAATGATGAATAATATGGGAATATATTAGTTTTTCATGTTTTAAGAATGCTCTTTCAAAATCAGCGCGGAGAAAATTCTTTAGGAGTCGCTTTAGACTTGAAAAAATTTTCAAAATCGTCAAAACTCATTTTGATTATTTTTTACGATGAATTTTTCATTTTTTCAAAAGGTTTCTCTGAGGTACACCTCAAATTATTCATCTTCAAAGATCGCTCCTGTTTTCGAAAACAAATTCGAACCTTATAAAAAAAGAAATAAAATTCCTAAAGTTTGTGGAATTAACTAATTAATCTGATTAGTTGATTTGATTGAGTTCTGATCAATTCCAATTTATGAACATTGTTAGATCCATTGCTTTTGATGTTTCCCAGCAAAAACTCGAAAATTATTTGAAAAATGAAATTCCTAAAATTTGTGGAATTAACTGATTGATCTGATTAATTGATTTGATTGAGTTTTCATGATTTCCAATTTATGAACATCGTTAAATTCATTGCTTTTGATTTTTTCGAGCAAAAACTCGAAAATTATTAGAAAAATAAAATTCCTAAACTTTATGAAATTAACTAATGAATCTGATTGAATTTTAATTAATTGAATTAAATTCTTTCAATTCATCAGGTTGTCCACTCCGGGAATATTTCATTTGTTCCACTGGCTATTCTATTCAACGCGATTTTCTCATTGATTGATCGATTGTGTGAAAATTCCCGATTAGTAGACACCCTGTTCATTCGATTTCGTTTGGAGGAAAATTTATATTCTCGTGACGTATTGAATTTCTTTTTCATCTTGTGGTATATTTTTATCGATCAAGGTGCTAATTAAAAGTAATAGTCCATATGAAATGTTAATATAAATTTCTGAAGGTTTCTCGGAAACATCAAAAGCAATGAATTAAAAAATCTTGATAAATTTTGAGCGACTTTTAAAAATTAATATTTTGAGCTTTAATTTTGGAAAAGTTCCTATTTTTCTAGATCGAATCTTACCGCTACAAGATATGTTACTAGAGGAAAAAAAAATTGAAAAATAACAAAAATGAATCTTGATTATTTTTAGAATTTTACAAAATCTTCAGCGTCCCATAAAAAAATTATTTTTGAGACGATTTTTAGAAAGGACTCCTGAAACATCAAAAACTAATCTATTCCCCATTTTTCCGGATGATTGTGGAAATGTCGTAGTTTTTTACATCGACTTACGCTATTGTGCGAAATGAAGAACTTGAGTGTAAGGTTCAACATAATTAGGCGTACATATATTCTCACAAGGATATCAACACTTGGCAACTGGCAAATTATTGAATATATCAAATTTACGATGCGATAAAAATAAAAACAGAACGAAAATCAACTGTTTAGTTTTTGAAAATGTGTGTCGTTTAGGAACATTATTTCGCTGTGACAGCGAAATCTAACTTTGCCCAAGTCCCTTCTACCAGAGCAACAAAATTTTTTCCCCTGACAGCAAATTATTTGCTATCACAGTGTTTTTTTTAGCTGTGGCAGCAAGCAATGTTTGTTTCTTCAGCAAATTTCCAGTATTGTATAAAGAATAGCATACGAATTTTGCTGCCACACTTAAAAAGTCGCTGTCTTGGCTAACAAGATCGCTGTGATAGCAAATAGATTGCTATCCCACGTAACCATAAGAGCTTCCAAATACATTTCAAATGAATCAAATGCATTCAAAATCATTCTTGAAGATAAGGATTTTGAGGAAAGGTTTTAAAATACATTTTCAAAAGATTGATAGAAAGAAGATTCTTCCAAATTTTCTATAAAGTATATTTCGAAGACTTTCGCGAAAATGTATTTATCAGAATGTGAACGGAATATATTTGAAATTATTTTTAAATCTATAAAAACTAAAATTGTTTTGAAATCAGTAATATTTTCGTGACACTTAGAACATGCAAATATTTTTTTTCCCAATAGGCTGATATGAATGCCGTTTCTTCTTTACCTGGCCATATTTATAAAACATTTTCAATATATTCCAAACATGATAAAATGCATTTTTAAGGTGTTCTTGTTCAGTACACAGAAAACAAAACATTCTTGTATCAAGACAATATTGTTTTCGTTATATATGAAACACGGATTGTCTCAGTCCAATGCAATTTGCTTTGAATCAAACACAGGAAAGAACAAAATTCTTGATTCAAAGCAAATTGCATTGAACTGAGACAATCCGTGTTTCATATATAACGAAAACAATATTGTCTTGATACAAGAATGTTTCTTTTTCTGTGTATTCAAAATACATTTCAGATGTATCAAAAATACGTACTGAAACTGTAATGTGTACGATTTGTGCACGTTTCACAATAGGTACTGAACTGTATTGATTTCGTAATTATTAATTCCGAAACATCATCTTGAAGCTTTCACTGGACGAGTGTCATCATGGTTGGTGTAGATCATGCGGTTAGGTATCAAATTAGGATGCTCAGCAGTGAGATAGGAAAGAGGGTTCGAATCTCCCAATAGGTCTTGTCATTTTTCACACTCCAGATTCTTCGAATCTTCACCGTTGCACATATTTTGTATTTTGCTAGAGCTCTGAAGAACTCAATGATGTCTATGAGATAAGAAATTTAGAAGGACTTATGATTAGAAAAATTTTTTCGCTTTTTTGTTCAAAATGTGAATTAAATATATTTTTAGAGCAATTTTAAACCTTCACGTGAACTATTTGAAAAACCAACTTACAATTACGACGGTGTTTTTTGTATGCATTCAAAGGAAGTCTCAAATGCATTTCACATCCAAATACAATATAATAATTATTGTTTTCGAAATATATTTACAAACGCATTAACCGTGTATTTCTAACGTCCCATAATAGCCTTCTTTAGGAGATAAACTAAAAAAATTTATAATTCATTTTTCCAAATGCATTGCATATATTTTAAATGTATTTGAATACATTAGATTAATGCATTGAAAATATGTTCTACATGGTTTACCAAAATGCATTTTAAAAGCTTTTGGTTACGTGATGTCACAGGAAAGAATTTGCAGCTCCAGCAAAAGGTACCCTGGTGAAAATGGGAGCGAGAAGGAAGAGTAAACGAAGCGTATGGTGAAGGGTAACAGAAACGTTAATGGAAAGTATACGAAGCTTGAATGGAAAGGATACAAAGAGTATGTAAAACGGGAATTGAAACAAAGAAAGCGGGAAAAATTCGAGAAATCTAGGCAAAAAAATTGACCCCGGTGGTGAGAATCGAACCGGTGACTTTCTCTATGGTAGGGTCTTATCCACTAGGGCGGAGCGAAATTCCAAAAAGTTTCAGAATCGAAAAGTAATAGTGCGGAAAAGTTGCTACAGATCAAGACCTTCAAATTAACAAAAAAAAAAATGAAATCGGACAAGATCTTTAGGTCGCGCATTGCGTTCAAAGTTCCGAAAAATTGCTTCACTCTGAGCATTGTTTAGAATTCTCGCAGGAGATTCGTAAATGGTGGAATCAAAATAAGATTCGGGTTGTGACACCCCAAGAGAGAGAAATATTGTTGAAAAGTACTGTATTGAGGGAGGGAGGACTATCCCCCCCCCCCTTCGAGAAAGAGCGAGGATGACTGAGAACCAATTCACAAAGCAATATTCGATTCATCATTTTGTCATGTTGCTGAAGTTTGAATCGTTTATTGAAACGAATTTGTAACCGAATATCGAAATACTAAGATGTCAAAGACCCCAAATCTTGCAGAGCATTCTTTGAACGAGTTTTCCGGTTCCGAAGAGTTTATTCGAGAAGATAAACACTGGTGGTTCTCCGATTTTTCCGATCCATGAGTTTCAATTTTCGTTTCGTTTCTATGAACGATTCAAACTTCACGAATATATTTTGTCAGCAGTAAATAGCGGATCATGCTAATTCCCAAGTAGAATTGATCATGAATTGATCAAGTATAACATGTGAATTGATTCTCGGTCATTTTCATTTCACGATCTATCCGTTCGTCACGTTATCCCCAGCCTACTGAGCGTGTATCTCGGTCTTCGGTCCGTGTGCTCACTTATTTTTTGCTGCCATTTTATCAATGCTGAGTCATTGGACGGAAGATACTGAGGGCTTAAATCTTTTGGTTGTCCGAAAAAAGGACATTCCATGCCCTGCCGGAATCTGACCCTAACCTTAGGCATATTAGGACGAGAAAGATCTCAATCCCAATGCAAAAAGACGGGAGATTGTCGAATAAGAAAAATACACGACAAGAAAAATATATTGGAACTGAAAAATATGCTGTTGACTAGACTTTTCTCGTTGCGCCGATAATTATGAACCTGTCAGTGAGGAAAGATTTTTTGAATCGTGAGACCACGCTAATTATCTATAATACCCGATTTTTGGAAAAAAATAAGTGAGTACACCGGCCGAAGACCGGGATACACGCTCAGTAGGCTGGGGATAACGTGAAGAACGGATAGATCGTGGAATGAAAATGACCGAGAATCAATTCACATGTCATACTTGATCAATTCATGATCAATTCTACTTGGGAATTAGTATGATCCGCTATTTACTGCTGACAAAATATATTCGTGAAGTTTGAATCGTTCACAGAAACGAAATGAAAATTGAAACTCATGGGTCGGAAAAATCGGAGAACCACCAGTGTTTATCTTCTCGAATAAACTCTTCGGAACCGGAAAACTCGTTCAAAGAATGCTCTGCAAGATTTGGGGTCTTTGACACCTCAGTATTTCGATATTCGGTTACAAATTCGTTTCAATAAACGATTCAAACTTCAGCAACATGACAAAATGATGAATCGAATATTGCGTTGTGAATTGGTTCTCGGTCATTCTCGCTCTTTCTGGGGGGGGGGGGGGATAGTCCTCCCTCCCTCGATACAGTACTTTTCAACAATATTTTTCTCTCTTGGGGTGTCACAACCCGAATCTTATTTTAATTCGACCATTTACGAATCTCCTGCGAGAATTCTAAACAATGCTCAGAGTGAAGCAATTTTTCGGAACTTTGAACGCAATGCGCGACCTAAAGATCTTGTCCGATTTCATTTTTTTTTTTGTTAATTTGAAGGTCTTGATCTGTAGCAACTTTTCCGCACTATTACTTTTCGATCCTGAAACTTTTTGGAATTTCGCTCCGCCCTATTATCCACTGAGCCATGGATCGTCGTTGACATCGATTGCTGAAAGATGTTATTTGAAGTCAGAATAGGTATGACTCGCATACGCTTCATATAACCTATTATTACGTTACATGAAGCATATGCGAAACGGGATCGGAAGTTTATGGAACGTATACAGAACGTATGATTTGATAACTTCCCAGCGAGCGGGTATCATACGCTCCGGAAAGAGCGAGTTGAAACGTTTTTCGCTTCGTTTACGTTTCCTTCTCGCTTTGTGTATACGCTTCATTTTCACCAGGGTGCTTGGCACAATCAGATTTCGCTGGGACAGCGAAGTTTTTTTTCTCCATTTCTAGAAGTATAAAAGTAAGTAAAGAAGGTATGTAATGTGAACTATTCTACCGGATTGGATGAGAATGTGACATGTTTTGATCGTTAATAATCTTCTCGACCCCTTGTATAAAATGTTGGCGCCAAGTAGGATCCAGAATGCGTAATTGATATCCCATTACTTTCCCCCAATCTTTACTCTGGTATAAATTCATCTAGTGTTGCTAGATTTCGTTATTCACTAACAACTCACAGGCTGGTGTGACCAACTAACAATAAAACCTAGAAAATTAGGATCTGGAGAAGCGTCATTTTTTGAATTGAATTCTGTTTTCCAAGATTAGAATTTTGATCAGGATTCGAGTAGGATTAAAGTTCAACTTTACATTTCCAGTCGGGTTATAATTGTAGATAGTTTCTCCACCATGCGAATTGCGAACCTCATTTCATTCGTGTAGAGTGACAGAATGAATCATCTGTACTTCGAAAGACTGACCAAAAGAAATCAAACTGTTTATAAAATAAGTGTATCGTACAATATCGAGATGAATATAAAAAGTTACAAATACATGCAATTGAAATTGATAGATGAGAATCCAGGTATCAATTTATAAAAAAAATTGGCAATGTGTATACTTGTTCATTTCCATGGAACCACACGTGGATCTTGGCTGCTGTTGATGCCAGCTTGTTAGCGATAGTTTTGTGATTTGAAAATATAAACAAAAAATTGTTCACAATAGCGGAAATTGAAACCCACGAGCGGTACGTACCGGCAACAAAAACAAAGAAGAAGGGGGAAACATCTCCACTCATCTGCTTAGATAAAATTCTGTGTTTGCGTACGTGCATAGATTCAAAATGAAACAAGATATTTACGAAAGAAATTAAACGAAGCGCATATAACTGGCGCAGTATAATATTGATGAACAGTTAATACACAAGAAAGTTTGAGCGTCAATTCAAAACTAGTTCTGTGTTGCGCGTTCTCAGCAAGGAAACACGAACTCCCGTTTTTAATCATGCGAATTTAAATTTGGAAAACTAGTTTGTAATTCTCGCATGATCAAACTCGCTCCCAATCATGAATGCATGTGCAATTACATGAAACAAGAATTGTTCGGTCGATCCGTATTTTGTTTTTTTTTTCTTGTGTGCAGTACAATTTTCTTTTCTTACAAAGAATCATTCTGCGTAAAAACAAGTTCATATGAATATATGTATACACATACGTTGTATACGTTTGGATACTAGTAATTCAATACCATCATCCGCCAGTGTGGTAAAATTACCGAGATGTCGTGGTGATTTAATAAAACAGAAAAAGAATATGTTAGTAACGACCACCTTGTTATTGTACTTGATTAGAATTAAGGGGTCTTTCTGGTTAAAATTGTCAGAAAAATTGTTTTTTTTTCAACATTTTTCGTCATGGAATGAATGGAGATATCGTTTTGAAAATTTGTAAGTGTGTTTACTGAAGGTACCATATTTGAAATGAATTTTTCCAGATTAAAAAACATTTTCTTCGATGTGTTCATTTCTGAGAAAAAAAAGAACACTAAAAATGTATGTATATCGAGCGACTGGATGATCTGAGAAAAAACGAACTAGAATGATTTTTTATGTCAAAAAATAACAAAATGGGGACCATTTAAGAAGAAACGATTTTTGAGGGTAGAAAATCGGCTGGAAATCAGAGAGTTTTTAATAATAATAAAAAAAAAGAGAATAATCTGCGATTTTTTTTGTTCTCAAAATCATGTCCGCCATACATTTTTAGTGTTTTTTTTTCAAAAAACAAACACATCGAAAAAAATTTCCAAAACGATACCCCTATTCTTTCTATGAAAGAAAAAATGTTTGAGAACCAAATTTTTCTTGAAAATCTTAACCAGAAAGACCCTTTAACATTTTGTGAACGATATTACAGAATTTCAGAGCGAAAGAATTTTGTGAGAGTTTCCTTTTCAATAATTATAAAACTTATTTACGTATTGACGTAGGTATGTATGTATAGGATAAAAAAAATTATTTACAGCACTTTTATATGCTCTTCGATAAAAAATGTTGATTCAAACAAACTTCATTATCAAATAAAACGCACAGACGATTGATATTAGTAGGGGTATAAAAAATAATGTTTAACAAATGTCATATAACCCTCCGCTTGCACCCTCTACTTTTCTTCCGATCTCTACACACCTGGGCGTTATGGTAATCCACAAAACCTCTCAGCTTCTATTTCCTCTGTTTAATAATTCACAGAGACGGACCATTGAAAATAGGCTTGGTTTACCGTAACCCAGGGTATAGACAGAGGGATAATTATGCTATGGACTTAAAATGAATTGGATGGAAATCTGTATTAGAACCTGCTGTTCAGCAAAGTTTATATTCATCTATCCTATCGAGATAAAAATGTCCTCATTTTTACAATCGCGAGAGAAAATATGTATCCATTTCATGTATGTACAATTATGGATTAGAGTGTCATCGAATGAAGATGAATATTTAAGACACTGTATACTCTCGAGAATGGAATCAATTGATTTCAACGTAGGGAACTTCATTTGAATCTTGAATCTTTTGATTATCCTTCACGGTAGTCTGCCGATGTACAATCGCTGAACGTACCGTTGTGATGATAGCTGAAGTTGAGTCTTCAAGCGTGGAAGGACAATCGTCTCTGCTGTTTCTTAATAACGAGTCACACAGCTTGTCAAACGTGACCGCCCCAAACTGTTGTGGTTTTTGTACGATCCACTGATGCGAGATAAGCTCCATACGGGTGCCAAGATACCGCAGTTACTGCGCTCCTGTTGAACACAAAACAAAAAGAAGTTTCAGTGAAACTTCGGTTGAATTATTTTCATATCGACACTTAATTTACATATCGCATATTTTCTGGTCAGATTATTTTTGAAGAGATAAGGTGAATATTTTACGAGTTTCATCGGTTCATCCAAAATCCAGTTTTGAAATGAATTTTAATTTTCAAGAAACTGAATTTCCTCTCGCTTAAAAGATGCCTTGACATCCTAAAAATCATCATAGTAATTCCGAGCGGAGCTGCAGCCTCTCGGGGTTCCGCCCGCTATTAGGTTTTGAAGTTGCTGAACAGTAGTCATATAACATTGACGTCTACTCTCTAAAATCTTTGGAGTCAGATTTCACTCTTTAGCCAGCCAGAAGTGAGCCAGTCGAATTTTCGAGTGAAATTTCCACTCTTTTAGAGTGATATTCTAAGGTTTTAGGTTAGAAACTCACAACCACTCCGATGCTAAAGTGAATTTTTCACTCTAAAAGAGTGAGACTTCACTCGAAACGAGTGAAAATTTCACTCGAAGCGGACAGGCTCACTTCTGACACTTAGTGGAGTGAAACGTGCGATTTTCCACTCTTCCACACGGAGAAAAAGATATCTTAAAAAGTACCATAATTTATGGATTTTCTGCGCTGGTCTGACCGAGTCTAAATATTTACCTGAAGAAACCTCTAAAAGTACCATAATGTCTTGGACTTTTATACGGAAGGTACTATACTTATTTCAAAAAGTCCAAGAAATTATGGCCCAAGTGTGTATTGACGGCGGGCCCCATCTAGGCCCAGGGTGGGTGCCCATGCTACCCAACGTGGGGCCAACCCTGGGATGATAACATCGTTCCCAGCTTGGCCGTATTGCTTTGCCCGAGAATTGGTAACACCATGGGCCCAGCATGAACCCAGGCTAGGCAATCAATACTTCCCCTTCCTTTTTGTTTTGAAATTGGAAAATCCCTAGCATGTATATACCATGGGGCCCACCCCGGGCCAGCATGGGCCCCATCCTGCCAATATGGGCCCAAGACTGGGCCGGAGTGGGACCAAAATTCTTACACGCTGAGGATTGTACATACATGCTCGGGATATAAATTCACCCCAATCTTGGCCTAACGCTGGTCCAAATTGGGGCCAAGTTCAAATGTGCCCGCACTAAGATTCATTATCTCCGTTTTTTTGCAACTATAATTGTATGGGAAAGCACAACAGGGCCAAGATTGAGCCAACATGAGCCCCATCGTCATTCCCCAATACTGGGTTAAAGAGGATGGACCCAGCCTGGGGCCCATTGTCATGGTAGGCAATACACGCTGGGGGGTACTTTTAGAGATTCATGCAAGTGGATATTCCGACTCGGGTCAGACCAGCGCTGAAAATCCATAAATTATGGTATTTTTCAAGATATCTGTTTTCTCAGTGCAGATTTAGAGAGTACTTCCCTGCTTAAAAGATCCGATTCAAACCTATCAACTGGTCAATCAGTATGAATCAGATTTTTGTCCAGGAATTCTCCTAATCGATCTTATTCAAATCTAATCGGTTTGAATATGAAATTTTTACTCAATGAGATATAATCAGGAAATTCGGATCATGTGCTTTCGAATTCACTGATTATATCCCATTGAGTAGAAATTTCCTATTCAAACCGATGATATTTGAATGAGATCAGATAGGAAAATTTCCGGGAGAAAATCTGATTCAAACTGATTGACGAGTTAATAAGATCAAATCGGATTTTTGACGCAGGTGTAATTTCTTAGATTTGAGATGTTTTCATTATTGTCGGATCACCGATTTCTCGCGGTGTAGACATTTGGGCGGCTTATATTTTTGAAGTACGTGGATTAATAAATACACTTTGTTAAACACAAATAATATTATTTTATTACTTCTGATGAACAGTTATTCATACCACAGTTTATATTCAATAATGAAAGATTCAGTTCAATTAGAAATTAATTCGAATATCGAAATGGATATTGAACGGTTGATATTGGTTTAATTCCATCGACAACTTCGATAATTCAAGAATTGACAAGAACAAGATTTTGAAGAATAATAATATTCAAGAAGCATTTGTAATTATACCACGTAAGAAGTCGCTTCGCCAAATCCTTCACCGCCGAATTTTATTCAAGAACTACTATTTCTTCTTTTTGATATTATTTATAAACAAAAGCGAGTGCCGCTCGCACATTGTTCGCAAACAAAACAAAAACCGATCTCACCTCGTTCAAGCTTGATTCACAATAAAATCCCTGAAGGCCATTATCCATTTTGGATATCACACGAGGTTCTCACTCTCTAAATTTCTAAGAGTGAAATTCCCACTTCCAATTTGGAGTGGATTATGCTTCCACTCTTTAAGAGTGATAAAATCACTCTAATAGAGTGAATCTCTTCGCTTCTTCAACTGGAGTGAAAAGTTTGACACGTGTGAAGATTGAAATACCACCTTTCTTAGAGTGAAATATCCAAGTTTATTTATATTCAATCGACGCTTCAAAATTATTTGAAAACTCAACGTCTTTTGAGTGACGACGTGAGAAATATATAATTCAAATAAAAAAATTCCTTCTGTCCACACTGCGGGATGAATTCTTCACCGGAGGTAAGTACAAAAATGTCATTGTAAAATTTTCCAAGTTCTTACAATACATCTCGGTTAGAAAATTACATAGGTTGAAAATTTTTCAAAGTCGAACTCAAATTCCACTCACTGTCATATTATTGATAAAATATTCAATATTTTACACATTCATTACTGATGTTAGATTGATTCAAACACCCATTAGGTCTCATTTGGTAATTATTATTCTCACATACTGGTCCATAGGGAATCAAACGAGGTACCCCACATACACACTTGTTACAACTTTGTCGTTCATCCAAACAAGTGTCAGTTCAGTTCAGGTTGGTTAGGCATGGATTATGTAGGTCAGAATATAGGTAGGTTCTCTAAGGGTTCGATTCCCTCAAAGGTGGTGCATAATTTCTCTCACTGCAATAAGTGATTCAGGAACATGCGAAGTTGAGGATGTAGTGAGATACACACGAATGCTTTTTTCAATCCTCTCCACAAGAGTAATAAAAATTAGTAACAAATTTCACCTGAAAGACATATTACTAAATCACTCGCATTTGGAGTGAGACTTTCACCGTCAGATATGCGGTGAACATTGTCAGTCTGATTCAGAGTTGATGAAATCACTCTTTCCACAGTGAAAAATAACTCCAACATAGAGATATGTAATATCACTCTTCACAACAGTGAAGTTTCACTCTAATAGGACAGGCTCACTTCTGGCTAAGTTCAGTCTTAAAGAGTGAAAGTTCACTCCAAGAAATTCAGAGAGCGGAGATGGGAATATGGTGTTGAGAGAGAACCGAACCAATAAGATTCAAAGGAAACTTCAGTTGTCTCTGAAGTCATCGCATTAAGCACTAAACTGTCACCTAATATTCTAACATTTTCGAATATAAAATACAGGACCGTTTTTACATTTCGCCGATTTCGTGGACCCTGGACGACCCCTATTACATAATGAAAAGATATCAAACCTCTATTGTTCAACAATAATCGAGTAAAACATTACTCGTATCAAAAACGAAAGATTGAAATGACGTAAAATTTGTTCCCTCGATAAATGAAAATTCATTTGCTGAAACAATAAAAGTGCCATACGTTTGATGGCTCTCCACAGAAGTACGGAAAACATTGACAAGCATTGTAACCGCAACCAAATGAATGTGGAAAAAGAAAAAAACCATCGACGATGACAAATGAAAAAAAACAAAATACTTGCGCTGAATCAACTGTTTATGTAGATGCATTAAACGATAAAACAAATATTTTGTATTGAACAGTGCTCAAACATTTTGACCGTCAAAATGAATGACAGTCATTTTCCCTCCGAAAAAATATCACGAGAGGAAGAAAATAGTTTGGGGAGAAAAAAGAACAAAATCCAAGCCAAACTGGTGATTTGCGCGTGAAATCTATTTACGACGAAAATTTCGTTCGCGTTGGGAGGATATGTTGGAGTAAATTCGATTGTCAATTGTCGATTCATTTGAAGCGACGTTACACGTGTATTCAATCATTTTCAAACCTGAAGATTTCTCCACTGCAACACGTATTATAACATCTTTCCAAGTATTTCAACCGAGATCCATGAAAGTATTGAAAGACTGGAAAAAACCCAAGCTTGTCCCACGATTGGCACATTTGTCAGAAACAAACCTCGGTTAAGAATAATTGAACCAATATTGTTCCATGATTGTCTTGCTGTTTCCAATGAATAGTCAGGAGTCAAAGGAGGAAATTCTGAAGAGCCAATCGAATCAAGTATGCAGTCTTATAGCACGCCTGTGACATATGCCTTTTAGAAACACAGTGAAAAATTTTGTGTATTTTTAACACACGTGTATGTTCTAGGAGGTCTACTCGCAACTTATTCTATGTGAAATATTAACACGAAAATGTTAAATTTACACTGAAAATCTGTGAATTTCAGAATTTGATATGTTGTTTTCAACACAAATTATGAGTAGACCTCCTTTGACACAAAATTTTTCGCTGTGAAAGGATTGTGGCGGAAAAAATCATAAGTATGCGACAGATTACCACAACTCTTCTTCAAGTAAATATGCGGAATAATAAGAGAATACAGAGTTATAGTTTCTATCGTCATAATCGGGTATATCCCACGGGTACGATATTGTGTCTGACAATCTTTAACGCAGTTGAAAATTTTGTGTAAATGTGTTGAAGAATCCGTGTGTCATGAATTTTCTGTTAAATATTCAACACAAACACCCCACTCAGCACAAATATCGCAGGAATATTGCTGCAATATTACTGCAATATTTCAATGTTGCTGTAATATTACTGTGATATTGCTGCGATATTTGTGCTGGGTGGGAGGGACGTGTAACTTCTATAGACAGTCCTTGTGTAATCAGGTCAAAAATTATCTATATAATGTGGAATCATTCAAACAAGTGGAAGAAAGTGTCAAAATGACACAAATTTTATTCAACTCAAGATTGAACATAAAAATTGTGTTATTCTCAACTACCAACACTGAGAAAAATGTGTTTCGTAGAACTAGCAATCACAGAATTGTTGGCATTTTATTGTTGGAAATACAATAATTTTTGTTTGTATTGCAATACATGTTATCTTGTTAACAATAGAATTGTCAATTCAGCAATGTTAACGGTCATATTTTTACGATTTTTATTGTAGGTTGACATATGACAATGCTGAATTGTCACATATCAACCAGCAATAAAATTGCTGAATTGACAATTTTATTGTGAATAAGACAACTATATATTGCTACAACACTGTAAAAAAAAACTGGAAATTTACTGTGCAACTGGACTGGAAATTTCCAGTGCTAGTACTGGAATATGGATATTCCAGTACATGTACAGAGATTTTGTTGTTACGTTACTGAAAATTTACCAAGCATAACTGAAAATTCAGTCATTGTACTGGAATTTTCAAGTTTGAGATGATGTACTGAAATTTTGCCATGATTTCGCGAAAATTTTACCGGCTCGTACTACAATTTTATAGTTCTTGTGCACCAAAAAAAAATATTCCCTCAAAAAGGACTTGAGAAAAAATTTGGAATTTAGAAAAAAAAACCTATCCGTTGGTATACTGGAATTATACAGGTTTTCAACTGCAATTCTCAGGTTTTGTGATGAAATTTTCCAGTTACTATGCAATTGAATTATACAGGTTTTGAACTGCAATCTTCAGGTCGTGTGATGGAATTTTCCAGTTGCTATGCAACGGAATTTAATCACTGTTGCACTGAAATTTTCCACTTCTATTGGTCTTCGTCATTTCTGGCAGGAAAAATGTCAAGTCTTTATATTAAAAATTTCCTGATTGAGATTTGGAATAATAATTGTAATTGTAGCCAATAAAATTGATATATGAGGTTTTTCCAAGACTTATCCTCTTGTGTATTCTAGATATGAAGCATATGTAGTAACCCAAGCTGGCCTTCCAACATGTCGCGCTATAGCTCATTGGTTAGGTCTTAGGTTTCAGTTGGTAGGCAGGTAGAAAAGTGTGGGTTCAAATCCTGTTAGGTAGACATGAGTTTCTGTCCATCCAAATGAACGATCAAAAGTTTCTCAATCATCTTGGAACACAAGGACCCTGCAAAATCACTTTGCATGAGCAATTTTTTTCCAATTTTCATGGATATTTTCAGCATTAATTTTCCAGTACATGTCCTGGAAAAGCCCAGTTCGTGTACTGAAAAATTCCAGTACCGAGGCTCAGAAAATTCCCAGTTTTGATGCTGAAATTCCATAACGTTCGCACTGAATTTTTGCAGTACAAATGTGCTAAAATTTTTCGGTACATGTACAGGTTAATTGCTTCCAGTACATGTACTGGAATTTTCCGGTGAAATTTTTTTACAGTGAAGAACAAGAATTAATGTATATTCAACAATAAAATGTCAGCAATGCTCTCATTGCTAGTTCTACGAAACACATTTTTCTTAGTGAAGGGGAGATCGTCAGTGGTGGAAGCTATTTTTGTATGAAAGTTCCAAGTACGTGTAACTTTGGTAGTCTTCGGAAGAACTATTCATCCATTTCCATTCATTTCGGTTTTGGCTTTCATTCTAATGGGACTTAGTTTTCTAGATATGTGAATTTGAAGATCGAGTGCAAGTTAATATACGCAAAGATCCAACGGATCGGTAGTGGCTTGAATGATACAGCTTCAACATTCGATCTCGAAGATCTATGTTCAATTCTCATTGAAGTACTATTTTTATCAATTTAATCTTAAAATTGCGATTTTCACACTTGATTTATGTAAAAAAATCCATAAATTACACTTGTGAGCTGTTGATTCACTACTTATTTTGGATTTCATTTGACAATACTTGTGTGTTGAATTCACACGATCGGAAATTCCAATCAACACTTTATCAGCTTTATCGGCTAACACAAACACGTTATGTGATATCGACACAAAAATATGTGTGGACCGTTTGGGACATGCGAAATGTGTTGAATTTAACACAAAATTTGGAACTGTGTATAAACTTTCCTTCGTGTAAAATTCCTCCGGCAAATCTTTCATTGTCGTCAGGGTCAGTACGAATGCCTATTCATTGTTCAGTTATTGCAGTAGTGTTCCTTGTAACGCATCAGTAGACAATTGTGTTACCAATTGAATGTGGATCGATGATGTGAAAACTTTGCCCAAAGGGTTTTTGTTTCAGGGGAAAATATATGGACTCGAATATTGTTACTCGATAGCACTATGTTAAATTGCGAAAAAAGTATTATTTTTTGGAGTATCGTTTAAATATGATGACACAATTGTTTGTTCTTGAATAACTATCCTCGCCATTCATCACTACGTCTACAAATTGGTTGGACAATGAGATCATCAGCGAGGAGAAGGAAGGAGCAGGACCGAAGACGCGTTGACCCACATTCTCATTAAAATCACTTTTTAGTTTTTATTTTTCATTTTTTCTTAAGGACACGCTTTTGTTCTTGGCGTGTTGATTCTTTCTTTTCTTTTTACATGGGTATTCCAATTTGCCCTACTCCGTTGGTAATGTGTGAATGGTTGTGTATACGCATCCTTGAAAGGAAAGAATTCTTACGCAAAAGGACGTCTGGTTGGAGAACAACGGCGACCGCACGCCATTAACGGTACTTCCGCGATACGACCGCACGGTGTGAATCTTCTTCCACGGGAATTTCGCTTGTAGCATACGCTACTTGAAATCTCCTCCCTCTTCTCAACGAGGAAACGTGTTGATACAGCAACGAATAACAATAATACGTAACTTGTATTCTAAACATGGGAATGTGAAATATATTATGTTTAGCCTTTTTTTCTCATTCTTTTTTCATCCTTTTCTTCTGACGCGGCAATTAATGTTCGGTTGATATTTTTAAATTCCAACAATTTCTCATGACATATTCATCAGATAAAATAAAGAGAGAAAGCGAGAAATAGAAGAATTTTAATTGTACGTGGTTAGATGCGATTTTACGATTCGTTTTAATATCGTTAGGGGATATAATATGAATATACATATTCTATGGAAATTATGAGAAATAGGGGTATTTAATAAATATGTTTACATGGGATTACACCGCAAAACGCTGAGAAAAGATACGAAGATGGATATCATGATGGTATTTATATGCAACTGTTGTGCTGTTGCGTTCATTTTCGTTCTTCGATAAAATAAAAAAACAATGGAAAATTTTCAAACACAGTTTTTGTGACTTCTAATTTATATATTGATTTCATTTCGAAAATTCTTCACGCTTTCAGATGTGTGATGCAGTTCAAACACCGTGTGTTGTGCACATTGTTTGCGAATATTATGATTGATTTATTCTACCAATAAAATAAACACTCTCCTGTTTCAGCGAAATTCATTTACATTTCATTGCCGATAGGGGACGGACAACGATTATATCAAGTTTCAGCTGCGGAGAGCGGTCCTCCAAGCATCTCTGTGATATATAAAATAAACGCAACGTTGAAATCATTGTATGGTTGTGAATCATGTTATTGTTTTCTGTAAAAAATTATACGAGTATCGAGGAAATCTCTCAATAAATCATATCCTATCGGTTGGGAATGTGAACGATGCTCAATTGTTGCCAAATCTTTGAACTCGGAGATGAGGGTATCAGAAATCATAAGTGGGAAGCAAAATTGACGGATCGAAATTCAACACAGTGAAGAATTTTCAACTGAGTATTCAGAAAACATTTTTATATACATACTTTCAGATTTATTTTCTGTAAGCTCAATGACTTTGAAAACATCGATCGGAATCTATCCATCAAATGCTGAAACTTTTTATGCAACTTTTTTATCGTATATATTTCGTTATAAAAACCAATTGAGTAGTTTGTCAATATTCATTTTACAATTCATTGGTAGATTCCCGTAGAAATTTCTCTAACACTGGACGCAACGTAGCGAAGTCGGTATGATACCTCACCGAGTGTGTCTGCTCTGAATGAGTGTTTCTACTTTCGAACACTAGGTGCTTCGCGTCACCACCGTGCGACCGGCAAGTAAAATTAAACACGTGTGGGTATATGAGGTACCGTACCATGCATTATTGGCGCTTCAGTTACACCTGCTTGAGAGATTTAGAGATGTGAGAGAGTCACTCCACCCGAGCATGTGGTTTAACTTTCCCACTTATGACCGATAGAGCTACCTAGGTTCGAAATTAAACAAAACCAGAATATCTATTGAGATATACCATGAAATTTCGGATTTACCTGCTTTCCGTTTCTGGTGCTTTAGATTAATCAAAGTTTGAAGAAAGACTTTTTTGAACAGTTGTTGGATTCGGATTTACAACTATATAATGCTCATTGCATAGGGACCAATGGATACTTTCTTTCTTCCTTTCATTTCCTGGGTTTAAGATCCTCTTGAGGACGGGTATTTTGAGAGATTAAAAGTTCATATTTCCAGTCAGAGGAGAATGAATTTCTTGGAAAATAAATGAATTTTCACTCTATATATACAGATGAATTGTAATAAATGCGCGTGATTGCACTTCGAAGTTCTCTTATTGTACCTTTAAATATTCCGGAACGATGAAGATCTTTACATCTGAAATGAATGAATCATCATTCTCTTACGATGATTTTAAGCAATGTCAACAATACGAAGACGATATAAAGGTTCAATCAATATATAAATACACACATATACATTATCGCGCTGTTCATTGTACTTCCTTGTACATCGTAGAGAACATCGAATAACACGCAATACTATACGTTCTTCTATACACTGATTGAAAAGTACCAAGCGTACATATATATGCATTGCCATTTATCATCGAACGACATTAACTGATTCTGCCTAGGAAGTATAATTTGAGACCAATTACGACTTGAGAGATATGGTGCATGTGTATGTTTTTCAGACGCTAATGGACCAATCCGATGTCCGTGACTGCCGTTGCTAACAACCAACCAAGAACGCCGTTACAAGAAATAATACAAATATTCCCTAGAGTTATTCTCACGAATCAATGAAATTTAGTCAATTCTTTTGATTATCAATGCAGTCGGATATTTTTTTCTTTTATTCAAACACTTTGAAATTGGAGTTCTGATTTCTTTGATACGGCATAATCATGTCGTTGATGTTGAGAATATTAAAGATAATGAATACTCGTGTACCATGTTTCACTTTTGAACATTCGTTACAGAACTACGCTGATATTTCTTTGGCGAATATACGATGGTACATATATGAAAAAAAAAACAGATTGAATAACAGGAAACAGATGTGAATGAATATTGTAGCGTATTAAAAAATATATTGAATGCGAGTAGATTTTTTACTGTATGTTCGGTGACCCGAGAGAAGCGTGGAATTCAATTGATCATGATGTTTTAAAAGAGGGATATTTTTATATTTTGTCAATATCGTATGGAAAAATACCAAGATTCCATCGATACGAAGAAGTATTTGAAAAGAGGATGAAACCCTTGAGAATATTAAAAAAAAAAAGTTATTATAGGTTAAAAAGCAAGTTTCGCATGATATCGATATGGAATATTTGTACCTCTCTCAGGTGAAAATAAATTCAATTGTCAGACTTCATAGCATATTATATGAATTTGTTTTTTCTATGATCTTCGATTCAATTTCTCTTTTTGCTTTTATAATACTCCTTTCAACTCATTTATGCGTCATTCCAGTTATTACTTCTTCTCAAATTAAGAGAACTGAGATTCGTTGCGTGATAATTTCCATATTCTGGCTGTTTTCTTTCAAGTATCGTTGCAATTAAATTTCCTCGTGGATTCTTTAGAACGCTTCCTTAAGGAATCTCATAAAGTTCTTAGTTAAAGATGAATTTCATCTAGCAGCTCATTATTAACATTCTTCAATCCTCCATGTCAAATTCAAAAACTCGGTGATTAAATCACTGTTACTTTTTCTACTTTTTTTTTTTTCTTATTGAATTCGTTTCGGTAATGAGGAAAAATTCTCGATATTAAATATATGTATCAAAATTAATGACACGTCGTTATTCGTTCGCACAATTCTAAGGAATTTATTTTCGCGATAAATTCTATGTGTTTTTTTTCTTACAGCTACGTGCTGTAGAAAACGTCATGTAATTTGCATCCTTCATATTCATACGCGTATGGAGTACTAATTCTCGATGCACAAATATTTACGTGAAAGTCCCTGGTCTGGGGAAGCGGTTGTGACAGTTACAACTTATGTAACACATAATTCAAGAAAACCTAAGATACGCCAATGTTCTTCAAAGTACAAGTAAGTGTGAACGATAAATGGATTATGAGAGAAAGAGAGAAAAAGTGATTCTACCAACAGTCCATTTGAGTCGTCATGACTCTTAACGCGTTTTTACCACACAGTATATGCCGTACAGTTTCTTCCTCGCTTTCATTGTGAACTCGACTTACTTGGCCCAACGGTAAATCAACGACAATTGTATGACATGTGACTTGGTGATTCAAGGTGTCCGTCTTCGAATGTCTACAAACACGACATGAATATGCAATGTAACACGGTGTAGGGCACGGTACGTAATTAGCATATTTCAAAAAATGTATTACACGGTTGCGTGTACGGTCCATTCCACCTGCTGGTGGTCATTAATGAATTCCAACGTCTAGTCTAATTTTTATGAAGAAATTTTCATTATTTATAACACACCGACGGATTTTGGAAATTAAATCTCTCAACATTTCATGTGAAAATAAAAACGGAAGTGCCATCGACTCGTTACTAAACATGAATATATAATTTGTATGATGATTATTCACCATCCACTATTCATAAAATTTCGAATTTCACACATTCAACGTGAATATTCAATGTAAAATTGTTTCTAGAATTCTGAGTGTGCAGCTATGAGAACCGAGGTAAGATTTAAGAGAAATAAACACAGTGCTCTTCACCGGTAAGTGTAAAATAAATCTATTGTTGAGGAAGAAAAAAAAAGGGAATCATTCACGTGTACACGTCCAAGTCACGGTTGTGGACTCATAAGGTACTTATTATATTACAATAACTGTTCACCGAGTAAAAACTGTATTCCATTCATTTGATGATTTCTTCAGATCAATTTAGTTTGAAAAGTCAAAGAGTGATTCAGTCATTTGTCTTGTTTGGTCGGCCGTCGTTAGTCTGGTGAAGTAGAAATTAAACTTGGACTGTTGTTTGCTTCTGAAGGAGGTGCACAACTCAAAAGACATACTTGATTTCTAAAGAGTAGTGTGAGAGGCATTGACCAGCATTGACCTCGGTGAGTTGAGCCAGAAACACCCGGGATAGGACTTGAAACTGATGAGACAAAACTTGGTCCAACTCATGGTTGTACATTAGACGCTTTATATCTATATCCTAGCAATTAATTCTTAAAAATAACAATCAAACGAAAGTATTATGATTTTGAAGCTACCGATTGTTATATCGTATAACAATCCCCCCAAGATACACACATTTCCCACCACTAATTGAATGAAAGAGTACTCTTTTTCTCACATATTCGGGAACTTCGCCAACACTTGAACGCTTGACACTTGAACCTTGTATCCTTTGTTGGTTCCGCGTAATCTTTTTTTTTCAGCCCAATTAGAACCTGTTTTTACGTCTTCTCACGTTAAGTACCGTAATTTGTTGATTTTCCTGTGTCAAGTTGATGAACTGTACCACAAGAATTCCATGTTTATGCCTTCTTTAATTGCGCCTTCGTTTATCGTATCCCGTGTCTGTGTTTATATGTATGTATTTATATCTTATAATTATGAGAAAGAAATCGACGGAGCGAACAATATAAATTCATATTAAAATCATTACACGTTATATTCATGCTATCTCGAGAACATCAATGATAGACAGCTTCATATATATATATATATATTCAAATTATTACTTCCTATGACAGGGAAAATTAATTTAACGAAGCAAAATCGTATGAAAGAATTTCTCTGCAAAGAGCACAACTATTTCATTAACAGCGAGATTTTTTGCGAGGTACGACGGTGCACATTTTGGAATGTTTTCAATGCGCATCGATGTGTGTGCCTGGTTGCACCTTTCTGCACACCTACTACGAATTTACACGATATAGGTAGTTACGAGACCCGCGCTCGCTTTAAACAGCTACATCCAAAAGCTTTCAGGTATGTCGAGTTTTTCCATTTATCCAATCCCCTTCTATCTTTCTCCCTTTCTCTTTCTTCCTTCACAACTTTCATCACGTAAATATAATTTTCTTACGTTCATACGCATCGTTGGATATCATATTTTCTGTCCTCTCGAACCCTGTTTTCTGTTTTTTCTCTTGTGGTGGAAAAATATTGGATTCGAAAATGACGGAAGAATATAATGTTGGAGGAATTTTATATTAATTCGAAATCAAGGGACAAAGTAGGTACGATCTCGGAAAATGAGGTATTCGTAATTAGGACGTGTTACAGAAAAATTGATGAACACGATTGTCAGATGCCATATGAAGAAGGGAGCATTTTACAAAGTTCGTTCGAAGAGTTGGTATTTGACTGTAAAAAAAATTCCTTCTGAAAATTTTCAAAACACACAGGAAAAAGTTTATATCGAAGATTATTAGACACGGTAGCGTACCCGTGGGATATACCCGATTATTACGATAGGAATTATATAACTTCAAGAAGAGTTGTGGTAATCTGTCGCGTACTCATGGTTCTTTCCGCCACAATGAAGTATATTCTACGGCTACGATATCAATATATTGTTTTCTACTACAAAATTTTTTTCGTGCACTTTCTGAAATTAAGTTGGAATTTCTTAAAATTCAGTAAAGTTTATCTGAAAATTAAAGTGACATTTTCTGAATTTTCGAAAGGAATTTTTTCACAGGGTTCAACAAAGAGGTCGATGGTTGTACTCCTGAAAAATCTGAATCTGATCCACGTATCAGTTGCCTAAATATCGTCATATGAAATTATCAATCAATTGATTTGATCTGAGATTTTCAAAACTTTCGTATTCATCGCATTTCATATTATATAATTCTACACATTTCGATTCCACATTATATTTTTCTGAGATTATCGAACGAGTGTATCAAACGTATTTCCCCAAGATTCCCGTATCTTTCATCCATTATATTCCGTTACGTGCGTATTCATTGTTACCAACGCTCACGTAATCGACATTGCAGACAAGTGTTTTATCAAATATTTCTTCAGTTCTCCATATTCAATGTCGGTTTAATATTTCATATTGAAAATTCCATCAAACTCGCAAGGGCGAGGAATTCATTTGCGCGAAGTACCGTAATAGGTTTTTAAAATACTCGAAACTGGGCATTTGAGTGCAAGTAAATGAAGGTGAAATAATAGATTCATACACAGTGTTGTGTATATTTAAAAAATATAATGATCAATTAGAACGTTGATTCGAAATGAAAAATGTGTCAAGGAGAGAGAATTTAGTGAACCACGACATGTTGATGAAGTTTGGATTGCTTTTTGGAACGAATTGGTGAACTAATAACGAAATCCTGAGCTGTTAAAGACCCCAAATCTTGTAATTCATTTTTTGAACGATGTTTCCAGTTTCGAGGAGTTGAGTAAAGAGCATTAACTTCGATGATTCCTTGGATTTGAGGCGTTTGAATTTTCGTTTTGTTACAATAAACGATTCAAACTTCAGGAACACAACTTTGGCTATCTTTTTAGATTTTCTTTCCATCGATTGGGAAATTCATTTCATGTTTGAAGAATGTGTCTTTGAAACCTTGAATTGAAATTTGAAGTGTGTAAGTCACACTGTAAGAAAATTCCTTCTGAAAATCCAGGAAATCTGGCTGTAATTTTTAACAGCCACTTTCTTCTAAATTTTGAGAAAAATTGTGCTGAATGGCAAGACACAATGAAGAATTCCAAGTTTTTTTTCTGAATGATTTTTTGACTGACTTTTCAGAATACGCTTCGAAATTTAGTCGAAGTTTCTTAAAATTCAGCAAAATTTATCTCAAAATTCATAAAAAAGTTACTGTAAAAAATCATTCGCTGTAAAAAGGGCCAGCTCGATCAGCGAGTGTGCCCTTGCGAGGGATTATCTTGCTTTGGGTTGATTCCCTAGGTTACAGACGGATCACGCCGAACCTCACCGGACTGCTGTGTAATAGAGAACTTCAGAGAATCAATTGTCAGACTGCTGGGTTGATTTTGCAATTCCCAAACTTACATTCAAGGATGTTTAAGCGATATCTGATCTTTATAAGAGTCAAGATTTCCACCTTGTAAGTTAGCCACTCGTGCCTGGCTTTGGCGAACACTGGGCGCGAGTTATTCGGCTCGATATAGGGCTGAAAGACTGATTGCGGGTTTCATCTATAGCTTACGGGGGTGTTCTCACCGAGTCAATTCCGAAATAAGGTGATTTTCTCGGATTTTTGTTTTAAGATGAAGATTAAGTGAATTAAGAACTCCAGGTATTTGACAATAATTGAATGGGTCTTAAAGTGCATGAACAAATTTTTTCCAAGTCAAAGAATTGGTATCCTGAAACTTTAGAGGTGCTTTTCTCGAAATCATGGCCTCCCAACCGGGGGGCATGATGTCTCGACAACTACTCAATATATTGCTATTTTTTAAATTTCATTTCAGAGTAGATTAAATTTACTGGAGTCTAAACCTGAAGAATGATGATATTGATTATTATTTTTGTACAATACTTTGAAGAGCGAACGCTCTTCGTTATCATTCGTTATCATTTTTTTACAACACTTTGATGGTTTTATTAGTCCAAGCTCCAACAAATGTAATATATTTCATATAAAGTTTTGGTTTCCTGATTCCAAATAATATTTACAAGTGTCACATCGCCACCCGCTTGTATTAGGTGTGCAAGTTGAAACTCGGCTTTTTTTGTCAAATTTAATTTTGTTAAAAAAAGATTTCTTTCAAGAATTATCAATTCAAATATTCGCCGTTATTATCTACAGTCTTTTGCCATTTATCGGGTAGTAGATGGATGCCTTTACGATAGAAACTTGGTGGTTTTGATACAAAATACACGGAGAAAAAAGATCGTGGAATGATGGCTAGGAAAGATAGTAAACTGGTGACAACTACGAATTTCTGTGCACAGTCGCTAACAGGGACGAGTAATGATTCCTATTTTGGTATACTATATTGTATTTCAATATACCAAAATAGGAACCATTACTCGTCCCTGTTAGCGACTGTGCACAGAAATTCGTAGTTGTTACCAGTTTACTATTTTTCCTAGCGATCATTCCATGATCTTTTTTCTCCGTGTAGTTATCCAGCCATTTCCGGACATCTTCGATATTGAAGTGCATGAAGTGCTGCTCCTTCAAATATGACGACATTGATCTAAATAAGTGATAATCAGAAGGAGCTAAGTCTGGTGAATATGCCGCATGAGGTACAACTTCCCAGCCTAAATTGAAGATGAGTTCCTGGGTTGGTTTTGCTGTATGTGGACGTGCATTATCATGCTGCAGCATCACTTTTCGTCTTCCTTGCCCCGTAAATGATCTTTTTTCCCCCAGAGCATCACTTACTTTGATCAGCTGGGCCCGGTAACGCTTAGCTGTAATAGTTTGGCCAGGTTCGAGAAGCTCGTAGTAAATGATTCCTTTCCAATCCCACCAGACACAGAGTAAAACTTTCTTTGCATGAATATCCGGTTTTTCAACTGATGTAGATGGCTGGTCCGGATCAACCCATGCTTTTCGACGTTTAGGATGCTTCTTCTTGAACCGAGAAAGCAAATTCATGCAAATGGCAACTCTTTGTCTTTCATTTTCTTCCGTCAGTTTATGAGGAACCCATTTTCCTTCCTTCTGTATTTTTCCTAATGCACGCAATCGACGTGAAATTGCTTGACGAGTAACTCCTAACTGTTCTGCAAGCTCTTCATGAGTTTGACATGGATTTTCATTCGGTAAAACTTCAAGTTCTTCATCCTCAAATTTTTTGATTGCACCTGGACGTGTATCGTCCTCGAGACTGAAATTTCCATTACGAAATCTTGTGAACCACTTCTTCACTGTCGATTGGCTCACAGAATATTGACCCAATGTCGTATTAATCAATTCCATAGCTTGAGCAGCATTTTTATTCATTTGAAAACAGAATAGAATAAAATGGCGGAAATGTTGCTTATCGAAATCCATCTCATAAAATTGATACACAGGCAATTATTACTTGAAAATGACTGATATGACGACTGCGATGTCCACGCTACATATATCCAAAATGGCGGACGAATTGGATGCGTTCAAATATTTTGTTTCATGCACTCAACTTTAAGCCGAGTTTCAACTTGCACACCTAATACTTGATACTGTTTCTTGAGGTGGCCGTGTTTCAGCCTGTATAAATAATTCAAATTACACAATTTTTTGCTTGGTCTATGAAGAAAAAAAATTCGTAAAATAATTCGTATAATAATAAATTTGTAATTCACCTTATTTTTCGGTTGCTGGATGACAACCTCCCCTTAATCAATCAATTGATGAGCACTCCCGGGAAGAAAATGGTTGGATTTCATCGGATCTAACCGGATCTTAATTTTCAGATCTGGTCAGATCCGTATTTTGCCTGGATCCAATCGAATCCGATCAGATACAATCATTTTTTCCCGGGTTGTTCCAAATTTGAACAATCTTTTGTATCATTTGTTTGAGGGGATGAAATATCCACACAGAGAAAATTTTGTAGTAAAAATTACTATATTGGCATCCTAGCCGTGGGAAATATTTTATTCTGGCGGGAAGAACTATGAGTATGCGACAGATTACTACATCTCTTCCTGAAGTCAGTCTCAACAACTGATTCAAAATTTGCAACGATAAATGACTATTCAATCTCACATAACTCATTGGAATGACAAATTTCAATAGATTTCAATAGGACTGAATAATCTTCAATCCTGCACATTTTGTATCCAGTTTGATCGTATCTATTTTTACCCTCAATAGAAAATTTCTTTCAGTTCGACGTAACAAACTTCTCGATTCTAGAATAATCCATATTCCACTCCACATGGAATACTTTTGAAGAATAAACTTAGAATAGAATAACCTTCTTATAGATTTTAGTCATGAAGGGTCGCTTTGTACATTACGTAACACATTTTACAAAATAATTGAATTTACTCTTCCCGTTTGTATCGTACAATAGCGTTGAATTCTACCGTATCTCATTCATTGTAATATTACGTAATCCATTCTTTTATTCGAATATTTAGATGTAAATGAGGTATAATATCTCAAGTACACGTTCAGGTATGGATAAAAATACAATGAGAAGCGAGAATCGTTACGTTGCTGAATATCTGCAGTTTTCTTTTTCTCTTCATGAACTGAAAGAGAACCAGATGGATGCGCCAAATGGATTGTTGTAAATTTACGGCACAATAGACTTATATTTTATAAAATTTCTATATCGATTTTTAACGTTGAAGAAAAAATATTACTTCTAAAAAAATCCCACCTGAAAGTTCAGAAAATGTGACTATGATTTTTTACAGTCACTTTTTTTCTGAATTTTCAGTTTAATTCAGTTCAACTAAATTTCGGAGCGTATTCTGAAAATTCAGAAGAAAGTTACTGCGAAGAATTATAGTCATATTTTCTGAATTTTCAAGAGGAATTTTTGTCTCAAAACTCCTAAACATCCTTGGATGCACGAAAGTCGATTCGTTTGTTTCATTAGCAAATTTCGATTGATTTGACCAACTATTTCAGAGTCACCGTATCAAATGGAGATTGTAGAGTTTCAATAATATTCGATGCGATACGTCGATTTTTACTTCATTTTGGGACAAGCATCGTCGCATGAGCAGTAAATCGCTGGATATTATCACAAAATACACGGATAAAAAACACTTTGCTGGAGCAGCCAAATTGCTGTGACAACAATCTATTTTTGTTAGCTATGACAACGATTTTTTCCCTATGTCAGCGGCAAATGTTTGCTCCTTTAGCAAATTTTGATATTAAATATAGAATAGCAAATAAATTTTGCTGGAGACGACAATATTTTTTGCTGTCACAACTAAAAATCCACCATCATAGTTGACAAGATTGATATGGTAGCACATGGATTGCTGTCACAGCAGAAAATTTGCTACACCAGCAAAAGTTACCCAACGATATCGGATTTCTCTGTGACAGCGAATTGTTTTCTCCGTGCATTCCAAATAAACTTCATTGAATTCGATGTTATCGAACCAACCTCGACATAATTCTTCACTCCCTATCCAGAAATTCATTCACTTCATATAAGATGAAGAATTCGTGTACCATTATTCCCTCGTACTCATTTGTTCCATCCTCGGTTCCTTCGGGCGCTTTTTTTCTTTCTTTATTTCGTCTACATTGGATTTCATTCCGCATCCGGTTTGTTGCGGTTCGTCTTTTTGTCGTGTGACAAAGTATATACGAAGTTCCCTCGTGGTATTTATACGTTAACCCTGTCATTTGCAAAAACCGCGTACGAAAATGCTTTCACGTCGCACATTTCAAAGGTTCTCTCGTGTTTCCTTTACAGTAGAACGAGAGAATACACGCGAAATAATAGAATGAGAGGAAGAGGGAGGAAAATGTCTTTCGAGAAAGCTTATTTCCACGCTCCTTCGGCAGGAACGGATAGGTCCCCTTTATCACGCTTGCAATATACACCACACGTAGGTAGCTACACTATTCGTAAAGGTATCTTGGATACGAAGTGGTACTGTAAAAATATCGTCGTCGTCGTCGTTGTCGTTGTGTCCTCACTGGTCGGCGCTCTCTCAACGGGTGGTCGTCGTCGAGACGCGTACATTCTTAAGGCGCCTTTCTCCAATATTATTTTTCTTTTCCATCCTTTCGCTAGGGAAACAAACTTCCTCCTCTCCGTATATATACATATACATATATACACTTTTCGTAGACAACCGATATCGATCAATTCTCGATCATTCGATAACTGACGTACGTATACGAATTTATGACTAAGATTAAGATTCCATTTTGCCGTTCATAAGGGAACGCGCAAGGAAAAAATAATCGTTACAAGGGGGAAGATGGTCATCCGCTCAAATACCATTCGCAACCAGAATTTACGATCATAAATATTTTGGGTTGGATCTTACGTTAACATATGTTATTGCGTCTATTATGGAAAAAATGTGAAGATACGTGGAGTTCTTTTTTTTCTCTTTCTCGGTTTCATTGTTATGATAAAATTATGGATACGTCTGGCGAGTGTTATTAAAAAATTGCTGTCTGGTGGGGTATAAAAAGTCTAATCTTTTAGAGGATAAGGGACATCATTTGGAAATGGAAATCTATTTTTTTTACATCAAATTTGGGTCAGAGAGATTTCATCGGGGAAGCCGTAAGCATTAAATTACGCATTATGTCGTCTGAGTAGATTTAAACAAACAAAACTCCAACAAACACCATTCAGAAATACATCAACTCAACTTCTCCTTTCTGTTAGAATTTTTCAACGGCAGGCAGTATTGTCAGATGGGGACCAACCAGGTTTGGGGGGTTTCTTCTAGTCGTTGGGAACAGTCGCCTCATTCGACTAGCTAAATCCCAGCCTGCAGCACTATTCAATAAAGCTTGATCATCGATTGAACCGGCTAATATTGTTGATAGGTTCTTATCAACAAGATTATCCCCTTTGGATGAATCAAAAATCCCTGAGGAGCGGTTTGACCCACGTAGGGGCTTAGCTCGCTACAGAAATCGAGAAATGATTTAGCAAGGTACTGCGGAGCAATAAAATTGACAACACCATTGTTGATTCGCACTCACCTTCAGAACTTCTTGAGTGTGATCCTAGCATGAGCGAAATAGTTCCTACTGAAGAGAATGGACCAGAAGTGAAAATCTGATTATTATACCGAATCAACTCTTGGATTAAAAGAACTGCCTTTGTAAAATCATCAAACTAACTGTTAATTCATTGACGCTAAGATTGGTTTTTCTCACTTTCAGTTGAGAGAAGGCTCATTTCGGTAACATCACAACGTAAGCCGATATTCATGATAAAAGCATAGCCATCTGTATCGTCACCATAGCGATACAGTATTGTTACTACAGCTATCTCTTCTTAACCATACTTCAGATCGTTATAATAGCCATACTTTTTTTTCCGTGTAGTAATATTTTGAAAGTGTCCAGTTCAATTTTCAAATTCAAATTTTAAGCAACGGAAGAATCTGTCATTTTTTCTTATCGCACAGATAGCAATTCTGAATTTTTCCCATAACAAGTCAGAAAATGATCCATAAACCCTACGCAGCATGCAATTTTATGCCTATTCCATGCCTTCGTATGATGTCCAGATACGCGTGTCAGCTAAGGATTAAAAAAAAGTTGTCAATGTGATTGCGGACCACCTATGCTACAGATTGCAATCCATTCAATTCAATAATATAAACTTTCAATCGCGTCGCGTGAATCAACAACCTCGGAAATGTTTTTTCCCCCTTTTTTTAAGCAGTGAATTATCCGTCAACTGACAAATGATTGATCACTCAAACTTTATTATCATATTCATGTAGATACATCGGTATCTACCATCGATAATAAACGATTCGCGAAGGCCATCTCTAGCAAGTAATCGAGACAATCGTTGATCTTAACCATCAATCTCCCTGGATGCGGGTCGCATTTGAATGCCCGTCAGACCACGAACAGTGGCGCCTAATGGCGTGCTCATTGATGTCCCATCACTCGTGTAAGACATAGCGAGAGTAAGCAGTAACACAATATACAGGATGATTAGATCTACGTCATTCCAACCACAAATAATGCGAGAGATATGGTAGTTTAGACGGCTACAATCGTTGAGAATATAATCCGAAGGTTTTTATTTACTTTTTAGGATTTTCGCATTGTCGCATTGTTGGAGTAGCGCCGATGATGACTACGTAGACGACGACTACGTAGACGACTACGACGACAACGATGATGATGGGTTTTCAGTTCAGAAGACACTCGTTACCCTTGCCGAGGGTAAAAAGAACGGAAGATATTTCAACAAACGTATATACGGATATCCAAAGAAATATTATCGTTACATTAACCCAGATGTGAGGAAAAGGAGACCATTGGGTCCCAATTGAATGGATAGTACCTATAAGAATTATCGGTACGATCGATAAATTTCATATAGAAAGTATCCGTGAAAAGGGTAGGTTACTCTTCAGGATTATCTGCTAAGAGTTCTTCTATTCAATATATCGAGGTCATCGGATCTGGACATAATACAGGAGAGCGGGACATCAATTCCACCCAACACAGAAGAACAAAAAATATACTCGGAAAATTGGTTCATTGAAAAATCCGTATATATTTCTTTTTCTCCCTAATTCGATAATTCCTGGAGTATTGTTGATTAAATAAATCGAACGCAGGGTTCTTGGGATTCTCCAAATGTAGGATCGAGTACTACTTCTTTGAACTGCTGGCTCTCGATGTTTGACGAGGGAGGGTTAGGGAGGAGAAAATCCATGCGTCGGGGATTTGATTGAAAGGTTTCATCCACGGTTTTCGATCGTTCGATTGGTTGGGCTGGGGAAGAAGTTATGGCTACGGCGTTGAAATGCAACTCTGTATACAAGATCTATATAGAGCAATATGCCAGTATTATGAGAAAGCAACCGTCACAACTGTAACGTAGAAATGGGAAAAACAGATAAAGAACTCCCTTTCTGTTACCACCCAACTACCAGCACCAACACCAAACCAATCCTACGAAGACACGACAAAGATAAATGACATAATATCGCACCGGACCCGCCGATCATTGCTGCTAGGAACGAAATTGATCTATTCACGTGCGAGACACGACGCTTCGGATCGTTTCAGTTTTGTAAAAGAAAAACTGCGACAATGAAATCGATACCGATCAAGATGATTGAATTTACCACCCTTTGTGGTATAACCTTTTTGTTCCCGCGTCTGAGCGTCGGTCCACAGACCAACCCCGTGATTCGATATTTCCTCCACGAACGTAAGTAATTACACATACAAAAATGTGCTTGCGTACGCGGGGGAATATCCATTGCCTTTCTAAGCGCGTGAGGACCTCGCGAAGTTAATTGAAAGTAATTCAAACGAGAGGGAAGGTGAGAAAAAAAGGAGAATGTGTTCCGAAATCTTCTCGAGAAATTCCGATCAAAACTCGTTTCAATTTTCAGCGTTCTTAGTCAAATCGAATATGGTTTGAAGCATTCTTGGAGGAAATTGATGTTTGCCTCGAGTGTTCTCAGTCAAATCAAATTTCGTTCGATATAACCGAGACGAAAATCATTCACAACTTTTTCCTCCCTTTATTATCAGCCACGGGTGGTTTTTTTTCGAATGTAGTTGATAGCCTTTCGTCGAGCGGGGAAAGATTTCTTAGGAAGGATCGATGTGTATAATAGAGTGAATTTACATAATTATTTAGAAACTACTGTTGTACGTTCCATGAGGGAATGTAATATCATAATGCAGTAGGAACACAAACACTGAACAGAGAAGATGATATTACTTCACAAAGAAACAAATTTTAGTTAGATTACAGGAGGAAGTATTCGAGGACTATGCATTCGCTTGTCAAAACTAGTTTCGAATGTATGAATTAGTTGGCAACTTTGATATTCGATTTGATAACGCATACTTCAGGGGCGTTGAGTGAAGTTACATGCTGATGCTACTCCGATATACGTCGGTCTTCGTACTTCACATTGCTCCACAGTTTCCTCGTAAAGTGTCAAAACAACAACATAGTTGTATAGATGAACGTCGGTTAGAAAACTGAGGATATAATAATGTATGATTAAATGCTAAGGGTAATGGAAATCTGACAAGTTTCATGTGTAATAGAATGTATACGTGTATATAATAATTAGACATCCACCGAGAGAATCTCCAGCGTTTAACGTAGCCCATAGCTATATTTCTCTCACGTACCAGAATATTTCATCAGACGTAAGAGAGGCTGAGTTCAACTTTATGTCGGATGTAAATTTCCATAGTCCAATTTGTCATGCAAAACAATTTCCAAGGTATTTTTTTTTCTTTTATTCGTTAAATCAGTCTCGTAATCTTCACTTGTCATATATTCCTATGAAGCGGATAATCGAGGGTGAAATTACTGTAATCTTGAAGGGAGGTTAGAATGTGTTATCCATAACGCTTGTTGCGTTACATTGATTTCTTGACATTGATACAGAATGTTCACAAGTCGAGTCGTCGTTCAAGGAAATATATCGAATATTTATAATCAGGACAAATTCAATGAAACTGATAAAAGTTGACGAATTGATCAGAATCTTCCCATGTGGAGATTGAAAGACGGGCCGGTACTGGCTCAGTACTGTTGCAAATCCAGAGCGGTCATTATGGACCCAGTCGTTTTGACGGTACTGGCGGAGAGTTAAAATGATAACATGATTCTACATAAGGGCCAGTATGACGTTTACCACCATGTCGGTACCGATATTTGTTGCTGGAATGCTGGCACTTCACAAATATGAAAAAGAAAATAATGGTTCGCATCAGGCACGGTACTGGCACTCTAACCTTGCGAGTATTCAAACCGTCGTATCATTGAGTAAAGTGAAATTGATTGAAAACGTTGAAAAATTTCGAAAAAATTGTGCAGTTTGATGATTTTTATGATTGATAATCATAGAACAACTTCATCCACTGAAGTGGACAAAGCGAAACTTATATTCTACCCAACAGGGTTTGAACCTATCTCTATGCCTACACTCTCATCTGAAATCCAAATCCTAACCGATGAGATATATCACAAGACGATAAATGATCGACTTGGGAGGATCTATGAATATATGCTTGCTGCACGGGAAGAAGTGATTAGCTGTCAGTTGGACAGTCATTTTTTTCAACTCCAATAGCTAAATTTTAGCTAATTTCGTTGAGAAATTAGCTGTCTTGTAGGTGTCAAAATATTCAACTATAATAGGTAAAATTTAGCTGATACAACTGAAAATTTCTTTCCGTGTGGTTACCTAACATATCGAATGATCCCTCCATCTGTGGTTCAGTACTGGCACAGTTTTGGCTCATTACAACAACCAGATTTTTCGTCCTCGAGTTTGACGTCAACTGCTTAACGATTCTGTGAACAGCCAGTTTCTCGCCAGTACAGATAGATTTTTGTCATCTATCCGATATATTTAATGATGATCCCATCTAGGCCTCTGTACTGGCGCAGCTTCGGCTCACCAAAACCGCTGAATTTTCACGATCATGATTTCAACGTCAATTCACTACGGAGCCCGTAGTCCGCCAGTGCTGGTTCTGAAAGGTGGCCAAGTCCGTTACTCAGTGAGGCCCGGACATTAAGGCCACCCCGCATCATGGGAAATTGCATGTGAACGCGGGCACTGGGGCCCTGGCGCTTGGTGGTTCCGAAAGGCATCCCCTGTGCCGGTGGACTTCGGTGCTGTCTGTGATCCATGCGAGAATACCGATGTGGGCGTGGCTGTGTTGCAGGTAGCTTCGCTGATACTGTGATTCTCCACTATATGTCTATCTTCAACTCCATGGTGGGGGGAACCGGACAACGTTTTAGTGCCAGCTTTCTGGAGTGCGAAGCGGCTAACGGAGAAATCTGTGAGCTGCCCTCGAGATACCACGCGAGCACTGCAATGGTGGTGTGCAACTCATGGGCCTAATAGGGGAATGAGGGGCTCGTCTCGATTCCCCTGCACGAGTTCGAGCTTTCGCTGGCATCCCACCTGGGCAACATTCCAGCCCGCTGGGCCCGGCTCATAAGTGGGCCGGTTAAGTGGCGAACGGGATACTTTCTCGCTTGGGGACGGTCTACTCCATTTTATGATGTGACTGATGTAACGAAATCGGGAGCTGAGAATGGGGGTTTTCCCAAGTCTGTCATCGAACGTAAGACCTGGGTTGGTGCCCTTGGCAAGCGTGGTTTAACAGTTCGCGAGCTGAACGAGGGGATTCCGGTGTCACCGGTCCCCGGCGGTTGAACTGTGCGTTGTACAGTTCGGGTGTCTCGCCTGCCCAGCGAAGTAGGGGTTCAGAAAGGATCTGCCTACATCAGTAGGGACTCGGACTAAGGGTACTCACGAAGGGTCGAACTGGTAAGTCGGCTGTGCTGGCTAGGGGTTTCCTGGCCCCGTGCTCTTGGGAGTCGGGGCGGGTCAGTCCTAGGGACAGGAATCGCCCTGATACCAAACAAAAGAGGGTGCGTCACCCTTCACGAGGAGTCCGCCAGTGCTCAACCAACACTGGAATCTTGTTATCTATCCAGTATATCGAATGATGATTGAAATTTCAGCTCAGTACTCGCGTAGTATTGTCCCACTAGAGTAATCATGTCTTCGAAAGAATCAATAGAGCCCGGATTTGCTACCAATTTCGTATTTCAACGACGATGTATCGATACAGGTGCAGTATTGTCTTCTAGTCGCATTTCACCATGCAAAAAATTCCGATTTCGGTACTAGTAAGGTACGAGGGTGGATTGATAAGTTTCCGGCCTGACCAAGAAAAACAACGTTTTTAAGAATTTTTTTTTTTTTATTCCTCAACATAATCTCCTCCAAGGCTGATACATTTCTCATAGCGGTGTTCTAGTCTAGTAATGCCATCTCTATAGACTGATTCGTCAAGCTCCTCAAAATACCCATTTACAGCTTCGATTACTTCTTCATTGTCCGCAAATCTCTTACCGCCAAGCCATTTTTTGAGGTTAGGAAACAGATAATAGTCACTCGGGGCTAGGTCTGGAGAGTAGGGAGGGTGCGGCATTAATTCAAACTTCAGATCGTTGATTTTAGCCATCGCAACGATTGACGTGTGCGCTGGTGCGTTATCGTGATGAAACAAGATTTTTTTCTTCGCCAGATGAGGTCGTTTAATTTTCACTTCGTGGCTCAAACGTTGCAATAAGTCTGCGTAGTATTGACCAGTGATAGTTTTACCCTTTTCAAGGTAATCAATGTATATAATACCTCTTGCATCCCAAAAAACAGTAGCCATAACCTTGTTCGCCGAAAAAATGGTTTTTGCCTTCTTTGGAGTTGGTTCCCCTGGTCCAATCCACTGTTTAGACTGTTCTTTGGTTTCAGGAGTGTAGTGGTGGGCCCAAGTTTCGTCAACGGTTACGAATCGACGCAAAAATTCGCTTGGATTACGCTTATACAACGCCAAATTGGCGGTAGAAATGTTCTTTCGAATCAATTTTTGGTCGACTGTTAGCAAACGCGGCACCCATCTTGCACAGAGCTTTTCCATATACAAATGTTGGTGCAAAATATTTTGTACACGTTCATATGACATCTTACAGGTCTCAGCTATCTCACGAACTTTTAATCTGCGATCTTTCAGCACTATTTGATGGATTTTTTCGATCATATCTGGAGTTGTGACCTCAATGGGGCGTCCTGAGCGAGGCTCATCAGAGGTGCTCACACGACCCTTTTTAAACTCGGAAACCCACTGCTTAACGGTTGAATATGATGGGGAGGATGTCCCCAGTGTTGAGTCCATCTCTTCTTTAATTTCCTTCGGCGTTAACCCCTTCAAATAAAAGTATTTGATGACCGCACGATTTCCCAGCTTTTCCATTTTTACGAAAAACACAGAGGCGTCTTGGTCAGCGTGCTCTCAAAACTAAACTAACATGGCGATCGGACTGAAACTATAGTTACAAGCTATCTAAGGATGGTACTATAAAACGCCACCTCAAGGTAGGCCTAGTGGCGCCATCTCTTGGTCAGGCCGGAAACTTATCAATCCACCCTCGTATGATTCCTTTACCCACTGACGATTTTCCGAACAGTATTAATTTGACACTGGCTCGAGACTGTCTGCCTACGCAAACCAATACCGTGAGGACTCCGTCCATTAGTTAGTGACAAAAAAAATTGAAAAACAGTTATGATCCTGAGTGAGCATAGTTATTTCCACCGAAGTCTGGCAAATATACCTTTGTCAGTATTGCCGGCACTTGTCAACTCTGGCTCCTTCCACATGGGTTGATAACAGTGAGCGGCACGATTAATTTTCTACAAATTCTTCCCTTTTTTCTTTTTGTTTCGAGTATCAGATTCACTTTCACTGGTAAATTTCTTTTGGGAGCTGTTAAAACATTCCTATGGATGTGTACTTGTTGACGACAATAAGCCGGTAACAACCTCCTGTGAGAATTCACTTAGACTCAACCTCGGAGTATTTCAACCTCGAATTCACTTTGAAAATAAATCTCAGCTAGTGCTGGGAAGTCAATCATTCACTGTAAAAAAAGTCTTGAATTCAGATTATGTCATGACTGAATTTAAGACGCAGTCCAAAGTAGCCTACTTTGAGTGTAAAGTAAGCACCGAAAAATAATCACCGATACGATGGAAAAAGATGAATTTGAGTCAGTTTTCAAATTGAGACACAGCCAATATAAGCTACACTCCTCACAGTGTTGGCCATCTGGTATAGCCGCACATCGGTTGATGATTAGATGGCTCTATCGCTGGACTACCTCATTTTCCTGCAGATGGACCATACCTGTGCCAATGACAGGAAATCCATTCAACAGGAAACATACATCGGTTGATTATTGGCTGTGTTCACATGAATGAGCTTCCTGCATGGGTAATACACACGTAATGTGAGGATGAGTTTAATTAGAACTCAGTTCTAAGTACAAATCATAAGTAATGGCTACTCAAAGAAATGAATCAATGATACACAAACGAAGGAATCCTGATTTCAAGAATTCAATATTTCGAACTCGAAGATATAATAATTTCTACAAAAATCTGAGACTTTTTTGTACACTGAGAAAAATTGTACTGTGAGGAGTCCCATCATTGTCAGCAAGTTCGGGATATTCTTGAAATCCAACTGAACGTAGGTTGAATTTTATGAAAACAAAAAAGCCATCACGGGGAAACATGATAATAAACTTCCATAAAATTGAACCTACATTCAGTTAGATTTCATTTTTACAGTAAAAGTTTCCTCGGTGTAGTCCTTTAATATACTAGAAACGATAAGGTGCAGAAAACGGATTTTTACTCCAAAATATGACCGACTATGAACACAAAGCGGAGAATAACAAACCCAATTGAAATTCAAAGTGCCGAACATCTAAATTTTACTATGTGCTTCATGAAATTCAACTTTCAGCATTCTGAATTTCAATGGTATCTGTTACTTTTTGTGCAAAAAAAAATTTGCTGTGAGAGAGAAATCTGATTTTGCTGGACGCCTTTTGCTGGCCAGCAAATTTTGGTATGATATATAGAATAGAAAACAAATGTTGCTGGAGAAGTCAACATTTTTTGCTGTCACGGCTAAAAAATCACCGCATAGCTAACAAGATTGTTGTGATAGCAAACAGATTCCTGTCACAGCAAAAAATTTGCTAATAATAAATCAGATTCCGCTGTCAAAGCGAATTTTTTTTCTCCGTCCACAGTATTCGTAATGTTTCGTATCTTTATGTGAGAATTTATTTTCCAAAACCTTATCATTTCTAGTCTATTAAAAAACCAAGAAAAAGCCTCAGATTTTTATAAAAGTTATTATACTTTTGAATTCAATTTTTTTCCGTGTAGCCAGTCTGTCTAGAAATTCGAAAGTAAATTTTGTGTCGCGTTTTGGTTTCGTATGCAGAGCAAGAAGTTTATTCACATTTGACAACAAATGTATATTTGGTTATGGTGGAATAAAATGAATCATAATTCTCACAAATATTGTTTATCAATGATGGAAAAAAATGTTCATTTGTACGAAACATCACTTGTTCGTTGTTAACAAAATATATTTGATTCGAACAAACATTCATTTCCCTATAAGCAAATTTACGTTTGTTGACTATAAATAAAACTTCTTCTGAGTGTATATGATCGTAAATTTTCGCACCCCCTTCTGCAGAACGTAACACGACGACGAGGTCTCTTGACGAGAGTAAGAGAGAGAATTACAAGGGAGATGAAAGAGAGATGGAGAACCATTCCACGATGTTGAAAAGTTGCAAAAAAAGAGGTACATGGAGAAATTTTACGTATGAATAAGAAAGCTGAATATGGAAAGGGAAAAAGAAGATGAGAATATAAAAAACTAACTAATCAAAAATAAATCATAGCTCTCTGTGTTATTGAAATGAATGGGAAAAAAGATGGAAATCATCGGATAGCGAAGAGAGAAAGAGAGGTCCAAATGGAAATATGGGACTTCATATAAGTGAAGAGCATGAATAAGAAGATTGAAAACGTGCAGAGACTCGTAGAAATAAAGTGATCAATAAGAAATATAGAATATAAATAATAGAATGGAGTTAAACAGATTTGAATAGCTAGATACCTTCTTCTCAATTCGTTCTTACCGTCTTCTAAGAAGTTATGAGTTTTTTATGTCAAGAATAGGATGGTGGAATGTCGTACCTGAATTCTGAATTCATTCGAAAAGTCCTTTTGTGGATAGTTCTTGGAAGATCCACTTTGATGTGAGATCTTCGAAGATATACTTCAATGTAGATCTGGAGAATGTTGACATTTTCATGCTAGCAAAAGTTCGAGGACAGGGTAAATGGTGAATTTCTTTCCCAAAATCTCAAGATATACACCGAAAAAAAAAATAATCATCCGTGTTGAGTATTTTGAAGAACCTTGATGTGGACTGAAAAACTTTCACAGCCCTAGTAAAAATGTCCATTTCGGTTCGCCGAACGGAACTGGTGCAGACGTGTTGCATTTTTGTGCGGTAGTGTTGCAGACGCAGTGCGTGCGCATTAAGTCTGCACCAATCCTGCTTGGCGAACCCGCAATGAACGTGTGATATCTGGAGTTTTTGACTATCATCTTGGATGCACCATTTTGAATTTTTGGAATGTGAGGCCAGATTCGTGATCAGCGACTTGAGAAAATCCCTGTGGAATGTTTTTCAATATAATACGATGATATTTTTCAAATTTTTGGCTATCATCTTGAATCCACCATTCTGAATTTTTCAAATATAAGGCCAGATTCGTAATCAGCGGCTTGAAAAACTTTTGTATAGTAATTTCCAATGAATATATTAAATGTTTGGGCACCATCTTGAATCGACCATTCTGAATTTTCGAAATCTGAGAGCCGGAAAACCCCTGTGAAATGATTTCCAATGAAAATATTCAAACATTTTGGGCATTATTTTGGGACCGCGATATTAAATTTTCAAAATCTGAGGTCAGATTTGTGATCGTTGATCCCAAAAACCCCTGTATAATGTTCTCCGTAGAAAAAATGCTCAGAAATTTCCTCCATGATAAATTTTTGTCAAAAAGGGGCGTTTTTTGAATATATTTATCAATATAAATAAATTGACCAACAAATGGATAGCTCTGTGGATGAATTTTGATTCTGGATCATCCGATGACTATAGAATTACAAAAACGTCGGTTGAATCATATTCAAACTATCTGGAAATCGTAAAAAACTCCTCAACTTAAGATCAGGAGCGGACTATGGCCTGTGCCAACGGCGCCATGGCACAAGGGCGGCAATCGAGTCGAAAAAAATTTTTTTCAATTTGAATAATTTAAAAATAATTTTTAGGAGAATAATAAATTCCAAGCGATAAAACGACATTTTTTGGTAATTAATATTTTTGTGAAAAATTAATTTTGGCTGCCATATAAGGGGCGGCAGAAACCAAAGTCCGCCTCTGCTTAAGATCGCATCATACGATGCCACTGCGCGGTGAAGGGTTTCAGCCAAGTGATTTAATCCTGCGTGTGTACACTATATTCTTCGAGACACGATCTGTACACTGCGTCTTTTGAGGAACAGTCGACTTCTCAAAGTTTTTTGGGTTTCCAAAAATTCCGAAAAAATTCTGAATGACTTATTAAAGTGTCTACTACATGACCCAACAGTCACCCGAGCCAAAAGTTCATGACCATCGGTGATGAAAATCAAAAAACAGTCAAAAAAATGGAAGAAAAGAAATTTTTACCAAAAATTGATAACTTTTTAAAAAACGAGTATTAAGAGAATACAAAATTATGCAGTTTCCATCATTCACACTGCGCGATTCCTGCAAAAATGTATCCTGTGTTCTTCACAAATCGACGTTTCGCATATTGAGCAGCAATACATATTTATTAAGCAAAACACACAAAGGAAGTTTGATTTTTGAGAACATCATTTGAGCAATGAAGAAACTCCAAAACTACAAGAAAAGTAGAAAAAATTGCATTGCTCCACCTTCGAAAATACCGACGCTGTGTGTACACTGACTCTTTAGGGGACCAGAGTCGACTCGCTGGTGTTTACTGGTGCACTGCCAGCCCCGAATGTCCTTTGAGAGTTTAGTCCCCACTACCACCTACTTTTTTTAGGAGGAGGAGTCAAAGTTCTCCCTTTATCCATAACAGATATATTGGAGTTTGAAATTTCGAACGTTCCTTCAGAGGATACCAGTGTACCGACTGAGTAAACACTTTCTCGCCAAGAATACTCTGAACTGAATTTATGGAGAAGTATGAAATTTTCAGGGAATATTCTTCAGTACTTTATCTATCGCGGTACATTGCCCGAATTTCAAAGAAAAACTTTTTCTTAGTCGTTAAGAAAAATTCGTTCTTCGAAATTTGGGCGATGTACCACGATAGATAAAGTACTGAAGAATATTCCCTGAAAATTTCATACTTCTCCATAAATTCAGTTCAGAGTATTCTTGCCGAGAAAGTGTTTACTCAGTCGGTACGCTGGTATCCCCTTAAAAGACCCAGTGTACACACTAGACTGCGTCACAAAAAACAAATTTCTTTTGTTTTCGAGTAAATGCATCTAAAAAGTTTCTTTCATTGGCAGAAGAGAATCTCCCAGAATTTCAACTCGATATCTTAAAAATTGAGCTGGCGCACGGGGGGGTCCCCTTTTCAATTTAAAATATATTGACAAAAAACGTTACCCGGTAATTTCAATATTAATGGTCGAAAAAAATTTTTTTTCAAATTTCCGTCTTCACTATTTTGTAGAGAATTAAATTCTCTACAAAAACGTCTATCCCATATTTTGCTCAAACTCAACAGGATGTTGAAAATTTAACATACATTGAAAAACAATGTTTCCCGGTAATTTCAATATAAATGGTCGAAAAAATTGTTTTTTCAAATTCCCGTCTTCACTATCTTGTAGAAAATTAAATTCTCTACAAAAACGTCTATCCCATATTTCGCTCAAACTCATAGGGAAAAAGTTACAGGATGTTGAAAAAGCGGAAAAAGTGAAAAATTATGAAAATTCCTCAGATGGGCCACTCAAATTCAAAGAAATTTATTTTTGGTCGCTAATACGGTTTTTCAATAGTATTTGGCATAATTTACATGATGCCAGATGGATTTTGTGAAAAAAAATTTTTTGTCAACAATATAAACAATGAAATTTTTTCGTCATTTTTGATTCATTTATTCATCACGGGCGATCTAATTGACCGATCCCGACGTTCGATCCGGCATTCGAATCGTCTTCAAACACAGATCATTGGTGATCTTTGTCAACTCACAATAATTCATTTTAGTTAATTATTTACAAATTTGTTTATAACAAATTGATAAATAAATGTGTTCATCATAGTTTGATTTGAGAAGAAACTAAATATACTACTTTTTTTTCTAACAAATATATAATTGAGAAAAAACAATTGTCAATCAGACTCGTTCAATTAGATCACCCGTGATGAATGAATGAATAAAAAGTGACGAAAACATTTCATTGTTTATATTGTTGACAAAGAATTTTTTTTACAACATCAATCTGGCATCATGTAAGTTATGCCAAATACTATTGAAAAACCGTATTAGCGACCAAATATAAATTTCATTGAATTTGAGTGGCCCATCTGAGGAATTTTCATAATTTTTCATTTTTTCCGCTTTGTCAACATCCTGTAACTTTTTCCCTATGAGTTTCAGCGGAATATGGGATAGACGTTTTTGTAGAGAATTTCATTCTCTACAAGATAGTGAAGACGGAAATTTGCAAAAAAATTTTTTTCGACCATTAATATTGAAATTACCGGGTAACGTTTTTTGTCAATATATTTTAAATGGAAAAGGGGACCCCCCCGTGCGCCAGCTCAATTTTTAAGATATCGAGTTGAAATTTTGGGAGATTCTCTTTTGCCAATCAAAGAAACTTTTTAGATGCATTTACTCGAAAACAAAAGAAATTTGTCTTTTTGTGACGCAGTCTAGTACACACGCAGGGTTAAATATCTCATATGAATAAAAAATCCTTATAACAGCAAAATCTGGTTCATCTGGATACTTCTTGATGGCACTGTGACAGCAATCTATTGTCATTCCATTCCATATAATGCTCAAAATTGAGCTCCTTTCGCAAACTACTTGCTACGGTAAGATGAAGCTCGTCGTTCCAGCTGAAGCTATGCAGTTCCAGTGAATCTTTCCTCTGCTTGAGAATTTTTGAATACAGATGAAAGGGAATTGAGGTTAATGTGTGAATCTTGATATCATAAACCATATAACTTCGTTCATGAGCTTCACAGGAGTTGAACTATAATCACAAAAAACTGTAATCATCTGATAAAAATTGTATAAATTCATTTGATCATGATGCTAATTCTAACAACCTACAGAATCGTCGAATATAAAACATAACTGTAGCGAGCTCATATAAATTCCAATTGAAATGTATTTTATCGATAACGCGTTCGCACAATGTTTTCATCTGGTACGGAATAAGGTAATACAACGTTCGTTACGACACACATTTTTTTGTCGCTGAGGTACGAGATGTCTGATCATACACGATCGTATCGTTGAAAACGAAAATTACTTGACTTTACGATCCAGCGAAGAATATTCTCAGATGACATCAATATCCCTGACAAGTATCATCATCAACTCAACGCGAATGAGAGATTAGGAAAAACAAAATAAACCAGCTGAGCTTATCAATGTATTCATTTATCGAGATAACAATATTTATCGTTGTAAAGACCGTATAAATGGTCTGTACAAATTCTGTGACACTTTGACATTGAATGCAATATACTTTGTCCCGTTATTTTCTCGCTTCAACGATTCTTAATTTATTACAAACATATGAAAACACAGGATGTAAATCGGTAGAGATCAATTTATCGAGCGTGGATCAACTCATAGTTGTCATTAAACGTATGTATGTCGTGTACCTATTCGTTTCAAATAAGTACAATATATCATCTCGAACTACATCAAGATATTCTCATACACGATGATAACTATTTCGCAATTTACTTGAAAATAATTCATCTTTCCTCCTTTTTTTGTTTTTATATATTTTCGATGTTCTCGCGATGTGTGCGAGGGACAGAATGATATTCCTTGATTTCTCAGTGGGATAACGGAACGAAACGGACACAAACAGGAACAAAATAAAGACAGCGTACACATTGGAAACAGAGGAAATTGATGGTGTCGATCCTCCGAAGATCGTGAAGAGTAATGGGTATTCGATTCAAAGGAGGTTCAACTTTTTGGAATATAAACTGCGAATATTTCTCATTAACCATGATTACAGATTTCAACCCGAAATCTCACGAATCGAGGAAAATTATGAAAACTGTATAGAATAATTAGAGGAATGATTGGTATCTATCGAGTTTTTCTTCCTTGAAAATTTATTTTATTAGAATTCCTATCTTTTCACCGGTAGACTCGATTTTGTTTGAATCAAATAAATTGAAACGGTGGCTCGGTGAGAGGAGGGTGATCAATCTTTTCAAATCCACAACGTGCTTCGAACTTCGCTGAAAATCCATCCTGTGAGCTCATAATTTCGTAATACGATATCGGAGAACTAGGAAAGTAGCTTGCACGTGTCTCTTGAGAAAGTGCTACGAATCTCTAAGCTCACTTGACCCTCTCCTAAATATCCTTCAAGAGGATTAATTCCAATGAGAATCTAGGTTACGAATATTGTGTTGGAAAAATTTTAATTAGCATTTCCAGCACGGTAATGAATCTATCCATCCCTGTTGGAATGAGATATTCAGAATTCAAATATTCGATTATTCATCAACGAAGTTCATTTGGATTACAAGATCGATACAGGATATCGAAGTCTTTGTTCGAATGACGAATTTCTCAAAAGGTATGACTTTTTGAAATCCTTTTAGGATGTTGATGATGATAGGTTCGCCTCTCGTACGCGTCAATTGAAGTACCAACTGGAACGTACGCACGCTATGCATGTTTTTTTGTTCCTATTTGCTTCCACCTGGCCTGGAAGCATCCAATAAACACGTGCGGATTTTTGTTTCAGTTACGTTGTTTAGCGAGAGAAATCTTTAGTAAACAATCACTTAACATATAATAAGGTCCTGTTGGACGAATGTACATAGTACATGTGCATCGATGGTCCCAGCTGTTGGCTGATTGCAAATTAGAGCACGAACGGTCGCATTCGCTTATCGTTCGATCCGATTACGGATTTGAATGTGTATATCGAACGTATGGGCGTATTTATACATACGTTTATGCACGTATTACTCTTGTTCATGCCGTATATACTCTTTCTGATACGAACAGTTTTCAATTCGATACAAGTTTTTCTCCGTCTGCAGTTTAATTATCTTCAACTATTTTGGTTAAGTAATGATGTTCGTATATCTATATAGATAACATCTGTGCATCAATTCTTTTTCTCATTTTGCTACGCTTTTGGTTGACGAGGGTTGACTTTTGTCAGAGTTATTGTGATGGGAGGAGTTCACCACCACTATCCGTTGGTTAGCAAGTGACTGGATACCACAAGTGAGGGATTTTTTTTTCTTGTTCTTCATCATCACATAATACATTATTGTCTTCTCGCTGATCTCGTACTGGATTATGCTCTTCTTTGTGTATATAGGGTTTTCCCCTGGTATAATGGATTGTTATTTTTACATTGAAAATAAATCATCCACCGTGAATGTGGCGAGTTTCACAAGGTCTTCGAGGTATCGGATTTTAACCACTTTTGTGAATGCTTGATGTATGATATGTCACAGCATCTTCCACGGAACTAAGAAACAATCAGTTGTCACTATACCTCGGACATCTTCTTTTATCGTATGAGGATTGATGTCCCTTTCCAATCAACGTGCTCGGATGTCACACGGAGAAAAAAATCGCTGTGACAGCAATCTTGTTAGCTATGACAGCGAATTTTTAGCTGTAGCAGCAAAGATTGTTGACTTTTGTTAGCAGAATTCGTTTGCCATTCAATATATTATACCTATAATACCATAAGTCACTGGAGGAGCAAACATTTTTTGCTGCCGCAGCTAAAAAATTGCTTTTGTAGCTGATAAAATTGCCGCTTCAGCGAAAGGGACCCAGCAAAATTAGATTCTGCTGTCACAGTAAATTTCTTCTTTCTCCGTGTAACCGATGATACCTTCTTCAGAGCATTCCGATGTCCCAAAATTGGTCAATTTTCTCTAGAATGAAAAGATGAAATCGCCTCTCCAATTTAATCTTCTTGTTTTCTAAAAGATTGAAGGAAGCTGAGTAGTAATTTTGGGACTTTGGAATGCTCCCAAAAACGAAGGTCGCTGTACTTGGCGTTGTTGATATAAAAAACTTTAAACGATTTTTTCAATTCACTTTACATAAATCCATCAGCCAGACGGAAGAATTTCATGCCACACTCGATGCAATACAATTTCATTCCCACTTGTCCAGCATTGGACAATCTCTTTCAAATATCTTTTTTTCCGCCATGTCAAACACGATCAAGTTCAAAATTGGTTTCCTACCTTGTAAAAAACTATCTCTTATTCTCTAACAATAGTAGAAGTATGGAATTGCAGGACAATGGATAGACAAAGAACAGAAAATATAGTACAACATTGTTCTCCATCGATGAATATTGCATGCAGAAAGAGTTCAAGAGAACATAAAGATCGATCGTGACAGAGCACAATTACAGATCTCAACACCGAGGAAATTTTCTAACTGCATGTAGGTCTAATACAGCATAACGTACGAATATACGCATTACACGCGATACAAAGAATTACAAACTCGAATTGCGGTATGACAATTGCGAACCGCGAATTGCAGGTCAGCGAGAACATCGATGGTGACGATACTTGAGCATGTAACGCCGTCATCGTCCCTACTATCATAGAGACACAGGACGCATAGGACTGTCGAAGGGAACTCATCGGTGTCCTCGTCTTCGTCGCGTCGACGTCGGGGTGAAAGTGTAATAACAGTGAAACGCACGTGCTCATCACCCAATCATACGAGGAGGGAACCGAGGCACTGTGGTACGTGGTCGGTGTTCGGAATATTTTTCAATGATACCCATTACTTAGGAATGGCTAAGCTGTAAGACGAGTTTGTGTGATGTGGGCGATACATACGTACACACACACATACATATATATATATGTGGTTGTTTTCTAGACCCTCGCAATTGACCACGACGACTATATCCACGTCCTTGAGGAATAAAATAGAAAACAGTGCTCTGAAAGTGAAAGGGGGATGAGACATGGTAAAATTACCTCCAGAAAGCAGAAGAGAATGGAATTTCGATGCTATTTGGTTTGATATTGAGAAAAATTCGTTGATTAAAATTGGATCTCATTATCGATTGGGAAGACCAACATTGTGCAATGATGTAATAATGATTTATTTCATCATCGCCATGTGCACACACAAGATAACTCAATTCTCAATTTGAGAGGAATTTTCGATTCTTTTCGAAGACAGAATCCAGCTCATAGTTAGTTCTCATTTTTCAATTATTTTATCGTAACGTTAATAATAAATATTTATATACTTATATTATAGTGATATGTAAAAAATAACAAAGGTAGCAGTAGTATCATAACATTGCTGAATCGAATGGTTGCCCGAGGAGATTTGTGAACTAGTTATTATGGCAAAGAGCAGACACTTCAATCTCTGAGTCATGAATACATGTTAGAATAAGGTTGTTTCTTAACGTCTTATAATTTTCTACTTAGATGTTATATTTCCACACTTTATCATATAGCCTCCATATTATTTCGAGGCAGTTGCTATCTTCTGTTGAGGAATGATTCTCGTATGTTCTGAAAAAATACATTACCGAGATAATATCGAATCTGAGTAATAATTCTAGTGAAAGGAAGATGAAGAAGAACGTTTATATCGAATGAAAGCATTTCAAGAAAAATACAAAAGAGAACGTTTTGTGTTTTGTTTTGTTGATGAAATATGCATCAATTATGAGAATTATGATACAGTCTGGTTAGTTGGGCTTTATTTCCCATTCATCAATTTATAAAGTATTATATATAAGGCCGAACCGTTGATATCGTTCATACCTGTTTCCTGAATATGAATTTGAAACATAGGGTATGGAATTGAGAGATATTTTATGGAAAGAATGACATTTCTAAACATGAATTCCTCGACGAGGTTGATCGGCGAATGGACGTGAAAGAGAAATATGAAATTGAGTTGTATGTTATTCAATTAAATAGGTCATTTAATTCTCCTATCAGACCTGATCTAATAAATAAAATTATTCACTACTGCAATTCTCAAAGGATGGTCAAATCTCGTTGGAAACGCTGGATATTGTTATTGTAAATACCGTATTGTTAAAATTGTACTCCAGAGACAGCGAGTACATTATTCTTCATTGCAAGTAAATTTGAATCAAACCTTTCTCTTTCGATCGAATATGTATATTTACACGTCCCTTGTAACGATTCAAAATTAGGTTACGGTATTTGTAAATAGATTATGAAAAATTATAAACAACGTATTCAAATATTCGATGATTCGTCCGATCTTATAAATTGTAGATCGTTCAATTGAATTTCTTCTTGGAGCGTTATCATTGATTCATAATAATCTTTCATCGAGCCATTGTGAATTTTATTCCATCGTATGTTCGATATATAATATTAAATTGCTCCATTTTATGAGGATGAATGTGTATGGGAGAGATATTTGAAATCACCTTCATCGATTTCAAGACGTATAATCTTCCACGTTCAACTCATAAAGATACATTCAGTCGATCCGAACCTTATCAAATTATTGACTTCGCCAAAAAGGAGGAGCTTCGTGTATGCGTGTTGTAATTATTCGTCATTTTCATAAAACGAATTGAATGTGTATTCAATGGTAATGTTGAAACATAAATGAGATTCTTTTAGAACGATTTTTAATAACCCTCAATTAGATGATGTTTCTCCTCTTCACAATGAAGTCATTTGCAATTCGATTGGGAAGATTTGATCGAGAAGTTTTATTCGTTTCTCACTTTTTTGCCTTGATTCGAAATCACACTCGAGGTGCTGGGATGGATGGAACCAATGAAGACTCGATGATTCACAATATACGACAAAATTGTTGCCGAGAATGGGAATTCAATCTACCTTGACTTTTTGAATGAATTATTTCAGTTATCTGTGACTGCAATCGCATTTATTATGTATCCTTGGAGAAAAACACATACCCATCGGAGAAAGATAGCGAGTGAGAAAGGGAATGAGGTAAGCCAGAGAAACGATGACCCGAAGAGACGACCTTTCCATTATTTCTCTGGATACAGATGGGTTACTTGAAAGAGAGAATACGAGAAAGAGGGGATTACTAATAGAACGTTACACATGGATACCGTGTCTTTTATCGTAGAAAAAGCTTTTTTCTCCTTTTAAATCCAAGAGGTGAGATGAAGATGGGGTAGTCTTTGATTCAAAGTGACGTTTTCAACACTTGAGGGAAATACGTCTCGTACTCCTCGGTAAATGACATTCTGAAGCTTTAAAGGGATTTCATGAATTTAATATATAATGAGTTGAAGCGGCGAATGCAAGAAAGAGAGGAAAAATCGTTGATATTAATATTGGTTTTGATAAGAAATTTTTATTTGAATTCTTGGTAACCCTGTGACAATGCAATACAATTAATTTTATGATCGAGTGATTGAATTTCCTGTGATTTGTTGAACGAGAGGCGAGGGGGTGGTGCGAGCGCGTGACTGAATTCCCGCAAAAAAGGAACAGAAAATTCTTCAAAGGATTCTTTATGAATTGTGGTCATTGTGATGGTGAGACAATATTGATTTATATACCTAAAGAGATCATTGAAGTATCAAACAGTTTATTAAATTTTACAATCAAATGTTGGATTTACTAATATGATTCTCAATATTAAGAATATCCTTCTCAATTTTAATAACATATTTATGGAATTGAATAAACAATGAACGTTGGTGAAACTTTTCAAAATGAAAAGTTTGTCCATTGCTCACGATTTGGGACTACTTTCTTCCGTTTTTTGAAACGAGACGGGCATCTACAACCTAATTCGATTTTAATTTTTACAAAATGAATAAGAAATTGTCATATTTCAGAGAGGAATTTTGAAATTTCATCATTATTGATATCAAAATTGAAAACTATTATTAAATTCAATCCGGAAATATAATATTTCACGAAGAATCTTGTATTGAATTCAAGAACTTTTCCAACATTATAAGATCAACTAATTATTTATTTTCAATTAATTTTTATAGAAAAACAAAACCAGGAAAAGGAGAAAGAGCCTGATCACCTTGGGACTAACCTCTAAATGGTCGCAAAACAAAAGCAATTCACTTACATGGAGAAGGAAATTGTGTGGGATCTTTCGTCTTACGAAGGAGTAATATTAATCTAACTTTGAGCCAACCTCGCTTAGTGACCCTAATAGTTATGCGTTGAGGTACACATCAATGAATGTTATGTAGCTAACTTTGCCGCGTTGAATTAAAAATCATATATCACGTCATAAACAACTTTCAATTACATTATAGATAGGGAATTAATAATTCCTGCTGCAATTTCGTAGAGAAAGTTTGTTGGGTTACGCTGGAGGAATAGTTATTATTCATTTTTATTGCAGCATCCCATGGGAAACTCATCGAATATATTGTTTAATATTCAATACCGTACTCGTGTGATGTTATTAAATACCGTCGATTGAACCACACATATCTCTACTCGCGTAAATCATTTCGTATTGCGTTATTTTGATACATCGTTCACAAGAAAATCTTCCGTTGTAGAACTTGGTATTTAACCCATTTCGTTCCAAATATCCAATATTTTTTCTCTCAATGTTCAATGTTCGAGGTCCTCTTGATGTCAATAACTCAAGAATGAATCATACCGTGACATTTTCGATAGCTTAAAATCTCTTCTCGCGAAGGCCGGAGTTCATATTGACGCGCGGATTGATCATAAAAAGTTATAGGATTTTTTGAAAAAAAAAGAAAACGTACCAAAAAATTCGCCCCTTTTTCTTTCGAATACAATATTTTCAACGCGAATTAATTTAAGAATTGAATTGAATTTTTTTTTTAGATGAAACGCGTTCATGAACCCTCGTGTCTGGTATGGATCGCGCACTGAAGATTTGCTGTTTCAAAAATTCGAGATGAGGGTGTGAAAATGATCGATAAGAAATGAAAAAATTGTAAAAAATTGTGTAATATTATCGATTCCAACCTTTTCTTGCTCGCGTTTTTGTTTTTTACATGCAGAAAATCCTGCAATACTGAGTACTGTAGCCGACACGACTGGCTCGTGTTATGGAAAAAAATCATTTCAACACCGATGACTGTAGTAACACAAACCAGCCGTATCTTCGCAGTAGAGAATAGCGTAGAAAAACGACTTCGAAGACACGACTAGTTCGTGTTACTACAGTAACCAGCAGTGTTGAAATGATTTTTTTCCATAACACGAGCTAGTCGTGTCGGTGACAGTACTCAGTATTGTAGGATTTTCTCGGTGTACTGAATTGTCGGAAAAACGAAATATATCAGCCTGTGAATTTATGAATATCATTATATTATAGAATGGACATAAACAATAGTTCATACACGGAGAGAAAAAAACCTCGCTGTGGGAGTGAAATCCGATTTTACTGGGTACCTTTTTCTGTAGTTGTAAATCTTTTGCTGTGACAACAATCTTATTAGCTATGACAGCGAATCTTCAGCTGTGGCAGCAAAAAATGTTGACCTCTCCAGCAAAATTTGTTTGCTATTCCGCATATAATTACCAAAATTTGCTGGAGGAGTAAACATTTGCCGATCCAGCTAAAAAAATCACTGCCGTAGCTAACAAGATTGTTGTGATGGTAAATATATCGCTCTGAAGAGAGAGGCAGCAAAATTATATTTCGATGTACCAGCAAATTTCTTTTTTCTCCGTGTCATTCTCATGGAACCCAAATTCAGCGTTTCTTTGCTGTCAAATTGTTTGGTCGTCTTCCAGCTTCCATCAGATAAAGATAAATGCTGATCCGGGAGGCTCTGTTACTTATTTTGCGTTATTTTTCTTGGAATTTTCATTCTCTCACTTTCTTGAAAGTTTTATTTTGTTTTCTGTTTCTCAATTTGGTACCATAGAAAGTAACAGATTTGAAAAAAATCGAATGAAAAATGAAAATAATCTCTCATAGAACGAAAAAATACCACGTTCTCTAAAAATATAAATTATAAGTGCAGTACACTTTATGAAATAAATCTTTTTTCAACTGATTAGCTGATGACTTGAATTTCAATGACCCTAATGAGCATGTCCTAAAAATTGATTGCACTGATAATTTTGCCTCGGATGAGGGTTTTTGATTCCCTTTGAATTCCACAAAAAGCCAATTGCAAGTTGTAGGGACAATGAATGTTCGGAACATATTCATTTGGGTCATTAAAATTCTGGTCAACGATTATTCGGGACACTGAAGTCTACTAACAATGATGAAGTCGAAGTCGCCTGAATGTTCATTTGCTTGAAACTTTTTCTCATTACGGTGTATTTCCAATGCCACCACAATCATTCCCACTTCTTACAACTCCGGAATGCAAGAGAGGTGGCATCATCCCACGTGAAATTCACACTCTAATTTTCAGATAGATAAATATCAGGCACATATCCCTTTTTTTTAAATTCCAATATAATATGAAAAATCCCCAAACTATGAATTTTTTTAAATTTCGGAATCTGGAAATGCAAATTCGTTTGTTGTTTTAGAATTGGGAACATATTCAATGTATAAACGTGTTGTCAAATGTGGAAGTCTTTTTTTTCAACCTTCCAGATCCTGCGCGGGTCTTCCTGACCCTTCAGGGTCGGGTTCAAAGTTCCTCAAGTTTTCAGTCGGAATCGCCCAGAGTCCTGTGAAGTAAAAACCCAGGCGGTTGTGGCCTGCGACCATGCATGGGGGAATAAAAATATACTGAGCAGCGAAATCTGATTTTCCTGGGTACACGGAAAAAGAAGATATTGTCATGATGACTTTCCAGTCTCGTTACCAGAGCCATACACACTATGCTCAACGAAGAGAGGTTATAAACAGATTGCATGTTTCTCAACACAACGATATCTTTGTATCAACGAGTTGTATCAACGATACACTTCCGACGACATTTTGGATGGCGATGATGGATTGTACCTTTTTTCTGGAGTAGCAAATTTTCTCCTGTGACAATAATCTGTTTGCTATCACAGCAATCTTGTTAGCTGTGGCAGCAACAAATATTGACTCCTACAGCAAAATTTGTTTGATATTATATATATCATACCAAAATTTGCTGGAGGAGCGTACATTTTTTGCTGCCACAGGTGAAAAATCGCTACCGTAGTTGCCAAAACTGCTATGGGAACAAATAGTTTGCTGTGACAGCACAAGAGTTGCTGCTTCGGCGAAGGGGATGCGGCGAAATGAAATTTCGTTATTACAACGAATTTCTTTTTGCTCCGTGTGAAAATTTCATCACCATCCCATCCATCCAGGAATTTTCAACTGAGAACATATTCTTATCATGCTCCCTTCGACTTACAGGGGCTTATGGGTTAGATGACGAGGATTTCTAACGGATTCTAGGAGTTTTCGAGTGTGGTGAATCCAAATCTAGAGTCAATAAATGAATCCAATATGGCGGACGTGAATTTAGTCATTTTTGCATTTGTGGACAGATTTATATGAAACATGAATTCTAGGAGTTTTCGAGGGTGCCGGATTCAAATCGGAAATTGGAGAACGAATTCAAGATGGCGGATCCAATATGGCGGACGCGAGTCATTGAGTCATTTTCGCATTTGTCGACAGATTCATATGAAACATGGGTTTTAGGGATTTTCGAGGGCGATGAATTCAAATATGACGTCAGTAAACGAATTCAAGATGGCGGGTTCAATATGGCGGATGAGAATTCAGTCATTTTTGTGTTTCTTTTCAAATTCAAATGAAACTTGGGTTCTAGAGGTTCTCGAGGTGGCTAGGTTCGAATCTAGAGGCATATGGAACATGAGTTCTAAGGGTTTTCGATGGTACTGAATCCGAATCTGACATCAAAAAATGAATTCAAGATGGCGGATCCAATATAGCGGACGTGAATTCAGTCGTTCCCACATTTATGGACAGATTTATATGAAATGTGGGTTCCAGATGTTTTCGAGGGTGCTAAATCCAAATCCGAGGTTAGAAAACTAATCCAAGTATAGTCGACGTGAATTTAGTCATCTTCGCATTTTTTGACAGATTTATATCAAACTGTTGTGTATTTGATTTGTATGTAACTGTGTTCTGCAGGTTCTCGGGGATGCTGAATCGAAATCTGGGATCAAATGTTGAAAAAAAACAAAAAACAAAGGCTTCCGCTCTTCCCATGTAAGCTTTTTTGCATCCGGACAGTCTTCAAAAGCTAGTTGATGTTATGACAACTGCACACCAGTGAGAATCCAAAAGTGATGGGAGTAGTTATTGAAAAAAATTCATTCCTGAATTATGCCGAGATGACTTCATTACGCTCAAACGACTCTTAGCTTACGCTCTTGTCGCGTTTTCAGGCCTCATTTTTGCTAGGACAGTTTCCAAATTCTGCGGTGGTTTAGAAACATGTTTCTAAATCATTTGAAGATGGTATAAAGAATGGTAGGCAATCAGTTTCAAGCTTTCCGAATATTACATCCAAAAATTTTCTCAGTTGAGTGAGGAACCGATGAGTGCTTGTTCAAATATCTCCGGATATCTGAATTGTTCAAGATGCGAGCGAAGCGAGCATATGCGGGCTGCTGCGATTGATTCAAAATAAGCGGAGCGAATTTCGAAGGGGGTCGGACTGCTGAGCGAAGCGAAGCAATTAGGAAGCGGAGCTCTCTAGTTATGTTCATGGACAGATTTGTATGAAACACAGACTCCGGAGGGTTTTCGAAGATGTTTAATACGAATCTGACGTCAAAAAATGAATTCCACATGGTGGATCCAATATGGCGGCAGTTAATTTAGGTGTTTCCGCCTTCATGGTAAGATTTTCATGGAACATGCACGGAGAGAAATGTATGGTAATATTTACCATGCTAACATAGTATTCGTTCTTATTTTATTGAAAATCGTACATGTTACTATGTGAGAATAGAATCCTTCGCCATTTTTCTGGTAATGATTACTATACTACATAGAAATTAGACAAATAGAACTCAAAGCAATGTAAAATGGTACTGATTACCATGTTACAATAGCTGTCATTCCAGGTAATGAAAATATGCACGCTGTGGGCAATATCGACACGACGTGTATAGACATACATATCACTGCAAAAACTGATATCTTATTCTAAGAAACTTTTGTAGTGACTTCTAAAACATTTCAAAATGTTACTGTAATCATATTCAAAACACAAAACTACGTTTTCATTCAAAACATGACGTGTTTGATTGGCAAACAAAAATGTTTGAAAACTGTCCCGTACAGCACAACCACCGATCCTCCACTTGAGACTTCGGTGGACCAGAGGTGGAGAATTGGTGGAGAAATGGGAGCCGTGGAAATAAGGGAGAAATAAGGGAGAGTCTCCGTTGAGGCAACGGAGAGGCGACGGAGAAATGTCCGCCCCCTGTATTTTCAGTAAAACTTGAATTCGTGAATTCATACATTCAGATTTGGTTACGTAAATGCACCAATAAGAATTATATCGAAAATACAGGAGGCGGAAATTTCTCCGTCGCCTCTCCGTTGCCTCAACGGAGACTCTCCCTTATTTCTCCCTTATTTCCACGGCTCCCATTTCTCCACCAATTCTCCACCTCCAGTCCACCGAAGTCCTAGGTGGAGGATCGGTGGTTGTGCTGTACGGGGTATGTAGGAACATAACCTCGAACTACTATCACGTCAACGTCAAAGTGGAGAACAGGAATAATGTATACGAAATGTATATTGTGCCATTTTGAAATAAAACTACACGAGATTCTAATCAACTGTATGATGAAAAATCATCAATTCAATCCATTTTTTCAATTCAAATGTCATAAATCACACTTCTATGATCTGCTTTGAAAACAAACATATATAAACGTCAGTGTCGCGAAATAAGATACTGATGTTTCCAGTTAAAACAGTCAGGTATTTGATTTGAATTATCAAACACATCATATCTTATTTTGAGACACATCTTCGACGGCAATTTTTGCAATGATATTATACGTATTATTACGGTAGTCAGCCCACTATTAATAATCAAGTAAAAACACAGTTATTATTTAGACTGATATAATTTGTTTCTGACTGTGTGCTCCCTTTTCTTTCTATTAACCATTTCATAACCTAATTTATTTATTTATCACCTCATTCACTGAAAAGCCTTGTGTGTATATACATGTCAATAGTTTAATTTAGGTTATAATTAATGAAAAAATCATGGTCAATATTACTTTATAGCATTGGATTCATGTTTAGTTGCATAGTACTGTCTCCAATGTAACATGGTAATCATTACTATGTTAACAGGGCTAATGTTACCACATAAAATCGGTAGCATCACTATGTCAAGTGACTCGCACCATCTAAAAATTCTCGTCACCATGTAACATAGTAATCATTCCCATGCTACATTGAGAATATAACTATTCTTTTCTCTCCGTGTGGGTTCCGGGCGTTTTTCAGGATGCTTACTCCGAATCTGACGTCAGGAAAGAATTCAAGATAGTCAATCCAATATGGCGGACGTGAATTTAGTTTTTTTTAGCCTTGATGAACAGATTCATTTAAAACACGGGTTCTAGGGATTTTGAGGATGCGATGCTAATCTCAAGTCAAAAAACGAATTGAAGATACCAGATCTAATATGGCGGACATGAATGTAGTCGTTTTGACATTAATCGACTAATTCATATGAAACACGACTCCTGTGGATTTTCGAGGATGCCGCATGCAAATCCAACGTTAAAATCAAGAGATTCAGGATGGTGGGCGGAGACATAGTTCCCTGGTGGAAATGATTTCATAATTTTCCATGATTTCTCATGAAAGTCCGAATTCCTTGAGAAGTTATGAGATTTTCGCCAGGGTTATTTTGGCATCCATAGACAGATTCTTATGAATCATGGGTTTCAGGGGTTTTCGAGGATGGCGAATTCGAATCTGCTGTTAATATCAAGGAATTCAAGATGTTGGGTCCGATATGGAGAACATGAATTCAGTCATGCTTGCCTTCACATGATACTCAAATTTGAATTCTCAAGGTTTTGGAGCATGCTGAATACGAATTTGAAATTGGAAGAGAAAATCCCTCAGGCAGCATAAAGCTCTTAAAGATAACATATATGACATCGTTGAGAGGTTTGTGCTATCTGGCTCCAGTCAGCGAATCCAATATAGTGGACGTCAGTCGGGTAATTCAGTATGCCTGAATCGATTTATATGAATGGTTTGGATATTATGGATGATTGTGGCATTGTGGTGGATGATTTCACAATCGTCTGAATACTTTTTATCTAATATTCCATCCAACTGCCCTGCTGACCGTACAACAATACCATCACGATAGTGCTTGAATTTCGATTCTGCAATATTCCAAGATTGCTTCGAAATAGTTAATATCCATCTGTTGATATCCATTCGAAAATCGTTCATAGACTGTTCAGAATTATTCAAGAATTATTTCAGTTATTGTTTTGAAATCTTTGTCTCCAGCAAATTTGCTGTCCCAGCAATCTTGTTATTTACGAGAGCGATTCTTCAACTGTAGCAGCGAAAAATGTTTGCTTCACCAGCAGATTCCTGTCTTATATATAGAATAGCAAACAAATTTTGCTGGAAAATTCTACATTTTTTGCTGCCACAGTGCAAAAGTCGCTATCATAGCTAACAAAATTGCCGTGATAGCGAATAGATTGCTGTCACCGCAGAAAAATGGCTGCTTCAGGTATACTGCAGATTTCCCGTTATTCAGATGAGTCTTGGATGGAACCTAGTTTAGTATGGAATTCAACTGATCCAGATATAAAATTCTGCTCGGTGTGTTAGAAAATTCTTTTCTCAGTGTTTGAACAGTTTAGGGCACACGGAGGAGAAGGAATTCGCTGTGGCAGCGAAATCTACTTTTGCTGGGTTCCTTTTGCCAGAGCAGCAAATTTTTTGCTGTGACAGCAAACTATTTGCTGTTCCAGCAATCTTGTTAGCTGCGACAGCGAATTTTTAGCTCCGGCAGCAAAAAATGTTTGCTATCCCAGCAAAATTTGTGTGCTATTCTGTATATAATACTGAAAATTTGCTGGCGGAGCAAACATTTTTTGCTGTCACAGCTAAAAAATTGCTGTCGTAGCTAACACGATTGCTGCTGTAGCAAATTTTTAGCTAGGTCAGCAAAAAATTTTGCTATTCTATATATAATACCTCGATTTGCTGCGTCAGCAAATTTTTTCTCTCCGTGCAGTTTCTATTACAAACTCTATTGTATTTGGAAGAATAAATCATGCTCTCCATCTTTCATCTCGCGTGATAGTTCTGTTCTAACAATCAACGTGAACAAAATCAAGGAAGTCGTTTGCCAATTCCATGAAGAATACTAACATCGTTGAGACGATTAGCGGGAGGGTTGAAAATTTTGCATATCACATCCGGTCTTCTATTGAACATTTGAATTCCTAACAGAATCTCCAAGTGTGTTAAGCATTCGCATCGTGCATAACTTCACACTAAACGTTTCTCCACATATCCATATGTATTGAAGCGCGCTCGTATATATACTTTAAGTACCGTACGGCACACGTGATATCTAAAATTATGGGAAATTGGTTAATAAACGGTGCAAATATTTTCGATAACGATAACCCATGTCTCGAAAGAGACAAAGATGAGTAGATCTTGTAGTCGTATAGGCTCTTACGTTCAACATCGTTCGTACAAAATACGAGGAAATAACAGAAAATATTTGGAATCTCTCGTATGAAAGATATCAATTGAATTCCAATAAATATCTATCAAAAAAGCCTTTCCCTTTATACCGATGTAATGAATTCCTTTTACAACTTCCTTTGAAAATTTCTCATATCTAACATCATATCGTTTACTCACCGTACAATTCCACAAGGATTTTTAATAGCTTCACGTGCATATATTACAAGGATTACTTTGCGATATCTGCCGGTAAAGTGCACGTGTACCCAATATCGCAATTACACTGGGTTCGTTAGATACGTATGACGTACATTAGTGTACATATATCGGGTGTTTAATATAATATAAAGTCGTAAGATAGGAGAAGAAATCGAAGGACGTCGAAATATTTTCTCCTCAGATTCTATGCGTGTACGAGGAGGAGAGTCTCTTTAGTTAAGTTTTACAAGGTGTTGATCTTGAGCTTATCTCGATACCGCTGTCTCACTTATTCATGCGGAAATGAAGTTAAAACCATGTCATAGTCTATGGTGCGTGGTTGCTTGTCGAGGAGAAACATAGGACAGCCAGCCCATCGGCCGTCTATGTCTCTTTGGACTTTTCTCACACTTGTATCGTTTTATCTCTTTTACTCTGATGAACTTTCAAATAAGAAGAAAAAGGATAGATTTATAAATCTATAGGTCATACTTGGGGAAGGCCGCTCCGATGGTATATCCGATGGTATATTTCAAAGCGAAAGCTTGGAGTACTTTTAAAAGTTTTCGTGTTAGGTGGCTATGTATAGTACTCGAAGGTGTCTGCTAGAATTACAGACGCCTCACTGGTTCATAGCTTATCACACGAGAAACTTATATCTCTTAAAAGTATCAGAATGCATAGAGGGAGGGAGAGAGAAAGGAAGAGAAAAAAAATGTCAAGGGAAGAAGTTTAAGAAGCTGAGAAGATGCACAAGAAGTTTCAATTGAATTTTAACGGACCAAAAAATTATTTGATAAAGATATAAAAGGCTCGCTCGAGAGAATTTACATGGGGGAACGAGGAGAGAAAAAGGATATATATTAATTTCTCATAATTTTTAATAACACTCTAGTCGATTAATCATACCAGAGAATCCATTAATTTTTCTCCTCAGTTTGAATCTTTTATATCGGTATATCGCAACTGTTCATGATTAATCAAACTCAACATCTGTTCGGAAGACGACAACCGGAGCGGTTGACTTGTGAAATAGAATCCAAGTTTCAAGTAACGCGAGGTTCGTGTAAAGTCAATTTACTGTAACAACGGCTCCGAAAATTCCATAACCAAAATTTTACGTTCTAATAAGTCATTTCAACATGAGCGAGGTGAACCATGAAAACTGTCGTAAAATATATCATTTTTTCCTTCACTCTTATATTTTAGTTTAGAACGGTTGAGACTTGGATATCGATATTGTAGGTTTCACTCGATATCAAGAATACGGGTAGGAGCTCGTATTTGGTCCCTAAGGCATAAAAAAGATGGAAAGGCAATCACCGGAATACATATATACCCATGGAAGATGGGGGACATGTAAAAAGATATTCAGAGAGATCTGATTTCGTGTAGAATGACTCTTCTAGTCCCTAAAAATATGATCAATCTTTTGAAGAAATTTCAAACACTGTATATACTGTACTCACGAGTGATTTTTCAGAATAGTTTCGATCATGTTGGTAGCGACGGACCAGATGTAGACGGAACCATCCGACGAACCGACAGCTATGTACTGACCATCAGGACTGAAACTAGCTCGAGTCCAGTCGAATCCAACTTTGAAACCATCAGCACTGTGCAGCAAATTCAAGTTGCATGGATTAGAGGAGTTTCACAAGAGTTTATAAGATTGTTAGAAACGTGAATGATTTTCATAATCACGTTTGCTTCTTGCGCTCACCTGAATGATCTTATGATCTTCTTCATTCTCAAATCGATGAGTTTGAGGGTGTCGTCTCTTACACAGCTCAAAAGATAATTGGCATCTGAAATTGACGGATATATGAATATATGAGTATAGGACATTGAAAATGCGATACATTTTGTTCGATCGTTTCAAACTGTATAGCATAAAAAATTTATTAACGTGTACATACGAACGTGGGTGCGACGGTAAATAATTAAAATGGTTTTGCTGGAAGGTATTTTATAATTACCTATAGGTGATTTTGAAATGCGATGTAACGCGGTGTTATCGGAATCGCATTTTCATTTTATTTCATCCTGAGCGATTAAAAAATTAAAAAACAACGGAAAACGCTATTCGCGCGGATATTTCATTATATTTTCCATGATATAGAGATATTTATTTGCTCGTACCGTCATTGTAGCGATGAAAAATATTGGATGAAGCGGTATGGATTGGCTTCATATATTGATTCGATTGGAATTATGTGTTTCGTGAGTTTTGCGATTTGCATTTCGTATTATTCGATTTGAAGATCATACAAAACTATGCCACATCAAATTTGTAACAATAACAACTGTTCGGACAAGGTTGGAATACTCTAGAATATGTCCTGCGACATTACCAGAGACAAAATTTCCTGTCACACCAAATCAATTTTAGATTTTTTTCAAATCCACAACGGTGGATCTCTGAGAAAAAAATTCAACTACTCTGTCATTTTTCAATTCTATGTCATATAGCGATTTGGAATTTTTTGGCGTTTAGTCTATCAGAAATGAGCAACTTCAAATTGTCATTGCCTCTGAAACAAAGAGTGACGAGATAGTTAATTTTTTTCCTCAGAGATCCGTCGTACATCGTATTCCAACTTAACGAATGGTGTCAAGTTTAACCCATTAGCGCCTGAACGGACACTTTTGTACACTGAATTTCAGATTCATTGTACAATGAATTTGGTCGGAGAAAAATTTTTGAGCCATTGTATCCTATGTTTTGAAGGTCGCTCTTTCGAATGGTGATGTTCAGAAGTCCCTAAAATGAGTTTTTTTGTGTAAAAATTGCAAATTAAAAAAACGCACTGTTTTTTTGAAAAAAAAAATTTTTCAAGATCATGTTTTTGTTTGCTTTTGCATTTTTCTACATACTTAATACCGATAAATATCGCGTCCATGGACCGTCAAGTAAAAGTTATCGGCTAAAGATTAATAAAAAAAAATGTTTAACCATACAAAGAGGCGTTCGAAATAATAAATTTTACTTTCAATCTTCAGCAATTTTGTTCTCGATTTCTAAGGACTTTAGAACAAATTTCCTGAAAAGGAAAACGTCTTAAAATTGGTCAAAAGATACCCTCAAATTTTTTCAGACCCGTAAAAAAACATTTTCGGTTCTCCGGAAAATGGAAAAATTGGCATTTTTGAAAAATTGTTTAAAAAATCTGAAAAAATTTGAGGGTATTGTTTGACTGATTTTGAGACTTTTTTGTTCTTACAAAATTTCCCCGCAAGTCCATAGTTATTGAGAAAAAAATTGCTGAATGGTTTCTGAGATTACCAATTACAAATTCAACATTTTCATTGTGTAATTATTAGTATGTAATAAATATCAGAATATATTTTCTCAATAAATCTGTGATTTCATTTATTTATTTCAAATTCTGTTCAAATTGAGATGCAATCGAATTGAACATTCATCACATAGAAATATTTACCATATATCAATATTTCACATTGTTTACATCAATATACGTTACTTCGATATTGCACCGTATTATTTTAGGAGCTTCCTATCATAGTAATTCTTGGGTGGGTATTTCTATTCTACGCTTTTAAGTAATCAAAAGTAAATGAACTACTGTTATTTGCTTATTTACTCTTTTAAATGTCACATCCACGTCAACACGTAGTTCACTAAATGAGAATATTTTTCGATACTCCTAAGAGCTTTATGATTGGAGACCTCAGAAACACTTCAGGGATTTTTTTTCCAATAACTATGGACTTGTGGGGAAATTTTGTAAGAACAAAAAAGTCTCAAAATCAGTCAAACAATACCCTCAAATTTTTTCAGATTTTTTAAACAATTTTTCAAAAATGCCAATTTTTCCATTTTCCGGAGAACCAAAAATGTTTTTTTTACGGTTTTGAAAAAATTTTGGGGTATTCTTTGACCAATTTTACGACGTTTTTGTTCTTAGGAAATTTTTTCTCAAGTCCTTAGAAATCGAGAAAAAAATTGCTGAAGATTAAGAGTAAAATTTACTGTTTCGGACGCCTTTTTGTACGAATAAACATTTTTTTATTAATCTTAAGCCAATAACTTTTAGTTGAGATTCCATGGACGCGATATTTATCGGTGTTAAGTATGTAGAAAAATGCAAAAGCAAACAAAAATATGATCTTGAAAATTTTTTTTTTCAAAAAACAGTGCTTTTGTTTTAATTTGCAATTTTCACACGAAAAAACTCATTTTAGGGACTTCTGAACATCACCATTCGAAAGAGCGACCTTCAAAACATAGGATACAGTGGCTCAAGAATTTTTGTTCGACCAACCCATACAGGAAACCCCGAGAATGTAAACACAGCCAATAATCGGCCCATGTATGGCTACCATTTAATGGCCAATAATGGATTCACATCATTGGCACAACTGTGGCCCACCACTGGCTGATAAGAAAGGCCAGCAATGAAAACAGCCGATAATCAGCCGATGTACGGCTACGGTAAACGGCCAACAATTGATTCCCCGTTACTGGCTGGAATATGGCCTATTACTGGGTGAAATGGATTCCAAAGTTGAATGTATTGTATTCGTAATCACCCCTGAAAAAAGTTTGTTTTGACCTTATTTCTATTACGTTGAATAAATAATTCATATCCATCAAATACGTTTTACATGATTCAAATGAATTCTTATTCATATAGATAATCAATTACTTTCTCATGTAAATAACAAAAAAATTTGAAGGAATAAGCAACTGAATTCAACTGATTTATCGAGAATACTTTTGACTCGTATAATTTTACATTTGAGATTGTCGAAATATCAGGCATGCAAATCTATTTGGAAAAAAACATCCATTTCTGATCTTGTGAAAACTGGAATGACAAACATCCCAAAAACAAAAAAGTGTTTTGGGTCACGCTTAACCACTCATTTGAACTAATACTGAACCGATTATTCTGGAACGCAGTCATATTACCATTGGATATCATTATTATTATGCCCTCGTAATCTGCCATTGATGGCTAACATTCGAACATTATCCCGAAATTTCTGGCCATAAATCGGGATCATTTAGCCCCATTACTGGGCCAATCAATAATTTTATACATGGCCCATTATTTATTGCCATTACTGGACCCACGTTATCATCCAGCAATTAACCATTGATGAGCCATTAATGGGCGCCATTAACGGGCAAAGAACGCCGTTTGTGGTCCAGTAACGTGCCATTATTGGGCCAATTGTTCAACCCTGTATGGGAAGTTCATTGTACAACGAATCTCTGAACTTTGGTGTCCAAAAGTGTCCGTTCAGGCGCTAATGGGTTAAGTATGCAGCACACAACGCTTTTGAGCGATTTCAATTTGAAAAAGAATCTAAAAACCCTCATATCTCAAGAACAAAGCTTCAAAGAAATTTTTTTCATACGGGGAATACATTTTGGCTGCAGAATATGTCCTTAAAATATAATCTACTCGGCTCGGGTCACCCTGTGTACAGAAATAGCAAACAAATTTTGCTAGATGAGCTAACATTTTTTGCTGCTACAACTAAAAACATCACCATCGTAGCTAACGAAATTGCTGCTACAAAATTTTCTGTTCCAGCAAAAGATACCCAGCAACATCAGGTTTCGCAGCAAATTATTTTTTCTCCATGTTATTATACAAATATATTTATTGATATTTACCTCGTGAAAGATCCAAAGACGTTACTTTTCCTTCCAACAAAATATCATTTGAACTGGATTCTGCTCTGGTATCCCAAAATCTGATTCTTTGATCGAAATGTCCACTGATTATCGTGGAACCCGCACCATCGGAGGTTACCAAATCGTTACAACTAGATCCAGAGAATTTCGTCTCTATGCCTGCAACAAAAACAAATTCAACCCATCGTTACGGTAAATTCGAAAAGAGATCACAGCAATTAAATTAATATCTCACTTCCCTTCACTCACGTCGAATACGATAAGAACATTCACATTATACACGAAATAAAAGGTATAGTTGTAGCAGCAACTATTCGTGTAGTCGATTGCTGACCATCGATGATATTCAGTAATTAAAGCAACTACTGAATAGACAGAACAAATACCACGTTAGTCCGTTTTAGATTATCGATTAACCTCGTTATTTACCAGTTATTTACGTTAGCTAGTGCAACTAAGTATATAGTTGCCGTAACTGTTTTACTAGATGGTCAAAAATTGACTACACGAGTAGTTGCTACAACGATCCCCTTTTCCCCGTGTACAATGTCTACTCTGAAATATATCACACCGCTTATTATATGGCACTTGATGAATAAATATCATCTCTATAAAATAAATCTTGTTATCTAATTAATCTCATAATATAATTTATAGCCATTTTCGTTCTCATTATGAACTCCTGTTCTTACTATCTTAATCATTTACTACAAGCTGGAATTCTGCATAGATACTACGAGTATCGTTAACGGTATTAAACGACTCAAAACGAAGTATCGGAGACACGTTATCAGATAGGAGTATGAATAAAATTATAATCACGATTAAAAGAATGAGATGAGTAGATCTGACATCATTAGTGTCAAAGATATCAACAACGAATCCATCATCCATAAATCTATCCGTTTTTTCCCCTTTCTTCCTTTTTTTAGGTACTGTTTTTTCAGCAGGCAGCTATGAAATTTGGTCACTTTTAATAAAAATTCAATTGGACCAAATAATTTTCATTTGTCACAGCTAAATTTTTTATTTGTCTCGAATAAATTGTTTTATTCATATTTCAGACAATTGGACTTTTATTCACGCCAGCTAAAATTTAGCTGGGACAAGTAAATTTCAGTTGCCGCAGCTAGGTACCTTTCTCTCAGTGTATAGAGAGTGGAAACTCAAATGCAGCGTTGTGAGCCAATATTCTCTGACCCAAGTGAGTATATTTTCGATTCTGGAAGCAACAATCAACGGGAAGTTGGCGGTTTTTGATCGTTGGCCAAGCTACTCAGAAGAATAAGAATCAGAATGCTCAGAATATTGTGAATGTGAAAGCAAATATATCGAAAGGATGAGCTCTGAATACAGCCCTTATCGACAAAATAAGTAAATTAGCATCGAAGAAAATGTTACACAAGATTGCACGGTGTGGAATCAATTCCCAATACCACATGGTAATACCTCGAAAAGTGTATAAGAAAGAAACAGAGTACCGGAGGGCTTAAGAAGAAATGTCGTTCTTTTTCCAGAGGGAGATGAAGGTTACGTACGTAGCCTGAAGGCGTTTCTTTGCACGTTTCATCGGGATGAAGAGGAAGAGCAAAAGGCTCTTCGGGACGTCAATTATACGGCGGTACGAATTCATCATGAATTCTCAAATGAGACCGTACCGAATTATGGCCGGCTGTAAAGGGGCGTTTTCAAGTCATCGAGGAGACGTTCATTATCCTCAAGAATTCACGCTTTTTTTCCCTCTTCCATCATTTATTCTCGTTTCGCGTATATGTGTGTTCGTGTACGTATATACCCGCAAACCGCGCGTATTTTTCAACTCAACTGCAAAATCTAAATGAGTTTAATTTAATCTACAGATATGGATTCTCGAATCAATTCCATTTCTCTCACTGCTCGGTTACACGTTCGTTTATCGAATAATAATCTCCTGTTGTGTCTAAATCGTCTCTTGGACGTACAGATATGTATTCTTCCCTTGGAGTAGCTCTCCAAGTCACTCCAATGAATAAGCGATCAACTTTTCATACTCTCTCTCCTTCTCTTTTTTCTTTTTTTCCCGTTATTTCTCTTTATTTTTTTTTTTCTATCTCCTTTTCATTTATTGTCTTAGACGACGACGACGACGACCACCGCCAACTATGCCGCACTAAACAATAATTCACGCTTAACCGCCCTTTCAGCGCCGTTTTCCCATTGTCCCATTCCTTGCGTATACCGAGATTTATTTGTCCAAAACTTTTGTACCTCATCCTCCGGTTGGAGCTCATGCACTGGCTGGCTCGATAGCAAGGCCTCCGTGGTTTTCTCTATTTTGCCTTAAGGTTGGTTTTACAACAAAAGGCACCACCAAAACGGATTCACCAAGGCTAAAATAGATATTTGTAAGCGTCGCGTTAACGTGTTCGAACGTGTGGGTTATCTGCATTCCGCATATGCAATGAAATCATCAAGTTGGATTAAGAGAACCTTAACTTTGTTGAACGGTTAAATGTTATAATTAGGATGAAAAAGTTGTATTTACGTAATCATACCGCTCGAGTCTGGATTATCCTTCAAGAATATAACTTGTTTGTATATACGGAATACGGATTATTTTATACCTGATTGAATGATAACATTATTATTAAACTGTTATTCTAACGCTATCAACCGTTTGTAGATTCCGCTACATCCTGTACGTTAATTGATCAAATATCACGCGATTTATTTTCTGAGTATTTTCAAAGTATTTCTCTCGCGTGAAAAATTGTTCGCAATCATCTTCCAGTTGTTGAATGTAATTGAACGGGAACACATCTGATAATGAACAGCACGTGACTCGGGACGAGATACTTTATTCATTGTCATACCTGATACATCGGCAAGCCTGCACTTCTAATTTTTCGTCTTTTTAAATGTATTTGATCAACGAGATTCGGTGGGATATATACACCGGGTGTTTCAGAATTCGTCATTCGCATTTCTGTGTCATACTCTGCACCCACAATGCAATAATTTCCCGTTCGGAAAAGTTTTTTAGACGCTCAGTTTCTAAGATATGAGGATTCAAAAATTTCTTTCCAAATTCAAATCACTCAAAAGCATTGTGTGCTACATATTTGAACTTCGCCAAATTGGAAAACGGCTGATCTCTAGGAAAAAATCGAACTGTCCTATTATCCTTTGTTTTGGAGCTATAATAATTTAAAGTGCCTAAATGCTAATTAGTTAGACGCTAAAAAATTTCTAATCGCCATAACTTTGAATTCAAGAATGATGGAATACTTTAATTTTCTCCCAGAAATCCGCCGTTTTTTAACTTAACGAATGGCGTTGAGCTCAAGCATATAGCACACAATGCTTTTGCGCGATTCTGATATGAAAGTGACGGCGAAACTGGCGGCGGACTGATTTAACCTTCAATTGCATTCAATTCACGTATTTTTCAGACCGAAAATTGATTGGGTGGCTTTCAAATATGCGATTTAGCTACTCATATATTCAAAAAAAAAAAATCAATCCTATCCGTTAGGTCGTTCCCGCTAGTTACAGCTTCATAATTTGGATTCGGAAAAAACTAAAATTCCCTCATATCTCAGAAACGAAGCCTTCAAAAAATGTTTTCAAATGGAAAAAATCATTGCATTTTGGTTGCAGAATATGCCACAAAAATGCGAATGATAAATTCTTCTTCTAAAAAAAAAAGAAGAGATTGATGATGATCGTTGATTCGACCCGAAATGGTGAATTGTGAGAATCTATTATTCACGTTTTCCCTCGATGTATGTTATTCAATCGAATCTAACTTTTTCGAGAATCTCCTGTATATAAGTATAAATGTAAAACTATCTGGAACGCATCTAAAGTTACACAATCAAAAGTTTATACGCTTGGGTTTTCAAGATCGAAGCGTACCCATCGAACGGTTGCTTGGGAGTTAAAAAGAGTTGTGTAATGTATTATCAATGATTTTTTTTCAGATAAAACTCCAAATGGGATAGCAAAATATAGTGAATTGTTGGATTATAATTGTTTAAGATTGTTCAAAGATACATGTACGTGTATCTTGAAGACGATTCCCAGACGGTCAATCGTATTGATACATTCAATACGAAACATATACGTATATATCACTGGTGGGTATATACAGTACAAAGTGGTAGGTACGTACAATCCTTTGTAAACACGACTCCACCCTAGCATGTCTCTCTCCTCCTCTCTTACTCTGTATTTTCTCCTCTCCCTTCTAACCACAGGATTCTCAGGGCTCTGTGTTGACCGTCGTGTAAATCGATATCTCTGAGTCCCGGGTTCTTTGGACGATACGGCTTCACTGAGATTATTTGGTCGTCGGTCCGAACCATGTTTGAGAATCGAGGAAGAAGGAAGGTATATAAAATTTTTATTCTGAATACATTTTCAGGATACGAGAGAAGGATGAAACTTCCGATGGAGATGATGGGTATAATAAAACAGGGCACGTGTGCGTACTCCTACCACCTAGTCGGGAAATCTTCGATATATTATTCGTCGGCTTTTCGAGACGTCTACTCTCCAGTTGGTGGTTGTCTCCGAAAAATCGACGACGTTATTGGGTTATAGAATTTTCAACTTCTCGATAGATTATAAACTCGATATTTTTTACTTTCGTGTTTAAGTTGGTATGATAGTAACGCGGAGGTTATCGAAATAAAGCCATTTGGTTGGTCAGAAGAGGGAAGGAACGTGTCAAAAGACGTAATGTGAAAGGATGAAGGTATGTACTGGTAAAACTGTATAGCCTGGGTTTAATTAGATTATCCTCGATCTTCCTTGGGCTCTGACAAGAATTTTCACGCTTGACTACCAACAGAATCTCTTGCTTCTATAACAGAAATCTAAAAATTCCAGATCATAGATTCAAGATCTTGAGACATCAAATTAGATTCTTTAGGTGATGAGGATTAACCGATTGGATGTGGATTGTGTATTTTGGATCGCTCTTCGCTACAAAATTTGATATACGAGGTTACGAGTCGTCCATGGAGTTGGGACCGTAGCAACGCGGAATCTAAACTCGAACTATGGAAGAAATGTATACAATTGTAAACATTTTTGAACATTTTTCTCTACATGAGCTATTCAATTGCTAGCAATTTGCAATACGTCAGATTTTTCTGCTCCACGAGTTTCCGGATTAGGACCAAATTCGATTTGTAGGAGACAAAGTATTCTGAAGTTCATCTTTATAGAGGGAGAAAGTATTTTTCTCACAACAATACTGCACGAGGAAAGATGATATGGTTGATATTTGGATAACTGAAAATTAGCTATGACAACTTAAAAGTTATTGCTATAATAGCGAAAAAGTAGTCATTACAGCAATATTTTTAGCTATCCAAATATCAATCACACGAAATAGCTACTGCGGCTCATTCTTAGTTGCCACATCGAATTATTTTTTCCCGTGTTTACCTTACCTTAGTAGAAATCACTCTAGCTAGTCTCCAGGCCATTACAAGGCCTAATAACTAGATTGATTTCTACTGGGGTAGCTGAAAAACGAACATTTCATGGAAATCATCATTCATTAGAAGAGGAAACAGAATTTGTATCAACTTCAGTGACGAAACCTCTAGGAAGCATCAATTTGCTTTCTAAAGACTGCTTGTAAAGGATTCGAGAAGTTCGAATTAACGAAACTAGTTTCTAAAGATCCATCACAAGATGAACAGTTGACCACACGTTCAGGAGCAGAGACACAAAATGACTTTCGCTTCCAAACACCTGTATTCTGGCACAAAGATCGTTGGAATAGCACTTTTCATGTCGTGATTATCTTCAATGAAGGATTTAATAGCATTTTGAAAGTTTCTGTTACAATGGGATGTCAAGTTCGCCACGTAATTCAAGCTTACGTCCATTGCCGTAATGAAGTACGCGTATCTGCGACTCCGAACGATGCTCGAACGACTTTGCTGAAATAAATCAAAATTTTATTGTTGATAATCGCTTTACTCGCTTTTTTCTCAAAACTGTATTTATCCACAACTGGCGACCACAATATTTCAAGATCTATTGAATGAATTTTTTTGAAATGTTGATGACTTATTCACTGCTTGTGTAGACACTTTACAAAGTAGAATAATTTGGATTCATCGAAACGATTTTTTTTTTCATCACATTGAAGAAGTTGTAACCAAAAAAAGAAACATCAAAGTTCACGAAAAAAAGGAGAAATTTACTTTTTGATATTTTTGGATAATGCTAGGGTGAGAATTAGATTGTACTTCACAGATTAAAATGCCGTTTGATTTTCTTGTTTCAAATACGCAGAACGCTTGCAACTTCAAAAAACGTTGTGAAGAGCGGCTGAGTTGCCGAGTGCTTTAGCAATTAACGATGAGTTGGGGCTGAAACAATTGTGAAGGCTGCTTGAAATATAAATAAATATGTGATGAAAAGTCCACACTTGTATGTTTATTTAGTTCTCAAGCAAAAAAGTGCAAAAAGAGGCCTTTACATGGGATGGCCTCCTTGAATAGCAGTTGATTCTTTCGTTAAGAGCTTTTGGATAGCATTTCTCATCTTGTTGCGGCAGTTCCAGAAAAATGTACAATTATGGTAGAAAATTGATGTGGCGTTCCCAGCTCCAGAGACGTTTCTCGTTTTGGGGCTTGTTCGGGCTCTTGCCTGGGACTCCTGAGGTTTCTCCCGAACCTGGGGGATCTCAGGCGAGAATCTGAGCCCACCTGTGAATTCTCGCGCATCCGGAAAGTTTTATCTGGATACAGCTGTACTCATATCTCCACGTCACTTTTCCAACTACATCTCATATCTATTTCTCAACTAACGCCACGCTCACTTCTCTCGCGCGGAGAGCTGGAGAAAAATTGAAGAAATTCGGAACTTTACAAGCTACATAAATATAATGGTATATTCCATATACATGTCATTTTTCCGGCATTTTTGATTCACTGTTGTATGGACAATCATGTATATACATTATCATTACGAACCGCGTATAATAGTTGTCATGTTTTGTTGATGGTCCCCATTGTGTTATGCGTAGGTGGATGCGTTAAGGGGGAAGGCAAAGAGGAAGGTAGAGAGATAGATGTGTAAGAGAATATATACACACGAATGACCAAGTGGATTCGTCGTTTGTTTTATTATCTTCCTACGGTTGGTAAGTGTATTTGCATTATGCAACGACTAATAGAGGTAATGGTGAACGTGATAAACCTCTAGTTGCCATATATTATTTCTCAGCCTATACATCTCGTTGGACCTCGTGTTACCATATATACTTAAAATGAATTTCTCTCTGCTAATATAACAAGCCACTGAATATGTACACACTTATGAAGCTTCGATCTTATTACGTACGCTCACTTCTTTACGGCTTCATTTCCTCTTACCGTGAGTATGAACTATATATCATAAGATTAAAATAATAAAATAAATCCTTGGTGTTCTCTTACATGCTTTGCTGCGCAGGTCCCAGATTTTTAAAGTACGATCGTAACTGCCGGTGACTACCTTCGATGGTTCACCAAGGAACTTGGCTGCCAGCACTTTGCCACAGTGACCGGTCAGAGTGTGCTGTAACAAACATATTACAATTATCATTAAAATTAGTAATAAAAAACTTTCTCATCCAATTACACGCTTTTGACATATCATGAGGATCGTACGTCTTTCCCTTCCCTTCCTTATTGGATAAAATTTACAGAGCGTTTGCAGTACGAGTTAGTAGCACATTATAGTATATGTTTTGTAATTCAGTGTGACTTTGTAAAATACACAATGTATAAGGTTTAAACGTGGACGTAGGTCGAGATATTATTTCATTTTTTTCATGCGTCACGGTATTATGAGAATGAAAGGAATGATAATCAACGTCCACATGTTTTATATGCAGGAATGTATACATTGTACGTAATATCGGTTTATTACGGAGATCATGTCTCAACTATGTGATAATAACAATGTATATTGTTTGTGTTTGACATCTGTTGGTAACCACAAGTAATTATCTTTTTATTTAGCAGCCGGGGGAAATGAAGTACATTTTTATTCGTAAAATACGTAACGAAATACTCAGTTTCGCAGTTACGTATGGAAGTAAATTGTTTTGCCGATCAGTAACATATATTATCCTGTGACGTTTTAAGGATAAAAGAAGGAAATTAAAAATAAATTTCATGTTTATTGTCCGATGTTCGGGTTATTCGAGTTTTATTACTTCATCTGTGGCTCAAATTCATTCCATGTACAAAAGTTTTGATCGAGAAATAATTTGACTAGTTTTCGCGGTTGTCGGAATCAGTTTTTCGATAATCGTGAATCTTGCTTCTCGTGTATTTCGAGATCAAACTCGAAACGACTATAAGAACGAATTAGAAAAAATTCGAATAGTTAGTTTCTTCAAGATACCAGGAATTCAAATCTTCCTTTTACGTTTCAGGAATATTCAAACGTAAATGTGACAGTTCATTTCATCATGTGGCCTCTGACTAATTGATTCATTCATTCAATTGCTTTGATATTCTTATATTTTATGGCGGAAGGGACAGTCTGACGAATTGCTTACAATTTTTATTCATCGTGTATCATATTGAATAACTCTATAAATGTTAGAATATTCAAATGAGTTCCATTGAAATTATTTCTCAAAAAACGATACGAGAAGAAATATATTTTCTCAAAGGATCCCTCGATAAAAATTCTTTACGCGATTCCGTGAATCGAGAACTGAACCTTAATTATTGCATTGCCAACTCGTATATGTTGTTCCTTGATTGCGAGTTTCACCTTCTATTTCTTAGATCATATAATTTAGTTTTGAAATTTATTTCTTTTCGATCTGAACTGAAATGAAATATTACATCACCCGATTGGGATAAATAATGAAAAATAAAGGGGCTCTGTGTACGTTCTTCTTTCATAATGATTATTATATGATCCTAATAATATGTTCTGGGGCCTCTTCTTCATTCATGAGATTATTAAGAATACCAAATTACAAATCCAAATCAGAGAAAATTGTTTTGCATTTCCATCTCTCTCAGTTCCCCACTATATTTCTCTTTTTCGTAGACGATGAGGGAACAAAACCCTGCGACGTGCACGTGCATGCGCCAGTCAGGTCGTGATATACAAAGAAAAGGGTAATACGCTTTTACAAATGCTATTATACTGTCTAGATTGTTTTTAGTAAACTATATTCCGTATGCACAATTAAACAAATGATTTCGATTCGACATTGTATTCATTTCACCAATTCTCCTTGTCGTCTTTTCTTTCTTTGATCATTTCTTACGTGTACCCAACATACGTCTCACATACAAGGAATCGAATTCCTAATGAAACCATGGTTTTTCCTTGCTCGAGAATGGAACGTTACGGGGTCCCCAAAGCGCAGAATGAATGTTGGTCGATTAATTAGAGAATAATCTCACTTTTTACTTCCCTAGAAGTTCACCTACCTCGGGTCGATCGATTTGTATAAAAAGACAGAAATTATAGGATTGGGAGAGAATTTCTTTCCTGAATTCTCTCGTGTGGATCGTGCAACTGCAAACGGTTTTCTACGAGAGTAGGGGTATCGATAAATTCACCACCTCCAAACGTATTTTATAAAGACAGAAATGAGTGTCTACAATTTTTACATTTTTCACAAGATAAGAAAGTTGAGTAATTCTGAAAACGGAGATATGGACATGCTCAACTTTGCTGGGATCATTTTTCATTCTGAAACTGACAAAGTTAAACGTACACTTATATTCTCCGTCATGTTCCTAGGATTATCCGTGTAACTTTCAACCTGTATCTGCCTTCCTATGTATGAAATATACAGATCGAGATTTCAAATAATATTCGTCAAGGTAATCTAGAATTATTAGTTTGCGAACAAAAGAATGATATTCCAAGACGCTTCTCTCAAAGATCCACTCGAGAATCTACTTTTTCTATTTATTCCGTTAGAGAGTTCGAAGCTTCAACTTTGAACCATCGATGGGTTGGAAGGAAGCACATACAATGATACACGCATCGAAAACAGAGTTCCGATCGATAACACCAATGTTCGTGCATCATCAAATTCATTCAAACTTTGCATCTGCTACTAGTCTTTTTCAAAGTTTTGAGAACGATTCGTCAGTTTGTGCACTGGCTTTCATAAGTTGATTTTCTCTTCCTTCTACTTTAGTCTTTAAACTTCAACTCTACAGCACGGAGTATCGACGTGTTCGAAATGAGAAATGAATGTAGCTCCAGGGAGTAGTGGACGTGCAAAAAGCATCTTTTGAAGAGATGTAAAGAATTGTCAGTGAAATGGAATATCCATTCCCGAAGAGGGATAGGAGGAAAAAACCACATACAACCTACAACTTTCTCATTAAATGAATGAAACCAGATTGTGGGTTGGGAACAAGCACAATTCTTTCTCTCGTTTCCCATGTCAAGAGATCATTATTATCCTAATAAGACTCCCAATATATTTGGCGTATCGATGGACATTTTTTCAACGACTCCTGTTTCCTTTTCTCATCGATTCCTCCAACTCCCAGAAGTCATGGACAAACTTTATGGGTTTGAAATAATGAAAATTCTCCGCATCGTTGAACACATGTATCGAAAAAATGATATTGCATGAATGTAATATCTTCTATGATAGGATATCTAGCCTCCAGAGAATGAGTGTTGCAACTCAAGTCCCGGCATTGCGAACTTATTAATTGCAAAATCGTTCTATTTGCTCGTGTGAGCGCCTTTGGCACTGTTTCCTCATTCCATCTTTCATTGTGATTTTGTTACTTAACTGATTTATGTTCTCATCATTCATTCATCGCTGGCATTCGAGATTTATAATATTCATTTGATTTTTTTCTCTCCCGTATCCCTCACCCGGGCTTATTAGAAAGATATTTATTGTCCGAAATCAGTTTTGTTTCATCTCATTTTTGCAAAGAATTGTTTTTTTCTTCCCCAACCATCCTCTCATCGAACTATATATACAAAAAAATTCCAACTACTTTTCAACGCATAAATCTTGAGAAATATTATATGAGTGGAGTATAGATTGTATTATATCGAAGTATATGTTCTATCGCAGTACATGTTCTTTTTCTGCTTCTTCTTCTCAAAAGAAGAAAATATGAAGCACGGAATAAGTGAAATCTTTATTTCATATCTCAACGCTGATCCCAACTTTGATACACATATATATATTTCAATTCTACAAGTATAAAAGTTCTTTTTTCAAACTTTCAACTATTTCAACATTTTATATTTTCCTCTTTAAGAACAACTAACAACAAATCTTCTTATAAATTTATCTTGGTGTATACTTAACGACATTGTCCTGACAGTACAGTATCTACGGCCGAGAAAAGAGTAGTTTTTCCTCAATTTAAGGGATCTCGAGCTCTTGAAAAATGTCCTAATGTAAATTAATGGACCGCGGAAGTTTGGTCGGTCGAAAAGTACTCTGACGCGAAGGAAACACAGGTAAAGTGAAGTCAGCCAGCCAGCTAGGAGCAAGTAGTCTCTTTCTCTCTCGTATCTTTGTGTAGCTCACGGAAACTCCAAGGAGAAGAGGAACTTTTACTCTTAGAACGTGGAAGAGAGGAGGCAAAGTCGGACGAGTTCACATAATCCAACGTCTTGAGAAGTTCGTCGGGAGGAAGAGGATAGTCGGTTCTCGGGCGCGAGTTTACTTCTTTCGTCTTTCCATTCTCCTCCCCTCCCCTCGTGTTTCACGATAAACCTGAAACGGTTTAATACACATATTTTTTTCCTCCTTTCTTCAATCATCTTTCGTTATGATCATTCGTCACCTCTCCTTCAGATCTTTCAGACGCCTTCTTTCATGTACCGCGCCAGATAAAATTCATTGTGGAATGAATTCACAGCCAATTATTAACTGTTTTCACATTGTTTTTGTTGTTGTCGTTTGCTTCTTCGACAACGCGAGGATCGTTCGTTTGACTGATTTTTCAAATAAATTTTCATTCCCTTGAAATTTCACACATTCCATGCACGAGGTATTGACAATTAAAAGTTGGAGAGATTAATTAAACAATCGATTCCAATAGTACTTCCCATCTCGGCTCACCTACTTCCCTGTGTACACCGAGGAGCGAGGAATTCTTGTCCCAAGAAGAGACTTTTCCACTTTACAAGGATAACATTAAACGCTCGAATGTACTTTCTTTTTCAATCGTTCCCTACTACTACCACCATCACCACCATTCCTCGTGTGCTGTGTGCGGTACGGCATAGCAGCAGCAGCAGCAGCAGCAGCAGCGGCAGCAACAGCAGCAGCACACAAGAGGAGTTACGATCATTCGAGAGAAGCAAGCAAGGTGCATCGGTTGGTCCGGTGTGTTAGCTCTAACTCTGGGTATGGAAGATAGCGAAACACTCGAGCGAAACGACGACCAAAGAGGACGACGGCATTCGCTCTCTATAGTAGTATATACTTTGAAGGCGATACGTATCATCGTGTGCATTACCAAGAGAAGACTATATAGTGAAGGTATGGTAGTATAAACTAACATGCATCTACATTCAAATGGTCGAATTATAATGTCGCATTATAATATAATATACTATGGATATTATTCCACCTTTTATAATGTCTTTGACTCGTTCTCTACGTCATATGTTTCCCAAGAGAAATAGCCATATCGTTGCAGGTTTTTTTCGCCATTTCTTCATCTCGCTCTCATTCTTTCTCTTTTTTACTTGGGAATAAGGAAGAGTGAAGAAAGGATGGTCGTAAAAATTGTCGAGGGAGCTAGTTGAGGATTTCTGCATTTTTGCTGTTGCATCGTTGCTATTTCTAAAAAGAATTTCTGTTCCCTCGTAAAAAAATCTCTTTGAATCTCTCTTGAAATTTTACGTTTCAGAGGCATTCAGAAAATTCAGGAAATCGGAAGAATTCAGAGATTGGGACGAATTGTGAGTTGAACTTTTCCGAAGGATTCAGAGGAATTCAGAGAAAAATGATTTGAGTGAAATTTTTAGTTCAAAATTTCAGGGGCATTCAAGAAGTTTCATGGACATTCGGGGATAGGTAAGTTGGGGAACCCTGAGCATTGAACTTTTCAGATGGATTCAGTGGAATTCAGAGAGATTCAGAAAAATTTCAAGATTTGAGAGGCGTTTCGGGAATTTTAGACCGATTCAGAGGTGATTCAGAAGGATTCAGAGGGATTCAGGGAGGAATAGATTGAGGAAAATTTTTCAAAGCAAGATTTCAGAGGTATTCCGGGAGTTTCAGAAACTTTTTTCGGAGGAATTCGGAGAACAATACAATAAGCAAATTCTTTGGTCTGAAATTTCAGAAACGTTCAAGGAGTTTCATAAAGATTTGGAGACAGGTGGATTGAAGAAAATTGTTCGTTCCACTTTTCAGAAGAATTCAACTTGATTCAGGGAAATTTAGAAGAAGAATGGTGCGTTGAATTTTTCAAAAGGATTCAGGACAATTCAGAGAAACACAGAGGGGCATAAGTCGAGTAAAATTTCTAGTTCAAGATTTCAGAGGCATTCAGGGAGTTTCATACATGGAGAAAAAAGTATTGCTGGCATAACAAGCAGGTCTGTTACTATAGCGCCTACAAAAAAAACTAGTTGAAACAGCAAGAAAAATGATTGACACAGCTACATTTTTTTGCTGACTTAAACAAATTTGTTAGCAGAACTAACGTCTCAGCTGCTCGAGTGAATATTTTTGCAAGGACAAGAAATTTCTTTGTAGGCGCTATAGTAGCAAACCATTTTTCCTCCATGTAGTGATTCAAAGACAAGTAAATTAGCATAAATTGTGAGTTGAGTTTCAATGGACTTCAGAGAGGTCCACAGAAATTTAGGAAAGTTGAGACAAAAATAAATTGTGTAGAATTGTACAAATTTTCTCTCAATTCCAAGATTTGAAAGACATCATGGGGGTGGTTCCAGATACATTCAAAAACTGGTGAATCAGAAAAAATTCTGTTTTGAATTTTTCCAAGACGGATGCAGAGGGATTCAGAGAGTTTCAGGAAGAAGTAAAATGCAGAAAGTTCCCAGTCCAAGATTTCAAACGGATTCAGGAAGTCCAAAGAGATTTCGAAATATTTAGAACCATTCAGATCCTGGTGCATTGAGAAAAATTAGTAATCGACCTGTAAAGATAGATTCAGAGCAATTCAGAGGGATTCAGAGAAATTTAAAAGGATTCAAAATAATTCAGAAAGATTCAGAGAAATTCAGAAAAAGCTTTGAACCTGGATAATTAAAATGCTGAGGGATTTAGAGAGATTTGAGGAGGTTTAAAGGAATTCAGAGATTCCGACCAATTCAGACAAAGCTCTAAAATCAAATAAATAAAATTCCGAGGGATTAACAGTAGTTCAGAGAAATTCAGAGGTATTCGGAGAGATTTGGGCAAATTCAGAGAAAGCTGTAAAATCTAAATAAATAACATTCTCATGGATTCTGAGGAGTTCAGAGAAATTCACCCAAATTCAGAGGAATTTGAATGATTGAAGGAATTCAGAGAAATTCAAAAAGATGCCTGGAAATTGCCGAATCTGGATCGGAAAGATTCAGAGGGATTCAAAGAAACTTGAAAAAATTCAAGATGCATCACTATTTGGCAAGTATCCAACTTCCTCTGGATTACCCTGAGAGCGGTATGTACACTGAGAAAAGTGTATGGGATTGATTACCATCCGCTCTAGTTCTCATCGCGACTTTAGGATAGGAATTGAGTGCTGATTCGCGATTTGTTGATCATTCCTATGTTAACCTATCGTTTCCATGGTAATGTAAACAGTTTATCGCACTCACTTGAATTTCGAATGGTACTTATCACAATTTTTGAATATTTCTCACCGAATTCCTATTCTTCCTAGTAATGATAACCGTACACTTTTCTCCGTGCAGAGTCAGTGTAATCTTATGTGCTGGAACTAGGTCCAGTCTCAGACTTGGCTCTACATACCACCCTGAATATCTCTGAGAAATGTCTTGAAATATAGAGAGATTCAGAGAGATTTTCATCAGGGTTTCTTCAAGAAGAGTGTTGAATTATTCCTCCAGACATCGAATTGTGTGAAAAGGAATGATGAGATAGATAATTTCTCAGTCTATCCCAATGAGAACAATGTATAGACTAGTATTTTCCCTGTCCTGGCACAATGTTGTTGGCCGACTGAAACGTTCGATCACACTGTGGGGCGCATTTTGTTACTTTAACAGAATGCTATTACAGAAATGGATGCAGAAAATGTTATCTATAAGAGTTTAATTTGCAAACAGGACGTCGCACGGTGGGCTGAGAGGCATGCAAAAGCGGACAAAAGTCGACTTCTCAATTGAGTTATTTCAAAATCGTAGTCATAATATACGGTAATTGAAGTAACTTTTGGTATAGTTTTATGGAAATCGATGGAATATTGAAGCCGCTACAGTATATTGAAAGTGAAAATAACCAACCCAGACAGCAAGACAGGTTCGAAAGAATGCCATATGAATTCTTAACATGAACTTCTCAAGAACTCTCAGCATTGAATTCTTCCAGAATTCATTTAGAACATATGGGGTTCTCAGAGAATTCTTCTGAATGATTTAGGGAGTTTGTAAAATGTTCGAAACCAACTCTTAAAATGCGATTCAAGAACTCTCATATGTCCAATGATATTGACTCGTGCGGTGTTCTCTATTCAATCCGAAAGAATTATTTGTGGATTGGCTGAAAATGTAGATGGCGCTAATAAGATCATATGTTTTCCAGTTCGTGCATGCCAAACCAACTTATTGGCGGAAGAATATCTTTTTGGAATTTTTTTTTTCACCCTAAAATTCAAGTAATTTATGTTCTCTTATCACGTTAATATTCATGCTTTTATGAAGAATTGTAATAAATAATTGTTATCAATACGAAAAATTGAATAAATATTAAAAAACCTCAAATAAAACGTTCCGGGGGGTGATTTCATCAGTATACTGAGAGATACTGAAATGTCCTCTATGGAGATTTGTGTTATTTAAAATATTAATATTTCGAAAATAATTGACATCTAAAATTGACGATAGTTTTATAGGGATTCCAATTACACTTCTTTGAAGAATAATTTTGAAATAAAAATTTGTCCAAATTCAAAACTCAACTCTTATACATCAAAATGCACGTTGAATTCTCTCAAATTCCAATGTCAAATATAAATTCTTCTTGTGCAGGCAGGAAAAAATATTCAATAACAAAAGAATAGAAAATCATTTAAATACTTGAATAAAACTGTGTATTGATTCCAATGTACTCAATGTGAATTAATGTTATATTATCCAATTTATGAAATTCTCCAATTAACAGATACATTTGAAATTCAAAATAACTCCTTTTATTAAAGAAACGAGTTTCTTGGAAAGTCTTGATTTGCTCTTTATTTACACTTTCAATGTTCTCAAAGAATTCTCTGGTGAGTTCATAATTAATTCTAATGTGATAGAAAAAGAACACCAAGAATGCTCTATTGGTTGGACATTTCAGAGTTCTGAATATATTCTACCAGAATTCTTCCGATTACTTTTGGTGCTCCTGAAGAATTCTTTCGAACATCCGAGAATTCTCCGCGGATTCTTTTAGAACTCTGAATGTTATCTGGGAAGATATTTTGCATGTGCTGTGTTGACTTGAAACTGGTTTCATCTTTCCCAATCAATCAGTTTTCCAAATTGAACCCTATTGTTTCTAAACTAGGAGTAATATTGTAATGAAATACCAGAAGGATACCCCTATCAATGTCCCCTCCCATGATTTCAAGAGGTTTTTATATAGACGAAAAGGCCATTTTTTCAGCATAGGTTCGCTGTCGTTTGTTATTACTGCTAAATACTACCACATAGAATGAAGAGTGAAAGTGAAAATGTTCAGAATGGAATGTACTTCAAATGTAGTTTGCCCATTTTTGCCCGTTTTGAGTTGCCCCGTGGATACAGATGAATGTTTCCCTATATGTATCGTATTTCTCCATATAGATCGAATTTTCATGTCTGGATATTGACGATTCTATGGGGAATATGTATTACTCAATTTCTCTTTACAGACCAGTTTAATTGTAAAAGAAATTATGAAGAATGGCTGCCGGACCAATGTACAGGGTGATCCAAAATCATTGCACTTCCTTAACCTTTTCATACCCCCGGTAAATCTGTTACATATGAAATCAGAATTGAGATTCGGGAGGGGGGGGGGGAATGCTGAATCCAAATCTAGAATTAAATTTTCAGAATTCAAAATGGTGGATCCAATGTGGCGAAGGAAATCCTCAAGTCATCCTAATCCATTCAAAACATGTCGTTCGGGGATTTTCGGGGTTGCCAAATTCAAATCTGGAGGCAGATTCTCTGAAAAATCTGTGAAACTTGAAAAGTTTATGAATTCGAAAAACTATGACCAACTTATAATTCCACTGAATTACCGTAAAAAACCTATCAATATTTGGATTTTGTGAAAAATCCATTTTTTCACTTTGATTTTTTTCATTATTCGTATGTCCACACATATATGAATATGTAGGGTGATTCAATATTCATCTACTATACTTTAGGAACCTATTACTCATGAACATCGAAGATGATTGCTCTTTTGGCACTTTTGAAGACAATATATCTAAAACAAATTATTTGTGAAGAACAATTGACTGTAGTGATCGATAGTGATCGATATTTGATGTGTATTTGTTTTGCAATGTACTTCACTATGCTCTCTTCTTCGAGGTTGGCTACAACCTGGATAATCATCACAGTGGGTCAAAAATTTTGAATTTTGATCTTGTAACATCAGATCCATTATCAGCAACCTTCAAAACTTCGAGATCTCAAGTTTCATCGCAATCCGCTGAGAATTATATTATTCCGACCACCAGCGACCTTCAAAACTTCGACATCTCGATTTGAATCATAATCCGCTGAGAATTATATTATTCCGTCCGCCATCTTGGATCCGCCATTTTGAATTTTGATTTTTTCACATCAGATTCGTTATCAGCGACCTTCAAAACTTCGAGATTTCGAGTTTTATTATAATCCGCTGAGAATTATATTATTTCGACCGCCATCTTGGATCCGCCATTTTGAATTTTGATTGTTTAACATGAGATTCATTATCAGTGATCTTCAAAACTTCGGAATCTCGAGTTTCACCATAATCTGCTGGTAATTATATTATTCCGACCGCCATCTTGAATCCGCCATTTTGAATTTTAATTTTTCAACATCAGATTCGTTATCAGCAACCTTCAAAACTTCGGAATCTCGAGTTCCACCATAATCCGCTGGTAATTATATTATTCCGACCGCCATTTTGGATCCGCCATTTTGAATTTTCATTTTTTAACATCAGATTCGTTATCAGCAACCTTCCAAAACCCGGAATATGAAGTTTCATCAAAATTGGATGAAATTCCGAATTTTGTCCGCTTTTGCATGCCTTCCAGCCCACTGTGCGTCGATGGAAGTTCGGGGCAAAGTATGTATAAAATGAAATTCACAAATGAAGCAATTTCTGATGTGATTTTACTTTCCACTTCGACGATACCATTAAAACTTGTGCTGTAACAAGAAATTCAAAGGAGAAAAAATTGTGTTGTGCCAAATTTGAGCAATAATTTTTGTCGCCATAGTTGAAAAATGGTTATCATGATAATTCATTTTTGACTACACTGTAGAAAATTCCACATAAATGCCCAGAAGGAATCAACACATATACACGTTAAGGATTTTCCATGTTTTACCGGAAATTCATTGGAAAATGGTAGCAAAAAGTTGAGCATTTCCAGTCAAATTTATGGTGAATTTTATATACATTTACCTGAAATTGATTCCCTATCCCATGATCGGAATTTTCCGGTCGCTGCGTATAGGAAAATTCCGATTATTTTTCACAGTATACTTGAACATTGAAAATCCCATTTTTCCCATACATTATAAATGAAAACACACTTGACCTCAATAAATTTGATTTATGATAGCTAAATTTTTTAGTTTCATCTAATTAACCGTTTTATTCATATTTTAGTCAACTAGACATTCATTCGCGCCAGCTAAAATTCGGTTGTATTAATGAAATTTTATTTGACTTTCTCAAATTTTCTGCATATATTAATCCACGAACAATCGATGAATAACAAACCTCAATATCGTATGAAAAAATCCTCTACAAAATTATCTATTTCACGAATTCCACGCGCTTATGGAATATGAACAACACCATTCTATCTTTGCTCGAAAGAAACTTGATTGAATTGAAACTTACCATCGCATTTCACCAAGCGTGATTTTGGGTTATCGTATTCGTGGCTACGAGCGTACGTCCAACTAAAACAACTTGTTCAGAAACTTTATCTTTTGGAAAACAGGGGACGCTTTAGTCAAACTGATTTAGGGGAACAAAGTTTGAAACTTTGATTCGGTGGAAAAAAAAGGGAAATTGTTGAGTACTGGATTTTACAGAAATGATAAAACCGTTGAAAATTCTACATTTTCTCTAATCGAATTTTTTCTTCAAGCTCTGTGTAAAATGTATTTTTTTTTCTCTTTCCCAGATCCGGAGAAGATATCGAGGAATGAGAAAGAATTGTCTATTTTCTAGGATCTGATCGTTAACTGCTGAATTGAATACAAAATAATAAATTCTAAAGAAATGATTCTTCTCTGTGTACTTAGAAATTCATTGAAAATACTACTAGTAAAATAACGAAGAATGTTCTTTTCTTTCGCACAAAAGCAGAATAACGAGGCCGAGTTATACGGTGAGTAATTGTTACGAATAATAAATTCAATTTCCCTCCATGAGGGGGAATTAAAATATATAAGCATTTACAGCGATTAACATCTAGATAATCTAAATCACAATGGTTGGCGGAGAAGAATAGAAGGAGTGATTGGTTTTTTTCTTTTTGGTGAAGAAAGAGAACCTTGGAGATTGACGCAACAAAAGAGGTGGGTCTTTGTTTTTATCCTCCACAATAATGCTTAGACGGAGGGGAAGCTTCATTTTATGGAATAAAGGTTGTGAGCGTTGTTCTAGCAGTTCAGACACTCTTACAAAGACAGTTTTCTTCAATTATTCTTCACCCAAGGGGGACCTCCGCTCGATAAGGAACCACATGGAGGAAGGTGGCTCAATCTTTCTTGCGTTCGTTGCTACTCTAACCATGGCTCTTTACGTAACTTGCCTCATTGAACTCTCCACCAGGATAATCTTCTCTTCTCTTTGAAATATAGAGGTTTCAAACTGTAATCATAGCGATAGCGAATTTGCTATTCTGATTAAAACCCATGCTTCGCGGTACTTGGTACTGAGACCAAACCAAAACGTGGTCAATCAATTAGCTGATAATAACATCGTTCATCCAGAATCATCCGTTTGAATTTCGAAGGTCATTTGGCACGCGCGATCCAATGGGTGAATTCTAATTGGCTGGAAAGATCAACCTCGTGATACAAATGACAATCATCATTTTCCGGTTGACAAGTAAGAGTTGGTAAGCATCGTAAGAGTTTAGACATTTCACGGGTTTGCTTCAGTTTGCTTGGTGCAAATAAATCACATGACGCAACACGAATACTCGTTATTTTCCTGTTAGATGAGCATGAAAAAACAGTTGTGGATATCTCGGTATCGTGATCATGGCCCATAATTTCTCCGGTAAATGACGACACATGAAAAGAATGAGAATACATATCTCTAAATCATGTGTTATTTGGTTAGAGGATTTGATTTTTAACTTGAGGAATATGATTAGAAGATTCTTTTGGCGCGTGTGCCACTTTCAGGGAACAGGAAACTCGGAACTCGGTTGTGGAGTCTATACGCTAACGAAGTGGATATATCAAGCTAATGCAAACACTAAACAGGTAGATGCACATTTATACGGAAAAGAGTAGGAGGTTCGCGTGCGAGAATCCTTCTGTGTGTAAACATTGCTTGGCTCAAGACACGTGCGTTGCTCGTGTCCTGTGATGCGAAACGTTTCTCTCCTGCGAACGCCTGCAAACGTACAAGATATCGCGAATACCTTATTTATACCTCTCGACAAGTGTTTGTTGAGAAAGGCAACGTACTCGAGTAAGTTTCTGTAATAACGTTAGTCAATAATTTCTACAGCACACAAAACATCGTTGTTTCTTTCCCCTTGAAAAGGAAATCATTGAAAACCTTGCTTAATATTATTAAGCATATATCGAATTATACGTATATATTATATACACGCATCGAGTTCACGTTGAAATCTTGAAAATGGAACGAAGGGTATGGATCGCGTTGATGTTGTTATATCGACAGCGGTGTTGCGGCTGCTGTAAAACGGAGCTTTCCAGGAAGGTTACCGGTTTACTCTCTCTTCAGCTTGCTTTTTACCGACTTTAATTGAACCTTCGCAAGTACGACTCCTCTCCCTAGAAGAATCATCCTCTTTTCCTTCCCTCTCGATGCTCTATATTTCCCTCCTCTTCTGTATCTTCTTCACCCAGCAGCAACAACGGCAACACCAGAGCAGCAGCAATTCACTCGCGCGAGAAACTATTTCGTTCTCGATAGAGCAGGGAGAGACTATGGAAGAGTTTATGCTTCAATTGAGCGGATGTTGTACTTCGTATAACACGTATCCTGTGTGCCGTGTATTGCGTTGTGTTGATATCTCTCGGTGTCTCTGTATATGAACGCTGGAACTCGACAGTGCCATCGTAAAAAGACAGCGATATCAGGCAAGGAAAGGTAGAAAGAAACTATATGTATACACGGATAAATACGTATGAAAAGAGCGAGAGAGGGTACCAAAGACAAAGTTCGATGTGTATCTTCTTCGTGGAATGATGTACGCAGTCGCACATAGCATGAAGCTTATGCACAAGACAGCACGAAAGGTGAATAGATACGTACCTATACGCAGGGTATAGGTAGGTACGTATCAGTTTAGTAGATACACGCATGGTACACGTTACTTTCAAACCTTCTCTCTCTCTCCCTCTCTTGACGTTGTTGTAAGTGCTCAAACCCAATGCCACTATTGTAGAAATCTTACGTTCAATGTTATTCCTGCCTTTTATACGCCAATGTCTATTGTTCACGAAAAGAAGTCATTCGAATGCATCGATAAAGCGAATTTTATGCCAACGCGAGCGCAATTTATCGTTCACCCTCCAGCATCACACCTTTGTAACTCGTTTTCTGATTACCTTACAGACCGTATATCCTAGTGATGTGAACGCACCTCGAAGGTGGCTCTCTTGTTTCTTTACACGTTATTATCTCACTTGTGACACATACCCTATACGAGCTATGGTTATTCATTTATCGAACGCATAATCTTTGAATTACGTAAGACTAAACATCCGTATTATGAAATGTGGCGGAACAATGGTGTGTTAGAAAAATCCAATCTCTCTGAATCGTCTTGGTATTGTTCGATTATTTCCTTGTAAAATAAATCTTGGAATTTTATTCGATGTCTGGTTTTGTATTTTTCTGAAAGAGGAGGTTGCAAAAAATCAACGGGGAAATGAAAATAGAGGTTTTTTGTGTTTTAAAATCTTGAATGGAGAAGCAGAAGCATATTCGAGATGATGTACGGGTTTAGAGAATACAATTACTGCCATTTTATTGGATAGTTACCTGAATGTTACGAGAAACGCTGGATCGATAATAATCCATTGAAGTATTCGTGGTTTGTGGTTTTAGGGATAATGATGTTACGAAGTAGAGGATTTTTCATATAAATTCACATGAGATGGTCGAAAAAAAGGATTTGTGATGTGTTGTAACGTCCCTCACATAACTCCACGTAAAACAATTTGTAGACAGCATAAAATTTTATGCAAATGTATTTTACGCGGTGAAAGGAAGTTCATCGTACACGATGTAACAATATTTTCATCGGGAATTCATGGAGATTCGTCAATAAAAAGTTGTTTTTTTTTGTAGCGCATTACATTATTCGATTATTCGAGAAAAAAACATATCGCCTCTATGTGTTTCAAAGTTTAACTACTAGCTTGAAATTACGGCACTCGAGGAGAGATCTTGTACGAAGTATGTACCAAAACAATCTCTTGACAGTGTTTTTCTCGCGGGAATATCAATGAAATGAAAACAGGAAACAGGGAAATCTATTTAGAACCGACTCAACATTCGAAACTACGATTACTTATCGTTGAAAAGCTACTCGCACACTAATTCTATTTGATTTGTGTTGATGTGAATGCTGTTGGTAGATTGAACGAGGCTTCAGAATGTAGACTTGTACGTACATACCCCCGGTAGGAGGAAATAGCTTTAGGATTCTATGTACTCAAACTATAGGCACAGTTTCGATACTCCAGTTTGGTATTCACGGGGAAGTCTGTTAAGATCAGTGATTTAACCTTGTCTGCGAGTAATTTACTGTAATATTTGTTCCATGAAATGCAATTCTGTGAGCGAATCGTGTGTTGGTACCGTGAGAGGTAAGATAAGAGGGACAGGATTTGTATTTAGAATGGGGCAAAGTCATGGATGCCTCGTCAAACAAAAGTCTCCAAGAAGACTTTCCATCGAAGAAGAATAGTTGGGTGCAGCCCAACTATTCAACCACCCGCATCCTTTCTTTCTCCTCTTTCACTCCAACTCTTTCTTTACTCGGAGCCTAGCCAACCTATATTTCCAAGGCTGCTACTGCTGCTACTGCTGCTACTGCTGCTGCTACTGCTACCACTGTTGCTGGTAAAAGACGGAAAAGGCCATTTCCTTTTTTCCTCTTTTTTCCAGCACCACTTTTCCTTTTCCTCTTGTCAGCTCACTCAGTTCTCACTTTACTCTCGCTCAACTTTGCGTCTATATACGTATACGAGAGTATACGCAAACGAAAATACTGAATGCGCGTATCTATGCTAAGAACGAGTTCGAGTTTCAGTGAACCACTAGACGCAAATAGCACAAGAATACATTCTCTTCTCCATAATGGAATTTAAATGAAGAAAGAAATTATCAGCAGTCGATGGGAGGGATATATTTCCACGCTGTTATGTTTTTTATAACAAGCCAATAATTGAGGAGAGAAACTTATTTTGGAGATAATTGATGATTTCGGAGTTTGAAGATCGGAAGATTATGTAAAAACACAATTTTCTGAAAATCCAATCCAATTCATTGCGGCACGGGAAGAGAAGAAGGGGAAAAAAAAGATCATATACCTTCTCATTGTGCACGGTAAAAGGGACGTTGAACACTATTCCGCGTCGTGTTCGAAAGCTCCACCATACGTGATTCATTCCCTGGGTCTAGACTTTACGGATTACCTTCTATTCCGATCGTTCAAATGCCACCTGTGTGATGAATACTTTAAAAATGTAAAAGAAGTTCCAACGTACGTTCTCGATGTATTCTCCATTTTATCGATTCACAAACGGGGATGTGTGTTTACTTGGAGAGAGACACTTGATCACTCGTACCATGGTACAAATTCAAAATTCATCCGTAATATGATGAATTTTTGAGAGTTTACGCATCTTTCGGAAGTTCAATTAACGATAAGCGATAGCGTAACATAAAATCAGAAGTGCAAAAGGATGGAGAAAGATCAGTGGGAGAGAGAGATGTAGTTATTACAGAGAAATGAAACGATTGACAGAGCAAAGAGCGAAATGGAGAACTGCATGATACCAGTCTTCCAATTGAATACCACACGATGATGTATAATAATATATGATCATATGTGAGTTATTACTAGTTTTGCTATTCATTTCCATAAAAAAATTGTTCGTACACTTGTGTTTTTGCTGGATAAGGAGAGATTCTCTTGGAGATTTCAAACGATCATGATGATCAAGTACGAGACGATTGAGGATATTTTATGTACTCGATGGATTGAAACACTAAATTCTCGTGGATCAAATTCCATACGGAATATGATTTCTGTATTCACGAGAATAAGGAGTTTGTGGTATTCATTTTCACACCCAGAGTCCACGAGTTCACGTGGTTCTGTTTTTCGTTGTGCTTTATTTTGAGCTTCTCGATAGAAATGATTTAGTGAATCTTTGATTTGGAAGAGGATGTAATTATGGAGAAATAATAATCAAGGGAGGACATAGCGGTGGAAGGGGTGAGTCGGGAATTTCTATATTATTTTTTCAGTACCGATCCTTTTTTTTCAATATAGAATTATTGTTCGTACAACAGTGGATAAAATTCAGAGAAGGCACACAGTGTGGCACCTCCATATTATATATCCAGTCAAGAATAATGTTACATCCCGTGCGCCCGGCAGCGACACGACGCATCTAGTGGATATGGAACGCAGCGCTCGCTTAGAGCGGGTTCGCGACGATACGCCACGGTCTTGCCTGAAAATTCCTCACTCATGTACAATAAGGCCCTGCAATAAGAAACTAAAAGCCCCCAAGGGGAAGAGTTTTTTCGCGAATCAGGGTTCCCTCACTATTTCTATATTGCCGACACTCCTCGCTCTTTCTGTCTTTCTCTCGCATTTTCAGCCACGACTCCGCATTAAGAAACTTTGCCTTAGCCGTTCGAACTGTGATCGCGCGTCATTTGTTTTAACGCTTATTCACATGCCCTCATTTATTCACGCTTATTTACAAAATGAAGGTAAAATTACGGTTGAAAGCGATTCTCAATAAGATTCAGAATCTTTTCCAATTACTACGGCGTTTGATGTTTTATATGAAGATCTTTAAATAAATGAATTTTAATTTTGAAAAATCCTATGTTCATTATTTCTACGGATAACTTGAACTTTCCTTCAATATTTATATAATATTCATTTCATTGCGAATAAGGAACATGAAATAATAATTAAGGAGTTATATCCCCCTCATTCTCTGAAAAAAAAGCTTTTTTCAATCATTTTTGTTGGGAATTTCTTTATGATAATCATGAACAACCAATACAACAATCGATTGTGCAACTCTTCAGGAGTGAGAAATTTTTCTTTTTATTGAAAATTTTTCGCAAAATGGCGGCTGTAGGAGTGTTTTGCTGGAAACTATGGTTTGAAATCGGCAAGCAACAGAACTCGAAGAGCTTTCATCTGGTCGACTTGAAAATTGAACTGTAACTCCATCGTGTGATTATCCAGTGAAGTACACACGATCATAATTTTGAGAATTTTTTTCGCAAACTGGCGAGACCTTGAACAAAACATTCGAATTTTCGAAAAAACATCGACTTTGATTGTTCATTAAAAAAAAATCCTGTTGACCAATCATAAAAATCGTGTGTACTTCACTAGATAATCACACGACGAAGTCACAGTTCAATTTTCAAGTCGATCAGATGAAAACTCTTCGAGTTCTGTTGCTTGCCGATTTCAAACGATAGTTTCCCTGGTGGAAATGGGAGCGAGGAGAAAGAGCAAACGAAGCGTATGTTGAAGGGTAACAGAAACGTTAATGGAAAGGATACAAAGAGTATGTGAAACGGGAATTGAAACAAAGAAAGCGGGAAAAATTCAAGAAATCTAGACAAAAAAATTGAACCCTGTGGTGAGGATCGAACCGGTGACTTTCAGTATGGTAGGGTCTTATCCACTGAGCCATGGATCGTCGTTGACTTCAGTTGCTGAAAGATGTCATTTGAAGTCAGAATAGGTATGACTCGCATACGCTTCATATAACCTACTATTACGTTACGTGAAGCGTATCCCAATCAGAAAAAACCGAAGTATGCCAATGTTGACAACAGGCGGAGTACAGTGCCAGTATTGGGCCCCCAAGAGTCGGCTAGCACGTACCCAGTATGGAAAAGTGTTATCATTCCGGGCAAATGCCAGTACTGCTGCAGTACAGACCACCAGTACCCCGCCAGTCTTAGCCGGTACTGGCGCAGTACAGCGGTAGTTGTGAAATTCTGATTGGGCGTATTGCGTCGGTACTGAAGACCATCACCGATTACCAGTACTGTGACAGTACCAAGTACCTAGTACGGAAAAGCGTTATCATTTCGGACAAATGTCAGTACTGCTGCAGTGCAGACCGCCAGTGCCCCGCCAGTGTTAGCCGGTACTGGCGCAGTATTGCACCAGTTGTTAAATTCTGATTGGGATGCGAAACGGGATCGGAAGTTAATGAAACGTATACAGAACGTATGATTTGATGACTTTCCAGCGAGCGAGTATCATACGCTCCAGAAAGAGGGAGTTGAAACGTTTTTCGCTTCGTTTACGTTTCCTTCTCGCTTTGTGTATACCCCGACTAGAAATTTACCCCATGGACCAGATCAGGTCAACTTTGATCCAGCCCAGGTCCTGGTAAGGCAACCTCGTCAGGACCTGACAGGTCGTGTCACGCTTTACTGATATAAGGACCTAATTAGGCAAGACTGATCAGGATTTGATGCGAAATCCCACACCAAAACCTTCAGAATAAATTGAAATTAGGATATGAACAGGAAATCCACAACCCAAAATGTTGTCTTCGGCATGGAGAGATTTAACTTGACAGATATGCAAAGTTGGAATTTGTTCAGAAACATTTTCCTAATTTAGAGAAAATTTATTTCACCAAGGAGTATACAATCTAAAATTGAGACATTTTTGCATCCACATTATTGAACTATACTTTATAAACATATATGTTCATAATCTCAGGATAACCTAACAAGGTCTTGATGAGATTACAGCGAGGAAAACCCATTTCAAACTTCCAGCATAATTTAAAGGAAACCTAATTGGGATCAAATGGGCTTATCCCTACGTAGGGCATCCACATCTAATCCTGATTAGGATTTTAGCAGGTATACCGTATTTCGGATGACCTTGTTAGGTCCTCACCATATGTCAGGTTAACCCTATGATAATTTCCAGCCGGGACGCTTCATTTTCACCAGGGTTCCAGCAAAACGCTCCTACAGCCGCCATTTTACAAAAAATTTTCAATAAAAGAAGTTTTTCTTACTCCTAAAGAGCTGCTTAATCGATTGGTGTATTGGTTTTGTTCATGATTATCATAAAGGAATTCCCAACAAAAATGATTGAAAAAAGCTTTTTTTTTTCAGAGAATAAGGGGGATATAACCCCTCAAATATCACTGAGGCTGAAAGAAATTTGAGCTCGGAATCGGTAGTCGGAATGGGGGGAGACTCGCGAGTGAAAAACTGGGGATGGTCCCTGGATAAACCTGTATAACAAACTCAATTCCAAAAATTTATCCGCTTAGAACACGTATAAACTCTGATTTATGACACATTGTTCCTTTGCAGATTTGGATATATATTTGAAACGAGCAATTTTTCCTGCATAAAACCCTGATAGACCCGAATGCCATTCCGTTCTGATCTTTGTCCAATTTTTATCCGATTTTTCCATCAGGGATATTCCATCCAGATAAGAAGATCAGTTGAATTCTTTGGATTTGGATTAAATTTCTCACATAGAATCGATCGTTCCGATTACATAAAAAAAGACCATTGAATTCATATGGAAATCATATTTCAAAGTAACAATGGGGTATTATAAAAAACGAAGTAGTGGAAACTGCTGTGCAGTAAATTTAACAGCAGCAATTGCTGTAAATTTCACAACCAGCGCTGTTATAGATCCACAACAGATACACGGTTTATTGCGGTTTTAGTGTCACAACTGAAACCGATCCCTACACTTTTATGTATCTACAATAAATTAGTTTGTTTTTTCAAACATTGAATGAAGAGTTCTGATGTGATGATGAGCCTGGAAAGAGATAAAATTTGAATTCAGAATGTACTCGAGTAGGTTGAGTATTGATCGGATATTGGAAAAATGAGGAAAGAATTCAAGTAGAAATTGTAATGTCGTGTGGACACGAATGTGATAAGTTAAACTTATATATTTATTCAAATATAAAGAAGCATTATATTCAGAATTGTGAACGAACATCTAGATTATAACCATCCATTGAACTAGAATACCAGATTAGATAAAGTATGAGAGGAATAGTGGATTATTTGTTGGAAAGTAAATGCGAAAATTCAATGCTTGAATTTATCGAAGATAGATACTTTTGTAACATATTTTGTATGGTATTGATTTTACATTAGGTGATTCTAGCAATTCTAGGAATAGTAATTTGATTGAGAATCATTGTAAGTAATTTGTATATATAGTATAATATGCATTCAATGTTTGAGGAAATAAGAATTTTTTTTTTGGAAAAGATTACTCGAAAAACTCATGAAAAGTGAATGAAATTGATTATTCAGCTCTACGGGGGGGGATAAAATTTGAAAGACGGGGAAAGATTGGATTTTATCAGGATTGACATACGAACCAACAACTTTCTCTTCTACATAGTTAGAAAAGTACTCTACCGATTCAACTGAATATGCTCTCATTTTTCTCTCTTTTCGAATTCAAGAACGATCTGAAATGATGCTTCCAATATGCCATCCATCCTTGAGAGTAATTCATTGTTTGCAAAATAAGTAAACTCGTTAGTCACAGTCGAAGATTTCAGACTGTAAGAGAATCTGCCATAAATTTCATAAATTTATTATGAAACTTCATAATAGAATTCATAATATGGTATTAATTTCAATAATATAATTCTTAATTTCAGAGTTTTCTTCTCAATTTTAATAAGATATTCGTAAATTTGAATAAGAAATCCTAAAATTAACTTCATTAAATTCAATATTTCACAAGTTCTAGTAAATTTAAGAATTTTTCTTACCGCGTGCGTCAGCGTGCTCGTTGAAGATTTTCAACACAATATCGAATATTTATCATAAGAATGCTAAATTACAAAACAAAAGGTATGTGACAAGAGAACCATGAATTCCGAGTTGATCTAAGTGAATATAAATTAGGCTGCTTTGAATGTAAATTTATTCGTTTGAAATAAGCATGTATCCAAATGAACAAGTTTTGTTACGATATAGCTGTATTTTTCGCGATGTATTTACCCAAGAACAGCATATGGGAACCAATGATTACATACATGCCAATAACCGTATCCGTTACTCGCATGGAGTACCTGCTAGGATGGTTTCCTCTATCATATTTTCGTACCTTGAGAAGGAGGAATACGAAAAAACAAAAACGAAAACACGAAAATATGAACCCTATAATTTATATTGAGCGAAATTTCTTTTGAGTTCTCAAACAAACGCGAAATACTTGGATAAATCGAATAAATTATTCTTATTTGAAGACAGCCCATACATGCACGATACTTGGAACGATAAAGAGGGAATTTATATACTGGGAGATGCGCAAATTAGGTTACCAGTTCGGGATAAGAGACTCGGCTTGTATCGTTTATTTCACATTATAATCGCCTCAAGTTCATCCATATATATCCGTACACATATGTAACATTCTTAAGTGATACGATAAGAGAATCATACCGGCGAGTCTTGTGCAATCCATGTGAGATATAGTTGCGTAGCTTCAACTTAGAGAACTACACGATCGCGCGTATCGTGTGAGCGCCTAGCACTTGCGTGCAGGGCATATACACGAATGCACGCACGCACGCGCGCACGCATGCACGCGCACGAACTCATTTTGCGAAAGAGAGTAAGAGACGGAAGGTACTTATATATCCTCAAGTGTGGTGAACGAAAATGAATGAGTGAAAGGAAGACACACGATGAGGATAGAGGAAAGAAGGGGGAAAAGAGGCACCGCTCGCTACTAGCAGGGATTAGTTACACGTATGAAATAATCTATTATCTGAAAGGAGAATTATCTGGTGCGGGCATGGAATCGTCAAGGCCGCGGAATGACTCAGGTGGAGGGGATTGAACGAGATGGAAGAACAGAGAGAACGAGAGAGGGGAAGGAAGAATAAGAAGAATAAAAAGGAAAAAGAGTAGTCGCACCGCGGTCAACGAACTCCTTCTCTCTCTCTCTGGTGGTGGTGCTGAGTGGCCTGCACGTATCTAACTCTACGTGCTTACGTACCTACGTACACACTTTGGTACGGTCTTACATATACTTGGGTACATGTTCTCCAAGAAGCCTCCTACCATCCACTCGCTCAAGAATATGCTTTTTTCTTGTTATGCTAAGGAACACAAAAAAAAATTCAATATAAATACATGTGGACGTTTAGCTACGTCCACCTTTAACTCGTCTTATGCACAATGAGTGCTATTTTATTCACTTGTACCATCCTGAATGAGAGGAGCGGAATTGTATAAATACAGTATAAATATGTGTATATATATATATATAAAAGAAGAGTAAAATACTTTTACTAACCGCGATTCGTACGTTCGAAACGTGTCACGTTTTGTGGTCTCGGCATGGATATCATATCGTATAGGAATTTTGAAACATACTCATATATCAATATCCTCATTGTAAACACATATATCGTGTTGGGTCGAATATATAATTTGAAGATTGAATACCCATTATCGTTGATTGATTAGCTTTACGATGGCTCATTATGATTAATTAATGTTGAAGTTTACGGATTGAATTGAACTACTGCAATACGGTAAGAGGGAAGGATCACCATTCTGACAGATATAATTTGATTATTTACGTTCAAATTATCGAGTCGTTATAACGAAAATATTGAAAAAAGTTTTATTAATTATCTGTCGATGGGAAATATTGCTCCTAAAAATAGACTCGTAACTTGGGCTTTATACGGGTTTCATTCAATTATAATTTAATCGAGTTCGGATATACAGAGAGAATTAATCGATGCAGAAAACAATGTTCTGGTTTTGGTTGGTTCTGATTTCATATTTGTACTTTAACGCTTGAATGAGAGAATGAAATTTATTCCAACTAAGCAGAAAATGTATACCGAGACGGAATAAACCAGAGGGCTCCGCCTCCTAACTGCTTCGCTCCGCTCAGCAGTCTGACCCCCTTCAAAGGTTGCTTCTCTCATTTTGAACACAATTGTAACCCACATGAGCTCGCTTCGCTCGCATCTCAAAGTACACTATTTATTGAGTTTCGAAACTAATTCACAATTCAGACATCCGGGAATATACACGCAGAAAAATATATTTTCGAAAGTCCCATTTCTTGTAGAAATACATCTAATTATGGAAGTTTTCAAAAGTAAATTCAAGTCAAAACTCTATCTGTCACAGACTGGCGCTGATCTTCAATAAATTATGGGACTTTTCAACACATCTGTTTTCTGCGTGTATGAAAAGGCACTCATCAAGTTTTCACTCAACTCGAAGAAATTTGAGATATAATATTCAGGATATCTAAAAATTAGGGGTGTGCGAACCGTTCGAATCTCGAACCGAACCGAACTCCTACTGTTCGGTTCGGTTCGAACTTCGAACTCGATCAAGAAAAAAAGTTCGGTTCGGTTCGAGTTTCGAACTCAGATAGCAGAAGAAGTTCGGTTCGGTTCGAATTACGAACTCAATCAGTAAAAAAAGTTCGGTTCGGTTCGAGTCTCGAACTCAAATAGCGGAAAAAGTTCGGTTCGGTTCGAATTTCGAACTGCATTCATTAAAAAAATTTGGGTCGAGTTGTTCATTTGTCAGTTTGAATTGGAATCCATCTTCATCTTTGTTCATCTCCCGTGTTTTCAACTAGCGCCTCTATGAAAGTTACATAGGTACTATCCCAAAACAGTATGTATATATATTGTTTTTTATGTAATATAGTACACGGTACCTACCAGAGATAGTGCTAGTGTAGCTCTCACACCTTTCCGCTTTCTAGAGACCAATAGCCCAGACAGCACCGTAAGCTCTCGAAATATTTTAAAAACGTTTCTTCTGTTTCATTGCAACAACTACGTTTTCGAAACATTTCTAAAACGTACATTGCCGAAACATACATATGATTCATGAAGACTCGTCATTTCGTAACTAAACTACGCTAACCTACAAAGCATTGCTTTTCAAAGTTTGATACATGATTAATTATCCACACAATAGTAAAACCACATTGTTTTGTGAACAGTTAAATAATTCTCATTGGGAAACATGGAAAACAATGAAAATACATGTATTGAGAAGAGTAAAGCGACGATATTAGAATGTACTTTAGAGTCGAACTATTTTCCACTGAATCTAGCACTTCATAAGCTTATACATGTAATTTGTTGCACACAATATGATTTTACTTCAATATAATTGATTTATTATATATTTCAAATGGAGATATTTACAGAAATATAACAATTCGATGATTTAGGAAAACTAATTGAACATGTATCAATAACGTTTCGTGAAAACGTTAATAGAACAAACTTGGACTTTTTCATGTTTTAAAAACATACATGCGACGTTTAAAAAACCTCACAAAACGTTTCTGAAAGATTTCGTATTTCATGAAGTACGTTCATTGCTATATTTTTTTTGTTCGATAATTTTTTTGCTCTGGTTTTATAATTTAAATATAAGATTGGAAAGTTTTTCATTAAACCTTTTCTGATATGAATTCCTAATCGAGGTTTTATGTGAATCAGATAATTCATTTCACCTAACATGAATTCATGAACTCTTATGAGACTACATTTGAAAATTCCCCTGCAGAAAGCTGTCGTGAACATCTTCTCAATATTCGTGTAGAATCAGAACAAATTTTTTTATGCATCACCTTGTATGCATACCTGGTTCTTTGCTGATTGTGTTATAAAATGTTTCTTCTTTCACTAACACTCATCGTTATTATTTTTTAGCTCGGATACTATTTAAAGGAGAATAGAGAAGACAGACACGTTAACATTTACAAATGGTGGGCTGATCACAGGAACGTATTCAAAAAACTGTCTCCAATTGCTCAGAAATATCTCGCCATTCCTGCAACAGAAGTTGCCAGTGAACGATTATTCTCTGGAGCAGGAAACGTTGTTAGTATAAGGAGAGAAACCTTATCAAAAGAACATGTTCAAGAGCTGACATTTTTACATGACAATTTATGAACCTTGCATCTTTTGTAACATTTAAAATTCTTTGATTATTATTCTCTCATTTGAATATTTCATTGTGATAAATAATCAATCTCATAAGTACCAGTATTTTGATGAATAATATATTCCTTTAGTATATAGTATTTTTGTCTGAATAAATTTTTCTCATCTGCTAAAGAGTTGAACTGATGTATCAGAAATAGAAATGCAAGAACGCTGTGCAATTTGAAAAAATTCTAATCAATGACAAATAATAATTGAGGTTTTTATTATTACCTAAATAACTCCAATGTGCGTAGAATATTCTCTTAAGGTTTCTAAAATATCCAAACGTTTTATAAACATTCTTAGAATTCTTCACATACTTTTTGTACCATCATTAGGGTAGGCTGCTTTGATACTGGCTGGAACAGGCTGCATATGAAAAGTCATTTTGGAAAATTGATGATGGATTCTACTTTCATAAATGTATACAATTGAGTTTTCATTCATATTCATATTCATTTGTATTTTTTCAGGTTTGATTTTTTCATGAGATGTTTTAAAGTTGGAAGTAAGTTCAAAATTTCAAAGTTTCTTTCGGCTTTTGAAATTTCGGTTTGACTTGAGGAATATATTTGAAGTTCGGTTTGAGTTGAAAAATAAATTTGAAGTTCGGTTCGACTTTTCAAAGTTCAGTTCGAGTTTGGTTCGACTTCGAACATATATTTGAAGTTCGGTTCGAGTTCGGTTCGACTTCGAACATATATTTGAAGTTCGGTTCGAGTTCGGTTCGACTTTTCAAAGTTTGGTTCGGGTTCGGTTCGATTTCGAACATATATTTGAAGTTCGGTTCGAGTTCGGTTCGACTGAAAAATTTAAGGTTCGCACACCCCTACTAAAAATGATTGCCTACTATTCTTTATATACTGCTGAGTGCCTGAAAAGTACATGAATTATTCGCAGTGAAAGAGTTAGATGTTTGTGATATTTCAGTTTCCGCATCTTTGTTATTTATTAGTCGAAATTAAATTTTCTTTCCCTTTATTATTCTGGAAAAACTTTTATCTTGAGAAGGATGCATTTGCTACCCCTAAGTAAGGATGGATAACATTGAATCATACCGAGAATTATACAGGCACACAACGAAAAATTCTTTGGTCGGGGAATGAGACCATGTTCATCGAGTTTATATGCTTTAGGGCTCGTTGAATTCGAATCCGAAGTTCATTTCACCCTACTAGATCCGAGCTTTGCCATAAACTGAACTGAAAATCCACACAATATTATGACTTGAGTATTAAACACCAAATCCAATTAGGTAAATCCCATAACCCCTAATTCTAGAAGCCTGTAACATGATGAACAATAGCAACAAAAAAGCGACCATCGCATTGCATTCAAATTACCGCAACCTTCTTCAAAATTAATTTTGAAAAGATACCACTGAAAATTAATTTTGGAAAGAAATTAATTGAAAAATTAATATTTGATAGACATTGATTAGAAATTAAGTTTGGATACTTTTGTCGAAATTAAATTGAAAAATTGAATAACTTCAGATCAAAAATTGAGGTAACTGTTTAGTTCGATAAAAAAAGCAAAAAATTAATTTCCACGCCGTTTTTCCTCAGGAAAATGTACCCATGCAGAAATTGACGAACGACCCAGTACTGGAATAACGTTATTTGCCAACTGCCAACTGTTGGCAAACAACGTTAGAATAAATACGCTGAATAGAATGATAACGCTGATCAACACTGGTACGGCGTTGTTAACCAATACTGGGTCAACGTTAACATCAACCCTGAATCAGTGCTGGTTTTTCATTGTATACCAACATTGACAATTGATTTTCAACCGGTGATGGTAATCCATTTAAGCCTTTGTACGTAGCTAATGAAAATAATTATATATTTTCAGCTAATGTCCATGGTTATATCGAAAGTAAAAAATGTAACACATCTGTTCGTATGTTGCTGAAGTTTGAATCGTTTCTTGAAACGAATGAATAATCCGAGAACATGTGAAGAAGTCAATTCGAGAACATGAATAATAATTTCTTCAAAATTTTGCCGTATTAAACCACACATAATGGACAACGTTGAACAAGTTTTAAATCAACGTTGGCAAATCAGCATTGACTATCGGCGTTACAACAACATTGTACTGGTTGTTACTTCAACCACGTTACAACGTTGGCAACCAACCCTGGTAATCAGTGTCGTACCAGTACTGTTTCGATTGTTATGGTTGGTTGGAAGTCAGCATTTTCTGCATGGGTGAGGATACAGCATGAGAAGATACTGACATTGCAAGCGCATTGTTAACGCCACCCCCTCTGCTTCCTATTCCCGGAAAAAAAATGGAACATGTTATACATTCAGATTTTGAGCTTCCGGTGTGGAGCCGCGTCTGGAATCGGTTTGTTGCCGACGCGGCTCCACTCCGGAAGCTCAAAATCTGTATCTTCTTGAAAGTCGCGAAAAAACATCCAGCGAACCATCGCTGAAACAATTGATCATGTTATACATTCATATTTTTTGGATACATTTGTATTTGCATACAACATCTGGATATTCAAGATTGGTTAAGCATGTGAGAGGGGGGGGGGGAGGGTTGAAAAAGCGTCCTCTCATTCGAATATGCTCCCATGATGTATGATTCAAAACACAGCAGCTCACCATGATCAACTTCATATCATCATCCATTTTTATTTCACTCATGCAAGGGTTTCATGGAACTTCTTATGGCTCCCCCACTGGGATATGATAATTTTATGCAGTCGAAGATATTCCAGCAGAAACGTTGAGAAATGAATGACTTTTTTTGGATCCGTTGAATCAAACAATTATTAATAATGAAATCAATGATTCAAATCAGAAATTAAACAAACGAATTTAACCAAAGTCAAATTCAATCGCGGAAATTTATTGATTCAAAATCAATTTTGCTATAAATACAAAGTAAATTGAATTCCAAGTTAATTGGCTTTTGAATTAATGTAGTTTTATTTTTAAATCTTTCAATTTTTCAGGATAATTAAATGTTTGAATTGATGAGTTAATTAATTTTTATTGGTGTAGTTTTGGTAGTGATTTTTTTTATTTCGAAACTTCGCGATATATAGCAAAATTTTAGAATTCCAAGAATCATATTCTCCTAACATTTAGAAGAAAAAGTCAAATTTGAATTATATTTTTTTTGTATGTTATCTGAAAAGATTAATTTCAATTTGACTTGGAATTTTAATCCATTTGATGAAGACTGAAGAAATTTTGATTCAAAATCAATTCACTGTAAAAAAAGGTTTGAATTCTAATATAAAATTGGTTATGAAATGACAAATAAATGCAAGTTGAATCGTATTTAATATAAAATAGCACTAATATTTCATGTTACTATTTTAATGTGCACAAACGTATTTGAACTTTGATCAGTATTATTATAATTCAAAATATTTTGTATTAAAATTCTTCATCAAAATCAAAATTCCAACATGCTTTGTAAGATTCAGTTCTACAATTTGAATTTCCTTTTACATGGTTGAATTTTGCAGTGTAGTATGAAATTTCAATAACAACCATATGAAAATTCTAAATGAATGTGAAAAATTCAAATCAGTTTGTGAAATTTCAAACACATTTTAGATATTCAAAATTTCATTTATGAAATTTCAATCACATTTTGAATATTCACAATTTTATTTATGAAATTTCAATAGTTTTGTTGAAAAATAATACACAAGTTTATGAATTCACTGTGCACCGAAGTCACTGCCCATGTCTTCTGCAGATCCACGCTTTATAATCGTACCTGCAAAATGATAAAACGTTCTTCGGCAAAATTGGTGGTGATAATTTGTTAATTGAAAATCATCTGTTTTTATGATAATCAAGTTCACTGAGATGCTAAATATTTTTCAGAATTCAATTACAAAGTTTTGGATTGAACCATAAACTGAATTTCATCCTCAATATTAACTTTTGAACTACAATGTTTTCAATATGATTTTTGTATCTTTCTTATATAAAAATATATAAATATATATAAGAAGGATGTACAATAATATGAAGGAAGCTCGAATCGAGATTTCACAATCCCAGAATTCTGGAATTTTATTCCTTAATTTAGAAATAATCTCACATATCTATAATACAGATATGCGAATTGTATTGAAAATACGATAGTCAAAAAATCAATACTGAATATGAAAATTAGTACTTTGATTTTTCATACTTCCCAGTATATGAGAGTTCAATTAATAGGTTATAAAATTTACGATAATCATTTGAAATTTTGATACCTATTCGTAATTAATTTTCAAAAAGATTTCATTGAAAATTCAACAATCGTTTTGAAATTTCATACCAACATGAAATGATTCACACATTTTCAAAACCTCTTCTTGAATTTTAATAAATCTTTCCTTTGAAAATTCACAACCAAATGTATGTGTTAATTGCTTCACATAATTTTCTATTAAATTTCACACACAAATTTTTTACAGTGTAGAATTGATACAAAAAATTGAAATCGAATTGATTAAAGGTGAATTAATTTTTCAAATGAATCAATTTGTATTTTGGTATTGGTGGTGTTTTTTTTCGATGATATTCCTCCAACATGAATTCATAGAAAGGTCTAAAATATATATCAACCAAGATCTTGGAAACTCCGCGATATATACAGCAAAGTTTTCGGATTTTCAAAAAGATGTCTTTCTGAGGTTTTGAAGAAAAAATCAATACGAAATTTAATTTTTTTGTATATTATTTGAAAAGATTCATTTCAATTTGGGAAATTTAATTTAAATCAATTCGATTGAAACTTTAAGGAAATTAATCAATCTCAAATGGATTCGAATTGATACAAAAAATTGAACCCCGATTGATTAAAATTGAATTTTTTGAGTTAAAATAAAATTTTTGTTATCATCACGAAAAATTGAATTTCAAGAGAACTGATTTTCAAATCATGGATTTCAATTTTCAATCCCTTCGAATTTTCCCATTAATCGTGTTTTTAAATCACTAGAAAAAAAACATTTTTGTTGGATAATCATTTAATAATATTTCCGTTGTAAAATTCATACCCAGCTTGGTAAAAGTGTTATCGTTTTCTGATTTTTCACAGAAATATCTAAAATGGGTTGAAAAATTTATTTTGAGTGAAGAATACAGAATAGTTTCCAACACCTAATTGATATCAAAATTGCAAACTAGCTTTATCAATCTTATTCAAATACAAAACTAAAAAACGAGAAATCAATATAGTTTGTCAAATAGGTTAAATAGCTTTGAAAAAATAGATTAAAAAACTCTTAGTCTACTCAATAGTTTATTGAATAGACAAGTTGAAACTGGTTGAAGATTACTTCAAAAAAGTTGTAAAATATCAGTGATAAATATTCAATATGAAGTAGTCACGAGAATATTTTGTGAAAACTGTTACAATTGATAATTACATAACCAACCGTATAACTAGCACTGTAGATCAGAGTGACAGTTTTTGTTGACAGATTCATATAAATCCACTTTGATAAGGATAAGATCATCTGTATTGAATCCTGAATCCTCAAGAGGTACACTGCAAAAACTGATATCTTATTCTAAGATACTTTTGTAGTGACTTTTCAAACATTTCAAAATGTTACTGTAATCATACTCAGAACACAAAACTATGTTTTCATTCAAGACATGACGTGTTTGATTAGCAAACAAAAATGTTTGAAAGCTGTGAGTAGAAACATAACCTCGAATTACTATTACGTGAACGTTAAAGTGAAGAACCGGAACAATGTATTCCAAATATATATTGTGCCATTTTGAAGCAAAACTAAACGAGATTCTAATCAACCGTATGATTAAAAATCATTAATATAATCCATATATTCAAGTTGAATGTGATAAACCACACTTCTATCATCTACTTTGAAAACAAACATATTGAAACGTCAGTGTCACGAAATAAGATACTGATGTTTCCCAGTTAAAACAGTCAAGTGTTTGATTTGAATTATCAAACATGTCATGTCTTATTTTGAGACATTTCTTCGACGGAAATTTTTGCAGTGATATTCAATTTTGAATAACTTTGCTAGATCTTTATCGAATATTTGGTGAACCTGATGATGATTCCAACTCAGGTATCTTTAAAACGAGTACACCGTTATGAAATCAATTACCTCCCAGCTGAATACATATTATTCGAGAATCGGATAAAGAATAAGACGTACTTAGGAGCAGCTATTGACAGCAATCACAGCTGGATAGTAATAAATTCAGTACTTATATCGAAGAATCTCAGGAAGATCGAGGGACCACCGTAGAATTCGTACACTGATACTTTAAATAAAAATGCAGTAAAACTGACGGTTAAAGAATATGTAAATGAAGAAAATTGAATAATCGCATGTAAATCTCTCTAATTTATTACCAGTTTTTACTCCACGTGAATATTAAATCAATTATATTCGAATTATAATTGCAAACACTTCGCAATGTACAGTATCCTATCTCAAAATTAATATATTACCGATCAATGGTCATTTACATCATCGACTACATGATAATTACCACGATAATATATATATATGTATCTAATTGAATGATTTCGAAACGAAGGACAAAAAATATATGTTTTTGATTTGTCACTGGATGACACGACAGCGACATTTCCATCATGACAACATATCAAAGCGATAGCACGATCGAATTGGTAAATAATTGAAACATCCCGTTAATATTAACCTTGATTTTCAACTGGCGTGTTATTAATATTCTCACTCGCAATTGGAGCAATTCAATTCCATTTAGATTATTCTAACGCTACACATCAGTTCTTGTACATTTTCTATGCATGAATGAATCTAAATTTATACACAGAATTATTTAGATAGAGAAATGATATCGTATAATTCATACGATAATAACATATGTATACATCGTTTGTAACGATGCAACAGAGTATGTGAATAATTTTTAATTTTCCAGAAATTTCCAAGCTTTCGATCTCTTGAGCTCTTAACTCTTAGAGCGTGCCGATTGCATCCAAAGATCCGTAAGTTTCAACATTGGACGACAATTGATCAAAGTCACTCCGTGCAAAATCACTTGGGACATTTGGAACACTTGGAATTTCCAATAGAGCAGACATTCGAGGCATATTTCTTCTCGTTTTTTATAAGAGATGTACAAAAGGAGAAGAAAATGTAGAAATCTTCAAGGAAATTATCTTGAATCGACACTTTGATTGAGATTATAAACTCGAGGGTTGAATTTGATGAAATTGAGAAAGTAATTTTCATTCGAGGCGGAATTTGTACGGGATTTTTATGGGGATTCAGGTGCTTGCTTTGATGGAGTGGAATAACGAAGAAAGTCATCATAAACTGTGGTTGATACTGAATCCTATACAGGGTTTAGCAGTGATAAATCGTGACGTGATATTGTGTATTGATATATAAATCAATAATTGTATTGCGCACGGAAAAAAGAACAAGGAGAAAAAAGAAATGCGATGTAACAGCAAAATCTAATTTTTTTGGGCTTCTCTCGCTGCAGCAACAAATTTTTCGCTGTGACAGTAAAATATTTATTATCACAGTTATGGCAGTGAGAAATATTTGCTCCTTCAGCAAATTTTGGTATTATATATAGAATAGCAAACAAATTTTGCTAGAGAAGTCAACGTTTTCGCTGTCAATACTGTCGTAGCTAACAAAATTGCTGTGATGGCAAATAGATTGCTGTCACAGTGAAAAATTTGCTACTCCAGCCAAAGGTATCCAGCAAAATCAGCTTTTGCGGTCACAGCGAATTTTTTGTCTCCGTGAACGATTAGTTGAAATAACTAATTGACTTGTAAGCGCATATGGACCCATTTCTTAAAGTTAAAATAACAATTTTTCGATTGATTCAACTGATTTCTACAGGGAATCATTTAAAATTGGTTGAATCAATGAAAAAATTTGTTATTCTAATAAACAGAATGGGTTCATATGCACTTACAAGTTGGTTAGTTATTCCGAATAATCCTTTTTTCCCGTGCGGAAAGTTTTATTCCGGTGCAATTATTAACTCCACATTCTCATTCCCAAAGCTACCTCCCAATAAACATACAAAACTTAAAGACGTCTATAAGATGTCTAAGAAAAGACATCTTTTCGACATTTCTAAAAGACAACTTATAGACTTCTTTTAGATGTCTCACTGAAGACATTTTTTTTTTTTTTTTATTGCAATACACGGGTTAGCACCCTTTGATATAAAAAGTAAATACACAGTCAATCCAAGACAGCGTTCAAGGACGCATAAAATACAATTACAATATGGTCATGCATTAACCGACAGTTTAAACCGATTCAAGGAAACACCAAACAATTCCATCGACCGATCGAAATTATTTGCTAATTCACAAATGCGAGAAATCGGATCATAATTTCGAAATCTAGATTTAAATTGTACAGGTCTAAATAGAAGCGCTCTCCTAACTGGTCTACCGGGGATGTTAAAATTACCTTTACTCAGCAATGACTCGCAATCAAGAAAACCATTAATCAATTTAAAAAGAAATAGGAGATCATTCATTTGTCTCCGCTCTTCGAGGGTAGTTATATTCATTCTGTGAAGAATTCTGGAGTAATCATAAGAAGTCTCTTGAAGTTATCTTAAAGATGTCTAATAGATTTTATCTCAAAAATGTCTTCCAAGATTTAATAAAAGACATCTTTTAGATATCTTGAAAATCAAAATCACAATATTAATAATATAATAATATACCGATAATGATTATAGGCCTGAATTAAAGAAAAATATCAATTTTGATATAGAATCAAATAATTGGCGATTTTCATTATAAAAATTTTTATAATCTCATAGTGTGCATTGTTTCTACTGACCAAATTGGATCACGTCGGACCACAATTGATGTTGCACGGATTGAAAACTTGATTCGTTCAAGTACTCCTGCTTAAAGAATTTTATTGAACCAATAGAATCTGCATCGGAATCAGTGGGTTCAATGAGATATTTTGAACGGGCGTACAAGAAAATTCTACGGTCATAGTTTGTAATTCCAAAAAAACACGAAGGTCCAAAGAATATTCAGTGGAGGTGCATTGAACGTCCGGACATTGGATGGTCCGAACATTCCTTGAACATAAATGTACGTATAATAAACGTAAATTTCACCTAAAAGATCTGTGTCTTGGGGAAGTTACTGAAAGTGTGCTCCAACCGTGGTTGATAAAACCTATTCATTCCTATTGAATGTAATAAATTCACATTAAAATTCTAATTCTGCACGTTTAATAGGGAATAAATGGGTTTTTTTATCAATCAGGGAAGAGGTCCTGAGAAAAATTTGCATCATATCTAAAACTCGTCTTGAAGAAGTCTAAAAGATATCTTCTAGATATCTAGTAAGAGTTCTAAAAGATGTCTTACTCAAGACATGTTTGGGATGTCTAAAATTGTCGCATAAGACATCTTTTAGACATCTTTTAGACTTCTTTTAGATATCTTTTAGAACAGTTTGTAAGACATCTTGCGAAGTCGCAAGACATCTTTCAGATTTCGAAAAGATATCTTTTTGTCTATGTGGGAAGTTGAGATTAAGCAAATAATAATTTTTAGAATCGTATCTCAAACGGATGACTTAACAATTCATTCGGATAGATTGAAGAATTTGAGCATGAAACTGTCGTTACAAGTGCAACTGAAATAGCTACTGTGGTAGTTAATGGTCAATTGAAATATTTATTCACCTTGTGAGCGCGTATGGAACTATCTTGGTTAGTCATTTCAACTACTCTTTTTTTTCCGTGGATCTTCCAACCTTGCTCTCCTCTATTTTGTGCTATAATATCTTTCTCCAAATACTTCTTTCAATCCAACAGTGCACGCAATTAATCAAGAACTCTAATTGATTATAGCTCTATCGTTATTTGAAAGGTTCAACGGATTAACTCTGTTTCCACGCGAGTGGAAAGAAAATCGTCTGGCGGAGGTGGGAACTTGATGGATTGTGATCGTCATCTGACTTTCCAAACTATTTTATACCGTTCCAGACTTTCTTCGAACGGTATACAATTATTTCTTCTTCAAAACAATACCGTTTTTTCTGCAATATAACTTCACTCAGCTTTTACCGAATTTCAATTCATCACTTTTTCTCGATATAAAGCTTATATTTTGATTGACATTCCTTCCCTCCTATTCGAAGTTTTCAATTGATCGAAAATGACATTCGAAATAGCAAAAAACTGATCCACTCAAAAAATTATTTGTCATTCATGCGAGCAACAACACTCGTCTTGCATGAGATTGTAAATTATTTATTGCAATTGGATAAAAACGTTCCAGTCTCGAAGATATTGACGGAGATGGAATGTATATTTGAAATATACTTCAAGAAGAGTATCGATCATCTCAACTTCTTATCCGCCTGTATTACCAGCGAAGTCAAGTGTTTTTTAAAAATAATTTTCATTATAGATAAACTTATTGCTACCAACTTGACACATTAATGATTCCTCTTCATTCAAACGTTTCCATAAGATTTGTGACATCCTCTGTTTCATACTTCCATCGACTATATTGGCTTATCATAATCTTCTTTTTCTTGAACTTCGGGATAGCAGTACGTATGAAAAAATGATCACGTTTTTTTCCCTTGAGAGATGACTTGTATTTTCATTATTCTTGGTTCTAAAATTTCCTATGAGTCGTAGATTACAAAACGCAGTTCCGTATAAAACAGTTCGAAGAGTTCGATTATTATGATAAATTGAAAATGCATCTCACGAATTCAAGCGGGAAAGAATTTGAAAGATATCCGAAATAATGGAAAAAAAGAGGAATCGTTGTCACATTTACACGGAGGAAAAAAAATTCGCTGTGGCAGCGAAATCTGATTTCGCTGGGTACCTTCTGCTGGAATAGCAAATTCATTTGCTATCACAGCAATCTTGTCAGCCATGACAGCGAATTTTTAGCTGTAGCAGCAAGCAATTTTGACTTTTCCAGGAAAATTTGTTTGCCATTCTATATAAAATACCAAAATTTGCCGGAGGAGAAAACATTTGTCGTTACCATAGCTGAAAAAATCACTGTTGTAGCTAACAAGATTGGTGTCACAGCCAAAAATTTGCTGCTCCAGCAGAATTATGTTTCGCTGTCACAGCGAATTTCTTTTTTCCCTCGTAGATTTGTCTGGTTTACAAAGTTAAAGGTTATCGTACAGAACGTTATGTAACTGATACAGACATGTACACGTATGGGGCATCCCATGCCAAATCGGACAGTTTTTGCCCTGACCCCTTTTGATTTCGCGGAAGTTTTGATATTGTAGGAATTTCGTTGGTATCCGTCAAATAATGAGTTCCACAAGTCAAATGAAATGAACAATATATTTCATAATAAAAGTAAATTATAAAAAGAATGATGGAAAATACATTCGTGGACGACAATAGACAATATACGATATGGCGGTGCGCGGGCCTCAAACCGACTGCCTCTCTCACCCGCCAGCTGCACACGTTAAGCAGTCTACAGCGCCACCACAGGCATCCCACAATCGGCCATACTGATCACTCATACATCCCGGACGAGCCCCCAATTTGTAGGAATTTCGTTGGTATCCGTCAAATAATGAGTTCCACAAGTCAAATGAAATGAACAATATATTTCATAATAAAAGTAAATTATAAAAAGAATGATGGAAAATACATTCGTGGACGACAATAGACAATATACGATATGGCGGTGCGCGGGCCCCAAACCGACTGCCTCTCTCACCCGCCAGCCGCACACGCTAAGCAGTCTACAGCGCCACCACAGGCATCCCACAATATGTTGCAGTACCTGATCCGAAACTCATCTGTGCTGAGTTTCAGATTTTTTCACCCAACCAAAAAAAAAGTTATGGATTTTTTTTTCAAATGCTCATAGCCCTGCGAAAAATGGACCAAATGGGGCAATTTTTTTTTCAAATTTTTTGTTTCTAGATGGGCTCTCCGAAGGAAGATACGATAAAAATATTAAAGATCATCTAGTATGAAATTTTTGAGTTTTTCGAAATAGAACATAAATTTTCCAAAGTTCGCCGTTTTTGATTTTCGATTTTTTTCTTCAAAAAAAACTTTGATCAATCCTGCGTTGAATGCCGCAGGGCTCGTGATAGGAAAATTTTTCTTTCTATTTTTTTTTTCAATTTAAAAAAAGTTTCTTTCCGTTTTTCCGCATTTTTGCTTTCCGATCGTCACGGAATGAATGTAAACAATTCTATTTGGGATATTCAACACACATGACATAAATTCAGCACTTTCGAAAGATTTTCTATAAAGTTTCGTTTATAGAATTATTCTGCGATACTCTATAGAATTATAATACACTCATATTGATGTAATATAAATGAATATGAGGGTATTGGCTTTGTTTTGAGTTCAACAGTTTCATATCTTTACATAATCACTTTTCACATAATAATCAGAAAATTATGTAATCATTTATTTAGATACATACAGAATAATTCTATAAGAGAAACTTTATGGAAAATCTTTCGAATGTGCTGAATTTATGTCACGTGTGTTGAATATCCCAAATAGAATTGTTTACATTCATTCCGTGATGATCTGAAAGCAAAAATGCGGAAAAACGGAAAGAAAATTTTTTTGAATTGGAAAAAAAACAGAAAGAAAAATTTTCCCATCACGGGTCTTGCGGCATTCAACGCAGGATTGATCAAAGTTTTTTTTTAAAAAAAAATCGAAAATAAAAAATGGCGAGCTTTGGCAAATTTATGTTTTACTTCGAAAAACTCAGAAACTTCATACTAGATGATTTTTTATATTGCTCTCGTATTTTTCATCGTGAAGTCAATTTAAAAACATAAAATTTGCAAAAAAAATCGCCACATTTGGTCCATTTTTCGCAGAGTTATGAGCATTTGAAAAAAACCCATAACTTTTTTTTTGTTTGGTTGAAAAAATGTGAAACTCAGCACAGATGTGGTACTACAACATATCAAAACTTCCGCGAAATCGAAAGGGGTCAGGGCGAAGACTGTCCGATTTGGCATGGAATGCCCCATATGTTCTCAGGATAATGTGTATGTATTATATCATATGCAATGAAAATAGCAAGCAAGACGTTTGTGGAGCTACAAACGCCTCAAGTAGAGTACTTATTCTCTCCCTGCCTTTCTTGTTTTGCAGTCCGAACGAATATCTTGCGCGCGTGCGAGTGTTCTCTCATCAGTTATATACGGGCAAGCTCGAGCACTTCTCCTAAATAACCGTTGCCTAGTTTTGTTAGCGTTCTCGAACCTCGAACCTCCAATCCAACCTCTAGTTACTCTCGCATCTCGTATCTCGTTTCTTCGATCCTATTCCTTTTAGATTCGTTGCATTACACACGTCTTACACTCCTAACAGCAATTTACCCCCATAACAGTGGGTTGTTCCAAAGGTAAGATCTCTCGTTTCTGTAGCAGCGGCAATGTCCCTGGTAGTCACCAATCCGATAATTAGAAGGAGAGAAACGGAATCGTTGAGATACTGATATCTTTCCTCCCTCTTCTTTCTCCTACTGTCGTCATACCACCTGCGGCCACGGTCGCTCCGGAGGGTTCGCGTACACGCATACCGATATAAGATCATCATCGATCGTGTAGGTGAGAGCCATAAAGAATGTGGTACTGCTTCGTAAACTTTAACGTGTTAGATGGATAGATAGATGGATGGATAGATAGGTAGATGGATAGCTAGATGAATGGACAGATGGATAGATAGATCCATTGATAATATGTTAATTATTATGCTTTGGCTCGATGGTACATAGAACGTTTATCATTACGTCCAGCCCAGAACCAAACGTGAACCGTTTTTCTCCTTACCTCCTGCACTTATATTCGATGTAATATAAGCTCCTGAATGACTGGGTATTTTTTCAATGGGAAAATACAGTAGTACGTTCGAGCAGTGTTTTGAAGAAAATTGAGGTGGAAATTATTGCCATCTTTGAACCAGGGAAGTGGTGGTTTTATAACTTAATGAATGTTATGATTGTATGAATATGATTATAATGCTCTCGTATTGTAAGGTTATCGTCTTACGCGAGAGGGTTCCATTGATTTTCCATTTCGAGATTGTTTATCAGCGATTCGAGGTGGAGTTCAATTAACGAACCCTTCATTGAGGTCTACATTTTTTAATTTGTAATTTCAACATCGTATCTATACTATTCTCGATACTGAGTTTCTCAAGAGTCTGTAGGAATTTCATGAGTTTGAACTATCGTTTTGAATTTTGTAATTTCAAAACTAAATTCGCCTACAGGGACCCAGCAAACTTTTATAGCCCTGGTAAAAAAATCTCTCTGCACTGAAAGAACTGTTTACTTGTCGTGATTAGAAATTCTAGTAAAATACGACCTCAACTAGATATTAGGATATTTATAGTCCCTTCAAGTGGGAATTTTTGTTGCAACACTGAGAAAAAAATGTATTCCAGTCAAATAAATATTTATTTTTCCTGTACCAAAGAAATATTTATTAGAATTAACAAAGTATTCTTTGGAACCAAAATAATTTATTGGAATCAAATAGATGGTTTTAATCGTTTATTTGATTCCAATAAATTATTTTGGTTCCAAAGAATACTTTGTTAATTCTAATAAATATTTCTTTGGTACAGGAAAAATAAATATTTATTTGACTGGAATAAATTTTTTTTTCAGTGAACAAACAATATTTTAATTCAAGCAACTCAACCCTTTCTGTCCTGACCTCCATTCCAGTGGACATAAGATTTAGCAAATCATCAAAATCGTTCCACAAATCAGAGCAGTTTGAAACCCATGGTATCATCAAAATAAAGGCGTCAATCGACGATAAGGAAATTATTCAAAATTATATTTCCAGTATGGCATGTTTTTAAACGGAATTAATGTGATGAGAATTTCTAAATTTTTGATACTGCAATTTCCGTTACTTAAACAAATTTGACTGACTCTACAGAATGCAGTTTGAATATTCAACAAAATATGTTCACCTCCAAAGAGGTTGTGAGTACCAAAGAGTGTTTTCCATAGTTTGAAGTATTTCAATACACAGCTATATTATGCAACAACATCATGCGTCCATTACAATGGACACTGGGTGCCTGTTGGTAAAATTCATCTACAACAAAGTAACGAGTGTACATTCAAAAAGATAGAATACTGCACTGAAAAAGGCTGGTAACAGTTGTCAAATATATTCTGAAAATACGAATAATTGAATATTCAATAACACTCATAAAATAATTGATGACAACCTCAGTGAGGCCTCATTTGGCACGCCTGAATAGAATTGGGATCGGGGCCTGATGGGTTTGTAATTTGGCTGATGAAGTCCTGATGAACACTCTGATGCAGTGTTCGACGCATTATCATCACTATGCATGCAGATATTTTTCAGCATTCAATTGAGATTAGATCTGGAAAACCTTAGAGTCTTCAAGGATACTAGTGTACCGGTGTGAAAATATAATTCTTCAGTGCTTTATCTATTGCGGTACGAGGTCAAAATTTCAAAAAAAAAATATTGTTTTTCACATTTTGAAATTACAACACTTGGCACTCTTATGATATGGTTTGCCACATCGGGCCCTGATGCAACGGTGCGTTACATTCAGCCTCTGATCCTTAGTACTTTCCATATCAGAATTATTACATTTCATGTACGTGTTCATAATGATTAAGTGTTTTATGAATTTATGAATATCATTGATATTTGTTCAATGTTATTGAATATTTGATTGGTCATATTCAAGAATATATATTCGATAACTGTTACATTCGGTGGATTTGAGCCGTTCCCTGCTAATTTCATCAACTTAAGGACACCTACAATTGAATCCCGATTGTAACCATAATATTTGAATTCGACACTTTTGAACGATCTCATCGATCTACATTAAACATTTCTCAAGTGTTTAGGAGTTTGGAATTCAATTTTTATCAAAAATTTATGAATCATGGCATAGTTTTCCACAAATCATCGAGAGTAACAGGGAACGGATTAAATCCACCTACTGTACCAATCCTTTCTTTCAGTGAAGATGAACGAAAATTAACATGAACGAAATTCTTACGGTTGGCCGACGTATAAAAGTGACTAGAAATCAATAATCATGTTCCAATGGATTTCAAGATAAAAATCCGTTACAAGAAAGTGGTAACTTTTTTATAACATCGGAGTTTTGAGTGGTATCACTGCAGGATGTCCAGCCTCGGAGAAATCTAATGGAATGAATCAGTCATAAAATCAGGTTGAACGAAATAACCCAATAACACAAATAGAAAATTCCCGAACTAAACACTCCCTGCATTGATACTACTTTGCATGTGGCGCCGATATGCTACGTAGGTTGGAGTTGAAAATAGAAAAAAAAAATATAAGCTGATACTGTCTTGTTTCTAAACACTCATCAACAGTCTGTATTTATAATCAATGAATGTTTCTTTTGAAAAATTACCTATTTTGTTGGAATTTTTTATAATTTTCGTTTCATATATTGAATCATTGGAATTTAATGAAGATTTATTACGAATAGTGATATAAAAATATTTTTAGTTTTTCCTCCTATGTTCTAGTCATGGAGACCCTGTGTTCATTAGAATGGACATACCAGTAATTTTGATTCTACGTTACTAAAAATTCTGTAAGGATTCAGAGTTCATACCAGAAGCTATAGAAACTATTGCCTACTGAAAAAAATGGTTCTCATCATTAGAATCAAGCCAGGTCAGAAAGGGTTAAACTTTGTACATGATCTCGTTTTTGGTTACTAAAACTGGAGAGTTTTCTCAGGGTGAATCTCCAAAAATTTCACGTTCCAGAGAAATTCAGAGAGATTTAGGAAGATGCAGAAGAATTTAGGGACGGGTGGATTGAAGAAAACTGTGCATTGACCTTTCCAGAAGGATTCAGAGGTTTTCAGAAAGGTTCAGAGGAATTCGGAGACAAGGGAATTGTGAAGAAATTAGGCGGTGGACTTTTCAGAAGGATTCAAAGAAATTCAGGAAGATTCAGATACCAATACAATGAGTACAATTTTTGGTTCACAATTTCAGAGGCATTCGGGAAGATTCAGAAGGATTCAGAGATTGGTGGATTGGAAAAAAATTGTGCGTTGCAATTTTCAGAGCAATTCAGAGAAAAATGAATTGTGTAAAATTTCTACTCCATAATTTCAGCGACATCCTGGGAATTTGAGGGGGATTCAAAGATAAATAAATTAGCATAAATTGAGCGCTGAGTTTTTCAGAAGAGTTGAGTGGAATTCGGAGTAATTTACAGGATTTCAATCAAATTGAGTCAAATTTCCCAAATTTCTTGTCAATTCCAAGATTTTAAAGGTATTATGCGACTTTCAGAAATATTCGGAAACAAGTGAATCAGGAAAAATCCTGCTTCGAATTATCCAGACGGATGCAGAGGAATTCAGAGAGGTTCGGAAAGAAGTAAAATGCGGACAGTTTCTAGTTCAAGACTTCCAACGGATTCAGGGAGTTTCAAAGACATTCGAAGAGATTCAGAACCATTTGGATCCTAGAGGATTGGGAAAAATTGGGAATCGAACTGTAAAAATGAGATTAAGGGAGATTCAGAGGGATTCAGAGAGATTTAGTGAGATTCAGAGATATTCAAAGAAATTCAGATGGATTCAGACAAACTCTGAGAACTTCACAGAAATTCAGGAAGTTCTGGACAAATTCGGAGGAAGGTTTGGAATCTAAACAAATAAAATTCTGAAAAGTTCTGAAAGATTCAGAGGAATTCACCCAAATTAAGAAGAAGCTTTGAATTCCAAATGAATGAAGGATTTCAAAAAGATTCAGAAAGCTGTTCGAAAATTTTGAAATCTTGGTCAGGAAAATTCACAGAAATTCAAAGGAAGTTGCAGATAAATTGAGATTCAGGATGTATCACTATCTGGCAGCACTGTTGCCAGGTTAGGGAGAACTAGGGTCTCTTCATTGGTCATTCCATTCAATGGAGCCAATTCATTGGTAGATTCCCTTAGAAATTCCCCTAACCTGGCAACTCTGTCTGGCAGGTCTCTAACTTCCTCTGAATTACCCTGAATCTCTCTGAAAATGTCTCAAAATATATAAAGATTCAGTAAGATTTTTTTAACCAGGAAGATACTAAATTTTAAACAAACCCGACGGGATTTGCAATTCCAACCATCTTTCGAGTCCAAATAATCTACACTCCACGTTTGATGATAATGCAAGAAGTCATCCTTAATCGAGAAAAATAACATCAAATTCTTCAATGCACCATTTTAATGTTGATCATTTATTCAACTGATGAGAGCCAAATTATGAACGAAAAAGAAATAATGAAAATTCTCTTCGGAGTTCGTTCTTCCGATTTGACCGCGTTATCACGCGGAAATTTAATTGGAAGTTGTCAATGATAAATGATATTTGATACTAACGACGAGGAAAAAGTGTATAATTAACACTGATGCGTATGACAAACAGATGGAAACTTCTATTCAACGATTCATCAGCCATCAATTATCAGAGCATAAAATGTGAAACACATTCCATCGATGGCAAGTTCGACAAATATGCATTAATTTAATCAGTCAAAATATTGCAAATGTTATGATCAGCAGCAAACATGGTGAATAATCAAGAGAACCTACGTAAAGTGCAATTATATCGTAGGTCGACCATTGGAATTGTTGCTGTTATTTACACAAACTTATCGATATAATGAATTTCGTATATTTGTTCATATCGTACAAATTGGTCCGTATGATGTCACTGAGAAGAGAAGAAAATTCTTGACTCTTCTGAACTTGAATTCACTGGATGTGATGTTGTGAAATTTATAAGAAGCAATCTGAATCAAGCAGTATTCGTAGAATATCCATTTATTCATACATAAAAAGGGAATGAGTGTCTTCATGTTTGACAAATATATTAAATTTTCAGTTCATAAATTGTAGTTAAAACCTGTGTAATAGTAAACTCATGATACGAATTATATAGAATTCTGTAACTTTGGGATGCGAATTTCAAGTTCGAGATCCTATCTTGTAAAGGAGAGAAAAGAAGGTAAGAAGGAAACACATTTTCTCAAAATCTTGATACATGTGGATCAAGCGGTAGTAAGATGGTAGAGATGGCTAACAGCTTCACCGGTGGAGTAGAAATCTTTCCTAACCATGATTCAAGGTGAACGAGCCGATGATGGGCATATCCAGCAGACATCTGTTCCCATATCAGGCAGCACGCATTGTATTTGGCCTTGGGAGTGCCCTGAACTAGGGAGACTCTTAGTTGACTGCACAATTGGCCGAATGAGAGTGACTCCTTTTTGTTCAGGTGCTATTAGGGTTTTGAAAACGAACATATACAATGCTATATATCAAATCTGACGGAGTGGCCCACTCCCACACGAAATATAGCCAAGTTCAGCTTCAAGTACTTCTTATGCGGAGGCGCCAGAGAGACCCAGAAGCAAACCGATCACGTGGCGGGTTCCAGGAAATGCTCTGCATTCAGAAGGGCACTCGAGGCCGCGAGGAAAATCGTGAAAGAGAGGATATCACTCTCTCTCATTTCAAATGACATGATAGCTGCATGTGAACTAGCATGAGGCATTCTCCGAAGTGATGCATAAAACAGATTCAGAGGAAAATTTAGTACAGAAAAGAAGGGGTTTCAGTGATTGAGTTGCGGCAAGCAGCTATCATTGCAGGCTACAAGGGTTCTAAACACTGGGTTCTAAACCAGTTCCTATCGATGCATAAAGCATTTTCTGCCCCATAAAAACAAATGTACCTACATAAACATGAAATCTTTCATTGAAAAATTCTTCGATGTGATTTGAAAATTAATGAATTTTATATTATTTTCATGGATAAACTTCCTATACGTTATAAGATACTTTTCCACCTCATTAGACAAAGCATTTATGATAAAATTGCTTTATCGCAGGTGAAACAAAATAATCAATACCGTGATTTATGAATCATTCATCCACCTCCCACATGATGAAATAATTTGAACTCCCTGTCGATGATTCTCCGAGGACCATGGAACAGTATTAATCCGATAAAACTCACCTGAAACAGAAACAAAAATACAATATATAAACAGCTGTCATAAAGGAAAGAACGAACGAATGAACGAACGATATCAAACAAAACATTGTTGCTCTTCCTGCCTCGATCCACTCTCCGTTGAGTACAGTTTCGAATAATGTATTTTAATTTATTTTCCGTGAATTTCGTAATCCGAATGAGAAAATGTATTCAATTGGAAACAATCAATGGCGGGAAAATATGAACAACAACTACAATAACACCATCATCATCATTCCTCTAGTATTTCTTTTCACTCCTTCTTTTTCTTAGGAACGAAAGTAATGGGTTTGTCGGAGTGGTAATATATAGTGAAATGAGTTGTTCCCGTGTTTGAGCACGTGGCAAGGTAAAGAAGAGCAATTAACGTGGGGTCGATAAGCAGGTGCGCCGCAAAGGTAAACCACCGCGATTATTATTTGCGATGCAGCCATAACGGTGTACCGTAGTTACCAGTAACTCTTGAAACTTTTTACACATATTAAAACCTTGTTCGTTCCCCAAGTATATCATGCCGCCACAACTTTATATTTATCTGACAAACTTTCTTATAACTGATACACATGTAGCCACTTAAAACAGCGAATCCGAATAATTTATATTATTTCACATTGGTATTCCCAATCACCCTTCTAATAATCTCACCTCTCTCATGTGATAAAACGGATTTTTCGAGAGTTTCAGCAAAGTTTCGAGTATTTTCTGCCTCGAACGTGAAATCCTAACGTTCCCAAAGAGAACTATTAGGCATCGTATAAGGCTGGTAGTAAGTATTTATCAAATCACGTATTGAAAATAATCACGATGGAACGACGAAGCAGAGGATTTCAATAATGTGAAAAAACAGCTTTGAAAAAAAAAATATTACGTACTTATTTGAATTTCTGATGTCAGATTGTAAACACGAGTATAAATAACTCTCTCATTTACCGCATCGTTTACTCCAAGATTTTTTATTTAATTTTTCTCTTCATTCAGGTGAAGTGAAGTTGAAGTACGGATTTACGTTGGATGCCTCGACTATCTCTTCTTCCGATCCAACTTCGCATCATAGTTTTAATTGATACAAGATTCATTATAGTCGAGGTAAACGGAGGTACTTGTACACAATGCTATCGTGTGTCGAGAATTCCTCGTCGATATTGCGGTAACAAAATAGATATTTATTCCTTCTTTTCGGTGTTTTACGAGATAATCCATTGCGCAGGGATTTCTTCGCATTATTTCCTGCCACGTCATCGAAGCGAGGAAGATCGTTGATACATACGGAAATCGCGTCAAGGGCGTGATCGCCTGCGGGAAAATTTGTAGAAACGCGGAAAACGCCTCACGGCGAGGAAGAGGCATCGTGTGCACCGGTCTTAATGCAAATTTATACTTGTACGACGCGAGCTCGCGTTAGTCTCCCGTGAGAAGTCGCGCGACAGAAATGCGTTAAGCGAAAGGATCCGTGGAAACGACGTAAAAACCCTCATGTATTAGACGTAATAGAGCGTGTGTGAATTTTTAAACGGTGAACCGTAGGTGAAGGGGACCTGATGCCACGTTTATGGTATCTCAATGAAGATAACGCCGTGATGAATCGCACTCTTGGTCCCGCTTTTCTCTGTTTTTCTTTTCTTCACGAATACCAAATCCATGCTATTAATATGAATATCGAATTCTGGATTGATAGATATTCCGTAAGATCGCGCATTCATGTTTATTCGGAATTCAACTCAATCTGAAATTAAATTATACCAAACTTGTGCAAAACTTCTCGGGAAAATTGAATTTCGGTGCAAGTTTTGGATCTCGTAAATCAACTTATTCAAAATTAACTCCTACAAATTCAATATATTCCAGACAAATTAGTACTCGATTTATCTTGAATGAGAAAGGGACACCCTCTTGAGCTTATGTAAAACTTCCTCAACATCACTCGAATCCACGAGTTTTTGTTAAATTCCAAGTACGCTGGCAAGTTACAGACGTGTTTGCTGTTGTTATATCGCGGATTTCTTTTCCAGAGCTTGAAACAAGTTAGAAGGACTTTGCAAGAAAATATTTTCCTTTGCATGAACGAATAAAATGATCGATACTCTGCGAAGATGTTTTTACACAGAATTAAGTAATAATTGCGGAATAACTTTATGCATATGAAATGAGGTAACACTTAGTTTCACGTATGAATATACATAGAACAAGAGTTGGGAGGAGAAAAAGCTCATGTTTCGTCAGGGGTCGTATGGGGACATCAGGGCGAAGCAGTTTTTGGACTGATTCTGAGAGTAATTTAACATTCATGGAATGGTAGTCGAGGGACTGCTCAATCTCGTATGCTCACGTGATAAAAATATATTGTGATTACAAGTTGGAAAAAAATCAAGTTTTATGGGGAAGTAGAATTAAACTTTTAAATATTGTTGTATGAGTTTGCGTGGTTACGCGAATCGAGACACATCAATCCCGATTGTTCACACTTGTAAACTATCGCTTTATGCACGAGAGGGATAAGTTTACGACGTTGCGTACATTTATGTTGAGAAAAAGGGAACGAAAAAAACCAAAGAAAGATTCTCGTTTCCAGGGTGGGAAAGCAACGTTGCTTACAGTTATCAGTTTGCCAAACGATCGAGTCACTTTTCAAATGCCGTTCGAGGAAAGGTTTTATGAGCCTTGAAAATCTTCTTTTCTTTTTTTTTTCTCATTGAATGAAAAATCAGCGAGTACCTCCTTGGCGAAAAAATCTCCTTCGACCTAGATGTATATATACCAACTCGAGACGTGGAATATCCTTGAAAAACGAGTACGTCTGTACATAGTTTCTTTGATACAAGGAGCTATGTTACACACAGTCTTGTTGGTTGGCGTGAGGGACGGGGAATCGATGTTCAAGCAAACTGTTTCCAATTGGTGAAACGAATGGAACGAGGTATGCACAAAAGAAAGAGAAAATAGAGATTTTGTATAGCGAGGGGTGTACATATATATGTGTGTGTGTGTGTGCTTGTACGTTGTGCACGTCGGAAGAGAAAAAGGTGGAAAAATTTTACGTCCGGTCTCGGATGGACAGACGTTTCGCATTGTACAATTGTGACATATACGAATGCACCTCGGTACATGGATGCAATGTTTCCTAACTATTCGGTGAACGTGGACAATGAAGTTTGATACGGTGTCATGGTATCCGTTGTTAGAGACAAGTGTTCCTCGACATTGATTTCTATTCTCGTTAGGGAGAATGTAATCAAGTGCTTCCACAGTTGGAAAATTCATCAATTATTGTTATAATCGCATTAATAATTATATCGCTGTTGGTGCTTCAAAGTTGAGCGCTCGGACAAATCCGTTTGAGAATCCAAATTCATTTGAATAGAGAGAGAGAGAGAGAGAGAGAGAGAGACAGAGAAGGGTTTAGGAATTCAAATCAATTTCGTGCAGATAAGAGAGTGGAGAGATGGTTCAAATAATGTGCTTGTGTTTGATATCAATACTGCATTGAATGAAGAACTTTGAATAATTATCGGGGAGTAGCGCGTGGTCAAAGCTACGCGAGTGTCGTTAATTACGTTTGAGAGGTGCGGAATTTCATTACTGTTGTCGATTGTCTTTGTTATCAATAACTCGTGATTAACCGATCGACTATACCCTGTATATCTACTTATGCAAAACATTCTCCAAACTCTTCTCACATTATTTCTTATCTTTTTGTGAGAGATTTATGAGAATTATCTTCGCCACCACCACGTCTCAGTTCCCATCACCTCATAAAAGACAACTATGCAAATATGTAGTTTATCATAGATCATTTCAATGATCAATTCCATGGTTCCATACCTCCTATCTAACCGCACGTAAATCAGGTGTCGTAAAACGTATGTAACAATGTCGCGGTTGCATGTGAAATGTGATTAATTTTTATCGTGTGAGCTCACGTACAAGCATATACACGCACGTACAGGCTTCACACGCTTTCTCTCTCTAAATAGACATAATATTTATGATAAATTTATGTGCATATTTCATCAATTACGTGTAAATCTGATTAAGAGTTTTGTAATCTCTTGAATGGGATAGGGGGTCAAATCACCGGTTCGCTATGATCAATATCTTTCCGGAAATTTGGAATTCGTTTATAACGTTCAACGTCATTCCATAACGATTAGTGCGTACGGTTTTTGTCAGTTCTCGCGTTACACTCGCCGAGTTTCCCCAACCATTCGTGTTTGCCAAAAGCAATTCGCTTAAATAATTGAACAATTAAAAAAATAAATTACCTCGAGGTATAAATGACTTTTCATCAACATTCGTCTAACTCGTTGGAGAGGGTATTGATTTTTTTCCTCCCATTATAACGAGTGGAACGAACGATCTCGAATTTTTGATAGGGAAAGTTTCGGTGAATAGTTCGGAGGAAAATATTGAAGATTTTAGGATTTCCCACTGTGAAAAGAACGCGGGGGTATGATAATTTATATAAAACACTGTATTAAAATTCTATATTTAAAAATGTGATGAGGAATGGAATACTCGTCTAGACAGGCCTCCGAATAACCGTTCTGTATTTTAGTGAATGCGAGCAAAGTTGTACGTTGTGCGAATATAGCAGGACAACTTTCAGAGTATAAAGAGGGAGAGAGATTGTGAGAGCGCGGCTGTTTTTTCGGCTCGGTATGCAGTGGTTCGACGGTCGGGAATCCGCTTCGATTCACACATACATACACGTTTATGCAAGGGAGGATAAAAAGTGGTATCGATGTGGCGGTTTCGGCAGTCTCAGGAATGAGGGTCAATGGTGTTCGTCCCCGTATCACATTGGCCACGTGCCGTTATGCCGGCTTGTTACATCATCGTTTCACGGCGGCAGCACCATAATAACCGCAGTGTGTTGTTACTGCTGCTTCTTCTTTTGGTCACAGGGGACTGAGAAACCAGTCTCTCAAGTTCGGTAGTCTTATTTAAGGAGCACTCGAAAGGAACGACGACGACGACCGTCCACCGGTGTGATTCATTTCCTCTCTCTCTCTCTCGAATTGATGGAAATGACGAGATACGAGACTGGTTTCGGACTGCGGTTCCGAAGTGTCCATTATGTTCCATGACAAAATACTTGACGAATAATCTAGATAATGGATTGCATCAATTGAGATGATTCCTCACTTTATGGGATCCAGATTGTTCAATGGACAATTTTTCTCTGGATTGAAATGATTATTACTGTAAATGTTGGATAAGCGTTGTAAAGTTTTGTTACCTCGAGGCTATCGTGAAAAGTACCGTTTCTCAACATGTTTTTTTTTCTTTAATTGCTATTCTCTGTACATTAATGAGGGAAAAGAATCAAAGGTTCTTGGTTGGAGAATGATCGAAGAGTGGGATTGAAATATTTCTTTATGAGAATCCGGATTCGTGGGGGATAGTAATACTAATGAATGAAAAAAACGTTTGTTAGCGAGTGGAGAATATATTGTTTGATGTTGGCGTGTAATCAAAAATTTCTTCTTGTCGGTTGTTAATGAAATGTAGATTGAGTTGTTTGTCGATTTATTTACTTGCGTGTGCAATGTTTAGCGTTCAAAGTCGAGGGAATACTGCGAATGGAAATTTAAGTCACATTGTATTTTCGTATTATTACGAATCCGATAGAATCTTTAGACGGTTTAATTGCGTGTCTTTCGGTAACATACTATTATTTAATTCAATGAGTAAGTGGAAATGTAAATAATTTCCTTTCCTCACGATAATTGGATTATTTTGTTCTTTTTTGTCTTTGATGATTCGGAGAACTTGTTATTCTTGAACAGAATTTCAGGAATTGCTTGATTTATACTGATTTTTCCTAAAGCGGAAATAAGTTCAATTTTATGCAGCTGAGACTGAATTTTGATGAGTATTGACAATTGTCAATTTCATGGGGTTTTACGAGCATTTCACGGAGTACAGTGTAAAAAAATTTCTCCTGAAAATTCAGAAAATGTGACTGTAATTTTTCACGGCCACTTTTTCCTGAATTTTCAGAAAAATATTTCCAAATCTTACGAAACATGACTAAATTTTTAGAAATCGCTGCAAAATTGACTTGAAGTTTCTCAAGATTCGGTAAAGCTTATCTGAAAATTCCGAAACAAATGGCTGTAAAAAGTAACTGGCACATCTTCTGAATTTTCAAAAAGAATTTTTTCACAGTGTGCACTTTTCAGATCTCCGATATTTGATCAACTTGAGAATGGTTTTTCCTTCATCCCTGCCTATAATCATTTTTCAGAATTGCACCGTTACAATCTTGAAGTTGAGAATTACTAGTTTCTTCCCAGCATCAAGCCTTGGTCTAAAATAGAATACCTTCTACCAGGACAATACTCAATTACTGAAACCCACAAAGCATGCTTCACATCCGATTCAAATATTTTCACATTCTTCTCCTTCTCGAATCGATTCCTACACACAAAAATCTCATAAAACTGATTAGTCATAGTCGATGATCCAAGGTAAAAATTAGTTCCCCATAAATGAATTCAGAATTCGTCGTATCACGTACAGATCCTTTCTCTTCTTTTCAATTTGACACATTTTGTGCATTCTTAGTCTCACACTGGGGGAAAAAATGGAAGAAGTAAGAAAAAAAAGAATAGTCGCCCGATCGGTAAAATTCTTTGTGAATAATAGGGTGGTAAATAGATGGGATGTGGAAGAAAATTCCATCAAATCATTGAACAATGTATATATACGTGCGGTCATCGTTCAAACGTTTTCCTTCAATTTGACGGTAAAGAGATCGACGTGAATTGGAGAGAAAAATTCAAGAGTCATGGGTTTACCAAGGATACGTTCTTACGTTCTTTAAATTTCTAGTCGAACGGCATGGAAAAAAAGTGAGGAGAATCTTGTAATCTTTCGTATACGCATTCCAATCTCTCGGGCTCTTTAAACCTATGACTAAAAAAAAAAATTGCGAGGATAAAACGTTTAGAACTTCAACTTTGTTCTTGATATCGATCAACCTTTTTTTCTTTCTTTTATGAATGAAATAACTTTTGAAACAAGTTTTTGTTTGTATTTTTGGCACTGTTCGAGGTTTTATTTCTCCGAATGAGTGCAATCATACTGAGATGGTAGTGAGATGAGATTTCATCTATATACTTATAGTGAGATGAAGAATTCAATCAATGATGAAATTTTCACACATTTTTGACCACCCATCTCAGTGCTTCTCGATGTTACAATTTTCCCTTTCGTGTAATTATATCTCTGTTTCGATTCCGAAGTATGCGATACATTTTATGCAACGTATTATCAAGTAAAATGAACATTCATTCAAGTAAATTTCCTAATGATGAATCATGAAGATTCATCATATCGGTGAAGTGGAGTGAAGAGATAAAAATATAGACGGATACTATGTATCTTCGGTAAGTACGTCAAGTACTTCGGAGATCATGGAGTATGTTTAAAAATTTCTACTTTGCGGTCATATATCATTTGTACGCAATTGCACATATAAAAAATTGTCCTCCGGGTAAAGAGATACGCACTAACAACGCTGACACTGCAGGCTGCATACATTGTAAAAACGTGCCGTGAACGCAGAAAGTACGCATGTAGGTACCTCTATACATACGTAGAGAATCCTATAGACCCGGGAAGAGAGAGTCGATCGGAGCCGAGTTTCGCCCAGGGTGGGGTAATGACAAATCAATTTCTCGATGAACATTTCCTGCCGATCGGTGCACTCATGGGACTCCGTGTAATGCAGAATAGAGCACTTACATCGCCCATGTCGTTACGTCGCTTCGAGGGCCGTTTCGAGATCGCCCACGCTTCCACCTTCTCTCTCCCTGACCAGGTATCGAAACAAATTATGCCCGCAAACGTGCTCGCATATGTTCCCTTCGCCGCGCAAAGACAATCTAATACATGAACCTGGGTGCACTGCACTTACAACCACAACCCTACCTCATTCCCTTTTTCTATTTTTTTACTCTCTTCTCCCTGTCTTTCAAATCCCTCGCGGGAGAAAATCAATGACTATGATGCGATACAGACCACACGATATTAGAAATTCAAAGACTCTCAGTCATAGTTTGCGATACACTATATCGTGACACAATTACATCACATATCATCTCGTAAGAATTCCAATGACAAATCATAATTTTAACTTTGGATTTAGAGTAGAAGAGAAGCTCCAGAATTAAGCTGGCCATAATTCCCGATGTTGAGGATCGATTGTTCGCGTATGTAACGTAATACATTCTTCTTCAACTTGTTTGAATGTACGAAATTCTTCGCATAATATATCTGATAAAAAAAATACCTTTCAAGTTGCGCGAATTCTTTATCCGACAAGCATATTATCATAATTGCAACAAGGGCATTTCGTTGACGTTCGAAGCTTGGTTATTAAGTCATCAACAGATCCAGAGTCAAGTAAACAAAAAAGGAAGAAGGAAAAAACTGGGATTATCGCGACATTTTATTATCTCGGTGTTACAGTTGTTGCTTTGCCTACGAAACGTTGACGTTCAAACGAATTACCCACTTTTCCGAGTCGAGAGAAAACGAATTATACTATTAAAACAATGAAGATTCAATGAAATTTTCATACTTGAATTCAAAGGACAGATGTCTACTCCTGTAATTAGATATTGATCTGAGTGGAACAACAGAAAGAAAGAGAGGGAGAAGAGCCGAGCATTGAAAAATTGAGACGAAGCGTGAAGAGCATCACGCGACTCGTGCACCGTTGCCGATGATTATAATTGGAAAATTCACTCATCATTATCGAGATAGACGATGTATGAATCCTACGATGTGATGCAATCGCCTCCGTGCGTGCGTGCATGCGTTGTTGTTTGAGATTTTGATAAGAGGCACAAAAACGCATAGTTCTGTAATGAAGCTTCCAAGGAGAATGTGCTTATTGGAGAGAAGGGGGAAAAATATTTTCTCGCGCGCAGTCAAGTACGCGAGTATACGATAGTTACAATAGAAAAAACAAATTTATCCTCTTATAAGCGCGTTAATAGGTACATTTTATTTTCTCTTATAAAGCCCTTCGCGTAACGCACACCCCGTGTGGTGTCCTTGATGTTCAGATAAGTCCAACGACCTTCCGATAAGATCTTTTTAGGAGGATCACGAGGGAGGAGTTATGTGGATTTTTTCAAAGATGCGCGTGCTTCATATAACGTTCACTCTTCTCTCATTCTTCGCTAGTTACACGTTCGGCTCTTGCTATTCAAGAGAGGGGGCATCGTCGTGGCGTAGGAGAGGACGGCGGCTTATCATCACGAAGACACCATGTTTGCTGGCACTGAACTGATGAGGTCTTTAGCTGCCTCTCCTGCTTGATGGATGAGGTTTATGCGCGCTGGCCATGCCTTCAAAGCGTCCCCTTTCATAAAGATCCATAAGCGGGATTACAAACAGACTCAATTAGGCCACACCAACGTGACAAGGGATAAAGGCGCGAAACTTTGCAAACGATTAACTTCTTTACGATCTCAGTCCCTTTTTGTTCGTTGGCATAGGGTAGCCGCAACGACGACGGGCATGATGAATATCTCTTATCTCGGCGATGGTGAAAAATCCCCCCGCGGACTCATCGTTTTGCGTCAAATCTTTTCGGCCAAATCCAAAAGCTTCGAGCAGCATCCAGGCTGGAGGTGAAGAAAATCCATACGAAGCTCGGATGTACACGATCCATATATATCCTCTGCTTGAGTGACGACTGAATAATGAGTTTAATAATCGAGCGTACGAGAGTAAAGTGGAAATATTATGTTCTTACATCGGTCTTACACAGTAAATATCTTTAAAATTGCGACATAACGCTGTCTCGGTTATTTTTACGTACCGAACCGTGTAAACGAGTAAGATACTGTTACATCCTGTATTGCAATTTCAAAGTTGTTCACTTACATGGAACCATTCTTATTTACGAGCAATTATATGCAATCAATATTATCTAAGTCTATGACTATGACTCCAGTGATGAGTGAATTATAATTATAATAATGAACCGCGTGGAAACGAATTTCTTCCCTCCTTTTCAATCTACGATGCTCTCTCCTCGTCCCGCGATTATATAAAATTTGGATCTAAGATTTCCTAATTGTCAACGAATGGAGCATCCCACGCGGAACGAACGAATGAGAAAAACATCAGATGAGGATCAATGATTTCCTCCAAGGAATTCAAGCTATGACCTCAGTATCTGTGTTGGGAAATCGAAAGATAAGCATGTGAGAAAATCATCCGACAGAGATCTGGAATTATTTGAAACTCCAAGGAAAGATGAATATGATAAGAGGTTTCCAACTTCTCCCAGATGTACCTATAGTATACCCTTCAACGATTTCATTTAACGTTTTCGATAACAAACAAGTTGTCTGTTCTCAAAGAATGAAATCAATTTCCTAAAAAGCTTCTTCATGATACTTTTCTCATACGAGAAACAAAATAAAGAAATCTATTCTTCCTCTTCGTCGAGGGTATATTCATATTTCAAACCACCATATTCTCTTCCCTTCCCTACTTTTTTTGTTCTTTCAAATAGATATGAAAATTATGTTGAAAACAATTTCTAGAGTTTAATAATAGTATTTTGCAGGGAGATATAATTACCGATTTTACCGAAGGGAAGCAGTTGAGATAGAATGTACATGCAAAGATAGTAACCTTACGTGAACGATTCAAGTACGCGTCTCCACTCGTAGTTGAAGTTTCTTCTGCTCACAGACAGCTTGTAAATGATTGTAAATATTTAAAGATAAATTTTTTTTCAGTGAATTTCCGATGAGGATTCAAATTCTTTTTGTTGATGGAAATTATTGAGAAAGTGAATTCGAAATGATGATTAAAGAAGATTTTTTAAATCATCTTGGGAGCTTGGATTTCCAAAAATGTTTGTAAGATTCCATTTGGGAAGATTTTTTCAATTTAATTCTGATATGAGAAGACTCAAGGGTGTTATTATTAACAGTTTTCATTCATGATGTACTTGAAACGTTTATGTATCGCGAGCAAAGAATACATAAGAATGGGTTTTTTTACATCCTCCGCTCGTAACGGAGCTTCGCCTGATTGGCATGCTTCATATCCATAATTGAGTCCTTGTTTATGTTCACTAGGCTATCTAAGCACTTTGGGCATCATCATTGACCTTCCATGTACTTGAGACGTGTGGATGATGCCGGAAGTATTCCACAGAATCTGCCATCGGTACTTGACTTTCGAAGTACTTGTGATGAGTTTTTTGATGACAGAAGTATCCTAGAGAGTTGTTTGATAGTAAAAGATAGTTATATCACTCGAAATGTCACGGGAACGGGGAAAAAATTGACGAGAAGTGCCATCGCTTTCAGCACTGTTTCTACACCGTTAAAAATTCCCTTCAATTTCAAGCACAATTGTACATGAAATTTTCGGTTCTCAATACTGAATTGGAAATTCATTTCTGCTACACTATTTCGCACTTTGGTGGGTATTTTTGTAACTCAAAATCCAATCCGATGAGATTGAAATATGGATGAATGATTTCCAGTTACGTGCAATGAATAACTTCTGCTTGCATCGTATGCACGGAAAAAATAATTTAGTTGCAGCAGCGGAGTGGCTAACACGAACACTGGCAGGCAATAAATCAGTCCTCACACTGTTAGAAATTTCTGATTGTACATGTAACGGGAGCAAAAGTTATTGACTTGACTGAAAAATTTATTGAAATTTTAATGACATTTGGATGGAATTTCAGTTATGAAAGTATATATTAATGAATGACATGATATGGCAAAAATTTGAAATTCAGTTGTGTGTAAATGAATTCTCATTTCAATCACCAAGAATTGGAAATTTCATTCAAATGTACATGGAAAATATATTCAATTTGAAGACATTTATAACAGTGTACAGTTAAATTCCAGTTGTTACAGCAAAAAAATTAGCTATAAAAGTAGTCCTTTTTTGGTGTTATAAATAAAATATAACCACAGGAGCTAATTGAATGGCTGTCTATATTTTTGCTGGTCACTTTCCTGCTGCAACTAAATTCTTTTTTCCGCGTGTAAGCGGAAATTGAATAGACAATTTTAAAAATAGTGTCAGGGTTTGGAGTGTTTCAATTGAAAGTCAATTGAATTGACGTTGAATTCACAATTGATTGTAATTTTGAATTGAAATCTTTTTGAACGGAATGAACGTATGAAGTTATCCGAAATCAAGTTTAGAAAATACGTTGTGATCTCTCGATGAAATTTGATACTTTCTCACCTTCCAACAGTATTTTTCCGATAAACAGGTTTTTTTTCTTTCAAAAGCCATGCTTCATTTGATTCTTTTTGGAAAATTTTTGAGTTCTTAAAAATCCATAGAAATAACACTTTTTTCTTCTCCTTGTTGGATGAATGTAAAAAAATACATGTTTAAGTACCATCTTTTGGCAATTCAAATTGTATATTCTCAACATAAACTGCTCAAACTACGTTTATGGATTTTTGCAGATTTTTTTTGGATATATTCAAGCAGTTTAACATACGAGGACCTGAATGACCCATGGTTCCCACTCACGGGAGCTAAAAACAGACCTTGCCATTTGCGGGTTAACTGAATTTGTTTTCAATTAACCATTAAATGTTTTTTCCAATTAAAAATTGAATTTCATTCTTAATTCAAACTGCTCCCATCGACAATAATTGAAGTTTAATTTGTAATAAAAATTCGTAATCAATTGCCCCGCTAGAATATTAACGAATTTCATTTCAGTGCTCATCACTGTGATCGCGCTGATCCTTATCATCCAACTGTACTCCCAGCCAGCAAAGTGCTTCCAAATTCACGTTTCCGCTACTAGCAGTGCTAGTGGTAGCAACGTAGTAGCTTTTCCATTACCGTGAGACTGCATGCTACCACAACATATATATGATTCAATTTATAACGTAGCACCACCTCAGCGCTACCAGTATTATCAGGAAGCGCTACCAAGTAGTGCTTCTGGTAAAAATACTACCAAGTCGCTCCTATTCCCATACATAAATGAAGCCATATATGTACAGAAGATTTTTAACTGTATAAGCGAATGGTAGCACCACTACCAGAAGCGCTGCCTTGATTTTGTTGGCTGGGCTGTCATTCTGTTTTTGAATTGAGCCCTGTGATTCTCAGGAGTCAATACTGTTTCCCATGTTCCGTGTGTTTCCATGGGTGAGTCGTATTCGGATGAGAGAAGTACAATACAAGTATCCCACAAAAAACAAGCCTCAGGAAAAATTCATTCCACTTTGGCTAAAAAACTTCAGTTTTTCACCAAAAATTTGGAGAAAAAATCACGCGTTTTGGTGAGAATGGAGTAAATTTTCCTGAGGGAACTAACGATGCGGATCGTCGCCCATACGTAGAATTTACATTGATTTGCATTAGGAGAGTAGGTGGTGGAGGAACCGTTGCTCATCGGAGAAGCGAATGGGGACGACAAAGAAAAGTCCGGCCTTGATCTACATGCAGAGTTTTCATCGTTGCCTCCACGTTGTTTCTCAGATGAGCAACGGTTCCTCCACCGATCTACTTTACCAATGTTCCTGAACGTGAGTACTACGCATAGGCGACAATCCCCATTGCTAGTATTCTATGAGGAATATTTGTATTGTATTTCTCTCATCCGAATACGGCTGACTCGTAGAAATACACGGGGAAACTGGAAACGGACTTGATTACTGAGAACCGCAACACTCGGTTTGTATACAAAATTGACAGTTCAGTTGGATAAGGATCAGCGCGATCACAACAATGAGCACTGAAATGAAGTTCCCCAATGCGAGGGGTCGATTAATTACGGATTTGTATTACAAATTAAGGGCGAAGTGTGGTAAAAAAACAGGATTTTTAAAATTTGTCTTCCCAAAATAGGGAATATATTTCAATGAGAAGAAGAGAGATATTTATCTATGAAAACCAATTTTTTTTCATCAGTTTTATGCACAAAATGGCGAATCTGAAAAAACCTTTGTTTTCCCCAGTGGGGGTCATAACTCGGGAACGGATGATCTGAAATGAAAAAAACAAACGATTCCTCAATTTGTATTGTTATGGCTATGGCCCGTACCAGAATTATGAAGATGAATTGTCATTCAGCGATGTTATAATTCAAGTTGCAAAAAATTGGAAAGAAAATTCAAATTGCCGCCATTTTCTTATTTTTCAAAGAAAATTGTTGATTCTGGTACAAGCCATGGCCGTAACAATACAGATGAAGAAATCGTTTGTTTTTTTTATTTCAAATTACCCGTTCCTGAGTTGTGATCCCCGGTAGAGAAAAAAAAGGGTTTTTTAGGTCCGCCATCTTGTGCATGAAACTGATTCGAAAAATAGTATATTGTTCATCAAGGAGGGAAAGTGGAAATTTCCTACTTCTCCCCGAGGTGAACATACTATTTTTCCCCACACCTGCACGGAAAGTTGATGTTTTCTGATCTATTTTTAGGGGAGAAAGTGCGGAATTCCAAGCGAATGTGTCACAGCGGGCAGAAAGTACTTTCCTCCTGTTGCGAGCGGGCGGAAAATATTTTCCTCCCGCTGTGACACATTCGCTTGGAATTCAGCACTTTCTCCCCTAAAAATAGGTCAGAAAACATCAACTTTCCGTGCAGGTGTGGGAAAAAAAATTGTTCTTCATAGTTGAATATATGAATTCCCATGTGCGAAAAGCTTCTCATTGAAATATATTTCCTATCTTGAAAAAAAAAAACATTGAAAAAACCCTGTTCCTTACCAGACTCTCCCCTCAAACTTTGATCTTTCATCAGAAAAAGTTTCAATTAGGAATTGAATTTATTTCGTAATTGAAAAGAGTTCCAATTGAGAATTGGATTCGATTGTTATTTGAGAGAAGATTCAATCAAGAATTAAATTTGATTGTCAATCGAAGAAAAATTCAATTGAGGATTGAATTGGTTTGTCAATTGGAAAAAAATTCAATTGAACATCAAATTTAATTGTTAATTGAAAAAATTCAATTAGGAATTAAATTTACTCGTTAGTTGGGGAACGTTTCACTCAAGAATTTAATTGAATTGTCAATTGGAAAAAATTTCATTTGAGAACTCAATCCGATCATTGAATGGAAGGAAATTCAATTCAGAATCCAATTTGATTGTTAATTGAGAAAAAATCCAATCGAGAATAAAATTTAATTGTTTCCTGAAAAAAAATTTGATTCAGGATTAAAGTGAATCGTCAATCGGAAAAGAATCAATTAAGAGTCAAATGTGATTAGGGAATTGGGAAGAATTCAATTCAAAATTGAATTCAATTGTTAATTTACAAGAAATTTCATCAAAAAATAAATTCAATTGTTAATTGAAAACAAATTCAATCAAGGATTAAAATTCATTGTCAATTGGAAAAAAAATCCAATTGAAAATTTAATTGATTTATCAATTGCAAAAAGTTTCAATTGAGAATTAAATGTAATTTTCAACTGAAAAACGTATCACTTGAGGATTGGATTCACTAGTTAATTGAATCGAGGATTAAATTTAATCATCAATTGAGAAAAAACTAATTGAGAATCAAAGTTAATTGTTAATTCGAGGAAAATCGAATTTAATTAATAATCGAAAAAAAATCCAATTGAAGATTAAATTTAATTGTTAATTGAAAAAAAGTTCCATTTAATAATTAAGTTTAACTGCTGACCGAAAAAAATTGATTGAGAAATCAATTTAATTGGTGATCGTAATTTTCTTCAATTCCCTAATTTACAATCCTGAGCGGTGTGAACTTCATTGTAGGAAAAAAATGTGCGTACACACAGACAGACAGACAAACAGACACGAAACAGAAAATTTTCCTCGAGTTTGGAAGAACATTTTGGCCTAAAAGATTTTGAGTTTGGAGACCAAAGTTTTCGGTCCCCGAAAACGATCACAAGGCTTCCCTCTAACGGGGAAGCAATATGGGGAATTTTCCTCAACATCAGTAGGGAATTTGTTTTTTCACAAGAAGTAAGGGATTTCCCTCTCCACCCAGTGCACGGAGAAAAAAGTATTGCTGGCATAACAAGCAGGTCTGCTACTATAGCGCAGCTGGAAGAGCAAGAAAAATGCTCGACATAACTAAATTTTTTTCCTGACATTGACGAATTTGTTAACAGAACTAACGTCTTAGCTGCTGGAGTGAATATTTTCGCAAAGACAACAAATTTCTTTGTAGGCGCTCTAGTAGCAAACCATCTTTTCTCCGTATGTCGGACCGGCCCGCCCGGCTCCACGGCGATCGCCGGGGGTCCTTCGATATTTGGGAGCCCATTCGGTTTTCAGTTCCCTTTTTTTTTGTAGGAATTATGATGGAATTTTGATTTTTCCAAGAGTAAGCCCTGTCTGGGGGGCCCGGAATAATTCCCTGCCGGATGCCTTGATACAAGCCATTCCAACACTGTCTCTACCCTTCTTTTTTTGAGGAACTATTCTGCCTTCTGGGTGTTGAATCTTCGATTGATCTTCCGAACTCCACAAATCTGAAGTACAAAATGATTGAACTACACAAAAGTGACTTGGAACATTGAACTATTCTCAAGAATAAAATTTGTGGCAATAAAATTGTATTATATTCTAAATAGTACACAGCCAGTTGAATGAAATTTAGTCCTTGATTCAAAGTAAAAAGTTTACCTTGAATCTTTGAGAAAAAGAACTGTAGAGGAAACAAGGTGCGATATGTCGATGTTTTTCACCACGTGTGTTGCGAAAGAAATCGAATTCAAGTATTTAAAAAGCCTTTTCACCGACATGCTCCGGTGCTTGCATTCGATTTAAATTCAATTTACAAAGGAAGACTGAGCGAAAGAGAGAAAGAGAGGGGAAAAATATGAAAAAAAGAATCATCGCCAGACTACGGTAGGACGCTGAATGAAATCCAGGACTTATGGAATTGTGCTTGAAAACGAGGGTACGAGAGAGATCTGGTACGTTGCGATTCGCGAGAGAGAGATTCACCGCTACTAAGGGAATTGCTTGTGTCATTAAGAGAATATAGTGGTTCCATGATAGAGGAGAACCGAGAATCCCTTCCATCAACTACGTTTGACATCACGTATATTGTCCTCGGCTGCAATTACAGGCATGCAAAATTTCAAGATGCTTGTTACGCATTTCAGAAATGAATCTTTGTCTGTACAGCATAAAGGACGTCGAGTTTAGTTTCGTGAGATGGAATTTTTCACTGCAATAAATAATGAGAGATATTAGAAATAAAATATAAATCTCGTATAATCGTGAATACACGTCAAAGCGTGGAGCTCCAACGTCATCGTCTGTCACCTATTATTATTAGAGGAAATAAATTAGATGCACGTGGCTGAAAATATTATCATACACATTTAACACACTTCATAAAATGAAAATACTGCGTAAGATTGAAAAACGACTATGAATATTTTTTTTTTGTAAAATTATAGTGCAAACGACGTCCGTATTAGAACCAAGCAACGACCCTACCACCACGACATAGAGATACGCATTTATCTCGAGCAAATCGCGTTGCAAATTGTAAAACGTCCCTTCTGGTCCTGATATGGAGAGAGCCTATTGCTCGTTATACAATATCATACTCGCTAACAAACATAGCCGCGTATATGGAAATGTCTAGGTACATAGTATGCAATACGTATCTCGGGACTAATGCGTTCCAAGTCGATGACACATAGATAGCGGCGGAGTTTGTGCTCGCGTGCATAAACATTACGGCATCGCGTACTTCTCGTCACCGTCGCTGTTTTACACTCAGACCTGTTCCCAATTTACAGTTTACAACCGGAGGGCCTTTGCTGGACTAAGAGAGAACTTAGTAAATATGTTAATTCCGAACGCGCAAAATAGCTAACGAGTTCATCTAGGGTCCGTTGATTACAACAAGAGAATTGGAACGTGTTTTCCTATATAAAGTTGCTTGTCTTTACCCGTTAAGCGATCACGATACCATTTTCCTCCCCCGTTAATGTCGAAGAAACGATTATAAGCGGCAAGTCATATCAATTCTTAAAGTGCCTTATCCGCCTCGTTCGCTTCTCTCGAAAACTAGACGACTGTTATCACTTCTTCATTCTATATAAGACATTTGTGTAGTTGATCTTGTCCTACTTACTCACTCACCCAGTCCACTTACTACTACCACTACTACCATCCCTGCTGCTGCTGCTGCTGCTGTTGCTGCTATTTCTTCTGCTTCTTCATAATCTTGTCGACAGTTTCTTGGACTATTAAACGACCAAACGGGTTAGTCGCAGTCGCTGCTCTCACGATGTGTTACAATAATAGTAACAACAACACAACGATATATCGATGTCTCGAATGAATCACTGCAACCGCATGAGGTTTTTATAAAATAAAAACCTCTCGAACATCTCTAATAGTTCATTAGAAATGTAACAGTGGAATCTTCGATCGATAGAGCGACAAAAGTCAACCATCGTAGGACGATGTGTACAGCACAGATAAACTGTCCTTGATTAAACTAGTCGTAATCAGTTGCAAAGAGTCTATCATTTTTATTGGATACACATTACTTACAGGCGCAACGCTTTGACTTTGTATTTTGTTGCAATGAAACGTGCGAGCGATGTCTTTGATTGCGGTGGAAAAGCGAACGATTCGTAATTCCTGTAATGATATTACACTCGATCGCGATAAACGTATAAATTTCCATTTATCTTTCAGAATCGTTCGTTGTATTTAATTAATGTTATTGTGAATTTTTCATACGTATGATTCCTGATACGAATCCATACACGCAACAACTCTGATTCATATTATATTATCTCTAACAGAATGAATCCGCGTCAAGTTTTGATTACAAATTCATTTAGTCTCGAATATTGCACATGTACGTTATACTTCTCTTCCCCTTTCTTCCACCAGAGTTATTTTCAGGAAATAGTTAGTATATGTGTATATCGTGCCGTTAGGATTGACGAATTAAAGTCACGTTCCACGTGGGGAGGTAAAAAAGCGGCACGAAGAAAAGTCAAGCGAACTCGAGGGAAACAATGTGAGATAAACGAATTTCTAAAGTTTTTCAAACGCGCGGAGGAGGTTTGTAACATTATTATTGTCTAAGAGCAAACGTATTCGATGAATTATTTATCAAGGATAGAATGTTATACATGTAAACTCATTTATAATATGAGCATTTTGGGTGAATTACGATACAACTATTCGAGCAATGAAAACACTTCTTTTCGTGAATATAAATTGTTGAAGAATAAGGTATCAGTGGTTGGAATCTATTTGATGAGAATTATTCATTCAGCGGAGGAGCTCGGGGAACCGAAAAAGGTATGCAAATAAAGATTGAAATTTATATTCCAGAGAAAAAAGTATTTTCATCACTCGAATAGTTGTCTCGTAACTTATTTTTCAAGTTTGAATTTAATTTACTGGATGGTACGTTCGATGTTGTACGTTTTCCATTATTTATGGAATCCCTGATATTGGAATGAAATATTATAAATGAAACTTTCAATATGGTTTTTCATTTCGCGATATAATAAGGATGCAATCCTTCATATCGATTCGATTTTTCATGCATTCGGAAAGGTTAGATATAGTTCTTCTAACTGTTCGTAATTCTTGCTCTGGCGAGCGCGTAAAACTGGTTGCATATTTCTCTCAGTGTGATATTTTGTATGCATTCACAATGCAATCTATCTCAACGGGAATTTCCGCGAATTTCACCGCAATAAGTTGAATACGGAGAATTCTTTGTTCATAACAATATCACCTATAATATATCAAAATGTTATTAATTCAAGCTTATCAAAAGCTTCAGAGAATCAACTACGTTTATATCAATAAATTCTACGTACTTACACAATAATTATCGTGAAAGGTTTTTGAATTTCAGTTGGTAGATGGGTAATCGATAAATCGTTATCTCATTTATATTTTATTGAGCGACACGAGTGTGTTCTGAGGAGATATATAGGAATGAGCAGGTTATCAAATTTTTCATGTAATATATTGTGAAGTTGTTAAACTAGAACAAGCACCGGGTATTAGATTCGCCTGTACATAATTAATTTCATGCAACTAGATAAATAATCGAGTGATATCAAGATTGATAGTGATAACGCGAAAAACATTTCACGTGTGCACTTGCGCGTACGTACAGCTTTACGCTGATTGGTCTTTCGCTGTAACTCCATTGAGATGCTCAATCTGTGCTCGTTCACCGAGGGTAAAACAACAGGTTGTTCCAGAATTCTGAGAGAAACCAATATGGAGTTGCAGTTGTTCGATTGTACGGTAGATAACTAAGCGTATTTCTGTTTCATTGGACTAGCTCGTGTACCAAAGTTCTGGATGCCTAACTAATTTTCTATCATTTAGCGGTGGAGGATGCTATGTCCTTTGAGAGAAAGGCATCTAGTTGCGGTAACCTAGATTCAGTTGCTCCAGCTAAATTACAACTGTTGTGAAGCTATTCTGAAACTGTTTTCGCAATAAATATCATTTTGACCTCAATTCGTATCCTTACTTGATTTAATAGTCTGTGACAGGCCCAGGGCCGGCCTTAGACATTTTTCCGGTGTAAGCGAACGTTATTTCGGTGCCTTACGCAACCGCGTAATTCGCTTACATCGAGGACTAGCCCTGGACACACCTTCCCTTAACTTTTTCGAAGAATCCTTGCATCCGAAAAACCAGAGACACCATTCGGGACTACACTGTAAGAAATAATTGCGACAGTTCTACTCAAAAAATGGTGGCAGAAACATTTCTCAATGATGGAAGACTTTTTCCTATGATTTGATAGAGGTTTTCCTTACCTTTTGGAGGATTTAACACCAAAAAAAAAAACAGAATAAATCCTCAAAATGGAGGACAAAATCTCCTATCTTTTATGAAACATCAATTCCTCCGCAAACTGGGGGATGGAATCCATCACTCAAGTGAAGAGAAATTCCCCATATTTTTTATAGTGTAATTGATTCATGAATAGGAGAAAATTGAATTCATGAACGCACTAGTACACAATTCATCTGATTCCTTCATGGGGGATTTTCAATAATCATCTCTCTCTAGCATTCCTTGCAGCTTTTTGAGGCTCTGAATGCAATTCCCACCACCTAAATTCTAGCGATTAAGTCTGAATTTCGATAGAATGTTCAAATGAAATCCCCATAGAACGTGAAAAATTAGGCAAACATTCAGAAGCAAACGAATTTCATGAAATATAAAAAAAAAATATGTATCCAATACCAAGTTTGAAATATTGTAAGCCAAAGCCTCGAGGTGGTTGTGTAAACAAAGTCAAGCACAACTACCCGAGGCGTTGCAAAGTATTGAAACAGGGTACCTCTGCGAGACGAGGTCTTGTAATGTTATGAATCTGCAATTCGATTCCACGAATTTATAAGCAATTGTACCCAACCCATAAAGTACATCAAATCAGAATTCGTGGAGAACATAATTGGGACCTGAAGAATTCAATATGAATTCTCAAGAATCCTTTCTGAACTTCATTTGGCGTGTACATACGTATCCAACTGCGTGAAAAATCACAAGAATATCAATCAGACGTCCTTAATTGAACGATTGAATTCGTCATTGAGTCAATACAACCCATCGATTCGTGTTTCGTGGCGAAGAAAAAGGAACAAAAAACGTAAATAATGATAATGATTGTTTCTATCTTTCATTCTTTCTTCGCGTTCTACTCCACGCGTGAATATAATTGTTCGGAAATATAATCTCTCCATGAAGATCTAATGGGATTCTGAATTTAATTGGAGTCTGTCACTATAGCACAAAGATAAAATATTCATTGACACATGAGAATGTGATTTAGCGCGTGGAAAAGTATACACTCGTTACCAGTATATTACGGCATCATTATTGATAATCCTGAGTGTTATTATGGGAAGATAAAGATAGAAAGGATTAAGTGGCTCAATGAACCAAAGCAGGCTACTGGGGAAAGAGAAATACGCTACAAACACAGAAACGAGATAATTATCGTTAATTCAATTCCAGCCTCAAGGAATCGAGTTTGTTCGCAACTTTGTACACTTCATGTAGAATTTTTATGAATTTTATATCAACATTGTGAATGAATAATGTGAAAATCGTATGTAAAATGATCAATTCTTGGGATAAAAAAGCGATAAATTTGTATCACGTTGAGATTGATGAAATTTTGATGGCGAAACGTGAAATATAAAAATATCATATTTTCTCACGAATTCTTTTCGTAGGGCGGGTAATCAGATAATGGACAGGAAATAACTGTACAAAACAGGATGGTTTGATTTTAATTGTGTATAACACCCACGGTAAACAGTTCTGTTTTGGGAGATATCTGAGACTTATCTCGCTCTCAAAACGTGTGGAAAACATAACACGATGAAATTCAGAATGATATCTTGATTGTTTTGGTAACGTAATTCGATTCACTTTTATTAAATTATCTTTCCACAGTGAATTCAAAAGGTACTTTCCCACGTGGAATCTCATGTGAGAATTTCATATAATATATTACGAATCAGAAAATTTCACAAAAATTTCTTTTCATCGGAAGATTTGTCTTGACTTTGTCTCCTCGAATATTCAAATTATTCCAACAGTAAGGAGTTTATACCATCAACGACGAAATCTGTTGGACCAAGTAGTTGGATGGATTCGTTGAGGGGATGTGTGGCTTCTCCCTCGATCTCTGAAGGATTCGCCAAGATACCGGTGAGAACGGGCCGTTCAGTCTCTTTTTTTCCTTTTATCACGTGGATAAATCTTTGTTCTTTTCTGATTGGAGCTTTATTCTTTCACACTCCAAATGGAGTTTATATCGAAACGCAGTCATTTCAGCAGCCGTTATTTTCAATCATCGGACGAAATGAAATCATTCCATGTATTTTCCTGTCGTCAAATGTCTCGTCAAGATTTTTTTTTCTTTCTCTCCACCACGGAATCGAATAAAAAAAAAATAATTCATTTGTAAATCTCGGAATAAAATAATCCTAAACCTGAATGACGCTATCGTGTTCAGTCCTCATTGAAATCTGTTAACGATGAATATATGAATAAGGTGGAAATATAAAAGGATACTTGACAATACAAAAAAGGTACAGAAAGGTACAGTTTGTTGCTCAGCATTAATGCCCACGGCCATCCGAGCTGATCCTCATCAAAGGGGAACTTAATTGCGCGAACGAAAGCATGTCTGGAATTGATACACGTCTCGATTTTCTTGATATCGTTTCGGAAGAAACGGGACTGTCGAATAAGAAATCAGCAGAAACACTGTATTCTTGGCCTGATTTACAATCTCTTTTGAATGGATAATGATGCTGATGCTTTTAAAATCACATTACCATTCGTAACAAAAACTGCGAGCTTTTTCCTTTCGATTGAGCGATAAAATTCCAACGCATATTCATTATTTCGGAGAGAAAGAGTTGAGTTAATAGACCTGTCTTCGACGATTTTGGGTGCGAGACAATAATGGTGACGCATAAAATGTTAAAATGAAGTGATCAAGAAGCGCTGTCAAGACACTAATCCGTATTGATCTCGATTGTCTGCGAGTGAAATGTTGCGAGTATTCAATGGTATGGCAGGATAGAAACCGCATGGAGGGTCAGATGGTTTAAGCTTCTTGTAAGGTTATATCCAACATTTTGTGCGAGTCTGAAGCGTCTATCTAGGAATTTGAGTTTGCTTCGTGTGAAAATTGAAATTTGTAAGAAAAAATTTGCACCGATTATTCGTCAATGCTTATTAATTCACTGCGATTCGCGAGCGCTGTAAAAAGTAAATGTGAAATTTTCCCCCAATTTGATGGTAGCAAAAATCCCCTACATGGGGTAAATTCAGTTCCTCTTTATTTTCGGGGAATTCCTATTCTTCTGGAGAGAAAGTTACTTTAGAAAAATAGAATTTACTTTCAAATGGAGGAGATTCCCTCAAAAGAATAGGGAGGCTGAATTTCTCTCACGTGGGAGAATTTTGCTGCCAATAAATTTAGGGGAAACTTCATTTTTACTTTTCAAAGTGCACGGTTCTGTTCGACGAACACTCGTGTATGTTATGCTACATGAAACGCATGTTACGAATGTTCAAGAAGTATAATATCGTCGTAATTTGACTGTTTCTCTACACAGAGAGAAAAGAATTCGATTTGACAGTGCAATCTGATTTCGCTGGGGACCTTTAGCTGGAGCAACAAATCCTTTGCTGTGATAGCAATCCATTTTCTATTACAGAAATCTTCTTGGCTGTGACAGCGACTATTTAGCTGTGGCAGCACAAAAAGTTTACTTCTTCAACAAAATTTAGCATTATATGTGGAGTAGCAAACAAATTTTCCTAAGGAAGTGAACATTTTTTGCTGCTACAGCTCAAAAAAATCCCTGCCGTATCTAGCAAGATTGCTGTGATAACCAATAGTTTGCTGTCACAGCCACAAATTTGCTGCTCAAGCAAAAGGGACCCAGCGAAATAAGATTTCGCTGTTACAGTAAATTTCTTTTTTCTCCGTGCACGTGCGATATGACAACTTTGCACCATAATTTATTGCTCTACATCTTTGCGCAGCACATTTACTGGAATTTTACTTCGAGAATTGGAATTCTGCAGTGACAAATCCGTAAAATTCCAGCAAATGTACTGGGGAAGGGATTCACTGGAATTGTCCAGTTCCAGAACGAGGTGAATTTCCAGTTTTTTTACAGTGTACTTACATTATTTTCGGACAATTCAAGGAAAAATATGATCCATTTTAGCTGCAAGTCATTTCATCGCGAAATAGGAGTGTAAATTGGTGTTATACTTCTCATGTTATCATGATATAATAACTTGTAAAATTCTTCTGAGAATGATGACGATGATGATGATTGATATGAACGTTGATTCTCAATCGAGACACGAGATTATTTCATTTAAAGTGTGGTGCGAATTTTTCAATATTCTGGGCATTGTGAATTTGATTGTCTGATGCAATGATTCGGATATAATGTAATTTTCTTTCAGGGAATTCAATTTATTTTCAAATATTTGTTTTGATTGATTAAGAAAAAAAGAGATTTGAAGTGCAATTATATACCATATTACACCAGAGATCGAATATGGATTTTTTTCACCTCGATTTTAATCATTTTATTATTATTCACTGTAGTACTCGGTGGAAGAAAAAGAAGGAGATAACAACTTGGTGCCATATTGGAAATTTGGTCGTTTGTGCGATGAAAAAAATTGATTCAATTAAAATGGTTGATTGTCAGCTATATTCCAGCCATCGCGCGACAAATCTCAGTTAATTAACATCAATGTATCCTACTGAACAAATCTAACTGGAGGAATTAAAATGAGAAAATATTCTGTGGTTTCTTCAAGGGGTAGACGTGGACGATGACATTCCATAATAATGTGAGAGCCCCAAATTTTGTTAAACTCCAGTGAACACACGCATGTTCAAACAACGTCAAAAACACTCAATAATCACACGTTGTGAATTAATCATATTTTTGCTTTAATTCAACATAAAAATGTCGTGGCAAGTCACGTGTTTCAGACCCATGAAATAACGTCATCAGAACGGTTTAGAAATCGTTCACAAGGCGTCAAATTTGATGTGTCCCAATGATGTTTTTGAAACGTGAATCAAACCCAAGAAATTATTTTGAAAATTTTCCATTAATATCCAGAAAAGTAGTATTTCCGAAATTGGGAAAGAATTTGGAAAGGGAGCCACACTGCACTGAAAGAACAAAATAGTCGGAATAATCATCGTAATAGTTGGGAAAGGACTCAACTATGACTGATAATAAGTTATACTATTTCGTAGTCTGAATAACAATATTGATTTTGGAAATCACTATTTGAATTAGTTACGTGTACAATGAAATAGTTAGTTTCAACATTAATCAGTTGAATATGCATAGTTGAGTCCTTTCCCAACTATTACCATTAATTTACTATCTTTTTTCTCTCAGTGTATTCACTACCTTGCTTTTTGTTCGAATTTTTAACCAGTGTTGTTTGGTTTAATTTGATATTTTAAGTAGAATATCTTCAATTGACGTTCAACTACAAGGGTTTATATACACATTCTGAGCGCGTGATTCAAACCCGTTAGAAACACGGTTTTCAGGACGTCGTTTAATGGTTATTTCCGATCATTAGTTTGGATTCCACGTTATTAAAACGTGATTTCTGGACGAGTATTTCCCTATCAAATTTCAACCAAAAATCAACGTTGTAAAATCAACAGACAACTGACGTCTGTTCGACAGTGTAACGTTTTTTCAACGTTGAAATAACGTGTGTGTATTTATTGGACAGTACCTTGAGTTACTTTGAAATAAGAGTAAAAAGAAGAACAAAGAATAATCACCCAATAATGAAAATTCATTGTCACACACAGAAGAAAATAATAGTGTTGAAGTCACGTGAGAAGGGATTTGAGTTGGAAATCCTATTGAATTTGCATTGACAGGCCTCTGACAGTACCATATTTCACCTACCTACAACTTTCCCTGAGACGCAGGTTGTCTCATCGTTAACTAGGGCTGCCAACTGTCCGAATTTTCCTGGATTTGTCCTAGTTTCAAAGTCGTTCGAGACAAGGATTGGCATTTTTGTACTCCGGAAGTACTTTTAGTGGGGAGTATTCTTTGTTGACCTCATATTTTACTTTTAAGACAAATTTTACACAGACAAAGTACTCTCTGCTCAAAGCACTCCCGAAGTACAAAAATGTCCATCCCTGATCCGAATTCGAATTTTTCAATTCTTCAATTCTGAAGAACATTTGCATGAACAAACTGGAAGTTTTTAATTCGTGAACATTCCAATGGTGAAGATATTTCACCATTCCCGTGTGGAAATTTCTCCCGCGCTGAGACCTGGGCCAAGTTTATAATCCCTACTTGAAAAGTGGCCCCAACTTAGAATGTCACGCTTTTCAATCTAAGCCCCGTAATGGTATCAAATATTCAGGCAAAACAATGGTAGAAATATTCTAGAAGTATACTGACAAGCCCAACTGGGACCCACATGGGCCGTGGGTAAGCAACCTTGTATTGGACGCCTAAGATACGAGGGTGGATTGATAAGTTTCCGGCCTGACCAAGAAAAACAACGCTTTTGAGAATTTTTTTTTTTTTTATTTCTCAACATAATCTCCTCCAAGGTTGATACATTTCTCATAGCGGTGTTCTGGTCTAGTAATGCCATCTCTATAGACTGATTCGTCAAGCTCCTCAAAATACCCATTTACAGCTTCGATTACTTCTTCATTGTCCGCAAATCTCTTACCGCCAAGCCATTTTTTGAGGTTAGGAAACAGATAATAGTCACTCGGGGCTAGGTCTGGAGAGTAGGGAGGGTGCGGCATTAATTCAAACTTCAGATCGTTGATTTTAGCCATCGCAACGATTGACGTGTGCGCTGGTGCGTTATCGTAATGAAACAAGATTTTTTTCTTCGCCAGATGAGGTCGTTTAATTTTCACTTCGTGGCTCAAACGTTGCAATAAGTCTGCGTAGTATTGACCAGTGATAGTTTTACCCTTTTCAAGGTAATCAATGTATATAATACCTCTTGCATCCCAAAAAACAGTAGCCATAATCTTGTTCGCCGAAAAAATTGTTTTTGCCTTCTTTGGAGTTGGTTCCCCTGGTCCAATCCACTGTTTAGACTGTTCTTTGGTTTCAGGAGTGTAATGGTGGACCCAAGTTTCGTCAACGGTTACGAATCGACGCAAAAATTCGCTTGGATTACGCTTATACAACGCCAAATTGGCGGTAGAAATGTTCTTTCGAATCAATTTTTGGTCGACTGTTAGCAAACGCGGCACCCATCTTGCACAGAGCTTTTCCATATACAAATGTTGGTGCAAAATATTTTGTACACGTTCATATGACATCTTACAGGTCTCAGCTATCTCACGAACTTTTAATCTGCGATCTTTCAGCACTATTTGATGGATTTTTTCGATCATATCTGGAGTTGTGACCTCAATGGGGCGTCCTGAGCGAGGCTCGTCAGAGGTGCTCACACGACCCTTTTTAAACTCGGAAACGCACTGCTTAACGGTTGAATATGATGGGGAGGATGTCCCCAGTGTTGAGTCCATCTCTTCTTTAATTTCCTTCGGCGTTAACCCCTTCAAATAAAAGTATTTGATGACAGCACGATTTTCCAGCTTTTCCATTTTTACGAAAAACACAGAGGCGTCTTGGTCAGCGTGCTCTCAAAACTAAACTAACATGGCGATCGGACTGAAACTATAGCTACAAGCTATCTAAGGAAGGTACTATAGAACGCCACCTCAAGGTAGGCCTAGTGGCGCCATCTCTTGGTCAGGCCGGAAACTTATCAATCCACCCTCGTATACCCCTACGGGGCCAGGGCCTACTTTAGGATGCTCAGGATTGTTTTCCACACGGGTTTGTCCGGATTTCAAACCGAAAATCTGGAGTTCTTAGGCGTCTTGTTCTGGGCTGATAGTTTGTAGATGGCAGCCGTATCGCTAACTCTGTTATTGGAAACAACGAGACAATTATGGAACAATACTGACCTAATTATGTCCTCAACTCAAATTCGTGTCTGAAACATGTGCCAACCCTCGGACAAGCTTGGATCATTTTTCAATCTTATCAATACCCGTACACGAGTACATATCAATGATTCGGTTTAGGTGTTCTATAATTGAGTATTTTATTCACTCTATGAATATATTTACATTGAATTTTAAGAAACTTGACTGGATTCTCAGAATACGCTCCGAAACTCAGTTGAAGTTTCTTAAAATTCAGCAAAATTTTCCTGAAAATCCAGAAGAAAGTGGCTGTCAAAAATCCTAGTCACGTTTTCTGAATTTTCAGAAGGAGTTCTTTCACAGTATATTGTCTACACGATTCAAATACTTTCTCTCTAAATCTGAAAGAGTGAAAAATCGCACTTTTCACTCCACTAAGTGTCAGAAGTGAGCCTGTCCGCTTCGAGTGGAATTTTCACTCGTTTCGAGTGACCTCTCACTCTTTTAGAGTGAAAAATTCACTCTAGCGTCGAAGTGGTTGTGAATTCCTGACCCCAAACCTTGGAATATCACTCTAAAGGAGTGGAAATTTCACTCGAAAAATCGACAGGCTCACTTCTGGCTGGCTAAAGAGTGAAATCTCACTCCAAAGATTTGAGAGAGTTGAATACATCAAAACAAAACACTTGAATGTACAATAAACGTAACGTCCTTTGAACATCGTATTCAATGAAATATACCATTAATTCACGAATATTTAATTTCAAGCTGTTCACCTGAGCGGTCACGAATTTTCACGATAAATTTGATAATTGAATAAAAGCCCAACTTATATGGATTCACCGGATCCTATTGCAATAATTATTATTAGATTACGCAATATTAATCACATAACAATCTCTAATGGAAGTTGTATTAACAATTTCACTAACCAGATTGGATACGTGCATGGATCGAATGTTTGGATCTCTCAAAGTAGTCATCGCTGAAGGCGACAAAGAGATTATCCGTGTATTACGTAAATGAAGAATAAAGGGAATTGTAGTTTCGTTCGGGTTCGAATCACACGTCTATTAGAAAAGCGTTGTAAATGGAAAGGATATGCTAGAAATAAATGTTTATTTACATGAAATGATCTTTAGTTAGTTCTATGAAATGTGATGGTCACGGGTGGCGAAACAAATTTTAAATTCAATTGACTCGATGCATTAGATGTGACATTGGCATGAATACTGGTTCCACTCTTTGAAGTATCCATTTCATCCAAAAAAAATATCATACTCCATTAGCGTTATTTACATTACGGCATCAAATACAATATCCAATTCATTTCATAACATCTCATCATTTGAAAACAAGATTTTTTCCCATGATTTTTGAAATATATACCAAATCTGTGCTGGAAAATTGAGGAAGTTATCATCATTGGGACGTTGAAAGTGTATGGAGAAGATAAAAATATCAAATGATCCCAAGGTGATGGTTCGTTAAGGCAAGTCAGGGTGTTTCCATCGAATCATTATCATCTATAATAAAATATCGTTATTGGAAGTGGAATGCATCGGTGCAGAGCTGATTTTCTTATATTGAATAGTATAAAAGTTATCGCCCTTGAAAGGTACGCTATTATGCTTATCATGTACGCGATCGAAACGGCTGTTAGAGTCTTTCACAGAGCTTTTCTGCTAGAATAAATACAATCAATGCAGATGATAATACCTACACGATCTTTCAGATATCGAATAAGATACCACTTTTCATCCGTATACCATCATATTTTGAGAATCGATTGATTCTTTATATAATTTTATTACCACTCAATCGAATCCATCACACTCTGAGGGACTTTGATAACTGAACCATTTTGTAACATCTCTTCACAGGGTGGATGTGCAATCTCGAGTACGTAATACAGATGAAATGAAAGTGATAAAAAAATTTTCAGATAACTGGTTTACAATTTTTGAATTTCCTCATCTCCATCCTTGTTTGTGGTAAAAAAATCTTTGCTATTCGATCACGAGCGGGAATCAATTCAGGTAATATGGTAATCGCTTTAACCCTAGCCTATGTATTTTGTTTTGCCTTGTTTTTGATTTGAGTTTTTTCCATTGACAGGAGGATCGAGATTCATAGAAACTATCCTCTTTTGCGGTTTACGAACATATAGTTTCCTCTCGGAATTCAGTGGAAATTTTACAGAACTATTCAATAGAATCACATTCATTGAACATGAATCGTTTTTGGAAAAAATTAATCTAATCGCATAGAGGGATATGAAAAAGTTTGAATTCAGTTTCGTGAATCGTTGGCAGGATTTGAAGAGACTCGCGATACATGCAGCAGTGTTGCAAACAGTTCCCCTCGTCGTATCGTTGTATCGTCGTATCTCTCTCGGGGTCAAAAGCCTGAAGAGTTCGTTCCGCGAAATGATGAAAACGCGCAATGTCGACGAACGTACTTGAACATCACAACATCATCAACGGGCCGAATTGTGGGAGGGGGTGCTTGGAGATTATTGCTCCTTCTTCGCCTTCCCTCTCTTCCTTTCCTCATTCTTGTTTTTTTCTCCTCCACAACGTTTCCTCTTGCATCGACAACCGAATCTTACCACCCATCTTCCCTTGACCTCCCTCACCCCCGTTTTTTCTTTTCCTCTTCGTTACGTCGCACTAATAATTCGTTAGTAGGTACGTTGCGGTGATGTTGAGCATTCCACCTGCCAACAGCAACCGGACACATCCACAAAGATTCCCCCACCTGGAGGTACCACCGGCAGGAAAAGTGGCCGCACGCCTTGCAATCCCAGCATTTCTGTGTTGGTTGTGGCCGTGAACGGGGCTCAAGTCCAAGGGCACCACGCGATCGGAGAGAGAGAGTGAGAGAGGGAGCTCCTCCAAGAGTGCTCAAGAAGCAAGGGAACAAGACTCCTGCGTGTGGCGCGAGACAAGTCCAACAACATCGGCACGTTATTCTCTGATCGCTCGAGTATTTGGGTTCTCCGTATCCTTACATCGCTCGTGATTAATTCTCCAAGATAATCCAGTGTACTCAGCGATTCCACAACGCGTTTTCACCATATCCATTGTCCAGGTACGTCACATTGATCGGAAGAACGGAGACAAAAATCAAATAAACAAATAATGTAATAATAGGTGTTGTTGTGGGGTGATATTTTTAAATTGTGTGTTACATAAGACGGATGGAAAATGTGAAAATATATTCCAAGATTTACGGCGAAAGTGAGTCTCTGTGTTTATCCGAAGAGAGTTAGAAATGTTACTTCGGTGATACTTTCCCCGGTGGTAAGCCGATGACAAGGATTTTCGCAAATACTTTCCTCAAGATCGTCTCTTCTCTTCGGGGGTTGTCGCAGCCACGTAAATGAGATGGAATTATTCGTGCTACTTCTCTAGCATCGATTGACAATTTTTCCTGCGATGAGAAATCGAGGAGAAGAAGAGTTCATCCCTCTTCCTTCTCCCCTCATTCTTTTCCCCTTCGAGTGCCAGCGTATTTTCCTGATAGTTCGCCGTGTCAAATTCTTCCCGACTGATCGATTCCCAAAGACTCGTGACACGAGAGCACTTTTTACTTCAGAACCTCCTCTTTCAAAACTCGCTTGAAGAAAATTTCACGTTTCTTCTTCTTTCCGACTTTTGACAAACGGTATTGAAGTCTTTCTTTTTCTCAATTAAACGCGGGAAACTCCAATTTCCAAATACACGCCGCCGACATTGAGAGTAGGAAAAGAGAGAAGAGAAAGGAAAAGACATTTTCAATTTGTTCAATTTTTGCATCTATGCGTTTTCGCAGTGAGCAAGTGTTTTCGTAGTGGCTATACATGCACGGTATTTCCCAACGACGATATCGCGAAAGTAATAGTAGTAAAAGTAGTAGTAGAAGCAATCAGATCAAACAGTACGTACACGGCATTGTATTCGCGATGAAATTCATCAGTAAAATTCCATCGCGAGTTTGGCAAGCGTACGTATAGGAAGATACAGTTCGAATAGGGTGGGATGAGAGGAAAAAAAGCAATTTCCCATCTCAACGATCAGAATTGAATTATCCAATGTTTTGAGTGTTTGTGAAAATAATAAATGAGTTTTCTCTTGTTCACTATTCTGTTCTATACGCGATCGGCTCTTGAGCGTGCTTTCTTGTCGGAGGAGAGGAATCGGTTGCATGAACTATCGTAGCTACCGATGGAATACTATTCCACAGTTTTATAATTCTCCAGTGCAAAGCCAGGCGGTGCTATTAATTCGCGGGAAAATCGGTTCCAGTAATTACCTTAATGAATGGCAACAAAGGCAAGAAAGTCTTGCTAGTACCAAGGATTATTATGTTCTCCCTGCTGTGTTCTCTATCTACCATTCCCTCTTTTCTCCTCATTCTCTATCTTCATCTTAAAATCTCTTCTTACAAGCACCCTATCCAAAGACAGTTTCCTCCGTTGTTATACACCGCAGTTGAACTCTTCTTCTGCTTCTTCTTTCTCTTCCACCGCTTGGTTCACTTTGAAATAGTTAATTTGGATAATATAAATTCAACAGGCACGATAAGATTTTACCGAGTATGAATTGAAGAGAAAGTCAGGATTTACTAGGGGAGAGAGTACTTGATAATTTGATTATCCATCTTTCAATTCAGATAATTAGATTAAACGACAAACACTGAAATACGAATTCACCGATTTTTCTTTTTCGTTGTCCATTCGAAGCTTTTAACATAATCTTTGAATTTAGTAGCCAAGTAACGATTACAGTTCACGGAACGACGTGAACCAGACTCCAAATTATTCGCGTAGATTCTCGAACATATTTTTCTCCCCTAAGCCACTTACTTTTCCGCATACTTTGTCAAGGTAATATCAATTGAAGAATCTTGTATCTCTCATTTCTCATATTTTAAAGTTTGCTCGTTTTGAAACGATTAGTAGATCTCCGACTTCTTTTTCCACAATCTCTCGATGAAACTTCTTGTCGTCAAAGAGTTTCATTTATCAGAAAATGCCTTTTCTCCTTTCTAGCTGAGAATTCTTCGACTCCTGCTGCTCCTTTTTCTTCTCCCGTTCGTCTTCTTCTCGATTATTGAATGAATCTTTGTTGAAGATTTTTCATCAGTTTCATTGAGCTATGAATTTTCTCAGATTCACAGGAATTGTATAGTTTCGTATTACGTTACACGAGGGAAGTAAAATCCTCTTGATGTTATAACGTGGTTCAACACTTGAGTAAACTCCAAGATAATTAGTTTTGATAATGAAGTTCGACAGACAGGATGAATTCTACACATATCGCTGGATGTTGTACTATGAGATCATTACCGTTCTCTACACAAGTTCATTTCGAATGTATACTCGCGTAATGATGTTGAAAATCGAATCGATACCTTTGGGATGCTCATCGACAATGTCGAGGGTACAAAGAAATGCGCCGGCGAAGGGAATAGAATTGTTTCTTCCGGGATATCAATTCTACAATGTTTCAACTCACAAAATCTGATGAATTATCGTTATTTATCTTCTAGAACTGATTTTTGAAACTGGAAACATCGTTTGAAGATTGTACTGCAAGATTTTGAGTCTTCAACAGTTGAGTATTTCGTTCTTCGATGACTAATTCGTTTCAATTAACGATTCCAACTTCAGCGATATTAGGTACAATGGGTGGGTAGGGATGAACTTTTCCTTTTGGTTTTGAATTGTAACAATCATACAAATTTTTCAATCCTTCCACAAGGATTTAACTTCGCAAACAATTCAATTCAGTTCAATCTCACATTGATTAGATACATTTCTTGGAATTTTAGTCGAATATAGGACACAGTAGATGAGTTTCCAATCGTGAAATGTAGTAAAATTCATCAAAATTTGATTTTATATAATCTTTATAGAAAAATTATGATGCAATTCTCGTACTAAACGAAATTTATTTGAAACATCACTGTGGAATTTAAATGATCGAGGGACAAGTAGGAATTTTTTGAAACATCACTGTGCATTTTGTAAATTTTATAGAAAATATTTCTCTTGACTGTTTAAAAATGAACTCATTTTCACAGGCTGCAGAGGAATTTTTTGAAGAATTTTCACTTGTCCTTCGATTACTGGAATTTCACGATAATTTTGACAACAAGATTCTTTTAGTGTGAAATTTCCTCTGCACACAAAAGTTCAAACGATACAAAAGACTTGAGGCAAAAAGTGAACGCTTGAGTCGAAACTTGGTAGGATATGCGTCTGAAAATTCTTCTTCCCTAACTCGAGAATTGATGAAATTTCTGCTCGAATGGATATCAATTTGCCATGACGTCCCCAAATCGCATCAAACCTATTTTTTATGTTCCACGAACGTGTTATGCTCATAAGGTGTATGAAAAGATTTGAATTTTATCATTTTCAACATAATTTCGACATCGAGAATCTGTCATCACAATTTCTAAACCATAATTTTGTGCACGATTGAACAATTATTTCATATTGGTGAATTTAAATTCTCATAACTATGTACCATATAGACGTAGATTTCATTATTCGAACTGTTGAATTCAATACGATGTTTGTTTGGATTGCAAAATAAAAAACAAAATCCAACCCATGACTGTTCTTTTTCCCATATTTGTCGACATTCGTTTTCATAACAGTTGCCGAAAAATATCGAAACTTCGGACTCAATCTATTCTGTAGATTGGAATTTTTCAAAATCACAAGAAAATATTGGTTTTTCTTCTATTCATTGTGATGAGATTCACTCTCAAATTGTGAGGGTTCCATTACGGGATTCAGTTCCAGTGAAAGTTCATCGATGTAGTACAATGAAATTTTTGGAAACAGGGATTCATTGTTCTGGAATGTGTTACTTGACCCCAAAAGTATCAGCCCGAATCTATAGGCCAACTTTTGTGATTTTTTATTAAATTTTGTTACAGAAATCGATTGAATCGCTTCCAACCGCACTGTGAAAAAAGTGGGGAGTTTTTCTTCAAACTGTCGGTGGATTTCGTCCTCTTATCGCGAGGAAATTGTTTTTTCATTAACAATGAGGGATTTTTCCATCTCTTTGAGGAATTATTTTAGCTTTTGGGTATTGAATCTTCTACAAATATAGGGAAAGTCCGTCAAATTATGGTGAACAATTTTTCATTCACGGAAGAACTTTACTGCCACCATTTGTTGGGAGACAATTCCACGATTATTTTTTACAGCGTGTTCGTTTTATCCACTTAAATTTTCATTAAATGCTCTCTACAAAAAGCTGCGACAACGGCAGTTGGACGATAGATTTCGGCTGATATCTTCAGAGTACTTGCAAAATCGCATCATATGAATTTGAATATGAAATCATGACACCAATTCCCACAAGGAAATGATCAAAATATGAAAATTCATGTAGATGAAAAAAGAAGAGAAAAGAAAAATCTCAAGTATCAATAATCCCATCCACATTGAAACGAATTCACATTATCCGAGTTATTCGGAGTGAGAGTATTGGGCTCTTGACCTAACATAAATTTAGTTCGAGATGGTTGTCTATAACTCCCCACTCTGTCGTGTTATTTTACATTGATTATTCGCAGTGGGAAAGCCTCGTGCAGGTGCAGCCGAGGTTTCAATTATCCCTCCGAATCGAATATCAAAATTTCCGAACATATGTTTCGAGTTTGATTTTCAAATAAAAAGAATTCAATCGAGGAGACATATAACGCATCGAATGATTTTTTAGGTCATAGTACGTCGGGTGACATGCATCTTGTCACTTGTCACAACTTGGAAAAAAATTCCACGGAAAATATGTTGTTCCTTTTATTATACTTCCTCGATCGATACATTTTTTTTATGAATTCATATGACGTGAAAATATCGACGAGTAAAGATGAGATTTGTTATGCTTCCGTACACGATCAGTGTCGATTCCTGACCACGAACAAGGTGAGATGTCGTGAGGTGGATCAGCGTTGGAGCCTTGAGAAATCTCGTGGGCGTGACCAGATCTTTGATATCCCGTGTCTCGTTATATATGAATAAACGTCGAGATATGAAACTGAATTTTGACAATTCCGAAGGGAGTTCCAGAGGTGTTTAAACGCGTGGTTGAGGAAAAAAAATTACACAATACAGAAGTATTTCTCAGAGTGCGCAGGTAGAATACAATCAGAGTTTCTTAACATTACTCGCGGAAGTAGTTTTTCCAACTTGAAATATGAATGATTGTTCTCTCCGTGCGGTATGATGTTGTACGTCCGAACCGTGCTTTTACACCACATCCGTTTGGTAATTAAAAAATAACACTTCAGTTCCCCTTGGTTTTAGAATAGTTTGAAACCTTGAATAGAAGTATGCAATCTAAATGATTGCGGTACATATTCAGCTTCTCTCTTACCGTACTATGTTTGTATACGCATATGTATGGAAACACGTACACCACCGTTACGCGTTGTTCGCAAAAGAAATTCTTTGCTGCTATTATTGGATCCTTAAAAGAGGGATAGCTGAAAATAATGCTACATTTTTTTCCTTATCAAATTTATTCAGTAAATTTATATTTGAGTGAGATCTCATCAAAAAGTTCATTTTGTTTTTGATTACTCTCTCAGAGAGTCTAAGAGAATCTGGGAGAAGGGAAAAGTAGAAGAATTTTTAACTTGGCAATTAAGTTGGGGAAATTAACGTGTCAATTAGTACTCTGAGGATAAATGGCTGTCAATCTAGGGATTGTATAAGGTCTCTCCACGAGTTCTACGGTATCATAAATTACTGCTTTATGCATCATCGACGATACATGCCTCTGACATGAGAGAGATGAACACCGATCGTGCGTGTACTGATTGTTGTACATCAACGTGCATCATCGTCCTCCGATATCGCAATCTTGAATCAAATACATAGAATATCTTAGCGTTGTAGCGACATACTTTTATCAATATCGAGATAATTAGGTTATTATTCTCTGATGATATTGAAAAATCATCAATTCACCTTCACCGGAAGAAGAGAGATTTTTTTCTACTTTTTCATTGTTTTCCATGAACCAACAGCATCGCGCGTGTGTGCTCTGGAGAGGCAGAAAGAGGGAAAAAGAGAGCACACACACACCCACACACATTCGTACTGGCGTGGATTTGCACACAAAGGAAACGCACCTGCATTGAAACGATTCTCTCTCAAGGTCTCGATTTTACAAATGTCCAGGAACTGCAGGAGAGCAATGTAAACAACGAGGATTGTTTTGTATATACTATCGTAGTTTCACTCTTCGTAAACATTTCTCTAAATTCGATTCAAATTTCAACGATCTGCACGCATGGGTGTGGATTGAAACGACCACTCATTTTGATATCTTTTGAGGTATCCTATCTCGAGTGATTTTTTTTGTTTGATCACACTTTCCAATCGCCGATTCCCGATTGAAACTTTTTTCATTAGAACTTACTTGAGATCTTAAAGTTTCCGACTTTTGTGTTTTATAGAATGGCGATGACTGACCGTGTGAAAATGTACAATGAGTCGACAAAATATTTTGTATCATATTGTAAAGTGAGGTATAGTAATGTTGTATGTGTTTTTAGAAAGACACTTTTGTGATTCATGGTATAGCTAAATTTCAAATACAGTATCATGATTATTCTCTGATAGAATAACAAACAGGGATTTCCATTTGAAATTGAATAACTGTTTCGGATAATATAATATATGTGCATGTATATATACACATTGTCAAAAATAAAAAGAAATATTCAAGCACAGGATGAAAAATTACACACCAATCATGTAAATTATACTTGTTGGCATATAAATATACATCAGGGATAAAATGTCCAGACATATGGCTGTGTAGTCATGACGCGTCAACAGATTCATCACAATGAGTATCGAGAAGCAGCCAATATTTACGGCACAATTATGCGTAATACAAATAATACCATGCGAAGTAATGGTAAATTACATTCCACTTCGGTTCAATTATTCCATAATAAGATTTTTATTATCGTTCCTGTAGGATGTGTAGTTATTTTTATAAATACGTTCGCAATACAATCTTCCTATCAATCGGGTCGCATTTTGCTATTTCACGTTGTACATATCAATGATGTAATTCCAACTACGTGCGTTGTGGAAGGTTTTTTCCCGTTCAACCTGTCAGCGAAATGGTATTGATGATTGAGTGATACAGCTACTTTGTCTCGATTCTTCAACATCGCCTCACACTCGAAAACCCGTTGCGATCGTGATGAGAGAGAGAAAAGAGAAAAATCGATTTTACTGAAATGTAGTCCCCATTCTCCTCGGAACTGATTTTGAATCTTTTCAAGATCCAGTTTCCAAATGCGTTGAGTCTTTTTGTTCGTTTTCTGAAACGACTAGAGAGATTTATCGTATACTTTTATGATTAATAAAATGTCGATGAGAGGAAAAATTTGATCAGGTGAAAAGCGAGACGTGAAGAATTGGTGGGGAATGTTTGGTTTAGAAATGATCAACTGATTTCTGGTTGCAATGATTCGCTTCATGAAGAGCGGTGTTCAAACTTTGTTCATCTCACATGAAATTATTATTTTTCAACATCTCCATCACACTCAAAAGATAGTACTGTCGATATGATTGGGAAATATGATTTCACTGGATTATTATGCTGGAGCAGTAAATTTTTCCCCGATATGACAGCTACGATGACTCCTACAGCTACATTCTTTCGCAACTCTATTTATAATATTGAAAGTTAGCTGCCGGAGCAAATTATTTGACATGTTAGCAGAAAGTTCTCTCTTCCAGCAAAAAGTGGGGTGGTTAAATCACATTTTATTGTTCTAGAGAATTCTCTTTTCTCTGTGCACGTTGAGTGTTCCATTCATTGATGACTTTGAGGATTGAAAACTTATTCCCGAACAAAGCATAATCTTGCGGAGGGATTTTTGGTTTCTTCACATACTACAGAGTTCAACAATTCAGCCAAAAATAATACGTAATGAATCATCAAACATATGTATGTAATTGATATGTAATGAGGTGAAATGATTTTAACTGATATACTGTTTGTAAGAGAATTGTGAATCGTGCTACTGTTCATGAATGACGTTCAATCGTGCTATTTTTCGTAAGAGGCGTCGATATGTTGATTTTTATCAGATTCACCCTCTGAATTCAGGAGAGTGCAAATTGAATCCTTTCACTTTGTTAAAGAAAAGTGCAGTGATCCATGACATTTATTTTTGAGGCTCCAGTTTCTCTCTTGTAAAGCGTGAGAACAATTGAATATTGTTACAGCTATCGTTTTGTCACTACCATCATTTTTCATCAAATCTGGTTTAGTCGAGTGGTTGCATTGTGTATCAAGTTGAGGTTTTCAAAAAGTTTCAAAATAGTGCTCTCGCAATTGTGAATAGGGACAAATATGAGGAAATCGAATCATTTGAAAATATTTTACCATTGAAAGGAAATAAAATCTAATTAGAAATTAACAAAAATAAATTGAAAAAAAATTGAGAATTAATGAAGAATGATTGAAAAATAAATGTAGTGAAGAAGAAGTAAATAAAAAACTGAATAAAATCGATGAAAAAAGAAAAGAAATTGATAAGAGAAGGAAAATCAAATTAAAACATAAAATCGAGGAGCTGAACGGTCGTGTGAGGAATGAATGGAATAAATGTCAAAAAACTAAATAAAATCGATGAATGAATGATTGAATTTATTGTAAAATATGAATAAAATTTTAAAAAATTTTAAAAAATAAATAAATGCTTCGGAAGAATCAAGGATCAAAAATTTTTGAATAGAGAATTCGGAAGAAGTTTTTTCAATTTCTCTGACATCATTTTCTTCTTGATTTTTAATGAAATTTCCTTGAAATTTTCCGAAGTTCCGATGTATTTTCTAAAATTACAATAAAATTTGTCTGGAAATGAAGAAAAATTTTCGTCAAAAAATACAGTCACTGTTTCTGAATTTTCAAACAATTTTTAGTGAATTTTCACCAAATTCTCCGAAAATGCTGGATTAATTGTTGGAAGCTTGGTAGAATTTGGTTCGGAATAGTGGTCTTGTACTCTGAATAAGGATGGATTTTGAGAAAATCGGATCATTCCCAAATATTCTGCGATGGAAAGGAAATACAATCTAAATAGAAGTAAGAGGAAAAATAAACAAAAAAATAAAAGAATAAAAATGAATTGAGATATGAAAGCAATAAAAAAGATACGAATGCAAAGGGCTGAATGAAATTAATCCAGAAATAATTGAAATGATTGAAAAATAAACAAAAATTCCAAAAAATGCAAACAATAAACCAATCAATGCTTCGAAAAAATCGAGTAATTGGAGAATCGCAGTGCAAGAATTACAAATTTTTGACTCGACAATTTTGAAAAAACCCGTTGTAATTCTCACACATAAGTTTTTTTTCTTGATTTTGAATCAAAGTTTCTTGAATTTCCACAAAATTTTCCGAAAATTCATAATGATGTTCCAAGAACTCAGGAAAATTTGTTTAAAAATTTGTTATAGTTCAGATGCAATAAGAATTTGAGTCGACTTTTTTGAAAGATTTTGGAATAGTGATCTCGCACCTTTGAATAGGAGCAAATCTGAGGAAATCAAATCATTTTGAAATATTATACGATTTAAAGAAAACACCTGAAGAGCGAGTAACTGGCAGGTCGTGTCAGATGGGTTCAGGACCCCTCGCTGTATGTTTTTGATAACAAATGCTATTCAGTATTCAAGGTTTTTCATCAAAAAATTCAGGAATAATCTCTTCAATGTTTCGAAGCATATCCTTTGTGATGATTATAAAACAAATATTTCTGAATTTCCAGAAAAATTCTAGAAGTTTTGAATTATTTTTGAAAATCCCAAAGTAATTTGTTTTCAAGAAAAGAATTTCCCGTAAAAATTAGGAAAACTGTTTTACAAGACGTTTTTAAAATTTATGATTATTTTTCAAAATCTCAGTAAAATTCGCCTAAAAATTCTGTATATTGTGGATTTCATAAAAGTTTGATCAGCGATCGAATAATGATTTTTTTCAGTTATGATATCAGGATTTATTATCATCTCTGGAATCAGAATTTTTTTTCCCATAGTTTACATTCCTATTCTGATTCCAGAAATAATGAGCAATAAATCCCAAAATCATTATTGAAAAAATCATTACTGCCGATGTCTGAATTTGATCCGGACAGAAAGAAAAACCTGTAGGGACATTTAACGGGTGATATCACCTTATAGTATATTCATTGAATCCTGGGTCATTTTCTCGAAGCGATCAAAAAAGAATGTGGTATATTTTGAAAAACACGATGACACTGTTGCTGTTTGAGAAAAAAAATTCGTTTTCACGTTAGCTATGTCTCCGCGGATCACAATTCCACGTCTGGAACAAAAATTCGAAATTTTCCTGAAAATATGGCGCAGGAGTTAGTAAAAGACGTACACAGAAAAAAGTCCCATGTGAATTCTACATTAGTTGTTGTTAATTCAACATAACTGCTCACATGAATCCAATTGGAGTATAATTTACTGGGAACCAATGTCATATTTACATTGTTACCGAAGTAAACAGGAGTGGTGTTGCTGTGAAGTGACTATGATAACAATGTAAGTCCAACAGGACTGTGTAGTGAATTTTACATAAGATCCACATTGTAATCGTTACCTCATTATTTTTCATGTAGTTTTTACACAGGCATTTTTTCCGTCTAGAATTTTTTGGATCAATTAAAAATGATCGATTTTAAGACCGATTTTCGATCGCATTTTTTTGGGAAAAAATCGATGCTTTCTTCTTAATCGAGTAATTAAAAAAATTCTACGTCGTTCACTGGGCCTCGAACCGTGTTTTTAGAAAAGTTTTGGATTCTTGTTTTAGATGCGAAATTGTGATCTGCAAAAGCACAGCCTCGTCAAAAATGGATTTTTTTCTCTTATTTCTTCACCATCTATAGTTGCTCACAAAAATATCTTCTCACGTGAAATTTAATTTGAACGCCTTTTATTTGGATGTAAACTATATGAAAATTTCAAAGAATCCTATTTTGAAAAATTCTATAAACTGTGTAAACATTATATATAAATTGTATGGAATTTTCATACAAATATGTAAAAATTAATGTGGAGAGATTTATTCTCTTTATTATTAAAATCATATTAAAATTCGCAATGAGAATCTTATAAAATTCATATAAAAATTGTATATAAATTCTGCATAAATCCATTGGGTAATATTAAAATTCCCGCAAAGAGATATTTTTTCGTTTCCCCCAACCATATGCGTGTTAATATAAATCGAAGAAGAACTCGATAAGAAACCGTTACAAGATGAATCTTCTTCCGACCGGATTTCATCGATTATTCTTTTTTGTAGAAATCCGCATCTACGAATGCTGCGAATTCTCAAGATTCAGATTATACGAAATTCCAGATGAGCACTCAATTCCAAGGAATCTCTCATTCCTCTTGAAAAGTATGCAGGATTCATTTGAAACTAATTTACTTTAAAGAATCATTTATCGTATATTCCAATGAACCACCACGTGTCACAATGAATAACATGCAATGAATGAAACAATCCCCAACTCAAATTATCCTCGTGTAAACTTCTAATGACGTTATCTAGATTCTAAATTGAATATTCCAATGGTTATAATTCACTGGATGAGAATGCATCAGCGAAGTGATGTGTAAGAGATTAGTTTCATTCATCTTAATTTACGGTGTGCAAAAATAACGAGCGTGACGAGAGATAGATGGAAGAGAAATTCATAGAGCGGGAAACTGTCGTTAAGGAGCGTACATATACGTTGTTCAAACATCAGATGTATAAGTTGGTAGTGCGAGGTAACAACTTATATACGAGGTAACCGTGTTTGCGTTTTGGCGATAGAATACGGTCAAGTACCGTACAAGATACACAATATGTTCTCTATACGGGACTTTTGGTAAACACGATTTCCTAGAAAGATAGCTGATAAAATGTAAAGATACTCGCCCTTAGGATCGAGCCTTATGAGCCACTTGGAAAGTATGGTACTGCCTAGCCATATAACGGGATGCACTCGTACGCGCGTGCATAACTATGAAGCGTGCGCTCAAGCAAAATCCGCATAATAATATTCTCCCTCGCTTGTACTCGTACGGTTACCTCTCGAAGGCTGCCATATGTTCGTTACGGTTGTCAAAGCGCTACACTATGATTTGGAAAACTGATTGATATGTTGTTGCTATCTTAATCAAATTCTCTCAGATTTGATCGAAACAAATGATCCCTCTTCTTTTCTATCCTCTTAATCGAGATTAAGACATTATCGTGAGAATCCATCGACGAATCCTTCCTTTTCTCACCTTCCTTTCATTTTTCCCCCTTTCAATTATACACGTATATACGATTATTATTGCATAATCGAGAAAAATAGTGACTCGCTTGCTCGCTTCCTCGCTCGCCCAAGAGAGTGCATAGCAGTACAACACATTATCATAATAGGTACAAGATAGGAGGATTCAATGATGATGAATCTTTTGTTGTTTCTGGAGGTATACCTCGATGTTACATAGTATATATCTCGAGCATTCAAAGTTTCAAGCTTGGTTCACCGTGAATAAGATATTACCTACCGCTGAGAAAAATACGATGAAAAATTCAAAGGTATATTTTGCTCGGAAGATTGATCGACCGTGACTTGGTCATTTTTTATAACGACCCTTCGCTTGCGATTAAGTTTAACGTTGGAATTGAATTCATTTCATCATACGTGGACGTGGAGATATTCACTCACTTGCCGTTCGTAAAGACAAAGTATGACAGGGAAAAGTCATTTTTGATGAGATCGAATTGGTCATGTACAATTTCAGGAATTATTCCCCTCTCGCTCTTTTTCTTTCGCTCTTTCCTTCCTTCAGACCGTTAATAATGGCGACTTCGAGCGAGCAAGTCGTAGTTTAAACACAACGCAACGTTCTTGACTCGACAATATTCTCGTAGTACTCGGTAGTTCCCTGTATTATTCCACGGCTGTACTCCAAGATCAAGCTCTCCTTCCAATTAAGAGGATTCTCAAAAGAAGTACTTCACACTATCTATCTTTTCATCTTTTTCTCTCTTATCTCGAGGAATAAACTTTCCATTTTCTCCTCTTTTTCTTAATTCACTTGGAATACAGAGTGGTACTGATAAGGTGGTACGCGCGCGACAATGAGGACTACGAAGACGAAGACGAAGACGAAGACGGAGACGGAGACGAGGACGAGGACGAGGACGATGACGATGGTGGTAAGAGCGTAGCTACTTCCGCTTTTAGATCATTGTTTGCGAACGGTTAATAGCCCCCTGGGTACACCTATCCGCCGGTCCGAAGTCTTACCTCGACTCTCATGGAAGCGCAAACCATGTTCTTTCTTCTCTCTCCTCCCTCTTTGCTCCACAGTTCATTCTCTATCTCTTACTCGTGCTCCGCTTTGTTCGAGTCTGTTTCTTTCTGCCTGACTTCCTTCCTTCGCTCGCCTTTCTTCCACCGCTACCACCACTACCACCCCTTCCTCCTCCTTCTTCTTCTTCTTCTCTTAAGAAAAGAGCAAAAACTCATGCGTTCTGCGTAGGTGAACATCCGTTTTACACGATCATACCGAGAGGTTATACGGTTACAATGTTTACTCACTGCTCACATACGGAAGTTTATGCAATAATTGAAGACTTCCAGGCATGACATGATATTATTAGCAGACGAAACTAGGATTTCATGAACCCATCTAAACCTAATACTCTCAATTATCCTATTTGATTTTACCAGAATTACAAATTCCACGAAATTAACATAACTCACTGATTACCAGGGTGTATTAATTGTATATGCACAGTGCCCACTGTACAGCAATTAAAAATGAAGAAGAAAACAACCGTTGTAATTCAAGTATCGTTGCGTTGCGAAGCAGCGTCTTTCCTCTTTGGGATAGAGGGAATAATGTTGAATAATGAAATCCCTGTACGTGGTACATCTCATATTACTGAAACACTCGAATTTTTTATCTGTCGTGAGGGGAATTACAACTCCAATTCATAAATTATATTTCATATACCTGCTACTTCATTTGAATTTTTTATTCAATAGGGTGTAAGACTCGGTAGATAATACGCGTACGTGATAGAGTACCATCAACCTGCAACCTCAAGATCGTATTCGAAGGTTGCTTCAAAAATTTCTTTATATAATGTAACCCGAGACAGCGATAGATGATAAATCGTTTCACACACAACATAGACTAATATGATATATGATTGCGGAATGATATAATTTTTTGCACGACAGTGTGCGAGTAGCATTCTCAACGGTGGCTACGACGAGTGCATGGGATTAAACTCTTTCGTGATTAATTGCGTTGGCTACACAAATGTTGTTCACATATAAATAATATATCTTGAAGGAAACATTTTATCATAGATATGATGTATCGCGGCAAAAGAAAAACGACCGTCAACAGGGAATTGGTAAATTCCTATCGCGCGATATTAGAATTTCTCTCAAATTGCGTGAGCATGAGGGAATGCAAATCTTCTATCGAGGTGCGTTATAGTTGGATGAGTTCCCGCGAATGTACTATAGATGTTTTCGTAATCAACTATGAAGGATTCAAAAGTGTGATTGCTTTTCAAGTTCAATTTAAAAAGGCAACACTGATAGACTCTCTCATAAAACATTCATACATTCTGTAAGAAGACTGTGGAATCCCAAAAAAACTAGTGTCCTAACAAAATGTTGTCTTCGATATTGTAGTAGAATTTGATATATCACCACCCAAGCGTGTATTGCCTATAATGACAATGGGCCACAGGCTGGGTTCATCCTCTTTAACGCAGTATTGGGGAATGACGATGGGGCCCATGTTGGCTCAATCTTGGCCCTGTTGTGCTTTCCCATACAATTGCAAATGATGAATAGTGCGGGCACATTTAAACTTGGCCCCAATTGGGACCAGCGTTGGGCCAGGATTGGGGCGAAGTTACATCCCGAGCATGTGTGTACAATCCTCAGGGTGTATGAATTTTGGTCCCACTTTGATCCGGTCTTGGGCCCATATAGGCACGATGGGGCTCAACACTGGTTCCAAGACTGGGCCAAAGTGGGGCTGGAATTCATGCCCGCTGGAGTAGAATTCAAAGCAAATTTCCAATTTAAAAAAAAAAGGAAGGGGCAGTATTGATTGCTAGGCCCATGGTGTTACCAATCCTCGGGCAAAGCATTACAGCCAAGCTGGGAACGATGTTCTCATCTCAGGGTTGGCCCCATTTGTCTGCCCACCCTGGGCTTGGATTGGGCCCCCCCCGTTGATACAAATTTGAGCATGAGTGCACTTCACTGTAATGCAAATTAACAAACGGGATCTTTACATCAGGAAATTCTTGACCTCCTGAGTGTTTTATTGCTACTGTAACATTCGACCAATGATAGGATTGATGACTGGCCCAGTGATGGGCCATATGTCGGCCAGCAATAGGGAATCGATCATTCGCCATTCAACACGAGCCACATTTTGCCCGGTTATCAACTGAGTTTCATGACTGGGCTCCCTGTATAGGCAATATGGTTCTATCGTTCTTGATAAGTTAAATGATAGTTAACTAACTTGATAGTTATAACTATTTCTTCTAAAATATATTAGGATTGTGGAAAAAGTGGTTGGGAATGGATTGTATCTCGGACTTTGGGCGGAAGTTACGATTTTGGAGAAGAATCTAGCATATCATTTTTTCATTTCCTATTCTTTTCTATTTCATTTTCCCTCCAGAATACCTTATTTATTGATATTTTCATAATAGTTGTACACTATTGAGCATTAGTCAAAGGATATTCTGATAAATTTTCATTAAGAAAAATTGAAAATTAAATCGGTGGTAGTGGTGAGAACCAAGTCACTTGAAAAAAAAAGTTATCATGCGGTAGTTAAAATAACTCATGATTGCTTTATCTGAAATTGAAAAACCGAAAAGATTTTATTACTACATAAATTTATTTTGGATTTGAACGGAGGAGTTGTTTCAATTACAATTTATTTTTTAATCAAAGAAAACGAGCAATTTTCGGCAAGAATCAGAATTTTTTTATTGCACCTCTACCAAAAATTCATAAATGAATATCTCGTTCATTTCTTCGTTCAAACCCAAGATGAACTCATGTGTTTACAAAATCTTTCTAGTTTTTTAATTTCAGATGAAGCAATCATGAGTTATCTTGACTACCTAATGGTACCTTTTTTTTTAGGTACCTCGATTCTCTCCACTACCATTGGGTTAATTTTCATTATTTTTCAATGAAAATTCGTCAGAATATTCTTTGATTGATGCTTGATGATGTACAATAATTATGAAAAAAAATGATAAATAAAGTACTTTGGAAAAAAATCACAAACATATGCTTTTCTTTTGCATCTCACCCAGTAAACACACGCACGTTTTAAAAACGTCAAAAACAGTCAATAACCACACGTTGTGAATTAGTAATATTCTTGCGTTGATTGAACGTAAAAATGTCGCGGCAGATCACGTGTTTTTCAACCATAAAATAACGTCATATCAACGGTTTGAACATCGTTTAAAAGACGTCAAATATTGACGTGTCCTAACGATGGTTCTATAAAACGTGAATTGAATCCAACAAATTATTTTGAAAACTTTTCATTCAATATCGAGAACAATAGTATTTCTGAGTATGACAGAATTTGGAAAGTATGCCACACTATTTACTATTGCTCTTTGTTGAAATTTCAACCATTGTTCGGTTTCGTTCCACATTTTTAGCAGAATATCTTCAATTGAAGTTCAAACACAAGGTGTTATGAACACATTTTAAACGCGTAATTCAAACCCGTTCAAAACACGTTTTTTGAGGACGTCGTTTGATGGTTATTTTTGAATATTAGGTCAAATTACACGTTATCAAAACGTAATTCCTCGTCGTCTATTTCCCTATCAAATTTCAACTAAAAATCAACGTTATGAAATCAACGACTAACGTCCGTTTGACAGTCTAACGTTCTTTCAACGTTGAAATAACGTGTGTGTGTTTATTGGGCAGACCCTAATTCTCCCCTAACTTATCACAAAGTGTGAAAACTATACTGTATACCGCTAATACTGGTGTTCTTTGTGAGCTGCCGGCATTTGATATGCTGACTTCACAATCACTTTCGTCCATGCAAAGATTCAAAAGATTCTATATTTATTTATTTCATTTCCGAGCAAAAACTCGAAAAATTCAGAGCCTGCTCTCATGAAACCTCCACATTTTCTAGAATTTATTTAAAAGGAAATAAATAGAATTTTTGGTCAGTTCGGAGCTTTTGAGATCTCAGATACCAGCATTCCCATACTTGTTGCAATGGATTTATTGCTGATACCTTGACTCTCAAGAAGGTTATAAATTTTCTCGAATATAGGCCGTAAATATTCTCCAAAGACTTGAATTCTGTGCAATATTACAACGGTTTGATTTTAACAAGGACATGCATGAATATAATTGAATATTCATATCGCTGGTTAAAAGAATCCGATCCACTCGCATTAATTACTCACAATGACCTACTAATCTTTCCAGTACAGTTATTCGATGCCGTCACTATGATCATCGATCTGAGTATCACTAAATCGAGTCGTGTCACTCTGGAAAATCTAAGATCACTGACCTCGTCAACAAAGTAACAGACTAATCTTACGATGTATGACGTGTACGAGAATAAGATCAGCCCCTGCCAACCGGTCGTCCTTCTGGAGGAATCAACATTCTCTTTGATTGTAAGAGAGGAAAGAAACGTCACTTGACGAGGCGGAAATGCGAAACGGCACCGCGGTCATAACCTTCACCTCTTAATACGAAGTCATTGTTACGTTGGGTGTATGTATATGTATACCTATACTCTTTTACACACAAAGGACACAAAGAAAACGAGTAAAAGCGCTGTACGGAATCGTTCGCTGCAATGTTTGGCTTCTGAAGGTTAGGAGAAGTCTCATCCATTACATTACATGTCGTTAAAGATAAACGCGAAGGGAAGAGGAGTGGAGCGGAGCTTCAGTGTTGACTGGCGAGTATTGTTCGAACGGTGTTTACTTTGAAAATATCTCGAGAGAATCATTAAATAATGTTAGATTTTTTGAGAAATAATGCTGAGTATATTGACTTTGAAAAATTTGACAAGATTATTTCCGATCAACGGAAGAAGATCGGTATGTTTCTCGTCCGTATAGAGCTGAAAAAAAGAGAATAAGGAAGGTAATGATATAGTACGATGCGCGTGATCATCAACACGATGAGAGAACCAAGAAAAACAGAGATTGCGAATGTTGAGTGGGAGAGAAGAAGGTGAAAGAAAGAGAGAAAGATTCTCGTGCAATCATCAGTCGGCGCCCACTTTCGCGGAAGGTTAACGGTGCCACGCACTATATGAGTCTCCGTGTACACACAGCATCAGAGGATTGCTTAATCCCTCTTCCGACATGTGCGTGGGACTGAAGAGAGAATCTTTGTGCGCTGCTCCGTTGGTTGGATTAACAGTTAACTCGACGACGATGACCACATACGATGATGATTGAGGGGAAAGACAAGGGGGTAGGCGGTTGTTGGATGGAATGAACTTGCGAGATCGAGAGCAGACGAGCTCTAAATCCCATGAAAAATCACGATACGAAATTAAATTGCTCACATGTGCTCGTGTGATTCAAAAATCGGCCTGGATTGACATACGATGAATAACTCTCGCATATAATCTTTCTTTTCTCAATTTTTTCAATTTATTCTCTCTGCGTGTCTATGTATATATATATATATATATATATCCATCTCTCAACCGTATACTTCTTCTTTCTCTCGTAATTTTATCTTCATTTCAACTTAAGACCGCTCAACGATGTCTTTGAAATCCAAAAAATAAATGAATATAGGTAATCACGAACATATACTACGTGATTATCTTCTCAGAATCGAATTGAAATTTCTTTGAAGTATTTTCTATGGTGAATAGCGAAGGATGATTTGATGATTGTTTTCTCTTCGATTTTCAAGTTTTTTCTCGATTGTGAAGCAACGAATGCTGTTTACTTTCCAACGTCAATCTGATTGAGCATAGATTTAACAAAATAAAAAGCAAAGAGATACGATGAATGTTTTCCGCTAGAGATGAGTGTGGGAAGATTTTCAATTTTCTACATTATTTATACTTCTCGAGTGTTTACGATACTTCGTTCTTGGTGCGAGGGATTGTTTGTGAGTCTCGCGAATATATACGATCGAAATGTTTAGAGATTTTGTTATGTGATTTGTTGAAGGAAAATGTTCCACCGGCTGCTAATTATCGTGCTCAAATTGAAAACAAGAATGACCCTAACCGGGTTTTACTACCGGTCCAGTAATGGTTCATGACTGGGCCATAGTTGGAATCAATCGTGCGATAATGTCATCTATTAATGGTTTAATGGTCGACTCCTGGATGATAACCCGGCAATAGAGAAAAGTAATCGGTCAAGATTAGAGCTGATGATTGGCCCAGTGGTGGGTCGATGATCGGGTGTTTCTGTTCCTGTGTGTCTTGTGAGCCAGTAATGGCCCATATATCCGCCAGGGAGGTATTAATGGGAGATGAGATGAAATTTTGAATAGAACGATATCAGGGCGATCAAAATAAATCTTTTCAGCCAATCTACTTTTTTAATCTTTTACATAACATGATTATTCAAAAGATAATCAATCCTTGACGTCGGGGTGACAGAACATAGGCCTAGATTGGCAGATCGTGAACATTAAGATAGTTCATTATCAAGCTCGGCGAGGGCAAGAACTGGCAGAGAGTATACCAAGACTGATTGTTGCAGCAGAAATTGAAACAAGCTGTTCCCAACACTTGACCCGTCTATTTTATGTAGTCTATATTGGATAAGGGAGATTGATAATACCCGGGAAAAAATCATCCACGCCTGCTCACGTCTGATCAGGTCTCATTCATCAGGCGTGATCAGGCCTCAATTTTGTACCCACGTAATCAGGACTAATCACGCTCAATTACGCCTGATCATGCTTGATTATGCTCTATTATGCATGAAAAATTCATACAGAATTAATAAGTTTCATAATTTGACAAAAAGAAGAGTTCCTTTCATCGCTTTTTTCCTAATTTGATGGAAGACTAATGTATTGTCGATCATTTCTACTCATTATGCTTATACAGGAGCCTTCCGAAGTAGCTGACCTGATCATATGGTCATGACCAGATCACCTTTGATTGGTTAAGGAGTGATCAAATCATGACCAGATGATCAGATCAGCTACTTCGGAAGGCTCCACAGTTTCCATTTTCTAGTTTCTAGTTTTCAGGCATGATCGCGCGTGCTTGGGCGTACGTGAATGTGTTCGGGGCCGATTTGACATGATCAAGCGTGTGCATTCGTGATAAAGAAATCAACACAGAGTCATTTGGTGTGAATGCTTCTCATTTGGTACGATTTTGCATGATCATGGGCGAGAATAGTCTGTCTGGCATGATTGCACGCGGTCAAGCTTGATCACGGGTTTCCACGTGGGTACAAAATTGAAGCCTTTTTAATTACGATTGAGCTAAAAAATGAATAATCAGGCGTAGTCAGGCCTAACCACGTGGAATCAGTGTTGAGCACGATAAATTTTGCCAAGAAATTTTCATGATCAGCCCTGAACACGCCTAACAAGACCTGAACGATTTTTTCAAGGGTATCTTGACCCAGATTTGAAAAAAACCAGAATTAATTCCAGATTAACGGAACTAATCCATCAATGATCGGATACTGGAACAGCATTCTTTAGTGCGTTGATCAACATTGGCATGGATAATAAATTCTTATTCCGGTGATGTCAGATTTATATTCGTCAATCAGAGAAAAATTCTATTTTCCAAGATCAAGGAATTGCAAATATTCTGTATGTTATACTTTCGAGGTATCAAAACGATATTGACGAATAACAAACGCAATTAACGAACCTCGATTATTTATTTCTGGCAATCAATCGAAATTGACCACAAATACGATATTCAAATATTTACTCTTTCTCATGATCAGTTTAATTATCAATATGACAGGGGAATTGATGTAATACGTGGAACATATCAACGAAAAGTGAATGCGATGTTTGATGTTTCATTTGTTATGGCTCGGTCATCAGAATGCTTGGCTGTAATTGATTTATTGGGTTCAATCATATTTTAAATGCGTGTTTGTTTTTTATAAATAAATATTTTCAATAACACAATTTTCTTTCGATTATTCAAAAATGTTCGAATACCAATCTGTACTTTTTTTGTCAATATCTTTGATTATGAATGAACTGGGAAAATATAATCAAAAATATGAAAAACAGTTATAATCTGAGAAAGTATTCCAAATTTTTGACCCCTTCGGAAAATCTCTATTTGGGTGTCATTAGGATTGCTAATTACGAATCTATGGCGGTAATTGAAATTTAAGAATAATGTATTCAATAAATCAAACGAGCGCTTGAAAATCAATCGGATTTCCTTGAAACTTGGTAACCAAAAATCATTAGGTTAGTATTGATTACCGATTTGAGGGTGAAACTTCAAATTTGCTACAACGGGGCCCATGTCTGCATCGACATTGAGCGAGCTTCAGCCCATTCTTGACAAATACTCAACAATTTTGGGCCAGGACAGGGCTGACAGTTGGTTCGATGTTTGTGCAAACATGGGTGGGATCCAGATAGCGGGTTGGAATTATTATATCAATTTGATGTAACGTCACATCGTAAGAGTGGAGACTGGAATGGAGAGGGACATAAATTCCTGGAATTTGGAATTATCCAACTGCGGGTGGAAGCATTTAGAGTACCTAACGGAAACTTGATAGTCTGAAAATTTTCTAGGCGTAGAATCAAATGAAGGACACGCATCAAAATAAATCTCGTGAAGTTGAGGTAAAAAATGCTAATACTAACAACTGGTTTGAGCTTGGGAAAATATTGGGCTGCCAAAAATGATCGACCAATATCAATAAATTTGTAATCGTCGGTGATCCAAGGCTGGGACGAGGTTTTCATTCCAAAGCCATTTGTTAATTCCTACTTGAAAAATTACGTTCTCGCATTCTTCGTGAAAAAGATATGGTTCCATCCTTTTGAAAAGACACGTGTAGGGAATTTTCTGATGTGATGGAGTTTGTTTTTCATTCTACTATCAGTATCGATCACAAATGATTAACGGGATTGAAATCCGGGAATTACGGGGACGAATTTAGGAGCTTGAGCTTGTTTTCCCAGAAGAAGTTTAATGTTATGCATCATCGCATCAGCAGTTTAATGTTATGTCAACTTCGCGACGTGTCATCCAATTCCTAAGCGTTTAGGAATTGAATGACATCTCGCGAATTTGGGCATAAATATTGTATTATATGATAACGGTTGCAGAAAACTCAGTAATGAAAAGCAAAATTCCAATAATGTTTCTTGAAGTTTCATGAAAGATCGCTGAAAGTTCAGTAATATTCAGATTCATCGAACAAATATAGTACTGTTTACTGAACTTCCAAATGCCTCTTCTCTCAGTGTGAATTTTTCACTCTAAAAGAGTGAGAGCTCACTCAAAGTGGACCGGCTCACTTCTTAGCCTAAGTGGAGGTAAACAAGTCATTTCTCACCCTTTGAGATTTAGAGATCAGGATGGCAAAATTTGCATGCAGACTTGGATCCCCAACCGGGACCCGTGTTACCTTTCAGAAGCCCACGATGTACGATCTCTTTTCTGAACTGGTCAGGTCAAGATCTAAATTTTCTCACCCACAGATCAACTTTAGGGGAAGACGAACCTCAAATTTGACCACATGGGTTTGAAAATTTAAACTCAACTGGGCTACTCATTATAAACTGGAAGTCGAATATTATCAATTCAAGATAAAGGATGTAAGATAATCTGAAAATTGGCCGGTTTTGCCTGTAAATCGGTACTTAAGGTTTCCCGCAACCACCGATAAAATTACAGTGCGAAATTTGAGAAATCTTTGGAATTCTCATCCAACGGGTCAAATTTACTCACATTTCTCAGTGAACTTCGAATGCTTCGCTGTACTGTGATATCCATCAAGAATTTATCTCTGAAATATTAGTGATGTCGTGTGGAACATGCTGCATAAAGTACTCATAATGGTTCACCTTGATTCACAATGAAAAAAAGTTCTCACATTCGAGATATTTACAAAACTACCAAAATGATACATAATTATTTCCTCGTGAAGAATCCAGATTATAATTACATGGATAAGAGGGAGGAACGTGGAACGTCAAGAGGTTTAGAATTACGGTTCCTACGGTCTTTACACGAGTTATCTAGAAGCGAAACTCAGCAATTATCTGAAAAACTATTGCTTCCTTGTTTTGTAGATGAACGATGCAACCTCTGGGAAGAATTCGTGCGTGGTAGAGTTACGTTATGAACGTTACGTAACCGACGTACATATTTCATATCCATGAAAACAAAAAATTTTCAATTGAGTTTCTAAAGGCTCTCAAAAACCGTCATAATCGTTTTATGTATCCATTGTATACGAATAAAGTATCTTATCCAACACATATTTGTTGTCAAGATGAAATATATAGTATATATAGTTCTCGGGGGAATATCTCTTTGGACCGTAGCGTATCTCGGACTCTTGGGAGCCGTACCAGCTGGATTGCAGCTTTGACACACAATAACTCGAGTACACTTGATACCCACGGAAACGTTGGTTTTTTTTCCTTTTCTTTTTCTCTTCCTCTTTCGTGATATATTATAATGGAAGAGAAAAGATATATATTTTTTTTAAATTAGTAATTTATTCATCCTTGACGTACTTATTTGAATTTTTTTGTTTCAGGTGAGTTATGGAATTTCGAGGAAATAGTTATTGTTTCCAGTTCAGCACATTCGAGGGATGATTTTGGATGGAACGTAAGCTTTATAAAGATTAATGTACATATTTTCTCTCGTAAAAAATAGCAATCGTAATCTTGAGTTGGAACTGTCATTGAAATCCATCACAATTTTTCTTTCTCTTTTCGCGATTATCGTAAGAAAATGTGATGAACGCTTATCGCATGGAAAGGAAATTTAGCTACATTGTTAAAAAACATTAGGATTCTTTTGAACCGTGAAACTGAAAGCTTTCTGTTGATAATACATTTTTTACTGAGCACGTACAGAAAAATTTCTCCTGTAGCCTAACGACAGGGCTTCACGATCGGCCCAACAATACACTGTGAAAAAAAAACTGGAAAATTGCTGCGTCTTGGTACTGAAAAAATTTCAGTGAATTCATTTTCCACCCTGTGAAAAATTTGTATGTGAAAATTCATCACCTAAATGTTCGGAAGGACTTAACACATACAAACGTTGGGAATCTTCCATATTTGATAGGAAATTTATTGGAATATGATAGTAAGAATCCCATAAAATTTAGGATTTTCAGTTAAATTTATAGGAAATTGAATTCCTATCTCTTGATCGGAATTTTCCGGTTGCTGCTTATAGAAAAATACCGAATATTATTTCCACAATGCAATACATTTATTGAAATTTTACGAACTTTGTACTGCAAACTTCTAATTCTTGCAGTAAAATTTCAGTGAATGGCTGACAATGTCTAGAATTTATATCCCAATGTGGTTAATGACTTCCAATAGAATTCTAAAATTTTCCAGTAAAATTCTTTGTAGTGTAGACTATCATTGGGCCGAAGCTAGAATTGATTAAACGGTAATGGCACCCGTTGATGTCCATCAGTGCCCATTGATGTTTGGCTGCTGGATGATAACTTGGGCCCAGCAATGTTGGAGAATGATCGGCTGACGGTAGCATTGATGATTGACTCAGGGATTGGCCGATTATGGGTTGTTTTAATTTCTGGGAATCTTGTCAGCCAGTAATGGACCATATCCCGGCTGACAATGAGAGGTCAGTCATTGTTCATTCGACACGAGCCATATGTTGGCTGGGCATCGGCTGTGTTTTTGTTTGTTACAGTGAAAGAAATTTGCATCTGTCTATCTGATCTGTTATACCGATAGCTAAAATGTAGCTGTAGGAGCTGAATTAATGTCAGTGCGTGTCTATGTTACTTACTTGGGTTTCGAATAGAGTTTTTCGATTGGCCCAATAATGGCTCATGCCTGGACCATAGCCGGGACGAATCCCACGCTAATGTCACCCATTGATGGGTGCCATTGGCCCACTGGATGATAACATGGACCCAGCCATGGCGAAAAATAAAAGACCAGTGATAGGATTGATGACTGGCTCAGTCATTGGCCGATGATACAGGGTTCTAATGTTTGAATACTTGGTCAGTCGGTGATGGGCCATATCTCGGCCAGCAATGGGGAATCAATCATTGGCCGGTTATCAGCTGTGTTTCATGACTAGACTTTCCGTATGGAGTGCTTCAGCTAAATTTCTTTTTTCCGCGCTGCGTCGACGAGCCTTGGATAAATTGTTTTTTCGTAAGTAGTTGTAAAGTATACACGAAAAATATGTATCTTTCAAAATACATTCGTGTTTTTATCAGTAATGATTCTCAAACGGTATTCCCCTCGAAGGGATTCAAACTTACGTCGCACGGTGGTAAAAACCGTGAAAAAGCCGGTTAAAAATAGAAACCATCATTTTGAAAACCCAAAATTTGTTTCTTGGAGGTTTTTCAGACTTTTGGGAACAAATGTGAAGTTATTTTTTCAAAAAACAAAATGGAGAATCTAATATGGCAGATGTTTTTCGTTGAAACTTATTCAATTATGACTGAAATTGAGACGAGAGGTTTTTTGAGTCGCTGAAAGTGAATGTTATTTTGCAAAGAATCACTTCCGAATTCGTTTTTAGTGACCCGAATAACCCTCCAATATGATTTTCAGTCATAGTTTAGAAAATTTTTACAAAAACCAGCTGTCATATTGGAGCCGCCATTTTCCTTTTCGGAAAAATGAACTGAAATTCCGTTCTCAGCAATCCAAAAAACCTCTCTTGTCAATTTCAGTCATAATTGAATAAGTTTCCACGAAAAACTTCTGCTATATTGGATTCACCCTTTTCGTTTTTCTGAAAAATGACCTCGACTTTGTTTTCAGTGGCCCAAAAAACTTCCAAGAAACAAATTTCAAGCTTGGAAAATGATGACTTTGATTTCTGACCAGTTTTTTCAAAATTTCCTCCACTGTAAGTGCGTGTTGATTAATAATTTCGTAATCAGCCAATATCTTACAAATACTGACACACCGTCATTGCCCTAACGAATTGATCGATCCTTTGAACTCTGACTCAATACTGGCGCACGTTAACGCGATCTGTCATGAAATATCGAGGGAAACTTCACTCAAATTCAAGAATTCTTGAGAAGAAACATTCATTCGAAACACCACCTGAAAATCGAGTATCTTTTGAATCTCAATGAACGATTTATTTATTAAAAGTATCGAACCAAGTAAATTCCGAAGTTAAAGAAAACATAATTTTCCACCAAACAAATATTTTTGAACATCACAATCAATTATTGTTCATCCTACCGTTGCACTACATACATCAGCACTCGTTCATACAATTCTATCATCAATATCCGTATATTAATTTCATATCCATAACTGTTACGTAAGAAACTCTCTGCTTCATCGAGGGGGCTTCTCTCGTCGAAGCAGAGCGTCAACTCAACTTATGAAATTTTAATCGAACGAAATGAAAAGAAATGTTCCGTGCAGTGGAAATATAATCGATTTCGAGGACAAAGAAGATTAATTTTGTGTGATATATAAATGTGTAACGGTTGTTTCGTAATGAGACATTAATTCCTGATGAGCTTTGTAATTAGAAACCGGAAAAAATTATAATAATTCTTATCCACTTGAGATGATTAGTTATTATAAAACCACCTTCGCATTCCCATCATCATTTAAAAAACAAAAAAGTAAATTAATACATCGCTGCTTACATATTCCTCCCCCTCTCCCCCCCCTCTCTCTCTCTCTCTGATTCCTTTAAATTCAAGGGATTTTATGATCGATCGGCAAAAATCGTGAAGAATAAAGTAGGAAAAAGGTATACTTTTTCTGCACGAGGAAGATTTGATAGAGACTCATCGTATCCATTAGAAAAAGGTAAATAGATAGGGAATGGTAGGAGGGATCGCATTTAATTCGACTGAATTTCTAGAATTTCCTAGCGTGGTAAGAGATTTTCAATAGTACAGTCAAGTCAACAAGCGGAACGGAAGAGGATGTAGAGAGACAGAGAGAGGAAGAGAAAGAGAGAGGGAGAGAAGAGCAAGAGGCAAAGCGAGAAGAATAGAGGAAAAAAAGAGGGGGTGGAGATTTTCCGTCAGTTCGTAATTTTCGGGTTTGCCGTTTACATTGAGGTAGGTCAAGGGAAGATGGATGCTTCGCAGTACACTCTTTTCCACTCCTCCTGTTGTACCACTTTGATGCAAGACCGCCCTCGACCCTAGGTAGTGAAACGGGATCCATTAGCGAGACCATTTGAATATTTGCAGAGCGAGTATTCAGGAGGTTAAAAAGATGTAATATACTGACGTGTCGCTACCACTTCGCCTTGAAACTGTCGCTGCGCGATGTTTTATATACTTGTGTACGCCACAAGACGGTGCTGCTTTGAGTGTATTTACACGCACGAACATTTATATACGTACACGTACTTGAAAACGTGAGAGAAACGGTACCACCTGAACGAAAGCCACTTAAAACTTCATCTCCTGAAGTTGCGCCGTGCATGTTGCGTTGGATGCCATACCGCGATTCGTCGAGGAAATAAAATTTTCCTACACAACAATTCACCACTCTTGAGTTCCCCCCTGTCTTTTTTCTCTTTTTTCCCCACAGTTTCAAGATTTTTCATCAGAATAACGAAAAAATTCATTTTATTCGCTTGGACCTCGGCTAATGTGCGCATTATCGTGCGAGCACTGATTACGCTATTATCTCTTCATTTAATTTTCTCGCTTTTTTCTCTCTCTTTCTGTTGTCACTGTGAATTATGTTTCACGAATGAAATAAGAAACACAAACATAATTAAAGGGTATCAGCGTTGTTTTGTTGTTGTTTTTGTTCAAGCTTGGCGAATTGAATACAATCAAAACGTCATTATTTCGTCGTTGTTTTTTTTGGATCTCCGTTCAGTGCGGTATGGGATTCATCGTGTATAAGAAATAACATATCTATGCAGAATCCTTAGAATCACAGGGTCTTATAGTTTCCTGGTAGCGTCAATCACTACCCTTCACAAGTTAATAACTCTCTGGTTGTACTCGTCAGAGGAGGCCGTTCTAACGCCAGTGAAACTACCGACTGACTGACTGCTTGATAATGGCTTGCATGGCCCTTTATGTATATCCGTAAGACAGGTCAACACCTTCCATCAACCATCTTCTGAATTCTTGTTGTTGCTCATCGCGTTTGATCTAACTAACGTGTTTTGTTAATTTCGGTCAACCCCCTTGTGCCAATTTGACGGTAATTAAATGTGAAATAATCGTAAGGATTTCAGGTTTTCCAGTAGATTGTCAGATATATCTCAATTTTCCAGTAATAGAACAAGAATGACCTGACTGATTCGAGAATGTATGTTCCACCAGACTCATGCTTGTCGATCATTTGGAAAAGGAAGGAGTAGAAGTAGAAGAAGAAGAAGAAGGAGGAGGAGAAGGAGAGAAAAGAAAGAGATAGGGACCGTAAAATCTATAGAGTCATTAGTCACGCTCGAGGGATTCGTTTCTCGAATCTCATCTCATCTCCGTCTTGATATCTTCCTGTTGTAATTAGAACATCTTTGATTGCAACTTGCTTTCGAAATTTGGCAACTGGCCGGATTGAAATGGGATTTTTCGCCCTTGTTTCACGTTACACGAGATTGACAAGAGAATACAATCATAAAGGAAGAAGAAGGTTGTTTCAGAAATAAATTAAGAAAATTCATTCCGTGAGAAAATTAATCGCAATTCGCGTATGCAAGGATATGATTTCAACTTCTCTCTCACACGTTATTATCAAGGATACAGATTGTTTCCGAAGTTCTATATTGTTTGTAATCTTGCCGTACTACTACTTCTGCTGTATCTAACGCTACCAGTTTCTCTATATCTCTCCCGGAAGTGCAATGTGTACACCGAGAGACAGTCAAATCGTGTTTACCTACTCTAACGGTGATTTGCAATTCGTGACAATGATACTAGTTTAACAAGAACAGATTCATAATGAGCAAAACTACTTCATTATTGCAGAAATTTCACGAGGACGTGATGATATTCGTAATTTGATCATTTTCCTTCGTCCTCGAAAAATGTAGATAATGCCTTGTAATAAGGTAAAATGAAATTGAATAACCTTAATCTGGGATTCCAGTCAATTAAAAGCAAAGTCTTAAGAGTTGTTACAAACGACTGATAAAGCTAGGGTCATTCTTTCTTATTGTACCACGCAATATATAATTTCCACCTTTGGCATTTAATTTTTATTAGCGACATAACCATTAAACCGTACAAAATATGGGATCGTTATCTCACCCTAAAACCCTCAAGCGTTAATGGATGGCTAATAAATGGCTTTTATACGGCATATCGTTTGTACTAAGACATCCAAGAACCTTATCCAAAGCGAACTCGCTCGGTTCTCTCGTATCCATTACAAGAACTGACACAAGAGGAGGAAGATCCGCACACGCGTGGCATCGTAACGTGTCGTGCACCTGTGCGCTAACGAGCCTCGTAATATTTACGTAATCTCCAATACACCTAAGATCGGCCGCGTCCATGACAAGAACAACAGCAACAACAACGGTGACGGGGACGTCGAGACCGGATATGTAATCGAGAAGACGAGAGTCCCGTAACGAGGCGCCGGACTTGGATTTTAAGCCTTCAGGCTACGGAAATACTCTGTTCTTCTTCTCTTTCTTTTTCTTCTGCTTCGCCTTCTTCTCTGATTCGTATTCGCAATTGTCTTTTGCACCTTTTCATCATGTCTCGTTATGGTTCATCGATTTATGCTCCGAATGGAGTTTCCTATTTTCATGTTTCTGTATCGAATCAAATATGCTTTAATAATCTGTTCCAAGTATAAAATGAATATCGGAAATTCTTCCAATGGGAAGCTGTTCCAGAAGTATATCGTTCTCATTTATCAACCAGTTATAACTAATTGCTGTGAATTTATTAGAACATACACCAGAGTTCGATTATAAGGAAAATGAGAAATGTTTTTCCACTATTTCACAGGTTGTTTTGCAATGAAAGGTCAAATCAATCGCGATATGATCTGGAATAATATGTATTCACATTCAATTTCCTACGGGAACAAATTTCAATCGTGTAATTTCAAATTATTAGTTGAATCAGTTAGATTGCTCATTAAAACTTAGCACAATCATGATTTTTTAAATATTATCAAAAGTTGAACTTCATGTACTGATCTATTGAACATCCATGAAATGTTCAGTTTTGCCGATGAGATTTATAAACAACATTGTCGCGTTATCGCCTTGAGAATTAATTCTCCCACGTAGCATTTTATTTGATTCCACCTAATCGAAATGAAATATATCCGTTCGTGGAGGGAGCGTATCACGATCAGGGAACACGAAAATACGACGTCGTAAAGTTTACGTGAGAACGTGATTTCGGGTACACACACGATAATTTGCCGTATTAAGGATCGGTTGTGTGTATCATTTCAGGAAGTCAAAAATCCTTGTACAGTTATATACACAGTGATATATTTGTACGTGTACAAACATATTATACATTTTGATACTGAACGGCTCATGAAATATGATACAATGATGTTTATGAGCTCGTTTGATGTACTTTGAACTTCTCGTGGTTCTCTTACAATCTTTAGAAATCTTTTTTTTTCATTTTAGAAAACTCTAAAAACCAAGGGGAAATTTTGAATTTTACCGGATGGTTTTCGATTTTACTACACGAAGACAAATGCAGATCGAAAATATAATATTTTCTAATGAAAATTTCAGAATATTTCTCAAAATTTGAGAATATTTTTCAATTTCTGAATAAAGAGAAAACGATTCACATTTATGTTGAGCTTTATTTGGAGAAGAATAAAAAATTATCAATACTCAACAAACAATAGAAAGGAATATGAATATTCCAAAAGTCGCGGATGAAATTTTACAAAGTGAATCGCCAAATTCCTAAATTTCATATTTACTGTTTGAAATTTGATGCGCGACTTTTAGAAAGTTGGTATTTTTTTCTATTGCTCGTTAAGGATCGATTATGTTGGGTTTCTTTTCTTTAAAGTAAAGTTCAATAAAAATGTGAACCGTTTTACCTTTATCACGAATTCAAGAAATATTTCCAATTTTATGAAATATTCCTCAGATTTTAAGAAATACCCTCAAGTTTTTTATCAAAGATTACTATATTCTCGATATGCATTTTTCAAAAAATCTGAGATAATTAGAAATCAGGTTCATGGAGGGGGAAAAGCCACGAAATCAAATCGAAAAAGGATTGATGAGAGAATTGGCTGCTTTTTAACTGCTGATTTTATATGATACTCCAGATTTTTCTCCTTCTCAAATTACTGGAAAATTTAACAAGTACGAAACATGCTATTGGAGAAGTCTGTACGACAGAATTGGTTGCTATTCAACTGCTTGCAATCCTTTTAGTTGGATATTCACGATCTGAACGATTCAGGATTTGTCTGCTCCACGGGTTCCCGAGTTGGAAACGGGAAAAGGAGTGGGAAGGAGGGATTAAAAATTTCAAAATGAATTTTTAGGGATCTCTCGGAAATGTAATTGGCTCCTATTTTTCTACCTGTGTTCTGAGGCGTTCCAGATTCTTCTGATCAATCAGGTTCCGAAATGGAAGCGAAATTCATAACTGAAAAATGGAATGATGAATGACAAAATGTATTTTGGGCAACTCTTTATGAGTGAAATAGTGACACTGGGGAAACCATTCAGTCGAAGTGATTAAAAACGACATCGAACAGGAAATTCAAGTCGCTTGAATTAAATTATCGTTTATTTCAACTGAAATTTTCAGTTGACTGAGCATTTATCCACATGGGCGCATTCCGAGTCAAGCCTAATTTTTCTGATCCATGGGTTCCCTGGTTAGAGCCGGAAAATATGAGTTAAAAGGGAAGTGAAGAATGTATTCAGAGTGTATTTTTGCGCAATTCTGTACGGGACATATGTTCCCATTTCTATTCCCCCAATCCGGAAACCTGCAGTGGAAAACATCGAAAATGATTCAGATCTCGAGTAATCAAAAAAACTGAAAAAAAATAAGTAGTCAAATTGACATCTCGCGAAGTCAATACTTGGATGATTTCAAAGATAGCTCGAGCTAACACAATCCAAATTGATTTTACAACGGCGAATGTGAGATATACTACAGCTGATGTAAATCCGCCGCTCGAAAATCAAAAATCAACTGATGTATCTCACTAGCTTCTTCTGAAATCGTCCAAATATTGACTCCACAAGATCTAAATTTTACCATCTTTTTCCTCGGTGTACCAGCTAATTTTCTTGTAGTGACTTTTTCATAGCAAAATTTCATAGATGGTGCCACATAGGCAGTTAAAGTTCACCTCAAAGCACGATTTTCCGGCAATTTGAGAAGCAGAAATTCCGGAATATGGTATTTCCGATAAATTTCTTTCTGTGGTGGTTCTAGCTTCATGGATTTTCAGAAATCTATGATTTCGATGGCTGAAAATTCTTGAGCTCTATCGTACGAAGCCACCGGCTGAAGTTGAAAGACAATGGAATGTTGCTGGAAGCTTTGGATTCCTTTGAGATATTATAGAAATATTCTTCCCTCCTTTCTCGGAGAACTATTAAATCTACACAGAAGCTCTGAATTTCATTGGAGAATTATCTACATTTCTAAATTCGATTCAAAAATTCTGAATTTTACTGAAACATTTTAAAAATCTCAAAAATTTGCTACTCCAACAGAAAGTACCTACTCAGTAGAAGCAGATTTCGTTGTCACATTAAATTCTTTTTTCTTCCACGTGGATTTGACTGAAAATTTCACAAAAAAAGATTCCTTCGAAGAATGCATAGGGTCTGACAGTTTATCACATTGCAATTTTCAGAACAATCTTTACGGCGATCAAAAAACAAAATTCATTCAAACATAGTCATTTTGATGAAATTTCAGTGTATTCTCGTATAAGTTTTGAAAAATCATCTAGTTCCCAATTGAATGAAGTTTATTAATCTAGGGAACACAAGAAGTGACAATGTACTTCTAATAGAGCCTCCGTGTGAGACTAATTTGGTACAGCCAAATACGTTCAATGTAGTTCCTTTGTACATTCTCCCCGAACTCACGTTCTTTGAACGGAGCATGTAATACAATTTGCAGACAAAATATATGTAACTAATTACAAGTTTCCTGGAACTGTCGTGCTAGATGGGAGAATTCATTCTAGGCATTGCTTTCACACCAAAGAGGGTTGTTTGAAACGTTTCGCTAGTCCCTTTCTAATGCTAATAATGATTCCTATCAAAGAGATTGCATAAAAATTAACTTAGAATTTATCTCAAAGTATTCTTCATCAATTCAATTATATGCATCATAAGAAATACGTTTATTTGGTTCGAAGAGTTTTATTGATTCATGAGATAGGGTACACAATTAACTATTGAAACATATTTAAATATGAATATTGAAACACGATGTTCAATGGGCTCCAATGAATTTCTATCGATCGATGCGTTTCAATTTTTGCAAATCCACCGGAAAATTCCTTGGCAATCCAGGCAGTAATTAACCTGAAGAAAAACTATGAAAAATGACTCAGAGTGTGGTAATTGTGCTAAAAAATGTGGGGAACATCCCAATGTTTTGGCAATTGGACCGAAAAACACGATAAATTTATCAAACAGTTGGGAATTTTTATCGATTGTAATCGGGTTTATTGCTTCCCGAAAAATTTCGGTAAATTCACCGAAATTTTTTTTACAATGTATTTGTTTTCATAATATTACCACAACATGTTAATTATTTCCTACTCCCCACTGTTTTCGGTCGTGAAATCTGTTCTTGGACCCTTTTTTCCCCTCCAAATTTCCCAGACTAAAATTTCGTTTTTCGGAAGTTGATTAGAACTTGATTCCAAGAGGGAAGCATGTGAATTCTTCTCTCTCAAACCTCTAATTGATTAATATGATGTCAGAATCCTTTACGAATAGTGCTCTTCACTCAACCACAACTTCGCCGAGAGGGTAGAAAAGAAACGTTCCCCAACGTATTTGGCATACTTGAATTCTACATCCAAGTAACGATGAAAAAACACTGGGGGGTATAAAATTTTATGTGTTCGCCAAGAATAATGAAAGAGTGAACGTCTTTTTTACATCCCCTCTTAAAACTATACTTCTTGAAGCTCGAAATTTAGTACTCGGTCTTTGTCAAACTCGGAGTAAAATTTTCTTTTTTCTTCTAACAATTGTACATTTCAATCCATATGTCGATAATAGATGAAAGCGGAGTAGTTTTTTTTAATACACATCACTTACCCTAGTTCCTACCCGTGCATATAGATATAGAAATGCTGATAGATCGGAAATCTCTCTTGATTAAACGACGTTTAACTCATCATCGCTCGCCATGTGACGTGAACTGAAAGAGATAGTGCCAAATTTTTATGGTATATTCATTTAAAGCTCCGATGTTCCATTCCAGAAGATGAGAGAGAAAATTCTTCTCCATCCTTATGTTATCACGTATTGCTGACAGAAAATTTTAAATACATATATTATTACTATTATTAATAAAACAATAAAATCAGATTCCCCTCGAGATCTCTCATCGTGTCATGAAATCAAATTTAACATAAAATCCCAATTGAAATCAGAATAAAGACTCCGCGTTTCGCCACTCACATTCCAGCCACGCTCCTTATAAACCTTGAACAATGTGCCAATAAATATCCATAACATTTTATCATGCATCCCGATATTTATCGTGGTTGAATAAAGTTCCGGCACATGAGTGTACAATCGATATCCAACGATTCCAACCGAAATAGATTTAATACATTCTATCGGAACCATCGTCAATGGCATTGTCCGCAAGACGTACACCGACGTACACTGTAAAAAAATTTCACCGGAAAATTCCAGTACATGTACTGGAAGTCATTAACCTGTACATGTACCGGAAAATTTCAGCACATTTGTACTGCAAAAATTCAGTGCAAACGTTATGGAATTTCCGCATCAAAACTGGAAATTTTCTGAGCCTCGGTACTGGAATTTTTCAGTACACGAGCTGGACTTTTCCAGGACATGTACTGGAAAATTAATGCTGAAAATATCCATGAAAATTGAAAAAAAATTGCTCACGCAAAGTGATTTTGCAGGGTCCTTGTGTTCCAAGATGATTGAGAAACTTTTGATCGTTCATTTGGATGGACAGAAACTCATGTCTACCTAACAGGATTTGAACCCACACTTTTCTACCTGCCTACCAACTGAAACCTAAGACCTAACCGATGAGCTATAGCGCGACATGTTGGAAGGCCAGCTTGGGTTACTACATATGCTTCATATCTAGAACACAAGAGGATAAGTCTTGGAAAAACCTCATATATCAATTTCATTGGCTACAATTACAATTATTATTCAAAATCTCAATCAGGAAATTTTTAATATAAAGACTTGAAATTTTTCCTGCCAGAAATGACGAAGTCCAATAGAAGTGGAAAATTTCAGTGCAACAGTGATTAAATTCCGTTGCATAGAAACTGGAAAATTCCATCACACGACCTGAAAATTGCAGTTCAAAACCTGTATAATTCAATTGCATAGTAACTGGAAAATTCCATCACAAAACCTGAGAATTGCAGTTAAAAACCTGTATAATTCCAGTATACCAACGATTAGGTTTTTTTTTCTAAATTCCAAATTTTTTCTCAAGTCCTTTTTGAGGGAATATTTTTTTTTGGTGCACAAGAACTATAAAATTGTAGTACGAGCCGGTAAAATTTTCGCGAAATCATGGCAAAATTTCAGTACATCATCTCAAACTTGAAAATTCCAGTACAATGACTGAATTTTCAGTTATGCTTGGTAAATTTTCAGTAACGTAACAACAAAATCTCTGTACATGTACTGGAATATCCATATTCCAGTACTAGCACTGGAAATTTCCAGTCCAGTTGCACAGTAAATTTCCAGTTTTTTTTTACAGTGTAGTGTATATCCGATCGTTGTGTATATTTGACACAGTTGTCACGTATTATGAACTCCTACTGTTATTCGAATGATATGATATCTTCTGCGAGGGTTTTTCATTGCCTCGTGTGCGACTCGTGCCACGATAGATCACAGCAAGGTATACTCCTAAAGTCCAAGACAGAAAGGAAGAGAGACGGGTGGAAAAAGAGTAAGAGTATGTGGTATTGCGGAAGCGTGCATGAGCAGGACGGGACATTTATTGCTGGCGTAAAATAAAATTACCGCTGTTACTGGTGTGTTGCTACGGCAGCGCCGACAATGGCAGCAGCACCGACTTACATCCCTGCACACGGATGTATGCACGCGAGCAAGCGCGAGCGTGTGTTCAGAACGCGAAATTCCCATCGTTTTAGTTACAACTGAAGCGAAACCATTTTCGGTATGCATTTGCGATAGTATATGGATAACGGTATCGATTTAAAGGTTACAACCATTCCTGCCACTCTCGTTGAAACATTGCACAAAAGCTTCGTCGTCGTATGCGTCCACAGTTGGCCAACCATTCGTTATGATCCATGCAACGTGATGTATGCGTGAAACTTGGAACAACCTCGATGAATCAACTACTCTTCTCATCACCATTTGAATTTATACGTGGTATTCCGCCGAAGTACGCGTGCTGGCAGTAATAATAATAATAAAAATAACGAGGTGGCCCAGTAGAATTTCCTGATAATAATCAAGAATATCATACATGTAATTCCCTAGATTCGTGAATTGTATTGGACGTGGGCGGAGTTTCCCGTTTGACCGCAAAACCCAACTACTTTATTCTTATCGACACGACCGTACGGGGTTGTTGACACGCATTTACGTGCACGTGCATATATACACGAACCAACCTCCATGTCCACGGATGTCGTTGGAACTCCTTGAACGAGTTCGATAACTTTTCTCAGCATCTTGCATAGTTCTTTTTCAATCTAAACTACATATCATATGGAATGTAGTTGTAGAAATCAGAGATCCAATTTTGAGTACCCGAAATCATCTTGGTAATTATTCAACAAGAGTGATTATCGGAATCATAGATTTCACGGCTTTTATTACTTGTATCGGACTACATGGCGAAACACCGTTGAATAGATTATATCATTACATCATTACATTACATCATGCGATGACCGTTCGGTATGCAACTGCAACGGTCCGACGGTAGTGACGGTGGCGGTAGTGCTGCTGATAGCAGCGGTAGGGAACAGCACCAGCAACAGCAGCAGCAGCAGTTTAGCAGCTCCATTGATTATCAGAAATGTACTTGCCAGCATGGTTTAACGGTAGAAATGCATCAGATTACCGTGTGTGTTGACAAAATGACAGACAGGTTAGCCGCTATCAGTGCTAATCCCAGAGGCTGCTTTAGTACAGAGATTCTCAATCAACCGTTCTGTTCACACATGTACACGTATACGTACGCAATAGAAATGCGACTAGTAAATACTACACGAATACCCCCATACCGTGATCTATGGGAAACTAATCATATATAAAATCCATCGTTTACTATTCTTGATCAGAAAAAAAACGTTGCCTCTAGCGCGTGAACGTTAGTGTATTTCACGACATGGATACGTGCTAATTGCGAGTTGTTGACAGGGAATGAAGGCAAGATCTTATAAGCAATGATCACCCTTAATTGCTTTTCTCCGAGTCAACAATCTTTGTCAAACAGGGTTTGCGTTGTGGTGCGTCGACATGCGTTGTCGAAATTTTGCATCACAAGGTTACGTACATGCACATGACTCAACCAACTATGTTGTGTTTACCAAATGCAGTTACCATCGACGTCCTCTGTGGCACCCTACCGCGAGTCCAGACGGGGAAGTATGTGTGAAAGCATATACACACACACACACATTCGCACAAACACCACGAGTCCTCTCTTCGCCACCTATCCCAACGGAGTACTTTATTCTCTGTGTACATGCCATTAATTCCCCCGAAACGTGGCATTTTCCGAGAGAAATTTCAGATGTCTCTTTGCGCTCTCGGCAGCCAGGACACTTCCTATTCTCGGTTCTCTGCAAACGCTTTGCTCTACGCACGTATATATGTATACATATATATATTTAGAGGAAGCGGCGCCATACCCGACAGCGCGTAGACAAGTGTGTTTGAAAATTGTAAGCGACGTAAAAAGGAAACTCAGCAATGGTAACAACAAAGTACCGAGGGAAAGTGCCGAGAGTGCGACGCAGCTTTGTGTCGTTGGAGTACCATACAAAGAAACAGAAATAGTCGAAAAAAGGGTGCAAAAAGAATCGTATAAAAGCATGATGAAGTGATAGTAATAATGATAACGAATACTTTCGGAGAGAAAAAGAGTCAAAAGTAGCATAGCAGCATAGCAGCATAGCGGTATGATAATATGATATCTCCTTTTTAAATTTGTGAAGTTAAATGTAGGATAACGAGAAAAATCAACCAGTTTGGTTTCATTTCAGTTGATCGCTTGAGCAGCAACTTTGTTTTTTTCGCAACAGGGAGTTTATTCATATCCAGCATCTAGTTTATATCTGGTTGAGAAATTGGGTTGAAAATTGTTGATTGGTCAAAGTACAAGTTCGTAATATATATCGAATAATGACCTCCATTGAATCGCTCGTTAATAAACTGGTTTAGATTTAATTCCATGCAGTACGCTCGAATACGTTTTATGATTTGCACGAAGGAATATGCGCGAGTATACAGTACAATTCAACTGATTCACGAACCATTTCCGGGAACTGACAGCTCTAACGCGTGCGCGACGATTTTCACGCTTGCATTAACATACCGTTTGCCAGCTCTGAAATCTAGGCTCGTTTCGTGACATACCGATGACGCGATAACATTTCCCGTTCTGGTATTCTCGACTAGTTGAATATGGATGATTATTAATCTACAACCTACTACTCCTGGGAAAATTTCATTTGTACGATACGTCGAGCTGTCGGCTTGGATGCGTTATTACACGAGTGAAAACCGATAATAGCCCACCCTTCGAGCGTCATCCCTTCGTTTCCGACTTGTCGAAAATTTAATACATTTCATATATATTATACGGATGTACGGGTTATATGGGTATAAGTGCTTGTACGTACCGTCAAACGACTTGCCAGACAGATTTAATTATTATCCATTGTGCGGTATTGCGCTCAAGATAACCAATTATTAAGAAGAGAAAGAAACAAGAAGAAGAGGAGGAAGAAGGAAGAGAAGAAGCAAGAAACATTGTCGGAGAATCGTTATGGTCTTTACACACAAATACAATGTGACACAATGTATGCCCTGTATATTGGAGTGTTGGGCACCCTGGAGGGTAAAAACTCTCATCGACAGTCGTGAATCATATTATCATTACCCTTGGACCATTTGTCTGTGAGTAGGATGCCATGTCGTGTGCCCGAGGCGAATAAGACCGCCGTACGACCCGTTTTACGAGACCCATACGCGCGCCGCAGGAATGCGTCACGCGGCGCTACGTCCCACGTATAAAAAAAGTCTGAGGAGAGGAAAAAGAAAATGAAGAAAAAGAAGAAGAAGAAGAAGAAGGAGAAGAGGAAGAAAAGGAAGAAGAAGTGGTGTACCGTTTTCCTAACTTACATATTCAAACATGCACATCCACATCCACGTACGTGTATGCCTCATTTTTCGCCTGGGCACGCGCGTCGGCGAGTGAGCGTGTGACCTTATCTTTCCAAAACGAGCGTCGGAAGCGTGACATTATGTCACGAGGTCCGACACCATCGCCTTTGACCTTCGACATTGCCGCGCGGTTATCACGTGGCAAACCACGACGATGCGATTCTGCAAACTGGTGAGGACATACCAGAAACGACGACAACGACAACGACAACGACAACGACAACGACGACAAGAGAGAGAAAGAGAGAGAGAGAGAACCGTGTAACTAAAAACATACGCGCGGACTGACTTCGTGCGGATTTCATGGGCGCGATATTAAAGACCCTAATGGATGGTCATTAATTACCACAAGCTTGTACATACATTTATGCACACATGTATATGTGTACAAAGCCAAGGAAGGAACAGAAAGGAGAGAGAGAGGAAAGACTACAGCATCGGTAGTCGAGCATTTGTCTTCAAGAATTCCTCTTCTCGTGAGAACCAAAGCCAGCGGGAGAGAAAAGAGAAATAGTTTATCGTCCGAAGCACGGGAATATAGTATCCCGGTGACACACGCGACTCGTTCCCGGAACAATCGTTATTATACCGTAACGCGAACACTCTCCGACGTTTACAATTATCCTTCGCGCTTACCAACGTTAGGTACCTTACCGTGGCGTAGGTCAATTGAGTACAAGCCTTCCACCAAGGATTTATCTTGGCGCCGGTCATGGACCGGTCATAATTCTTCTCAGCGTTGTACGATATATATCGGATAATTCTATTTTCGTTTATATATATTCAGGCCTAACAACGGAGCTACACAATACACGATACACAATAGATTTATTAATTGATCGAGAGAAGGGATGGAGAATAAACCTCGCGTATATCTCTCGTTGGAAAAATCAATCGCACGTCGCGTCGTCGAGAATTAAATATTCGCGTGAGCTCTGATGAATTGTTTATCTCCGTGGAAACCGTGGACGAAGCGTTAGAAATTCCAGTAACTGCGTGGTGGAGCGCGAGTAAACTCGCGAGCGGCACCTTTCTCAGGTCACATAGGCCAGCTTTCTGGTGCCGCTGCCGTCACCGCCACCGTCAGGAAGAGAAAGGTCGATGCCCCAGGAAAGTCTCCTGGGTCGCAAATCCTTCGTCCGAGGGAGAGAGTACCGACGTCCGACGAGCGTGAAACGTCGTTAATCTTGTCTGGATTCGGTATCGAGTTTCATTCCCCGCCCCAAGCGGGGAACAAGTATATACAAGTACATTTTACTCTCTTACTTATTTCTTTTATCCCTTGTTCGGTGGATTGGGAAGAGGGTTTACTCGAACCATATTCAAATGATGAATCGAGATCATCGGATTAAGCTGTGAGCTTCAATATTATCGAGACAAGCAACATGCGTGAGAGAAAATCGATGTTATATTGGTAATAATCGTTACCCGTTGGTATTGGTCTGATAAAGGTATATATGTGTATCGCGTGTTAAAACGACTCCCAGGGCGTGACGAACAAATCGGTGACAGTCGCAAGAATTCGATCGAGTAGCTTATTATAGCCAATTGCTGTAGGCAATACGCGCAGATTGGTTGGAGACTTGGTTTATGGTATGGTAGATCGCATTTATGTTCTTGACACTCTCGCGCGCCGACCAAACCGTTCAAACTCGCAAGTCTCTTTCTCTCTGAGGCACTTTCGCGAGAGACGTAAATCGCGGCTTTATAAACCGTCTCCCCGATAATCAGTGACACTAACGAAGGCCAAAGTTTTCCCACCGACAGACAAGGAGAAAGAGAAAGGAAGGGAAAGAGAGAAAGAGAGAGGGAGAGAAAGAGCGCGCCTAAAGCAACTTCAACTCGAGAACACGCCAGTCTGATAAGTCTTCGCGCTGAATGACGTCTAATTGGCCGTAAAAAGACGTAACTCGATGCTATTGCCTAGTTGCTACAACTCGTCGTAGTCGTCGTCCGAGTTATTTTGTTTCTTTCCTTTCATTCAGTATTTTTATGGATACGGCAAACGTTCAAGTCCGAACAGTTTATCGATAACTTGATTTAACTTGTCAACTGGGACCGTCAAAATGGGATTACATAATGCGTGAAACTTTGTGAGATTAACTGGAGTTGTTAGTTGGTATCGAAACCTCTTTTGTTCCGTGATTTTTGTGGTGAAACTGTAAAAAATCTACTTGTATAGAAACTGAACCCTAGTAGCAATGCTTAGAGAATTTTCACTAGGGAATGAACAACATTTCCTCTCGAGTACCCTCGAATATTCGTGATTTGAATTTAAATCCGGCGCATTTGTCATCGATATCACGTTATGAAAATACCGTTACGCTTGTGCTAGAAAAGTTTGAACTCGGTTGTCTGGCTAAATGAAATGCATCATCCTACATATTTCCAGGCAATGTGAGATTTCGATTGTTTATTTTGTAAATTTATGCATTATTCTGTTTACGATGATTTCAAATTGAGCGCACAAACAGTGATTCAATTTCATAAAAGAATCATTGAGAGCGGATCACGTTTGCTACGAGTGAGATTTTCTCTGAAAAAATTGAAAACAAAAATGTTGAGAACGCGATGATAATGATTATGATGATGATGATCGGAGAATGAGATTCAATTTGTCGGAATGTGCGAGCAACCTATTTACTCGAGCACCACAGTTGATTCTATTTTGTGCAATTTAACCATCAAAGTAATCAACATTGTATTATCACGAGCGTAATGTACGAAATGATTGTGGCGATGGTAATCGAAAAATAAAATAATCTTCGTTTCGATTGAGTTTCGTTGATGCTTTGGGCAAGTGACACGATTCGTGGATCTGAGATCTCAATTGCAGATGAATTTGTTGGTGTAATCAACGTTGAAGTGAGGTTGATGAATTTGATGGGGTTTTAATTCTTTTTGAAATTACTTTTTGTGTATTTTCCGTGGTAGACGAGTTACCGATCGTTTCCCTGGTAGAAATCACTCTAGTCATTCTTTAGGCTATTACAAGGCCTTACAAGGCCTTGCAAGTCCCTCACAAGGGCCTCCTGGTGAGGCCTCGCAAGGCCTAGAGAATTACTGGAGTGATTTCTGCTAGGGTTCAGAAATATTGTTTCACGTGTAATTAATTTTATTCACTTGATTCTATTCTTTTAATTATTGAATGTTGTTTTTTATTCATGAACCCAGTCAGGTTACCTTATATCCTGCTTAGATCTTCACGAGGATTTATGAGCCAATGGTTTAAAAATAAAATTTAATCCAATAGCTAATGGGGAAATCACATAAATTTTCCAGCTCGTCCGCGCGTGAAACCTGACAGCAAATTTTGAGAAGTTTTGTAATAAAATATTTTCACCGCATAGAATATTTCATGAGAGCTTTGATTCAGAGTTCTATTTCAGATCATTCTTTGGGCGCTAAAAGACCGTACCAGAGTTAGTTTTGAAGTTCCTGAGAAAGGCCTGCACGGGAAAGAAATTATGTGATCGATAGTTTTATACACTGTAATAACGCTGCAATGATTTTTCCTCAACATTTGATGGCACTAAAGTTCTACTATGAACAGAGAACATTTCACTGTGATTTAGTGGAGGTTTCTATCACTTTTTGGAGGATTCACCATCCAAAAATCGGAATAGTTCCTCAAAATGGAACAGGAAATCCTCTATTTTTAGTAGAAAAGCAGTTAGCTTACAATCGAGGGATGGAATGGGCCACTGGAGTGAGAAAAAACGCCCCATATTTTCTATAGTGTAACTGAAAACTAGTTATGTTCTCTAATAGCATAGAACGTCGAGGGAGATCTGGTGGACGTCCTGGACGTCCATAGGATGTCCTTGTGCTTATTGGGTTAGTTATTTTCCAGCTGTGGTAAAAAAGTTATTGCTATAGTAGCTGAAATTCAACTCCTGCAGCAATATTTTTGGCTATTTAAATATCAACTACACAAAGTAGCTACTACAGCTGCTAATTCTTAGCTATCATACACTGTAAAAGAAATGGGAAGTTTTTCCTCATCCCAATGGTGGATTCCATGCTCAGATCGTAGGGAAATCGTTTTGTCATAAAAAATAGGAGATTTTTCCTTCATTTCGAGGAATTATTCTGCTTTTTGGATGTTGAATCCTCGGGAAGCAATCAACTCGATTACAATCGGTAAAAATTTCCAAATATTCGATAAATTTATCGCGTTTTTCGGTACGATTGCGAAAAAATTGGTATATTCGCCACATTTTTTAGCATAATTACCATACTCTGAGTAATTTTTCATAGTTTTTCTTCGGGTTAATTACTGCCTGGATTACCAAGGAATTCTTCGGATTCACAAATTTTTTTACAGTGAAAAATACTGGAAATGATTTTACAATAGTCACCAAAAGGTGAAAAGAAACTCTATCGAATTATGAGAAAACGTCCCCGAACATGCATGAAGGAATTATGCTGCCACTTTTTTCCCATGAAAAATTTCACAATTATTTTTTAGAGTGTAGCGACCAGACGTTGTTTATTTCAACTGAGCTTTAACATTCTTTCAGTTTAGAGACCCCGCAAGAATTTTATTTCACTTCCGCAGGATAAAACAACTGAAAGATGATTTTGAAGTGGTTACCGTTTTCAGAAAATCAGCAATGATTGCTTGTAATAGTAGGCAGAAATATGAAATGAAACTCGACTCATTCGGGTCCAAGTTGAAATGCTAACCTTGAGATATCTCTTCAACAAAGATAATTCTCCAGCAATAAATGGATTTGCCACATAATTATAAAGGGAACCATAAGTGAAGATCGATGTTAGAAAAGTAATTTTCGTGATTCACTTGAAGCGGATATCAGTATTCTATATAGATGACAGACATTTTAATCATAAGTTACCTCGACGTATAGTTCAGATTTATCTTCCAAGTCACTTACAAGACAAACGATTTGTATCTGGGAGATCCACGCGGAAGTACTTTAGGGGGAAATGTCTCTGTGATGGATTAGTATGCAATTTGAAACCCCAATGAATGATGCGTATTTCATCTATGAATGACAGCAACAGCCCTATCAATCGAAATCACAATTTGAAAATGTCTGAAATATTAGTACTCGTTATTTATATTCTTTATACACTTCAACAAGAATGAAGAAAATAAAAGTTCCAGTTAGAAAATCATCTGTCAACGTGAATTTCTATACAACACTCGCATACGTAATGAAGGAACTTTCAACTTCACAATTTCACACTTTGATCATAGAATTTGCAGTATGCAACCGATTTCTTTGTATAAATAGAATCACAAAAGAAAATATGTTCCTGACAAAGGGGAGGAAACAACATCATTTGCGAATCAATCGTTCTTTTGACACAAAATAGGACACTTTTCTTGTGTTATTCTTTACAGAAATATCTTTGAATTCTTTCAACATCGATTCGATGATTATAAAAAATAAGATAGAACAAACAAAACTCGAGGAAAAATCATGGATAATTATCCCACAATTTTATACAACAAAATTTTAATGAAATAGGTACTTCATTACGGTTATTCGAATGTCTCTTGCAGCGTTCTTCGGGAAGTAGAAAATGTTCTATTGTGTTTCGGAAACTCGTAGTAGATAATTAATTGTTCGTGTATATCATCATATTTCAGACGACTAATTTTTCGAGAAATTTTCTTTTGTTGTGAGAAAGTTTGAGGTGATCTTTCTTTTTTGCATAAGTATGAATTCTTAACGTTCTTTCGCCTCGTTTCAGGGAACTTTGTTTTTTTAACAAATGATTGCGGAAATGCTGTGCGAAGAATGCGAAGGTTGAGAAAAAAAAGTGTTCTATATATTCGAATGTATATAAAATAGAAAAAGAGAACAGTTTTTCCAATTTCCTGTTTTGCGAGGTCATGTCATATTCGATAAAATATCTTTGAAAATAACGATAAATCGATATCATAAAAAGTCATTTCATTCCCTCGGTAAGGTACGTGGAAGTAAACGGAATGCAATACGCATAAAATTACAAAAAAAAAAGAAATATGGAATATGTGTTACATTTGCTAATCGCATCTGCAGTAGTTGAGCTTGGGTGATTTTAATTTCAAATACATGCATTCGTAATGACAATAACGTCGCAGATATTCGAAGATTCATTCGAACTCAATTGCAAATAACAAAACAATAGGTATGCTAATGAACTGTCAATAAATTTACATGTATTTGAATAAAATAATATTTATCGATACATTCTTGTGGCGACATGGATTATCTGAATACAGATTACGAAGATTTATTCTCCGCAACTACAAAATTCATGTTTCATAATTGCATTTCTAGGAACTCTAAGTTTAGTTTGTAAAACTGTCTGTTATGGATTAGTCTAGAGAAGAGTGATGGAAACTTTCGAAGATCCATGACGCTGCAACAAATGGATCTAAATGGAATGTTCAATGAAACTTTTTGCATTGTATTGCACGAGGAGAGAATGTTTGACTCCCTGTGGATTCAAACATGAATTCTACAAGGAAAAAAATTGGATTCTGCAATATTTCCAATGAATTATATGATTTTTTAAACGGAATGAGTTATTTCATACAATATTTTGATTGAAATTCCTGTAATTTTGGTTAGTTCTTTGTTAAGAAAACATTTTCAACTGTTCAAAACACACTCACGGTTGAACTATTGCTTTGACAGAAAAATTGTTTCACGGAAATGGTTCTTTTTTCCTGAGAAATAAAATTCGTTTAAACTCATTTTTGAATAAGTTTTACAAGTGAACAATTTAATCACTGGCATGGAATTCTTCGCGGTGGATCTTGGTTTTTTCGCAAAATTTGTGGCGAAAAACAATCTCAGTTGTGATATGTGATAAGTCACCCCAAAAATCTCATCATCTTGATCATTCTTTCAAATTTCAGGCATGTGGGAATCGCCATTTGTGCTTTCGATAATCCGAGTTCGGATTTATGATCAACGATCCCAAGAAATCTCCTAACTCCTCCTCTCTGAAATTTTTAAGAGCGAGATTTCACTCTTCAGCCAGCCAAAGGTGAGCTTGTCGAAATTTTGAGTGAAATTTCCACTCTTTTAGAATGATATTCTAAGATTTGAGGTTAGAAACTCACAGTCTCTCAAATTCTAGAGTCAATTTTTCATTCTAAAAGAATGAGGGTTCACTCGAAACGAGTGAAAATTCCACTCGAAGCGGACTGGCTCTCTTCTGAGACTTAGCGGAGGGAAACACGTGATTTTTCACTCTTTCAGATTTAGAGAGTCCATTTTTTGAGAGATTTAGAGACTAATGTTGAGATTTCGGGCGCTACATTGCAGTCCCTGTTCTCAATCCCAAAAACCTAAATATATGAATTCAATCTGGCATGCTCGAATTATATACTTCAATTATTATAAATATAGCTGACTGGGAGCCATGCTAGAAAAAAGTTGAGTTATGACATTGAAAAATATCATAAGAAAAATAAACCAGTGATATGTGTCATCAAAACAGCGCTTTGAGAATACACGTGTACAAAATGAACGATCATAGCGTAAGTAAATTCTGTAATGGGAGGTTTCGCGTGAAAACGAATATAAGTAGCACACTTTGCTAGAAACAAAGACTAAATGAGCTCATCTTTTTGATTAATAATATTCGTTTGTGCCGCGAGTATCCTCAGAGTGCTGTTTTTCTAGATGTCAACATTTGAACAAGAATTTTGATCAGGTTCTAAGATCACTATCCTCAAAATTGAAATGTGTAAGAGGTGAAATGTATTCACTCATTCATCATAGAAGAGCCAGACCGCTCGTTTATTCATGTACAGAGAATACGTTGGAGAAATAAAAACACCGCGGTGGTTGAATAATCTCATAAAAGCGAATTGATACGTCAGGGAGATCTTGATTACGCGACAATGTTTCAAAAAGCTACGACATTTTTCGATGGATAGTAGGTTCCCATTAAAATAAAACAAGAGAAAGAGAGGAGGAGGAGATCGCTCGTTCAGATACGGGGACGACAAATTCCCTCCAAAATTGCAAACGTACGTACATACGATGATAGTATTACGGTTATTTTTCAACTCAACTCGCTCCGGTGACCCTCCATTACGGTAGATGCAATTCATTACCACCTATATTGGATCAACATATACGTGTACGTGTAAGTTTGATATAAATGTATACTGTTGCGGTATGATTGATTGCGTGGTGTGATTCGCGGAACCGTCATGTCCCATCTGTCACCAATAAATATCCAATTTCACGTTGGGATGATATATAAGACATTTTAACGGCAAGTTTTTATCGCGCCAACGCGGTGCCTCGTAATAGGATCATTTATTAAAGAAATTGGCTGTTGAGGTATTCGTCCTCATCGTCGACGTCCGGGGAACCGAATGGTTATATAGCTTCTACCAGCTACGTCCTTGGAGTCGGTGAGCGAAGGACGATATGTATACCATTATGCACAAGGAAGCAAGCCGATGGATGGCAGGTGGGCTGGTTACTTGAGGAACTCAAGACACTCTCTTTCTCTGTCTTATGCACCGCACATCATCGTTATTACTTACCGGTGGTGATAGGTTATAGCTATGGATGACGAAGAAAAGATGAATGGAGCGTATACCATTTTTCACACCATCCCGACACGATAAAAACACAAAAGGAAAAAAATCTGGTAATGAAAAGGAGAAATTGAAAGACGAAAACAAGAGGAAAAAGAGAGGTCCGAAGGAAGAGAGGTGATTGAATGATATGCCACTGCCTTGCTTGTTAAATTATTCTTTCTTCCGAATCAAAAGTTTATTCCTTCCTCTTTTTTTCCTCCCTGATTAATGCCTCTGTGCGTGGTGGAAGTGATTTCCAAGTAAGAAAATTGTGAATCGTATTTTATTTTTTTCCTACAGAATGCAAGATTTTATTCACTCGGCAGGTTTACGATAGACGTTTGAGAAAACAGTCGAATCGCAATAAATGTACGTACCCGCAACAACATTGGATATACATTCAAACTATAAAATAACGATACCATAGATTACAATGAGGAAAACACATAGCCGTAGGATTGAAATCTAACTGCAGTGATTTCAAGATATCGTTGTAGTTTCTTCAAATCATATAGCCACCATCTTCCGATAGCTATTGAGTACGTTTTGTTTGAAGCACTTTGCTTCCAACTGGTGAGCAGCACTTATCCCCAAAGTACGGCGTTTCCATTAAAGATAACTACCAGCGATAATTCGTGTACGGTACGATACTATGAACTCCCCACGTAAGTCGCGTAGAAATGAAGCAGTCTACGGAACCACGCTGACACGGGTTTCCTTATGACCATTGAAAGAAATTGTGTCAACATTCGACTCTGATAATCCGTATTCTCGTTTTTACACACACAAAGCAGTGATCAAATTACAAACGGAAAGATTTGTGAAACTCTTTGTTTTTATATCGATGCTTTGAGTGCTCACGTGACAATTTGAGTGAACGAGAGTTACAGCGGCGATGTGAGTGTTCTTTTACCATCGAGAGTAACCGTATAAAACATCGTAGCCGTCGTCGGGGTGGATAATGTTTGAGTAGAGGTTTACCTTACTTTAGTATGTATTCTTACACGTATATGGACTATACGTATACGCATATGTTCCAAACAGAAGTACTCATCCACGTCTAAAGACCTCAATCTTTTACTCCTGTTCTAGAGATTTATGTTTACGGTCGTATTTGAGAGGAAAAGATGATTCCCATGGAATCCTCCTCTGTGGAAATAAAAAGAGAATCGAGATATTTCTTTATTCCCCATCACGCATGTGTCGAGTTAATCGTCGAGAAAATATTATTATGTTTTGTTTTTAAATCTATCTCGTAAAAGGAAATCAACGTAACACGTAATTTTGAAGTATTAACAAATGCGAGGGCTATAGTCATGTCTTTCGTGCGTTCATTCGTTCGTTCGTTCATTCGTTCGTCCGCTCGTTTGTTCCGAGCATCGTGGAACTGGGAGGAAACGCTGAATGCTGACTGAGTGGAATTCGTTATCGTTCCTCACCAATGAGAGATTTAATATTTTTGTTCCCGGCAAAAACGAACGTATATCAGAGAGGCATGCGTATATCAGTGTAAAAATCGCAGATAGAGATGCGCGAATCATGTTTTCGTGTTTTCGAATCAATCCGAAACGAATCGAACGAAGAAAATTGAACGGAATCAAATGGTGGAGAAAAATTTGTCCGAACTAGGCGATTTGATTTGATTCACGTGTTTTTAAATCCAAAGATATCGGGGTTTGTTTGCCAGGATCTTTACAGTGTTGATGGATATTATTTGGGTCATTCTTAAATTTAGTGCAGATAAATTTTTTCGTGTGTTCAGATATTCTATTGTAGCGACTAGTATTCCAATAGAGATGATGAAGTGTCAAATTGGAGACAAGGACTGGGGAATTCAATCAACTGTAAAAAAACCCTCAAAACAGTGTTGATTTATCACCTTTTTTTTAAATGATAAAAGAGAAATCATTATTGATAACAGAGTGACTTCTCATATATTAGGATGAGATTTTGTTTTCTGATTGTTCAAGTTTATAATCACAATGTTTTCCGCTTAATTTTGAATTGATCCAGATACGTGGGATATGATAAACTTACATGGAAAACCACTCCGCTGCTAAAAGGGACAAACCTGTTATCATGAAAATATGGTGATAAATCAAAACTAAGTTACACTATTGACACTATTCTGTGGTTTGTTGAAGAATTGAAGTATTCTTCATTACTTGTTCCAAACTGTTCACCATATTATCAATTTCTGAATACTAGTTGGTGCAATAGAACGTTTGAAAACTGAGAAAAATTTATTTACATTCGAATTTGAAATAACCTACTTACGCTGAGAAGAATGAAAATGGTCATTATATCTAGACCCAATCAGAAAAATCCGTAATATGCCAATGTTGACAACAGGTGCAGTACAGTGCCAGTATTGGGTCTCCAACACCTGGTCAAAACGTACGGGATCAGTACTGGATACATAAATATACAGTAATATGCCTGTACTGATGAACCAGTACTGAGAACTTAATACCGGCCAGTTAGTAACCCAGTACTGGCCCTGCACTGATTGCGAATAATGGCATCAGTACTCAATCCCCAGTACTGAAAAGCGTTATCATTCCAGACAAATGCCAGTACCCTGCCAGTCGTGGCTAGTACTGGTGCAGTACTGCGCCTGTTGTAAATTTCTGGTTGGGGAGTGGAATGCTTTTTTCTGCTATAATTCTGTTTTGTACAGCTAAAACTGCATTAAATTGTACACACCTAAGTGAGGATGAGAGATTAATGAGGATTAATTAGTTATAGAAGATTTCTGTTCTTCTTGAATAATATCGTTACACACTGTAGAAGAAAAAACTGAAAATTCACTGCCTTGGTCCTGGAAAACTTCAGTGATTTCAGTTTCCAGTGCATTTACTGAAATTTCAAAGATTTTGTTCTGGAAAATTCCAATTTTTGCAGTCAAATCTCAGTGGATGTGCTGAAATATTTCTCCAAATGTTCTAGAATTTTCAATCCAATGTATTGGTTAATGACTTTCAGTCAAATACTGAAATCTTCCAGTGAAAGATCGAAAAGATTATAAATGGAAACTTCAACGCTTATTAATCTTTTGATTCATCTTGGGGAGCTATGTAGAACTCAATTCCTGTTCATGAGACAATAAAGAAATTCGTTTTTGTATGAATACTTTACATTACACTGGAAAAAATATTTATTTGTGAAAATGAAATATTCAACACGGAGCAAAACGTATCGGAAATGTGTAGCAGGATTTACCATAATAATGGCAGTTTTGGCACACATGAGCATTATTCATGTGCACTCCTCCTTTACCCGATCAAAAAAAACCGAAATATGCCAATGTTGACAACAGGTGGAGTACAGTGCCAGTATTGGGCCCCCAAGAGTCGGCTAGCACGTACTCAGTATGGTGGAGCGTTATCATTTCGGACAAATGCCAGTACTGCTGCAGTAGAGACCACCAGTACCCCGCCAGTCTTAGCCGGTACTGGCGCAGTACAGCGCTAGTTGTAAAATTCTGATTGGGCGTATTGCGCCGGTACTGAAGACCATTATCGATTACCAGTACTGTGCCAGTACGGAAAAGCGTTATCATTCCGAACAAATGCCAGTACTGCTGCAGTGGAGACCGCCAGTACCCCGCCAGTGTTAGCCGGTACTGGCGCAGTACTGCGCCAGTTGTTAAATTCTGATTGGGACGTACTTTAGGAATCTTCTATCAACTCATACAATGAATATTCCATATTCAAGCAAACGGCGAACAGTGAGACTTTAAATTCCTCTAACTTCGAATTGCGGTTACAATACTGCATGCGTACGAGCTATACTTCCTTGAGTAAATATACGTATTAGTTACTTTGAAGGAAGTTCCTAAAGGGACATCACAATGGTGGAAATAACTACCTTTCGAAGCTATGAAAGACGTAATTCTCTCTTACCTTTCTTGCTACACCAATCATCGGAGCTACTAGAGCCAAAGTTTCTTTTGTGGCAGAAAAAATGTCTTCTTACTTCAAAGTATTTGAAAATGTCGAAGAAAATATTTTTCAAAGCTACACAGTAAAAAATTGTGTTGGAAACGATTAACTGAAAATTTTTGTGGAAAATCAGCACAGATGAGTGTGAAATTCTCAAATTTTCAATGTAAACTTAACATTTTTATGTTAATTCCTCACTTGCTTTGCATCTATCTTTAACACAAATTTTGAGTGGACCGTTCGGGAAATGCACGTGTGTTAGAAATACACAAAATTTTCCGCTGCTGTGTAGGCATCATTTCAGCCACAAAAGAAGAGCTGCGAGCACGAGGAGTTTTTTAGATACGGATAAATCGAATGGGAATCTATTGCATATCGACTATGAGACGTCCTGAATGAACCCTGGATGGATTCTCATGTCATATACTTTGAGGTTAGGTTGGGATGATGATAATAATTATTGAAAAATTTTTCATGCTTCTCACACGTCAGACGTCAATTCCTGTCGCATTGGGCACAAAGGTGAATCAATGGAGAGCATCCAACTCACGTTCGATCATTTTTGCTCACACGGAATTGTGAGGTGTTTACCGCCTTCAATGGGTGAAAATTGACCACAGCTAGGGAGAATCCTTTAATTCACCTAGAGGTGTTATTAAAAACAGTGTTTGCTCCCGAAGTTTTCATTTTCCTCCTGCCTCAAAGCGACTACCACAACTGGTATTGTTTCGGCCTTCGCCATGCTGACATACGGAGAGAAATGAAATTTAAGAAATGACAGGAATTGATGAAATATAAGAGAATGCTTTACCTAAAAATTGAAAGCGAAAAGAGTAGCGGACTGTATAAGGAGATATTAATTGGAAAAGATTGGGGTTTCTTCGACTCAGAAACGACACAGAGAAGTCAAGTTCAGCAAATATAATTCAAAAGGCTCATGAACAAACAAAATACAATGAAACTCAATCGATTCTGCACACATCAGTGAACGAGAACAATTTTCGAAACGAATCGTTTCTTATTTGAGTAAACTACACTTAAGAGAATTAATGAGAATTTAAATCATGTCAATTCGGAATGAGAGAGCTCAATTGACAAAGAATGTCGAGAAGCGACAATTCGGTTTCGAAACTAGTTGTAACTACTATATTATACAAAATGATGTTCTGGCCAGAATCATGAATATAAATCTTACGAGACCATGGCTTGTAGTTCGTTGGCCGGCGGGAGAAGATGTCGTCAACAATTTCCTCGTGTTGCCCAGGCCAGAGATGGAAACCCCAGCGATGAACGACGTGAGAGTGAGCCCAGCTCGATGATGAACATAGGAGAGTAGCGCACGTTGAGGAGAGATACTTTAAACTGTAATCGACTCACTTTGTTTCTAAGACTTAGGCGACCACGTTTTTACACGAAACGAGAAGACATACGTGGTGATCGTCCAAATTGGAGAGACGAACTAACTTTTGGGAAGGGATTGACGAGCAAGTACCTTGTTCTTCCGCCCCCTCCTTTCTAATCATCCCCTGAGCGATGATTACTTATTTGTGGTATGAAAGGTTACATGATCATCGGCGCTTAACCAAGTATCTTCGTCAAAGATATTGTTTTAAGGGGTATGAACACTGCAAACGTAGAAATTTTAGATATTTTCCATGCTACAGATGGCAAAAAAGATCGGTTGGATGGATCAAAACCTCACAGAGTTCATCAATCAATGCAATCATTTAGCCGCGATCCAACAATGATGCACGCTTAGGACCGTTATTATCGCTGATAACAATTCACATAACTTATCTTAAACAAAACTCGATATTATTAACTTTCAATAACGCACATCAATTCTCTCGTTATCATCCTCCAAGTTACAGTCGTATATAACTTCCAAGCGAAATGATACCGTTACTTTTTATCATGCAAGGGTATCAAATCGTTAATATAACATAATGGTTGACCCGGGGTATTGATTTCTCTGAAGCGCAAAGGGAAAGAAGGGTTATATACATTTAAGAAACATGTCGAAGAGATATATACACACACGTGTACCCTATAGTCGCATTGCATGCGAGATTCGAAATCATCGCGCGACGATTCGGAACAGTTAGGTTCGTCTACCGGTCGAGAATGGCTTTGGACAGAAAAAGAAGGAGGAATAGAGAAGTTGAGAAAACGGAACTGCTTCGCAGAGCGGCAAATGTATGCGCACACTTACCAAGATAACGCAAGAAAGAGAAGAGGAAAGATGGAAATGGATGGATGGTTGGATAGATAGATAGATGAAGAGAGGGAGAGAGAGAGAGAGAAAGAGGAAAAAAGCGAAGGATGATGCGCTTTCCCTGTCTTCATCTCTTCTCCCTTTTTTTCCTCTCACTCTTTTCTTTTTTAAGTCTCCCACATTAACGTACTCTGATGTGAAGAACCCGAGTCAAGACTCTCTAGGGGTTAACTCTCGTGTCCATCTACGTTATACACGATGGATAATTCAACGTTTCTCAACCGTTTAGCGAATTACGAGCTTGTGTCGTCGTTTAGAAACCAAAAAAAAAAGAGGGGAGAAAAACATGATGATGAAGAAGAAGAAACAAAGACCACGCGGACGTACCAAAATAATAAAGATAATAATAGAGATGTAGGTGTTGATGTTTTGTTTAATCTCTTATTCTCATTTTAACTTCAACGACATCTTCTTTTCAATGTTGAAGAGGTATGAAAAGCATGATGAACGTAACTTGTGCTGTAACAAGGGGAGAATTAACGGCAAGATGGTTACGAGATTCAGTTCATCATTTTAGTTGTATTATTATCGTGGAGGGAAACGGAGAACAAAGTTCATCTCTCCCGATGATTTCATGAAACTCGATGAATACGTCATTGATGAACGTGGTGTACGGTCGTATCGGTGGATGAGAAACTCGATTAAGGTGCATGAAATTTGTTCCTTGAATGAAAAAAAACAACAATCAGCAGGTGAGGGAGTAAAATTCTATAAAAATGAATTGTAAAATTCGATCGATAGAATTTACATAATAAACGTTGTAATATCCACAAAACAATTGATTTCTTCTTTCGATGGATGGATTAAAGCTTCTCAAATGTATTCCGAAAGCTTTTCGCGTCACGCAATGCACCAACACCAGCTATTTATTATATTCTTTTATTCTAGAAAATATGTCGGAATGATTGAAAGTAACGAATCTCATTTTGTGTGATTATTAAAAACCAGAGACTTGAAAATATATCGAGATTGTCCTACAAATCTTCGATATACATATTACATCACGTAAACGTTATCAAGTCCGCCCAGTAAGTGTATGGGCTTTATCTTCCCTTTCACTTCACCTCATATTTGCATGAAAAACACATATTCTGCAGGTATATGTATATGTTGAACGGACTGTTTGTTTGGAAAAATAAGAGTAGAAACGGTAAAGATTTACTGTTTCATGGAAATACGAGTACAATGAAATAATACAAAATAAACTCACGTATTCACGATGAATTCTTGTTGAAATTTGAAAAACCGTGCTTGAGTTCTTGAAATGTAGAATTCTTTTCCAAGATCTCTTTTTTTCCCTCTGTCTCTTTTCTCCATTTCTCTCTCGTTTTGTCAATGGTTTTCATTTCACTTGATGCGAATGGAGGAGGAAAAATAAACATTTCATCGAATCTCGAATATCGGGTGATATCATAAATAAGGAAAGAAATTACGGTGAAGAAGTTTGTTGTCGAAAAGTGATATGGCGGTGTATAAAAGAGTCGTATATCAGGGATTAAATACTTCAGGTGGATTTTCAAACGGGACACATCCAAGATACGAGATACATCCTTCCCACATTCTCTCGGTATGAAGCGTCTGTTATTTATTGAGCGAGATGGAGGGAGAGATGCTTCTTACGCTGGATTTTACGATTCCTGTAGAGGTAACTGGATAAATCCCCCTCCCCCCCAAGAGGGATGTGAAAATTGTTTCAAATATACTTTTATCGCAGAATTCATGATGTTGAAGTTTCAACCCCAGAAGGGGGATTTATTTGCATTCAGTTGTTGAAAAATTTTAATTCCTGATTTATTACGGATCAACGGGAGGTTTGAGAGTTCATTCGTTCACGATTAAACAATCTCCTCCCTGCAGAGTACAAAACAGGATTTTATGAACTGAGTATTCGTTGAAGCTTTTTTAGTGGTATTTGTTCCAAGGCAAAAGGTCTTGAAGGTCTGCTGTGCACAGCTGCAGTGTCAATGAAGTATTCCACTACAGTGTTCAAGAGACTGGAATTTTCCTGTGGCATAGAATTCAAAAACAAGTGTTCTGGAATTCTGTATAATTTGAACGTAATTTTCTTGTATAAATGTACAAATTAATAGCTTCCAATACGGTATTGGAAGTTTTCCATAGATTTTTTTCGGGTGTGGATTTGTGATAACTTGAGATCTTGTATTTTATGGAGCTGATGATCATAGTTGAAATAAATAGTATCTGTTGTTGTATCTGGCAGCAATTCTTGGTTCTTTTCAGCGCATCGATCGAGTCACACGACAACACGCTGGCGTGGAATCTTGTTTGACCCGTTGAAAGGCATCAAGCTGAAATACATCAAGCTGATTTCAAACAGATAACGTCAAAGAAAATGACTAATGCAATATGGTTGACACGTACGTTTAGAATTAAACCTTAACAACAGGTTGATTGAGTTCTCACTCCTACGGCAACGTGTTGATTACATTGTGGCGTCCATTGAGCTCTGGCTTCGTTTGAAATTAGTTCAATGTATACCAGTTGGAAATCTAATAACATCCATCCGTGAATCGATGGCAATGTTGATGAAAAACAACAATTGTTTGACGCTTTTGTTTATGCACCCTTTTTTTGCAAGTTATTTTATCGATACAAATTACGTGATTTCGATTCTTCGTGTTCTTCTTTGCGCTCTTTAGTTTTGATTTCAGGAACATGAGTTCCAAAAAATTTCTCTCGAACACTTTGTACTACCCTGCGGAAGGAGAAAAAAACACGACCGAGGGAGGCGAATTGATGGAGTCATATCACTTGTGTACACCAACTTGTACACATATTCGTAACGAATGGCAGAAAGGTAAATGACTGAGTGGGCCACGCTCCAGAGATCTCGCTCTGGAAAATCTTTTTGCCAAGCGTTTCCCACGTTTTCGATGCATGGCTGCTCTTTCGTACACACTCGCCACTTCTATCTCTTTTCAACTCTTCTCATCTCTCCGTGCCAACCACCATTTTCAACGAATGCGTTCTTTTTCATTCTCTCGGTATTTTCTCCATATTTTTTCTCCCCCATTCCGTAACTGTACGCTTTTCCCCATCCCTTCCTTCTCTCATTTAGCGGATGGTTTAACATAAAAGTCAATATTTACTCGTAAACCTTTTCTTTTTTTTTATTTATACACATATAAAAGTGTATACATACATCTATACGTTTATGATATTCTGTGATTGGCTCATATAACTATTCGATCCGAACCTCTTTTCCCCGAGAGGTAGGGAAGCCAAGTTACGCCATATTTTCACCATTATTTTGTTTGTATGGGAGAAACAAATCAATGCGAAGTGACGAATTATTATCTGAACATGTGCAGATTTCTATCTTAAGGACGCATAAAGTTCTTACGAGAGAATCGAAGATGTACAAACCCAATTGAAATAACCGAGATAATAATATTCAATGATGATGATGATGATGATGATGATGATGATGATCAGGGGGAGTGGATTTAATACGACTCTCCTAACAATACAATATCAAGTTCATTGATAGAAAATAAAAAAATCGTCTGCTCCTCGTTGAAAGATCAGTAGTTACAATTTTATATCTATAATACATACCGGGATCTTTCATTCTCTTAATATAGGATCCCGTAGTACTGAATCAGGGTTCGCGACCCATCAAGGGCTCCGAGCCACGTAAAATCATGATGTAATTATATTATATACTTTAGACTTAACCACGAACTTCCTGTCGATTGTGTATAGATGAGGACTGGGCGGTAGTGGCCAGATCGCAGTATCAATCTGACCGAGCGGTCACTGTAACAGAGACTTGAGAAACTTACGGATACACACACCCACACGCGTAATGTTACATCATGTAAACGTGTGTTTGTGATCACAAAGATGACGACAAGGATGATGCCGTATTCTACGGTACGTCCGCAACGTCGGTATATCCACCAACGGTGGAGTAACGGACCAAGAACATAATTATTTCGATGCCAAGGGTTCATCGTGTATAATTGAGAACGTGGGTAAACACTTAAGTGACTTGAATTCAATTTTCTCCGTACTCTCTTGGCTGATACATTCTACCGCTCCCCCACGATGTGAGTTCAAACCGTCGCTGCCTAGCGTCGATCGTAATGATACCAGGTTTTAAGGTCCTCTAACAGCCAGCCAACTAAGCTGGAAAATTTTCTATGACAGCCCAACGAGGGAAATAATATCACAAACGAGTGTACAAACACGCTATAATTGCATCTACCCCGGTATTTGTTTTTCATGTTCATTCACCTACTCGCTTTACTTCACAGGATTTTCCACGTCGGATGAAACGCGTGTGTTTTGCGAGGACTCTCAAAAAGAGCAGCTTAACGCACCTTACACGCAGCTTATGAGGATACAGAAAAAGAGGTACATGCGTTGAGAATTTCCCGGGAATTTCCAGCAAAAACATCTCTCTAAATTCCTTGGATTGAAAAATTCACTCGTAAAGAGTGAAATACTGCAAGTCTAATAAGAGTGAGATTCTACTCCTAAAAAGTAAATTTTCGTTCCATAAAGCTGAAATTTTGACTTGCTCCGAAGAGGGAAGTCCTACCCTTTTACAGGAGTGAAATTCTCACTCTAAAAGAGTTAAAATTCACTCTTATGAAATAAAAACTCACTCTTTAAGAGTGGAATTTCACTCTTGAGGGGTGGATTTTCACTCCAAGAGATTTAGAGAGATGATAAAAATCCAATGAAGTACGAGATTTTCAGCTAAACTTGTGGTGAATTTGAACACGTGTATAACATTTCCCACCCCATGATCGAAATTTTCCGGTTGCTGCGTATAGAAAAATTTGACAATCAGAAGTATTCCTTGTGGTTCAAAATTTTGTGTGTGAGAGTACGATGCTTGATATTGAATTTTCATCGTTAAACACCAGATCACAGTAAAAAGTAGATCATGATTCCATGATCGATTGGTTCTCAGATGAGGCTTAAAATCAGCAATGTTACGATTCCAGCCGTAATATGGGATGGAAAAGAGTTATGGCTGTATTAAATTCAATTCAATTTGATAACGTACTGGTTATCAGCAGTGCATATCTCACAGTCAGCCATGTAGAGTTTGATGGATAATTCAGTAAAAACATGTCTAAAAAAATGATTAGAATTCTTTCATTTTCAATGCCACAATTGTTTATGCGTACACATATATGTGTGCATATAATTAATTACAGTTTCAATTCAGTCAAATTATTTCAGGTTTTTTAATTTATTATTCAAGGTAACTAACGGATTCGGTAAAAATTTGTAATACCAACTTCGTGAAAGCTTGTTATTCGATTTTCCGCATTGTTAATGGATTTTTAATTCCGACACTTTCACTTCAACATTAGAACACAAACTGGAATTGATTCAAACTTTCGGGGGTATAAACATTTGCATTAATTCTCAGTTCCCGTAAAATGTTTTCCAAATTTATCTTTGACTTCACACTATGCATACTATCAAATTATACCTACTATTATGAAATGATTTTTCACATCCGTCGATTGAAACGGTACCATGGTGAAGTGGTTGGACGCAAAGGATTAGGACAGGTTATTCCAATAACAACGTGGGCTCAAATCTCACGATGAGGGTTGAAGATGTACAATCTTCAAAAACTACGATCACGATATAATTCAACAGTCAACAAGTGGAGTGAATGGATTCACATAACATGAAACTTTTTTGTTGTATCCTCCGAATAGATACAAACATATTTCTCATCGTCGATAGGTAACGCCACGTTGAGTAGCACAAAACAAAAAACAATGGATGAACACATTTATCAGGAACAATTCGCTTTGAATTTCAGTTCAAAATCAGTTTTAATTTCAGTTCAATAGAGATTGATGTGAGCTGCGTTCTTGTTTGAGTTTGAGGAGGTTTACCAGTGGCTGACTTCAAATCTCATGGGTCTTCTTTTGGCTGCATCTTAAATTCAGCTCATATTCTAATTGAAATTAGGTTTTTCTTTTTACCGTGATGTTTAGAATTCTTGTAGTGGAATCGAGAATTTTTCAGTGAATCACATTGAAATTTGATTAATTAATGCGGAAAAATTCATCCACCTTCATTGAACAATCGAACGTCAAGCAAGGATATTCAATTTTTATAGAGGTTTAGAAATTCTAGCTGAGTTTTTGGAGAATTGTAATAAGATGAAATCATGAAATTCCATGCAGAACACGGAATTTTTTCTGTTTGATAGTTCAAAAACATATTTTTCCACGTGACAACATGTTTCCACTGACTTATTCTACACGTGCAATCATAATTTTAACATATTTTATATAAAAGCGCACGGAGTTTGAAAAAGTTTTTCACACTTTCACTATTCACCCACTCAAAACGGAATGGAATTTTCATCTCTCAAAATTTCAAGACTCAAAGATACAATTTCAAAGATTCTGTGTTTTTTCTCTGTATCATTTGACGCTAATGCGACGCGCATGAATGAGATTCGATCGAAAAATACGCGAAGAGAAAGATAGTGTGGAGAGAAGAGAAGAGAAGAAACCGCCGAGACGAGACTTCAATTATAAAGAACAAACGGGATCGGTCGATTGCAGAATGACGATGATAGCATAAAGAAAACTGTGTACAAATTATATGCGTCCACAACCTGTTTCACCCTCCCCGTGGAATATCTTTAGGACCGGTTGATTCAAGATCCACTGCTGAATATCCGGGCATACATAACCTGAGACTATTGGAGCGTATAATAAATTATTGCTTTGTCGAAAAGGAAATAAATCATCAACGAATTCGTCTATTTTGTTACAGTTGGTGGAATTTTGTGATCGAAAAATGTGCCTCTTAATCAGAGATCTTGTATAATACGCATGCATGAACAAACGATGAGGTTGTGAGTTTTTGTAGGGCGATTTGTTGGAATGATAATGCATGAGGAAAGAAAAACGGAAAACACACAAGACAAAATTATCAGCTCTGTTTTTGATACGATTTTTATGATTCAGCGTGATTAATTGATGATTTGGAGGCAGTTTTCCCTAAATTGGATCAAGGCTAGGAGGAATCCCAGCAGGGTACAAGAGGTGTAATTATTCATTGTTAATGACCACGTATATCTGCTATCGGTATATAATTACACCGCTCGCGTACAACAGCGGAACTATGAATGCGTTCCAATTAAGGTGGCAGTCGAAATTAGTTAGTACCTCTCTTCTTCCAATTTTTGTTCTCTTTCATACCCTTTAATTTCAAGACGTGAACGATAAATTATAATTAAAATTCAATAAACTGAATGAAATATAATATCCAATAACAGTGATAAAAACAGTCGTTTTTATAGCTTCATCCTATATTGAGAGACACCTAATGAAGATTTGTAAACGACGAATGACCCTTGTAGGCTAAATAATCCAGGAAAATCCAATTTGTTCCGATGTTATAGGTGACGTATTAAGAAAATCGAACTTTATGAGGATAGCCGGGGTACAGGAACTTTACAGGGATTCTTGTTTGTCCAGTTGATCGGGTTCCACGCCTCCTCCTCGAGCGCGACGCGATTAAGGTGGGTTAGATCGAGTTAGGCTGGTCGGTTTGCCATTAATATATACACGCGCGAATACGATCAATCTTCTCCCGCATCGCGGTCTTTTCCTTTTCTATTCTCTTTTCGAGTCTGGTACCGATTTACCGATATTACCCTGGCAGAAATTACTATTAATACTAATAATCTACGATCGAGTCGTTGACTAATCGCCAGGGAATAGATTTGCGTTACCTCGCCGGGGATTCATAATCGAGAACATATTTTCATGTTATGTGTACCAAGTTCTCATGATAGAGCTACCGCAACGAACGTAACGAACAAACCGCCAGAAAGCCGTCGTGGTTTCAATCTAGCGTGTATACCGTTAAACGTTGGGACGTTTACGGAGGGCCCCATAGTGGGTACATACCGATGAGAGAGCCACGAACCAACAACAATAAGTGTCGGAGGATTCTTCCTCGTAACCTTATTCTTATTTTATATCATATATATGCACGGATTTTTGAAACGAAAAAGTAGAACGAATGCAATACGTGAAGAATTATTGAGAGAATAGAAGCTCGTTTCGAATGTACGGTAGGTCAGGAAGTATCCCTTCTTCACGCGATATCCTATGAGATAAGTTTGTATACAAGTCTTGTAGAATCCACACTTATTGTTATAGAATTTTTATACAATTTTTACAGCCTCTCGTTTGTTTGAACATACTATTTCAGAGGAAAACTCCCGAGATGTGGCACATAGTATATTTGATAACGGATAAAACTAACGTTTGGAAATAGAGGAATCGCTTTTTCTATTCTTTGTCACATCAAGAAGTATCTCACAACTTGGCAAGAGGAACATCCAAATAGTATGTAGCGTCACGTAATTCTCAAACAGCCCCTTGAAGAAGAACATTATACAGTTTTATCGTGTACAAACACTACACGTGATGATATTATTCATGTCATGTGCAACTCGTCAAAACGCTATCTTTAGAATGATGTAGTGACATATTTGAATTTTCAATGGCAATTGAAAAATATATTCTCTGATGAATTTTGGAATTCCATTCCCAAGAGTTGACTATGTAAATTTTACTTTTGAGGGACGCAGTTTTCTACAAACTTCCCTAAAAGTTTCTGAAAAATCACTCAAAATTCGCACAATCTTCTACCATCCACATACTTTTAACAGAATTACAGGGGATGAAATTTTGGCAGCGTGTCAAAAGTATCTGAAAATTCAACCATGAATCTCATACCCGACTTTTGAATGACAATGTGTTCTGGAACCTCCACCAACAGTCCCTCAGATCTCCTCCAGGAACCTCATATATCAGTGTCCCCTAACTTTTGGACCGATTGCTCCGAGATGTATCTCAAAAACGTTTCATACTGTTTGATTCACTCATTCAGTTGTCCTTAATGTGTTTTGTGTTAGAAAAATGACTTTGAACAACTTCGCTCGTGAAAATGTATCTACGCCAAAATACGCCGTAAGACACGCCATGCTACGCTGAAATCTACAAAAAATTACGCCAAAAACTACTCCTGAATCCACAGTTTCCAACATATCCGCAGAATGACATAAAAAATTATGGTGCTTCGACATTAGTTGAAGAATTACAACCTTTTACAATCGAATACTTCAAATTATTCAGAACTACCACTCATTACGTTCATTAACACCGAAAGTGATAGTGCATAATCACAACAATTTACGCCTTTCCAAGTTGTAATTTCATAAATAGATGAAAATTACTAATGGATTGTCAGGTGGTTCAAACCATCCGACAATCCCTTCCTTCTTACAACAATCAACGCCGAAAGTAAGAAATATAGAATTACGAAAGACTGCACGGAAAAACATAACCCGCAATTTTATTGGAATTCCGGTTATTATATGGACAGCAAGGTAACATATCTGTCACCTTTACCGGAATTCTTGTAAAATTTAACGAAAAACTATTATTTGGAAAGTTAAAAATTAGCTACCGGAGCTATTGTTTTAGCTCCCACAGCTACTCACTTAGCGGTAACAGCAACGAATCTACCCAAGTAGAGATCTTTCTGAGTGTCCCACTTACCGTCCATGAACTAGATGGGACCTATGTGAAAGCAACTAGATCACACATTTCAGTCAATTTAACTTTAGTGCTCAAACATGTAGTTGATTCATGTAGATTTTCCGCGCTTCTCTGTATAATCACCGGAGCTCCGATAACATTAACAGTTCATTTTTTTCGTGTATGCATATTCAAGTACAAGTACTTTATATCAACGAAAAGTACTGCAAAAAGTACTACTTCTATGCTGATTTTTCGTCGAAGATAGAATATACACGAGTACAAAATACTACGCATCTCAAGTGAAAGTATACTGCTCCAAATTTCAAGTGCGTTTTATGTTCACGTCTGGTTATGAAAATTTTTCAAAATCCTCACTCTGTCGTAAAACTCCTGAAAAAGGTGTAGAAAATGGAAATTCTCACAAAAATTCACGGATAATTATGTACCTGCAGTGGGACGAATAAAAACTTACAGTCATAAAAATCATTGTTTTTCGTAGAAATTCGTATTTTCTACGCTGTTGGCTCGAAGTCCTCACTCTGTCCTTATAATTTTTGGAAAAGCGTGAAAAACCAGAAATTTCTCCAAAAAAATCTGGAAATAACTACGTCATTGCAATGGAACGAATGACCCATGGACCCATGGAAATCAAAATTTTAATTCCTTGTTGGAATTCATAGTTTCCATCCAATCCACGGTACTTTCACACAGAGAAAGAATGAATTGTCGGTAACAGCTGAATCTAATTCAAATTTTCGCTCTGGCAGCAAACTATTTGTCATCATAGCAATCTTGTTAGCTACGACAGGAATTTTTGGGCTGTGCCAGCCAAAAATGATTGCCCCTCTGGGAAATTTTGGTATCATATATAGAATAGCGAGCAAATTTTGCTGGAAGAGTCAACATTTTTCGCTGTCACAGCTAAAAATGTGTTGTCGTAACTGAGAAGATTGATGTGATAGCAAATCGATTGCTATCACAGCGAGAGATTCGCTACTTGACCAGAATCAAATTTCACTGTCACCACGAATTTTTCCTTCTCCGTGCACGTTCTCACTGTGCAAACTTTTCAAAGTTTGACCCACCCGGTCATAAAAATTCGCAAGAAGTTGTAAAAACCAGAAGCTTTTTACGCACGGAGAAAAAAATTTGCTATCGCAGCAAATCGAGGTATTATACAAAGAATAGCAAATCTTTCTGTTAACCCAGCTAGAAATTCCCTATTACTCTTAACTGGATTGCCGAGAGAGCAATATAATTGACTGAAATAACAAATTCCTCGCTGAACCAGCGGAATTTCTAGTATTGTGTACGGAATAGCCAACAAATTTTTTTGGGGGAATGCTAACAAGATACCTGCATCAGCAAAAAATTTGTTGTTCCAGCAAAACCACGTTTTGCTATCATAGCGATTTCTTTTTTGTCGGTGCGAAATTCTACCCATAATCCCGTCACCCACTGAAATCGATGTCATCCTATTCTCAAATATTCTTACATTCTTTGACTCAAACACATGATCATCTCCCGTCACCCCATTGGCTTTGAGTGACTTCTTTTTTACTGGGGTACCTTTGGATGAACCAAAATAAGGGAAAATTTGTCACACATCTGTCGGAGCCACCTGAAAAGTCTACCATTATTTCCTGGTTCTTGATCCCCTACAGATTTCTGTAGTTTGCCAGAAATCTCTTGAAAGTATCCCTTGAATCTTGTACTTTCCACACACTTTCGATAAACTTTCGAGTGATCTACTGAAACTGACCAGAACTTCGATTTTTTATACAAGTTGATTCCGTACGCGTCTCAGTAGAGCTACCATTAGAACTTCTTCAGGTATCATTTGGAAAGTTCCCAACAGTATTTATCCATGATAATTCGTTCTACCAAACCCATGAAATATCGGCAAAACATTTCCCCAATGCCTCCGTATAGAACTGAGTAGTTATAAATTGTTCCCCCTTTTTATGGAAACCTATAGCGAATACGGAGGAGTGCTTCGAGTTATCTACGGATGTTTACGACACGCTGGGAAAAAGATGTATCATCGATCCAGTTCCAGGGAATCGATATTGAATTTCGATACGTAAGACGAATTCATCCCACGTATTTCATATGAGTTGCAAACTTCCTTTCATGCATTACTCCTCTCTTCGGCTCAAGAAAATATCTCATTGAAATTATTCTAAGTTTGATTTTATTCGAGCAACGTGGGTTCGAATACACGACTTATCCTCATGACGGATGATGTTGAATTATACTTGAAATGTATCAAACACTTGTACATTCGAAGATATTTTATTCTTTGATAGTAGGAAAACAAAGGAAGCAAGAAAAGAAGCGTACAATCCTTTGAAATTGCAGCGAATTTTTTAAAACGCATCAGTCAAAGTAGATCTCAGTTTTTTCTCCTGCCTTCTCTTCTTCTTTGTGGTTGTTTTGAGAAACGGAACAGCGCAAAACGATGTAAAGTGTCGAAGGAGAAGTAAAATTAATGGAAAGGAATTCAAATTAATCAATGAAATGAGAGTGGAATGATCAACATCTGGATTTGAAAATCTTGATTCAAAGTGGAGTGTGGACGTGACTATTGGAACGATACGATACAATATGATACTTGGAGGTCAGGGCTGATTACGATGACCAGCGTAGATGAGAACAATCGAGCGCGTGTAGTCTGCGTTTACGCTATAAAAATAATAATCAACCGCAAAAGCAACCGCGCGTTAGGTATATAGGTAGTTTGCGGTCGTAGTTGGTATGCGATTGCCGCATGAATAACAACATGTGACCAGACGCTATGTATTCGTTGACCTAGCCCGTTTAGTGAACTCCAACTCCCATTGCATAAGTAGTCTGTACAAATCGCCACTTGAGATGCATACAACGTGTGTGCCCTTCTTCAACTCTTTCCACGTAACACACATTTATGTCGTTGTTTCGTTAGCGTTCATTGTTGTGGCGTGCTTCTTCCTAATACTTGTTACAACCAGGAAAATATGTAAAAAGTGAGTGAATGCGTTGGTTGCACTAGGTTGATTGTACTCATTATATTGCAATTTCTACTGGCAAGATGATTAGAAAACTAGATATCTTTAGTGATATTCATACAATGGAATCGTATTGTTGCAGAAACACCGTTGTTTTCGCTTCCCTCAACATATTGTCCTTCTAAGGATATGTTGTGATTTTCTATTCGATTCAAATACAATTTTTATTAAATGTATGTATTTACATAATAAGAATGGTTACCTCGACGATATCCAGCTATGAACCTGGTACTATTCCGCGCACATACGCGTTCCTCCCACGATAAATGTAGTAGCGGTTTATTATGGGAACATAGCAACAGCGAAGATCGAAACTTTCGGTGACTGTAATACAAACGGGAAACTGACATAACACATTTTAGTTCGTAGCCTTGTAATCCAACAGCCGCTACAATTTTACCCACAAATACAAGTGTAGCTGGAATGGTATACGCGCCAAAGCAATTTCACTCGTGAATATGTTACCGTGGGGTATGAAATTTATGATCGTTACCTATTGTGCCTCGTTCATTATGAAGTTTCGATTTTTCTATTGCCTAGTAAATAGGAATTATCTTTGACTATGGCTTCATGAATTGTTGAATCGTTTCATACTGGAGTTTATAGCGAATACATTATGAATTTAATCCATGTTCCTTTGGTGAGAGAAATAACATTGATGTGTAACGAATAGTGTTATTATTATCGTTATCAAATGTGAATTCATGCTGCTTGTCATTCACGTTAATTGATTTCGTAGATCAAAAGTCGTGGAAATCTCTTTGCAAAAGCAGAATTCAAATGCGTGGGAATTAGAGATTTTCAAAAGAGAATTATAGACCTGAAATAGATCGTGTGAACATTCATTTATTCGATTGGAAAGGAAACTATCGATTTTTTCCTGGATTGTAGATGCATCGATAGAGCGTCTAATTATATCGATCCTTTAAACGTTATTTATTCGTGGTTCATTGCCCATACAATTATCAGTGATTGAAGCTGTCAACAACAGAATGCCGTACGGAGGTCAGACACTCCCTTCACCTCTTAGCCTGCATTACTTGAGTTCAACGTTGTTTGACCACGATGCTCTAACGAGAATCGATGTATCGGGGACGAAAGGATATTGACTTGTAAACAAAATATTATTATCATCAGCATCTTCATTTTAGAACCTGTATGAAACGTCATCTCGAGTAATTGAATCCACATATTTGAACGGTTGAATGATCCACACACTGTTTATGTTTTAAAATCGTTCATCTCACAAAGGCATATCATTTTCTCTTCACTCTTCAATGTTTCTTTTGGAAACATTGGATTTGAATTACCAAGGGAGGGAACAGAGAAGCGGAGAAGGTGGGTAGTTGAATTCCCAAACGCATTCCGTTCACGATTAATTTGATATGATTTTTCTGGAAGAATAAGAGTGAGATTTTGGAACATGCCCAAGAACATAGGTTCGAGTACGAGACGAAAAATCGATATTCCATTGAATTACTACCGGGATATATGCTAAATTACCATCGCTGATCTTCGGCTGGAACTCAGAGAAATTTCAAATCTCGAATATCTTTGCGGATGTGGGTTGTTGAAAGTGGAATTTGATTAATTTCTCGAAATCCAGAATAGTTTCTTTGGATACAAGGTTTTCAAAAGAAATAACTTTCAATTTCTATTATCTTTGTACCATATATCCCCTATTTCTCTTCCTTTGACATATTATTATTCGGTCAGGAACATGTTTTTCTTTGCAAAAGAAAGCAAACGAGGGAACAATAAAAAGAGAACGCGAATGTGCATTGAGGTGACTTTTTATATCATACGTTTACGTTCCCTATAACGAAATATTCGAGTTCTCCTATTTTCGCACTTATTTCGTTTCATCAAATGTTGTCTTCACCATTCTCCTGCGTTATTTTGGAGAATTTTGAAATTATTGTTAAGAAATTAGCCAAGCAGCAAGCAGATTTGAAGAAAATACACGCCAATTTCTTTCATTTTTAATGTTAATATTTGGTTTATGTAGAATTATACATCCCCTTGATTCACGAATATCGGTATTTTTCATCCGTTGAGTGCAAAAGACGAAGAAGAGAAAAGACAAATAAGTCGAAGAAAAGGAAGAAGAGGTTCAGAAAGAAAAATATTTGATAAATCAGGTTGACATCAAAAACAAAGCGTCAAAGTAGAGGTTGGAAGGGAGGCAAAATAAACATGAAAAACGAAAGAAAGAAATAAGAAAGAGAAGCAGAAAAGAGGAAATGTAAGTTGATTAAAAGTAGATGATTAAAAATGTTCCCAATGTTTGCCTTTCGAATTCGAAACTACAGTGGATTTGAGTTTCATTTGTCTTTCCTCCATTAATTTTTCAGATAAAATCTATAGTTGATGGGATATGAAATCGTTAATTGAGCTTCGTCTGTGAGCTCTTCGAATCATTATTCGAAGTAATCAGTGGAATTTGGATTATTCTCATACATAAACCCCTACTTCAATTTTCATACACTCCAATTCTGAATAAAAGAATAATCGTGTACAAATTTTATAAAAATCATGTATCAACTTTCTATATGAAATCTTCACACGAAGAATATTTCGTCAACCCACGGAGTCCCTCACATCTATTAATTATAACGTTGATATATGAATCGAAAAAGATTTAAACAACGTCCATTCTATTTCATGAATTTGGATTTTATTATTGGTCAACTCCAAATGGTACTCCTAGCGACATTTATGTGATGCAGCGGGAAACGTGGAACGAGGGCTATCATCCGCTTTAGTGGAAACACACAACGAGACATAGTAACAGTGGTAATGTAACTTGGCAAGCGTGTCTGCTTTTATCCGCTAGGTGTTGTGCGTCGCTACCAAGCGCATAGCAGGCAAGAATAAAACCATATGGGGGTATAACAGGAGGTACCGCGTTACTAATCTATAACATACACTGTATAGTGAAAGCAGTGATGAAGCGTGTTCCCATTAGAAACCCCATGTGGAAAAAATGTCCAAAAATGTATACAACTGAACACGATTTGTATACAATTTGTGTACAATTGTATACATTTGTGGACATCTTTTCCACACAGGAACTTTGATTTAATTCTCCCTTTTGTGCAGTGTTTATTTTTGTAAGATGAAAAATATGACATAAGTGGTTCTTTTTTTAGAATCTTACTTTTTATTGTTAATTGTTTGATATTAATACTGTATTTTCAATTTTCATATGAAAAATCGTCTTAAATTGCGTTGCCTCACCCCTGAAACGACCTTTGGGAATCAATAAGCCAGGGGCATTCTTTGAAATTATTTAATTAATCCTTCATAAGATAAATCAAAGTAACATAATAAGAGATAGTTCAATGTCAATGTACATCACGTCATTCACGTTCACCCTCAATTATTCTGTATGTCTACACGAGGCGGACGCGTGAATAATATCCGCGCGATGTAATTCACCAACTTATTCAACTCCATTCTATATTCAAATGCGAGGGAACGTTCCAGAATTTCGAAATTGATCAAACTTCTGATAATTAGAAATATCAAATTTCCACGCAGAGGAAGAGAAAAATCTAAAGAGCTTGAAATAAAGTCTATCCGTCAGGTATTATGTATGTGAATTGTTCTTTACCGGAGGTCGCGAGGAGAATCAGAGCTCTCGCGATAAAACGTGAGAGAATTCGGGCGATTGTTCTGTCGAAACGTGACTTCAGCTACTAAGACACTCTCATAGGTTCTCGTCCATGCTTGATACGCGCACGCGAGAACCAAGGGTGCGGAAGGAAGCGGGGAAAGAAGAGGAGAAGGAGAGTATCACGTAACTCATTCTACACAGTTTGCAGCAGCAACAGCAGGTGCATATCATTAACGTCTCGCGCGAATAGATCTGGCACAAATTCATGAAGCCAGTATCTATCTTTTATACTCCCGGTAAAAGGTCCAAACATTCTCTGTAGAAATTCTATAGCCTGATACCTGAAGATCAGGGCAAAAACTATTATCAATTATTTGATGACAAATTGGAATTCTATGAGGGATCTTATGGAGAATTTTTGGTGTTTTGGAAAAATCTATTACTCCTTCCTTTGAGCTTCCAAGCGTCTAATCGAAAGTCTGCAATGTATATTTCTTCATTCGCTAACTTGGAAACAAGTTTTACCGCGTGTACACGAACAAGCGCATCCCGGGGCTGATGTTAGGATCAACGAATGTATATGCTTTGATCGACAGCATTGCGATGCATTTTCTGTGGTATTGAATCGTTCACTCTTTTCTCATTTCGTACAACACAAAACGAAGAAAGGAGTTAAATTATTTTGACATAAACGGATGTTTATGAATCGCTGAATTGTTCATTGTGCATCATCCCATTCTCGTCATTGAGATAAGAGAAGTTCTTCATATTCAATATTTTAACAATGTAGATAGAATGTAAAATTTTACTCGACATCTAACCTTTCATCACCCTCCCTCCCAATATATCTCTTTTACAACGTTATCCCTTTCATCTTTCCTACTCTCCACTTTGCATCGCTCTTTTAACATTTCACATTTCCGCTAAATGAATAAACAACAATTCACGTGCACATGGTGAATTTTAATTTCAAATCAACCGGTTTTAGTACGGTCCCTGTTACAACTATGAAAGGTGCATTCACTTGACGTTGTTTGTTTTATCCTTCCTTCATGACGATTTTCAAATTCTTTCAATATTTCAAAGTTTCATTCGAGTTGAGTAACCCATGCATTCAACTCAAACCCTTTCATTATTGTTGTTATTATTATTTGACAACTCGAAACCCCACAATTCCATTCGACGTGACGTTTTACAACTCACATTTGAATTTTTCACCTGATTCTTCTATTCTAATTCACGAGTTTTTGTACGTTTGCTTTAATCGCTGAAAACTGTATCCTACTCTCATTTCTTTTACACTTGAAGTTTCAAATTGTAATTGTACAATCCTCTTCGTACCGCTGCACACCGTCTTTCTGTCTCCCTTTCACCGTGAAGTCATTCTTTTTTCGACAAGCTTTGCTTTTACTTCACATCACCCACGTACATCTCCGGCCGTATATTAAAATTCAAATTCAAATGCAAACTACTCGTTAATTTTCTCACTTTTTCTTCTATCGTTTCTTTGATTTTTGAAACAACAAATACCATTTTTAAAATAGAAGTACTATTCGTGATACGAATATGATTCTGTACTCGTTAATACAATTTTTCAATTATTTTTCTTCTCAACAACATCGTTGAATCTTCTCTCGGAATAATTATATATACATTACATACCTTAACGTTATTCAATCTATCAAGACGGAACTCTTCGAAATTACTTTTTACGATACAACAATTACCAGACGAGAACCACAACGTTAGAAGCCCAAGGATGTACGAAGCAACTTTCAAGTGCTTGAAGATAGTTAATGATGACGCACCGGATACAGCGGGAAAGAGAAGGTGTTTAGATAGAAAAAAAGTATCAATTGTATTACCACGGTATACATCAAGTAGCATTTTATAATAAGTTCAGCGGAAACAAGGGTGAGATATGTGCAATCGTATTTTTATGATTCTGAGGTTTATTAATTTCCTCAAACGATATTTTACCGTAGGTTTTTATATGGAAAGCAGGGATTAATAACCGTGGATGAATTGACGATGATTAATAATAGAATATAGAAGAAAAAAAAACATGTGCAGGTACTCGAAGGGATACACGAGAGCTTATCGGAAACAGAATAGGTCACATAATAAAATTGAAGATTCTTATCGGCGTGGAACACCTCTAGGAGGTGGCTTTTGAGTATTTATTATCCTCACTCGAGAGCCCTCGAGCGTCACCGAGATACGGAAGTTTTGTCTTCGAAGTTTTGTCAACCGATGGAATTTCGTTTCTAACTTTTCAAATAAAAATAAATACACGGTGGAGAGAGATATCCTTAGAATATAAGGACGAAAGCTATTCCGATCTATTCGAGATATCTATATTCCCTGATGGGATGATTCAACATTTTTCAATGAATTGCATATCGAATACAACCCGACTCTTGCGTCTAATCAAATCAATGATCATTAAAATGTCAACTGAATTACAGTCATTATAAAATCTATGAGCTGGGTATTAATAATTCAACAGATCAGTAATGATTTTCCATATCAATCATAATTCAAATTACTTCTATCATACAAGTTTATAGGGAGGCGAGATTTCTCCATCAACTCGATTGTCGTTTAAGGAGTTTGTTTCAAGGATTAATTGAATAAATCAATGAAAGAAGAACGAGGATTTGCATTTAAAAGGTAATCTTGGGGCTCCTCAAGGTTAATGCCTCGAATCAATTCATGAGGAATGAAATTCCACCAGAGAAGAGCGGATAAAATTTGGATAGAATTTAGGCAATCTTATTGATTGGATGCTCATGAGATTGTTGTACCTTGATGCAAGATGAATATTTTGGAGGATTTCTGACGATTTCAGAGTTTCAAATGCAAACAAAAATTGAACAGTTTTTATAATTATGAATGTTCATGAGTTCTGTATTTCAAACTACCGAGTTCGTGGACATCGTGTTTTCATGATTATATGGAGCACGGAATAACGACAATTCACATTTGTGACTCAACTCCTCGGTGAATTACAAGAAACTGTACAACGTAGCTGTTTTTGCGGATTAAAACAGTTGTTGCAGAATTTCTAGACTTTCACTTCATCTTTACCAATTTGAAACCTATGGAAATATGATGACATCATGCTTAGAACAAATTATTTACATCATTCTGGATGCCAAAAAAGAATGCTTGAAATCAATTTTTCATCATTTCATTTCCACGAAAACTGGAGTACGTGGAGGAGAATTTTGATTGAAATCAAATCCAGGTATCTGTTCGGAAATTATTGAAAATTATATATATCATTTATATATCTTTCTATATACTTTATACATTTTTTATATATAATCGTCAATGACAATTTGTCATCCTCATTATAGATATATAAGAGTTTATATAAAAATTCTATACAATTTCATATATCTCGAATGAAAAATATTTCCAAAATTATATATAATTTATATATAATCCAATATGGTTTACATATAAAATATATATAATTTTGAGAATTTCTCAACTCGATGTATTTCATAAAAATATTCTAGATAAATCATATAAAATATATCCTCTTAAAGAAAATTTTATACAATTTTTCATCATCATGAAAAAATTCATATTCCAATGAAAATTCATCAATTTTTCATACTCAAACACGTTCTTACGCAAGAAAGAGCCCATTCACGACTACTAAAATATTGAAAAATGGGAAAAAGAATCAATAGAAGTACAGTTTTCACCATCAAAGCCTCCACATCACGAACAAGCGAATTCAAATAAGCCAGATAATACCCGATGTAAAAACAGATTCAACTTTGGTCATATAGCTACATGTAATCGCATTCCAGCTGCCCTTCGTCGGTTGGATATACAAGTTGTGCACGGTTGTCTTTTAATATGCGACGCTGACGTTGACCTCGCCCTTTCGTACGGCGGTACTTGTTCTGAGACTATTATCCACGTAGGTATAGGGTACGTTAGTTCTACTTACTACCGCGGTTACTCCTAGAGAATTTATAATAACGCAACGATATATAGTGTTACCACACGCGGTAGAACATTATACAGGACGCATAGCGTGCGGCGATATCCTGTTTTGTCATTATACGTGTATGCATCCAAGTTACACAAAAAAAAATTTATAGATCCCGAGCGGCGTCTGACTATAAGGTTCTACTTCCACTTGTGTTCTTGTTGGTTACGATATCCTCCGCGTCGAGGACGCGACACGATCACGTCCTCGTCGTCCTTCTGTGCCGTCATCAAGTTCCAAAGATCACGAGGGAAAGAAATAAAATAATTATTTAATAATCAATTATATATATATATATATATTCTTGAAGCATGAAATTTTCATTTATATTTCGTGTGAAATAATTGCATAGGGCTTTGGTATGAAAATAGCATACAATCATCATGGTTATATAAAAACAAGGTATTTTCGAATGGATAATACTACAAATTGGATAAATTACAGTTTCCACCTCTGCGCGTATGGGTTCGTGATGGATAATGAGCGGCGGCTTCACCTTCAATCTTTCATCAACCCGTGAAGATAGGGGGTCTTAAGTGTTGCAAAACCTTGGAGTTATTTAGAAGTTTATATCTCTCGTTGATTGATGTATTCTCAAATGTTCATTACAACGTCATTTGCAGCTCTCGGACAAA